>OX465274.1:193330074-195830074 GCA_949987645.1 Tachina grossa | reverse complement strand
CGTGAAATAGCTAATATCATGGGCATCTCAAATGATCGAGTCCATTTAATTTTGCATGAAGAACTACAGATGAAAAAGCTTTCTGCAAAATGGGTGCCGCATTTGTTAACAGTCGACCAAAAACGCATAAGAATGAACATTTCTCAAGCTTGTTTGGATCGTTTTAAGCAAAATAAAATGGATTTTAAGCGTCGTTTCATAACTGTTGATGAGACATGGATCCACCACTATACTCCAGAGACAAAAAAAAAAACAATCCAAACAATGGACTGGACTGAAGCTGGAGGAAGTGCCCCAAAGAAGGCAAAAACAATTCAATCGGTTGGTAAGGTTATGGCAACGGTTTTTTGGGACTTCAAAGGTATTTTATTGATTCAGAGTACTATTGCAACCTTTTGAATCAATTAAATGTACAAATTCGAGAAAAACGTCCTGGCTTACAACACAAAAAAATTATTTTTCATCAAGACAACGCACCAGCGCACAAGAGTGTTTTAACAATGGCTAAAATCAACGAATTAAAGTACGAGTTGCTTGACCACCCACCTTATTCTCCTGATTTAGCTCCCAGTGACTTTTATCTGTTCCCAAATCTAAAAAAAATTCCTTGCTGGCAAGAGTTTTACCTCAAATGAAGATGCAATTACAGTTGTAAGCCAGTTGTAAACCACTATTTTGAAGACCTTGAGGAAAACTATTTTAATCAAGGGATAGAATTGCTAGAAAAGCGTTGGACTAAGTGTATTGAAGTTTCAGGAGATTATATTGAAAAATAAAAATATTTTTGAAAAACTAACTATTCTCTTTCATTGATAGGCTAGGAAGTTTCCGAACCGCCCTCGTATCTTGAAGGTGATCAGCAAAAATCTGCCGCCGACATGTATTGAAAACACTTAGCCGCCGTCGATGTGGCCATTTTCTTCCAAGACTTTTCCATGGTTTTAAAATAAAAGTTTTTCATTATAAAACCCGGTGTTTGAAATGATGAAAAAATATGCCATTCCTTACAACAATTGCTTCAGCAAATCACGCTACAACGATTTTCGTTTCGCCGTCGCCGAAAATATCTTTGGCAACCTGCAGCCGGCTTCAGCATTATTGGCTTCAATTTCAGTTAGCAGCAAAAAATATAAAGGAACAAACGGATTTTTTTTTTTTAACCATCTGAAAATGAAACAAAGTTGAAATATAAAATCGATACGTTTTCTGTCACACCAAAAACAATTTTCTACGTTTTGAGCTTGCGATTTCATTTCAAATCGAAGCGATTTCCATCACATACCTGTATATTTGGTTAAATTTACTTAGAGGGTGTTAATTAGGGTGATCGATTATTCGACTTTTTCCAGAAACCGGTTTTCGAACAGTTCGATTATTTGAAATTGTGAAAAACCCGGTTTCGGTTTTTACAATTAAGGAAAAACCGGTCAACCGGTTTTTTTAGTAAGAAAATTATACAAAAGTTTTGATTTTAAATTGATTTATTAAAAAGAAGAGTTAACAGTTCATGTAAATATAATAAAACAATACAAAAATTAAAGGTAAAACATAAAAATTTACTTCATATACTTATCTATAATACATAAATATGTATATATAACATACAGTCGAGGAATAAACTCTACATACAACCATCATTTTTAGGGTTTGTGAAAATTTGGGAAGAAACTCAAAAAATTAATTATGCCAATATTTAGGGTGCTAATATATATGTTTATACAAAAAAATTAAAAAATAAGTAAGTAGCAAAAATATTCCAAATACATAGGAAACAAGTCTACATACAGGCATAAAATACATGAAAAAATACGTGCAAAATGTTTGTTTGATGTCGTCAACTTGTTTGAAAATGCTGTGATTTCAGGTATCAAGCCGTCAACAAATGGTATCCAAATATGGTCTAATATGTTGTTCTTATTGTAATTATTTTTTAATTTTTATTTTTTGTATAAACATATTTATTAGCACCCTAAATATTGGCATAATTAGTTATTTGAATTTCTTTCCAAGTTTCCTCAAACCCCAAAAATGATGGGTGTATGTAGAGTTTATTCCTTAATGGTATATACATACATATGAATGCATGGACAAGGTTGATATCTACCTCTTTATAAAATATGAAGAAATATGTCAACAAAACTAAAAAAAACACTTTTTGCAACTGTATTTTGACATCCATTGCACACCATAAGGCCAATTAAATTCGCCTCTGCTATCACCTCACAAAATAATTTCGGTTTAATTTCATGTTTCAGTAAGTGTCGCCGCCATGCTAAAAAAAATGATTAGAACTTTTACACTGAAAAAAAAATACATAGGAAAATCAACAGAACACGTTGGTCTAAGTTTTAACATAGTAAAAACTAATTTTATTGCAAAATGTACAAATCGAAAAGTATTCGACTCAGCCGGTTTTTAAATTGTAAAAAAACCGGACTATTCGACATTCGAAAAATCAACATTTTGAAAAAACCGACAACCGTATTGTGAAAAACCGCGTTTTAAAACCGGCTGAAAAACCGAGTCGATCACCCTAGTGTTAATTGAGAACAGGCTTTCTTCGGTTGCGCCAGTTCAATGACAACAGATGAATCTGTTGATTATGAAAAAATCTATGTACGGATTAGTGTTGTTAATTATTCGTCTTTTATATTTGTTGGAATAAAATTTCATGATTTTTTCTTGTTCGAACAGGCGAATAATTTTGAACTTTTGTTCGAATATTAGAACGAACAAAGAACAAAAAATATATTCGAATAATCTTAAAAAAGTTTGCAAATAACGACACGTATGTGTATTAGTTTAATTTTTTTTATTAACAAACGAAAAATTATTCATTACACAAGAAAAACATATGATTTCAATAACAGATTTAGAAATTTAATAACAAAACTTGAAAATGTTAAAAACATTTGCCGCAGTTGACGCTGTAGTATAAGTTAAGAACTCTGTGTTCCACTTATACTATTGAGAAGTAGCAGAATCGCAAAAAAGAAGAGAGTAAATTAATATATAGAAAATTTAAGATAACTTCCAATCGACTAGACCGATTTTCTTCAAGTATAAATTAGAAGATATACGATTATGTCATCTCTCAAACGAAAACAAAGCAAATTAAAATCGGTCAAGCCGTTCGGGAGCTACGGCGTCAAAGACACGCAGATCTAACAGAATATATCTAAAAACGATGTGATACCTTCTAAGCGGCTGGACCGATTTTCTTCAAACATAGCTAAGAACGCTTTCGATCAAGTCACCGTTCAAGCAGAAATAACTAAATCAGAATCAGCCCAGCCGTTTGGTCTGTACGTTGACTCGTAAAAACAAACCGATACACAGACACACACTACAAACTTATATTTGTTTTTCTCTTTTTGTGACGTATTTTAAAAAATTGGTATTTAATGATTTTTTTACGTCGTTCAATAATTCGATTTCTAACGCTTTTGATTAGAGAAAATCAGTTTTTTTCTAATCTCTTTATCAGAAACTAAAAGACACCTTCTAATTCCATGAAAGAAGCATTACCTTTTCCCAGAAAGAAACAAGATGAGTTTAGCTAACATATGTATGTATATATATGTACATACAAACAAGCTTACACCAGTATTTATAATGTGGAGTAATTTGATTACTTAATATCATATTGTTAACAAATTAAAATGTAATGAAATGTAAAATACTTTTTATATAAATTAGTTAAGGAAATTGTTCGAATATTCGAATATTCGACAAAAATGATTCGAATAATTTTTTATTCTAAATTGAACATTTTTGTTCGTTCGAACAAAAATGATAAAAACTTGTTCAAATATTCGAACAATTTTTGTTCGAATGACAACACTAGTACGGATGTACTAAAAATACTGTGAATAAAGCAAAAGTACTTCTGTTTAAATTTGTGAAAAATTTTACGTGTATTCATAAGTCGTAGCTGTTGCCTAACCGTTGAGTGTTTAACACGATTCAGCACAACACGCACGAAATATTATTGATATGGTCCCAGCAAAAAATTTCAAAAAAGGTAATCGAGTTTGGAATTAAGCATTTTTGGTGGAAGCTCTTCCCTACTGGATTACCAACTTAATAATTTTAACAAGGCGTGAGACTAAAATAATCGATTCTTGAGAAATACTTAGTTTCTTTTATTTGTCAACATATTCACGTAATCTATTAAAGCTAAAAAAATCATTCTCTTCACTTATCAACTTGTACATCATGTTTTTATATTTTAGGTAATATGGTTTGTAAGCGATTAATGAAATTTGGTAATCAGAAAAGTAAGTAGTTCTGTAGTAATGCAAGTAGTTCTGATGGTAATGCGTAATTTTTTGCTGGAGTATTGAAGATCAAAAAATTTAATTGATTTTTTTTCAAGAGTCGCTTTTCAAAATATGGCACCGAATTGGCACTGCACTGATACTATCTGCCACCACAGCTGATACTATCGGTTTGCGTACAGAACTTTAAGCTTCAGGGGCCCATGCAATATCAACAAATATGCTGGTGTTGTATGTTTTACGATACAAAATATTAAATTTTTTTTTATACTGGAAATTCATCTATGCATATTTTACATCTTAAATCGTTTCGTGTTTTTCGTGTCGATTTTCTTCAATACGAAACGATCCGAACACGCACGAAATCAGTTTTTTTTTTGTCACGAACACTTCGTGACACGCGCCCATTTCTAATTAGTAAAAACAAACCATAGCCCCATTCACAATTTTGTGCAAATGGTCCTACATCATTGAACGTGCAAAATGATATACAGTAGTTTTCGTTCATAGTCACTACCGCTTATTGTCACATTAATGATATAGTCCATATTTAATGTTTTTTGTGACTTTCGAACTTAATTTCATTCAAAAAGTTGACGATATAGTCCATTTACTATATAGTCATATTTGCAATATATGCACCAACTTTGTGATAGTCAAAATCCAAATTGTATGCAAACAATTCGCGTTATAGTCACAAAAATTTTCAACAGATTTTTTTTAGTTATTTATTTACATAAGTCATAAACCAAAAAATTAATATAAATTTCAACCTCCATCTAGTAGAAGTTTAGTAGAAGAATATGTCTTTAGAACAAAACATTATTGCATAAAAGGCCACACAAATGTGCCTTTTACATACAACATTGTTTTGTAATTGACATAATTGGATTGTAAAGAAATTCTTTTATGTATCTCTGTGTGGCATATAAAAAAATTAGGCTTATAGTCACATTAGCGATATAGTCCACGATTTCTGTGCAATTTTAAATGTGACTATAAGCGAAAACTACTGTAGTATATTGATACTCACCACTTAACAATTCTTAGTGGTGAGTATTAATATGCAATATCATTTTGCACATGCAATGATGTAGGATAGGACCATTTGCACAAGATTGTGAATTAGGCTCATGTGTTTTTTGTAAATTCCATGCGAAAGAAATACATACACACATTTGACATGTTTTTTCCAAGATGAGCAGAGTACGTACTACTTGTGCAACATTTTTTCATTTTATTCAATTCTGAAGCAATTATAATAATCGCAACGTAATAAACAAATAAGACTCAAAAATTAATAACAAATAATATATGTTTTAATTTTACAAGTAAAACATTTACAGCTGTCGTCTGATTTTTGTAGAAAATGCTTTGGCTGTGAAAATGAAAAATTTTATGTTAGATAAAAATTAATGAAATATGCAATAGCGTCTGAATGAATCATCATACATAAAATTATAATTCTCAGGCAGAATTTTTTTTATTATTCAAATATATTTTCCTCTCTCAAAGATGTTAAATTATTATTTAGGTTGATTTTATTATTATGTATTTGCCAGCACTTTATATCTAATAGACTTGTATCCAACAGTTCTTTTTGAACTAGTTCGTTCAGTTGGACACAAGTCCGGTCAAAAACATCAATGTGAATTAAATGGGTTTGAAACAATTTTAGATTCAAACGCTCTCAAACTAGTTCAAAAAGAACTGTTGGGCACAAGTCTAATATATAACATTAAATATTTAAAGAAGAGTACACACCAGGCAAGGAAAATGACTTCTTGGATTTTGTACCAACTATGAAAATTAAATGTACTTTTTAGGCCATCACGGTACCAATTTTTAATATTTATTAATAAAAACAGAAACGTAAAAAAATTAGTATAAGAATACAGAAGTTTAAAATAAAAAACAGAAACTTAACACAAAAAAACATTAAATATTACATTCATAAAGGTACATTCGTAGATTCGACTATTATATTAGAGATTAAAATAAAACACACACAAAAAAATTATAAAGAATATAGGCAAAATGAATGTTACTATATGGTGAAACATTGACATTTTTAAATTGTACCAAGTAACTCGCGGTAGTACCACGGTACCAACAAGGCCAAAAATGTACCATAAAAACTACAATTGTACCATGATTTCCATCCGTGGTACACACTATCGAGCATGAGTGACAGTTTTGTTTTGGCTTGATGGATAGTGTAAACACAAATTTCGACAGTCAATAGGCAACTAGAGAGATCTTTGCGGTTGAGTGATAGTCAGCGGTCACATTGGGTTTTGACTGATAGTGTGTACCAACAAATGTAGTTAATTTTTGTAGCATGCACAACTTGGAACTCATACATTTTTATAAAATCAAAAAATCGGGATTCCCGTTTTGCATCACTAATTAGTTCCAAATTATGGCCGCAAAGTCTTTAGGCATTTACAAAAAGTACAAATGAGCTTTGTTTTTTAAAAAGTAGGTTCGTTTGCTTACAGCGATTGTCATTCCTTCTTTAGGAAAGGGATAGTGATAGAGAAGACAGGCGGTGAAGGAAGAGACAGAGAACAGCTTAATTCTTTTTACAACTCTGCTTTTTGCACGTTTTTAATAATGTTGTGCTGCAGCGCCTCTGGTGTTAAATGAGACGCATTAATTTTTATTTTTTTGAAGCTGTGGTTAGTAGCCATTTTATCGGTTATTTTACTTTGCGCCGATGATTCTGCTACACAACGAAAAAGGGCGCTCTGATATTACATTAGGATTAGTATCTGCCGAAGTCGGTGTAGTTCAGTGACCAGTGACTATGCCTTCATCACTTGAACTTTTCTATAACAACTGGCACAAAGGGACACTAATGGACATCAGAAAAATGAGTGGTCTTATTTTAATGACTGTTGGATGCAGGGATTGAATCCAGCACCTTTGGTTTTGTAGTCAACGTAGTAACTATGTACTTCAGCCAAAGCCACCCATGTGTTTTAGGTTTCTAGTCACGACGTTGTTTAGTATTTTTAACCGACTTCACAAAAAGGGGGAGGTTAACAATTCGTCTCAATTTAATTTTTTTTAGTGTTACTTCATAACGCGGTACATTTTAGACCGATTGTAAAAAATCTTTTTTTGTCTGAGTGGGTATGGCTTCCCATTGGTTGCATTGTAAAAGAATGGGCGGAGACACGCCCGCAATTTTTTATTTATTTAATTTCATGTTCATTGCTGCGAAACCTATAAAACCCCTTTGGTTCTTGTAATTACACAATTTGAGAGTTAAAAAAAAATGGGCGGGCGTACGTCCATTAAAATTTTTTTCAATATTTCCCGCGTTTCTACTTAACCGATTTTTACGAAACTTACCACACACCTTGAGCTCTAAAATAGACACGTACTTCTTCTTATCTTTTTCTATCAGATCTTTGTGACCGTTATATAATGCAATACTTTCTTTTGAAAAGTCTCAGTCGAACCAATTTTAAGGACGAGCAAGATTCTACTTCTGGCGACTTTGCTCTTTACGACTTTTAATTATATACGACAGAGTTTACACGACACACGAGCTGCCACAAAATTGTATTGCATGATCGTCGACTGAAGGTGCGTGAGCTAGCTGAAATGATACCAGTGTGACCAGATCCTAATAACTTTTCCAGCTAAATTGACTTCAAAATAAAGTTAAAAAATAATTAAAGTGCTAAAACGTAATGCTAAAACTTAATATGCACTTTAGTTAATTTAATTATTATTTTCCGAACTTCGTTTGTTTCTATATTTACGATTTGAACAGGCTAAAGTTTGTATCAAAAATATTGAAACACATTCAGTTCGAAAAATAATAATTAAATTAACTAAATTAATAGTCATTGGCTTGTGGCAAAAATTAAATAAATACTAGATATACCAACCCAGTAAAAAAAAAATGGAAGTCATTCTGAAGGAACCACATTTTCATTGCTTCCAAAAAATCGATATTTTTAATATGCCGATAGTTAGCAGAAAACCAAGTAAAAGTTTATTTTAATCACACAAAACCTTGTAATTTTTCCATAGTTTTAGTAAATACTCACTAAAATGTTCAAAAAATCGATTTTTTGAAAGAAATTTATGAACTAATTTTGGCCTAAAATTTAGAAGTTATTTGGTTAAATTTATATGAAAACACTGTTTGGCGTTTAAATTCGTATAAAAAGAAACGAATTGTTAAAATATGTAACTTTTTAAAGTTTTTCCTAGATGAAAATATTACCATAGAACACAAAAAATGAAATTTTTCTTAAAATCGCTTCTAATTCGGTGACTAGGCATCGAAAAAGAGAACTTCTTGCAATGACAACCCTATGTAAAAATCATTAGATCGGATCGAAATTTGAACTACTTCCAGACTGCAAACTCTACATTTTCATGACTTCTTTGGAGTGTCTTTTTTTACTGGGAAACGGACGACAAATCGTCCGTATTCTTGAATCAATATATAAATAATTTTATTAAGATTCAAAGAAAATGTATCTAAACGTCATAAAAAATTTATTAAAACACAGCCACACACATATAGGGTGTTTTTTTAAGAGGTATAAAACTTTGAATTGAAATAAAACACAAGAAAATCGTTTTAATGTCCATCAATTTGGCTTTATTGGAAGGATAATTTTATGCCATTAATGTTTAAATATGATTTCGGGCATGTGGCGGCCGCGGCTGGCTCAAATAAAGCCAATTCTACAGGTCCAATTTTCAACCACTTTTTCGAGGATATGGGGCCGTATGTTGGCAATAACGCCACGAATGTTGGCTTCCAAGTCCCCTAACGTTTCTGGTTTGTTGGCGTAGACGAGCGACTTCACATATCCCCAAAGAAAATAATCCAATGGTGTCAAATCACACGATCTTGGTGTCCAATTGACAGATCCATTCCGCGAAATTATGCGCTCATCGAATGTTTCCTTCAATAAATCGATTGTGACGTGCGCTGTGTGGCATGTAGCGCCGTCTTGTTGGAACCACAACTCATCCACATTCATGCCATCCAATTCGGGAACAAAATAGTCGGTTAGTCGGCTCCAATTGCTGTGCACGGTGGCGAATCGATTCATTCGGGTCCTCTTCAACACTTTGCTCTACAGCGGCAATTGTTTCTTCGGTGCGCACTGTTCGACGTCTCTGCGGATGCGTATTATCACATAGAGTAAACGTAGTGCGAAAACGATCCATGGTTAACCGAATTAATTGCTCTGATGGACGATTATGTCGACCATAAAATGGACGGAGCTTGCGGTAAACTTTGCGAACTGAACCATTATTTTCGAAATAAATTTGCACGATTTGCAAGCGTTGTTCTTTTGTCAACCTGTTCATGATGAAATGGCAAACCAAACTAAATATTAATCACTTGACAGCTGACAAAATGGCCGCCAGTTAAAAAAGTGATGCCAACTTAAAGATCTATACCTCAGTAAAAAACACCTTTTACTTACATACATATGAAACCATAATTAAATAATACATAAAATTAAAGAAAACACAAACAAAATCCCTTTAACCAAGAGAAATACTACAAACACACGTACACACATTTTGTTACTTTTTTACTTGTAAGCTAATAAATGATGTGTGTAATATGTGTGCATGTAGTAGTAGCAACTTTAAGCGCTTGTAGCTCCCAAAATACTAAACCAATTTCAATAAAATATAGATTCTGCACATCTGTATAAAAAATCCTTTAAAACCATATAAATATTTTTAAAATCAGTGCAGTAGTACCATCGTAAAAGGGATTACAAAAAATATGTTCGCCTATTAATTATATAGATAGATAGAAAATAGATACTTAATAATAATCAGGGAAACCGCATAAATGCAATTGCATGTTTTTTCTTGTGTGGCGTATTAATGCGAGGACAAGATATTTATCCGTTTTAGAACTTTTTATGAATTTTAGCATCGATTTATTACTGCATATTTTTGCATATTTTACCCTTTAAAGCATGTTTTTGCATATAACAGTCTTACACGCATATTTTTAGCATATTTTGGAGTTTTTCGAGCATAATTTACGCTTTTATGGCATATTTTAATGTTTTATATAATTTTAAATTTTAATATTCTTGCAAGCTTACGTGTTGGTAAAAATTTTTGCTTTTATATTATTCGCCATATAAATATAATTTCCAATGTTCCAGGTAGTGCACATACTGTGATATTTGCATATGAGGTAAACATATTTGAGAGCTTTTAAATTTGTTCTTATTTTTTTGCAAAATCAGAGTAACCATTGTTGTCGCCGAGATCTGGTTGGTTGTTGTACTCTCGTCGGTGTGAAAGCACAAAAAGCTGTCTATAAAAGTTTGCACATTCTGCATATGGCTTGGACATTTTTCTTATATATTACGCAGCTATTAAGGTCTTTCGTTTTAATAAAAATTCGGTTTTGCTATTTGTGAGGAATTCTGTCCCGAATAGATGTTGAAGGAACATTGTCAGTGTATAAAAGTTTATTTAGATGTGACAGGCAATGATTTTTATTTGCAAATACAGTTTCACAAGTTTTATTCCTGATATCGTGATCTCTTTTGAAATTAAAGTTAAATTTTTACGAGTATCCCAAAAAAATTAATTTGTATTATATGCCTTAGTCAAAATTTGTATGGTAATTTTTTTAAAGTGCACTTCAAACACAAACTATTTTTTATAATACGACCGTTACTCTTTGTTAATTTTTTTATTGTTTCCTTTCTATTATTTTATTTTTGTTTTATATATGTATGTATATGCAAATGTTGTTGAATTTTTGAATTAGAAATGTAATATTTTCATTTACAAATAACCCAAATTATTTTATTTTTAAGAGCATATTTTTTGAGTTTTTAGTGCATCTTTTCAAGCTTTTAGTGCATATTGAATGCGCATAAAACACTTTTTTTAGAGCATATTTTTGGTTTCACTGATAATAACAAACCAAAAAAAGTTTGTCTTAAGTAGAACAAAAATAAGCAAATTAACTAACATGTGTATAATTAGTAAAGAAAAAACGACAATGGTAAGACTGTTGTAAATTTAGAGATGGTAAGGTGAGCTTTCATTACAAAAACATATTTCAGCAAATTGCAATACGATGAATCAAAACAATTCACATATTCCATTTGCAAAAAAGTTGCGTATATAACGCAGAAATTTACATCAAGTGGCACCACACACTGTGGACCAAACACAAAAGAACGCTGATGATGAAGGTTTAGTGGCCTTCGCAAACGGCTAGCTGTTCCGTTCAACTATGTGTTGTTAGTCAGAATATTCACAACAGACTTTGGTGTTATTTGTTCATTAATAATTATCACATGTAATTTGGCTTAAAAAGCGATACGAACTTTAGCCTGTTCAAATCATTATATGCACTTCTTTAATCACATTGTTTCTTTTAAAGTTGTTATTTTGTAATTTCTGCTAATATCGCCTTACTAATATTTATTTCCTTTGAATGAAACAGAATTTTTTTTTAAAATTTAAAATTATTTTTTTAACATAAACTGTATTATGTATAATGAAAAACTGGCATGAAGTTAGCATGAGTGGCAAAATCATGCTAGGATTTAATAGTGAGTGAAAACTAAATTATGCGCAGATTTTTAATAACAAATTGTCTGGAGGAACACGTTAAAACTTAGTTAAATTTCGTCACTTTCAAGAAAAAAAAATTTTTTTATTTGGAAGCACTAACAACTGAGGGAAGCAATGCATTGCTTACTTTATAACAAAAGCTTCGAAAAATGCTTTTGAAAAGCACTAACGAAGGCGGGCTCTCTAACAAAATAGAACATTATCACAAACAATTTTGCAAACCAGTAACTTTTGCATCTGAGTATTACTTCTATGAAGTACTTTAGTAAGGCAATAAATTCATGGCTTTTAAAAATACTCTAAAGCTTTTTTTCCCCCTTATGCAAAAAAATATTTTACTTTAGCTTTAAAGTTCATAGTAGTTGATAAGCACTTTAAGGCTAACATAGCTTTATTAAAAAATCATATGCAAAATACAACTTTAAATATTTTGTGATTTAATAATAAATACTGGTAACACCACCGTGTTCAACAACCACTTCACAGCTTATGATGTACAAAATTGAATACAATTTCATTCGGGTATTCAAATATTTTTTTTATTTTATTAAATAAATTTTTATTATCTTGAAGTAAAGCAACCTAATTTAAAAAAAATGAGCTTCTGACTTAATAGGAAAACAGATAAACACAACTATGAAGTAAAAGTAAAAATATGTGAAAAATGATCACAATTTGTTTTATTCGAATGAAACGAGTATTTGAATATTCAGCTTTTTTCGATTTGTTTTGATTGTATCTACATCACTAAAACATTTTTGTATAATTGTATTTATTTTAATATTTTTTTTATGGATTTTGCTATGTATTCCGAATCAGCTGGATAATTTGGTGATGTTTCCCATTACATGACAGAAATAATAAATTTAAGATAAGAGCATTTTCAGATGTAACATGAATCAGTATGTGCTATATTAGTAAAAATATTTGAGGTACAAAATACACATTTTGGAAATATCAACTTAAAGTAGTCTTAACAAGCGTGGGTGCCTACTTTAGAATTTTTATGCAATATTTTTTTTTAGAATACAACTTTACTTAACATTGCTTGGCAAAGCTTTATTAAGTTTTTTTGCATAAGACCCTTTGTCTATTCCATTTTTACGTAAAAAGTACAAAGTTTGTATAGTCTGCGGATACTGTATTTATTACGTACACAAATCCAAAGTTGCGAAATATTGTAATATTGAGCACTAGAATTGTATCGAACTCTTTCAGTAGCTCGTTTTTGACACAGACCAATGATCAAACCCATGTATGTAATTTAAATGGGGTTGATTATAGGTTTGTGTCAAAAACGATCTACTGAAAGAGTTCGATACAAGTTTAATGAGCACCAATTTTGCAACCAATGCGCTGATTGATTGTTTGCGGTGTTCTTAATACCTGTCAATGACGTTTTGAAAGGGTAAGCAATGCTTACTAAGCATATTCAGTGTTCTTTTCTGACGTTCTGAAAGTCAGCCTTTTTTACATAATTATAACCGATATTGTTAAAAGTTACGTAGATTATATTATGAAAAAAAAAATGCTAGAAAATGCTAAATAAATAATTGAAAAATGCTAAAGAAAATGCTAACTGCTAAATCGAAAATTTTGCAGTTAAATCAACCAAAAAATGCTAAATTTAGCTGCAAAAATGATAAAATGGTCACGCCGAATGATACGCATTTTAAAAAAGTGCTATACATGTCATATTGACCCATAGAAATAATGATAATTTGCAACAAAAAAAAAATCTCTTGAAAAAGAAGATAGATCACAAATAATTTTTGCCAACCAATCAATTTATTTCACGTTTTGCAAATTTTTAATACGAGTAATACACATATTTATTCTGCAATGGTATACTTTATGTATTTATCGAGATAAATAAAACTAAGCCAACGCCCTGCGACATCTGCATAGAAAATAATAAATTTAATTTTAGCATTTTAGAATAAATCCCCATCAAGGCCCAACACAAAAATGGAATCTATTAAACAAACCAAAAAAAAAAAAAAAAAAAAAAAAAAAAAAAAAAAAAAAAACAATTTGAATCTGTTATAAATTTATAAGTTTAATAAATATTAAATAAACATAAAACTTCTAGCCAGTAAATAAACTATGTGGAAACACCTTTTTATATAGATACCCATAATTGAAAAAATAAAAATAAAAATGTTGACAAATCAAAGCCAGCTAAATAAAACCTACACATTTAGTTTCCCATGCGTCAAAGAAAAAAAAAAAGGAGGCAAACAATGTCGTTAATATAACAGACGTAAATACAATACAATGTTGCCAGATCTGGAGAAAGAAAAAGGCTTGTGGGCAGCTCTAAAACATGAGAAATAAAATGAAATATTGAACTAAAAGGCTGCACCACCGTACACAATCCTACAATTTTTCAGAAAATACAACCTTGGTATGATGGAGTTTAGGGACATTTTCAAAAGACAATAATAATTCATTAGATTAGGGTGTCATGCAGTGATGCCAACTTAGCCCGTTTTGAGTAAGTCAAAACGCGAAAAAAAATTTTAGCCCCAAACTAAAAAAGGCGCAAACCTAGCACTTTTTACAATAATCTTTCAGCCCTTTTAGACCCTTTTTAGTTCTTGCTCGATATGGCTACATTTAAACTTTTGCGAACTTTTTCTTCCTTTAATCTAGCAAAATAAAATGAATAAAAAGTCGATATTGCTTTATCAATTTAAAAAGAAGAATAACATAAGAGTAATCTTTTATTTCTTCCAAATTTTTTATGCCTTGAAAGCAGGAATGATAAATGCGAAAACTAATTTCGTACCAATTAGCTTTTAAAATTGTACTTTTTCAACCTCAATAGTACTAAACTCGCTTTTTTGATTTAAGTTTTTTTATTATATTTTTAGAACATATCGCTCATTTACTCAAATAACGTCATAACTCAAAAAAAAAAAAAAACTAGTTTGCCAGAACACAAGTTTAAAGATTTTAATTTACACACAACTTAATGAAATAAGAAAATGTTGTATTTGTTAAAAAAAAATAAAAGAACGATGTGAGGATAAATCTGCATCATTAACCCAAAATGAAAATTTATTAGAATCCGAGACAGTGGAAGAGGCAGTAAATACATATGGTTGGTAAAATTGTAATATTCTTTATGCAACATTTTTGTAAAACCGATTGTAAAAGCGTTATTTTTTACACTATTGGAATAAATTTTTGTGACGAGGATAAATCTGCATCATTAACACAAAAATGAAAATTTATTAGAATCAGAGACAGTCGAAGAGGAAGTAAATACATATCGTCGGTATCAAATAGAAATGCTCTAACTCAAATAATTGTTATTTTACAAAAGAAGGTAAAAACACAATAGAAATTGTAATATTTTTTATGCAACATTTTTGTAAAACCGATTTTAAAAGCGTTATTTTTTACACTATAAAATTTTTGTGACGAGATGTATTTTCGTAAAAAATACGAGTTATTGCCTTTCAATAAGTCTTTTGTTTATATTAGACTTTCGAGTCTTCATTTTGATTATGAAAATATTCCTTCCACATTCGCCGATGAGTGTGGAATTGACAATATTCTCCTGATAACTTTTGAAAGCTACGGAAACATTAGCTCATCCAATTAATTTTTCAAAGCTCGAAACTTTTTATTTATAGTATCATAATTTCCATTTTCTTTTGGGAATATTTTTTAATAAAAAAAAGCACTTTACTACAAACATTTTCGGTAATGAATTTTGTTAGCCAGTTTAAAATTTTTTCATGAAAAGTAACTTTATTTAGTTTCGCAAAAGGTTATATAGTTCATTAATTTCTTTCAAAATCCGTAACTATACAACGTTTAATTTTATTTCTATATATCGTCACCTAAAATCCAAAAGGCCGTAACAACCAAAAAATTCAAAATAGACTTTTTGATTGATTATGATGTGATTAACCAAAATACATATTTTCCTAAAATTTTACTCACATATGTTCAAAAACACCGATTTTATTCATTTTTCAATTTGGCACCTTACATATAAATAGTATTAAATTTATGAAGTTTTTTCCTTCTCCTGTAAAATAGTAAAAAAAGTGTACTTACGGCCTTTTGGATTTTAGGTGACGATATGTATATAAAGTCTCACATTTCAAAGTAAATTTTAGCTGTTTACATATGAATGTATATAGCAATTTTTTTTCTTATCAGCATTATTTATAAAAATTATTAAGGCTTTAGAAAGGGTTCTTAAAACATATTTTCAAACAAAGTTTTTCTTACGAAGCCTTTATAAAGCCCTAATAATTTTTATAAATAAACCTGTATAAATTTTAAATTAGTAGAAAAGATAAAATAAATGAAGACACACTATCATATTGAAAACGAAACACCGGTAAAGTCAGATGTAGTTCTTTATAATAAATCAAACAAATGGAATGCATATCTAACAAAGTAGTCGCTCTCAACAACAAATCAAATTTGGCATTTTTCTGTCAAACTGTATATATTTTGAAATGATCGCTATTTATTTTTTGTATAAAGAAAAAAATAAGAGATAGTCCCGCAAATTTTTCAAATAGTACCAAATGAGTCACGGGGGTACCAACGTACTTTCAAGATTTGAATTGTAGCAAAAAAAGTACAATTGTATCAACTTTATCATCCCTGCTTGAAAGTTAAGGCTGGGTTAGCCGAACGTTGCTGTTGCTGTACCATATCGTAACGTACTGTTAGCACGTTGGTACACTTATAGAACATTTAAAAACGTGCGTACGATTTGCTTTGTTTTGTTGTTTTAATATGAAAAAGGAACAGCTGTTCACAAAACAGTGATGGGAAATAAAAAAGTTCAAATAGTGTGTAGCGAAGAAAAAGTACCTAAAATATGTAAATGCTACTAAAACTTTTTCGGAGCATGCACATAAAAATATATGTATGTATGTATGTATGTATGTTAAGCATTTATAATAAATAAATATGTTTATACATATACACATATCGATGGACACAAGTAGAAAGGCCCTAACTCGCATTTTCATGAAATTGAGCTTTTCAGTGATTCCAATACATTTCACACAAATACACCTCGTCACAAATATGTATTGTAATAGTGTTAAAATAACACTTTTACAAGCAGTTTAACAAAGCAGTTGTACTGTTTATTATTATGTTTTTATCTTCACCTGTAAAATTACAATTATTTGAGTTAGGGCCTTTCTACTTGTGACCAACGATATGTCTGCAACATGAAATAATTTTGTATGTGTGCATAGACAATAAGAAGTTTTGATACCAATTAAATCCTTTAATACACATCACATTTATATTATGCCCATACATATTTATGCATTTCTTTATTATATATAAGTACATATACATATGTATGTACACATGTATGTATATATTTGTGTACATAAGTATGTATACACATACCCAAATATTTATGTATTATTTTAAGTTGTTTTTTAACAAAAGTACCAAAAAACAGATCCAAAATACCCCAATTCCATTTAACTTACAAAGTACCATCCATCACTGGCTTACAAACGTCACTTAACAATGTTAGGAAATTCTATTTTATACAGGATGAGACGTGCCGTCAACGTTACAGTAAATTTCGGTAAGCGTTTGCATTGTTTTTAATCAACAAAAACAATCAGCTGTTTCGTTAGCTTACGTGGACGTTCGGCTAATTCTACCTTTATTCAGTACAGCCTAAAACACATAATGTATGTTTTTGGAAGAGCGAGAAATCGAAATTTTATTTAATAACGGCCAATTTTAAAATGTATCTACTTATGTAAACATACATACGTGCATATATGTATATTTCTTTATATATACATATATATGTATGTATATGCTAACTATTTAATCTTCGTATGTATTGGGTGTTTTTTTTAGAGGTATGGAACTTCGAATTAAAATAAAACACAAGAAAATCGTTTTAATGTCCATCAATTTGGCTTTATTGGAAGGATAATTTTATGCCATTAATGTTTAAATATGATTTCGGGCATGTGGCCGCCGCGGCTGGCTCGAATAAAGCCAATTCTACAGGTCCAATTTTCAACCACTTTTTCGAGCATATGGGGCCGTATGTTGGCAATAACGCCACGAATGTTGGCTTCCAAGTCCCCTAACGTTTCTGGTTTGTTGGCGTAGACGAGCGACTTCACATATCCCCAAAGAAAATAATCCAATGGTGTCAAATCACACGATCTTGGTGGCCAATTGACAGGTCCATTCCGCGAAATTATGCGCTCATCGAATGTTTCCTTCAATAAATCGATTGTGACGTGCGCTGTGTGGCATGTAGCGCCGTCTTGTTGGAACCACAACTCATCCACATTCATGCCATCCAATTCGGGAACAAAATAGTCGGTTATCATGGTTATCATTACATACCTTATTGAAATGTAATGTGAAATGTAAATGGAATATGTACAATATTGAAGCTCTAAAGCTATGTATGTGTTCATCTAATGATAGTTATTTATATTCTAATAAATTACTTTACAAAAATTGATTTGATGTTTTTATTTTCAACAGAAACATTTTAATACTAGGGCCTTTTCGCGCTTTTTCGAAAAGCTTAACTATTTTTTTTATTATTTTTGAATATTTTTTCAATTAAGCCTTTCTAGCCTTTTTTAAAAAATTTTTACGCGTTTTGAATATCAAAAGTTGGCATCACTGGTGTCATGCGATTGTGTATGATAGTAAGTCCCCCAGCCTTTAGCAAGCAAAAATGTTGACTGTAAACTTTGGTTTTAAAGAAAAGAAAATGGCAACATTGATGCAGACAAATAGTCGTGGTTTGTAAGTTTGTTAGTCTTAATTAATTACTTTAACAAATAATTATAGTTAATAAAACAAACAAAAAAAAATATACACATAAATAATTTATTTCAAATCATAAATAATTCATAAATAAATTATGTACATGTGCATGTGTGTAATTGCTATATGGTGTTGTATTAAAAAAAAAAAAAATACTTGTTCACACTGGAACAGAAGTATGAAGTACATTTTAATAAGTCTATAATTGAAGTAGTTTTTACAAGTTTATTTAAAATGGTTTTTGTTTTTGTTGACTGTTAATAAAAATTTGTTTCTTGCAGATTTTTTTTTTAATTTTAACATTGACACAATTTGTTTAAATGGCGAGAGAACGCGTTATTCAGATTTAAAAAAAAATGCATACAACAAGAAAAACTGAGATAAATTAGTTAAAAAGTAAATTAAGTAAAACAATTAGTCATTGAGCGCACATTAAATACTCGTAATATCGAGCCATAACCGCTAAAATAGCTTAAGCGACACATTTTTTGGACTTCGTTTTTTTGACGAAAATCGACTATTTACGATCGCAGATAATCGATTTTGGTAAAAAATTGAAGTTCGAATATTATGTCGCTTAAGCAATTTTGGCGGTTATGGCACGATATTCGTACTTGGTAGAAATTAACCTTGAAATGAAATTACCATTAATTGAAATATTAAGTCAATGTGTAACAAAAAAACTCTTTTTCTTTTATTATGTCCATAAGATTAAGGCGTTGTTTCCAAATTAAACCCTGTTTTCACAAGCCAGGCAGTCGACTCATGTGGAAAATCACTACAATAAATTAGTGCTTTTCGTAGAAATTTTCTACTCAAGTCGACTGTCTAGGGCTATGGAAACAGAAAGTTACATTCAAGTATCAAGTGAAGATAATTCGAAATGCGTAAAATCCTTCAAATTTTTGAGTATTTTTTTACAAATTTTCTAGAAAATTTTATTATTTGGCCTCTAACTCCACTTTTCGAAAATTTCTCAATTTTGTTATATTACTATCCAATTAGTTGTGAACTCTATGAAAATTATTTTGTTCTTAATTATATATATATATATATATTTTCCATTAAAAACATAAAAAATTGGCTTCGAATCTTATTTGAATTTTTTCAAAAGCTACTCTAATTAATTCCACTTTAATTAAACGCATTGGTTTAATCAAGCGAAATTTCCATGTTTTATGAAATTTTATAAATCTAGCCAATGTATCTGTTACGCGAGAATCCCCTCTACCCTAATTTTTTTTCTTGTTAAATGCCATAAAAATATTTTGTACCTTTTATAGTTTTCATAAATTTTGGAAATCTATTTGCCAAACATTAGTAATTTACTCAAATTTTTATTTTGTGGAGTTAGGCCTTTTAGCTTCTGACACATCCATTTTTTGTAATGTAGAAATTATACCTTAATTAATTCCCAAAGAAGTTCCAAGAAATATTATAATTTGCATAGATTATAATAAATCAAAAACAATTTTCCCACCCGATAAATCATGGCCAACGTATTAATATTTTAAAAGACATTTACACATGTATGTATGTATTTCATTGGTTTTTGCACGAAAGTAAAAACTTTAACATTTTCACATTTATTTGATACGAGTATTTTGTATGCGTATGAGCACAACTGGTCGATATTTTGCACAAAAAACAGCTGTAACTGTAACTAAACTACTTCCTGAAATAAGAAAACATCCAAATGCCAACCTCGTAGCTTAGAAAACAGTATTTGGCTGGATCGTTACTGGAAAAATTGGTCGATCGGGCCCATCTATTTCCGTTTCAACATATTTCAATCAAATTGAGTTATCTAATCAGCTCACTCGATTTTGGGAACTCGAAGAAATTCCCCCAGTCGCCCGATTAACAAAAAGTGATGAATTTTGTGATAAAATTTATAGAACAACTTACAGAAATTCAGAGGGTCGTTATGTTATTTCTTTGCCGTTTAAGCCGGAGTTTCCGACATGTTTGACACTCGGAAATTCTCGAAAAATAGCCCTTTCCCAATTCGTCAGGAATGAAGCTCGACTACTGAAAATCCTGATCTTAAAGTACAATATGATAATGTGATAAAAGAATATATGGAACTAGGTCATATGCGTGATACTAATCCCCCTGATTCCGAAGCTACTTGCTATTATCTGCCTCATCATGTCGTTATTAAGCCTGATAGTGTTACTACTAAACTGCGAGTAGTATTTAACGCATCAGGAAGGACATTCCTCAAACGGCTTAAGCTTAAATAGTGTTTTATACCCAGGTCCGATATTACAAACAGATCTCACTATTTTAATTCTCCGTTGGAGATTTTATCGTTTTGTATTTAATGCCGACATAGAGAAAATGTACCGGCAAATCTTAGTTCGTTCTAAACATAACACTTTTCAAAGGATTCTTTTCCGAAGTAATCCTGAGGACGAAATTAAAGACTACGAGCTGAAAGCGGTCACATTTGGAGTTAATTGTGCACCATACTTAGCCATTAGGACTTTACTCCAATTAGCAAAGGATTGTAAGGCTAGCAGACCTGCTGCATCAGAAATGTTAGAAGAAAATATGTACGTTGACGATTTATTGGCTGGTTCTCATGATATTGAAGATGGCATAAGAAAACGAGACGAAATCATTGAAGTTCTTCGTTCAGCTGGTGTTATCCTTCGAAAATGGACTGCCAATAATATCCGTCTTTAAATTTTCTGATGCAAGTATTACGAAAACCTTAGGTCTGCGCTGGAATGGCCATTCTGGTAGCTTCTATTTTAAACTCATAACACAACCTAATGGAAACATGGTCACAAAAAGAGCTGTCTTGTCAGAAATTGCAAAATTGTTTGATCCTGCCGGTTGGCTTTCCCCGAAAATTGTTGTTGAGAAAATGATTGTGCAACAAATATGGAAAGACAAGACAGAATGGGATGGGTGTGTGAACCCTTCTACGTTGGTTCAGTGGTGCTCTTTTCTCGACGATTATCCGAATGTCGAAAAAATCTTCATACCTAGATGGGTTAATTTTCGCCCGGAGAATGACATGGAGATTCACGGGTTTTGTGATGCTTCGGAGAAAGCATATGCGGCAACAATGTATATTCGCTCTATCTCTTCCCCGTCCGAGATAACAACGCATTTGTTAGCATCTAAAACGAAAGTAGCTCCAGTGAAATTTGAGACTTTACCCCGTTTAGAACTCTGTGGAGCTGTACTACTGGCAAAAATGGCGAGTTCGTTAAAAGCCCAGTTAAATCTTCCCCAGCATAAGATTTTTCTCTGGACTGACTCAACTATAGTTTTAGCATGGCTAAAAAGAGAATCGTGTGATTTGCCAACTTTTGTTGTGAATAGAGTTGCGCTTATAATTAAAAATGTACGATCTGTACAGTGGTCTCATGTAGACTCAAAAGATAACCCCGCTGATGTGGCAAGTCGTGGATCTCTGGCTCGAGATTTAATAAATAATTCTCTGTGGTGGCATGGGCCACATTGGTTGTCTAAATCAAGGTCTGATTGGCCACAGAAGTCCGTTAGCATTCATGCTCTCGTAGAATGCGTTAAGCCGGAAATAGAACTGCAAAAACCAATTGATATTCTGAAAAGATTTTCAGATTTACCCCGAGCAATCAGAGTTATTGCATATTGGTTTAGAGTGTTGCATTTTCTCCGTTTGCGCAATAGTTTATATCCGAGCTTTGAAATTACTCAAACAGAAGTGAAATTTGTACGAGATCGTTTAATTATTATATGCCAGCAGGCCTATTTTTTAGAATATGGGTATCTGTCAAAGAGGTTACCATTAGCCCCGAAAAGTCGATTACTGTCTCTGAGTCCCTTTATTGACTCTGATGGTTTTATTCGAATGAATGGTCGTCTTGTTCAAGCCCCAAACTTATCATATAATGAAAAATGTCCGAAGATACTTCCATATGAGGCTGCATTTACAAAGTTATTTGTGCAACATGTCCATAAATGTACAATTCATGGTGGACAAGCTTAAATGATGCGTCTTAATCGAATGGAATTTTGGATTTCTAATTTAAAGAATCTTATTCGTGGAACGATTCGTAATTGTAAAAGATGCGTTCTTTTTAGAAAAGAGTCAGGCCAGCAGCTAATGGTATCGCTTCCTCCCGAAAGAACGATACTTTCAGGGCCATTTACTCATACAGGTTTAGATTTTGCAGGGCCTTTTGAAATAAAATCTCATGTGTGAAGAGGTTGTAAGATAACTAAAGGTTATGTAGTTGTTATGTAGCTTCGCAACAAAAGCAATGCGTCATTTAGCGTCATTTAGTCGTTTTTTCTCCCGGCGTGGATGTCCATCCCATTTATATTCCAATAATGGGACAGCGTTTGTTGGTGCTTCAAATATTCTCGAGACCGATAGGAAAACGTTTCTTTCACTTTTAAAAGAAAAGGTTCTTGCACAAAATCGTCTAAGTACAATCGAGTGGCATTTTATACCCCCGGAGCACCTCATATGGGTGGTCTATGGGAGGCAGGGGTCAAAAGTTTCAAAACACATTTAAAAGAGGTTTCAAATGCTCAAAGGTTTACGTTTGAAGAGTTTACGACAATGCCTTCACGTATCGAAGCATGTTTGAACTCTAGGCCTCTTTGCCCGATGAACGAAAGTCCGTATGATGCCACTCCTTTAACCCCATGTCATTTTCTAATTGGTGCTCCCTTATTAACTCCCCCTGAGCCTGACTTATCCGATGTGTCAGTGAGTCACGCCAATAAATGGCAGAAACTAAAAGTTCTTCACCACCAATTTGCGGTTCGGTGGAAAGAAGAGTACTTAAAATAACTTCACAAGCGATTTAAGTGGAAGTATCCAAAAAGAGAGTTTCAAGTAGGATATGTTGTTGTTATCCGTCAAGACAACTTGCCGCCAAATGAATGGATATTGGGACGATTAGATAAAGTTTACTTGTGCTCTGACTCCAGATCACGTGTTTGTGATTTAAGAACAGCTTCTGGCATTATAACTCGGCCTATTGTTAAGCTTGTTCTGTTATCTACATCCATGTATGGGCAAATGCAAAAAGAGCGAACGATGTGTACATACACAAAATTGATGAGCGAAGCAGAGGAATGATATTGTGCTTAGTCTAGCAGAAAATTTCGATCGAAGCAGACGTGCATCGGATCTCACTAAATGAGAAAAATAAAAAACCAATACAATGCCACACATGCTAAGCTTTCAATGTAGTGGTGCCCATACCTGTGCTAAAAATTTCTTACAACCGTGTGAACTGGCAATTTTTGTCAGACGACGTTGCCAGAAAAAGCATTGTCAGTCCATTGCAAGACTAGCAACTGACAACATATTGTCAGACATCTTACAATCGTGTGAACACATTGTAAAATTATTGCCAGATATTTGTCAGACATTTTAATATTGTCAGATGTGCGAAGTTCATGCATCTGACAATGGCGTCATTGTAAGATAATTCTTTCTATGGGCAACACTGCACACGCTTGATTTTAAAGAAAAAGTTTATAATAAAAGATATGCATACAAAATCATTGCAATTGCTTCTTTATGGTCCATAATAATTTATACTTTCACTTTTTACATTTAACACAAACACAAACGATAAATATTTAACAATTTCCAACAAATGGTTTAAGTCTGTCAACGCATAACAACAGATCGAACAATTTGTGCATATGGCAACCGTGTGAACTGACAATTTTTCTACTGACGATTTTGTCAGATGAATTTATTGTCATACAACCGTCCAGCAATAAATTGTAAGATTTTCTGACATCCGTGTGAACTGACAAGAAATATTGTGCTGGCAATTTTCGAGTGCCAGTACATTGTCAGCACATTGCCAGATCTGACAATATTGTAAGATCTGACAATCGTCTGTACATAGCTTAAGTTTAATTCGTTTTCTTTTTTTTTCATTTTATTTTCCTTTGCTTAGTGATATGCCTGAGTCCCGACGTCTCGAAGTGCACCGTCCCTTGGACACATCAGCCTCTACGTCAGCGCCAGGAAGTACTAAAGTGGATCCGTCTTGTCGTATCTGCAAAAAGGATCACCATTTGCGCAAATGCTACAAATTTAAAAAGATGATAGTCGATGAACGTATAAAAATCGTTAAAAGGTTTAAATATTGTTTCAACTACTTTGCGACAACACATATTCTGCGCAATTGTGACAGTCGGGATCCATGCACTGAATGCTTGGAGGAGCATCACACGATGCTACATAGATTTACTCGGCAAAAAACAGTATCTAAAACCTCCAGGGCACACTATTCAACAACAAGGGATCAACCAATACATAGGAAACCTTGGCGCAACAGAAAACAACAGCATTATAATCATCAAAATCATCGGCAACAGCAACGTCAACAACCACGCTCACGGCAGCAAACCACTGGTAATCGTGATGATCCGTACCACCCACCCGCCACTATCGTTATAAACGTCCACTCAGGACGCATCGTTTAAAATTTTAATTTTCTTCCTTTTTTCTATTTTTTATTGTTAATTAGTTCTTAAGTATATGAATTGTAAATATGAATTTCACCTGTTTTCTGCGTTATTCCTCAGCTCCTCTTGTTGCATCCATGCAAGGGGGGCGGGATGTTTACGCGCACAGTAAACGAATATACCTATTGTAGGCTTAACGAAACTGTCTTTTGGTTAATCCCGTCGCCTAAATGAGTTTCGTTTGTTAAGCTACAAATCATACTATTGTATACCCAGCTTAAGGTACGTTTGTGCATTTTCAAGCCCCGAATTCTTTATATTAATAAAGCGAATTAAGTTTTATAACGAATTAAGATAAATCCTAATTTTTATTGTGTTTTTCTTTCCTGCAAATTTTCGAAATAAATATTTTACGAGAAAACAAACGAGCAACGAAAAAAGTTCAAATCCCATGTAATACACATATATACAATTATATGTACATATGTATATTGACACTTGAAATTTGTAAAATTGGTGTATTTTTAAACAGACTACAACAATTAACACTAAAATTTAAAAAAATATAATTAAAGGGTGGTCCATCAGTTAATGCAATTTTGACTATGTAATTTTGATAACTTGCTATATCTTGGAAACCGTAAGAGACAAACTCTTGAAATTTTCAAAAACGGTTAAGGCTGGCGGCACTCTGTTCAAAGTTGTGAAAAATTTTCAGCACCATTGGTTATTTCGCGTGAAAAATTTTACATGTACTATATGTGGCCCAAATCGCGATTTTTTTTATAAATGTCTCACTTTTATCGCTTGAAAGTATGCAACATTGTTAAAATTACGCGCGAAAAAAGCACTCCTCATGTTGTTTCGCAAGTAAACTAAAATGATGCCAGACTAATTTTTCATGGAAAGACATGATTTTAAGTATTTTTCACAACAAGAACAGAGTACTACTTTTGCGAATTTATTTCGCAAATATTTCATACCAAATACTTTTATATGTAGTTTGACAGCATTTCGCACGAAAATGTGAACAGAGACCAGGCTTTAAACTAAAAAAAAACCAAAAATTATAAAATCGCCAAAAACCAAAAAAAAATCGCTTAAACAAGAAATAAGCACTAAATTAAAAAAAATCTAACACTAAAATAAATCTGCAAAACCGAAATAATCGACAAAATGAAAAAATCGCCAAAATGAAAAAAATCGCCAAAACTAAAAAAATCGCCAAAATGAAAAAAATCGCCAAATTGAAAAAAAGCCAAGGACCGAAAAAAATCGTCAAAACACAAAAAAACGCCAAAACTAAAAAATCGCCTATATGAAAAAAAATCATGAAAATGAAAAAAATCACCAAAATGAAAAAAAATCGTCAAAATGAAAAAAATCGCTAAAATAAAAAAACGCCAAAAACCGAAAAAATCGACAAAATGGGGGGAAAAGTGCCAAAAATAAAAAAACGACAAAGACCAAAAAAAAAACGCTCATAACCGAAAAAACACAAAAACGAAAAACAAGCCAAAAATATTTATTATATAGGCTAAAGTTCGTATTGAATTACATATCTAGTGTCCGTACGGAACCCTTCGTGCGCGGGTCAAAGTCGCACTTCACTGAATTAATTTGACTATTCCAAAAGATGAATTCTCTATAATTTAAACAACAAAAATCAATGCGCTTGACTAAAAATAAATAAAACGTTGAAATTCCGTGTTTGTTAGTTCGGGGAATCCTATTTTTTTATAAATGTGTATGTAAATTTTTTTATTTGTTTAATTGGCTAAACTATAAGATGAACAAAGTTAGAAAGAAGTCCCTGTAACTTGAACAGTAAAAACCAATGAGCTTAAATGCGAGAAAGTAAAATCGTTCATTTACGTTGACATTATATTTTCACATACATTTCATTTAGTATTTTAATATCGCGAAGAAAGCGTGTATAGTTGAACTTGAAAAATGTATTTTAAAATAGAATCACTTTCTTGTGCTGCACAAATGCACAAATCAGCCTGCATGAGTTTAAAAACTTTGTTCTTCTGTTTTGAATATTCGAAAAAGGTGAAAAGTTCACAAACGTGAACACCAACGGTTTTTTTAGTTCACGATATTGCGAGTACACTGTAACATGTTTTTTTTAAGCTTTAAATATTTTCTTCGTTTAAGAAGTTCTTTTATAGCATCACATTTTTTTTTCGAAAAAAAAATTGTCAATCAAAAGATAATTTCTATAAAAAATATATTTTGTTTAGCAAAAAGTAAAAAACCTTTTCGTTGGCCATTGTTTTACATTCATATATCCTCTATAATAAAACAAAGTCTCGCCTTATAAGATTTTAAATTTCTGCCAGACACATTGACGCTTGAATTGTCTGAATGTTTAACATTCGCTAAAAAAAAAAACGAAAAAAATTTTAAAAAAAGTATCTTTCCAATCCAAAACTTATTATTATTATTGTGGTGTTATGAACAATAAAAAAGCACATTTTTGTTTTTTTTTTCTTGTTAAAGAACACATTAAAACTGTACAGTCAAAAGCCAACAAACCAATAATGGACTCGTATCTGTACAATTCTTCTATCTATGTATTTATGTTCCCTGTTCAAAGTGATTTATTAGCTACGGTCGCAGCAACACACACGTAATAACGAGGGATTTTATTCTACACATGTCAGTCAATGATCAATTTGACAGTTCTATTCAATCAATTGTGGCAACACGAAAAAAAAATGAGGAATATAACAAAATAAAGTAAATGGAGGCTGTAATAAAACTTAAGTGTGGAGAGTCAGTTTCAGCAACAACTGCAACAGCTACGAGTATCAAATTGCAACAATTGCTTTAAAGCAAGTTACAATAATTGCAACATAATCTGTTTCTTTTTTTCTTTTCTTTTTTTTTAAATAAAAAAAAAACAAACGGTCAAGTCGATGCTTGTAAAAGTTATTTTTAACAACAACAACAAAAATATTTCAAATATTGTCGTCGATACTTTACACTCACATACAGAGTTGTGTTGTGTACGTTTACATTAATTGAAATAAAAAAATATCTTTATTTTTGCCACAATTTATGGAATTGAAAGAAAAACAAGTTCCTTCAAGTCATACCAAAATTGGCAGAAAAGCGTGCAAAAAATAATAAATATTATTATTTAATAATAAACAGGGAAACCAGAAATATGCTCTAAAAAAAGTGCGCATAAAGCATTCAATATGCACTAAAAACTCAAAAATATGCTCTTAAAAATAAAATAAATTGGTTTATTTATCAACGAAAATACATTTTTTCATTTAAAAATTCGACAACATTTGCATATTAAATAAGACAGAAATAAAGTTAACAAAAAAATTGCAAAATGCGCAGGCAAATATTTAACAAAACTCGAATCACATCCTAATCCGCTTGCTCGTAATATTTTAACTTTACTGGACACATCCGCCTAAAAAAGAGGGACACAAGGGCTCTTATACTCAACACTCCAGATGGGAGTGTACTTATGTATTATTTATAACTATCCCTAACTATCATATTTGAAGATAAAGGGTGTTTTTTATTGAGGTATAGAACTTTAAGTTGGCATCACTTTTTTAACTTGCGGCCATTTTGTCAGCTGTCAAGTGATTAATATTTAGTTTGGTTTGCCATTTCATCATGAACAGGTTGACAAAAGAACAACGCTTGCAAATCGTGCAAATTTATTTCGAAAATAATGGTTCAGTTCGCGAAGTTTACCGCAAGCTCCGTCCATTTTATGGTCGACATAATCGTCCATCAGAGCAATTAATTCGGTTAACCATGGATCGTTTTCGCACTACGTTTACTCTATGTGATAATACGCATCCGCAGAGACGTCGAACAGTGCGCACCGAAGAAACACTGGCCGCTGTAGAGCAAAGTGTTGAAGAGGACCCGAATGAATCGATTCGCCACCGTGCACAGCAATTGGAGCCGACTAACCGACTATTTTGTTCCCAAATTGGATGGCATGAATGTGGATGAGTTGTGGTTCCAACAAGACGGCGCTACATGCCACACAGCGCACGTCACAATCGATTTATTGAAGGAAACATTCGATGAGCGCATAATTTCGCGGAATGGACCTGTCAATTGGCCACCAAGATCGTGTGATTTGACACCATTGGATTATTTTCTTTGGGGATATGTGAAGTCGCTCGTCTACGCCAACAAACCAGAAACGTTAGGGGACTTGGAAGCCAACATTCGTGGCGTTATTGCCAACATACGGCCCCATATGCTCGAAAAAGTGGTTGAAATTTGGACCTGTAGAATTGGCTTTATTCGAGCCAGCCGCGGCGGCCACATGCTCGAAATCATATTTAAACATTAATGGCATAAAATTATCCTTCCAATAAAGCCAAATTGATGGACATTAAAACGATTTTCTTGTGTTTTATTTCAATTCGAAGTTCTATACCTCTAAAAAAAACACCCTATACAATACATAAATACATGCATTAAAAAAAAAAATAATAATAATAATAACTGCCATATTAAAAAAATAATTTAGGATTGAAGTGCACGTTAAAACAAAATTGTCATATATGTAAATTTTGACTAAAGCAAATAATACAAGTTCATTTTTTTTATACTCTTGCAAGAATTTAACTTCAATTTCAAAAGAGATCACGATAGTAGAATTAAAACTTTCATTGCAATAAGCAACAAAATATTGACCTAGATTTTCAAATAAAAATCGTTGCCTGTTACATTTAAGCAAATTTTTATACATTGACAATGTTCCTTCAACGTTTACTGTTGTAATCGGGGCAGAGTCCGTCACAAATAGCAAACCCAAATTTTTATTTAAACTAACATCCATATACTACATGGAAGATTGGATATGAGATTTAAATGGCGAAAACTAAAAATAAAAATTTTTAGCAATAGATAAGCTTGTAAGCATATTAAAAAATTAAATTAAATTAAGTACCAAAATATGCCCTAAAAGCGTAAACTATGCTCTAAAAATTAGAAAATGTGCTAAAAATATGCGTTTAAGAATGATATATGCAAAAAAATGCTTTAAATGGTAAAATATGCCCTAACAAATCGATGCCAAAATTCATAAAAATGTCTGAAACGAATAAATATCTTGTCCGCACATTAATACGTCACACAAGAAAAAACATGCAATTGCATATTTGCGGTTTCCCTGATAATAAATAATACTCGTATTAAATTATAATGTTGATTGCATTTGCAGGAGTACCCAGTAAAAAAAAAATGGAAGACATTCTGAAGGAACCACATTTTCATTGCTTCCAAAAAATCGATATTTTTTATTCGCCGATAGTTAGCAGAAAAAAATGTAGAAGTTTATTTTAATCACAAAAAACCTTGTAATTTTTCCAAAGTTTTAGTAAATACTCACCAAAATGTTCAAAAAATCGATTTTTTGAAAGAAATTTATGAACTAAGTTTGGCCTAATATTTAGAAGTTATTTGCTTAAATTTACATGAAAACACTGTTTCGCGTTTAAATTCGTATAAAAAGAAACGAATTGTTAAAATATGTAACTTTTTAAAGTTTTTCCTAGATGAAAATATTACCATAGAACACAAAAAGGGAAATTTTTCTTAAAATCGCTTATAATTCGGTGACTAGGCATCGAAAAAGAGAACTTCTTGCAATGACAACCCTATGTAAAAATCATTAGATCGGATCGAAATTTGAACTACTTCCAGACTGCAAACTCTACATTTTCATGACTTCTTTGGAGTGTCTTTTTTTACTGGGTAGTAGTTGTAAATAGTTAGTAACTGTTGTTTAATGAATTTATTATTAAATTTTTATTCAACCAGACAAATTTTTATTTTATTTTTTTTATTTATTTTTTTTACTTAACAATAGAATCACGAATACATTTACATATTTTCAGCAAATAGCGATTGAATGACCGACCAGTAGACAAACTTTTGCTACTGGTTTTTAAAAACTAAATTTAAAATTAATAAGCTGTAAGATATTACAAGTCATTTATCAAAGATTTTATATACTTTTTTAAAACTCCCTTTTACTAAAGATTTAATGAAATATTTTTTTCTTTGTACGTACGGAAGTCAAATGTATGTATGTGCATTAGAATACGAAAATAAACAGAAGGAAACGTTTGTTTTCATTTGGACTTGTTCTTTGCAGTGTAATAGTGTTTTCACACTGACATGGTTTTAATAAAAGTTCGTTTTAACGTTAAAAACAACTCTTAAAACCCGGTTTTACCATACAAATTGTTTTTGTTAAAACCAACTTAAAACCATTTTTGAATTGGGTTTTAAGTTGGTTTTATGAAATGCAACCTTGTTTTAGCTGTGCTAAATTCAGTGCTGCCAAGTTAAAATGACCGGAAGCAGCTAATAATGTTTATGCCAGTGAATAACAATAGATGTTGCTTGAAAGATTTTCAACTTAAAAATCGATGCAGCAGCAATAACAATCAAATAATTATGGAAAAAGAGCTTTTGGGAAGGAAAACACCAAAAACATATTCACTGACCTCTGGGAAGTGAAAATTGACGACATGACTGACATCGATCCGCCGATAAAAAAAAGTTTTATTTTGTGATATTCATATTTGTGCATTTTTAATATACAATAACTTGATTTCCAAGCAATTCTTCACTTTGTGTTACTAGTTCCATAATTTTATAATATTTATTTACAAAATATAAAATAATTTCCATTTTACAACAACAAAAACTGTTGTTGTACAGTTTGTCAAATAAGTGTTATATAAAGCAGAAAAAAAGTACAACAACAAATAAATGCACCTCTGTAGGAGATTTATTTTATTTTTCAGCAAAGTTATTAGACAGTCTGTGAGTTAAAACCTGAATTTAACAAACCTGCAGTGTGAATGCAAAATCATTAAAACCAGATTTTAACTTTCAGTGTAAAAACACTATAAAAACAAAAACAATGACAACGAATGAACCATTTAGTTCTATTTTTTAACCGACTTCAAAAAAAGGAGGATGTTAACAATTCGTCTCTATTTTTTTTATTTGGCGGTGTTACTTCATAACTCGCTACATTTTAGACCGATTGTAAAAATTCGTTTTTTTTTTTTTTTTTTTTTTGACTGAGAGGGCATAGCTTCCCATTGGTCCCATTCTAAAAAAAAGTGGAGACACGCCCACAATTTTTTTATTTAATTTCATGATATTCTACTTATTTGATTGCTGCGAAACATATAAAATACCTTTGGTTCTTGTAATTACACAATTTGAAAGTTGAAAAAATGGGCGGTTTTAGCCCATTAAAATTTCTTACAATATTTCACGTGGTTCTACCTAAAGGTACCAACAGACGACATGTTTTTTACATGTGTTTTTTAAGTTTTCGACTCGTATGTTTTTCTTTATGCTTGTCAATATTCGTTATTTTAAATAAAGTTTATAATTTTGGTCACAAACGTAAACATGTAACTAGTATCACTTCTTATTTTTCAGTACATAAATATCCACGTAGTTTGTTTTATAAATGGCTTGCAGCCGTCGAAATATTTTTGGTTCCGTCGCTGTAGTACTGGCGACGCAAATTTGCTTTTTTAATTTTTTCTTTTTTAAACAAGACGTTGAGGTTGTATCTAAAAATCTATAAATTTTTGGACTTATTTTAATAAAACGACAACGTTAAATTAAAAAAAAATATAATTAATTTGTCTTGCAAAATACTTCATTCAGACGGCTAATGATAGTGCACATAATCAACCGCCGACGAATTTGTTCGCATGACATGGACATTTGGAGCTGTATGTTTAACATAAGAAAATAGAGCACGCTCTATTTCAAATAATGTCTTATGTTTTTTGTCATGTTTTTTACACAAGCAATGTTTTAAAGGTAACACACGACATGTTTTCATTTACATATGTAAATTCTGGCACATACAATGTGAAAAACATGTCGTCTGTTGGTATCTTAACCGATTTTTACGAAACTTACCACACACCTTGAGCTCTAAAATAGACACAATACTCCATTTAAAAAATTTAATATTTTATTTTAAGTGGGTCTACTTTACCAATTTTTACAAGACTTAACACGCAGCTTTAGCTCTGAAAACACACACAATCTTGCATTTAAAAAATGTGCGGAGGTAGGCCCATTAAAATTTAATTTTAAATTTCACGTACTTCTTCTTATCTTCTATCAGATATTTGCATTGAAATCGGTTTTTTTTTTTTTTTTTTTTTTTTTTTTTTTTTTTTTGGCAGAAAGAATTATTTACGTACAGGTATAAGGCATTCCAAAAAGCCCAAACTATTTTTCAAGTTTCATGTGGGCCGGATAGTAAGAAGTTCATATAATTTAATACTAAACTATAATGGGCGTGGCCCCGTGCACTTTTTTAAATGCAAAATCATATTGCTTTCGGAGCTCAGTGTATGTGCAAATCTTGGTAAGAATTCACGGTTAAGCACTTGAAATATAAAACTAAGGGCCTAATTGTGTAAAACGCAACGCCAAGCGTTGTCAAATTTTATATGGAAAAAATTTAAATTACAAAAACAAAATACATACAAAATTTATCAACGCCAAGCGTTGCGTTTTACAAAATTAGGCCCTAAATTTTAGTGGTTTTAGAGTTTGTGCCATTATGAAAGCCAAATTATTACGAGTATACTAAAATTATATAAAATCAAAGTTAAACATTTAATAAGGAAAAAAAGATTGTTTTAAATCAGTTAAAAACTGACGGAGTTACATATGTCCTTATTGACTTCATTTGGAGGTCTTTTTTCTACTGGTACCTCATCTAACTATTATTATATTTCAAATGATCTTATGTTGAAAAAACGATATTAGCCTGTCGTTAATCAAGTTGGAGTTGATATTGCGATAGTGTAAGAAAACAATAACACTTTACAACATAAAGAATAAGAAGGTTCTACGACTGATTCTTGAAAAGAAGACCAAATTTAGATGTACATTTGTATGTACGAGTATCGGCGTTGTATCGGCTCGCATCGGCTCAAAACCAGCCGAAATTTTATCTGCTCAAAAAGACAAAATTTTAAAATCGATTTTCAGTTTCAATTTTTATTTTTTAACTAAATTTTCATATGCTTATTTGAGCCGCCGAAAATTCGTTCGGCGCGCCGCCACCGTTCACAATACTACTGCGCCGCTGCCGCCGATAATTTTGCCTCGACTTGTTTCTCTAACTCCAACCACTAGATAAAGGGTGATTTTTTAAGAGCTCTTGGATGTGATTTATAAAAAAAAAAACACATATACAATTTAGAGAAATACGTATATGAAATCTTTATTTCGGTCGGTAGAAAGATTTATATAATCCAATGTTTAAGGATGATTTCATGTAAATGTTGACCGCAGCTCACCATGTAATGGTGCAAGTTTTAGAATGTAATAGCTACAAAAAAATTTTTTGTATATTAGTTATTACAAAAAATCGCCTTACCCAGCATCCGCCAAAGTGCTTGCCAACACGTATTTGTGACACTTGAATGCAAAATTTTTAATCATGTTTGGGTGTAACTTCTGCCTGGGAGTAGGTAATAAATATATTTTCTAAAAACTATTGCTAATACATATTTACATACAAAACAATAAGTGCAAATAATAATTGATCCAATTGTAGCCTAAAAACTTTTCAAACGTATTTTCAACATTAGCTTTCCTTATCTTTACAATTGTAATTTACACACCCAGAAAAAATTTAATGACTGGAAAATGAATAAAATAATAATAAAAATTTAAAAAAAAAACAACAACAAGAAACCAGAAAAAAGAAATAAACTCCAAAATTACCAAATATACATACTTCCGAAACAATAAATCTTGTGCCGATACACCACATTACCACCAGTGACGTTAACAGCGGCAGGCAACAAAACCAAGGCGAAAATGTCAAGTCGTATTTCAAGCAACAATGAGCGAGACGGCAGCGATAAAAGCTGCAGCAGCGTTACCGTTGTGCGACTAAAGTCGCATTTTGCCCCTTTTTCAACTACCTTGCCAATTTTTATGCCCCTTACTTTTAAATTCCCTTTTAGTATCATTTGCATTACTTTGTGCCCCTTTTTTCCACTTTTTGTTCAAAGTCAAGTTTCGTTTTTATTTTGACAATAAATGTACGCAGATTCGTACAGATTCTACCATATTAAACAAGATTTTATTTCCCATGTGTCAAACCTAATATAAAAACATACACCTTGGTATGAATCTTTTCATTTGTTAAGATTTTTAATACACGAGTACAATTGCACACTCATACTTGATAATTCTAACTGCATTTTCGACATCTATTGTGAAAGCCAAATTTAATTAAAGTACATATTTTTAAAAGACTGTTCTGTAAACCGATCGAGTTGAAATCGCACGATTTTAGAAAACTAAAACAGCCAAACACGTGGCCAATTCCCAAAAGCAAATGATCGAAAAATATCCAAGTTTTTAACACAAAAACTACTTCTTTTCGGAGGAAAGTGATTATTGCTGATGATAAGTTGCAACTACTCGTTTAAGTCAATGGACAAATTGGCCAAATTAAACGCAAATCATTTCATCTTTATAAAAAAAACTTAGCAAAAAAAAACATAAAGCGTAAGCTTAAATTGGCATTGCTAAAAAATGTTTAAATAGACTGAAAGTAGACACTTGTCTGCCCATGCTGTCTGCCTTAAATTTATTTCAAGACGATTTGAAAGAATAGATTGCAAGTGAAGAACTTATTAATAAATACAGATGTACAATTTCAAAAGAATTGATATTTAAGGTATTCAATAAGTATGTATTATGCAAAAAATACCATAAATATATTATCCTCTTCAGAAACAAAGTTTAAAATTTTTTATCAAAACTTTAACGGTCTAATTCATAAAAAATATGCTTATTTGACAAATTTCTCATAGAAATATGTCATATAAGCGCTTAATAAACCTGAAATATTTTTTATGAATAAAGCAGTAAATGTTTAAGTAAATTTTTTGAATTATACTAGTTTATAAGTAAAAAAGTGATATGCTCCAAAAGATGCCAAAAAATTATTAATGTATTTTTTAATTTTTTGTAAATCTTAAGAACTGGGGCATATGAGTTGTCATAAAATTAATGTTTGCGTACTTTTTATACATGAGAAATTTGTTTTTATTGCTTGTTTTTAATAAAAATAGGTTGATAAATATGTTTGTTTCTTTAATTTTCTTTGATTTTAAAGTTGCCCCTTTTCTTCTTAGAAATCCCCTTTTTGTGCCACTTTTTTTTGAAAATCCCCTTTTTGTGCCCCTTTTTGAAATTTTTCAACGGTGACGCTGAGCTGCAGCAAACACAACTGCACTGATTTGGAAAATAAGAAACGAGGTGTTTCCGTCATCTAATGTTTGTATTTTCAGTGGTAATCAAACAAACTCACACTCATACATACACACACTTACAAGAGAGCAGCAGCAGCAATGGCCAGCAATGATTTCTGAATTAGGCCTACACAAATTGCAATTAAACTGCAGTTAAACAAATCAACTTTAATGTGAAGCGTTGCTCTCTGAAAACAATTTCAAATGCAGAATAAATTAATGATAAACTGCCAGTATAAACATGGGAAAATTGCAAGTAAGCACAATAAAAATACTAGTAAGTACATTTTAAAAATGAATTAAGACTTACAAATTTAACAGACAGACCAACGAGACACATTAAACATGAGAAAGTATTGCACGTTGAGAAAAAGTCGCATGCATTGCACTTTCCGAATAAATATTTAGAATTGGAGTGTAGGTCTTACATCATAAAGAATATTAGAAGTAATAAATTTCATTTACTTGAATAACGTCATAACTGAAAAAAATGCGATTTTTTGAGTTGACAATGCAGAATCAATTGTCATATCGTTATTCACATTTACCTAATTAATATTAAGCATTTTTTTTTCATGAAATTAGTTACATGAAAATTTTTTATTTGCCAACAAGAGGCCTGGAGGAACAAATTATATCAAAAAAGTTGCGAAAAATGCATTCATTCTACGTCCCATTTTATATAAAATTGTGCAACAAAATTCATGAAATTTCATGAATAAATGTAATGGCGTTTTCTTTTCTAAAAGAAAAGTGTAAAATATATGTTACATATGATTTGGCAACATTTTTAAATGCTCACCTGATTTTTAAGAAGCGTTGCATCTTTTACGTTTGCAAAAGAACAATTTTCCAACAAGTTTCGGCATAAAACAATGACGAACTAGAAAATGATTTATTTTCTCATAGACAATAACAAAAACAGCTGTTAATATAATGCTGCATACATGTATCTTTAATGAAAATGAGTGTTGAATATATAGCATTTTTCTTCTTTTTAAGGGTAACATCATGAGAAAAGAACGCGTTCCATTTTTAAAAAAATACATACTTTTCAGAAAAGAACACAAAGAAAGTAAAAGGCAGTATAAATGCAGCATATTGCACAGAAAAGAAAACGCCATAAATCAGGTAATTGTGTAAAAAAAAATTAAAAATATCTTGTATATCGTAACCTGATACGCAAAACCACGTAGGTTAGGTTAGGAAGGGTGGTGCTATACTGTAGTTCCACTCGGAGACCCAGTTGGATCCATTGTGATCGCAAAACCACGTAACTAAGAAAAAAAAGCATCGTGTTTTTAATTATTTGGTATTATGTACATCGAAACACACATCCCCACAAATTTTCTAACATTAACAAGGGCTACTATGGCAACACTAATGCCAATATCTAAAATCTGGCAACATCATAATAAAGTTTGAAATTTTTAAGCACAACGTTTCGATGTATGTATATGTGCTTTTTGTTTTGTGTAAAATTTACCGAAAATTTTTTTAATTTCATTTATTTGGAAATTTTTCACTTTTGCGGCTATCTAAGCGCTACCAAAACGGTGTTAAGAATCATTCCTAGGAAGTTCATATGTTCTAGAAAGTTGTTTATTGAAATCTTAGGTACATTTATGTAGTTGATTGTTTCCTTGAATTTTGATCGGTTTGCTACTTATGGACCTAAACAGGGGAAAAAGGTAAACAAAAATCGAATTTTTTTTAAATTTTTTGCGATTTTTAAGATGATGTTTTTTTTTATTTTTTTTTATGCTTACAATTTTTGTTTTTTATGACAAGAGCTACAACAACTATGCCCCAAGGAGTAAATCAAAATACAGAACAGTTTGCAAGAAAATGCAAAAATGACACCGAGGCCCCAAATCTTTGAGGGCCCATAGAAAAATACATGACTTGGGGCAAAACTGGGAGACACGTATCACGTAGTAGTGTCCGTATATTTTGCATTTCAGCTAACATTATTCAACTTGTGAGATAAAAATAAAAATATCATATTCCATTAAGGTGTGTGTAATTTCTTTTTTGGAATTATGACGTTGTTGAAGTAAATGAGCGATATGTATTTCAGGCCCTTATTATGAGTTGCATTCGATTTTCGATCTTCGCTGGCTATTGAACATATTATGAGCATCAAAAATTTCGTTGAGCAACGAATTTTCTCTCGACCAAAATTTAACTGCCTCCCCCACGATGTCGAAAGAAAACTTAAGAGAACGAAAGTAAGTCAGTCACTCATTTTCTTCTATAAAAGTGTTCCACTATCTTTCGACTTATCGTTCGATTGGCTTTACGTTTCTAACGAAAGCCGTATACCCGTTGTCAAATATCTATATTGCCACATCCACAATTTCACACATTCATCGACAACTGGGAATAAAAAATCGTTCAAATGTGTAAATTGTGCTTTAAAAAATGAAACTCTGTTCTAATTTAACTTGCAACAAGTGGTGCCCAAAAATAAATTAAAATGAACTTGACAAAACAGTTTTTGTAAATGATAAAAAGTGTACATACATAATTACTCAAGGGTTTTTATTTATGATAAATAAAGACATAAAAAACCACAAGCTATGCGAAATTTTGTGAAGAATCGCCCAAAAGGAAAAATTACCAATAGCCCATTCATTTAGGTCATTATTCATTGTCATTTGGGTGATTGTCATTATCTTTAAAATACCAACAGACCCAGAAAAAGTGTTCTACCTTGTCGGCCTTTGTATGGGTGCAATAATTTTCTCTCTCTCCTCTGTGTATGTAGAACAACTGCTTATATGAATAAATACATCCTTATGTACAAGAAAAAACTGGCATAAAGTAAGTGACGACATTGAAATAGGTGCTAAGGAGTTCCTTCATACATTTTGACAATAAAAATCTGCGCATAATGTAGTTTTAGCCCACTATTAAGTCCCAGCGTGATTTATCTAACTTCTTAACCGTTTTTTCTTACACATAAGACCGATAGTTTCTAACCAACCTTCACTATAACTAGCGGAAGTGGTGGTGTGGTAGGCAGAAAATATCTACTCATTGAAGCTGTTGTCGAACACACATACATACATACCGAGAGAAGAGTATCACCAGCCAAGGACGCAAAACCGCTTACTTACAAGCTCAGACGTGAGGACATTGCCAAAGACGGGTTAAGCAATGAACCCATTGCCAGCGAAGCCGGTATTATATTTGCTCATTGGCAAAGCAAAATATTTTATTCATGTAAATAAAAATAATTTATTGTATTTTGTCTCAGTCGACAATAAAAATACAAGTGCCTTCTTTTGGCATTTGAGTTCGTACAAATGACTGAAAAAATTTTATTGGGGCTCATATTTGTATTGAAATGCTTACGTTATCGTTCGCTTTAATTTTCTTTCGACTTGTCGTGCTAAGGGCTTTTAGTGGAACGCAAAACAGCTGTTTGTCGTTTAAAAGGCTTGCGAACGAAAATGAGTGACATCCTGGAACAGGCAGAACTTTCGCTAAAGTATTTTGATATTAAAACCCATTAAAAACAATTAGTTTTTATTTTTAAGTAAAGTTGTTGCAAATTTTAAAAATCACTCTGAGTGATATTCACAATAAGGAAATTAATTCATCGTCGAATGCTCGCCATAATACCAAATGAAAATTTGTTCGATCATTACTTTCGACTGCACTCGAAGATCGAAAGTTACTTTTAATAAGGGCCTCAATTTTGGATTAAAGGCCAAATGAAAATTCTTTTACAAAAATGTATGGCAGTTCTTTAATTTATTTCTATTTTTTTAAGTATTTTCTATGCGAACGTCGTATTTGTGGGAAATTTTTGTTGCAGCAACTTTTTATTTTTTTTTTTTTTTTTTTTTTGTGAAAAAGAGAATACAAAATGTACATTATTCAACACTCCGCCACACATATTCAAGAATTGCTGCAACCAACTGCAAATCTATGCCTCGTTTCTGTAACTTATGAGATGTTCTCGCATCGAGAAAAATGTAATAATTATCTTGGTTTTCCTATTTTTATTCATATAAAATCTTAGATAAACTTACAAAATATATCAACATATGTATGTGACCTTCTCCGAGAAAAGGGACCTAGTGTGTCAAAAAACGGGTTTCGACTTAAGAATGGATTCTGGTACCTAAAAGGGTGTAGAATAAGATGAAATGAGTTTTTCTCAAAACTTCATTTTCACACACTAGGTCCCTTTTCTCTGAGAAGGTCACATATATGGTTTTTTTTGCTGTTTCACAGGACGATAAAACATTTTTCGACTCGAAAATTTCTCACATTTCTTACAGAAATGAGGCACTGGACCGGGACTTAAGGTACGTTCACACTTGTCAAATATTTGCCCAAAAAAGCGTAACCACTAAATGCCAACGGAAAATCTTTCAATTAAGACAAAAGTTTGTCAAGTTAAAAAGTAGCCAATATTGTTGGATTCTATGACATTGTCCATTAGCTGTGTTCGAAACTGTTTATTATGATAAACAAGTGTCTGGATCAAAACTTTTTTTATTAGTGTTTGTTGGTTACGCTTTTTTGGGCAAATGTTTGACAAGTGTGACCGTATCTTTATGAGCACACTTGATTTTATAACGAGAAGAAACAATTTCCCTTAAGTTTATCAATAGACAACATGTTTTTTACATTTGACATGTCAAATTTGTCACTACAATTTTCGTTTTTATTTAAAACAAAAATGACCTTAAAATCTTTTTTTTTTTTTAACTATTAGAAGCCAAACTACAAATTTTTTTGTGGGCTTCAAAAAGATACGAGTACTTAAACCGATATTACCTTCCAAAAACCTGTAGGGTATAAAAAACAATAACAACAACAACACCAACTAACTCAATTGTGATTCAACATACATTAAGCAGACATGACGATCATATTTGTTGATATTACACTGGAGGTTTGTTTGCTTGCAGCAGTAAAAAAAAAAACAACAACCAGGTGGGGGTTCGTTTAATTCTGTTCGAAAAAAATAAAATAATAAATGATGTTAATTTTTCAATGGGCTGTTGCAATAATAACGCTTTTTCAACTAAAGATGATGAGGTTGCGGTTGATCATCGTTGTCATGCAGTTGTAATGCAGCAATTGCAGTTGTTACACCATTGAATTTATTTTAAAATAATTATTTATAATAAATGCATGCAGTTGTTATGTTACAATAACACAGAAAAGAGAAAAAAAATCTGCAAGCTTTTGATCTTTTTTTTTTTTGATTTTTCTTCTTTCCGAAGAAACACGTTTGACAAACATGGATTTTTATTTTTACTTTATTTTAGTTTATTTGATTTAATAGTTGCAATTGCATAAATAATTATACGGTTTAATTCTCTATTGGGAAAGGGGGAGAGTGAGAGAGAGAGAGAGAGAGAGAGAGAGAGAGATGGGAATTATTGGTAAAAGTTGTTTCAACTGTTGAAGGATATCGAAAGAAAAAAAATTATATTGAAGACTTCAATATGAAAATATGAATTTTGTTTTCAATCACCCTTATTACAGTTGTCGACAACGACGTCACTTTAACACAATACCAAAAAATTGGGGCTTGTTTAATTGCCCTCTAAAGCAATTTTGTGCTACTGACAATCTATTTTCGTTCCCTAAGGTCTAGAAAATAGCGTAAACCTGCCAACAGGAATCAGTTGTTTTCGACAACGGGTACACAAGCCCCAATTCTTTGGTATTGTGTTAAAGTGGCGTCGATGCCGACAACTGGAATAAGGGTGAATATAAATTTTTAGTCGAATGTTTTCTTTCGATATCGTGAAACAGGCCATTATTTAATTGATATTATGAATAGATTAAAAAAATTTCCAAATTTAACACTTCATGGCTTTTTGCCACGGAAACTTCACATGTGTTTATCCTTGCATTGTGCTGATGGACAACAACTTTTTTTCTTGTCAAAAATGCATTTTTTTATCCTCATGAAATCGATCTAGTAAGTTGGAACAATATTCATTCGCCTTTTATAGTTTTACCCTTTTTACTGAATGTGGATTATACCGTCGCCATGACTTTATTGACTGACAAACCGAGACGATTCCAATATACAAGAGCATCTCTACTTCGTTTAAGCAAAAAACTAAAATAAGCTACAACAAATAATAAAAAGGCACTTGCGTATTAAGCACACTGTCTCTCTCTCATACTTATAGTCTGGGTATGCTTATACTCATCCATAGCATGAGGAAACGGACAAAAAAAATATACACATGATACCAGGGATATTTCCCTGTCGGATTTTTATTAGCTAGCTCAAAATATAGGTGACTTTTTGCTTACTAATTTACAACTAGCTTCTGAACTAACTTATAAATGATGCAGATGTGATTCAGTAGCTTTTTGTAGAACTGTCTTCTTCCCGATAAGTATTGAACTAACTTTAAGCTAACTCAAAGCTGATGCAGAGATGAGTCAAAGTTTATCGATAATATGTCAAAGTAAAATTCATGTTTATGTCAACTCTGTACCATCTTTATTTTATATGGCGCAATAGCAAAGTGTTAAGTATGATGGCTGACAACCAAAGTTATCACGGTTCGATACCAATTCTCGTCTCTAAGAAATTTAAATTCTGTCAAATTTATGTCGACTAAAAATGTTAATCATTAGTAAGTTAAAAATAATGGTTAACTAAAGATAGACTTTTTTTCTTCTTTTTTGATGCGCCACAAACTAACTGCCAGTTTATAGAAGCCATGTAAAAATTCTCGGCTGTCTATTTATAATGAAAACAAAAACAAATTTTGAGTGCTTTGTTTTTGTTTTCAATATAAATAGCCATACGAGAATTTTCACATGGCTTCTATGAACTGGCAGTAAGTCATAATGAGCCAACCATTAGTTAGTCAGTTCGCAGCTAACTAATAGTGCACTTGCATTTTATCAGCCAAAAACTCACTCGAAATAAGCTAACTTGTGGTTATTTGAAACTTATGCAGCGTGAGTGAGTACTGACTCGTTCTGAGGACATTACGTTGAAAAACTGAATAGCGTTTAACATGTAAAATGAGTAAGCTTTTGAGTCAGTTGTCACTCGCCTCTGATTAGCCATTAGTTACTTTTAAGTTAGCTCAAATCCCGACAGGGTTCATTCATCATTCGCCTTCGCACATATACATTTTTGTATACAAAATGGAATAGAAAATGTATGTGTAAGTGTGTGTGTGTGGCTCTTTGAAAACATGATTTTTGTGGATGTGTGACTGTGTAAATAAAATAGCCCTGTATATACGCATGTGTAGCCGGCTAATAGTCAGAGTAGCTCATACAGTCTATAAATTTTAGTTATTCTCGTTTATGCTGCGTAAATTAAAAAATGTGTATAAACATAGTTATTAGATGTTTATACCCTGCAGAAAATTTGGTGACAATTGATCCAAACGTACTCATGCTATGATGTGAGTGTTATCAATATTACTGAGTAGTGTAGGGTGACAAAAAGAAATATCGTGTAAATGGTTACATATTCGCAATTTTCCTGATGTACCGCTTATGTGCAGTTTCTACCAGTCAGGCAGACGAATCATCTAGAAAATTTTTATGAAAATGACTCAAAAAAAACAAGTGCTTTACATGTACATTTTATGCTCAAGTCGACCGTCTGGATTGTAGAAACAAGGAGTTAGTATTGAGCCAATTTAATTGGGACTCACTCTAGTATTGTAGTAAACGGCACTGAATATGTTCAATGTGGACCTATCAAATAGTGCAAATATAATGTTAATTGTTCCCTCCAATGTTACCCTGGAACCAGTCTAACTATACTTAGATATTCACTTAAGCTTAACTGGTATTTATACTTTTGAAATATTAGTTGCCTGTGATTGAGTGGGTAGTGTACAAGCCTGTCATGCACGAGGTTGTCGGTTCGAATCTCAAAAAATGTTTAGCTTCAAAATAAAATTTCATTGCATTTAATATAGCAATAAAATAAAAGTTTATAAGTGTTAATTCTTACAGGTAAATGTCCGAATTTATATTATTCTACACCGGATAGGTACCTATGGAATAGTTTAGTGACAAGTCGCAAGGTGCATGCAAAGTATCAATTAATACCATCCTAGGCCATCCCCATGTAAAATGACTAGTCCGCTTCACAGGAAGTGTTAGAACTCGGACTGGTCCCTATAACTTGCGGTCCGGTCACTTGACTAGTCTTGTGTCAGTTCGATTTCCTGCAGGGTAGTTATAAGTATTCGCTTTAAAATTAATGCCAATACTCAAAGAGTACTTAAAACGATACCTTTGTCATTGTCTCTGGTGGTCTACTCTGTAATTCGAAACGAAAGAGAATGCTTTCGATTTTGTATGCTTATAACATGTAAATTCGAAAGCATTTTCTTTCGTTTCGAATTACGGAGTAATACCCTGCTCGGTATCTCATTAACTTCGTAGAATATTGTTTTTGGCGGGTTTTAAATACTCGTATTATTTACCATTCAAAATTTATACATAAATATGTATGTAAATATCTTCTTTTTCTAAAACAACATCTTTCAAGATTTTATGTTACATATCATCTAATTAATCACCAGCAAAAATGGTGTGAGAAATTTTCTTTTTTCCTTATTGCCTAAAAATAATTATATGAAGTGTTGAAACAAACCTACTTCCACATATTTATTGCATTTGTTTTATTTTGTATGTGACAAAAGGAAAATTGTAATTGAAAGAACAATGAATGTACTTTTTACAATAGAAATCATGACACAAACAAGGTTTCCGTTTCCAGTCAAATACAATTTACAGGGAATTTGACATGTTTCTCTACTCTATTGAATGACACATTTTGTTCGTTTCTGTTTTAAAATAATTTGATGCAATTACTGGCAGTTAACTTGCAATATTCAATGAGTCGTCATTAAAATAAATAACTTACCAAAACTTGCAAATCACAAACTATTAAAATTTTGCAAAAAAAAAAAATCAAGGTTTAGAAAAATATCAAATTAAATTCAAGATAATATTTGATTTAAAAACCGAAAGTAATATTTAAAAAATGGCAGAAGTGAAATAAAAAATACATATTCTAAATACATATGTACATGCACACATATTTTTTTTTTTTTTAAATTTAAAAGTGAACAAATGTTTACGCAATGCAAATTATCTTTGGACAGCAATAAGAAACTATAGCGACAAATTGTAGTGTGTCTGTTTTTTTTTTAGTTTGTCTGCACGTTTTGCCTCTTAAGATGAATGCACTGAGTTTTCAACGTCCTTGTCTTTACGCCCAAAATGCTGAATTTAAAGAATTATTTTTATTTTATTTTTTATATACATATAACAGCAAGTCAGCTACCGCCTTTAAAAGTTTCTTGATTTTTTTCCTTGGTCTATCTGTTTTGTGTTACTGGCCAAAAAATAGATTTTTTTTCGCTTTATTTTCTTGATGGCCGAATACTACGAGTACAACGTGCAGAACGTTACAAGTGTCAAAAAAGGCAAAAAAAAATTGATTTTACAAAAAAAAAAAATATTAAAATATATATAAAAAATCAGCTCCTCCATTCACTCATTTATTTAAAAGCATTTTATTTCATTTCAAACTAAACAGACTCAGAAACTGGTTACAACAATTTGAAATCTTCCATTAACCAAAATTGTACTCGTTAAACTATAATTGTATGTAGATTTGTATGTATATATATGGCAGCAGCATGCAGCAGTTGTAGCTACAATTACGCTCAGAAATTGAATTGATTTTTTAGCACTTCGAGTTAATTTGCAAAAAAAAATAAAAAATACCAAAAACTGCCAGCCAACATGTGTTCAAATTTTGTAGTTGTCATGTAACCAACTCACGCGACAAAATTTGCATAATACCAGTAAAAATATATTTACGCAGACTTACACAAACAATAACAAAAACATGCATATTTAAGACAGATGGAGAGAGAGAGAGAGAGAGAGAGAGAGAAATACACACTTTTAGCTAAAACGCCTTAAATCATAATTTCCGCGGAAGAGCACAAAAGCATGATCATAAAAGGTATTGTTGCACAATTATTATGACCAGCAAGTCAAAATGTTTATTTTTTATTAACGTTTCAGCAACATGTGACTAATGAATTATATAATTTTTTTGTTATTGATTTGGGTTTCATTGAGATTTGCAAATTTAAAAATTTAGAAGTTCCAAACATTATATTATTTTTACGAAGCATTGCTGCGGAACTTTTTCTAGGCTCATATTGGGTGCATTCATAACACGTAGCTGTTGTGCAACCGTTGAGTGTTTGTCTTAAGGTACGGTCACACTTGCCAAACATTTGTCCAAAAAAGCGTAACCAACAAACACTAATGAAAAGAGTTTTGATCCAGACACTTGTTTATCATATTAAACAGTTTCGAACACAACTAATGGGCAATGTCATAGAATCCAACAATATTAACCACTCTTTAACTTGACAAACTTTTGTCTGAATTGGAAGATTTTTCATTAGCGTTTAGTGGTTACGCGTTTTTGGGCAAATGTTTGGTAAGTGTGACCGTAGCTTTAGAAACGCATAGTTGAGTAGTTCCGCTCCACTCAACAGTTGAGTAATTTTCCATCATGAAAATTTTTCGCTACCTATAGTCAACATGTTGTGCTCAGTCTGAACAGCTGATCGAATAGAGCTTTATATTTTATATGATTTGTTAGGAGCAAATATTTGTTAAATTTTATATTACAAATGCAATGAAGTAACAAAATAAAGATATAAGATTATATTATATCCATCAAGCCGTTTCTAAGACGTAATTGTTGGGGCCAACAGTTGCCAACAGTTTCACAACTGTTGAGCTCAACAGCAGCTACGTCTTATGAATGCGCCCATTGTAAAGAAAAATAAAACAGCAACATCCCAGCAACATTTTTTTTTTAATTTTCAGCAACATTTCGAGTGAAAAATTTTACATGTAACAAGTGATGCCCATATTACTTATTCCGATAGAAATTTCGTTTTAATTGGTTTGAAGTATGCAACATTGATCGACTTTTATAAACAAAAACATCAGATGTTAATATATGGCGCGAAATAAATGCCAGTCACATTATTTCACAAATGGCATGAAATTGTTGCCAGATACATTTCATAAATTTTTCACGAGTTGAACTGAGTAAAAGTTTTGCATGACCAATCCCCATTTAAATTGAATGGAGTTGGTTAGAGGTTTGTCTCTTAAACAACCGACCACAAGAGTTCGAACGAGTTGTAGAACTGGGTCTACCACTTATATTCCCCCTTATTGTGAATGGCGTCGGCGACGTGACTTAAAGACGGCAGTAAAAACCCTGCAAATAATATGACTAGTCCATACATGCATGTAAAGACTAATCCAAAGAGGAGTAGGAGTACCACAAAACTACTCCAAATATATAAAAAAAAAGGTGGTCGATTTAACATTGCGATGTCCTAGGGTTGGACCACATGGCCCAACTTTGCATTACATCGAACTAACCCCAAACTAATCCATATGGAATAGTTATAGACTACTCGCATACAATTTGTGAGTGCCTAAGAAGAACGATCATATTCGTGTAAACACGAACACTTATCGTACAGCATTGAATGCTTGTATGAAAACGACACGATCCATGACTGCATTACATTGGACCATGATGTAACTAGTCTGTTTCATCTAGATTGGACCACGTACTCCAATATTATTTGCAGGGAATTGTCACTTGTCTACTCTTTATCGACAACAATTGACTACTATTAACATGCTACATTAATTTACAAAGCATTTGAGGGTAATCACCCCTATTCTGCGTTTCCGTTACGTTCCCGCATTCAGTTACGCACGGATCGAAAAGAGGTATTCTGCCAAAAAAAACTGAATCGAAAGAAAAAGAAGAAGGGAAGAGTATGTTTAAACCTGCTGCTTTGCCATGAAACGGGTGAAATAGGAACAGAAAAATTAAGCAATTTTGCAAAAAGTTAAATTTAGTGCAAAAAGACAGTGATTTAACATTAAAACAAATAATAATTAAATATTGTGAAAATTTTTATTAAATAAATTCTTGCAAATTAAAGTACAGAGCGTTAAAAAAAACAAGATAACCAAGAGGTATTTGCGACCAAACTTATCAAGTGTGAAGAATCCTGTCGCGCCGGAGGTGATATTTTAATTTTTTACACATAATTGTAACACAAAAATAAAGTTTATTTGTGTAAATTTAATTAAATCCGTAGACAATATCATTTTTCATTGCCATTAAATAGGTATGTAAACAAAACTTTTTATACTGTTCTACCTGTAATAAATTAAATAAAAATCGCATTTCAGTACAGAAAAACAAAACAAACTTTGTATTTTATTAATTAAACCTTCTTTTGCATTTAATACTTGCATTATTTTTTGAATTAATCACATTTTGAAGCTAAACAAACAAAAATTGAAAACGCTCCGCCACTAAAAATAACAACTTACAAAAACGTAGTTACAATCGAAATGCAGAATACATAGAATCGAAAGAGAAATCGAAGAACGGAACGCAGAATACCAAAGTTGCCAAACGGAGAAACTTTCGATTCGAATCGAAACGCAGAATAGGGGTGAATTTGAATAAAATTCCGCGAAGAATTTTTCCCTGGGAACAATTCTAACTAATAGGGAGTAATAGGGAAAACAAAAAATTCTAATTGGAAAATGAAGAAATTTCTCGCGGAATTTTATTAACAATTGTCATGTTAGATATATACAGCCGTATTCATAAAAAAAAGTTGATTGAGGTTTAAAATTCATATTAGTTAAAAAACGTTTTAAGGCTAAATAAGGTTTTTTAAATATTGGTATTCATAATCAGTTTTTTAACTAAAAATCAATCAACTAGATTTTTTTAAAATATCGTGGCAACACTGTATTCTTTATTTGTCACTTGTATATTAGTTCTGCAAAACAACGATTGTTAACTCATAAAGTACTCGTGTCTATATTTGTTTATTTGTCGGTTTTCAGAGAAATATTGTTTCTATAAAATAAAAGATATGTTCCAACTTGTATTTAATAAAATAATAAAAAAAGTTCACAACAAATCTTTGTTAAAAGTGCTTATTATATTATTTATTTTATTGCAGATAAGCACTAGAATAACGAGCTTTATTTTGTTTGTTTTGAGTGTTTATACATCACTAGTTAATTTTCTACAATTATACTATTTTTGTTAACACATAAAATGAGAAAACATTGACTGGGAATGGAAACTGGATCGCTCCTTTTCTTTTAAATATTCTTTGGAGTATATTTGTTATTTCGGCAATAGTTTCTATAAAAAAAATTACATTGTTTTCTTCTAAATAACACTGGCATATGCATACATAATTACATGCATACATAAGTACATACATACATACACACATATGTACATACAGGTAAAGTTCAAAATGTAAACAACAACGAAGCAAAATTACAACAACGTCACCTTAAAATTGGTTTAAACATGGGGGCAGTCAATTTTAAAATTTGCTGATTTACGCAAGGTTTAAAAACCGTTTTTTAAGCTAAAATTCTATTATGAATACAATTTTAGCGAATTTTGCTTAAACAATATTTGAAACGCGGTTTAAAATTTTTATGAATACGGCTGATAGTGTTTTCACACTGAAAGTTAAAACCTGGTTTTAACGTTAAAACCATACACAGCTGATTTTGCATTCACACTGCAAGTTTGTTAAATTCAGCTTTTAACTCACAGGCTGTCTAATAACTTTGCTCGAAATAAAATAAATCTTCTGCAGAAATGCGTGTATTTGTTGTTGCATTTTTTCTGCTTTTTAATAACACTTGTTGGACATACTGTTCAACTGTTTTTGTTTTTATGAAAAACTGAGATTTCACAATGCGCTCTAAAATGGGAATTATTTTATATTTTGTAAATAACATTTTTTTAAATTATGGAACTTCTTATACAGAATGAAGATATGCTTGGAAATAAAGTTATTATAGTTATATAAAAATGCGCAAATACATTATAAGATAAACCTTTTTTATAGACAGATGAATGTCAGTCATATTGTCTATTTTCACTTTCCAGAGTTCAACGCAAATATTTTCTTTGTTTTCCTTCCAAAAAAAAAAAAACTCTTTTTTCCATAATTTTTTGATTATTGTTGCTGCTGCATCGATTTTTAAGTTGAAAATCTTTCAAGCGCCATCACTGGCATAAACATTAACAGCTAATGTCGGTCATTTCAACTTGGTGTCACTGAATTTATGACAGCGAAAACAAGGTTGCATTTCTTAAAACCAATTCAAAAATGGTTTTAATTTGGTTTTAACAACAACAATTTGTATGGTAAAACCAGGTTTTAACAGTTGATTTTAACGTTAAAACCAACTTTTATTAAAAACATGTCAGTGTGAAAACACTAATAGAGTACACAAGTAACAATAAATAATGTCTTGATGTGACGTCAACGACGCCATTTACAATATTGGGGATTATTTTGCATGAAAACTTAAAATGTTGAAGATGCATTTCATATGTTTTTCGCTAGATGAACAAAGTACTACTTCTGCAACATTTTTTCATGAACGCATCATGCCAATTATTTTATATGCATACATATGTATCTTCTGACAGCATTTCACGTTCACGTGAAATGATGGTGTTAACCTTCTTTTGGAAAGATATAGTGATAAAGAAGAAAGGTGGTGAAGGAAGAGATAGAGGAAAGTTGCATTATTTTACAACTCTGCGTTTGGCACGTTTTTTTATAATGCAGGAGTTGCAGCATTGCACATCAGAAAAATGTCTGGTATTGTTATTTAATGACTGTCGGATACCGGGCTCGAACCCAGGACCTTTGGTTTTGTAGTTAATGTGCTAACTACTTCAGCTGAAAATACTTTTGAATTCTCTAAATAATTTTCATTTCAAATAATCGTAGTCTTTGATAATGAAATACAGGGTGGAACAGAATGGGCTATATATATGGTTTGAATTTTTTATAACATTTTTAATTATTATTATTTCTTTGTTTTTTGATGTGTAAACATCTATACGCTAGGGTTAAAAATCTTTTGACTTTGATTTCTTTGCTGAGATTTCTTTGCATTGTCAAATCGGTGTGAGCTATGTAATTATGAGTGTATTAGTGTTTGAAAGAAGCAATACCAAGCAGAGAAACAAGTCGACCGGCTCGAAGCCGACGGTGCGCCGCCGCCGGTTATTTTTCTGTATATTTCCGTACACCAAAGGTGAAAATGAACCGTAAGAGCTATGGACTTGAAATTTGGACACAATGTGTAGACATTTGGCCACTACAACAAAAAATACATGAGAGTTAAAAACTAAAGGGTGTTCCACAACGAGCAACGAAAAATGTTAAAATCCCATGTAATATACATACAATTGTATGTACACTTGAAATTTTAAAAGTTAGTGTATTTTTATACAGACTACAACAATTAACACTAAATTTAAAAAAAAAATAAATCAATGGGTGTTCCATCAGTTAGTGCAATTTTGACTTTGTAATTTCGACAACTTGCTGTATCTTGGAAACCGTAAGAGCAAAACTCTTGAAATTTTAAAAAATCAAAAAAAAAATATAAAATCGCCAAATATAAAAAAATCGCCAAAACGAAAAAAAGCACAAATTAAAAAAAAAATCTAGGACTAAAATAAATCGCGAAAAACCGGAAAAATCGCCAAAATGAAGAAAAATCCTTAAACAAAAAAATTGCCAATATGAAAAAATCGCCAAAATGAAAAAATCGCCTAAATAAAAAATCTCAAAAAGAGAAAAAAAATCGCCAAAATGAATAAACCCCAAAAAAACTGAAAAATATCGCCAAAATGAAAAAAATTGCGAAAATTAAAAAAACTCAAAAAGAAAAGAAAAAACGCCAAAACGAGAAACAAGCGATAAAACTGAAAAAAATCGTTTAAACTAAAAAAACTTAAAAAAGGAAGAAAGCTAAATAAAAAAAAATTATCAAAATCGAATGTGGGCGAGTCAAAGTCGCACTTTACTGAATTTATTTTAATTGCAATGCGTACACAACAACAAGAACAGCAACAACTAAACGATGAACAACAGGAATTAAAAATTAAAAAGTAAAAGTAAATACATTTACCACTAAAGTTTCAGTAAAAATAATAAAAAAAAATTTTAACAAGTACATTTTTACTGATTACTAAAATTTTTTTCTACAATTTTTATAAATTGATTAAATGATTTGTTATATGATGAGGTGCATTGAATTTTCAGTAATCAGTAATGCCCGTATTCATAATGAAATTCTACCAAGTGGCTAAATGGTTTTCATACAAAAGTTTCAAAATTTGAATGAAAAAACTTTGCCACTTGCTACAATTTTATTATGATTACGGCGCTACGATTTTACTGGTAATGCAAATTAAATTTCATTAGCAGTAAAAATTTACTGAATTTTTTTTAGTAATCAGTAAATTTACTGCAATTTTTAATGCAGTACATACACTCAGAAAAAAGCATCCTATTAATTCGCCAAAAGGGTCCCTAATTTTGTTCCAAATCACATTAAAACAATAGGAATTGAATAGTATTGTACTATTGAAACAATTATTTTGAAACTATTATGTATCAATATGAAAAACTATTAAAGTAATGTGATCACCATATTAAAAATCAGCGAAAACGCAGTACCAAATTAATGTGGTGTCCCTATTAATTTTCAATGGGACATTTCACATTATATTTTCTATAAGATATACAATTATTTTAATAGTTTACACAAAAATCAATGTTAATCCCATTGATTTAATAGTTTAAACATATGAAGTTTAAATATCAATGTGAAAAACTATTAAAATAATGTGACCACCGGTTAACGTTATGCGCCAGCCGTGTACAGATGCTTCTTCGCCTTTTTGCAAATGCCTGTCTTTGACTTTCTTTTTTATGCATTCTCATTTTCAACGCGAAGAGTGAAGTCGAATTTTGTGTTGCTCCAAAAACAAAGTATTTATTTTATGTACTTTATGTTGTTCCAAAACCTAAGTATTTATTGTATGAATTCTGCTCCAAAAAATAAAAACAATTGAGGTACAACCATCGTACGGCTTTCCGGAGTTCCCAGCAACCAGCACCACAACCATCGCACGGAGTTCCGGCTTTTCCACAACCAGGACCACAACCATCACACGGCTTTCCGGCGTTGCCAGCAGCTAGCACCACAACCATCGCACGGCATTCCGGCGTTCCAGGTTTCCAGAACCACATCAGAGGTAAACAGTATATTCAAAAAACTAATGAGTAGTATATTCCTATTAATTTAATATGGTATATTATTAAATCAATAGGATCACTATTAATTTTACCGCTAGTTTTTTTACTACTTTAGTAGTACATACACACATTAATACATTTACTTTACATGATGTCGACGAATTTGACGGTCCTCCAATTCATTTACATCTTCTAAAAGATGGAAAAAGGGCTTTCAGGCTAAAAAAATTATATATCAAATGTACTTTAATAAATATAATAATTCTGTTATTTAAAGAAATGTTTGTTGGATTCAATTATTAAAGTTTTTGAAAATTTCAGGGTCCAATTGAATAATGCTTTACGCCATTTGAAGTAATATTTCAATCCTATTAAATATAATAGTACATCATATTAAAGTTTAATGCGAAGTACTATTTCTTTAATCGGGATATAATATAGAATAAATAATATACTACGTTTAATATAATATGACAATCCTATTAAAACAAACAATAGTTGCTTCACTAGTATTTTGCTGAGTTTTAATATGATTTTCTTATTATTTTTAAAGGAGGTCCAATTAGTTTCTAATGATCTTAGCCGAATTAAATCAATACGGTTCACTTTAAATATAATAGTACATACTATTAAAAAATAATTCGGTGTACTATTAATTCAAAACTATAATAGTATTAAAATAATAGTAGAAACCGACTACTGATTCAATAGTTTGAATATTATTAATTTAAACTGATTTATACCATTGACTAAAAACAATAGTAAAAAACTATTAAAATAATTATTATTCTTATTAATTTCATAGGATTTTTTTCTGAGTGTATACATATACTGCAGTGTGCCCATTTACTAACCAAATAAGTTTAATAAAACAAACAAAAATCACCAAATTAATTAATTAATTTAAAAAAAGATACTAAAAGCATAAGTACTTCCAACTTAAAAAAAAATTTTCATTACTAGATGTTATGCTAAAAAGAGCACGAATGTGCGAAGCAGAAAATGGACATCACTTACAGGATATAATTTTTCCAAGCTAATTTGAAAAAATTCCTCAATAATATACTGTATTTAAAAAAAAATTACAATAATCGCATAAATAAAAATGTTATAAACCATTTAAACCAAATAGCTCATTCTGCGCCACCCTGTATAACAATATTATTACCATGTTTTTAAAAACATAAAAATTATATTAAAGCAGGATAGGTTGCAAAATATATGAAAAAATATGTGTTGGATACAATGGTTTGGAACAAAAGCATAGACAATAAATAAAAACTGTCTTAAAGAATCACAACTTCGACTTTTTTCCGTCCACAGACAAGACGACACAATTGTCGAACAAAATTAGCGCATTAAATTCAGTTAAATTAAACATTTCTATATGCGTTAGCTATGGTGCTATTTCATCAGCTAAACTCGAAAGAGCCGTAACTAAAACATGTTATCCAACAATTTTGCGTACAAAGTTAAAAAAAAAAATTAAATTTTTTCACTCAGATTTTTTTAACTAACTATGGCTGAAGGACAAAATATTCACTAAATTTTATTTCCAAAAGGCTAAGCTGGCAACGCTTGCAACCAATGCCTGCAGTTACATATGTACATATGTATATTAAAATGATAATATGGAAAGGTATGACCATGTTATACAATATTTTATATTATTTATTCAATATTAATAGTATGTATAACTTCTCTAAAGGTGTTAAAATTTCATATTTCCGCCTGCATTTAAAATTACTTTATAGTATAAGTTTAAAATAAATGCACACATGCTGAGTTTATTTCTGTTTTCTTTGGCATTTAATTGAAAAAATGCATTAAACGCAATAAAATTTATGACAATTAACAATCAATTACATGAAAAAAAAACATTTAAATGTATCTATAAAAACAAACGCCTAAGACAATTTAGGTTAAACTGTCAGGCGGTCACTTTAAAGTAAAATATTACACATAATATTACATACAACGTAGAAGGCCCAACAACTAATTTGAATATTTTTTTTATTTACTCGAATAAAATATTTAAACCGATTATTCGAATAAAATATTTTATTTGCAAACTATGTTTTGCTCATTACTTGTTTGAACAAAAGATTTTAATCAATTATTTGAACAATGGCTCTTATCGATTAAAAAAGGGGAACGGAGCCTGTTAATGAAACCACCGTTTTTTAAGTGATAAATCGTTTCACGTGAAGAAAATATTCGTTTTTTTATGATATAGGGGAGGAAATATGTATATTTTACTCAATTATTTGCTTAAACAATTTCAGTTAAAAAGTTTTATTCCTTTAAGTAACCTTTTATTCGATTAATATAAAACCATTTATTCGACTGTTATAGGATGATTTATTGTATTGTTCGAGTAAGACCTTTCCATCATTCGAATGTAATGATTTAATGTCATGATACACTATCATACAACGTCGTGCGCTTAAAAGTGCTTAAAAAATTACATATAATAAAAATAATGAATCATCATTATCACTGGTTCCTTTAGTTCCTAGGAGCATAGGTCCTTGGACGATTTTGTGCAAAAATCAGTTAGGACATGCAAGACTAAAAAAAATTATAGAAATTTAAAAAGCTTTTTTAAAGAGTGTATTACAAGAAAAAGGTGGTGTTTTTAAATCACGCTATTCCCAGAACACCCCTGATAAGTTCTCTTACTCAAATGACAACTGGCTCTGTCTGCCGACCTTCAGAAGAATAACCCTAGGAGGGCAGTGATTAAATCCACTGCACACCAGAGAAACAAGCCGATCGGCTCACAGCCGGCTCAAGAGCCGCCACCGACCTTCCATGTAACTTCAAGACGCCGCCGATGCATGCGGCTGGCCTCGGCTCAAAATTGCAGCCGGCTAATTTTTTTATGTAGTTGCAAATTTTTAGTACATCCGAAAAATTATATTGAATGTGTTTAAAAAGCTTATAAAAAGCGGCTGTCAATGTTAGCGGGCTCAAGCCGGCTTATGAGCCGCCACCAACTACTTTTTTCTTAGCCGCCCCGCCGACTTTTTAAGACGACTTGTTTCTCTGCTGCACACTACTCGCCTCAAGAAATTAAAATAAATTCAAGTGAAATTATTTTCCTATGAAAAAAGGAATTATACAATGCGTCATCTGTTATCCCGCACGTGAAGTACAATTCATTCACTTAGAATTACTGCCTCTACTGCAAATAGATGTTATTGCTTAAAATAATTTTTAACTAACAATTTCTTTATCTTTAAATCACATTTTTGTATTCCCAAAGGAGCAGTTTATTTAATTAAATTTTAATTTTATCAACCAGTTAAATAATTAATAAAATAAAATGACTGTTTCAATGTGAAATAATTTTGATTAAACATGGGTGCATTGTGCTATTTCAGTATCAAATGCGACTTATTACACCTTCAAACGTTGCATCAACATGACTCTTCATTTTAATTTAACGCTACTGGAATGTTAAACCAGCATGAGTTACTTCAAAAAGAAAAAATTTTCTTTGAAAATTACTGTAAATCATGTTGAATTAACATGAAACACATATGAAGCAAAAGAATTGCCGTAAAATGTTTAACAATTCGTAACCTTGTTGTGGTAGTTTTTAATGTGAAATTTTTCTGTGTGTAAGTTCCCTAATTTGTAGAGGATTCTTTGTTTTATATATAAAAAAAAGCAGATGCAGAAACTATTTCACAAATGGTCCAACTTGATGTCTTTTATAGTGTTTTCACACTGACATGGTTTTAATAAAAGTTGGTTTTAACGTTAAAATCAACTGTTAAAACCTGGTTTTACCATACAAATTGTTTTTGTTAAAACCAACTTAAAACCATTTTTGAATTGGTTTTAAGTTGGTTTTATGAAATGCAACCTTGTTTTCGCTGTGATAAATTCAGTGCTGCCAAGTTAAAATGACCGACAGCAGCTGATAATGTTATACCAGTGAATAACAATAGATGGCACTTGAAAAATTTTCTACTTAAAAATGGATGCAGCAGCAATAATAATCAAAAAATTATGGGAAAAAAAGTTTTTTGGAAGGAAAACAACGAAAATATTTTAAATTCAATTGTAGAAAGTGAAAATAGACAATATGACTGACATTCAACTGCCTATAAAAAAGGTTTATCTTATAATGTATTTGTGCATTTTTATATTATTAACAATATTTCCAAGCACTTCTTCATTCTGTATAAGAAGTTCTATAATTTAAAAAAATTTTATTTACAAAATATAAAATAATTCCCATTTTAGAGCGCATTGTGAAATCTCAGTTTTTCATAAAAACAAAAATGGTTGAACAGTATGTCCAACAAGTGTTATTAAAAAGCAGAAAAAATGCAACAACAAATACACACATTTCTGCAGAAGATTTATTTTATTTCGAGCAAAGTTATTAGACAGCATGTGAGTTAAAACCTGAATTTAACAAACTTGCAGTGTGAAAGCAAAATTAGCTGTTTGTGGTTTTAACGTTAAAACCAGGTTTTAACTTTCAGTGTGAAAACACCATTACGTTTTCCTAGAGAATGTAATTCATAATTAGTTTTATTAAAATCTTGTATATTTTTGAGGATTTTCAAATTATTTATTGACTTGTGTTATCACATTTTCGAGTAGATACTATTAAATTATTTCACACTTAAGTCGTTGTTTATTTATTCGAGTATTAAATTAAGTCTTCAATCATATTTTCGACACAAACTCATCAAACGTTTAAATTCGTATTTTCTTCTAAATTAAAGCAAAAGTCTTTAGTTATAAATTAGCAAAATGCTTTTCTAAGTCTATCTTACACTATTTTTAATAGTGAGTTGTATTTATGAGTTTAGTTTAATGCTCGCGGTTTTTTTTTTCATAAGGTTTGTGGTGTAGAAAAAGAAAGTTCAATTAATCGATTTAAATTTACACTTTAATGCTTTGGTGAACAATCAGAAGAATTTAACTTTACAATGTCTATGCATGTGTGAACACTACCTACCACCACCCTCTTTCGTAATCATATTCATGCATAAGTTTTAAGCATTAAACACATTCACCACAGCAAGCTACCGACTACCAAATGTCAAGGATAGAATACACATGTTTATATGAGAATAATTCTTTTGAAGACAGCAACGCAACATGGCGGCTGGTTGTTGTCTATGCTGATTTTGTAGTTGCAGTCCAATTAAATTAATTTTATTTCTTTGGCTACAATGAGAAAATTTAGTGTTGCCAGTATAATACAAAATGTTGAATAAATGATTTTGTACAATTAATTCATATTATTTAACAGAAACTATATCCAAAAATTGATGTAAAGCATAAATTGATTAATTTTTGTACTTTTACGTGAAATAAGTATATTTTAAAGGAGTAATTAATTTTTATAAATGCAAAATATATAAAAGTGGCAATACTGAACTATGTATTTGTACTTGAATATCAGCTGCAGATGGTGCTGCTGCCGTCTCCAAAATAATTAAGTAGCCGGCTACGAGGCGACAAATGCTGCTTGCGGCATTTGAAGTCGTGTGTTCGTGTAGCCTGCTGTGGTGAATGTGTTTAATGCATTAATCGTTTCAATCGAAGAAGTAAACAAAAAAAAAAACAAAAAAATTTTTTTGTAAATAACTTTAAATACATATATATATATATATATAAAACTGTTCCTACTTCTTATTTTCACTTTCTATGGCACTATTCAAAGTTGTTGCACCAAAAAAAAACCAATTAAAATAAGAAGAGCAAAAGTTATTTCTCATTGAATGCTTGACAACATTATGTTGAGCAACATGTTGAGATGCCAACATAAATAAAATTTTAAGTTATGTTTTCTGACCAATTTGTTGTTATTATTTTTATGTTATTTTTTCGGGCTATTTGTGGTCATCTATTTTTCTCCATATAGGAAATAAAAATTACATTATTTTATTTTTTTTTTTTGTTTTTCCCAACGTTTCGTCCGCTTTTTGCAAACTTCTTCAGGGGTGGAATTTTATTAATAGATATCTAGCACAAAATTATATGTATTAATTTAAAATAATTTAAGGATCATAATGTATTAGCAATACATTATCATCCTTAATACATTATGATAATTTAATTTTTATTTCCTATATGGAGAAAAATAGATGACCACAAATAGCCCGAAAAAATAACATAAAAATAAATAAAATTTATTGGGCGTTTAAAGGCGCAACTTCAATATTCATAAGTTGGCTCAAGTTAATGTCAGAATTGAATACTTAAGGCATTCAGATGTGTGTTGTAGGTGGCCTGTTTGTGTAGAATATTTATATATGAGACTATGGGTTCTTTACTTCTTTGATGTAGGGTTTGTTCAGCTACATAAAATAAAATGTTATGGTAAATAATTATAATATATTAATCTTTTAACTCCCCTTGCATAACGGCAATTTTTAGGGTTCCGTACATCAAAAGTGAAAATGGAACCCTATTGTAATTTTGACAACTTGCTATATCTTGGAAACCGTAAGAGGAGACAAACTGTTGAAATTTTCAAAAAAGTTAAAACTAAAAAAATCCGAAAATTATAAAATCACTAAACCAAAAAAAAAAATCGCCAAAAACCAAAAAAAAAATCGGTAAAACGACAAAAGCACCAAATTAAAAAAATTCTAACACTAAAATAAATCGACGAAACCGAAAAAATCGCCAAAATGAACAAAAAGAAAACGTCAAAAGCCGAAAAAATTCGCCAAAAAGAAAAAAATCACCAAAATGAAAACAAACGCCAAAACGCGAAAGCGTTAAAACTAAAAAAATCGCCAAAACGCGAACAAGGCGACAAGACTAAAAAATCGCCTATATAGCAAACCGTTCAAAATTCAAGGAAACAATCAACTACAAAAATGTACTTGAGATCTCAATAAACAACTTTTTAGAACATATGAACTTCGTAGGAATGATTCTTAACACCGTTTAGGTAGGCGCAAAAGTAAAAAAATTTCCAAGCCAATGATATTAAAAAATGTTCGGGATATATATATATATATAATTATATATAATTATGTAGCGTTCGTACAGAACCTTCACACAGAAATAAATATCAATTTAAAATCACCATGCAAAGAGTTTGATTCAAATTCATTCAAACCATATTAAATTTACAAGAAATAATATTTTGTTTCAAGTGTTGTTGCTGTTTTGTTCATTGCTGCAATACACTTTTGTGCTTATTTGTGAGTTGTGTTTGTATTATTGTTTTTTTTATGTTTGTAAGCAACCGACAAAATGCTGCTGTAGTCAAGTCAAAGTATTTTTTATATTTTTTAACTAAAACTGTTCAAATAAATTGCATGTTAAATATTCAATGAAATAATGTTGAATTAAAATTTTATTCATGATGGTACATATTTAGTATGATTGTAAAGAATCTTTAAAGTTGTTGTGGCTGCAGGGGCAAGCACATTGAGTACCACGCGATGAATTTCGAGTTCAAATCTTGGCCGGGTTAGCCAACTTATATACAAACAAACATTTTTCTAATGTCTATGTCAATCACACGTAAGTTAAACAATTAATAAAATATAATTACTGCATTAAATCAAATTTATGTTGTTCCAACTTGAAATAACTTTGATTCGACATGATTCTTCATTTTGATTTTAACAGTACTTAAATGTTAAATCCACGTGAAAAAATGTTATTTCAAAATGCGAAATTTTCTTTGCAACTTGCTATAAATCATGTTAGATTAACATGAAACACATATGAGGCAAAATCTTTACCGAAAAAGATAAAATTAACCTTGTTTACTTAGATTTCAAGTTGAAATTTTTCTGTGTGTTCCGTGAGAGAATCAAAGTCAATCTTTACTAAATTTATTTAATTGTTGTACAATTTTTTTATTCTCTTAGTTTTTGGTTATTTTTTTCACTATACAAAAAAATACTTGATTATCACAGCCGTAAACTATTTTATTTACTTGAATTATAACAGAAATAAATATTCACATCTTATACAAATGATAACTTATTCTGTATGATCGCCCCAATTTAAAGTTCATATAAAAAAAGAAAAAGTTAAAGTATGAAGCCTAAATAGTTAACATGTTGCTTTATTGCAACAATAAAAACCATTTTGCACTTCTCCAACATATTTTAATTTTTTTTGTTTTCACTCTAATAAATAAAATAAACAAAAAAAAAACCTAAAACTTTCATTGCATTGCACCAACTCATTATGGAACAAAAAAAAAAAACAAACAAAAAATAAACAAATATGTGTTTTGTAATAAAGCGAATAATAATTTTCAGTATTTTGCGTGATTTTTTGCTTAACAAAAAATGCAACGCAACAAAACCGCCAACAACAAAATCTACAATAAAATAATGCATGTGAGTGTTTGTACCGAGTATCTTTGATGCCTGTTTCCTTTTTGCCGTCAATTTATTTATTTTTTTCAAAAGTTTATGAAAACAAAAATTCAAGGAAATAAAAAGGTGTTAAAATAAACAATAATAAATTGCAGTATGTACTCGTAGTCATAAAATAAAACCAAATAAGAATGTAATGGGTCGTCTGTCGGTCCACTCAAATAAACAAAACGTCCGTCCAACAACAAATATTAAATCATTTAATTCTCTATAAATCATCAACTCATTTACGACATTAAATTGTTGTTGCGCCAAGGCGTTTTTGTTTGTCAATTTTTTTTTAGGATTCATCCATATACAATCAATATTGACGTTTATCAGATGCCATCAAGTTAAAATAAAGTTAAAATCAATTGCAAAATACTACGTAATATCAAGTTTAATGAACTTTTGCGCAAAAAAAGCACCGTAACTAAAGTTGAACAACTCTTGTGAATGACACTGATTTTTAACTGCTAAAGGAAGATATAACTTGAGCCGATTTTTAACGTTTAAACGTTGTCGGAAAATATGTAACCAATATTTGCATAGGATTTTTAGGGTTCCGTACAGCAAAGGTGAAAATGCGCCCAAATCGCTTATACAAAAAAAAATCGACAAAATGAAAAAATCGTCAAAAACCGAAACAATCTCCAAAACGCAAAAAAGGCGCCAAAACTAAAAAATCGCCCAAATAACACCAAAAACCGAATCGACAAAACGAGAAAAAAGTGCCAAACTTTAAAAAAATCGCCAAAAACCGAAAAAACGCCAAATATAAAAAACGCTCAATACCGAAAAAACCCAAAAACGGAAAAAAAAGCCAAAACTATATATGTATTATATAGGCTAAAGTTCGTATTGAATTACAAGTCTAGTGTCCGTATGGAACCCGTCGTGCGCGGGTCAAAGTCGCACTTCACTGAATTTATTTTGTATTCAAATTGGCTTAATATGTCAACTGAAAAGGCAGATTCAGTAATATCAGAAAATTTTCATCGAGTTTTTGTCATGGAAATCTATTGTGGCCCCTGTTATGAGCAACTTTCGACTGTAGTCGAAAGCGCTGATGGAACGAAGTTTCATTTGGCATTATAACGATCATGCCACAAAGATGTCGATGTGTAACAGTTTTAAGATTTTAAGCCCAAAAATTATTCAGAGTAATTTTAATTAAAATACGCTTGATCGTGCGCAGCAAATTGAGGAAACAATTTAGTCTTGTATCGAACTCATTCAGTAGCTCGTTTTTTGACAAATGGATTTTAATCACCAATCTGGTGGAAAATTAATTTTTTCTAAATTTATTTAGTGCCAGCGCAATACTTATTTCAATCAAAATTTTTTGCACTAGCCCCAATATAAGATTTCATATGCATCTTTTTTTTTAAATTATCCTACCGCTTTGCTCCATAATTCTCCACTGTTTTACTTTGGAAATATTTGCATTTCATAAATTGAAAAATTGATGTAAGGAAATTCAAAAGTTTTTAAGACATTTAGGCCTCAATTAATTACATTGTTGCAATCGAAAAAATAAATTTAAAGCACTTCAGACAAAATATGTACATTTCTTTAATACATATAAAAAAAAAATACTAGAAAATAGAAGAAAAAAATCTTAGATTTAAATTCAGAAACAAAACTATGTCAATATCAAATGCATTAAATTAGTTGGAAAGGAACATAATAGAACAATTAAAACTCTTGACAGACAGAACAATTGAAATTTTTAAATATTTGCTTTGCAGAAAAAAAAATATATGAAATTGTAGCATAAAAATATTTCCAAGTTATGTGAAAAAACCAGAAAAATATTTGATATATAAAAATAAAAAATAAAACTAAACAAAACACTTTAAAAATCCAGCAACAGATGCAGAATTGGCTGAAAGAAACATTTGAAACAAAGAAATTGTTCAATAACTGGAGTAAGGGGCTGTTGGATAAATGACAGTTACTGCACAGTGGGGCAGAATCGTTCGAAAAGAGCAGAAAATTATAATCTGTTTACTTAAATAGATTAGTCATATGCTATACGACTTTACAACTTTGTTGCTCTGGCAACCACAGACGTTTTTTTCAGGGTTCCGTAGATTAAAAGAAAAAACGAACCCTAATGTTTTCGCTACGATGACCGTCTGTCCGTCCGTCTGTCTGTCTGTCACAGGCAGTTTCCTTGAAAACGTTAAATTTTGACAGAATATGTAAAACTTTGGCCGCCGCAACAACAAGTATTAAAATTAAAGGGTATTCTAAAGCGAGCAACGAGAAATGTTGAAATACTAATGCAATATACAGACAATTAAGTATAGAAACTTGAAATTTTCAAAGTTATACCTAATTTACATTAGACATTTTTTTCATGAAATTAGTTACATGAAACTTTTTATTTGTCAATAGGAGGCCTCGAGGAGCAAATTTATATCAAAAAAGTTGTCAAAAATGCATCAGAGATTCAATCTAAGCCCTTTTTATATAAAATTCTTCTTTATAGCGCTGCAATTAGCAAATAGAAAAAGTTGCGTGCAACAAAATTCATGAAATTTCATGAAAAAAAACGCTTATTGTAAATCAGGTATTAGTGTATTTTTATGCAGACTACACCAATTAACACTGAAATTTAAAAAATCAAAATCAGAGGGTACTTTATCAGTTAACACGAGGCAAACTCTTGAAATTTTCAAAACGCTAAAACTAAAAAATCCCAAAATTTAAAAAATCGTCAAAACGAAAAGCCGCCAAAATGAAAAATGCGCCTAAATAAAAAAAAAAACAAAAATAAAATAGTTCGCTAAAATGCAAAAAAATCAATGCAAGTAAAAAGGCCGCCAAAAACTAGAAAAATCGCCAAAAACAAAAAAATCGCCAACTCTATCAAAAATCGCAAAACGGAAAAACGGCCAAAAGTAAAAAAAGCGCCAAAACTAAAAAGCGCTAAAACTTAATAAACGCCAAAGCCCGAAAAAAATCGCAAAACGGAAAAAACCGGCATATGTAAAAAAGCATAAAACTAAATAACACTAAAACTAAATAAACGCCAAAACCCGAAAGCTTCCAAAAACTAAAAAAATCCACTCCACATTCTAAAAATATCAAAACAATTCGATAATGGCTGAGTATATAAAGCAGAAACCTACATCAACTGACACCACACACAGTGGACTAAACACAAAAGAACGCTGATGATGAAGGTTTAGTGGCCTTCGAAAACGGCTGGCTGTTCCGTTCAACTATGTGTTTGTCAGAATATTTACAACTAACTTTCTTAGTGTTATTTGTTCGTTAATAACTATCACATGTAATTTGGATTACTAAGCGATAGGAACTCTAGCTTTATCAAATCATTAACTAAAAAAATCGTTAAAAACCGAAAAAGAAGTTTAAATGGGTACCTGTTTAAACAATGTCAACATCAGCTAATATATTCGTTTATATGGGCCAGTGGTCAGCAACATTACCATTAAATTTTACGATTGTGTGACCTCACCACGAACCGGTGTTGCCAGTAAAAAAATCTCCAAAGTCAAGCTTGATTTAAGTAAAGTCAGATGAATACTCCAGTTTTGTTTAAAAAGAAAGGCATCTTACGTCAATATTATGGTGAGTTTTGTAGGAAATTTTCTTAAAATAATTTAAATACAGGGCTATCATGAATAAAATTCCGCGTGAAATTTTTCCCGGGGAACAATTCCAATTAATAGTAAGTAATAGGGAAAACAAAAAATTCTAATTGGAAAAGGGAGAAATTTCTGATATACGTGGTTGAAAATGCCGTTGCATGTTATGTTTTTTCATGCGTGACAACGCACGTTGACAAACCAAACATTTTGGTTGCCAAAATAATTTTCTGAAAATAAAAAATTTAGTAAATTCTCAACACTCATATTTTGTTATTCTTGGATTGATTCTCAACAGTATGCGATGCATACAACATGTCTGCTTGAATGTTTAAAGGTGCAATAAGACGTGCCATAGCCATAACAGGCGTTGGCTGAAGTAGTTAGCACGTTGACTACAAAACTGAAGATCCTGGGTTCAATCCCTGTATCCGACAGTCATAAAAATAACAACACCACGCATTTTTCTGATGTGCATTAGAGTCCCTTTGCATCAGTTGTTGTGGGAAAGTTCAAGTGATGAAGGCATAGTCACTGGTCACTGAACTATACCGACTTCAGCAGATGCTAATCCTAATGTAACATCAGAGCGCCCTCCTTCGTCGGTATTGTGTAGCAAAAATCATCGGCGAAGTAAAATAAACAATAAAATGGCTACTAAACACAGCTTCAAAAATGAATACGCCTCAATTAACACCAGAAGGCGCTGCAACACTGCATTATTAAAAAAAGCGTGCAAAAAAGCAGAGTTGTAAAAGAATGAAGCTTTCTTCTATCTCTTCCTTCACCACCTGTCTTCTATCACTATCCCTTTCCTAAAAGAAGGTAACACCTAGTAATAGTAGTAGGCATTAATTGCCTGAGTGTTACTTCTCTTAAAAAAAAAAAAAAAAAAAAAAAAAAAAAAAAAAAAAATCAATTGGTTTCTATGGCGTAATGGCGAGTCACCTATAATCAAATACAGTGTTGCCCACTAGTTTGGTTTGAGCGGCTGTTTTCTATAATTATGGTTATGGCATGTCTGATTGCACCTTAAGCTAGAGTAATTAATGTTATTTTTGTTCAACAATGCATGTGTACACATATGTAAGTAATAGAAGGGTATATTAAAAGGAGCAGCAACCTTAATTTACCAACCACGCAATGAAAATAAAATAGTTTTTAATTTTACGACGTTTCGCACTGCGGTTTTTTACTTCAAAATCGTATGAAACACCACACCGCAATAAATTATCGTTACATTGTGTTCAGACTCATATTCGTGATATTTCAAAAACGCTTGTGCGCAGAAAGAAGACCTTTTCAGTGATTTCAAATCTTTGTACAATGAAGTGATTTCCAGAATGGTGTCCTGCACAAGACTATTTATAAGACCTTTCAAGACATGAGAGATTTTTTCAAATGCTTTACTACAGCGAAATATAGTCAAATCCCGATAACTCGTACCCCGATAAATCGTAATTCCCGATAATTCGTAATAAATTGAAAAAATCTCGTTAATTCGTAAAATTTCCATACATTTTGGTCCCCTCGCTAATTCGTATTTTTTTTTTTTTCAAATAAAATCTCCTTTACCACTTATAAATCGTAATTTTTTGCTAACTACCACTTATAATTCGTAATAAAAACAGCTAAAACATGGAAAGAATGATGTTTTTTTCTGTGGCTTTTTGCTTTTGACTGCGTGTGTTTATTTTCTTAAGATTAGTTTGCTAATAAATAATTAAGAAAAATGTCATAGCGCACGCATAAAACTCTGTCGGTGTTACAAAAAGAATAAATTTTTATTTTGCATTTTATTTTTAACAATTGTTTCTTATGTTTTTTTATCGTTTTAGTAAATAAATTGAAAAACCTTGTTAAATCGAAACCCCGCTAAATCGAAAACCCCTATAATTCGTAAGAAATGGCCGGTCCCTTGCTATTACGAATTATAGGGATTTGACTGTATTCTATTGGCAAGACAAACAACCGAAAAAAATGTCATGTGCCAACAGTGTTGCTTACCGATTCTTTTAGAATATTTCGCTGTAGTAAAGCATTTGAAAAATCTCTCATGTCTTGAAAGGTCTTATAAATAGTCTTGTGCAGGACACTATTCCAGAATTTGTCTGTGTATATTTGTAAAAAAAAGTCTTAAGAAACATTTCACAAAAAGTTTTGGCTTGCATGCAAGTGATAAGCTGATAAGTTTTGCTTTTTTTTACATTTGTTAACGCACTAGCAATCCCAAGTTATTATTTTACTTATTCAGTAAAAGATTTGTTTATTAAAATTACATTAAAATTGATTATTGAGGGGTTTAGCTGGATCCTATGCGATAATGCTACTGCAGATCATCAGGAAAGCTTTACCCAAAAATTTCTTAGAACTAGAAATATTATGTAAAAACTTCGTTTAAACAAATGAGAAGTTCAACTAATATAAAAGTTGAAGAATATAAATTAAAAAAAAACAACAACAGCTATTTATTGCTTTAGCAAGAGTAGAGTGTTGCCACACAAGTATTTTTTTCTTGCTGCTGATGATTGTATTTGAAAAGACACTCACTTACTATTGCAATTCTAAAACAAATTAATTTAGACCGAGCAAAAATTTATATTTCAGTTAATTAAGTTGCTATTAAAACGAAGCATAAGTTGTCCAACAAATTCATAATTTAAAATGTATAAAAAATTAATAATTATGTATATAAGCTATAAGCAAAATGAACTTGTTGAAATGTTTGGTTCTCTCTAAATGGTTACAGAAAAAGTAAGGAAATCCAAATCATTTTTTTCTAAGCATTAAATTATATAAATTAAAGTAAAAAAAAAAAAAAATAGCTAGATAAATATTAATGTGTGCAAGCAAGTGTTTAGAAACTTAAATTGAAGTGATTCATACTTTGTAGCTTTAAGCTTAAAACTAAGCTTAAAACTAATAATTGAAATATTTATTTACGTAGTAACAGTCAGTGTGTGACTGAGTTGATAAGAGGTTTGGATTAAATTTGATTGATTTTATTTAGATATGTAGTTTTTTTTTTGTTTCTTCTTACAAATTAAGGTGTGAAAATGCAAAGACATTTATATCAATTTAAATCTGATTAAATAATGATTTAAAATTTCCGCTAATGAGTGATTATTAGGCAGCATGACAACTTGCACGCATGTGCCGGCATGACACGAGTCACGCAAATACAGAATTGAGTAATTTGAGGTTGTGAAGTAAACCAAATGTCAAATCATAAAATGCCAAGAGTTAAGCTGTTGTCCCAAGAGATTTGTTTAGCATATTACCATGAGCAAAAAACACATTTAATTTCTGAGATGAAATTGCCCCAGTGGGGGCATTCGGCATCTATCGAAATTTCCCTTGATTAATTTCACCACCAGAAACATTAGATAAAATTAAGTTTAATAATACACAAGCTTTTTTATAATAAACCAATAACTTTTGTTTAAAATAATTGCTACTTAAAAAATTACGGAAAATGCATTTGTTCCTAAAACTATTAGTTAACCTCCACTACATATTCATATTTTACTTTAAATACTGTCCTTCATTAATAATAATTAAATTTAAAAATGTTCTGTTCCAAGATTTGAGCAAAATGTTAACAAAATTTTGTATAAATAATATAAATTAAAAATATTTACGACTGAAAAATTCCTTATAAAACCTTTCCCCTCTGTGGCCTTAGAAATAAATCATGGAATTTGTTCTACCTGAACCAAGGAAAGTCAGGTACATTTTAATTTTTTTAATAAAAATATGTAAATAAATATTTATGTTTAAAAACTTACGGACATTTGCTGTGCACATTTTGTTTATTTCTTAATAAATATTGTGCCATTAAATATTGTTTATAAACAGATGATCATTGAATGGCGAAAAAAACCAACTTCAGTTGTTATGAATAAGTAAATTATTGAGGAGGTGACTTACCTAAAAATAAAAAATAAGATAATAAAAATATAAGTTATACATACATACATGTGTTATTTACAGTCATTTAAAATATACTATACAATTAAGATTTGTAGTAATAATTATAAATTGTGTAAAAATACATATAATAAAATTTTTACATAATTACTTAATTACAGTGAAGGCTTTATCAATGCATAGATCCACGTAGAAGCACTGAATGTTTTCCAAGGAATTTTTTTTAAGATTTTTTTAAATTTACGTTCTCACTTCATTGATACACTGTTTAAAAAAAAACTTGTAAATGTCTGACCATCTCTGGAACATCAATCCTAAAGCGATATAAAATTTAGACACGCATATTTTAAAAACCAAAGTTTAATATAGAAAATCGCTTTGATTTTTTTTTTAAATATATTTAAATTTTTAAATTTGCTTTCAATAACAAATAAACTTAAATAAGTAAAAAACAAAAATTAAAAAAGTGAGAGCACACAAAAAACAAACAAATGTGTCTATTCAGCAAACAGCTGTTTATGGTTGCGGCGAAAAACCAAATTCATGGTTTCTGTGGCGTTATGGCAAGTCGCCTTTAATGAAATGCAGTATTGCCCATAAGGTTGGTTATGGGTAATGTGACCAGATTGTTTTTGCAAAAGCGGCATATGATCGATTAAAAGGCGGATTTTTGAAGTAAATAGCGGCAAAAAGCGGATTTAAAAAAATGAAAGTATTTTGCGCAGTGATGGTATTTTTGTGCGTTTTGGGTATTTTTTTGGTGCTTTTTGCCTCTTCATAAACGCGAAATAATTAATAATTATCACATGTAATTTGGCTTAAAAAGCGATACGAACTTTAACCTATTCAAATCATAAATACAGAAACAAATGAAGTTCGAAAAATAATAATTAAATTAACTAAATTAATAATAGTCATTGGCTTGTGGCAAAAATTAAATAAATATACTTAATAGTAACAAACCAAAAAAGTTTGTCTTAAGTAGAACAAAAAATAACCAAATTAACTAACATGTGTATAATTAGTATAGAACAAACGACAATGGTAAGACTGTTGTAAATTTAGAGATGGTAAGGTGAGCTTTCATTACAAAACATCTTTCAGCAAATTGAAATACGATGAATCAAAACAATTCACATATTCCATTTGCAAAAAAGTTTCGTATATAAAGCAGAAATCTACATCAACTGACACCACACACAGTGGACCAAACACAGAAGAACGCTGATGATGAAGGTTTAGTGGCCTTCGAAAACGGCTAGCTGTTCCGTTCAACTATGTGTTGTCAGAATATTTACAACTAACTTTGATGTTATTTGTTCATTAATAATTATCACATGTAATTTGGCTTAAAAAGCGATCCGAACTTTAGCCTATTCAAATCATAAATATAGAAACAAATGAAGTTCGAAAAGTAATAATTAAATTAACTAAAAATATTTTTGTTTAAAATGTATTAAACGCACTAATAATCCCAAATTAATATTTTACTTATTAAGTAAAATATTTTTTTTTAATTAAAAAATACATTGAAATTGATTATTGAGGGGTTTAGCTGGATCCTATGCGCATTTCACTGTTGCTAATGCATATCATCAGGGAACCTTTACCCAAAGTTTCTTAGAACAACTAAAGATATTCAGCCCAATCATGAACAAAAATTCCGCGCGAGTTTTTTCACTTTTCCCTTTTCTCCTATTATGAATCTGTTTTTCCCCTTTTTTACCAAATGCGGGAATAAAAAAACTCCCGGGGGAAAAAAGTAGGTATTATGAACGCAATTGAATTTGCTTTTTTCACTAAAAATCTTTCCCTGGCAAAACAGAAGGGAGTTTACATAAAAACATATTTAATACTCCATTAAAACAAAATGGGTATAGATAAACTTGTATTTTATAGTTCTTTTATTTGGATTAACACAAATAATGCCCAAATAAATCATTTATAAACTTATTTTTACTTATTTTTTCAAGTTGGTGAATTTTAATAATTTTGTTTACTCTCTCACTCAAAAAAAAGGGAGAAAGAAAATGTAAACAAACAAGCAAAACAACGAGCTTCGTAATGCGGTGATGCCACATATTACTCTTTTTTGTTCCCTAGGAATTTATGATTGGAGGAATGTTTTCTCGAGAAAATTATTTTCCGTGAGAAATACATTCCGAGGGAATATTCATGATTAGGCTGATTATGTTATAAACTTTCATTTAAACTTTTTATTTTTAATTTACAAAACTAAAATACTTTTAAGCGCTAATAGCAGCATCTTTTAACTGAGGCTGCTTAAATTGTTTTTAATGACAATAACGGAAACTATGTTAAAAACAATATAGAAAACTTTTCATAAGTGGGATTAATAAATTTAATTTTTTTTATATTAAAAACGGAAGTAACTGGAAAGTACCACATAATTCTCTGCATAATAATTGATTGAAAGTAGTATGCCATAAGCATTTGTTAAAGCCTACACAAATATTTGATCATACTATAGGGTTGTTAAATTTTAAGGGCTGATTTCGGAATTTTCATAAGGCTGTTAATTTGTAAGTGCAAAGTAAATCAAAATGTTCACGTCTACAACAAAATGTAGGTAAATTTGTATTCAACGCCGATTAAGGGCCGATTTGAAGCATGAGGTTATCAATAGCAGTCAGTTGTTTTGGACAACGAGTAGCCAACCCCCAATTTTTTTCATATCGTATTGACGTGCTGTTTGACAACTGGAATAAAGGTGAATATCGCAAAAACAAAAACTTTTAAGTTAAGAGTACTTAAGAAAAGAGTGACGCTTTTAATGCATTCTTTATGTGTAAATGATTTTTCAGTAATTAATCTAAGCCTTAGCTTCACCTACTATTGTATGTATGTGTGTATATGTTACTATATTATTTGACTCCTGGTTTTTTTTATTATTTGTCCTTACATACTTATTTTTATTAAATTAATCAAGAATTTGTTTTAATTAATATGTTAATAAATTCTGTTATTACATCCCAAATACTTTGTTTATTTTGAAGCAAAAATTTTAAATTATATTTTGAGCTTTTACACTCTAAACTTTCCCTTTTAAATGGCTTAATGTATTAAAATTAAAAAAAAAACGTTCGTGATTTTTTACCCTCTTTTTCGTACTTTATTGCGCTTTTTACCTTTTTGCAACAGCTTAATGTGCTTTTGCTCTTCGCAGAGATATCAACACTGATTTTGGGGTAGTGCAATAGAGATCGAATATTTATCAATTTTGTTTTGTCTCCTTTTTCTTTCTATAGCAAATGGTTGTAGACGGCCAATATCATGGCGAACATTGTTGCTCAGCCATATGTTCAGACGTGGATGTCAGAGCATGGACGCAACATGGACGTGAGCTGTCTCCATTAGCCATTTGCGATGTCCGTCATGATGCCCCTACCAGGTTCATGTCTACTGGAGACCCCTAGTTAAAGAGAAATATTTACTTTGAGTTATCTGAAAAATGTGCATTGCCTCTGAAAACAATTTCAGAATTGAAAAGTTAGGCGAGGCAGCTCTCTACCAACCAGCGTATGTCTAGAAGGAGCAATAGTCTATAAATTTTTGAATTCGTAGGCAGTAATGTCAATAACGAGAATAGTAATAAAAAAGTCAATAATGAAGCAAACAGTTGGTCACCTCTTAAGTAAATTCAATATTATTTTTGATTGTCTTGGGTCCTCCCAAATAGAGTTTACTTTAAAAAAAATATCGTGGATTTTGAAGCTTTTCTACAAAATATAGAAGGATGAACAGCAAGCGTGGTACTTCTAATATAAAAATTTTTATTTTCATCCCAAAACGTACATGGGGTGAAGCGAAGCAAACAGGGGTTTGGCTAGTTAAGCAATAACTAGGCTTCAAAAATATTTGGAATGAATTTTTATCAGTGACATTTTAATAAAAATCGCACAAGAGATTGAAAGTTTCAAAACTTAAAGTAGTGGGATAGAGGATCGACATACGAAAAGCGGCATTCGAGTTTCCCATTAGGTTAGTTATGGCACGTTTAATTGAACCTTGTATGACTTGTATGTATGTCATACGTAAAATTTTAGAATTATTTAGAGAGTTGAGATGCTTTAAGAAAGCCTGATTTGAGCAAGCAATAACAGGTAAATGTTTACACATTCCTAAAACAAAAATTTCAGTAACCACTAAATTTTTACTGACAATGAAATTAAATTTGCATTGCCAATAAAAATTTAACGATTATTGAACCTTTTTCTTCACTAATCAGTAAAATTTACTGATAATGAAAATGAGGTTGCAGTATCGGCAAAAAATTTATTTTACTGATAGGGATAACTATCCATACAAGGTATGTACATCTGTGTGTATGTGTCTAGAAGGCAATAAAATAATTTATATACTTATTTAATACTCGTAGTTGGAATATCATGGCCTTGCAAAAGTCTTCAAGAGCATCTTGGAAAAACCAGAAGTAAAATAGCAAATAAATACAGTATACATACTTTTAATAAATATAATTAAATATCATTAAAAAATAAGAAAAATAAAATATCATCAATTCAAGCAAAACATATTGACGTTTGTCTATCGTGTGGAATGAGAAGTCAACGTCTTCTATGGAAATTATTTACATATTTTATTTGTTATTTTATTATTCTTTCTACGTTTTTTTTTTTTTTAAACTACAATTATGGTAGTGTGACATTGACAAAATAAAAACATAAATTGCAATAACTTTTATTGCAAATTAGTGGTACACGCGAGAAATCAATTCACAATTAATTTAAATATGAGCAAATATAATAAAGTAGATTCCACTCAGTAATGCTTAATTTGTATCTCCGAATAATTTTACATTTTTAGGAAAATATTCGATACATGTATTAAAAAAATTTGACATAAAAACAGCGCTTATTTAAAATCTATACACTCAAGGCTCAGTTAGCCGACTGTAATGGAATGTACGAGGGCAGATCAATAAGGATCAATAAGTATTTGACTTTTTAAATGAATCACAATTTTTTTTTTTACAAAACCAAAATTTATTTTTCAAAATAATCTTCTTTTAACTCAATACACTTAGTTAGTCCAACATTTCACCCGTTTTTGTATCCCTTCCAAAAAAAAAATAGGATTTGTCGAAGTCCTTAAAATAGGCGGCAATAAGTTAATGGTTGGAGCTAAATCTCTTTCCAACGGACCATTTCTTTAGGTTTGGAAACAGGACTAAATCCGGATAATATGGCGGATGGGGTATCAATTCGTAGCCCAATTCATAGAGTTTTGCCATTGAGACTGCACTCGTGAATTATCTTAATGAAAAATAACTTTTCTCTTGGCCATATGGGGTCATTTTCTTTTTAAATCCTCATTAAATCGGTCTAATAAGTTTGAATAATGTTCGCCGTTTATTGTTTTTCACTTTTAAAGGTAATCAATGCGTGCATCCCAAAAAAATGTTGCCATCACCTTATTGGCCGACAAATTCACCTGGGCCTTCTTCGGAGCAGGTTTGGACTGCTGCTTACTCTCCGGAGTACAGTAATGGATCCATGTTTCATCCACAGTTACAAAACGCCGCAAAAACTCATTCGGATTTCGGTTAAACAACTACAAACAATCCTTTGAAGTTGTCACACGTTTAAGTTTATGGTCAATTGAGAGCACACGCGGCACCCATCTTGCAGACAAATTTCTTCAACACAGCTGATCATTTAAAATCGAAACCAAACTGCCATATGAAATGTCTATGGAATCAACATACTCAAGCACTTTTACTCTTCGATCGGCCAACACCATATCGTGGATTTTTTCAACATTTTCGAGTGTACTGGCCTCAATTGGCCGTCCAGAACGTTCAGCGTCATTTGTACTTGTGCGACCACAACGAAAGTCAGTAAAGCACTTTTTTACCATTGAAATCGATGGTGCAGAGTAGTGATGAGCGATAGCGTGATTTTTTAATAATGTTGCTCCTTCTGAACGTGATTTCTAAATCGCTGTTCTTTTAAACTGTGACTGTGATCACAGTTTAGCAGTATTTTGTTTGTAGCAGTTCTGTTATTTTGAGAAAATCTAATAAGAAGAGCAGCAGTGAAATTAAACAGTGACTGTGATCACGGTTTAACACATTTCAGCTCTTCTGCTTTAAAAGTATTTATTAGTATTGGTGTTTTGATAAATACTAATAAGAAGAGCAGCAAGAACAAGCAATTAGCAATCAACCCCATTTCAATATTGAGAATAAATTTAAAAACAAATATATATAAGAGGCAGGAGACAATAAAATTGCAAATATGTATAAAAATGTGAGTTGTACATAGTTGCCAGAAAAGATGATTTGAGGCGATTTTATGATTTTTTTCTTGACAAAAGCTGAAGGTATAAAAAAAATTAATGTGGTAGCTTCATTTATTGTAAAGTAAGCATGCATGTAAGAACAATCACAGTTTGTATGAAAGAACTATATTTTCAAAACCTGTTACTTGATAAATTCAGTCACAGTTGTGATTTGTGATTTTTCAATCGCTGTGAAAAAGTAACAGGTTTCTAAATATCGCTCAACTCTAGTGCAGAGTCTCCATAGTATTTATCGAGCTTTTCCTTGGTTTGATTGACGGTTTTTTTTCGCAAAAAATAATGTTTAATGAGCACACGAAATTCACTTTTTTCCACTTTTTTCTCAAAAGGCGAGGTAGTCTCTTATAAACGGCTGCCAACATAAACTAAAGGACACAGCTGGTTTAAATTTACATAGGATAGTTGCCTCTTGACAGGAGCAGTGTTGCGATTTTAATCAAGAGGCGTTAAATTCAAAAAGACACTGAGTTAATGATCCACCCTCGTAACTGCAGCGAAAGGAAATAGCTGATTGATATTGTTATGTAAAAAGTAATGAAAATGATTATAGAGATGTAACCGGAATGTAAGAATATTTTCACATAAAAATATGGATCAGCTGTTTCCTACCGTTGCAGTTACATTCCATTACAGTCGGCTAATTGAGCCTTTATAGTAAAATGCAGCCTGATTCTTAACGAATTTGGATTGATAAATTTTTTTATTTATTTTTAACATTTTTTATTTTCTATTTCTTTTCAATTAAAAGTTAGATATATCCCACATTTGTCTAATTTATCACAGTTCAAATAAAAATAATAAATAAAAAAATCTTGATTTTTAACCCAGAAAAAAAATTATTTCTCAAATTGAATACATATGAAACTAATATTTCAGCAATTTGAATAATTTTCAAAAACATACACAACAAACCATTAATCAAATTTATTGCCACATACAACATACAATGCAGTATTTAAGTTTTTATAACCATTCATTATTTAAATTTCCAGACTTGTTGTTGGTTTGTTTGTTTGACCATAACGAATGACGAAGAGGAGCAGGAGGAGGAAGAGGTATGGAAAATGATTTGGATTTAATCAAATTCGACTACAACTCTCCAGGGTGTTCAAAGTTGTTAATTGAAATTAAATATAACATTTTGCTACTAATAGTGCTCAAATTGAATATAAATCAATTTGAATTGCAATTAATACAAATAGAATATAAAAATCAAAAATTCAAATACATATTTGTCGCATAAGCACATAGAAAGATAACTGGTTTACTGGTTATTGTCATTCAAATTAATTTGCACAATGAGATTTGTTAAGAATAAAACATTAATTTTTTTATCTCTTCTTGACGCCGACATATTTTGCAGATTTGCTCTGGGTATGCCAGCTATTCAAGGTTGCCAGATGGTATCAGAAAGAGTCAAATAATTTGTTTTAATTTCAATACAACCTTTTCAGACGTTAAATTTCAAAAGGCCGATACATTATCTCCCCTGCCAGCATCAGTCGTTATTTTGTACGAAAAAAACTTGATTTTCTTGCAGAGAGACTTATTATTATGCCGAGTTTACATTGGGCATTTCAAATGTTGTCATTTTCTGGTGTCATTTTCACCTGTGTGCAGTGCCGAAATTTTTCGATGACACACAATTTTGTTGTGTCTTTGTGACAGAAAAGACTACCATCCCTAAATAATGGCAATACGGTATCGTTGTCTACATCAAGAACTAATTTTGACATAATTACATTTAATGTCGTTTGATTTATCATTGTGAGACTTTGATTTTCGTATTGTTTCTTAATTAATACTAGATATACCAAACGGACGACACACTCGTCCGTATTCTAGAATCAAAATGTAAATAATTTAAGATTCAAAGAAAATGTATGTGTCTAAACGTCATAAAAAATTCATTTAAACACAGCCACACACAAACTTACATAAATATGCAAGCATAATTAAATAATACATGAAATTAAAAAAAAAAACATAAACAAAATCCCTTCAACCAAGCTAATTCACTTTATTCAATTCTCTTCCTTTAAGTATTATGGCTTTCATACAACAGCAAATAAGAGAAAAAAAAATTGTTAGATCAAAAGAAATACTACAAACACACACACACACACTCATGTTTTGTTTCTTTTTTACTTGTAAGCTAATAAATGCGTGTGTAATATGTGTGCATGTAGTAGTAGCAACTTTAAACGCTTATAGCTCCCAAAATACTAAACCGATTTAAATAATATATAGATTCTGCACATCTGTACAGAAAATCCTTTAAAACCATATAAATCTTTTTAAAATCGGTGTAGTGGTACCTGCGTAAAAGGGATTACAAAAAACATGTTCGCCTATTAATTATATAGATTTATACAAATGGATAATTACAAAATTGTTCAATTGGCTGGTGCCACCGTGTGTTTATCAATAATTAGAAAAAAAAAAATTAAGAAAATCTAAAAAACGGCAAAGAAAGTGATGGAAAAGACTAGGGCTTAATATGCGTGCCACCAAAGGATTCTATTGTACTCTGCATTCCAGTTTACGGAAGCAGGATACCAGTTGGTTTAAAAATTGCATGTGCATGAAGACCTAACTCCACAGAAATTTCTGTCCTTTTTTGCATTTCTATCCTTATAAGTGCTACATATACATACATACATATGTATACATGTATGTTTCCATACAGCCTCACGAACCTCCACAAGCTGAATTAGCTGTGTCGTCATGTCATGCGACCAGGGCGCTTGAATTTCTATCACACTCTCCTATGCTCTTCCACTTTCTTTTTCGTTTTCCATACTTTTAAATTTTTATACCCACACACATTTGAAATTCTTTCGGTACCAATAAGCACTAAAAAAATTAAAATTCAAGCACTTGAAATTGAACTGGAAACAAAGTTGAATTCAAGCATTTTTTCAAGTAATTTTCAAGTTTGAAAATATTTTTAAATAAAAAATCAAACAACATACATATATGCTCAATCAAACCTTGTCAAATACGTAATTTATTTATTATTAAAACTGAAATTGTGGTGAATATATCAAAAACAAATAAATAAAAGTGAATTTGGAAAACAAAGGTGAGTAAAACGTGCGAACAATAGCGAAGGCAGATGTGCAGAAAATAATTATTAGAAAACAAAGGAATTGCATTTTGCTTTCCATTTTAAAAGCCTTGTTTTTCCAGCTTGAAATACACTTGAATTCAATTGTAATACAAGGTTGAATTACAATATAATTCAAGGCTTGAACTAAACTGTACTACAACTGAATTGTTTGCATTGAGTTCAAGTTCCCTTTTCACTGGAGAATGCTATTGAATTAAAGTGTGAATCAAGCATAATTCAACCCTTGACAATTGATTGTGTGGCTTGAATAACACTTGTTTTACACTTGATTTCAAGCAAATTTGCTTATTGGGGTATTTTCTCAATGTTAAAATGTCTTTTCGTGTTTGCAATGCAGCCAACTTATTCTCACAACTGTTTACATCAGATACGTAAACAGTTTGTTTGGTAATGCCACACAACGAAAAATATCGGAAATGACAAACGTTCACACTGTTATTTTTGCCATATTTGTCACAAAATGCCACAGTGTGTACTCGGCCTGATTCTTGTTCTTATACTTTAAGCTGGATTTTTGCGAAATATATGTATAACCAACCAGCTTCTAGTTGATTGTTCTGTTTAATTACAATTTTCTTTGAAATGTTGCAATCCACTCTACTCGTTTGTTATGCCAACTCCTTCCTACTCAATATTTGTCAATGTGTATTTTTTTTATCAGTATGATTTCTTTTTTGTTTCTCGTTTCTTGGCTGGTTAAATTTTATTGTTGCTTTTTTTATTTCTTTCACATTTTGCAATGTTGTTATGGCTGAAAATGAATTGTGTTTGTGTAGGCGCTTAATTATTTATTGACTATATTATTTATTTGTTAATTTATAATTATGTATTTGTTAACATTTTGATCTTTGAATGCCGTTAACTAGACGAGCATTTAGTTTGAAATTCAAAGTAAAAATATTCTTATAATAAAAGATTGACTAGTACATTTTCTGTAATTTACTGCGATAAAAACTGGATCTGTTATCAAAACAAATGCTGTTGATAAAAACGTGTATTTAAACTGGAAATATGCTGGTAAACTATAAGTCAATTGAAGAACAACAATAATTAAGCCTTGAACTCTAATACAGAGCAAGATATAAGAATTAATTTTCAATGATTTTTGGTAAAACTAAAATATTTGAAGCCTTCAATGATTTTTATCGATTATGTTCTGACACATCATCATTTTAATAATGAATTCTGTAGTTTACAATCGCCAATCAGATTCAAATAAGTACAGTAAGGTCTCGATAAAATTTACATTTTTTTTCATTTTGTTCATCGATTCAATATTTTTTTTTTGCACCAATCAGTCGTGATTACCTCTATTGTCCGGCATTGCAAAGGATATTTATTAACGATTGCACAATCAATTTTTTTTCCTCCTTATAGCACACATTTTCGTACATACATACATATGTATGTTACTTTATGTATGCAAGAACACTATTTCAACTTTTTTTGGCTGATGTCTTCAGGTCGCATGCGCACTAACGCGTGTTATTTACTTTCACCTTTAAGCATTTCAAAAATCCCTCAGTCTTAAAAGTTCTTGTAAATGGTCTTTTGCAGGGGTCTATTACATATAATCCAGGCCTAACTGTATGTGATACAGTAATTTACGCTTAACTAATTTTACAAAAAAGAAAAGTTTTTAATGCAATTAAACGGCTTAAATTATTTAGGTCATACACTGCTAATTGATTCATTAATGCAATTTCATGATAATAAGCCTAAAATATCAAAAAATACGTAACTGACAATAATTCGTTTGCTTAGAACAGTGATTTAATCATGAATGTGACTGGGTCCTCTTTCTTAAGCACAAAACAATTTCATTTCAAGAGCCATGTATCGTGAAAATTATATGAGTAAAGTACATATGTATAATATAACACAAAATTGTCGTGTACGTTACACCGCCCACTTTTTAAACGCAATATCTTGTCACTTTCAGAGTTCAGGGTATATGTATAACAAGTGTCGTAAGCCTTGGTTAACTAGAAACACGTACAATACGAAATTATGTTTTAATGGGCATGGTTGTGTCTAATTTTTTACGCACAAAATTTTGTCATTACAATAGCTTAAAGTGTTTTACATGTTGCGTGGGAATCGGAGATGTAGAAGAACACATAATATAAAACTAAATTTTACTAGGCGTATCCAAGCCCAGTTTTTTAAATGCATGGTCTTGTGTCGTTCAGAGTTCAGGGTCTGTAACAAGTTTCGTAATCATCGTTGAAGTATAAGTACTATAAATGCAATATTAATTTTTAATGGGCTTTGGCTGTGCCCATTTTTTAGTAGAATATTATATCATTGCAAAAGCTGGGGCCTAATTCCTGCACTCGTGATCGGAATTGGATTCGAATAGAAATTAATTTCGTTGGCAAAAATTTTGATGATGTCACTAGCTACCAAGCGAATCGAGTTTTTGTTTCAGTGTTGGAAAAAGGCAAATATATTTATATATAAATTCATTTCACAACACTGAATAAATTGTAAGCAAAAACATATGCATGTACGTACATACACACGTATATGCAGAAAATAGAAACAAATACATATAAATTTTATTTTCATTTTAATTTAATTAATAACTTAATAATAATAATAAATTAGTGTAAAGTTAGAGAATAGAGCACTAGCCAGATTTTCGATTCTTTTATTGGTTGACCAGAAGCAGTTAATTTGATATTTAGATGCTCCCAGAGTTGGTTGATTTTTTTATTTTCTCCGACAACTCTTAGGCAAAACATTATTTGCAAAGTCAGTGTGTTTTGTTATATTTAAAGTCAACTAGAAATTCTTTAATTTGTATTTTTTTTATACGTACATTTGTGCATTCATTCATTTATAAATAAATGAGTCAAATATAGAACATACATTTTCTTTTTCTTCGCTTTTTCTATGTAAAAACACGAACGTATGCACGTTATCGAATGCTGTCATTAGAAACTTCGATATGTTTTATTCGAAACCGAATGCGAAAATCCCAAAAGTTAAAAAACTCGCACATTCGAGTAAAAACTCGCTCGCAATCGAATGCGGGAATTAGGCCCCTGAACGTTTTTGCCAAGTTTAGTAGCAATCAGTTAGAAGTACATACATCAACTCAAAAGAAACAATTTAGTGTATGTCGTTTAGCATAATTTTCGGGAAATATAAAATAATAACAAATAGAATTTTCAAAATCGGTCTACATGTGGCAGAGTTATAAAGTAAAGGCCTGTTCAGACAAAGTAAAATATTCTGAATACCCCTTAACACACATAAAAAATACTACTGAATTGACAACCTTCTCCTTTTTGAAGTCGGTACAAAATATAGGCATATCCACAGGAATGTCAACTTTTTGTAGTGTGCGACACTAAACAAATATGCTTGTTATTTTTTAAGAAAACTGAACTTTTTTTACTTTTTTATTCTTTTTTTTGTATAGGCCGTCAACAGGTCTACATTGGGTAAAATGTTAAGAAAAATCGAGTAACATTCTTCTGAAATACAAGTTTAATTGCTTGCTGTCGCACGCGACAAAAAACTTAAATTTCTCAAGGAAATGCCCATATATATTGATTGATGGTAACGCCTTCAAGTGATTAGAAACAAAAAATTTTTTGTTCATTAATTTTTTTTTTTGTAATTTTTTTACCTGAAATGGCCTCTCATGGTTAAAAATTAGAGATATGTAATTATTTTATAATTTTCCATTTTGTACATATAAATTGTTTTTTTTTTTCATAACTCTGATATTAAAAATGAATGTTTGGAAACAATTTAAACAAAAATGAGTATAAAAAAGTTTTAATTATACTCCAAACAGACAAGACAAGACAGTTGGTTTTCAAAAAAAAAAAAAAAAAAAAAAAAAAAAAAAAAAAAAAACAACATAATTATTAAATTACTTTATTAAGATTTTACATTCTGTGCCCTCCCATTTTAAGCTTGTAGAAAGAAAAAATAAATTCAAGTAAAAAAGAAAAGTTGTACTCAATTTTCATTTCGTTGCGACACGTCAGCCAACACATGAAAAGTAGGTTAATTATCAGTTATAAACCTCAATGGTTATGAAAATGGGTTGACGTTTGTGGTCTCATATTAACTGAATCATATTTTCCTCTAACTCTTTTTTAGTCTCTTAACTTATACTCCTCCTGTCTGTTACAAAAAATATATGTAAAGGGTCCGCCAGATAACTTTTTTTTTTTTTTTTTTTTTTTTTTTTGAAAATGCTATAAAAAAAACTACTGAAGCTTCGGCTGTGTGGCAGCTAGCGCCGTCCTGTTGAAACCAAATGTTGCCAATATCCTCTTCTTCAATTTTTGTGAACAAACAAAATAACAACTGTAACGGCCACTCCTTGCTCAATGGCCCAATTATGCCTCTGGACCAAAATCCGCACCAACCAGTAACTCGTTTTGGGTGCGTCGGCTTTTCAATGTATGCGTGCGGGTGTTCTGTGCCCCAAATGCGACAATTTTACTTGTTTACATACCCGCCAAGATCAAAATGAGCTTCATCTGAAAAGATGATTTTTTTGGCAAAATCGGCATCTTCTGTAAGTCGATCGCAGGCCCACTTAGCGAAGCGAAAACGCATTGGATGGTCAGTTTGCTCGTTCAGCGGAAGGATAAAACTAATTATCTGTCAAATCAGACATGAGCTAAGTGTTACCATTCACGAAATAAGCACTATTTGAAAAAAAACCTTAGATGGCGGACCCTTTATCTGTATATGAAAAATTACCACTTAAGAGGAGAAAAAAAATTTAAGAAAACAATACGAAATTCATTGAAATGGCATCATGACTGCCTGCCTGGTGTTTGTTGCTCTGTGCTCCAAGTGCGTTTAATAAAAAGTGAAATTTTTTTAAAATATATGGACTTGTCTGACTTATCAACTCTTATGACGACTTTGTGTTTGTTTGCCTTGTAAATTCATGTCCATATGTAAATTTTTGTCCATGTAAAAGAAAAGAAAATAATATAAAAACTGTGTCAAAATGTACAAAATTTCGTGGCTTGTTGCGTTGTTTATTTAAATTTTTATTTCAAATTTAAACTTCAGTTTTATTTTATTACTTTGTTTTTTTTCTCCTTATTTTTAATTTTCATGGTGCTAATTGTTTAAATTTGTATTTGCTTCTTTGTATGTGCAACTAATTGACCTAAAACGTTACATTTGCGTAAAAGTTTTTATAGGCTTTTTTTCTGTTTTTTTTCAAGATTTAATTTTTTTCAATTCTCATTTAGAGAAGGGAAAGTGAACATGCACTTTAAGCAACAGAAATTTGTTTATGAACTTTAAATTCTCGTGATTACACCAGGAGTTCACGTAAGTACAGAAAAAAAATATACAGGCCTCACAGAAAAAAAATATTCCTGCAATAAGCAACTTTAATTGAAAATAAAAGCAAAAATCAATTAAAAATTTAGTAATTGTGTCAATTAAACTTTGTAATTAATTAAATTTTTAAACAAAAGTTTAATTTACTTAAATACATTTTTAATTGATTTTTGGTAATTTTTGGATCGAAATTGCTTTGATTACGAATTTTCAGTTCCATCAATTTTGTTTTTTATCTTCTCCAGATTTCGATCGATTTTGTTAATTCCGAAAAAGCGGCAACTTAATTGTTTCTAATTTTAATGTGGCAACGTTGGGCAGCACCAAATCAAAACACATGGTTGTTACACAAGAGGGAAACAAAATACTAACGGCACAAGAACTAAATAACTACTCCAGAATATTATAAATACAAGTACGAAGACTTTCATCACATTTTACGACAAACACATTTGTTTTGACTGTCAAAAATATCTAACCTAAAATGACATTTTGTGCTCACACCATTACACCTCAGATAATATTAAAAACAATTTGAAACATAAGTAGAAAGTAAACAGCTGTTCAGAATCAACATGCCTACATTAATCGTTGAATGGCGGCGCCAAATCAGTTTCATGCAGAAGGCTGTAGACATGCGGCCTTCGAAAATATTCGACGGTTAAGAAAAGATAAATAAAATTATTTATTTACATATATGTAAATTTTTGTGTTTACTTTAATAATAAAAATATTATTTTATTCGCAATAATTGGTATTAATAATTAAAGAAATTTAGAAATAGTAATATAAAAATGTATTGGCTAAATTTGTGCCAGCTGCCGCGGTTATACGAATCATGCAAATAAATGTATTTTCAGAAAAGAAAAATTAAACTTTTTTATTTTTCAACTTTAAGAAATGGCTTATACGAAATATATTTTAATACCATAAACATATTCAAAATCTAGAGCCGGTTCAAGACGAAGAAAAAATACCATAAACAACGGCGCGGCACCGGCATCGAAACAGACGACTTGTCGATATATTTTATTACTTCATTTTATAAAAAACGCAAACCTAATGAGATAAAAAGTCTTATAGTTTACAAAACTTGTATTAATACAAAGTATAATAGTCTGAAGAGCACTTAAGTACTACTAGATTTTAATCAGATTTTGACAAAATTTATTGAAGAAGTAGATTTTGTTTTTATGAGAAATCTAGTCGAAATATCGTAAGTATTAGATCGTTTTCGATTTAAAATTAACACACATAACAATTGTGATGCAAACTTTTATTATGATTTTATTTATTTCTTTTTTGGTTCAAATCAAAAATTTATTTCATTTTGCCATCTTGCTCTATGACATTGTGATGGAAAGCTAAATCTGGTTTTTTTTAACCGAGTAAACAGATGTTCATGATTTAAGAATTGTTGTATATTTGGAAAAAAATATATTTAAGTAAAATTCTTTGGAATAATTAAGACAGATTTACAGATATCACATCTAAACCAATTTTTAAGTTATTTTTGTTTGAAGCAATTTAAATTTTACAATTTGATTGAAAGGAGAATGAAGCCAAATGAGGCCAAAATATGCCGCCGACATGTATTGAAAACAAGTGGCCACCGCGGATGTGTTCACAAGATTTTTCCATTGTTAAAAAAAATTGTAATAGATTTTAAGCTAATTCTTAAAAGAAAAATATGATAAAAAAGAGGTTGATCCACATCAACAGTGTGAAAGATGCCCATCTCCAATCGCATCACATGTCCACATAAAAGAGATAAAACTGAAAAAAAGTAATAAAAGTCAAGCTCTAAAAAATGAAAATAAGTCAAAAATTGCATAAACAATATTTATGTGGTATGTGGAGGTCTCGTAAAATTTTTACACATCCAACATTGAACATTACCAAACAGATAAATAAGGAAAAGTATGAATTTCTAAATGGTATTTTTATATTGTTAACACAGAAACTTTGTTTATTTCTTCATTTATTTGCAAAGCACCTCAAACAAGTTCACGCATTTTAAATAACAAATACAACGTTGCACAATTTTACATACATAAGTATTGTCAAAGTCATGATGACTGTTGTCAAAATTAATGCAAGTGTTTTCAAAATTCTTACTGAGTTATAGGGAGCTGACGCATTGTTAGCTTTTCTGACAAACATCTTATCTAATGAGGCTACTTGGGATTATTTTCCCTCATTGTGAATGACGTCGTCGACGTCACATCAAGACAAAAGTCACTTGTCTACTCTTTATCGGCAACAATTGGCTCTTATCGACAATATCTTACTGATCTCTAAGGTTTTGTAAATTAATGGAGCATGTTAATAGTTGTCAATTGCTGCCGACAAAGTGAAGACTAGTGACAATTTTTAATGTCGTCTTGATGTTACGTCGACGACGTCATTTACAATGAAGATTACAAGAAAACTCCTCAAAAAATAGCGAAATTAACACACTTAATTCTACCTTCCATTATTTACTTGTACTTGTATCAAAAAAACTTTTTCAATTACTTAAATTCAATTGTGCATCCCTTCTTTTTGTGTTTCAGAATTCTCAATAATTTTTGCAGTCATTTCTTGAAATATATACATTCATAAGCACATGCTTCCGATAGAATATCCACCAATCATTACTCATCTTTATTTGCTCAAAATTTTTATACAAAAAAAAAAAAAAAATATGTATAATTTAAAACCTGCATTTTCAATTTCCGTTTTATTACAAAATATTTTCCATATTTCTAAACACATTTACTATCGTTGCATGCATGTATTAATAAAAAATTAACACATTTTCTAAATATACAAATTAAATTGTCTGATCGATCACTCACTCATACATTCATTCGCTCGCCCGCTAACGAAAAATTCATTTGACGATGACACTCATAAATGTCAATTTTAAAATAAATAATGGAAATAAAAATAGTGTCTAGGTCAGTTTTTATTTATTTTTTATTTATTGTGTCTTCATTCCTCTTCTTTTACTAGTTGTCGATCTGTTCTCTGTTTTTTCCATTGAGCAACTCAAAATGCTTTTGGTCCAAAAACAGGCGCAAGCAAGCAAGTGTTGATAAAAATTCAAATATTTGTTTGAATACTTGCGAAAAAAAGCGGCAAGAAAACACTTTTTAGGAAAATAAAACAAAATACGAGTTTATTTACCTCTTGATTTGTTGAAATTACACAGCAAGTGAAGAAAATATGGGTATCGGTACGTATTGATTAATGAAAAATATTATAAAAAAATCGATAATACATTATCAGCTAATTTAACAAGCTTTCTTTCCACCTAATTTTTTCTTTTTTTTTTCAACTCAAATTGCAAACATATTTTCCACTTCATCAAAGTCGGCAAATTTTTTGGTGGGTTGGTTGATTTAAAACATGTTACACACCGTTTCCAATAGTAATTAAAGAGATAAATAATTAAAGGAATAAAAGAAGAAAATGCCAATTTATATATTTTTTAATGCAATTAGTAAAAAAGTTTAGGAATTTTTATAATTTGTAGTACTTTTTTTAATTTCCCTGCAGAAACGTAATCGTGCTATTATTTGAGAAAATGGGAGTGTTTCCAAAAAAAAGTAAGAATCCGAATCCAATTGTAGCTCTTTTACAGTTTTTAGTATACCAAATTTAACAAAGAACAAGCATTTACATCCTTGGAAAATCAACATTCGACGTTGAACTGCAATTGGAAAAGCTAATCGAAGAATAATATCACTATTGTGAATTTAATTCATAATTGTGAATTTCACTCACAATAGTAGATATACAGTGGCTCACATCGAAAGTAGAGCAAGGCATTGATAAAATTTTATCAAAGTTTTTAGATATCACGTTATTTTTTTTTTCAACTATTTAGAATACATGTGCTTAAGTTTTCATTACGCAATAAAATTTTGTAATAACTACTACATTGGCAACATTTTAGAAAACATTTGCGCAATTCACAACCTAAGGCCGTCCAAACTTTGCTTTTAGCTTCTGTCAAACATTTGTTCATAAACAATTCCTTAATTCACAACCTATTGTGGGAATTACTTGTTGGTAATTTTAATAAAAATATTGTTTATAAACAAATGTTTACATAGAAATTACAAACAACGTTTATAAGAACTACGATACCTACAATAGGTTATTAATTGAGCAAATGTTTTCATTGAAATTAAAAAGAATTAATGTACGACCTAGGACTCCGGCAATATGTTGTGAATTCAGCATATATTTTATAATGAAGTAGTAAAGAAATTCACAAAAATATACTCATACTGAAGATGGGACAAAACAAATAGCAACCAAAATGTTATTTTTGAGCGTCCTTTATTATTTTTATATTTCATATTTTCTATTTTACGCAATGCCCCATAAAATTATACTGCCGACTTTGGAAGAACGAAAAATCGTGAAATCTTAAAGTACAGATCAACTAATGTGCCTATTATTAATTAAAATTTTTAAATATAAATTGCAATGCCTCTGGAACAAAAAGGGGATAAACTTTGAAGCACTTTCTTAAAAAAAATCAGATCTTTGCTAATTTCCAAAATGATTTAATACGAAGTCTGTATACTTTTCGGATGCGGTACAAATACAAAGTTGCGAAACATTGGGCCTTATCGCGGTTAGCGTTTCGACTTCGACTAGACAGTTTCGTCCTAGATTAAAGAAAAAATGTTGCCGTGTTCTTTAATATATTTCAAAAACTTCGTAGCAAGAGTCAAAGTACGCCAAAAACGATAAAGGGGATGGTAACCATGATAATGTCGACGACATTTTGAAAGGATGTACATTACCAATGGTTTGTACCGCTAACGTTATGAAACACTACATTTCGATTGAAGACAAAACAATTGACGTTTCGAAAGTCAGCCTTCTTGGCACTTTTACTCAAAGTAAGTTTTTCCCCTGTAAATGGTGTATTTGTAATCAAAGATAAATGACATGATGTATGGAGGGAGCTAAGGTAGTAGTAGTTATTGTTGTTGTTGTTTTTGGTCAACGTATAAATAACATCAAATTGATAAAAAAAAAAAAAAAAAATTTAATAAAAATAAAAAATTAGAGCCAGCGATAAAAACACATTTTTAACAATGAAAGTGAAAATATTTTCTCTGCGCTAATCAACTATCGAAGGGGTTTGCTGTAATAGAGTTGTTGACTGGCTGCTGCTGCTTATTTTAAGTCTTCATTAGTGACAGTCAGTCATTCCTGAATATTTGCCTGTACATTTAGTGTATTACTTTTCGGTAATCAGTGATCAATCAACTTCAACAGGTTTAATGAAGTTGCAAGAAAATAAGGCATTAAATCATCTAATAAAAAATATAAATAAATAATTGCAGAGAAATTTAAATTAAGTTTAATTAAATAAGTGAAAATTTTATGCATACATTAAATTGCAAAAAAATATTTTGTTTATAAAGGATCATTTAAGCAGTTAACAGCTTTTTAGTTTTAGCCGCCGCTTGCTATTTGTAATTCCTCTCTTTTATACAATTGGCGCCGTCTACGTTTTCTATTGACTTTGCTTTCCGTTAGTCATCTGTGCTGGTTAAACTGAATTGAAAATAAATTCCACATATGTACATAGAACAGACGAGCCAAATGAAGTAAATAATAGGAATTAAAAGAAAAATTATATTTAAATCAATAAAATTATTGACAATTTTTAAATATCAAAACAAATAAATGCATAGAAAAGAGTTGAAAAAAATATTCAACAAAGAGAAAACACTAGAGATGTGTTTGCCAGACAAACAAAATATGATGGGAAAAAAGAACAACGCAAAACGTGATTGAAATTTTAATAGAAACTACTACATAAATGTTAATAATAAAATATTATGAATATCAGGAAATCCATAAATTATGTAGAAAAAAATATACAAAAAAGTTTTATTATTTACCTAATCAATAATAATGAACCGGCTTCATAATGAAGTTGCGAAATATCAAACAAAAACGCAAATATAGAAAGATACGGACAAATAAATGCTTAAATTTCAATTTAAAAAAATATACGTTACAATTCAAAAGAATGAAACAAAATCGCTATTGCAATATTAGAACTTCCATTTGATTTTAATTATTTCGTATATACTGTGTAAATAAAAATGTACACTTTTATTCTAAAATCATTTTATTTAAACAAATTATTTAATTACGGCCAGAAATCGTTAGATCGACAACTTGTATTGCAAACAACAAGAAGTTAGCATGAAGTTAGCATAAGTGACGCAATTGAATTGGGTGTTAACGAGTTCCTCTATACAATTTGACATTAAAAATTGTCGCAATACGTAATTTTAACCCGTTGCATGGCAAAACTCTTTGAGATCATGTTCAATTTTGCTACTTATGCTAACTCCATGCCAGTTTTTGCTTATACATACTTATACATAGAAAATTTTTTGTTATTTTCAATATAAGTATTCGATCGAACGATTTCTGGTGACATCGTGTTACAGGCCGTTAATTGAAGAGCAATATTTCATATCTTTAAAATTTAATTAATAAATGGTCCCCTAATTGGTTTAAAGCTACTCCCTAAATTCGTCGCCAAAATTTTTTACCCATATTACTTTCCTACGGCCAACAAACATACCTGAGACGGACAGATAGATGAAATTAATTTTGTTCTGTCTTTACTAATTTTTCCCATAGCAGTCATGTATTAGAGTTTCTCAAAATTCGTATGCTTATGCAAATATCACCCTTAAAATATACTCTGTAAAAATTTACAGTATCTAATTGTGAAAGTTCAAAGTATACAGCCCTGTAGCAGACACTCCAGCATCATGCGCAATCAGCTGCTTGTGTGGCAAAGAACTTTGAGTTTTGTTTTGAAAGCAAAATACTAAAATTTTTCATCAAAGGTGACACCAATTGTGAAAAATATAAATAATTAATTAAAAATTAAAATGAGGTGCGCGGAGAAAAAAAAAGTTTTTTGAACTTTACGTCGGATCCTTAAGCTATAAAAAAAAATATTGTAGCGATAAAAAAAATATTGTAAATACATCGCATGCTTAGAGCCCGTTTAGATGAAGGGTGACCTAGTTGATATTAATTTGATCAATGCTTTTTATTCGTTCATTCGTAGCAGTGTTGCCGTAAAGGAACTTAATGTTATTTTGGGAAATGTAGAATTAATATTACCATATATTTTTATTTATTTTTTCAATTTACTACCAAAATACAATAATTCCTTTTCTCTTCTTACTTTATTTGTTTATAATTTTTATATTATAACTGTTTATTTCATGCATGTTATAAGAAATTGGTCTAACTGGCAACACTGTTTGTAAATAGCATTTAAAAAAACGAGAGGAGCAAATATGTGAGAAAGAAGAGTTAAAATTGTACGTGCGACTTTTGCTACCCGGCAAGCTTCTCTTCACTTCGCCACAACACACACATGATTCGCAGGCGGCCTGTCGCAGATAGGCCACCATTCATCTAAACGGGCTCTTATTGAGCACAGAGGCCCCGTTTTTGACCCTAGACGCATATCATGGTACTCAGATTAAAACTCTCGATGGCTCAATGTAAAATCCTTATAAAACATCCGGATCAGTTTCTCATATATGTAAGAGTAACAAGTAAAATATGGTGTTTTTGAAATAAGCAAATTACGCCATATTTACATACATAGCTACATGGTAGCCATCTTTTTAATCCCAGGCCCATGATCAGGGGGTCTGTAATTCTGTAATTCCAAACGAAGGAAACCCCTTTCCAATTGGCATGTTAACATAAAAATTGGAAAGAAAATTTGTCCTTTTCGAATTAAAGACTAGATCCTCTGGATACTAAAATTAAAGGTCTCATCACATCGACATCGGTCCATAGATATGGTGCCCCAGGTCCAAAAAGCATTTTTGGCAATATGGGAATCAAATAAATAGGAAATCCGCGGGGAGTCCAGAAAAATATTTTTTTTTGGTACAAAGTTGCCAGATTAGCCAAATTTTTGCAATTTGAGAATTTAAAAAAATATTATTTTCAATATTTTTGCCATGCGATTGAGAACGGCGTGCAGCATTACCAAATCGATATTAGATGGTCGCTCAGGTAGCGCAGTTTGATTTTTGTGCACATCACCCACATGTTTTATCCTAGACCCATGATCATTGGTAGTCGAATTAAAGCTCTCAATAAGTAGATGTGATAGATCTATCGAGCTTATAAAAATTCTAGTTGAAAGGCTTAAAATTAAACTTTGTATTGTACAAGTGCAAAAAAGTTAAATCTGAATAATTAAGCTTCAATATTTTTTTTTGTCGTGTTAATTTGTTGCTGATAGTAAAACTTTTGGTTAATAGATTTAATAGAGGACATCTTACAGGTCAGAATTTTTATAGTGAGTTAGATATTCGTATTAAGTGTTGATTGCTGTATCTAACTATTTTTTTTTTGCACTTGTAGTTGAGAATTATTAAATATAGGAATAACAAGCTAAAAAGCTTCCGAGTGATTGTATCAATTAATATTTTAATAAAATAATTTTGGAAGATCAATCAAAAAGTTGATTCAAAAAAGACTTAAAAAAATAGATGATATTTTTTTTCGGTGGTTTTACTGTCACCTTATCGAAGAAAAACAAATATCGTAAATATAAACAAATTTTTGATTGTCCTCAAAAAACAGGCAGCTAAACTATAATTTAAATAACTAATTATGGGTGACTACCATCCTTAATGGAAATAAAAGTTCACCTGAAATGTGTTCCCTCTCCTTAAAATTGTAATCACCAATTCTTGCGTTGTTGTTGTTGTGTCAGTGTACTATTTTCTAATTGGTTCACCATTTTCTTGTTAAAGTTAAATATTTTGTGTGAACAAAACGTTCATCTCTTATTCCCGCTAAAGGGTAAATATTGTCAAGAACCAACGAAAACAAGGTATAAATACAAAAAATCGCATTAGAATGAAAACTTGCAATTAGGAAGCTTAATGTCAAATATTTTTCAACAATATTAAAAAAAAATGCATATTGTTATTATGTTTACTTGTATTCCGTAACAAACAATTACAAACTAAAAACATTTATTTTGCCAAAAGCCTTTAGGTTATTGTATTATTAACAATGTTAATAGTGTAGACAAATTATTTACCCCGCTATAGTTTTACAAGTATGTAGTTTTTATTTCCCAAAACAATTTAATAATGAAGTTCAAAATAATTAAAACTATATATAGCAAAAAAAAATGTTCCCAAGCTTATTTCCATGCAAATTTCCTAACATTATTTACATAAAAGATCACGATCTGATCCGTTTAATTACATACAAATTTCAAGTCAACAACATAATTATAAATTATATATGAAAAAAAAAACAAATGAACTGTTTGCCTTCGCTTCATTGGTTAAATTGAGTGAGAAATCATTTTCTTATCTTTTTTTTTTTTGTAACAAAATTAAATAATTATAAGTTGTAAACATTCGTTTTGTAATTTCAGCCATGCACTTTATAAATTCATAATTGCTGCATATTACTTCCTATTTGATAAAAAAGCAAAATGCAACAAAAAGTTTACTTTTTAAAATTTTCATCATAATTTTTTTTTCATAATTGTAGTCTTTAAAAACTTTATATATTGAGTGAAATTTTATTTTGTTATTATCATTTTAAAGGCATACAAACCATGCTTCCTGTTGTAAGATTGATAAAAGGAAATATATGTATATATTGGTGCCACAATTACTTTCGCCATTAAACTAGTGATTGGCTTCTTTAACAGGCATTTGGATGGTCCACTTTATGAATAGTATTCGAAAAGATTAACTAAACTTGACATTCATAAAAAATTTTTCCAAAATACATTAAAAAATTCACAGAACTGCAATTGAATGTGCGTTACGTTGCCTTTATGTATGCATATCTTTCTTATTTAACCACAAACTGTAAAGTTTATTGGTTGCTTCGCAAGAACGGGTAATATGGCCCTTACGGAGCCATGAGCACCGGTATATGAAATGTTATGATCGGACTAAAAATGGTGACACAGCGAACAAAATACAAAAAGAGCGGTATTTGTAGGCGTGGCAAAAAAATTTAAAAAAATTATTTTGGAATTACTCTTACATTATCTTTAATCCTAGGGGGTGACTGGCACAACTTTTTTTCCGAACCACTCTAATCCACAGTTTAGAAACTAAGCCCAAAACAATAGCGCAGGTTAGTCTAACCAAATTTAGTTGTTAATTTTACTGTAAACAAAAGTTGGTACATAGTGCGATTCACATGAGCAAACTGTTCCATCTGATTGATCAAACCCATTTCAGTTGTTAAATATCTGTGTGTAAAATTGTTGCTGCGATGCAGTTTATAGCTAAAAATGCAGTCAAATTTACTATTTTCTTGGTTAATTTAATAGATAGACAAAAGTTGACAAAAACCAAGTCCAGCATAGTACCGAAATTTAAGCTCAGCAATTTATATTGATTGATATGACTGTAAGTAAAAAATGTTGCTAGGAAAATAATTACTTTTAGTCCAGAAAACAATTAACAGAAATAATTTTTTAATTCATCCATGATTTTTTTTTGGTTTGGTATAAACATTTCGTTGGCATATTTTTTTCGGTTTACAGTCTAAAAATACTTGGTAATAAATTACAAAATTAAAAGGTAATTTTTTAGTTTAACTATCAGCATTTAAAAATATTTAAATATTCTACGCATTTATTTTGTAATTTAATTAAACCGTAACATATTTTCTAAGCCTTTAATTAGTCAGTATACGAGTACATATTTCCTTGTTAATTAATACTCGTAAGCTAGATTTGTTTAAGAATAATAAATTATAATATGAATGAATCATTAACTTTTTTTCCAGCAATAGTTGTTAAGAAAATCATTTAGTCATAAAGAATCACGAGTCTCAAATTAAATACACTGTACAACAAAAGCAAACTTTTTTCAAAGTAATAAGATTGTAATGAATGACTTATGTCAGGAACACTACAGGGACGAAAGACGAATTTCGTCCACGGCAACGAATTCGTCGATAGATATTCACTGAATAAATTCGTCGTGTGAAGCATGATAAAATTGGTTATTGCTTGTGCCATAGATAGTTCGTCACCCATGACGAATTTCGTTCGACGGCGTTATTGTATTAGTTTTCACATGCACAAATGTGTTTTATTTCGGTTGGCGAAAGTTCGCAACGAAAAATTGTTCGTTTGTCAAATTGTGTTCCCATCCTTATTATGGTAGAGACTGCCAATAAAATAAATTCAGAAAATCTCGGTTTTGAAAATGGCGTGTGAGTCTTATTTAAGAGAGTGTCGCAATTCCCTCTCTTTAAACATTATTATGGTGAATCGGCATATAAAAATATGCAAACCTTACATTTTAAGTCGGAGACGAGTCAGCACTTTAGACTCTGTGAGACGTGTTAACCCTCTGCTCTATTCGAAAAATGGGACCAAAGAAGCAACTTTAAACGAAAACTTCGCCTACGACATTTTCATCCTAGATTAAAGAATTAATGTTGCAGTGTTCTTTAATATTTTCAAAAAAAAATCTGTAAAGTAAAAATCCAGTAAAGAGTTCCGTATGGACACTAGCAGCCGTATTCATAAAAATTTTAAACAGCGTTTCAAATGTTGTGTAAGCAAAATTCGCTTAAATTGTATTCATAATAGAATTTTAGCTTAAAAAACGGTTTTTAAACCTTGCGTAAATCAGCAAATTTTAAAATTGACTGCCACATGTTTAAAGCAATTTTAAGATGACCTTATTGTAATTTTGCTTCGTTTTTGTTTACATTTTTAACTTTACCTGTATGTACATATGTGTGTATGTATGTATGTACTTATGTATTTATGTATGTATGCATATGCCAGTGTTAGTTAGAAGAAAACAATGTAATTTTTTTATAGAAACTATTGCCCAAATATCAAATATACTCCAAAAGAATATTTAAAAGAAAAGGAGCGATTCAGTTTCCATTCCCAGTCAATGTTTTCTCATTTTATGTGTTAACAAAAATAATATAATTGTAGAAAATTAACTAGTGATGTATAAACACTCAAAACAAACAAAATAAAGCTCGTTATTCTAGTGCTTCTTTATCTGGAATAAAATAAATCATATAAAAAGCACTTTTAACAAAGATATGTTGTGAACTTTTTTTATTTTTTTATTAAATAAAAGTTGGAACACATCTTTTATTTTATAGAAACAATATTTCTCTGAAAAGCGACAAATAAACAAATATAGACACGAGTACTTTATGAGTTAACAATCGTTGTTTTGCAGAACTAATATACAAGTGACAAATAAAGAATACAGTGTTGCCACGATATTTAAAAAAAATCTAGTTAATAGATTTTTAGTTAAAAAACTGATTATGAATACCAATATTTAAAAAACGTTATTTAGCCTTAAAACGTTTTTTAACTAATATGAATTTTAAACCTCAATCAACTTTTTTTATGAATACAGCTGTAGATATGTAATACCCCAGGAAAAAAGTTTACCTACTAAAGGTAAAAATTCGTTTAACATGGCCCGATAACGATCGCCATTGACTGTAACGGCCACTCCTTGCTCAATGGCCCAATTATGCCTCTGGACCAAAATCCGCAGCAAACAGTGACTCGTTTTGGGTGCGTCGGCTTTTCAATGTATGCCTGCGGGTTTTCTGTGCCCCAAATGCGACAATTTTGCTTGTTTACATACCCGCCAAGATCAAAATGAGCTTCATCTGAAAAGATGATTTTTTTTTGGCAAAATCGGCATCTTCTGTAAGTCGATCGCAGGCCCACTTAGCGAAGCGAAAACGCATTGGATGGTCAGTTGGCTCGTTCAGCGGAAGGATAAAACTAATTATCTGTCAAATCAGACATGAGCTAAATATTACCATTCACGAAATAAGCACTAGTTGAAAAAAAAACGTTAGATGGCGGACCCTTTAGAATGCAAAAAAGTGTATGTACTCTCCAGTCGTGAGTACTTACAATTTGACTGAATAACCCATTATTTTTGTATGAGAAGTTCAAAAATCATGCGGTACCCTATACTTTTCGCCTACAAATATCCAAAAGTTCATAAATTACTGATTGCCTAAAAGTATTCAAAATATAATGGGTTATTTTTTGCTCACAAATCATAATTTTACAAAGCAAATATATGAATACGTATATTAAATAATATGCGAAAATACTTAAAGTTAATTTATTGTTTTCGAAGCTCACTTTCACGATCAATAAATATTTTTCTAGATAGATTTTAGGATTAACGAGAAAGTACTACAATAAGTACCTTCACGGAATGATATAAATAAATTGTTATTTTAATCATTACAAGACAGTCATTATTATACACATAAAATAATTAAATAAGTACCACTCATTATTTTGTAAGCCATTAAAAGTGTACTACTTACTACCCATTACAAAATCTTAAAATTTTTTTGCTGGGACTATACGAATTTGGAAATTTTTTTCGTTTTTGGCATTTTTTTGTTTTTTTTTGCGATATATTTTATTTTTTTTAATTTTCTTTTTTAATTTTTTTTTTAATTTTTTTTTAAATTTTTTTTTAATTTTAAAAAAAAAATTTTTTTTATTTTTTGTTTCGGCGATTTTTTCGGTTTTTGTCGTTTGTTTTTCATTTGGCGATTTTTTAGGTTTTTGGTGACTTATTTTAGTTTTAGAGATTTTTTTTAATTTCGTGCTTTTTTTGTTATGACGATTTTTTCGGTTTTTGGCGATTTATTCAGTTTGGCGAGATATGCCAACTATTATAAGGAGGATTCTTCAAAAATATTTGAACATTTTAAATGCATTTAAGGGTTAATTTCATACTTATTCATTCTTTTATTTGAAGAAAGTTGTGTGTTCAGCACTTTTATATAAAATCATGCAAGCATTATTTTTTTTTTAACCTTTGAACCCGCTAACTCTCTTTCGCAAGCACCTTTTTTGTAGCTCCTACACGTGCGCACGTATTTGAGCAATTCCTCGAAAAACTTGTGTTTTGTGTTCAGCGTTGCCATATTTTTTTTTTCAAAAATCTTCAAGTCGAGCAAAAAAAAATGTTTATTTTTTACCAAAAATCTTTTTTGTTATTTTATTGAATGAAAATGAGTTAAAATTAATTTTGTTTCGTGTGAACTATTAAAAGTAAAGCCATATAATACAAAATATTTCCAGTATAGAATATGTGAAGATCATTATGAAGCAAATCAGAAAATTTGTAAGTAGTTCAGTCAAAAAAATCCCTCAATAATATGTTAAAAGTACCAAAAGTAAAATTTTTAAAAATCTTATTTTTAGATAAGAATTTTTTTTGTCGTTTTAACAGGTCTAAAAACTTCAAAAATAAGATAAATCTTCACATATGGTAACACTGTTTGTGTTGCGCAGTGTTATTTTATAAAAAGAATTCACAAGAAATTAAATTACATTCATTAGAACTGTTTTTCCATAGCAAATGTATGTCTGTCCGTACACATGCCGCTTGAATAGGAAATAGAAAAAGATGAATTTTTTCTTCCTTGATCTGAAGCAGCCTGAACAGTCATTCAGTTTTGATCAAGATCTTGGTGTAATATTACAGAAAAATTAATTAAAGCAATTGCAGACACACATAAATACATACATACTAGACACCTGCAAAAGACCATTTAAAAGAACTTTCAAGACATGGAGGAATTTTTCAAATGCTTTACTACAGCGAAGTCTTATTATACGACAGCATTTATTATTGGTTTAGCATAATACATGCTACAACAATACATTTAAAAAACAAGACGTTTTTACATTTCAAGTCTGTTTATGCAGGCCTCCAATACGTACACACTCGTATTTTGAAGAAGTTATGTTAACAAAATCAAATTTTATTGCTTTTACCATTCACATTAAGTCGTTCTTTTTCAGTTTACCAATAAAACCATGACAAAATTTTGCGTTTAGCCCAGCAACAATTTTAAAGCAGCCAACACTGAATCGCATATAAAAAAAGATCCAAGATTTCTCACAGTTTTCAGGGTCAAAGAAGTATTATTTCTTTTTTTTTTAATTTTGTTTTTTATTTTCATTTGTTTATTCGCTTAATAAAGCGTTAAATGTAACGAACATATTGTGGGTTTATTTAATTTAATATTAAACATTGTTTTTGTTTCAAACAATACAATACAAAAAAACTGGTTGTGTTAAAAGAAACCAAAATTATATTATTAGAGTTATGTATTTAAAAAAGAATAATTTGTTTTTTAAATTTTCTACATATTTAACATATTACGAAATGGCAACTGTAATAAATATTTTTCTATTGTACTAATATTTTGCATTGGCGGCTGTTATTTTGCATAAATAAATTGTACATTCCCAAGAATTTCATAGCGAGTTAATTTAAATATTTATAAATAATACACATTTGTTTTACAAAATGTTTGCATTGTTTAACAACAGTTTCATTACATTTATTACAAAATTTTATGGGTTTTGTAGCAGAGTTCACACAACAATACTTCTAGAATTCCGCCTGGAAAGAGAAAAATTACCCTTATTGCACTTAATTGGCAATAACTTTAATGTGTTCTCCCGAAAGCCAAAAGTAGTACAAACCTGATTAAATGACGGCGGCAATGATGTGTCAGTTGTGTTTATCAATTCAGGGCTGCTTTGCGATTCAACAATGTCATTTAATTTGAAGTAAACTTATCGAAATTTGAAGTCATAAACTCCACATAAGATAACAACAATGATAACGATTCTTATACATAGAACTACCAACAAACTAGTTTGCAAATTTTTTTTTTAATTAAAATTCAAATAGAAATGCAAATTAATAGATTTCGGTTGCTTTTGTGGCCAAATCGCACATCCGATAATAGTATTATTAGTGTGTCACAAAATTAGGAAATAATAAAATTAACAAAGACTTGTGCTTCAGTTTCCAACAGTTAGTCCTAGTTTACACTAGGCAAGTCTTATTGTGTATTGTCATGTGTTTCAACGAATTGCATGAATTCATTTGAAACACTGAGGATGTCAGCTGTACTCTTCCCTATCGCTTGTCTAGGTTCGTTGCGGTTACCCGATGTTTTTCCATTCGTTTTAAATTTTAAAATGGTTTGAGCACAAAAATATTTAATGCAGCAGCAAATAGCTGCATTAAATTCAAAAATATGAAGAAGATGAGGAAAATGAATATTCTTTCCTCATTAAAAATTTAAAAATTTCAGTGTTACCCATCTGTGCAAATTCTCAGGCTGATTAAATGAAGTACAACCAAATGTACATACATACGCACATACATCCCAAAATTTTGACACTACCTCAAATGGAAAATGTTAATAAAAATAATATGATTATATAAATATAATTATTTAGGTATAACAAAGAAAACAATAAATTTTGTTTTAATTTATGGACATTAAATTATTTTAATTTAGCAACGTCGCACAAACTCATTACTCAATAACATTAGTAAGTGATTTATAAATTATATAAATGATTTAAATTATTTTAAAATACTCATAATTTATGTCTCTTTTTTGAAATGTATTTATACTTCCTTAAAATTGAATCAAAATAATTCAGTAATAAATTAGTCATGTAATATATTTATAAGGAAATTTTGGGAGATAAATATAAAGTGCATTTTGCATAAACAAAATGTCCACGTGATATTTCTCACTCTTCCCTTTTGCCATATTAAGCATTAAACACATTCAACACAGCAAGCTACCGACTGCAAAATGTCAACTAAACACATGTTTATATAAGAATGATGTTTTTGACGACAGCAAAGACAACACGGCTGCAGGTTGTTGTCCATGCTGATATTGTCGTTGAAGTTCAATTACTTAAACTAATTTTGATTTTTTTTTTTTGGCCACAATGAGCAAATATAGTGTTGCCATTGTAATACAAAATAATGAGTGAATGATATCTTACAATTATTTTAAATTATTAATCGGAAAAAACATTCCGAAATTAGTATAAAGAAATAAATTGATTAGTTTTTATACTTTTACGTGATATAAATAAATTTTAAAATGATGACGGCACTACTGAAATATGTTTTTATGTTTGAATATCATATCATGCCGTCTTGAAAATAATTAAATAGCTGGCTACAAGACGATAAATTGAGCTAGCGGCATTTGAAGTCGTGTGTTCGCGTAGTCTGCTGTGGTGAATGTGTTTAATTCATTGGGGGCAATCATGAATGAAATTCCGCGAGAAAATTATTCCCGGAGAACAATTTCAAATACTAGCAAGTAATAGGGAAGACAAAAAAATTCTTATTGGAAAAGGGAGAACTTTCTCGCTGAATTTTATTCATGATTGCTCTGATTATGATTAAAATTTAAAAAAAGAAAAAGTACAAGGGACGTATCAACTTAAGACACCTCTTAGATACGCAAAGTTTACTTTGCATAGTCCTAATTCAGATGTCTGACAGACAGAATGAGAAATACTTGCTTTCTCCCAGCTGAATTAAGACTTTACAAAGTAAACTTTGCGCGTCTAAAATGGTTCTTACCTGGGGGTCCACTCTGTAATTCGATTCGTTATAAACATACAAATTCGAAAGCTTTTTCTTTCGATTCGAATTACACAATAGACCCCCTGTAAATTATACGTAAAATAAGGGAGAGTAATCGTCGCTTTTTATAACCAGCTGATTCGATCACGTTTTTTCAGGTTGAGATCAGGGTAGCCGTTGAAAATTTTGTAAAAGTATCATAAAAAGGGCATTTAAGAAAAAAAGGATAAAAAATTGTGTTTTATAGTAAAATAGGGTCAAGTTTTTTGTGAACAAAAAATAACAGTTATATCAATTAAAAAAAGTCCGAAGTTTAACAATTAATTAAATACATTAGACTAAAATAAAATTAATTAACGTACATATTTTAATTATAAATCAATTTTAACCCTCTAACTGGCCAGATCGTAAAAATTATCGGATGAAGCTAAAAAGTTTTTTCTAAAGTAGATATAGTCAAATGAACCGTAAGTTTTAATTTACAGGTGACAAAAACATTAGGAACGTACGCCAGATAAAGAATATTGAAGACCGTCTGTAGACGGTCTTACCGGTTTGCAAAAATTTTATTTATAAAAACTTTTATTAAGATTGAATATGATACTAACAGAAATAATTTGCATTTGGAATCAGGGATTTGGGTGTCAGATTTTTTTTGCAATATTTTCACCATTTTTTGGCTTTTGTATCGACCAAAACAGTAAAATTATCGACACCATCTGAAACCGAATATCGCCAACTGGACAAACAGCAGTTTTTCCAATACCTGATATGCTAGACTGTGCTCCGTCTAATTTTTAAGCATATGATTGCCCTACGGAATAAATTTTATTAAAATTATACAAAGGGATAAAAAGTGATACTTTAGTGTCACAACGGCAACGCTGGTTGAGATTATGGCATTTGCTGCTTATTTGCTGAATGCTCTCGAGCACTGTTTTGAACAAGGCGAATTCATACCAGATTGTATCGATATGCAAATCTGCATAAAATACATGTTTATTTGTTAGTGCAAAATTTCCTGCTTTCAGAAAATTTCCGAAAGTTTTGCTTCGATTTGACACAAGAGAAATTAACAGCTGATCACCAGTTGCTGAATGGAAATGACCTGGGGTCAAATCTTTACATCCGTGAACGTACAACTCGTCACGTAAAAACACAATTTTCGGATTATGACATACGTGAACGTATTGAAATACCATTCAGTTTATACGATTGACGTATCATTTAATTTGTTTTCGTACGATTGCCGATACGATCACGTATGTAACGATTTGAAGCCTGGTGTCAATTCGCCTTTGTTTTGAATTACACTGATGTACACAGCGTTGCCAGAATTGATGATTTTCAATTTTTCCATATAAATGTGATTTTATGAGTTTTCTTGTAAAAGATAATTTTTTTTCTTAACAAACGGATAGAAAATTCAGGTTGGTAAATAGCTCATACAGAAAACTGTGTGGAATTTTTTTTTAAAATTTTTTTTCATACGGGGATGTTATGAAAAAAATCGAGACTTATTTTCATCAACTCAAACAAAAATAATCACCCGTATTCTAATTGTCAACATGGACATAAAAAAAACATTGCTTTGCGTTCCTTACTTCAAATTGAATTTGGAGTGTTAATTTTTTTCTATCAAAATATTATTTTAATTTCTGGCCTATAGTGCATTTACATACATATACAATCGTAATCACGTATTTATTTTTAATTAAATAAAATAAAAGCACATTATTATTACTGCAAATCGGGCTGAAGCTTGGCAGACAGCCGTATTATTTTATTTAATTCTTTAAAAATTACGACACATTGACCGATGATAATAAATTTTCAATGGACGTTCGTGTTTGAGCAGCCGGTTTGATTTTATGTGATTTTTGTTTTAATAAGTCTTCTACGCAAGATTCAAAAAACAATAAAAAACGTGGGAATTTAAAATACATTTTTTTTTGAACACACACACAATATTTATTTATGAGATAATACAATGAACTTTCAAATAAACGCAAAGAAAATATTTATTAATTATTTAATTTTTAGAAGTTCAGCAGAGTTGAACGAAATCGTTATACAAAGAAAGAACTGTTATGATTTCAAATATGCTTCAGATAATTGTTTTGAACTTTCGGGGAATGTGACAGATGATATGAATTCAACTCATACAAACTAATGTATGTACATTAAAAAGAAAAACAAAAAATTCTTTTTTTAATGTATAAAGAGAATTTTGACTAACGCATTCATTCATCCACTAGCTTTACACATGTACCTTATGTAAACATATTCAGGGCTATCATGAATAAAATTCCGCGTGAAATTTCTCCCTTTTCCAATTAGAATTATTTGTTTTCCCTATTACTTGCTATTAGTTGGAATTGTTCCCCGTGAAAAATTTCACGCGGAATTTTATTCATGATAGCCCTGATTTTAAAAGGGTTTTGTTTTTCTTTTTTACATAAAATTTGGAATTTACTTCGGCTACACTACATTACCGCTGGTTTTTAGAATTATGCCATTAAAAATCAAATAAAATTTAAACTGACGGTAAATCAATAATTGAATAGACAATGAAAACCATTTCTCGTATTCCATTTGATTAAAAGTTCTGAGGGCAAATTACGGCATTCGACATCGATGGAAATTGTAAAATATTTCCATTTGAACTTCATTGAAACATTTTGAAATTCCGTTCGATATCGATAACTTATACATATTCATTACTTATGTATCTCCGCCCAAGTATAAAACATGTCCTTTGGACAAATTCACATTAATAAACATTTTTATTTAAAAAAAAAACTATAATAATTGAATAATTCTGAACTTTATTGAGAGGGAAAAGTTGCATAAAATCCTTCCGCCATCCCCTTAAAAAAAACAAAAGCTAAATTCCCTCAAGTCGCTTTTGTACTTTATGTTGCATAGGTTGCTGGTTTAAAAGTCAAAACCAACGCACTTTGGTCCTAGTTGGTCCCGTTGTGTTACCTGAAAGGGAAATGTAAACTTCTTCGACTTTTATCCATTCGGTTCAGGGCTGAACTAAGCTGACGATCGGATTAACCCGTTTAACCCTCTAATGTCACAATTAGACCAGACTGCCAAATCTGCAGCATCATACTGCCAAGTGAATTGCTTCCTTTTCTCAGAGAGAGAGAGAGAGAGAGAGAGAGAGAGAGAGTGTGTGGCAGGGACATAGCGGGTGTCCTGCACTATCTTCCTCCCCGTCATTATTGCAACTTCTACAGAAATCGTTCTTCGACAGATTTAATATCTTAGCATGCGCATCTATAAAACAGTGTCCTGTAATTACCGCAACTAAAACTTGTTCCTTCCAGGATTAAAGATCCAATACCATCGTATTCGGGCCATATTAGTCTCGAAGTCTAGCAGGTGATCTTGCTATAACATCTTGTCTGCGCGATCCCAAATAGGTTGAACCGAATATTAATTTTGCTACTTTTTTCTTTTTTTTTAGGGAGAAGTCACACTCATGCAATGAATGCCTGAAAGGGAAGTGATAGAGAAAGGGACAGTGATAGAGAAGACAGGTGGTAAAGGAAGATATAGAGCAAAACTTCACTTATGTATTTTATAACTCCGGTTTTTACAGGTTTTTTTTATAATGTAGTGCTGTAGCGCCTCTGGTGTCAGTGAGGCGTATTAAATTTTTTTAAGCTGCGTTTAGTAGCCATTTTATTACTTCGCCGATGATTCTGCTACACAATATAAACGAAGGAGGGCGCTCTGATGTTACATTAAGCGGGTGCCAGGTACATCAATATTCAGTTTCAATATATGTGGTTGTGTGCGTTTGTTTACAATAGTCACACATATACTATTGTTGTGAATATTTTTTTATAAACAAACGCACACCACCACACATATTGAAGCTAAATTTGATGTGGCTAGCACCCGTTTTAGTAATAGTATCCACTGAAGACGGCGTAGTTCAGTGACCAGTGTCTATGCCTTCATCACTTGAACTTTCTTACAACAACTCATACAAATGGACACTAATGCACATCAGAAAAAAATGTGGTATTGTTATTTAATGACTGTCGGAGACCGGGCTCAAAGCCAGGTCCCTCAGTTTTGTAGTCAACGTGCTAACTACTTCAGCCAACGCCACCCAATTGATGTGTGTCACTAATGTTCATGCTCATGCTTTGTGTTCATATTCATTAGGGTGCCTCTCTGGCTGAGCGGTAGCGATGTTAGCCTGTCAGTCCAAAGGTCGTGAGGTTGATTCCCGCAATAGACCTTGAGTGTTTACCGCGGACAAACTAATCGCTTTGCAGACTTGATTTGTTAAAAAAAATCGAGTTCCAGATCTGGCTATTACATCAGTAACATAATTTAGGCACACTGCTAACACTTGGAATTAAAAGTACATAATTCCAGGTTTGAATGTCTCGCTACGTCGTTCAAAGACGTAGAAACTGTGTATATTTAAAAAATCAATATTAAAAATAATACTTATGTTTGAAATTTTAACATCCAAAAATTGTTTTCAATAAAAATAAAATCCTTTTCAAAACGTGATTTAAGCTTTAGGCAATATTGTCTCAGAGTTGCTAATTCTAGAATAAGTACAACTATTAAAAAAAATCAAAAATTTTAAATTAAAACTGTAAATCTACAGCTTTGTTTTAACCCATTACTGTTATTAAGTGCATATTTACATTCGTCAGGTACTTGCACACAAACACATAGGACCGACCATAAACAGGTGTGAATAAAATAGAGAGAGAGAGAGAGACAAAGAGAGTATATTCTTTAATTTTATAACGGTTAAGGTTACATACACCAACTAGCATTATTACGTCACCAAGTGTAACATACGAGCACCATATCATTAGAATATCGTAAAAAATAATAAAATTTCACAAAATTCAAGAACAGACACAAACAAAAATAATTTTATACATACATACATCCATACATATATATTTATGTTTGTATATTTGTAGAAGGGTCGCGCTGTAGTAATCATTGTGTACGGGAAACGTTCATTGAACTGTTGTCATGCTGTTTCGCACACAATTAAGTTCGACTTTAATACAAGTTCACAAACAAAAGTCAATGGAAAGCATGAATGAAAGAGTCAAGTAAATGAAAGAGAAGGGCAGGTAGTTAATAATTGCAAGAATTTCATTAAGAAATACTCATAAAAATATTACAAAAGTCATGCCAATATTTTACGCCTACCACCAGCCTCTTCCTACCACATGCCGTTTGACCATTTTCCTGTCATTGTCTTTATGTGAACTTGAGGTGAGTCAGGCTTCAAAGCACAGATTATTGCCACTACTAAAACAGCTGCTGCTTGTATGTAAGTGTGTATATGGCATTAAAACAAAACAAAAAATAAACCTGTGCTTAAGAATAAAAACAAAAGAACCTAGAGAAGAAAGTTTAAAGTACTTTAGCTAAAAAAAATTAAAATCCAGTTAGAATCTGGGATGGAGAACGCAATTTAAATTTTTTTTTAATTCCTATGGATTTTTTGTTAAGAAGTAAAATAATTGTACTGATTGACATAAACGAATACAATAAGTAGCAATGATGACGCATAATAGAATAAAGTTGCTTGTTTTGCAAAGATTTTTGTTTGAGGCTTTAAAACTAATTATGTTTGTATGCAAATTGTGATTCTCAATAGCATATTAATGGCTTGTTTCACAATAAAGAAATAAAACTTTCGACTTACAAGTTATATTGAAAACAAAAACAAATTCTCATATTTTATTGTTACTGTCAATATAAATTTTCAGTCAAAATTTTTCTTTCGTTATTGTGAAACAGGCCATAAGAGTCAACCATATATGTGACGCGCAAAATAGAAAGAGACGTAAGGGTAAAAACCGGTTTTGTTCAGGAAAGCCATTTTAAAGATTTAAATACGTGTATCTTTGGTGTACACGCGCATGGTGTAAACGCGCATATCTCTGGGAGGGAACACTTTTGGGGCATGGGATCGGTCTCATTCGATGCTCAGATGTTGTTCACATCAAAAAAAAAAAAAAAGTGAAAATTGATTTTTTTTTTACCCTTAGGTCCCTTTATATATGCGCTGTCACATATATGCTAAGAACACAACTGGGAATAACAAGGAATTTCGTTCACGGCAACGAATTTGTCGATAAGAAATTCGTCGTGTGAAGCACAACAACGACGAATAAATAATAGATCTTATAATTGCTAAAGGGAGAGAAAATTGTTTTTTTTTTCGTCGTGCGTCGAGGTAAAAAATAGAAATATGTAAATCTATCTCGTTCGACGGCGGAGTTTTGGTAATTTTCATATGCAGAAATGTGTTTTGTTTTTTATGACAAAAGTTTTCAACGAAAAATTCGTCGTTCGTCCCAGTTGAGTTCCTAGTGATAAACACATGACACAGTCAAAATGCATGACACAAGCATCGTATACGTGTGCATGAAGAACTCAGCATACACGTGCATGCATTTCACGATAAATTAATAGCATCTTGCTACAAGCTAATTGTAAGGCAATTGTCAAACTACATACAAAAAATTTTTACGTATAGAATTTGACAGTTCTTTGTATAGCCCAATGATTTGAGTAGTTTACCTTCTTATGTTTGTGTTGCATATATGCCTGTGCAAAAATCAAAAAATTTAGATTTTGCTTCAAGCATCGTCGGTGGGACACATATGTACAAACAAAATTTCACTAATATTATAATGAATAATGTGCTTTAAAAAATTTTTGGTTTGAAGTTTGCTGATGAGTTCAACAAGCAGGAATAAAATGCATATAAACGGTGCTTAACTATAAAAACAAGCAAAAATTCCTTACATTTAAATAACTTTTAAGAAGGTTTGTCTGCATGCTTTCATAAAACGAAAGAAAATATTCAAACAGAAATTTATATTGCTTTTATTATTTTTTCATATTTAGAAATTCGATTACATCCCAAAATCTAAAGTTACCGATAAAGAAATACATTGTTTTGAGATTTTGTGTGGACATACATATATGTCTGTACATATTTTTAAGCAAAACATTTTAGCATCGACTACAAAGTTTCTAACAGTGGCTCAAAACATTAAAAATGTTGCAAATTTCAATATATTTATATTTTAAAATCACTAAGTTTAAAACATGAGTACACTATAAGCGAGAATAATATATAAACCCCTTAATTTATGTATATGTTATACGACTTTATAAAAGTCTACAATTAATGTTCCCAGCTCTGGTTTAAGCTTTATTCATTAAAAAAAATAATAATTTTAAAACTACACACATACTTTAATAACTTTATTCCAGCTTTAATCACTCTTGAAGTTTTAATGATTTGCCATTCTATTCTGTCTGTTGTACGTACAGTCAGCTTATAGGAATGCCTCAAACGAAAATACTCTAGTCAAATTTCACAACATGTGAAAATTGAGTTTGCCGCAAAATTAATTTTAATCAAATTCGTTTGAATGCAATAAGAAATTCATTTATTTTAGAATATAACAGACACACAAATAATATATGTACATATGTAAATACATATGTACATACATATGTACGTTTAATAGTGGGACCAGTCACAGAAAAATTTATAATAAAATTTTTATATATTCCTTTATTATCAAAAAATCAAATCAATTTAAAAAGTGTAAAAGTGAGGAAATAATGTGTTAAGAATGGATTTAAATATTGGAAACGTTCTTGCACGATTCTCTGGAATTTCCCACCTAATTGAAAAAAAAAAAATTTCTTTCACCATGTCTTTCGGACCATTTAACCGTTTAGATTAAATTCGTAATATTTGAAGAAAGAAATTTTTGAGATGGTTAAAATTTAGTGCTTTTTTGAAATTATATCCTCAACGATATCTCTCAAACGAATCAATAGATTTTAATAATATTTTCAGGAGTCGATCGGCTTAGCAGTTTAACACCTTGTTTCTACAACACGAACGGTCGACCGTTGAGTAGAAAATTTATATGAAAAGAGCAAATTTATTTGAGCAATTTTCATACAAATTTTCCCGATGTGTCGGCTGTGGAAACAGCGCATCAAATTTGTTTGAAAAATAATTTCAAGACCTGTCCCACGATGTCACCAGCAAACGTTCGATCGACATGTATTGCAAACAACAGTAACATTAGAAAAGTTGTTGTTGTTTTCAATATAAGTATTCGAGCGGACCAGTTAAGCCACTCTTAAATTATGAAACATACTCTCTCTCTCTCTCACTCACGCCCACACACTCACACACGACTACACACATACATACAAGGGGAAGATTTCACAGAATATACCTTAAAACTAATAATTCTATAAAACTTGAGATTTGAAAGGTCACACCCGTCAAAGCCTTCTGATAGCCATTCTATTTAGAAATCATGTTATTTTAGTGTTTACCTATTATTAAATTTTTTAAGATTAACATCCCTGGAAATGCTCTTTTTTTATTTAAAATTTTATATTCTTGAATTTTAACAAAAAATGTGAGTATTATGGCCACAGCCGATACATTGGAAAAACCCATGCATAATTCAAAATCGGCGCCAAAAGTCCTTTATAAATACTCAGGCTATTAAAGGACATGTTCCACGATGTCGACAACGATCGAATTGTCGCACACTTACATTCAAATTTAAAAATTTTGTTTTTGTTTAAAATTTTTATATTTAATGAGATTTATTTTTTACTTAGTCCCACTGTGAACTATGACTAATATAAATTATAAACCAAATTACATGGTCAGATCCAAAGATCATAAGCACAACACTGACGCATTAAATCCGATATTATTTTTATAAGAATTGTATGAAAAAGAGAAGATATAAAAGAAGTTTATGTTTTTATCTGCGAGTTAATTTTAAAAAAAAGTATGCATAAAGAAAAACATAAGCATATTAATATTTCATAACAATTTCATACCGTTTTCAATGCAATTTCTTTGTTCGTTTCTTTTTTTTCGTTGACTCTATTTGTGGCAACTTTAAATTAGAGATCATGCTTGAAGAATTTTTAATTAATTTATGCCATTGTTTTTGTAAATAATTCGAAGAAAATTCTACAAAAATGTTTACGTTCAATATCAAAAGATATTATTATGCTGCTTTCAATAAATTAGCTTTTGATTTAAAATGTAAATTATTTTGATTGAAATGTAATAAATAATAAAAAACTCAGACTGCCGATATTTTCATATTCACTGCATTCGTGTTTTCGTGGCAAAAAAATGGTCAATTACTTTGAAATTTAAGTTGGTAATTATGAATATAAAAAAATTATAAATAACTTTATACTCACATATGTTTCTGCATATGCATTGTGTAATTATGTATAGTAGAAATAAAATTTTGGAACACTTACCTAGAAATAAAAATAAATAAATAAATAAACATGCAATTATTATCAATACAATTTTTTTTATAATTTATATTTGGCCCTATTCTCCATTTGAGTGTCGTTTTAAAACGTGGGACTCTCTTATCGACACTTTTACATCGAAATTGTACCGCGTTACCCTAGTACCGTACTACCATTTCAATTTAAAATTAACGTTTTTATGTGTCGTTTTAAAACGGTACTCAAACGAGAATAGGGTCGATTAAATATACAATTAATTCTAATTTATACAAAATAAGTTGAATATTGGTTTATTATGTATATTATTAACAATAATATATTATGTATTTATTTAATAAAAGTCTTTCTAAGTGATAAAAAACAAATAAACAGAGCTGAAACATTTCAAAATTTATTATCTGACACTGGCTTACAGAAACGTTTTTCAAGAATTTTTCAAGTTAATTTGTCTTGTGCTGAACACGAAAAAAACATTTGATTGGGTTTATTATAAAACTTTTACTAACTTCCTTCATTTTTTTATTTTCTTTATTTCCTTATTTCTTTTATTTTTTTATTCCTTTAATTTTTTTTTATTTTTTTAATTATTTTTACTTTTTATTTTATTCTTTTAATTATTTTTGCTTTTATTATTTTATTTTCTTATTTTATTTTATTATTTCATCAAATTATTTTATTTAATTATTTTATTTTATTATTGCATTTTATTATTTTATTTAATTATTTTATTTTATTATTCTATTTTATTATTTTATTTTAATATTTTATTTTATTATTGTACTTTATTATTTTATATTATTTTATTTTTATATTATTTTATTTTTACATTATATTTTATTTTTATGTTATATTTTATTTTTTATTATTTTATTTTTAAATTCAATTATTTTATTTTTATATTTTATAATTTAATTTTTATATTTTATAATTTTATTTTTATATTTTATTATTTTATTTTTATATTTTATTATTTTATTTTTATATTTTATAATTTTTTGTACTTTATATTTTATAATTTTTTTGTACTTTATATTTTATAATTTTATTTTTATATTTTATAATTTTATTTTAATATTTTTAAATTTTATATTTTATAATTTTATTTTTATAATTTTATTTTTATATTTTATTATTTTATTTTTATATTTTATGATTTTATTTTTATATTTTATGATTTTATTTTAATATTTTATTTTTATATTTTATTATTTTATTTTTATATTTTATTTTATTTTTATATTTTATTATTTTATTTTTATATTTTATTATTTTATTTTTATATATTTTATTTTTATATTTAATTTAATTTTTATATTTTATGATTTTATTTTTATATTTTATTATTTTATTTTTATATTTTACTATTTTGTTTTTATATTTTATTATTTGATTTTTATATTTTACTATTTTATTTTTATATTTTATTTTTATATTTTATTATTTTATTTTTATATTTTATTATTTTATTTTTATATTTTATTGTTTTATTTTTATATTTTATTATTTTATTTTTATATTTTATCATTTTATTTTATATTTTATTATTTTATTTTTATATTTTATTATTTTATTTTTATATTTTATTATTTTATTTTTATATTTTATTATTTTATTTTAATACTTTATTGATGACCTTTTAATTTTATTCCTATATTAGATTTTTTTTATTTTATTTCTATAAGTCCTTATTGGAAGATCGTATATATTTGTTAGGCGTTGAGTTAATATTAAGAGTTATGTTTGTTGTTGGTTAAGCTCATTTACATGCATTTCGTTAGGCAACTCAGCAGTAGACTTAAAGCAAAATATTCTTGAAAATTTAAAAAAAAATCTCATATGCTTATACAGAAACTCAACTCAAAAAATTATTCACCCCTATCGTGAACAGTTTTTCCCCCGAAATGTTTTCCCTTTTCACCAAATTGCAATCATAATTTTTCGCCAAAAATGTGTCGCCTTTCTTGATTCCCCCCCCCCCCCCTCGTGAACAATATTTTTCAAATGGATTTTTTCACTTTTCCCTTGGTTTTGTTCACTTTATTTTTGCAGGCGAACTGAATTAAAACACTGAGTAATTTCAATATTATGCTTGCAATTATATATTAAAAGTTATAAATAATTATTGACAAGTTCAGTAAATGTCCATGATTATTAACAATAATTCCTTGCAACATTTTTCATTGAACACGAATCTCTTTGGTTCAGATCCATTAAATTTTATGGTTGTGGTATACTAAAAAATTTTTTCCATGTCACCTAAAATATTTAATAACAAAAATTAAAAATTTTAAAAACCCCCTACTTTTTTCAGAAAAGATGTTATATCTTCTAAATGGCTGGACCGATTTTCTTCAAACATAGCTAAGAACCCTCTCGATCAAGTCATCTTTCAAACAGAAAAAACTAAATGAAAATCGGTCCAGCCGTTTGGCCTGTAAGTGAACACGGACAAACACACAGATACACAGACACACAGACACACACTACAAACCCTGCAGGAGAATAGGCGATAATTGTCTAAAAGCTACTAGTATAATTACTAGAATAGCAAGAACTAGTGCAAAATGGGTTAAAGTTGTTGTGTAAAATTACTAGTGCTGATGAGTACTAGTATATGAAGTAGTTCCAAGGCACCACATTGCAAAATAAATTTTAACTATCTAACAGACCTCTTGCATTGTATGAAAATTGGTATCATATAATTACTAAAATTTTAGCTTCATCTAAAAATAATTATAATTAAATAATTATAATTGGCCTTTTGTATTTCTGAATTTTGATAAATAATTGCAAATTTTAACTAGCGTTGTCACTGGGTAACAAAGGAATAAAACCACCAATTTTATAGAATTTTTCTTTACAAAAGAACTGGCCTAAACTAGTACCATTGGTACTAGTAGTTTTCTAAACACACTCAATGCTAATTTGAGCATTAAGATAGTATAGGAAGGGTTACAGTTGGGAACTAGTGGTGGTGATTTCTTTACTACTAAAATACTAGTTAGACACCAGTTCGTTCTCCTGCAGGGAACTTATAACACCCCTTTTTTTAGTCGGGGGTTAAAAACACAACTTTACACTCAAAAACAATTGCATTTGAAACCTAAAATATGTGTATTTCTTATTATTAAAGTTAATTTGTTTGATTTTCAATTAATTTTTAAGCTTTACAAGTGCTCTTCCCGATTTTTACATTCACTACGCATTGATAGCGGGAACAAACGTTCCCATGAAATTCACGATTGCAAATTTCCCTTCATGGGAAATGAAAATTTCTTGGGAACAAAAATTTCACATTTTATTTTTGAGAATTACTAAGTGTACAAACATGGCAAGCTAAAAAGATACTACAAAAAATTAAAACAAATATTTTTATTTATTTGTGCATCTTTTTTTATATTTCTTACAATTACAATTAATTGTCCGATGGGTAACGATAAGATTATTTAAATGGCCTTTTCTTTTTCGTAATTTGAATTTCTTCAACTTTGAATACTTCAAGGCCAATGTTAGTTTTTTGAAGTATTTCTGCTTCACTCATTGAAAATTTAACCAACAACAATTAGCAAAAAAAAGAAGAAGTTTTACGTAAAAGTAATAATAATATGAGAATAAGAAACCAAACGACTTCATCATAAATGGTGATCTCAAGTTTCGAAATTAAGTTTACAAAAATATTTCTTTAAGTGCCACTATTTACACTTCTGGTCGATAGTTCTTGCTTGCACGGAACTCATATTTCTTTCTATTAGCCACTGTTTTTTGCAAATCCAGTTATTGATTTTTAACTGTTTGCTATTTCTCGCTTAAGTCTCAAGAGCTTTGTTTTTTTTATAAGCCAGCGTTTGTTCAAAAGTTTTGTTTTCTACCAAAACGTTTTTTATGATTCATTATCATCGTCATCACATCTTTAGATTGCCTGCTGCTTTTTTATTCGTTAAAAAGCTATTAAATAATATTTTTATTAATGTTTGGGTTTGATTTCAAGCCAATTTTTTTTCTGTTTGTTTGTCGTGTTAGTTTTTACGGTGCGTTGTAGTGAGTTTTTAAACACACCACTTTACAAAAAAAGAGAGAAAAATAAAATAAATTAAATAAAAAAATTGAGATGTTTATAAATAAAAAGCGAAAAAAGTGAATTTAATTTGATTGCCTTCCTTTATTATTATTATTATTTTATTATTGTATAGAAAAGCTTTTGTAAACGTTTTAATTTATCTAAACACGCTTTTTCATTTTATTGAGGGTGTGTGTAGTAATAAAGTTATTATTTTCTGTGTGTCTACTTTTTTATTTAAACAATAAATTAGAAATGAAAAATATGAAAGACATAATTTTTATTACTACCACTTAGCATATTTTTAGCTAATCTGTCTCTAAATTAGATACAAAAATTAAAATATATATACATATATATATATATATATATATATATATATATATATTTTTTTCAAAATTTTAACACTTCAAAGCAAAATTGTTGTACAAAAGAAACAAAAAGGAATAAATTCAAAAAAAAAAAAGAAATAAACTTTTAGTTTAAACAAGTACAAAATTTCCTACTTTATTATTATCGCGAATCTCAAGGGAATAAATAATTTTTTTAAACATCTGTTGCGAGTAGAACATGCTACTGTGAATTGATGTAATTGCATTTTTTACTTTTTATGAGTATTTGCATAATTTTCTTTTAATTTTCTTTATAATTATTCAATAAAATTAATGGCATTTTACTCCGATTTAGGTTATTTTTGTTGGAAAAAATAAAGAGACGAAATTTGAGAGATGCATCAAATCCACTGTGTTTATCGGTAGTAATGTAGATACATATGTCTGAAAAACATGAAGAATTTTTGGCAGTATATAATCTTACTATATATCGTCACCTAAAATCCAAAAAGCCGTAACGACCAAAAAATTCAAAATAGACTTTTTAATTTATTATGATGTGATTAACCAAAATTACATCATAATCAATCAAAAATTCCAGTTTGAATTTTTTTGGTTGTTACGGCCTTTTGGATTTTAGGTGACGATATGTAGATAATATACATATATATGTAAACTATAATATAAATAAATTCATGCATTTTCACTCCTTTTAAAAATAAAAGTTTAAAAACTATAAGAAAACTACTTAGTTACATTGTGCTGCTCTTTTTATTCCAAAAAAAAAAAATATATACATATTTTTTGTGGAAAAACTCAGGGGAATAAAAATCAGCGATGCCATATTTTTTTGCGAACATGCGAGTTTTTTCACGTGGAAACAATTCACGATTGCAACTTTCGGGAAAAGGGAAATATTTCGGGTGTAAAAATGCACGATAGGGATGAATGAGTCAGGTAATAGTTTTTTCACACTGACATGGTTTTAAAAAAAATTGGGTTTTAACGTTAACGTTAACCAACTGTTAAATCCTGGTTTTACCATACGAATTGTTGTTGTTAAAATCAAATTAAAACCATTTTTGAATTGGTTTTATGAAATGCAACCTTGTTTTCGCTGTGCTAAATTCAGTTCTGCCATGTTAAAATGACCGGAAGCAGCTGATAATGTTTATACCAGTGAATATCAACAGATGTCGCTTGATACATTTTCAACTTAAAACTGGATGCAGCAGCAAGAATAATCAAAAAATTATGAAAAAAAAAGTTTTTTTTTTTTTTTTGAAGGAAAACAACGAAAATATTTTCATTGACCTCTGGGAAGTAGAAATAGACGATAGATATGACTGACATCGATCCGACGATAAAAAAAAAAGTTTTATTTTGTGATGTATTTTTGTATTTTTAATATACAATAACTTGATTTCCAATCAGTTTTTCACTTTGTATTACTAGTTCCATAATTTTAAAATATTTATTTACAAAATACAAAATAATTTACATTTTACAACGCATTGTAAAATTTCCGAGTTTTTCATACAAACAAAAACAGTTGCTGTACAGTTTGTCAAATAAGTGTTATGAAAAGCATAAAAAACACAACAAATATACGCATTTCTGCAGATTTTTTTTTTTTTTTTTTGAGCAAAGTTATTAGACAGTCTGTAAGTTAAAACCTGAATTTAACAAACTTGCAGTGTGAATACAAAATCAGCTGTTTATGGTTTTAACTTTCAGTATGAAAACACTATAGCGATATATATACCAGAGACAGACAACTGTCTACGCTTGAGATTTTTTTTTCATTTGTACCCATAATTATGAAAGTGATCTAAGTAACATATAATTTTGCTTGGAAATACCAAATAAATATTTAAAAAAAATTAAATATCAAATAAATGCTAAAAACCCTTTAGTCAGTCAAGACTAATACAATTTTTAATTAAAATATTGCATAAAAAAATTTGAACTCCTAATTTACCAAAGAAAATATCAATGCCAACTTCTAACTTCTAACTGAGGTACTCCCTAGTATGCAATTATAACATAAGAATACGGAAACTAGTGTAATCAAGTGGGATTGTGTACGTATATACTACTGATGTAACGAAAGTCAATTTTTGATATTCGCGAATACGAATACGATTATTTGAAACGATATTCGCGAATACGAATATTATTTGCAATATGAAATATTAAAAAATTGTTATGAAAAATGACTTCACACTCTTGTTCTCGTACTTTAAAGTTAATAAAAAGTACCCAAAATTTTAATGATCGTCATTAAATAATATTTGAAAATGATACAAAGCACAAATTTCTATAAAAAATTAATGTATTTGTACAAACTAAACTTTTTAGTCATTTATTTAAATTTCGTTTAGGATTTATGCATTTATTTATTTAATTTCTTTGGAAAAATATTCGTATTCGTATTCGCCTGAAAATGACCGAATATTCGAGAATTCGAATACGAATATTCGTGCATCACTAGTATATACAAACATTATTTATTATTTATTTTTCCACAAAAAACCAAAAACAACTTTAACATATTTTTTCGCTCTTCAAATTTTTCCTCCTGCTTCAAAATTCAAGTATTTAATTTGCAAATAAAAAAAATTATTTTAAACAATAATTTAAAGAACTATTATTACACGCATCTTTTCATATATTTTATCTTATTTATACTCCTATATGTACGCATTAGTGTCCTGCACAAGATGTCTTATAAGAACTTTGAGGGATTTTGCAAATGTTTTACTACAGCGAAATATTCTAACACAAACGTTAACAACACTGTTTGAAAGTAATTTGTTTCAGCATTATACGCGTGAGCGCGTGTACAAACGTCATGCATGTATGTGTGCATGATCTTTTATTTTTCTGCGCACATGCAAACGCACACACATGCATTAACATTAGTTGTATGCGGTTAATCACATAATAGCTTACCATCTACATCTTACACACACACTCAAACGTACAATATGCAAAATAACAAGCATGCACAAATTAACACTACTTCTTTTGAGTGTTTGTTACAAACAAGCTGTCTTGGCGACATCGCTTGTTAACACTGATATACACGTACACCAATACATCCATCGTGCTTCGCTTATAGTACGACAGCATTTATTATTGGTTTAGTATAATACATTTAAAAAACATGACGTATTTACATTTCAAGACTGTTTACGCAGGTCTCTACTACGTATATTATATATATTTGAAGTGCTTTATATGCGTAGTTGTGAGGGAGGTATAGCAAAAAATAAATGTTTAAGTTTACAACTGTTAATGGAAATAACCACTTTGGCTACTTAACAACTAAACAAATTAATTGACTTTTTATGCAAGTGAAAAAGTATGCAAAACCTTCAATAGCTTCCTGCAGAGAATTAAAAACTGAACGGCTACTAAAGCTTTTAATCCTCTTAAGCTTTATAAATAAATTAAATTACATTGAAAGCACGTTTGTTTTTAAGAAGGCTGACTGGAATGATTGACTCACTGACTGCGTTGGGTTGGTGGCGCGGCCGTTGTCTTTTAAAGAAATCAAACAAACCGGAAATGTATTTATTTTTATAATCAGTTACTTGTGATGCTTGTTTGATAATCAATAAGGTCGGCTTTTTTTACAATTCAAAGAATTTATTTTTAATCAGTATTACAACATTACTACACTTTTAAGAAAGAAAAAAAAGAGAGAGAAAAAAAAGAACTTCCCATTTTAAATGGGTTCTGGATAGCAAATGAAGGTTCAGAAATCAATATAAAAAATATCGAGCATGCATAAGGCGGAGAGATAAAAGATAATTTCAATGGTTTTCCTGAATAAACTGCGCATGTTTTAAAATTATTAAAAATTTTTCAAAAGATCTTTTGTTAAAATTTATGATGCAATTAGTGTGAATCTTAACGAACGTTAATGCTTGAATTTATTAAAATAAATACTTTATTATAAAAATGAAATCGTTTAAAAAGAATTGAGCAGTTAAAACCACTTATCTAACTCATCAATCAACTCAACATTTTTAATTGAAAATATTAATTAGTTTGTATACAGACATTTTTTTCAGACTTTTTTTTTTTTTTTTTTTTTTGTTTTTTTTTTTTTTTTTTTTGTTAAACGGTACAAGAAAATTATATAGTTGTTTGTTGTTTCAGTTGAGGTCCTGGATTCCAGAGTCATTAAATATGAACGCTACGCATTTTTCTGACATGCCTTAGTGTCCTTTTGTATCAGTTGTTGCAGGAAAGTTCAAGTGATGAAGGCATAGACACTGGTCACTGAACTACACCGGCTTCAGCGTATACTAATCCTAATGTAACATCACGCTTTTTTGTCGTTATTGTGTAGCAGAACAATCGTCGAAGTAAAATAACCAATGAAAAGGCTACTCAACACAGCTTTAAAAATTTAATACACCTCATTGACACCAGAGGCGCTGCAAGACTGCATCATTTTAAAAAAAATTGCACAAAGGCAGAGTTTTAAAATAATGAAGCTTTCCTTTATCTCTTCTTTCACCACCTGTCTTCTCTATCACTGTCACTTTCCTAAAGAAGGTAACACCTAGCAATAGTAGTAGCCTGAGTGTAATTTCTCTTTAAAAAAAAAAAACTTGAAATACCAGAAGCACAATTTTTATTTATTTATTATTATTATATTTTATTATTTATTTATTATGTTTGAGGAGTCACAGAACAAAACGTGCTTTTTCATTTTTTTTAGAAAATGCTTTTTTGATGTATTTGCATTAATTTGGTTAAGTTCTATTAGAAAAAATTTTATTTGCATAATATTTCTTCCCATTTTTGGTCTTTAAAAAATTACTGTGGAACAAAACGTGTTATTTTTCTTTTATTTTAACAAAACGTAGTTTTTTTATAAAAATTTATTTATGTTTGTTCCAGTATAACTAGAGATGATAAAACGTCGTGATTTTCTCAAATCACGCATGATTGTCGCTTGAGCGACACACTCGCACACATCTCTAACAGTAATTTTCGCGGAATGACTTATTTTATATAAATAATAATAATAATAATCAATAGTTTGATTATTATCTGGTATTTGAAAGTTATTAGATATAACATAAGAGTCTAAAAAATATAATTTAAAAATGGAAGATAAATACTGGAACACGAAAGAATAATAATTTAAAAATTCTTAACAGTGGTAAGTACCCAGCAAATAATTTCAAAAAAGGTAATCGAATTTGGAATTAAGCATTTTTGGTGGAAGCTCTTCCCTACTGGATTACCAACTTAATGATTTTAACAAGGCGTGAGACTAAAATAATCGATTCTTGGGAAGTACTTACTTTTTTTATATGGCAACTTGTTCACGTAATCGATTTAATCTAAAAGAATTATTCTCCTCATTTGAAAACTTGTACATTTTTTAAATTTTAGATAATGTGATTTGTAAGCGAGTAATGAAATTTGGCAATCAGAAAAGTATGTCATTATACGGCAAGTAGTTGTAATGGTAATGTGTAATTTTTTGCTGGGTATGTATACCATTTTGCTTTAAATGTGTGAATATATTTCTAATATACGATATTTCCATATCGAAAATACGCATACCATTTCATTTGAAACAAAACGTACCTTTTTGGTTTTATTTTAACAAAACGTGCTATTTGCATATTAAAGGTCCATTAATTTCGTACATCGGTAACATTTATTGTTGCGAATTATTGTGGTCTTATGCATTTTATAATAAGGAAGAAACTTGTTATATAATATGGGTTTTAGGGTGAAACTAATAAAAAGGCACGTTTTGTTCTGCGACTCCTCATTTGTAAAAAAAATGTCAAGACCAAAATCTAGCTAATACAGTCGAATACACTTTAGCGCAAACACGCTTTACTGAAAAAATCGGATTACTGAAAGCGATACAAATCCCCGCACTGATTTTAAACGCAGCTAGTCTTATTCACTTCGCTTTAGCGAAACATCGCTTTATTAAAAATATCGTATTACAACTACGTTTTGTATGACAAACAATGACAAATTTATATATTACAAATCGATTGCATAACTTAAGGCTGAAAAAATTGTGCATGTTTTGCCGTTAAAAAATTAAATAGCAAAATATATTTGTCCTTTTCGCTCTTACGTACTTTATTGTATTTTTCTATTATATTGGCAATGCAAGTGGCTAGACATTTACTGATTTTAAGCAGTACGCTTAACTGTAACAAATTTCAGTAATCCGAACTACGTTTTAGAGAAAAAGTCGGATAACTGAAAAACAAATTGGGGTTTGGTATATATATGTGAAAATATGAATTTTTTTTTTTGTGATTGTTTTAATTACGTTGGATTTGAGTGCCTAGTATGCATATACATATAATATAGGGTGTTTTTTTCAGAGGTATAGAACTTCGAATTGAAATAAAACACAAGAAAATCGTTTTAATGTCCATCAATTTGGCTTTATTGGAAGGATAATTTTATGCCATTAATGTTTAAATATGATTTCGGGCATGTGGCCGCCGCGGCTGGCTCGAATAAAGCCAATTCTACAGGTCCAATTTTCAACCACTTTTTCGAGCATATAGGGCCGTATGTTGGAAATAACGCCACGAATGTTGGCTTCCAAGTCCCCTAACGTTTCTGGTTTGTTGGCGTAGACGAGCGACTTCACATATCCCCAAAGAAAATAATCCAATGGTGTCAAATCACACGATCTTGGTGGCCAATTGACAGGTCCATTCCGCGAAATTATGCGCTCATCGAATGTTTCCTTCAATAAATCGATTGTGACGTACGCTGTGTGGCATGTAGCGCCGTCTTGTTGAAACCACAACTCATCCACATTCATGCCATCCAATTCGGGAACAAAATAGTCGGTTATCATGGCTCTATACCGGTCTCCATTAACGGTAACTGACTCTCCAGCATTATTTCGGAAGAAGTATGGCCCAATGACTCCACCAGCCCATAGAGCACACCAAACAGTCAGTTTTTGTGGATGTAATGGCGTCTCAAGGGTCTCATGTGGATTCTCTTCACTCCAAATGCGGCAATTTTGCTTGTTGACGTAGCCATTCAACCAAAAATGAGCCTCATCACTGAACAAAATTTTGCGATGAAAATCAGCATCGAGATCAATCTCATTTTCGGCCCATACACCAAAATCACGACGCATTGCATGGTCTCGCGGCTTTAATTCTTGCACAAGCTGGATCTTGTAAGGTCGCAAGCCAAGATCTTTGCGCAAAATCTGCCATAAAGTTGATGGACAAAGCTCCAATTGCTGTGCACGGTGGCGAATCGATTCATTCGGGTCCTCTTCAACACTTTGCTCTACAGCGGCAATTGTTTCTTCGGTGCGCACTGTTCGACGTCTCTGCGGATGCGTATTATCACATAGAGTAAACGTAGTGCGAAAACGATCCATGGTTAACCGAATTAATTGCTCTGATGGACGATTATGTCGACCATAAAATGGACGGAGCTTGCGGTAAACTTCGCGAACTGAACCATTATTTTCGAAATAAATTTGCACGATTTGCAAGCGTTGTTCTTTTGTCAACCTGTTCATGATGAAATGGCAAACCAAACTAAATATTAATCACTTGACAGCTGACAAAATGGCCGCCAGTTAAAAAAGTGATGCCAACTTAAAGTTCTATACCTCAATAAAAAACACCCTTTATAAATAAATATATTAACACAAATATTTCTTTCAGTGTTTAGATAGATACAAATGAAAAAGAAATTCCTGAAAAAAATTACGATGATAATAGAAGAACTTAAGAACACACAAAGAAAAGCTATTATAAAAAATGTTGTTTTTTTATTAAAACGAAACAACTTCGAATATTTTATATATAAAACCATAATAAATGTAACTGTCATTTTCGTTACAAATTAACTACCGGATCGAAACTCATTAAGAATATTATAACATCAATTAGAAATAAAGCTCGCAACCAATTTACAACATCCACGCACTTCTTTAAGTGTTAGTTAGTATTGTATGTATGTATTTAAATTAACTCGAATACTCAAAAAAAAAAACGAAATGCTTTTATAGAGGCTAGAAAATTATTAATGGTTTTACTCGTATTATAATAGTTGAATTAAATGTTTATTTTTATTGGTTGAATTTAACAACCAACTTTAATTTATTTTAAGCTAATCGGTCGATTTTATATATTGAAATCTAATAGTGTTTTCACACTGACAATTAGGGATTGGCAAATATCTTCTAAAATCGATTTTCGATCAACTTTTTTAATTTCGATTTTTGAAATCGATTAATCGGGCATGAAAATCGATTTTACAATCGTTTAAGACAAATTGGCTAATTTATAAAAAAAATAATCTTTATTCATGAAAATTCAAGTAAAGATTATTATTAACAAGCAAAAAAAAAAAAGTTACAATATTTATGTAATTACATTAAAAATAATTAATTTAGCGAAACGCATTAAATTCAGTAAAGTACATAATATGTACATATATGCATATTAAATATTAAAGGCCGTATTCAGAAAAAAATAACTTAGGTTTACTAAACGTTTAACAAACAAATTTCCATACAAAATTTGTTTCGTAAACGTTTTGTAAGCCTAAATTATTTTTTCTGGATACGCCAGTAAAGCGGTGTTTTTAATTAAAATTATACGTAAACTTGCTTTATTTTACCAATTTTTTATATTATATAAAATAAATTTCAAAACATTACGAATTATTATATGTATTTAGTTAGTGTCAGAAATTATTACTAAGGATTATTAGTTTTAATGTTTCATACTAATCACCTTTACTTGTTCTTGATAACATCAATGTCAGGCAATGTCAAAATAAGACACTTAAATACTATTTTTTCTCAATACTTGTTTATTTTTAACCGATTCTTGCTATTTTCCAGCCTTTGTTTTGGCATTGATGTCGACAAAAAGTTACGGAATAAAGATGAATAATATTAGTTATCAAACCAATCTTCTTCACTCAGATTAATACTTAAAAAAATTGCCAAAATTTTGACATAATAAAAAAAATCGATTTTTATAGCCCAATAATCGGTTACAGCATAAAATCGTAGATGTAAGATCGATTACAAAAAATCGAGTTTTTTTTATCATAAGATCGGTTTTCGATTGGAATCGAAATCGATTTACCAATCCCTACTGACAATTAAAACCTGGTTTTAACGTTAAAACCATAAACAGCTGTTTTTGCATTCGCACTGCAAGTTTGTTAAATTCAAGTTTTAACTCACAGGCTGTCTAATAACTTTGCTCAAAAATAAAATAAATCTCCTGCAGAAATGCGTTTATTTGTTGTTGTATTTTTTCCTGCTTTTTATAACACACTTATTTGACAAACTGTACAACAACTGTTTTTGTTTGTATGAAAAACTCGGAAATTTTACAATGCTTTGTAAAATGGAAATTATTTTTAACCCCCGTCGTGCGTGTCTGTGTATCTGTGTGTCTGTACAAGTACACGTACAGACCAAACGGCTGAACCGATTTTAAATTAGTTTCTTATGTTTGAAAGTTGACTTGATCGAGAGTGTTCTTAGCTATGTTTAAAGAAAATCGGTCCAGCCGTTTAGAAGATATAACACCTTTTTTTAATAAATCGGGGTTTTTTTTAATTTTTAATTTTTGTTATTATATTATATTTTGTAAATAAATATTTAAAAATTATGGAACTAGTAACTTCAAAGTGAAAAAGTGTTTGGAAATCAAGTTATTGTATATTAAAAATTTACAAATATGTACATCACAAAATAAAACTTTTTTATCGTCGGATCGATGTCAGTCATATCATCTATTTTCACTTCCCAGAGGTCAATGAAAATATTTTCGTTGTTTAAAAAAAAAAAAACTATTTTTTCCATAATTTTTTGATTATTGTTGCAGCTGCATCCATTTTTAAGTTGAAAATATTTCAAGCGACATCTATTGTTATTCACTGGCAGAAACATTATCAGCTGCTTCCGGTCATTTTGACTTGGTAGCACTGAATTTAGCACAGCGAAAACAAGGTTGCATTTCATAAAACCAATTCAAAAATGGTTTTAATTTGGTTTTAACAACAACAATTTGTATGGTAAAACCAGGTTTTAACAGTTGGTTTTAACGTTAAAACCAACTTTTATTAAAAACATGTCAGTGTGAAAACACTATAAAACAAGTTCAACTTAGTTTTTAACTACGAATAATATCAAAAATCTGTGAATATCGTTTTATATAAATTTAGTATATGTGAGCTTCTCCATGAAAAGTGACCTAGTGTGTGGAAATGAAGTTTTGAGAAAAATGCATTTAAAGTTTCATAACGCATTATAACTTTGAACAGACCTTCAGTTGGGAGATGCGATTGGTATGGTTAAATTTTTATCAGAAATCTAATTCATTTCATCCCGTTTTTTTACGCACTAGGTCCCTTTTCTCGGAAAAGGTCACATATACCAAACGGACGACACAATCATCCGTATTCTAGATGTGAATAATTGTACATAGTAAAATTCATTAAAACAGCCAAAAAGCATACATACATACTCACATAGATATCATTTGTTTTCCTTGTTAGTTGTCATTATTTGAAATTGTTTCCAGGGAAAAAATTCTCGCGGAATTTTATTCATGATTGTTCTCAATATGTTCTTTAAGTGTTGGTGTTTATTTGCTTTATCCATATCCAGCGGGACAACACAGAAAACCTTCTTTCTTACTTCAGGAATTACTAAAGGCCTGATTAGGAATCTTTTTGATTCAATTACTATTATTATCTAACTACTAAAGATTGCCTTATATAAGGCTTCGACTCTTTCGCATAAAAGATTCCACACTCCCTTCTATGTAACATTTTTGGTTTTGTTATTTTACCAAAGCAAAAGTAAAATCCATTAATATGAAAGCCTTCCAGAATCTTTGGCGAAAGAAGCGAGAGCGGAAGGGCCACCCCGCAATGACAACGTGTGTAAAAAAGAAATGAGTAGGGAATGAAGGGAGCCGTTTTATTTTATCTTTCAACTTATGAAGTATGAAAAAAAACTCGTACATGGATAAAAAAAAAATTTTTTAAATTTGTAATCCGTGCAGAGAGGCGAAAGCTGCAGGCCAACAAACTTAATATTTTTTAGCTAATCTCATGACACAAGGTTTTTATTTGACTGCTTGGCTTTAGATTTTGTTTGATATAAAAGTTTCGATTATTTTTTATTAATATTCTAAATCAAAAAATCTATTAGTTGATAAGAAATAATTTTGCTGCCACTTGTTTAACCATATTTGGCATCTTTTCTGTAGTCCATATTTGGTATGGTAAAATGTAAAACAGTCAACTGATATTTAACAGTTTTTGTCTATAGACGGCCTAAAAATACATTGATCAATAAATGAATAAGGTCTCCTATAGCCTGTTGTGCTCAATTTAAATATACAAATAAGCGTATAATATTTAAAATAAGCGCCAGCTGCTTTTAGCGGCTGATTGATTTGTTTTATTTGTTTGTGTTTCGTAATTATAAAAGTTATTATAATTATGTTAAATAAATAATATTGATTATTTTTGGAAAATTTAGCGCACTCGTTTAAGAGATATTTCAAACCAAAAATCTTATAACATTCACCTCAACATGCGTGCGTATGTGTGTGTGTGTGTATTCAAATTTTTTTAATGCGACAAGACTGACAGACATGACAACTGCTGGCAACAACAACACCAACAGCAAACATTAAATATTTTCAATACTTAATGGAATGAAGTATATAATAATAATTCGCAAATGTCTGTATATGTTGGCATACTCACTATTAAGCCTTGTTTGGCTAATTGTTTTTGAGTTTGCTTGCTGGCTTTAATTTGAAACAGGAACCGGCTTTTAGAGACAAGAAACTTGTCTGTATAAAATAAAAGTAGAATTCACCATATTGATTTAGAGAAAAAAAATTCATAAAAACGTATACAATTTAATTAATGCATTAATGGAAAAAGTCTGTTGTTTTTAGGTTTGTATAATTTTAATAATGGAAAACTATCCGGTTTCTTTTTAGCAATATTTAAATTAAATTCTGGTTGCACATCTGCTTTTAATTTTTTTATTCTAAAAGAAATTCTAGGCAGAACAATTTCAAGCTTATAATTTTTAAAGACAAGGGCGAATCAATAAATCCATGACTTTTTAAAATTCTCACCTCATAACTGAAATGGCAACACTGCCCTAATGTAAGCAGGAAACTGAGTTGACTCTGTCCAGTGTTACCACATGTGAAGATTTATCTTATTTTCAAAGTTTTTTGACATGTTAAAACGACCAAAATTAATTCTTAGTTAAAAATTAAATTTTTTTTAAATGTGACTAAACTACTTACATATCGCACATTCACTTCAGTAGTGTCATAACTTAAAATAACTAGTTTTGCAGACATAAAACACGTTTAAAGTTTGCAATTTACATACAACTCAATGAAGTTATGAACAAATATTCTTCTCTCAGGAGATGATAGTACAAGCTATTTATATAAAATTTTTACGCTACATAAAATACCAAATACATTATTATTATTCTGCATTATTAACTCAAAAAACGAATTTTTTGAGTTATAACACTATTGAACTGAATGTGCAATATTTTCTTATTTGCTTCATAATAATCTTACACATATTTTATACAGTAAATATTTTGTGTTATTTAGCTTTACATTTAATAGTTCACTGGAAACAAAATAAATTTGAACTTGTTTTCATTCAATAAAAAGAAAAAAAAACAAAAAAAAATTGTTTGGCTCAACTTGGAGATTTTTGAAAAACAAATATGGCAACACTACTCCTGTTAAAGTTTTAACAAGCTGGAACTTCTATATGTCAAAGAACATGTAGCAACCATATAAGGTCTTCTCTATATGCTACGCCTACAACGATCACCACTCACTCGATCATTACTGGTAATTATCTAGAAATATTCCAAATATTGCAGCTATTCGTAAATGTATCATATACACTGGTGGATTATATGATTAGATTATAATGCAGCTGTTTCTGTTTGTTTTAACTTCCCTCTAGTCAGCCTAGAACCATATGTCTCTATGTCAATACTCTTTCTCCAGCGACAATTGCACTAGTTAAACTGTCGACAACTTTCCTTTTATGCGCGAGTAGAGATACGTTAGAGACAACAGTTCTAGTCAGTGATGGTATTTTGGTGCGTTTCGGGTATTTTTTGGCGCTTTTTGACTCTTCATAAACGCGAAATTTTGGCTAATGCCCTTTTTTAAAAAGCGGGTATTTACAGTGCTTTCAACAATTTCTTACAGTGCTTTTGGTGCTTTTTTGTTAAATAAAAATATTGTTAATTTACAAAACTAAAATAATTTTAATATCAGCATCTTTTAACTGAGGCTTATTAAATTGGTTTTAATGACAATAACGGAAACTATGTTAAAAACAATCTAGAAAACTTCATAATTGGGATTAAAAAATTTAATTTTTTTTTTTTGGAAAATAAACGGAAGTAACTGGAAAGTACCACATAATTCTCTGCATAATAATTGATTGAAAGTAGTATGGAATAACACATTTGTTAAAGCTTACACAAATATTTAATCATACTATATGGTGGTTAAATTTTAAGGGCCGATTTCGATTGAAAGCATGAGGTTATCAATAGCAGTCAGTTGTTTTAGACAACGCGTAGCCAACCCCTAATTTTTTCATATCGTATTGACGTGCTGTCAATGTTGACAACTATAATAAGGGTGAATATCGCAAAAACAAAAACTTTTAAGTTAAGAGTACTTAAGAATAATGCATTCTTTATGTGTAAATGATTTTTCTGTAACATACATATCTTAATATAAGCCTAAGCTTCACCTACTATTGTATGTATGTATGTATGCGAGTATATGCTACTTTATTCGGGTATGTTCTGTATTTCACGTGAAATTAAATCGTTCGGAATTGCCATAGCATTGTTGTTGTAAATACATATTTCCAACAACAATTCTACGGCAATTCCACACGTTTTAATTTCACGTGGAATGCAGACATACCCAATTATTTGACTCATGTTTTTTTATTATTTGTTTTTACACACTTATTTTTATTAAATTAAACAAGATTTTGTTTTAATTAATATGTTAATAAATTCTGTTATTACATCTCAAATACTTTGTTTATTTCGAAGCAAAAATTTTAAATTATATTTTGAGATTTTACACTCTAAACTCTCCTTTTTAAATGGCTCAATGTATTAAAATTAAAAAAAAATATTTTGGTGCTTTTTTACCCTCTTTTTCGTATTTTTTTGCGCTTTTTACCCTTTTTGCAACAGCTTAATATGCTTTTGCTCTTCGTAGAGATACCAACACTGGTTCTAGTGTATTTCTGGTGATATTGTCAATGAACGCGTCAATAGTTTGTTTTTCTTTTTTATTATGCTGTGCAATAATATTAAATAAATATATGTATATTCAGACGAGGGTATTTAAAATCTACTAGTGAATCTTCGCTTCAAATATCTCCATATGGTCGTAAAAGAACTACCTTCTCAATAGTGCTAAAGCCTACTGGTAGATTTTCAATGACAACTCTATGTTATATGTCAATAGGCGATTACAATGGCTGGGTTACACGTAATCAGTAGCTTTATTGACAATGTCACTAGAAAATCACTATAATTTTACTATTGACAACGAGTGAGAAAATATCGATATTGTAGACTAGAGTCCCTAAACTTTACTAGTGAATCTTTGGTGCCAATGTCTCCATGTGGTCCCAAAAGAACTACTTAGTCAGTAGTGCTACAGTCTAGTGGTGGATTTTCAATGACCAGCTAATGTTAAATGTCAATAGATGATTACATTGGCTGGGGTACACCTGGTCAGTAGTACTACTGACAACGTCACTAGTAAATCACCATAATTTCTCTATTCGCACTTTCTGCAGGGTTTCTTATCTTGTGATTTTATATTTGCGTTTGTTTGTTTTGAGTATACATATACAGCAGGGTTGCATTTGACCGTCAAACAGCGTTATTTCTACTAGTACTTTCATATACAAACATGCAGAGCATGCCCAGTAATGCATTCACGAACAGTGGCATTCATATATTTTACAACAATATATTTCAAACGAACTGCACGAAACATGCACATATATTGTCTGTTGAAATGCAAAGTCACGTAACAGCAATTTCTTAAATTTTATAGAGAAACAAAATTATAAAACTAAAAATATTCAAGCGACTGCAGTTAAGTTTATTTATTTCAATTTAGGTTTAAGATGTTTCAATGTAACACTCAAAAATTAACTAAAAATCCGATTTGGAATTTTTCTTGTTGGTTACGTGGTTTTGCTTTCAGCTGACGATATATAGTTATTAATTTATCGAATAAAATTTTCAGTTATTATAAATATTTTTTTATCGAACATAATGAACTTGTTCATTTTAAAAAGCTTCCACCAGTGTAACAAAATTTATTCAGAAAAAGGCTGTCTTCTTTAACGCCTGTTATTACAATTTTCGAAAATTTATTTTCGAACATTCATAAATTCATTTTTCTATCCGTATATTTTCCTCACACAAAAAACAGACTACTTAAGCTATGTACAGACGCTTGTCATATCTTACAATATTGTCAGTTAAATTTCTAAAAATGTCTTAAAACTGTGTGAACTGGCAGTCTATTGCAATATTACCAGCTGACAACAAATTGTCAGACAATATTTGTGAAGATAATTCTTTCTATGGGCAACACTGGACACATTTGATTTTAAAGAAAAAGGAAAATGCCAAGACGCATTTATCAGTTGGCAGCACTACAGCAAGTGACTAATGTCATTATACCAATCTAAATGTCAAATTTGGATTGCGTAGGTATAAGCCTAAAATCATGCTTTTATTTGGGTATCCGTAAACACCTTTCAAATATTCAGTTTTGTATGGTGTTTGACATTTCCTATAAGAAACATGCAATCTGAAGACGCTACTATGTTTTGAAAAGTAAGAAGGTAATTTATACCAACAAAGCACATGTGGTTATTGCTGTTTTAATATTTGTTGTAGAAATGCGGGTACCTGATTGATGTGCCTTGGGAAAATCCAAAAATATATATACATCCCTATCGTGAATAAAATGTGAAATTTTTGTTTCCCATGAAATTTTCATTCCCCATTAAGGGAAAATTGCTATCGTGAATGTCATTTGAATGTTTGTTCCCGTTATCAATGCGTAGTGATTGTAAAAAACGGCAAGAACATTTGTAACGATCAAAAATTAATTATAAATCAAACAAATTTAAGTTTGAAGGTAAGAAATTTAAAAATGTTTGTAAGTGTATAAAGTTGTGTTTTTAAATATTTTAGGTGCTGTGGAAAAAATTCTTCAGTATACCACCGCCATAAAATTTACTGCATGTGAACCAAAGAGGTTTATATTAAATGAAAAAAGATATTGCTGGGAACTATTGTGTGGACATTGGCCCTTACCGGGAATAAAAATAATTATTTATAACTATTAATATTTAATTGGAAGGATAATATTGAATTTGCTCGATTTATTAATTCAGTTCGTCTGCAAAAACAAAGTGAACTAAACCAAAGGAGAAGTGAAAAATCCATGTGAAAAATTTTATTCATGATAAGGGGAATTCAAAAAGGAAACGCATTTTCTAATGGAAAAAACAAAATTTTATTTTGCTTTCAAGAGTTGAGTAAAGAAGATACGAGTAGTTTTATGAAATTTTTACATAATATGAAGAACGAGAATTAATCATCATAATTCTACATTATTAACTCAAAAATTCCATTTTTTTAGTTATGACGTTCTTTGAGTATATGAGCGATATATAAAAATGCTCCTAGCTTTATTTTAAAAATATGGCTATTTACATAATACATATAAAATTCAAAAAGATTAACCTCGGTATTCATAAACGATTGTTAAAGTTAAAGAATTCTTTAAACCGGGTTTTTTATACTAAATGCCAAAGTTAAACCAACATGAAATATTTCATTCAATAAAAGAACTGAAATTACTGAACTTAAGCCTGACTAAAAATTTTTTCTGATTAAAAATTCACTATAGTTCAATTAAAATCTAAAAATGTCTCACCAAAATGAAATGTTTTTTATTTGCTTCTGGCAACTTTGTCATTATGATTGCAGTAATACCAAATTTTCTATATACATACTTACATGCATAAAATTTGGCATCACTTGCTTTCACACGTTTTTTTAACCCATCTATGCAACCGTGTGTCATGTGCAAACGCATTAGACAATAGCCCAATTCACAATCTTGTACATATCTTGGTATAGTATATTGCACATGTAACGATGCAAGAACATTTGTACAAGATTGTGAGTTGGGCTAATATCATTTCAAAAAAAATTTTGTTTTTCAATTCGAATTGCATAACTTAAGCCTATAGTACACGGCATGTAAAAAACGACATGCGCATGTGGTTCTGACGTAATTTTGACGTCATCACAAAGCTACATTTGCTACATGCCGTGTACTAGCAACATATCTACATGCAAATATTCACATGATTACAGATTTGGTGCCTCAGAAAATGTGTTCGATTCGGTTAAAAATGTCACATTTGTATTTTGGAACAAAATTTTTTTATCAAAATTTTACGGCATGTAGCCACTAGTAGTAATTTTAAAAAATGCAGACAAGATTCTCAAAATGTCTGTGACGTCATCGCCACATATGCATGTGGCTTTTTACATGCCGTGTACTATAGGCTTTACTCATGATCTAATGGAGTTTATAAAAATTGCACTATTAAGTATTCTGCTTTATTTAAACACTGCTGCGATGGTTGCATACAAAGCAAAATGCGTTTAAAAATACAACCTACATTCCGACATTTAAAAAGAATTTATGTGTATGTTGCAGTTCATAGCATTGTGATGTTATGTGAGAAAAGATATTGCCCTCCCGCATGCGAGCGATGTGCTCGCATCTTATTTCATTAGAAACACGATTGATAATTTTTAAAGGTAAAAAATTATAACTAAACTATGAACTTACCTATACTCACTATTAGTGAGCTCCAAAATGTTATCCGACTTGTCGCCGTTACCCGCAGCTAACTTCGCACGACTATTATACCTTCTAAACTTCTCATAATAGTCCTCCTTCTGATCACATTTCTGCTGGCAACGACGATAATCCTTGTTGTTGTTGTTGTTTGCATCAAAATGATTGGCATTGGTGGCGTGTATTAAGACTTTAGTAGGATGTGAACATTTTGGAGCCCACGATGATACAGCCGTACATGTAGATGCTGCGGCAGTTGCTGTAGAAGGTGGCGAAGATTCGGGTGAGGCATGCGTATAGTAGCCATTATCGGCATTTTGTGAAGGATCCAAATATGAGGAAGACAATTTCGAGTTGTTGTACAAAAGAGATTTTCTACTATCACTAGCGTTTTGAGGGGAACCGTTGACACACAATTTCCCACCATTACTAGTGTAGAGATAATCGTTTATAGATTGAGAATATTTCGTTCTAGAACGTAAGGACGCGTTATTTGGGGCGCGGGTGGAGCTAGGTGGCGGAGTGGGAGGTAAATATTGAGAATGGTAATTGTTTCGGGGCGAATGAGGTGAATCGTGGTGACTAGCATCAAAATTCGTTGTTCTGTTGGCAGGAGGGGAGTGCATCCTCAGCCATGACGATGAATGCGTTTTAGTGGTCGTCGTCTGATGGTGCGTGTAATTTGTTGTATATGATGATTTGTAATCATTTCTATGCAGGACTTTGGAAAAGTCTACGTAAAGAGCATCATCCGTTGAGGGTTTTCGCTGGAATTCATCATCCTCTTCGCGATCGTAGTCATGTTGTGGGGTATGGGGTGCTGTGTTGTGGGTACCATTGGATGAATAAAATGAATAATTGCTGGAGGATGAATGTGAATAGGAACGGTGACGTCGATAAAATTCATCTTCGAATGGCAGGCCTTGAGGAAATTTTGTGGAAAAGGCTTTTTTCGACTTGGGCGAACCCTGAGAGGCACTAGACTGGGCTGAGCTGGAGTTACTGCAATTGCTGACATTTTTTGCCTTTGCCGGCATAAGCGGTGAGTTAATGGTGTGTTGATTCGAGGTGGTGCTGGGCACGCAGGTTCTTCTTTTATAAAGCGGTGTGGCTTTGGGATTGCACGAGGCATTAAACGAGTTGATGCCCACGCTGGAGATAAATCTACGATTGTTGAGGTTTGGCGAGGCCGATACTGAGTTAAGATGAGAATCTTCTTTGCATTTGCGGCGCGACAAGGCCTTGGGTGTACCTTGCGGTGGCAGAGGAGCTGGATATGATTTTGTGGATTTTATAAGTCCACCTGTATGAGATCCATTGGTTTCAGCTACAATGGGCTGATTTTCTTTAGTAACTTTACTGACTGTATTAGTGTAGGCCCGTTTTTGTGTGGAACCAGCAGCAATATTGCGTTGCTGGTATTTTCGTAATACCTGAGAATCCTGAGAATCGTTGCTGGAGCAGATGTATGAAGAGCAACTGTTGTTGACGAGCGTCGTTGTATTGTTGTTAGTCTTTTGTCTAATACTTAAGTTGGCCTGATGGAAACGATCAAAATTTGATGACTTCCTTAAAGGGGGTGTGGGAGGAGGTTGTTGCTGATGTGCTTGCTGGTTTCTGGTGCGCAAATACTGTTTAGAGGCAGTGGGCGTTGTGGAGGATACACCATTCGCTATGGGCGGTGCAGGGGCTTTAGGTTTTGTATGAGTGCAAGTCGATTCTATGCGTCTTACTAGTTTCGGTGTCAGGGGTTTGACTGAAATGGCATTAGCAGTATTATTTGCTGACGAGCTTGCTGCTGCCCCAGTAGAGCTTATTTTGCAAGGCAGTTGAGTATTGCTGTCGGCCGTTTTAAAATTATAATGAGTGCCATAATAACTGCTGCGCAGTGGTTGTTGTCTTTGAAATGTTGTAGATATGCTATTTGTATTATTGTTAGTGTTATTGCTGGTAATTTTGGGGACCAGGGAGGAGGAGGAAGCCGAAGTCTGTAGACTGTGGCCCGCTGGCGGCTGATAATTGTTGTTGTGATTGCTGCTGCTGGCATTTAAAGAAGTTTTACTGCAGTTGCTTGCGGGGGATTGTTGTTGGTGATGATAAGTTGTAGCACAGCTTGTTCTAAGTTGCTGTACATTACAGGATCCCCTTGTAGTCCTAAAGGAGCTATAGGGCCTTGTACTGTATTGAAAACCACTAACAGGCATTTTTTTTAAATTGATTATTTGATTTTTTATATTAAATGGAAATTTGATATGTTAAACATTAGTTTAGTCGTTATAAGATATCACACATGTTGATTTGTTGTTTTAAATATGAAAATCATGCAGGCACTTGTTTATATTTTAAAAATAAAAATATTTCCATAGATTTTCGATTGATTCAAGTAAAAAATTCGTTGTTTGTGTAAAAGTCTTCTTGTTTTACTCTTTAGAAATGATGAGTTGAGTTGAACTTTGTTTTTAAATGTTTTATGTAAAATGACGTTTTCGTTGTTTGGTAAAAAAAAAATATATATATTGTTTTTCATTCACATTTTCTTAAGATATTTCTACAATAAGTAAGGAAATTTATTAGCAATTAAAGAACACACTTTCAGCATTTATAAGCGCCTTATTTACACTTTCTTTAAATTTCATATACATAATTAGTCGAGATTCTTTTTAATTTCTTTAAATCAAAATAATTTTTAAAATTTTAAATTTAAAAGCCCAGAGTACTTCAAGCTTCCAAGTATTTTTCTTGTATGAGTGCAAAATTTCACCGAAAGCATTTTTTTTTTTCAAATAACAAAAATTTTAACAAGGAATGGCAGTAGAAGAGAACTAAAACGAAACACGCAGACATTGGCCAAAACGCAGTTGTCAGTCTTCAGTTTGTCCGCATTTTGAAAAGTGTCCAAAGACCACAAAAAAATAACTGCTGCTAATCTTGGAAAAGCAGCAAAGAAACATTTGAGAAACATGCTGGCATTATGTTTTTAAATCCCCAGCAATAGTTGTGAGACTTTCTTAACATCATGTTAAAGAGAGAAAATTCCAAATAAAACAATGTAATAAAAAATCAATATCAATCATCATGTGGTAGTTCTTCTTTTTTTGTGAAATACTTAATAAGAGTTCTTGAAAAAAGTAAAAAAAACTCTAAGAGGGCAAAGCAAAAATAAAAGACCTTTCCTTAACACAGATATAAAAAAAAATGTTATAAAAAAAATTTAACAGTGAACTAGATATAAATTTTTAGACTGCAAAGACAAATAGTTTATTAAATGAAAACAATGTTTAATTCGTTAATAAGGCTTTAGTAATCTGTTAATCAGTTTATAACGGTCTAATTCAAAAAAATTCCTTATTTCAGCTTTAATCTGTACATTACTTATGAAACAGATTTTGCTTTATTAAGCTCTAATAAAAATTTGTATTCATAACTGATTAATATCAGTGAATTAACTATTAAATGATTTTGCTTCTTTTGTAATTTTATGTTGGCAACATCATGCTACTTTCGCTCTCATTTTATGTTTAGTGATGCATACAACGAAGAATCGATTATCTAGGTAGTCTGTTTGAGTCGAAAAAAAAGTAAATCATTACGCATAATGTTATTAAAAAATAACTTAAGAAGTAGGCGTTTCACTTTTTATTAATAAATAAATCAAAAAAAATTTATATGTTACAAAAAATTGTATTTAAACACATTTATATTCGGCTGAGTACAGAGGTAGGTAATACCCATTTTATAGCGGTCGATTATGCATCACTATTTTGTTTTAATTTTAAAATGTTATTGTACATACATACATACATATGTAAGCATGCAGTACCATACAAACACACGTATGCTTGTACTTACATATGCCCTTATGTTTACACAGAAAAAATTATTCCCAAAAAATTTTTAAACAAAGATTTGTTTGAAATCAAACTTAGTTTCAGTAAATATTCTTTACTGTTCCACTAAATTAATTTGTACCAAAACACTGTATAGAGAAGAAACAGGCCACGACGTTTGTCGGCTACTTTTCGGCATTTACATGTATACAACACGATCAATCAAAATAAACAACAACTAAACAACAACAACCGCACAACAGCACGTTGTTCCTATCAACAAGCAAGATAAACACCAACACACTGAAATAACATTTTCTCTCAGCCGAGCTGTGATTAATTAAAATTTTTACAAAATTTTTATCAGAATTTACAAAATTATTTGTAGGACCGCATTCAAATAAAATATTTACTGATTCAACGAATTTGGTTACTGAAAATGAAATTTAGTTTTTTCTGTGTATAATTCTATTTTTCTTTTTGCCAATGAATGGGATTTCTTTAATTTTCAACGATGTTTATTGTATGTATTTTTCTTTTTGTACAATTATGCATACATACATACATGTACCATCTTACATAAATTAATACATTTGCCCAAGAACATTATTCAGGAGACATGCATAAGAATAAACAAGAAACATAAAAGTGAGAAACCACAGAAAATCTCACATAAGGGATAAAAAAAATCAAGAAAATATTTTTTATATTTTTTTTATGAAACGTTTATTAAACGTGTAATAGGCTATTAATCATTTATGAATACACATTTAGCGATTTTTGACTATTAATGTGTTATTGAACTGTTAATAATCATTTATGAATTAGACCGTAAGTAAAATTAAGCCGTAAATGATCTAAAGACAGAAGGAAGCAAATCCGTAACGAACGAAATTTCCAAATATTTCAATAAAGTAATTTGCCCAGCTGTCAAATTTCACACTAATGGCCCAGAAAAAAAATATGGCAATAGGCCATAATACCTGCAACTTTCCGTCAATTTTTAAATCCAAAAAATTAATGTGCATCGAAAATATATTTGACAAAAAATTAAGGAGTAATCAAATGCAAACATTTTTTGCCTCAGTTGCCAAAAAAAAAAAAATCGGAATCGGAATCGGGTAACCTTGCAGCTTATCCTTGAAGTTAACAGAAAAAAAAAAGAATTGTAAATACAACTAATTTATTTGTGAATACAAATAAAATATTATTTAAAAAGGCACCTACAACGATTTTTGTAAATACAAACACACATTTGTAACATAAGTAAACAAAATCAACTCAATTATTTCCAATTAAAATTATTGTGTTATTCACAATTGTGTTGTTAACAGAAAACAAAAATTTTTAATGAATTTGTTTTTCAAATTCTAATGTGTTGTTCCGTTGTTTCTTTAATTTTTTTTTTTTTAGAACTTGGTTTTTTATTAAATTTTAATTTAAAGATGTTTGGGATGAGTCGAACCGGCAACCTCTTGACTGATAGACTAACGTACTTGCCACTCAGCTAAACAGCAAATCGTTATTGGGTACGCAAATAATGAATTCACGCAAACAGCGTTACCGTTGAAAATTTTCAAAAAGGGGCACAAAAGGGGGATTTTCAAAAAAAAAGTGGCACAAAAAGCGGATTTCTAAGAAAAAAAGGGGCAACCTTAAAATCAAAGAAAATTAAAGAAACAAACATATTTATCAACATATTTTTATTAAAAACAAATAATAAAAACAAATTTCTCATGTCTAAAAAGTACACAAACATTAATTTTATGAGAACTCATACAAGTTTATTCGTACGTTTTATTTGCAAGTAAAAATTCTAATTTGTGGCAGAATTAGTTAGGTTTTACTTTCTGTTCTTTTACGAATCGACTGACTCTTTTTTGCTTTAGAAATCTCACACAAGTCGTTAGTTTTTCTATTTCGTTCTGTTATGTTACGGTTCGTTCAATCTGTGAAAATCAAAAAATTTTAAGTAATTCTAAGTGACAGCATAAATAAAATAAAAATTGTGATTATGCTTTCAAAATTTAAAAAATTTAATTTTTTATCAGAAAAATATAAAATTATTTTGAAATATAAAAATAGATAGAGTTTTCCACTGAAGTGATGAGTCTTCAGTGGAAAACTGTGGCCGTTCTGCTCAGAAACAGGTGATAAGTTATTACATAAAATGTAACTGTTAAAATTTAGAAACAGATCGGCACAGCACAGAACATCAACAGAAAGTAAAGAATAATGAAGCCTTTACTAACTCACGCGAACAATTGCTGATTACTGGGTATGAGATGTATGTATACAGAAAAAGAAATTTTTGATTTTACAATTGTTTATTTGACGACTGTGAATATATTTCTATAATACCGGCTAGTTGAGTATTTGCAAATACAGTTTTTATTTACAAATAAGACGAGTATAAACGTAATATACATAGCTACTAAATAAAAATAAAAAATCATAAAATCTATGATAATAATGAAACACTAGTCAAAATGTGGCATTTGATATTGATCGAAATTCCAATAGAAAATAAATGGAAATTTCGTTCGATATTGAATGCCGTCCGTAATTTGCCCCAGTTCTTAAGATTTAAAAAAAAAATTAAAAAATACATTAATAAATTTTTTGGCATCTTTTGGTGCATATCACTTTTTTACTTAAAAACCAGTATAATTCAGAAAATTTAATTAACCATTTAAAGTTTTGATAAAAAATTTTAAACTTCGATTCTGAAGAAGATAATATATTTATGATACTATTTTTATGCATAATGCATACTTAATTAAATAACTTAAATATCAATTCTTTTGAAATTGTACATCTGTATTTATTAACAAGTTCTTCACTTGCAATCCATTCTTTCAAATCGTTTTGAACTAAATTTAAGACAGACAGCATGGACAGACAAGTAAGTGTCTAATTTCAGTCTATTTGAAAATATTTTAGCAATGCTAATTTAAGTTTACGCTTTGTTTTTTTTTTTTTTTTTTTTTTTTTGGTAAGTTTGTTTATAAAGATGAATTAAGGTGTAACTCACCGACCTTGCGCAATTGCTGAATCTGGGTATATTTTTGCGTTTAATTGGCCAATTTAATTTGTCCATTGACTTAAACGAGTTGTTGCAACTTATCATCAGCAATAGTCATTTCCTTCCGAAAATAAGTATTTTTATGGTAAAAACTCGGATATTTTTCGATCATTTGCTTTTGGGAATTGGGCACGTGTTTGGCTGTTTTAGTTTTCTAAAATCGTGCGATTTCAACTCGATCGGTTTACAGAACAGTCTTTTAAAAATATGTACTTTAATTAAATTTGGCTTCCACAATAGATGTCGAAAATGCAGTTAGAATTATCAAGTATGAGTGTGCAATTGTACTCGTATATTAAAAATCTTACACAAATGAAAAGATTCATACCAAGGTGTATGTTTTTATATTAGGTTTGACACATGGGAAATAAAATCTTGTTTAATGTGGTAGAATCTGTATGAATCTGCGTACATTTATTGTCAAAATAAAAACGAAAGTTGTCTTTGAACATAAAGGGGCAAAAAGGGGCACAAAATAGTGCAAATGATACTAAAAGGGGATTTAAAAGTAAGGGGCATAAAAAGTGGCAAGGTAGTTGAAAAAGGGGCAAAATGCGACTTTAGTCGCACAACGGCATCGCTGCACGCAAAACATGATTTTTTATGTTTCTTCTGCATGTCGCATTTCGTTGATATAATCTAAAAATAACTTTGTTGATTAAAAAAAAAAAAAAAAAAACAAGCCACGACGTTTTTCGGCTTCTTGTCGGAATTTACACGTATACAACACCAACAATCAAAATAAACAACAACATCAGCACATGACCACGTTGAGTCAATCAACAAGCAAGATAAACACCAACACCAACACCAACACAAACAAAGTAATTTGAATGATATTTTAAAATACGCGGTATTGATAAATATAATATTTAAGTTAATGCCAAATATTATTGAAATAAAAAATTTTATTCAACAACATGGTTTTGTTGAACATAAATCTTGTATATTTTTTCCGTGTTGCTTATATGTTCCTCCTAAGAATTAATTGAAGGAATAAATATATATAAATATCATCCTTGAAACTTTCCGTCAAGAACCAACTGGGTCTTCGAGTGGAGGTGTGTTGCAGCACCACCCTTCCTAGCCTAACCTAATAAAATACATACACTTTTTTTCCCAAAATTTTCGACAACGATACCTATCGAACCATTTTACAGACTTTGGCAAAATTTGTGACTCCCAGAATTTTTAATTCTAAGAAAATCAATGAATATCTAAAGGCGATTTGAAAATATTTGTTTTTTTTACGTTTTTAGCAGTTTTGAAGTTTTAAGTTAAACTTTTTTTTTTATTTTGTAGAAGTTTTTAAGTTTTAAGTTATTAGAAGAAAAGTATTTTTTTCAAAATTTTTTTGTCAACGATGCCTCTCCAACGAGTCACACGATTTTAGTCAAATTGGCAGCAATGGACGCAATCTTTTGGAGTGTGATAGGGTTAGTAGTTTAATATTTGTTTAAAACTGAATCGATTCACTATCTTACGATATAGACATTTCCATCGGGATTTCAACTTTTTGTAGCGTGCGACACCAAAAAAATATGCTTGCTTTTTTTTCAAAGAAAACGAATCTTTTTTTACTTCTTTATACATTGGTGTAGGCCGTCAGCAGGTCTACATTAGGTAAAGTTTTAAGAAAAATCGAGTCACATTGTTCTGAATGCCTGCTGTCGACAAAAAGTGGACTTTCTCGTGAAATTCTTACAATTTAAGTTTAACATTTATTAACGCAATGATAACCCTAAATTATTATTTTACTTATTCAGTAAAATAATTTTTTTTTATTAAAAATACATTGACTCATTCTCAAACTATGAGATGTTTATCAGTAACAGTTTAAGTAATAATTTAAAATTGTCTTCTGTTTTCAGATCTGGTAACTTTGTCCAACTTTCTAAATACCTGTTGCTTTCCAGTAACACATGGTAACTCATGAATTTATCGTTCACTAAAATCATGCAAATAAAATACTATAATATTGAGATAATCACCCCACCCCAATCGTCAATAAAATGTGAAATCGTTGTTCCCATGTTTCTTCCCGCTATCAATTCCTAGTGAGTGTAGAAAACAGGAAAAAGACTTGCAAAGCTTGAAAATTAATTGAAAATCAATTTTGTTTGGTTACTAATAAGAAATAAACATATTTTGTGCTGCAAAATATTGGCGGGAACATTAGAGCATTACCTAGATAGGAAATCTAAATATAGGCAATTTTATAATTTTTATTTCAAAAAGCGGCTTAAAACTCTCTGCAATTAGCATATCTTTCTTCTGCTTTCTTTCCATAAATAAAATTAATTCCAACACGAGTAGTTATTGGCAACGACAAGAAATATCAAGAATTAAAAAGAGGCAAATACTTATGGGTATGAGATCATTATTATTTAAGGAAAGTGTAATAAAAATTTTGTGTATAATATTTCATAAATTAATAATAAGATACATACAATGTTTAATTGCAAACATATAACTCAGCATAATGATGAAGGAAAAAAAAACTGAAACGAAGCAAATATGAGTGTTAAAGAATTTTAAGCTGCTGTAGATGGACAGAACAAAAAAAAAGGAAAAAAGACAGATAGATGAATAAGCAGTGAATAGACAGACAAAACATTTCTGAGATAATTGTCAATGAATTGCAATAACAACGAACACGATACAAATGAAACATCGGCAGTAAGCAACATTTTTAATTCCTGATTAAAGCACGAACATATGGACAATACACGCAATGAACTGATACAACACATACAGTGGGTAGTAAAATATATGAAGCAGTATTTCTTTTTTTCTGTTTTAATTAAGACTTTACATGGTAAGAGAGGGCGGCTTCCGAAAGTTTCGAATTTTTCAACAATTTCAGTATTCAAAGTTTTTTTTTTTTTTTTTTGAAGTGAAAGATTTTCCTTGTTGCCGACGCAAAAATCAAGAAGTTAACACTGAAATTGGTGAACACTTCAAAACTCGTCGTTGAGGAATTCGGCTCCTGGGGCCCTTTATGCGCAGCCAAACCGTTCATCCAAACTTTTTAAAACCTGGAACCAGGAGTTCGAGGGGGATTTTCTGCCCCGTCGAAACGTTCGAACCGTTTTTGATGAAATTTAAAACATAGATACATCAGCATCTAAAGTCACAGAAGGTATATACATTTTTTAAACTAGGACCAGTAGGGCGATGGGGGAAATTTCTGTCCCTTCGAAACGTTCAAACCGATTTTAATGAAATTTAGAACATAGAGAGATCTGCGTGTAAAAAGTCACATAGGATAAGGATGGCGATAGGGGGGAAATGTCTGGCCCTAAGAAACGTTCAAAATCAATAAAATTACTCAAAATGAATTGAATATTTGTGTAATGTCTTTCCTTCAAATTTATTTTAGTCGATGTTGTAGCAACGCGCGCGGGGTGCAACTAGTTTTACAAATAAATTTCACGTAAAAACGCTCACTAATAAATAAATCGGCTTTTTGGAATAAAAATTTTATTTACATACGTTCTACGTTCTACACATTTTGCACTATAAAATATTAAATTATATTAAATAATTAAATATTAAATTATATTATATATATATAAGTACCCTGGAACGATCAAAGAAATTCATCAATCAAGTGCATTCGTGTTGATTCGGCGTTGTCGGCAATTTGTAATGAAAATCATAAAGCTTTTATTTTTCTTTTGACAGAAACATCAACTTCTTTGTGTTTCTTGTTAACGATGGAGAAGTACGCCTACGAACAAGAGTTTAGTTTGCTTTACGAATTCAAAATCCAAGTCTTGATTGACGTTTTTAGTATTTGCGTATCTTTTTAAGCTACAAACATAAGACACTCATAAAACGCCCCTGATTGATGGCTTTATTTGATCGTCTCCAGGGCACTTTAACGTCATATAAGAGCAATGAACATTGAAATTCTATTCTCATTATGCTCTATATTGCTTTCTGTTGAAAATCAGCTGATTTGTTTTTGCAAATAGCAAAACTTTATAGAAAACTTTTAGTTCGCACTGTTGCTATTTAAGCATTTAATATTTCATATAAAATATGTAGTGCTTATTAAAAAATAACTTTGCGTTGTGTTTGGTTAATTAAATTAAAAAATTAAAAAATGTTTAAACACATTTTAGAGCTTTAATTAAAAAAATAAGCGGCAAGAAAAAATAACTTAACATACATATGAATGCTTCTGGAGTTTGTAAAATTATAACGTTTTTAATAATGAAAAATCTAACGTTAAGTTTGATTAGAAACATAAAATATATATAAAAATATTTAATAATACGAATACATCTGGTGTGAGAGGAAAGAAAGAAAGAAAACCTTGACTATTACAAATCTTTAGAAATATTAAACAAAATTTTAAAAATCAAATAAAATTATTGTTTGCGCAATAAAACTTTGATTACAAGCAAGAAATAAATTAATAAAATATAACAAAAATTAAAAATTTTAAAAACCCCCGACTTTTTTCAGAAAAGATGTTATATCTTTTAAACTGCTGGACCGATTTTCTTTAAAGAACCCTCTCGATCAAGTCATCTTTCAAACAGAAATGGAATGAAAATCGGTCCAGCCGTTTGGCCTGTACGTGGACACGGACAGACACACAGATACACAGACACACACTACAAACTTATAACACCCCTTTTTTTTAGTCGGGGGTTCAAAATAAAATGAAACATTTTCATAAAATAAAATTACATGAGGTTAAGAATATGTTTGACTATAAGAAGGTTATTATTTTTAATATTTTTTTCTATTTGTTTTTGTTGCATTAACTGACACATTTTTTTTTTACTAATTAACTTAAAAGTTTATTATGTTCATGTTAATTTTTCTGGGTTAAGTGTAGGTTTTTTTTTAGGCAGAGACACAAACAGAAATTTATGACTTCGGATCTCAATTTGATATAATAATAGAGCGGAGATTGATTCACACAAAAATACAAGCTACTGCATGCAGCTGCTGGTGAAAAAAAATATTGTATTTCGATACTTGTACACTTGACAGTTTCAATATTTTACCCTTGAAATTAAGAAATGAAGTGAATAAATACGAAAACCTTTAACTTAAAATGAATTTGTATTTTTATCGTTATAATTAAAAACAAAAAATCAATTTGAGACTTTATGTTAAAGTCAAAATAACATGAGGTTGCGTCAAATGAGGGTGTGAAATTTTGAGAAAAAAAAACAAGTTAATTGAAATTTAAGACAAATCTATTAAAACGCTTCAACAATTTGTTTTTTTTTTTAAAATAACTGGAGATGTGCATCGTTCTCGTGCTCTTGGCGAGAATGACGCTAAGTCAAGGTGATTATGAGCAGGGTTTGGAATTACTTAATTGACAGAGTTGGTTAATTTCAGAACTGTAGCATACCAAAAATGCTATAAGGCGTGTTCGGTAATTTTTCGGATGGCGAATTTTTAAATCAGCTGTCCAATTATAGGATTCGATATCGAGCGATACTTCAAAATGTTTCCATTTAAGAAGCTCTATTGATATATTGAGCTTTATTTCAATTGTCAACGTCGAAGTCATCACGTTAATAAAATTACAAATAATTGTGACTTATCTGCTCGCTCTCGAGAACAATTTTGTGATATTGACAGTCTATTTCTGTCCACTAAAGTCGAGAAAACGGCATGAGCATGTCAATAGCAGTCAGCTGTTTTCGACAACGGGTAGATTTGGGGTGATTATAAAACTTTGTTCCATATTTTGAATTCCTCCTTGTGCTGTATTTACACAAAAGCATTTTGAGATTTTGCACACACTTTGATAAACACAAAATAGTATACACACATATGTACATATATTCCCCATTATTGTGAATGGCGTCGTCGACGTCACATCAAGATGACAGTAAATATTGCCACTTGTCTACTCTTTATCGGCAACAATTTAAGCTCTTACTAATCTCTAACCCCCTTATTCAAAAAAATATTTTACTTGAGCTTTAAAGTTCGAAGTAGTTAACAGGTTCTTTAAGGCTAACATTGCTTTGTGAAGAAATTGTATTCAAAAGACAACTTTAGTTATTTTGTGATTTAATAATCAATTCTGGTAATACCACCATGTTCAACAACCATTTCACAGCTTATGATGTACAACATCGAATACAATTTCATTCGAGTATTCAAATAATTTTTTATTTTATTAAATACATTTTTATTATCTTGAAGTTAAGCAACCTAATTTAAAAATACAAGCTTCTGACATGGAAGCAAAACAGATAAACATTTTTATGAAGTAAAAGTAAAAAAAATATGATGAACATAGAAAAATTATCTCAATTATTTGAATTTGAGTATTTGAATATCCAGCTTTTTTCGATTTGTTTTGTCTAAATGTACATCACTAAAACATTTTTGTATAATTGTATTTATTTTAATATTTTTTTATGGATTTTGCTATGTATTTCGAATCAGTTGTATAATTTAGTGATGCTTTCCATCACATGACAAAAATAATAAATTTAAACTAAGAGCTAGCACTTCTAGCTTCATTTTCAGATGTAACATGAATCAATATGTGTTATATTAACAAAAATATTTGAGGTACAAAATACACATTTTGGAAATATCAACTTAAAGTAGCCTTAACAAACGTAGGTGCCTACTTTCAAATTTTGATACAATGATTTTTTTTTTGAATACAAGTTTACTTAACATTGCTTTTCAAAGCTTTGTTAAGTTTTTTTGAATACGACCCTAAGGGTTTGTAAATGAACGTAGTATGTTAATATATAGCAGTGAATTGTTTTCGACAAAGAGCATCTAATTTTTACTGTCGTCCTGATGTGGCGTCGACGACGCCGTTCGCAATAAGGGGGATTGTTTTAAAAACTTTTATTTCCTGAAAACTTATCGTTTAAATTATAAGAAAATTCGACAGACAGATACTTATAAAACTTTCGATACACGTTAAGCTAAAAAGTCCATAAACTCATTTTACAACAGAGCTTTCTACGCATTTCATATGTTTTACGCATTCCACATTTCAACCTTATTACTGAAAATAAAACAAAACTTGGCATCACTGAGTATAAAAACCAGCTGATTTGTTTGCACGCTACTTGTGACTTTCACAAAATTGGCAAGTAAATTTACTTTTCACATTCTAAACGTCCAGGCATCCTACTTTTGGACAGGCGCATAGTAGGCAAGATAAGTTGCATGGACTTTTTTGCTTTTTGTGATTTTTTTGAGAGAGAAGTAATATTTAGCTTCTTTTTTGATAGTTGATGCATTTTAAGGCTAGGGTCCGATTTTAACAATTTTGTTTTTGGTGCTTTCGTCATTTTGTGAAATGTATGATTTTTTGTCCCAAATTGGTGAAAAACCCTTTAATACCTTTTCCAATTTTTTTTTATTTGGAATTTCATTTATGAAACGACTTCAAAGAAGTTCGAGTTTCCCAATTCAGTTGTATTTTATAGGTTTCTTAATTCGAAATTCCCTAATAATTTATTAACTTTGGAGTGAATTAAAAACTTTTTATCTATATCTGGTGTTGAATTTCGAGCTTTAGTGTATTTAGAAACTTATAATAGAATTGTATAGCGAATATTTTTGTAGAACATTTGAGCGTGCTTAGATTATTCATTTTTTACGAAATTGATAAAAAAAAAAAAATTACGCATACGTTGAAGAGGTGGAGGAATAAAACGCTCTAAAATGTTTCTCGTATGATTTTACATAAAAGTGTTGAACACATCTCATAACTAAAATGAAAGCCTGAATAGGTATTGAATATAAATAAATGTAAAATTTTTTAAACGCACTAATAATCCCAATTAATATTTTACTTATTAAGTAAAATATTTTTTTTTAATTAAAAATACACTGAAATTGATTATTGAGGGGTTTAGCTGGATCGTATGCGCATTTCACTGTTGCTAATGCAGATCATCAGGGAACCTTTACCCAAAGCTTCTTAGAACAACTAGAGTTATTATATTATAAACTGTCCTTTAAACAAATGAGAAGCTCAATAACAGATAACAAAGTTGGAACCAGAACGCAATAATCAACATGTTTTTTATTTTCTTAATTTAACATTGCTACATTGGCTGACTTTTTTTCAGCTTCAAATTGTAGTCGTAAGAGTAATGTAAAAAGAAAATAAATGTAAATAACAAAAACAGCTATTTAACAATAGAGTGTTGCCACACAAGTATTTTTTTGACCTGGTGCAGTCAATTTAATAATAAGTTGTTTTTTATGGGAATTGTTACAATTTAAGTTTAAAATTTTTTAAACGCACTAATAATCCCAAATTAATATTTTACTTATTAATTAACATTATATATTAAAATATTAATATTAAAAAATTTTAAACTTAAATTGTAACAATTCCCATAAAAAACACTAATTATAATTAAAAAGCGATACGAACTTTAGCCTGTTAAAATCATAAATATAGAAACAAATGGAGTTCGAATAATAATTAAAATTAACTATAAATAAATGTAGTTGAGCAAAATGAATGCGGCTAGTTGTTTCGTTCAACTATGTGTTGTCAGAATATTTACAACTAACTTTGATGTTATTTGCTCATTAATAATTATCACATGTAATTTGGCTTACAAAGCGATACGATCTTTAGCCTGTTCAAATCATATTTATAGAATCAAATGAAGTTCGAACAATAACAATTAAATTAACTAAAAAATGCGTTACTTTGGGAAATATTTATATTCAAAGAATTATTATTTATGTGCTGCTTATAAATAGACTTATGATAATGCATAACATCATGGTATTCCAGCGGTGAATAACCTAACATTATGTGTTTTAAAATCTCTTAATATTTGTGTTGAATAAATAAAGTACCTGACTTGATAATAATTGCATACTGGTACTTTTTTTAAGGTAAAAACGCAACAATATATTTTTTGTTCGTGCTGGTATGACTGTCATTTAGTTCTATTGTCCGAAAATTTCGATGAGCCAAATTTTATTGAATTTAATGTAATCAGATTCCTGCGAAAATATGCACCTTATCTAGTGCCCGGGAAATTGGGTGAATGTGAAGACATAATATAACTGGTTTCTCTATAGGAGTTTCACTCCCACTTCCCAATTTTCACTTTATGAAAAAGGTAAAAAAAATTTATTCTCACTGTAAAAATATTATGTATATCATTTTCTCTTATGTTTTTTGTCTCTACTGAGAATTTGTAAATTTTTGGCGACCTTCCGTAGAAGAACAGGTTGGATTAAGTTGAATAGAGAAGCCATTATGCTCATGTCAGGGGACATACACATAAGCCAGTATAGGCATGTAGTGCGATCTCATGTGAATTAAAAACGAACCCGACTTTAGAAGAACAAGTGCAACATGTACTTATAAGCCTGTTTTACCTTGCACGTGCATAAAATTATTAAATAACAGCTTAATTTTTGTTTAATTTTCATTCTAAAATAGACCATCAAGAAAGTAAATTTAAATAAAAAAATTTGTGTCTCGTATCAGTGATTTAAATGCAGACTTTCTAGACACAAATAAAAATTATCCACAATTTATTTTCCTATTTTCTTACATTACAGAATTTGAGATATAGCATGATCATTATTTTTTACTTTTTCAATAAAAATACCAATTACATTAAATTAGTTTTTACTGTTAAAATTAAGATATCAATTTCAAAATTTACTTCAAATTAAAACTCGTTTTTTTTTTTTTTTTTTTTGTTAAAATATTATTATATAATTTACAATACATGAAAAATTGTTAATAAGCCAAACAAAAATAAAAAGAATTAAAGAAATAATACATAAAAAATGGCAAAATTAACAACTCAAGAAACAGCTGCTGCTGACATGCAAACGGCTGTTAAAAAAAACAACTTGAAACTTTAAGTAGATTAAAAATGTATGGATGTCTGTATGTATGTATGTTTGAATTTATGTATGTACATAAATATAAAGAAAATAAAATCAAACAAAGAGAAGCTGTAGTTTTCGACTAGCCTGGCCTGGCCTGGATTGGACTGGACTGGACTGGTCTGCTACTTCTACTTTTGTTGCTCTTAATTTAAACTGTGCTCGTGTAATGTATGTCTTTATCTTTTACAGAATTATCAGCATTCAGTAAACAAAAACTTATTTACTGTAGCCAGTAGGAAATATTTCATATTTCAAACGAAAAGTTCAAAACTTTTTTTTTTAAATTTTTAGAGTTATAATCTATATAATTAATAGGCTAACATATTTTTTGTAATCCCTTTTACGCTGGTACCACTGCATTGATTTTAAAAGGATTTGTATGGTTTTAAAGGATTTTTTATACAGATGTGCAGAATCTATATTTTATTGAAATCGGTTTAGTATTTTGGGAGCTATAAGCGTTTAAAGTTGCTACTACTACATGCAAACATATTACACACGCATTTATTAGCTTACAAGTAAATAAATTCAGTAAAGTGCGACTATGACTCGCGCACATAGGGTTTCGTACGAACACCAGATATGTAATTTAATACAAACTTCATCCTATATAATATATAGTTTTGGCATTTTTTTCGTTTTTGGGGTCTTTTCGGTTTTTTTGTTTTGTCGTTTTTTGCGTTTTTTTCGGTTTTGGCGATTTTTTTAAGTTTTGGCTCTTTTTTAGTTTAGACACTTTATTTTCTTGTTTTGGCGATTTTTTCGGTTTTTTGGCGTTTTTTTGCGATTTTTTTTAATTTTTGCGATTTTTTTTTTAGTTTTGGCGACATTTTCGCGTTTTGGCGATTTTTTTTTTAAATTTTTTGCGTTTTTTTTTCATTTTGGCGATTTTTTTCGAATTTGGCGATTTATTTTAGTGTTAGAATTTTTTTTTAATTTTGGCGATTTTTTTCGTTTTGGCGGTTTCTTTTAATTTTTGGCCATTTTTTTTTTTGGTTTGGCGATTTTATAATTGTCGGTTTTTTTTAGTTTTACCGTTTTTGAAAATTTCAAGTGTTTGCCTCTTACGGTTTCCAAGATATAGCAAATTGTCAAAATTACATAGTCATAATTGCATTAACTGATGGACCACCCTTTAATTAAAATTTTTTAAATTTTAGTGTTAATTGTTGTAGTCTGTATAAAAATACACTAATTTTACAAATTTCAAGTTTCAATATACATATGTTCATACAATTGTATGTATATTACATGGGATTTTAACATATTTCATTGCTCGTTTTGGAACACCCTTTAATTTTTAATTCTCATGTATTTGTTGTTGTAGCGGCCAAGGTTCTACATACTGTGTACAAATTTCAGGTCCGTAGCTCTTACGGTTCCTGAGAAAATACCGTGTGACGGACAGACGGACAGCGTAGCGAAAACAATAGGGTTCCTTATCACCTTTGGTTTACGGAACCCTAAAAAGAAACCCTAAAAATTAACTTGGTTAAAGGGATTTTGTTTATGTTTTTTTAATTTCATGAATTATTTAATTATGCTTGCATATGTATGTAAGTTTGTGTGTGGCTGTGTTTTAATGAATTTTTTATGAAGTTTTCTTTGAATCTTAAATTATTTACATTTTGATTCTAGAATACGGACGAGTGTGTCGTCCGTTTGGTATATCTAGTTTAAGTTAAATGACATTAAAACCTAAGTACTCCACTGGCCAAGACCTTCACTTTACTCACTTCTTTGTTTTATTTCAATATCCAATTTGCAGTATTCCAACTTTGATTCAACATGAATGTTAAATCAACATCAAATAAAGTTATTTCAAAATAGAGATGGGCGCGTATCGAATATTTCCAACACGACACGAACACGACGCGCAATACGTGCGAAACACCACAGCTGATACTATCGGTTTACATACAGAACTTTAAGCTTCAGAGGCTTATACAATATCAATAAATATGCTGGTGTTGTATGTGTGACGATACAAAATATTAAATTTTTCCTCTACTGGAAATTCATTCATACACATTTTACATCTAAAATAGTTTCGTTTTTTTTTTGTGTCAATTTTTCTCAACACGAAACGAACCGAACACGCAAAGGAAAAATTTGTATTGAATATTACTGTAAATCATATTAGATTAATATGAAATATATATGAAGCAAAATCATTGCCGATAAAGGTTATACTCGTATTAACCTTGTTTACGTAGATTTCAAGTTTAAATTTTTATATGCGTACTGGTAGGAAAAAAATATTCACCCTTATCGGGAATAAAACTTCACGTGAAATGTGTTCCCTTTTCCTAAAATTGTGATCGCCAATGTTTGCGTTGTTGTTGTGTAAGTAAACTATTTTCTAATTTTGGTCACCATTTTTTGTTCATGGGAAATATTTCACGTGAACAAAATGTTCGGCTTTTATTCCCGATAAGAATGAATATGTATAATTGAGTGACTGTAAACTTTTGCATATTGTGGTTTTTCATTTGCAATATTATTGGGCCTTATCGAGGTTGGAGTATTTCGACTGTGACTTCGAAAGAAAATATGTTGCAGTGTTCTTTAATCTATTACAAAAATGTCGGCGTAGTCGAAATATGTCATATTATCGTCTGGGCTAGTATGTTTCTTCAAAGTGGCCAAATAATTATCATCAATACCAAAATTTTTGAAATTATTGAACTCAAGCCTGACTAAAAATTATTTCTGATTAAAAAATAGCAAAATTTATTTATGTACGAGGTTGGGTCATTATCAGTATCGTTTTAAATTTCCCGCCTCTTAATTGAAATGGCAATACTGCTCCTGTCAACAGGCAACTGTCAGTTGAACAAGCTGCGTCATTTATTTTTTGTTTTTGCAGCCGTTGATAGTAGACTAGAGCGCTTTTTGTTAACGAAAATGGAAAAAAAAAGTGAATTTCGTGTGCTCATTAAGCATTATTTTTTTGCGGAAAAGAACCATTACTCGAACCAAGGCTAAGCTTGATAAATACTATGGGGACTCTTCGTTATCAATTTCAATGGTAATAAAAGTGGTTTAATCAATTTCGTTGTGGATGTACAAGCCGAACGTTCCGGACGCCCAGTTGAGGTCCCTCATCCGAAACAATTAAAACAATTGAAAATAATTCACGATATTGTTTTAGACGACCGGACATTGAAATTGACAGATATTGTGGAAGCCATAGGCATGGGTCAGTGATTGTAACTTTGAATTATCACTTGTGTATGAGAAATCTTTCTGCAATATGGGTGCCGCGTTTGCTTACAACCGATCACAAACGCATTTGCAGTTTCCATGCCAAAAATCCACGAATTGCTCCCTCATTCAGCCTATTCTTCAGACTTAGCTCCGAGTGACTATCCCCCATTTTTTTTTTTTTTTTTTTTTTTTTTTTTTTTTTTTTTTTTTTTTTGTATATGGGGATATTTCTTGTTCCCAAACTTGAAGAAATGTCTCGGTGGAAAGGATTTGACGACTCCAACGACGTATCATCAAAAAATACCCATTTTGATGACCTCAACAAATCATATTTTTTCGGAAGGGATAAAATATTGGAGAAACTTCGGAATAAGTGTATAGAATTCAAAGCAGGACATTTTGAAAAATTAAATAACTTTTTTTTATAAAAACCTGTATTTCTTCAAAAAGTCACTGAGTTAATGACCCATCCTCGTATATGTAAATATATTTTTCATAAGGAATTCACACATACATACATATAAATGTTATACATTGAAATTATTCCCTTCTATCAATAAATTTCCAACTGGTACGATTTTTTGTAACGAGTTCATATCACAATCACATCCTTTCATATTTTTTAATTTAAAATAAATTAAAGTTTTTATTATCGTCAATAAAATGAAGAAATTATTTTAAATACAAACATCATTATTCATTAAATTATAATAGCAATAATTGATTGTATTTCTTAAATCATTTATTAGCTTGATCACATCAAAAACAAAATGTCTTTAGATTAGTGAAGATCAATCAACAGTTTTCGGTATCATAAAAAGCATTTTTTTCTAGCATTCATCACATGAATAGTGCCAAACGAGAAATCAGAATTTCTACTTATCAGTTTGTTGTCATCTTTAATGAAGAACTTTTCACAACGAATTCGTCCGACTATTTTTATAGGATTAGCCGGAGTGCAAATCAAATAAAACAGTTTTAATGGAATAGAGCGCAAAATTTATAATTAAAAAAAACCTACCATCAAAATATATAAAATTACAAGTTTGTTAAAAGTTATGAAGCTCAAAATGCCAAACTTTTTTTTTGCAACAATGATTACCATATTTTCAGGACTTACTGCCAGTTTATAGAAGCCATATAAAAATTCTCGGTTATCTATTTATGAGTCTAAACACAATGTTTGCGGTGAGGTACGATTTCTCGTTGCGGGAGAGAAAAATAAACATAATACAACGGAAGACAGCAACGGTAATACTTGTCATTGTTTGTTTAAATTGTTATTAATTTTTGTGTGCATAGATTTTTATGAAAAATTTACTCTTTCTGTTAAATATTTTGTAATGGCAGTAACTAAAAACAAAAAATTATTACAATTTTATACATTCTCAGATATATTTGATAAATTTTTTAAGCTTTTATATTTTATGACAAACATTTTTGAACTTCAAAATCATGTTTTTTGTTGTGAACACCGCCAATTATTCAAAAACTATGGCAACATCAGAAAGAGAAATAGAGTCAAAAATTGAGAGAATAAGAAAGTCCGCAATGAAAATAAAATAGATTTTAAATTTATGCCGTTCCGCAGTGCGGGTTTTTACTTCAAAATCGTATGAAAAACCGCACCGCATTGAATTTTCGTTACATTGTGTTCAGAGTCTATATTGAAAACAAAAACAAATTTTGAGTGCTTTGTTTTTATTTTCAATATAAATAGACAGGCGAGAATTTTTACATGGCTTCTATAAACTGGCAGTTAAAGTAGGATCACACGGATCACACGGCCGAAGTGCACGACACAATTCTTTACACACAATTCACAAAATTTTTCCCAATTTATTGGCTCATATGATAATCAACACCAATATTGTGTTCCTCTGCACTATAGGCAATTTTCCACTTTGTTGTGGCTAAAACTAAAATACTTAATCAGGCTTATTATGAATATCAAGTGCAAAAAAATTTCAACTATGGTTGAAATAGATATTAAAGGGCTGCGTAAACAGTCTTGAAATGCAAAGACGTCTTGTTTTTCAAACTTTTCGCAAAAAAAAAAAAAAAATAAATAAAAATTCTTGTATGATAAGGTGAATGAAAAATCCAAAATAACTCGCAATAAGAAAAGAAATCAGCGAAGAATTATATTATTAAAAATAATTTCTCACAAGTTTGTAATTAAATATTTTCGATGAGAAAAGCACACAGTGGCGGACACGAATTTAGCGCATTTGGTACCAAATTATTTTTAATCCACTTAAGTGTTAATGTTTGTCAAAAATTAAAGATTTTCTGTCAATTAATATGAATAATCTTATATACATATATAAAAGATGATGTGTGTATGTATGTATGTATGTATGTAATGTATGGACTCCGAAACGGCTGGGCCGATTTTGATGAAATTTTCAGGGAATCTTCATAATATTCAGGCGGGTGACACTGTGAAGTCTGATTTTTTATTTTCGGTCTGCGGGCGGAGGGGCGTGGCAAAATCCATTTTTCATATTGCACCACCAATGCCATATATATATTTATTTATTTATTTTTTCTTTGCTTTTTTTTATTTAATTAAATTTTTTGAAAGCTGTTGTCATGTTTTTCAAAACGAGATATCAAACTCTTGAACCGGTTATGTAGTTCCGAAGATATTTGCAAACAAATTATGTTAATAATGATCCAATATCAAAATTGTAAAACTTTCGAAATGTTGCATTACAAAATCCGAACTTTCGTTTTATTTACAAAATATTTACATCATTTGATATAACGATAGGGGTAGCGAAGCTACACACCCGGTGTGTAGCTAGTATAATATGTATAAACAATGAACGATTAAACCCAGCAAAAATAAATTTGGTGCAAGTAAGCACTAAGACAAAAAGAAACGCTTCGGAAGCGGGTTAAGCATACAGTAAATCCCCTCTGCCTTACGAGGAAGCAATAACGTAAGCGAATGACGAAATTTAACATAAACACTACGAAGTTGTTCGGCTGTATATTCTCAAATTCCCAAAGTTTTTTATAGTATATCCTCTCTCGCTTACCTGGATACAAATTTAGATGCGAATGAAATTTTTACTTCGAGTTTTAATTTTTTATTCAATTGTCTACGAAATAAATATGTGCTTCGGTAGTTCAATGCGTAGTGTTCTAACCTAACATACGGAGATCCTGGGATCGAATGATTCAACGCGCGAACTGATTTGATATTGTATTTAATATATCGAACCATAAACGCTAAATAAGCTACACATTTTTTGGACTTCGTTTTTTTTTAACGAAAATCGACTATTTACGATCGCAAATAATGGATTTTGGTATAAAATTGAAGTTCGAAAATTATTTCGCTTAAGCTATTTTGGCGGTTACGGCAAGATATGTATAATAAATATAAAAACAAAATAAGGTAACCTTAGAGTAGATATAAAATTTTGATCTAAAGATTAATTTTTAGGGTTCCGTACACCAAAGTTGAAAAGGAATCCTCTTGTTTTCGCTACGCTGTCCGTCACACACTATTTATACATTGCCAGAATTCGCATTAAACACCTCAATATTTTATATTTTAATATGTTTCTTCCTCCAGTACCTGGATTCTATAACTTTTAGCGAACCGAAAATCGTAATATTTATCGACATTTGTATTCGCTTCCGGTAACGATAATGTGATTCTCTAATTTCTTTTTAACGATAGTGTACATCCGTGGTTTACTCACCGTTTAATTCTACATCATGAGGTATCTCTGTATAGAAAATGTCAAAAGAAGCGAAGTTCAGTAAAAACAATATAAAAAACTAATGGCCTATTTTCCCCTGCGAAAGACAACGTTCGACTTACAATTTATATTGAAAACAACAATAAAATACGAAAATTTGTTTTTGTTTTCAATATAAATTGCAATTCGAACGTACTCTCTCAAGTGGGAAAAAGGCCATAAATGTAATTGTAATTTTATTTATTTTTTACTTCAACCGATAGCGAAAATCGTTAAAATATGTTACTGAATGGCAAATTCGATAAATCTTCGTTATATTTATTATATCGATACAATTATCGCAAGAAAACTTACTGAATGCAGTTACAGGTAACGATATGTTGGTATTGCTGAGTGTAATTTTCTAAAAAAAAAAAAAAAAAAAAAAAGTAGTCTACTAGTCCAATTGCTGCTTCACTTTTTTACATACCATGTAGTACAAAAAAAATTTTGGTGAGCAAGCTTAATTATTTAAAAAATATATTTTGTGACATGCAGAAAACATGCAAATACAAGCACGTATGCAGGAGTGAAGTATGTACACAGAGAAAACAGTGCCTAATAAATACCAAATAAAATAGAACAAAATTAATAAGAAATCTCTATGTTTTTTTTTTTTCAATAAGGAAATCTTATTAATTTCATAGAGAAAACCTTTTTGAAAAAATCAAGAAGAAATCTTGTAGTTTTTATGAGGTTTCTTATTGATTTTCTTAAAAAGGTTTTATTCTTGATTTTATGAGGCGACCTCATAAAAAAAATTATGTCTATATTCTTTGTGCTTTGCTAATGTATTTTCATTTAAATTCTATACCATATACTTATGTATGTATGTAGTATATGTAGATGTTGTTTATTTATACTATACATACTTATGTACATACATACATACATATTATATTGTATTCTTAATTAATTAACTCACCATACATACATATTATTACTTGAAAGGAGACAAGAATTGAACCAGCAAACTTCTGACTGATAGACGAACACTCTAACCAATATGTTAACAAGCAGTCTGAATAACCATTGAAATAATTTTGCAAACATGCTTATACAAGAACGAAAAAGATCATGAAAAAAAATTGTCTGTGTCTATTTATAGATATGAAATAACAAGACACCTCATAAAATCAAGAAGATTTCCTTATTAAAAAAATCAATAAGATGCTTTACACATAATCATTTAGGAACCTAATAAAAGCAAGAAGAAAACCTTTTTAAAAAAAATCAATAAGGCAACCTAATAAAATCAATAAGAAATCCCTATAGTTTACAATTTATAAGAAAACCTAATAGAATCAATAAGTTTTTCTCTATGGATTGTTTTTTTTTTGGTGCCAAAAATAACGGAAATTGAGTAAAAAAAGTTGTGAATAATAAGATTTCTTCTTGATTTTATGTGGTTTTCTTCTTGATAAAATTAATAAGATTTACCACATAAAAACAATAAGGAATCTCTATGAAAAAATCTTCGCTTCTTTCTGCTGGGATACCCCTTAGCCAAAAACGTTTCATAGAGAAAATCTTATTGATTCTATGAGGCAGTTTTTTCTCTGTGTACATATGTATGTATATATTCTCAGAGGTGTAATTTTGGTAGTTGCGCAAATTCAGAGTTCGCCAAATGCATCATCATTCAGTATTCGAAATTAAAAGAAATATTATAGGTATAAACATTATAAAGGGTCCGCCATCTAACGTTTTTTGCTTATTTCGTGAATGGTAACACTTAGCTCATGTATGATTTGACAGATAATTAGTTTTATCCTTCCGCTGGACGAGCCAACTGACCATCCAATGCGTTTTCGCTTCGCTAAGTGGGCCTGCGATCGACTTACAGAAGATGCCGATTTTGCCAAAAAAAAATCATCTTTTCAGATGAACCTCATTTTGATCTTGGCGGGTATGTAAACAAGCAAAATTGTCGCATTTGGGGCACAGAAAACCCGCAGGCATACATTGAAAAGCCGACGCACCCAAAACGAGTCACTGTTTGCTGCGGATTTTGGTCCAGAGGCATAATTGGGCCATTGAGCAGGGAGTGGCCGTTACAGTCAATGGCGATCGTTATCGGGCCATGTTGAACGAATTTTTGTTCATCACAAAAATTGAAGAGGAGGATATTGGCAACATTTGGTTTCAACAGGACGGCGCTACGTGCCACACAGCCGAAGCTTCAGTATTTTTTTTTATAGCATTAAAAAAAAAAAGTTATCTGGCGGACCCTTTATTACATAATGCTGATTTCATCACAGGGAACTCAAATGTGCTAGTTCCGTTAGCACAACTGTATGTACATACATACGTTTATGGTATATTGCCATTTTGGCACAATAATAAATTGAACACGTTATAGAAACTAGAAAAGCAATTAAACCCAAAAAGAAAGCAAGAATTAAAACAATAACTAAACATAACAAAATATATGTATGTAAGTATGTATGTGCGTAAAACAAAAAGTTCTGCATTAACAGTTTTACCACGACTCCACTCGCAACAAACGCATTCTCTGTGCCACACTCAGAAACATATAAATGTAATTCCTATACGATTGATTGCACATATTGACCTAAAAATATATTCATTCGAACACAATACCATATTTGACAGTTTAAAGCAATTTGGCTTCAGAAAAATAAAAAAATAAATTCAACCTCAACAACAGAAAGACTCAATGTATGAAAAACAATAATGAATTTTACTTTTCATTTGCTTCTTCTTTTAATAAATAATGATGATGATGATGATGATGATTCAACACGTTCTCAGTAGTCATCAAACATGAACGTCATGTTTAGAACAGACAGATAAACGAACGAACGAACAAAATGAGCGAATGAACACAATTAAATATGTACAGGAAACAACCAACAACAATTGCCAGTTGCAAGCCAAAGATATAAAAATGATATAAAAAGAACTGTATATGTTTCCATTAAACTGTGCATACAACTAGTATATGGGGAATACAAGAAGACTAAGTGCAACAAACATTCAAGTAGAAAACAGGTCATTAGTTGCCTGAAAATAAAACTTGAAAAAACCCATGAATTCGAGTAGCACTCACTCGCTCTCCTTCTCTCTCTCTCTATCGCTAGCTGTTTTCTTGATATTGGCAACACAAGTATCTGATAATATGTACTTTAATGTGAGCTGCGTTTGTTGCATGCAAGTATGTATGCAAGTGTTTAAGAACATCTATCTATCCATTTCTCTGTTTGCAGAAGTCTTACTACGATGCTTAAGATAATTTCGATCTAATCCAGCAAAATAGTTCAAAATTGTTAAATGGAATTAGGTATGTAATCATGCTCAAAAAATTATTTTGTAAGAATGACCATAGATAAACAATGAGGAAAATTGAGACACACTGGTTTTTATGCTTCGAATTATTACTTCGAATTCGTTCACTACTTCATTTTCGAAAAAAAAACTTATGATCAAATCCATTCAATTTAAAAATTAACTACTGAACGAGTTCGAACCAAGTCTAGCCTAGAATACTGGGGGCAAATTACGGCATTTGATACGTATCGAAATTTTAAAATGTTTCCATATAAACTCTATTGAAATATTTCGTAATTTCATTCGATAACGAGTGCCGTAATTTGCCCCCTAGTTCGCGCTTTTTTCGTCTCGCAGGACACTGTTTTTGTTCGCCAGAACATTTGTATTTTATTTTTAAAATAAATTTAATTTTATTATGTGTGTATCTGCCAGGAAATACAAATAAATATATTTTTTAAAGCTCATAGATTATCGATTTTTTTTGGTCGACTTGAAGATTTTTGAAAATAAAGTAAGGCAACACTGCTCATACTGTTAAGATTCAGCGTTGCCAGAGAAAAGAAAATACTAAGTAGAGTATCAACATTTTTTTTGTATTTATTCTCTTTCTCTGGTATGTACATCCGGCGTTGCCAGCAACTGAATCATGTGTGGTGAGAGGTAAATGTTGTTTGTATGCGTGTGTGAAGTGGGCTGAAACCCCCTCAATTGCATATTATGTCATTCTTAAATATCGCGAGCTTTATTAGACCGAGTGCGAAAATCATTCTGATATTATGCATTTGTAATTAAAAATAAGCTGCTTAAAACATGCTCGTACATTTTAATCAATACCGGCAATAAACCAGCAACAACAACATTCACATACACCCATACACAACTCGCATTTTCAGTTTCTGCTCTAAGATTATTGTAACCGATAGTCAAAAGACAACGCAAGCAGTTGGTAAAAAAAAATAAAAATTAAAAATATATATTTAAAAATTAAAAACCAAAAACCACATCTTGGCAAAAAACAAAATACTAAACTTGTAAAACGTGTCTTTTTATAAAATCAAAAACAATAATAAAAAAATATATATAATGTAAGAAAAGCAAACTGAAATCAATGCACTTTTTCCTAAAGATTTTTATAATTTTATTTGTGGCACAAATTTTTATTTCGGAAGCAGAAGGTAGGTGATCTTTTTTTTACCTTTCCATGCTATTCATTTATTTAGTCAAACAACCAACCATGACAACCACAACGAACAACCACTTTACCACAAAATAGTATTTTTAAGTATTATTTTTCATAAACTTAAACTCATTTTGCAAAATTGAAAGAAAAAAATGCAACGAGTACGAGGACTAAGTGGTACACAAGACGTCAACACTCGGTGAGGAGAGAGAGTGAAAGAAAAATAAAAAAGTAAATTTACCAACTACGCATTTTAATACGAGTATTTAACCAACTCTTTTTAAAAAGAAGAGTTTTAGTCATCATAATTTTACTTTTATCACTGTGGTAATCATAGTCTTTACGATCATCTTAATGATCATAACCAGGGAAACCAGAAGGTATGCACCAGATAATAACAGTAAGCACTCCAAAAAAAAAGTTACATATGTAAGTAAATAGTCTATGACTATCTCTAATACGATATGGATATGGATATTTAATCGAACCAAGGAAATATGCGCATGATACTCGGGATATTTATCAATCGTATACATATGTACATTTGTGTATATAAAATGGAATGTAAAATGTGTGGGCTCTGTGGCTGTTTGTAAACATGCTTTATGTGTGTGTGTATGCGCGTGTGTGCGCGTGCATAAATAAAATAGCACTGTATGTACGCATGTGTAGCCGATTAATAGTCAGAGTATTTTTATACTCATGATTGCATGAGTGAATTGTTGCTCACACAGTATACACATTTTAGTTGCAGTTGTTGGTGCTGCGTAATTTAAACAATAATTAGTACACATGCATAGTTGTTGGACGGCCAATACTCAGAGAGTATTTAAAACGATAGTTTTGTCATTGTCTGGCGCCAATTCTAATTAAATTTTACTTAAATTTGATATTATTACCTGCCTTATTCATAAAAAATATTTCAGGTTTATTAAGCGCTTATTTTGTCAAATAAACCTGTAATGATCTTAAAATAATTTTTAAGAATTAGACCGTAAATGTTTACTGTCATACATTCAGGCATCTTTATCGATCGATCGTGGACCAAGCACTTAATTTTTTTTAAACATATGCTAAATGTTTGGGACCATATTTTTGTTTTTAGAGCATATTTGGCATAATGTGCACATGTAAATATTTTTTAGCTCATGTTTCTGGTTTCTCTGATCATGCGTAGATGTTTACGCTTGATAATTGTGGTTGGCTGGCTTGGCTGTCTGCTTGTCTGCTTGTCTTTCAATTCTTGATATTTTTTCTTTAAGGGGAAAACCTTTTTCGTTGTTCATTTAGCGTAAATGTAAATGTAAACAGGATTTGTAATTTTATTGCCATGACTATTCAGTTTGCAAAAAAAAGGAAAAGGAAAAACAAAACCATATTAATTGTTGCTAAATTGTTTGTTTGCCAGCCAAGTTAATGAACTTTTCAAAACTAGACGATGGTTATGATAATGATGATTGATGTATGCATTTGTTGTGCATCGAAATGTTTGTGCAGTGTATACTATGTATGCACAAAAGTGGTATCAGATTAAACTTGAACATATGTATATATTTTTTTTAATTTATATTTTATTTTTTTGAAATGTTGTTATTTCCTTGTAAAGAAAGTGGAGAAGTTGGTATGAACTGTGTATGAACTGAGAGATTTTCAGAAAAATTAATTTAAACTAAATGCACACACGCATACCTACATGGATACATTGCATGTACATATGTAACACCAAATTTTATGCGGGCGAATGAGATCCCCATATGTAGAAACTTGTGATTTTACTTTGTGCAGGGCTTAAGCAAGTTGTCGAATTGCTCTATAAAGTTAAAGAACTAAAGAAAAAAAATGTATGACATAAATGTTGATTATTAACAGTGTATAAAGAAGAATGAGTACCGATACATACAGGTATGAAATACAGTGTGTACTTGGGTATACCCAAGTATGAATACAAATGGGCATAAATATGCAAAAGTATAACAAATATTCGATATGTGCTAGAGTATACAAATTTAATTCAATTCGTTCTCTTTCTCTGGTATACACTAAAAAAAACTGAGAAATAATTTCAAGTACATATTCTACAATTTTGTTTTAAGTCCCATGAGTAAATAATTGGTTTGGTAATTGTATGGAAATTTTTTGAGTAATCACCTTTATCGTGAATATTTATACCATTTTCCTTAAAGTTGCAATTGTGAATTATTTCCACGTGAAAAAAACTCGCATGTTGAAAAAAAAAATATGGCATCGCTGATTTTTATTCCTCTGAGTTTTCCCCAAAAAAATATGTGTATTTTTTCACAAACGTTTGTTTGGGAATAAAAATACGAGTAAGAAGCACAATGTGAGCAGTTTTCTTGTTATTTTTTAAACTTGTTTGATCTTATTTTTAAAAGGAGTGAAAATGCATGAATTAATCTGTATTATGGCTGATACGAGTATATTTATATTATAGTATATACTGCCACGTTCATGTTCATGTTTTTCACTTACATATCGACGGGTGGTTACTGGTTTGCCGCACAGAAAAAATATAGAATTACATCAATTCACAATAGCATGTTCCCAAACAATTGTTCATGGGAATAAAAAAATTATTCTCAACAATTTATTCCCTTGAGATTCGCGATAAAGGCCAGGGCATAATAAATCTGTCCTACGATAAACTTCGCCTTTTTCAAATGACAGCTAAGTTGAAAAACAAGGTTTCTTATAAGGTCTGTTAAATTCAGTACGTGTCCGTCAAAACAAAGTACAAAATTTTGTCAACTTCTAACTTTTTGCGTTGAAAAAGGCGAAGGGTGAATATTTGTTCTGTATAGTAAAGCGAATAAAGCAATGCGAATCAGAAACGTCGAAGCACTAACACCAAGAAATAAAAAAAAATATAAACTTAGTTCTGTATTTCGCAATCGTAGCTTTTGCAATTAGTGCAAAATTATATATATGTATTTCTACAAAACTATTAATATTAAATTAAAGTTTGCTCAAAAAGAAATATTTTTCGCTGTCATCTTAATGATTTTGTAAAATAATTGAGGGATTCAAATGGTAGTCTTAATTGGTGTTTTAAAATTTTTGTTGGAAAGAAAAAATTAATTTTAAGAAATATGACACTTAACACTACAGTTTGAATACCCCAAATATTTCTAAATACAATCAAGTTAGTACGATATTCTAAAATATTCAAACAAATTCGAAACGTTTCAAGAACATAAATTTTAATAGCCTTTGAATATTAAAAATCATTTGAAAATTACTTATAAGTCCTTCAATTATCGTGTCAAATTTGACAATTAAGACAGTCTTTCAAAATACACTGAGTATTACAGTGGACCTTCGGTAGCATAAACTAATACAAACTAAAGCAACTTAGCCTGCATAAAATTAACAATTCAATGAGTTAAAAGGAATTGTTTTTTTTCTGAGCAAATATTATGCAAAAAAATTTGAAAAAGAATAGTTTTGAAAAATTCGTTTAAAATTTTTTAAATAAAATCCTAGGATATGCATACAAAAATTGTGCTAGAGTTGTTTACACTACATATTTGCATGATTCATGTGAAAAAAGTTAACGTTATCGTGACATTACTGTATAACAAAAAGCTAAATATTTCTATATAAACAACATGTATACATTTTGCTAAATATTATTATCGTTATGACATTAAAACAATGAAATCAAACTTTAAAAAAATGTTTAGCCATTATCAATCTTACCAAAAAAAAATCAATTGTAATTGGAATAATATGAGTGAAATATAGAATTGAAAACAAGCAATATACGAGATTAAGCCAAGGTACTTGAAAATAAAACAATAAACTCAAAATACCAACTGTCATTCTACACGTTATTAAGAAAAATAAAACAAATAAAACAATTGACATGAAATTTTTTCAACTAATGTTCAATTTTTAGAGATAAAAGGACTTGTCAGTGTGCGAAAAACAAAATGAAAAAAACTCTACTCTGTAGAAAAAATGCACTTCTTTTAGGTTTGTAAAACATTAGTATTTCGTGTATATGTAATTACTAGTGTCCTGCACAAGACTATTTATAAGACCTTTCAAGACATGAGAGATTTTTTCAAATGCTTTACTACAGCGAAATATTCTAAAAGAATCGCTAAGCAACACTGTTGGCAAGTAATTTTTTTTCGGTTGTTTGTCTTGCCAACAGTGTTGTTTAGCGATTCTTTTAGAATATTTCGCTGTAGTAAAGCATTTGAAAAAATCTATCATGTCTTGAAAGGTCTTATAAATAGTCTTGTGCAGGACACTAATATGTACATATGTATGTATCTAAAGATATGAATACATACATACATGTGTATGTACATACATATGTATGTATATTTTTTCTTATCTCAAAATAAAATAAAATAAAGTGTTAAACTAAACTTCTCATATGTGTATAAATTATTATGATTTTGCTGATAAAAAAAGTCGCCAGCAGTGAAATATTGATGCACTGTTCCACAATATTTTGAATTTGGTTTGTTTTCCTTCTCTATTTAAAAGCCAAGTAAATTTAGTCTTATGAATGATGAAAGTGTGAAAGAATCTCTGTGAAATTGAATGGATCGTAATGAATTAGGTTTTATAAACGTAACACAAATTGGGTCATTTTAATTAAAAGCGAAGATTGTTTAGTTTAGATACAAATTCATCACTTCGTTCGTTCAGGCACGTTGAAACAATTAAATATTTTAAACAAATATGTGCATACATACGAGTATGTACGTATATTTTTAGTTTATTTTTAAGTTGTTTTTATTTTTAATTATTTTTTAATTCACATTCCTTTTTTTTTATTATTTTGCATTTCTGGTTTATTTATTTTTTTTTTGTTTGTTTGTTTTTTTTTTTTTTGTAGTTGTCTCTTAATATACATATGTATATGTATAAATATTTTATTTACATTTCCTTTGATTTTAGTTCACTTTAGTTAATTTAAATTTAAGGTTTGCTATTTATTTTTTTCTCAAAATTTTTTCATTAAATATGGTTTTAAATTTTGTTTTTATTTTACTACATATGTATGTATTTCTAGTTAATTTGGATTTGCACCCTTTCTATTGTATATTGCATTTTATTTTTTGTTTTATTTTATTTAACTTTTTATTTTATTTTAATTAATATAATTTATTTTTATATTATTTTATATTATATTATATTATATTATATTTTTATTGTATTATTTCATTTTATTTCATTTGATTTAATTTTAATTTATTTTATTTAATTTTATTTCATTTGATTTAATTTTAATTTATTTTATTTAATTTTATTTTGTTTTCATTTATTTTATTCACGGCCTGTCCCACGATGTCACCAGATATCGTTTCATCGAATACTTATATTGAAAACAACAAATTTTCTATGTTATTGTTGTTTGCAATGAAAATTGTCGATCGAACGATTTCTAGTGACATAGTGGGACAGGCCATTTGATTTCAATTGATTTAATTTAATTTAATTAAATTTAATTAAATTTAATTTAATTTAATTTTGTTTATTTTAATGTAATTAAATTTAGTTAAATTTAGTATGTATGTATGTGTAATTTAATTTAATTTATTTTTGGATTCGATTTAATTTTTTAGTTTAACTTATTTCATATTTTTTGTATTATTTTATTTTATTTTATTTTACTGTTATTTATTTTGCTTTATTTTATTTTAATTTGTTTTATTTTGTTTTATTTTATTTTTTTAATGTTATTTTACTTTATTTTATTTTATTTTAATTTATTTTACTTATTTTCATTAATTTATTTTATTTTATTTTGCATTATTTTATTATTTTATTTCTTTTTAGTTTATTTAATCTAACTTTATTTTATTTCCTTTTTTTTATTTATTTTTTTTTATTATTTTTATTTATTATTTTTATTTATTATTTTTATTTATTATTTTTATTTATTATTTTTATTTATTATTTCTATTTATTATTTTTACTTATTATTTTTATTTATTACTTTTATATATTATTTCTATCTATTATTTTTAATTATTATTTTTATTTATTATTATTTTTATTATTTTTATTTATTATTTTTACTTATTATTTTTATTTATTACTTTTATATATTATTTTTATTTATTATTTTTAATTATTATTTTTATTTTTATTTATTATTTTTATTTGCTATTTTTATTTATTATTTTTATTTATTATTTTTATTCATTATTTTTATTTATTATTTTTATCTATTATTTTTATCTATTATTTTTATTTAATATTTTTATTTATTATTTCTATTTATTATTTTTACTTATTATTTTTATTTATTACTTTTATATATTATTTCTATCTATTATTTTTAATTATTATTTTTATTTATTATTATTTTTATTATTTTTATTTATTATTTTTACTTATTATTTTTATTTATTACTTTTATATATTATTTTTATTTATTATTTTTAATTATTATTTTTATTTATTATTTTTAATTATTATTTTTATTTTTATTTATTATTTTTATTTGCTATTTTTATTTATTATTTTTATCTATTATTTTTATTTAATATTTTTATTTATTATTTTTATTTATTATTTTTATTTATTATTTTTATTTATTATTTTTATCTATTATTTTTATTTAATATTTTTATTTATTATTTTTATTTATTATTTTTATTTATTATTTTTATTTATTATTTTTATAAAAAACCAAAAAATATATATCCTGAAGAAGTTAACCGAAGGTTAACGAAATATTGAAGATAATAAACTCAAAATATAAACTGACCGAAAGCTCAAGAAAATAGTTTAATTTAAAACGTAAAAAAAGGTCGAAAAATTAGATAAAAACATTTAATAAAATTTTCTCCATTTAGAGAAATTTTTTTTATATTTTTTACCAAACGAGCAGCATGAAATCAAAATACAAATGAATGCTTGGTGGGTCATCAAGCATGTTAGTATCAAGCCAACAAGCACACATATGTATACGAACTTGACAGCAATCATTTTGATCGTTTCCAAGGCCCCTAACATCATTAGATTTAATATTTGATTTTGACTAATTTTACTGTATTTTATTTTTAACCCCCGACTAAAAAAAGGGGTGTTATAAGTTTGTGGTGTGTGTCTGTGTATCTGTGTGTCTGTCCGTACAGGCCAAACGGCTGGACCGATTTTCATTTAGTTTTTTCTGTTTGAAAGATGACTTGATCGAGAGACTTCTTAGCTATGTTTGAAGAAAATCGGTCCAGCCGTTTAGAAGATATAACATATTTTCTGAAAAAAGTCGGGGGTTTTTAAAATTTTTAATTTTTGTTATTAGTTATGTTATTTTAATTTATAATATCCTTTTATAATTCTAATTTATCATATTTCATATTTTTTTATTTTTTACATATTTTTTCAATTCTCATCTTTTTTTTTTTTTTTTTTTAATATTCAGTTGATTTTCTATTTTTTGTTTTCAGTTGTATTATGTATTATTAATAGTGGTCCGATAATTCTGAATGTTTTGATTTTACTGGGGATAGAGACCATAACCATACCATAAAAAATTTTATGAGGGTCTTCCTACTTTAAATTTGTGAAATGGTGAATCGAACATCAAAAAATTAGCGCCAGTATTATTAAAGTCCTATGGTCTTAGAAATAAATTTATACAACCAGTTATAGCGTTTTTTTTTATTTCGCTAGAAACCTTAATAATCGTGAACTGACAATTAAAAAAAAATCGCTGTTGGTTTATAATGTGCGGATGCATTTCGTTGCTGCTAACAACACTTAAGTAAACTTCAACCACAATTCAAAAAGCTTACAAAACCCCAATGTTTATAGACAAACTCTCAATAAATTATTGAGAATTACAAAACCACAATCACAGTAAAATATGCTTTCTGTACACTTCTGTCACAAGTTGTTTATTCCGCGATTTCTGTTTAAAAATTGGAACCTGCTTCTTGCTAAGGGTCCTGTTAGGTACATGTATGACTGAATTTATATTATGAAATTTTTCATAAAATAAATTGCATGAAACTTATTTATTTCTGTCAATAAGGGGAGTGGAAAAGCAAATCTGATCAAAAAAGTTGTCAAAAATGCTCCTTAGGTTCATGCCACTCCCTTGGACTGCAAATAGCAAGTGAATCGAAAAAGTTTCGTGCAAAAAATTTCTTGAAATTTCATAAGATTTTTTCTATATCTCTGAGGGTTCAATTTTCACCAAAGATTGGTTACTGTGTTAACTAAAATAAATAACTTATAATTTTGTTTGTAACATTTTAAATGAAGTTGTCGTCTGTAAAAAATAATCTCTAAGTATCTGGAATAAAATCAAACTTATCTTTATTTATTATTTTCCACTTAGGAAGGCTAATACTATAAATGGTCTAATATTTGTTACAAAAAACTGTCTGCAACCTAAACTGATTGCAGTTTGTAAATACTCGTAGTAATAAAAACATTAAATCAAATAACAATTCAGACCAAGATTTAAAATGAATTAAATTTGCAAAACTACTGAGCTTTTTAATTGTTGCTAAATAATTATTGGTAGTTTGATTTTCAAAATTTATTTGATATGCATATCCATTTCATTCAAATATTTTATCTTTTTTATGAATAGAGTATTTTTTATTTATTATTTATTTATATTTTTTAGGATTAGATTATTTCTTATATTTTTTTTTTAAAGTTAAGTTTCACAAATTATTTAATGCACATACATATATATATATATATATATATATATATATATATATATACATATGTAGTATATATTTGTTTTGAATTATAATTCATTATGAATTACTAATTATCATAATAAGAACAAGTATTTTTTGTTTTAATTTATACTTTTATGTTATATAAAAAAAAATATATTTATTTGTTTTTAAATACTACAAACATTTATTTCTCCGTGTTATTGAACGAAAACACCTCCATTCGCGTTAAAGTAATCGCATCGACTAATTGAACAAATGTTTTGGAGTTGCAAACAAGTGTCGGCGGACTGGTGGCAACACCATCTCAGCGCAACGTTGATCGGCTGTTGGGTCTGTCTGTCTGTCTGTTTTCTTTTATCTTTCAGAGAGCCCCCAGACATTTTTTCTGTTTGCTTAAATCATAAACCATACAAAAACAAAGCAGAAGTTGACTAAACTCACAATTTATGTCTGTATATGTGTGCACTAAGCACAATTAATAACACCAACAAAATAATGGAGCAAATTTTGTGTTTTATTTTAAAACAAATACAACCAATGTTGCCAGTAGCTGGATAAAAACCAAATTCGTCTTTTGTGAATGCATATAACAAACTAAATCAGCAAAGGGATACAAATGTCAAAACGAATAAAATTAGTTAAATGCATCAATCACCACTTCTACTAACATACATATACATATAACTGTACAAAAATTTAGAAAAAATAATTTAACTTAAACTCAGTATAAATTACAGCAGGAGCAAAACCAAAAAAGAACTTTGCAGCTTAATTACTTAGAATTTTATTTTTTGCACTTTGTATCTTTTTGCTTTTTAAACCCTTAAATAATATTTAAGTAAGGCCGGGTTTACATGTGTAGCATGTGCCAAACAAGCGTAACCAATAATTATCTACTACTGAAAAATAGTTTGATTCAGATACGTATTTATTAACCCCCTGTTTGTGTAAGACGTTTGAGTTAGAAATCATGGCGTTTTTGTGATAGATTAAAGGAAAGTTGTACAACTTTTCTTTAATCTATTACAAAAATGCCAAGATTTTTAACTCAAACGTCTTACACAAACAGAGGGTAAGTTAAAGGGTTTCATACATAACTAACAGAAAATTTTATAGAATCTAACATGATTGGAAACAGTTTAAATCAATAAATACATGTCTGAATCAAACAGTTTTTCATTAGTAATTAGCGGTTACGTTTTTTAGGGCACATGGCACAAGAAAAATGCCAGATGTAAACTCAGCCTTATTCTACAAAAAACAGACTTCAATGCAAAAATCTGGAAAGTGAATTCTGGAAAAACTGGAAGTAAATTCTTTCAAACAAAAATTTTTTTTTGAAAATCTGTTGATTAAGAAGTACGTGAAATATAAAATTAAATTTTAATGGGCGTTCCTCCGCCCATTTTTAAATGCAAGATTGCATGTTTTTTAGAGCTCATGGCGTGTGTTTAGTTTTTTAAAAATCGGTAAATTGGAATCACTTAAAATAGAATATAAAATTTAATGGGCGTGACCTCCCACTTTAGTGGTAGTGGTAAGTATCGTAAAAATTGGTTATTGGTTATTTCAGACATAAAAGAATTTTTACACTCGGTCTAAAATATACCGAGTTATGAAGTAAAAATGTCAAAAATAAAAATATACAGACGAATTGATAACCTCCCCTTTTTTTGAAGTTGGTTAAAAAACTAAAATTTTAATTGAAAAAAAAAACAATTATTCATTAAAAACTTAATTCAGTCAAATAAAGTTTTGTTTAAATGTGTAATTCGTTACACGTTTAATTAAAAATTTAATTGTGTCAACTAAACTTTTGTTTCAAATTTTAATTGACACTTACATTTTTAATTCATTTTTTTTTTTTTTTTTTTTTTTTTTTTTTTTTTTTGAAGCTGTTGATTGGAGGAATATTTCTTCTGTGCATTTTTCCCATAAGTATAGGTCAATGTTGAAATGAAATAAAACTAATTGATTGTAATGCATTAACGATATAAAATGCATTCCCACCTGTACATAATGACATTCAACATTGAGTATGAAATATGACATCGTCCAAATTGAAGCCAAAAAAATCCATTTTTCAATGCCTGTCGTATGGATCACACTGAATTTCACAGAATGAGAAAGAATTTCTACAATAAGAAATAAAAGCATATTGCAAAGTTATTTCCATAGACTGTGTGCACTGCAGCATTTCGCTAGTTACATTTAGGATGTTTGCTAAAATTACACGTCATGCACGTCCATAAATTTTTTTATGCAAGAACTATAGACCATTAATCGAAAAAAAAACTAAAGCTTCATGCATATCGCTCCTTTATTGCAAAATAGTCATATGTTAGAAAAATTAGCTTTTCAAGTTAATGTTGTGTAAAAATTTCATATGAAAGGCCTGTAAACTCAGATGTATGAAATTTAGTTTTCATAGGCGGTACAATGGTAAAGATGATTTATTTAAATACCTTAAAAGAAAATGGATGGCAAAGCGTTCAGAAACTAAATCTTGGTAACGATTTAAATTTTCTACAAAAACAACCTCAAGATACAGTCAATTGCGTTCGATGGTCGAGTCTTACATTTATTTATATAAGCGACATGTAAATAGATAACATTGATAAAAACCTCATGGGAGGCCTGTGTCTCTTTAATCAAAATATATCTATACATATGTGTAAAAGATCGAAATCAAAGATTATTGTCTGCCTTTCTACATACAATACATCATTTTTTTTTTAATTATGAATTGCAGTATTTTATTTTAATTCAAAAAAAAAAAAAAAACCCACAGAAAAATCCTATAGAAGTAAACAATCGATCGATCGGTGAGTGCAAAAGAGATATAAATAACCTAAGCTGGTAACACTACAGCAACCAGTAACAAATGGGGATTTTGTGGTACCCACTGAGAACATGAAAATCGAATAATACTAAACAAAGAAGCAAAAAACGCCAAGATTCATTATATTGTATAAATTCGCCGTAAAAAAGAGAGCGAAGAATACAAAACCATTTGTTGCATTTATCTGTGGGGAGCACTATGAATTATTATGCGTTTTGTTTTTATTTTAAAATTCTTTTTTGAGTAAAATGAAAAAGCAATACATACATATAAACTTTTCGTAGCCACAGCTTTGCCAGTTTAGGAGATTTGTCCCCAAACTGGGGATTTTTTCGCGATTGGGGATAAGAACTTCGTGTTGATGATAACCAATTTTAAAGAAATTTTGGGGATTTTTTTATAACTGATGGTAACAAGATTTAAAGCCTGACCCACGATATCGACAACGTTCGACTTGTCGCACGCTTACATTTGAAACAACAACAAAATATTAAAATTTGTTTTTGTTTTGAATGTAAGTGTGCGACAAGTCGAACGTTGTCGATATCGTGGGTTTGACCCTTATTTTTGATCTAAGATATGTGCGCCTGGCAAGTCTAAAAATGTGTGTTATTATTCATAGTGAATAGTTTCTAATAAAGAATAAATATCAAGGCAGATTAACCAATAATGAACACTACAAAAACAAAAATACGTGAAAAAATGCAATATGCTTCTTACAATAAACACACACTTTAAAAATTATTCAATTTGTTGTGACAAATTTAATCCTTCTCCTGAAATGCTTGAGCTTTGTAATTAATATAAGTACTATGTGCAAAACAATTTCTGAGGCTGATGAGTCAGAAGATTTCGATTCTAAAGTTTTTGAACTGTTAAGCTTTAGTTAAAAATATTTTATACTTGTGTGTATTAAACTATTACCTAATTTACATTTGGCATTTTTTTCATGAAATTAGTTGCATGAAAATTTTTTATTTGTCAATAGGAGGCCTGGAGTAGCAACTCATGTCAAAAAAGTTGTCAAAAATGCATCAGAGATTCATTATACGCCCTTTTTTATATAAAATTCTCTTTTATCGCGCTGCAATTAGCAAATAGAAAAAGTTGCGTGCAACAAAATTCATGAAATTTCATGAAAAAATGCTTAATGTAAATCAGGTATATGTGTAATTTTTTCTTTGCAAGTTTTATACGATTCAGTACAAATTAAATTAATATGAATGTAAATATAGCTATCGGTATACATAACTTTATGTAATATATTTACATATATGTTATTTTTGCCAATATTTTTTACACAAATTTAAAAAATTTTATATTTTTACAAAAGAAAAATTTTGATCAAAAACACTCAATTCGGGCATTTTTTGCGGATGACAAATCAAAAATTGGGGATAAGCTCTAAAAAAAAACTGGCAACATTGCGTATCCAAAATATACAGCAACTCTTGCAGCAGTTGCTCGTTCTCTTCCTCATCTTTATTTATATTAATAAAAATAAATTATGTATGAATAATTCATATTAAGTTTGTATCGATTAATCATTCAATTGTCTTTGTGCTTGTTGAACAAATTTAGGCGAATTTGTTAAAATGGTTTTGACGTGTTCCTAACTAAGCTGACAACTAACTACCAGAGAATAAAAATAAATTTCAAACAAGAGACAAATGTGACTCTCGACCATTTTAACTTTATGAGATTTGATTGATTTTTAATTTCTTTATTATAGTCACTGGTATGTTTATTTCTGTAACTATTGTGCACGTTGTTGCTTTTTAATAAAGTAAGCAAAAATAAACAGGTAGAGGGAGGGAAAAGTAAGGGACAACACAGCAAATTTGGTTAAAACAACAAGTGTTTAGATCAAATTATGAACGCAATTAAATTGATCATGTCCATAATCAATGACATGCACCCGCATAAAATTATAGAATAAAAAATTATAAATTGAAAGAAATAAACGTTGATTATTATCTAGATCACGAACTCAGTAATTATAATAAAATTGAAACCAATAAGAGAAGGAAAAAGTAAAACGAACTTTTATGAAAAATTGGTAATATGAACATTAGGGATGTAACGAATACCAGTTTAGCGAATGCGATTGCGAAAACGAATAATGCATTTGAATTTTTGCGAAAGCGAATGCGAATGCGAAAGCGAATGCAAATACTTAAAATACGATAAAAATCACATGAAACTTAATTTTTTTAAGAACATGAAGTTGTATTTATATGTATAAATAGATGCAATACAAATAGCATTTTATTTAAATTGAGTCTTTAATTAAAAAAAAAAAATTACAAATCAATCAACCCATTCGTACTTTGGCCCTAAAGCCTGGTACTCTGTTCAACATTTCATGTGAAATGCTGTCAAAATATATATTAACAAAATTGGAATGAATTGTTCATGAAAAATCTTGGAAAAATAGTACTATTTTCATCTTGGGACAAAAATATATGAAATATATCTTCAACATTTTAAGATTTCATGCGAAATAATATGCGTGGCACTTGTTTCGCATGGAATTTACAACAAACAAGGGCTGGTTAATATTGTTAGCTTTTAAAATTTTCTGTACGAAGTAATGAATGGTACTCAACATTTTTCCAAAGGTTTGAACAGACTACAAAACAGCTAGATTGTGGATTCATTATGATAATTATCATTTATAGAAAAGTTTTCCGCTAAAATTTTAAAGCTTTGTTTCGAATCGTAAACTATTTTCGTAAAAGAAGTACAAATTTTGTTGTCTTTAGTATTCGCTTGAAATATTCGCATACAGTTTAGCGAATGCAAATGCGAATGCAAATAGCAAAACTAAGCGAATCATTTGCGAATGCGAAAGCGAATGCGAACATTCGTTACCTCCCTAATGAACATACATACATATGCATGTATGTATATAGAACAAATTCAAACAAAATTGCCGAAAGTAATTTAAATATTATAATTTCAGGTTAAAATTAATGTGCAGTAAAGCACTAAAAAGTAATAAGGAATTAACTTCTACAATACTTGATTCTTCTTGTAACTAAATTTACTATCGAAAAAGGAGGCAGAAATAAACAAACAAATTAACGCATTTTACATGGAAATTTAAATGGACCTAATTGTAACCATTCGAGGGTGGACTCACATACATGACAGTAAAAATTTTAATTTTACCAAAACAAATCCAAATTTTTGTTTGTTTAGTCTAAGGCCATTTAATTTTTAATTTGGTAAGAGTTCAAAGTAAAAAAATCGCCTGAGCGGCGATAAATTGCAAAAATCTGGCAACCATATTCACAACTACACATTAAAAGCGAGCATTTGGTTAAATTTTAATCCATAATATTCATGATACAATTATAACAGGTACATGCACAAGCCCAGCCTGTTAATGTATACAATACCTACAGTTGTCCAAATTTGTTTACAAGCTGCAAAAATGTTAGTGTATGTGTGTGCATAAAATGATTACAGTGTTGCCAATGAAATTATACATGGCTGTGTTTCCAATTATATGTTGAAGAAAATTACAATACACATCTTTTGTGTAGGTTAAAATTAAAACAAAAATAAATAAAAATAGAAGCCAAAGTAGAATTGCACACAGATTATACATGAATGTAATTACATGGCCTACAAATGAGAGTAATTGCACACCCTGTGTAATTACACACCTATTGGCAACACTGAATGACTATAATCATTCATGAATGCCGCGTCTGCAATTGTACTTTAGTTACCCTGTAATTGTTATTTTTAAAAACAAAAGGCATGTGTTTCTGACAATTATTCGTTTGTTTATACCAACAAAATGAATGTGTTTTTTGGTGTTGTAATTTTGTTGTAGTCGTGCATGTACCTAGTATTATTGTACCATGATAATATTCTTATACTTATTCCAGTTGGCAACACCGACAATACAATGTCAAAAAATTGGGGCTTGTCTACTAGCTCTCGAGAGAAATTTTGTGCTAGTGACAGCGTAGTTTTGTTCTCTCTAGAAAATATCATGAACCTGTCAATAGCAGTCAATACATACCAAAAAATTGGTATGTATTGACGTGACGTCGATGTTGACAACTGGCATAAGGGTGATTAACTTTAAAGAAAGTCTTTAAGACTTGGAATACTTCATTGCCGCAGCGTTTGTTGGGCTTGAAGTTTATGTCAAACAGAATGGAAAATTTTTGGAAGTTGGTTTTACTATTTTACAAGTGTTTATGGTTTGGGCGGTATTTTTTTTTAATTTGTGCAGTTCAAATTAATGAAAAAAAAAAACAAAAAAACTTTGCATATTTAAACTTATAACTGCACAATTATTTTTAATAAAAAGTTGGTAACTGACACTTATAAGTCAAGATTTCAAAATTATCCAATTTTTGCATTAATCACTTTTGTTTGTAATATCAGGATAGCTGTGTCCTCGTTAAACTTATAATTAGCGTAGTTTTCAAATATATGTATAGACATAAATGAAAGATTACTTATGAAAACGTTAATAAATTCCTTACGACACCAAAAAAAAAGGGGTTACCACCTCCCATCAATCTGTTGATCATTCAATCTGTATGGAATAATTCTCAGTAATTTTTGTCAAGCACATTCAAATATCTTCATTTGACATTAAAGATACGTTAAAAAAATTTGCATTTGGTATATGTGTGACAATAAAATTGAAAAAAAAACAAATTGTCTGTTTTATAAAAATGAAGACGATTATAAATGATAAATTTATGATCTTTTTGTGTTAAATAAACTTGACAAATTGATTATATTTAAAAAAAAAAATATTTTATGTAATAAAATATCTACATAAATGTCAAGACTAAAGACTCATATGGAAAGAAGAATATTGCAATAGGTTAGGTTACCCTCCGTCTAGACTGACAATAAGTAAGTTGGTAAATATCTGGTTAATCGAACAATTTTTTATTTTTATGAATTTATTACTATTCAAATTATTTTACTACACACGTTTTCAAGAGACTATTGTCCTTTTTTTAATTTATTTTCTCCATTTCACTAATATTAGCTAAATGTCAAACGCAATACTAAAAATTCGAATATAAATTAACACTGAGTTTGACGCTTCATGTACACAATAATTGTCAATGAAAAACGGTTCACAATTATTGCAGGCTCTGGAAGAGAGTCGCTATCAATATTGACCCAATTCGAATCTAGTCGGTTTTAGTAAGCTTTCATCGTAGTTATATTTTAATTTAATTTTATTTTAATTTGTTTCCAATTTTCCAAAGTATTTTTATTTTAAATTTATATTGTAATCCTTGTATATTCTACCGGCATTCGCTGATACACTATTTGTAACAATCACAATGAGTGAAATTCACAATAGCGACATCCTTTATCGAATGAGCATTTTAATCAGTGTTGCCACATTTTATTTCCGAAAATCTTAGTCGACCAAAAAAACTTCATTAAAAATCAAAGAATATTAATATAGCTAGACTTTACTATAGACCTATGTCTGTTTAGCAGAAAACATCGTTGAAATTTAATCGAAGTAAATAAATATTGTTGCAGCGTATTACTTTTGTTCATACTCTTTATGAAGCAAAGAGAATATGTAAGTAGCTTATTCCAAAGGAACTTCAACTTATATGTATGCTAAAATAACCAATTATTATAATTTCAAAAATATTAGTTTTAGCTAAGAAATCGTTCAGTCTTTTTAGCATCTCGACATATGGTAATGGTACTAGCATTACAGAGTTTACTCATCAGCTGATATTTTGCTTACACTTTTACAAACAATTTATTTGACGATAAGTTCTTTGCCTTGCTCGATGCATACAATTTTTTGACAATTACTTTGTGAAACGCATAGAGTTGCATCTAATGCGGGTACATATATTCAATGTGCCTTGATATTAAATGAAAATTCATTCGGTCACTATCTTCAAATACAGTCGAAGACCGCAAGTTGCTCATAATAAGGGTCTATATTTGCGTTTATATAAAATTAATATAAGAAAAACACTTACTGCGAAAATCCTTTAAACATCATCATTTAATTAAAAAGATTAAGTTAAAGTCACTTACCTAAAAAGAAAAATAAAATCATTAAATTAATAGATGTTACACAAATTTAAATACACATATATGTACGAGGGAGATCCAAATACTAGCCTATCTAACGTATAGATGGCGGTAGTAGTTTGAAAAAAATTACTTTTGTGAAAAGTGGCAACCTTATACAACATGTGTTTATGTTTCAAGACGCCACATTGTTTATTATTTCTTTTAGTCATCAAAAATAAACCATTTCAGTGACTCACCGTTATGTAATACAATACGTGCATACTTTCTTTCATTTGAAAAGTCTCAGTACAACCAATATTAAAACCAGCTAGATTTTATTTTGGCGTAGTTTGCTCCTTTGATTGCGGCTATAAAGTATTGGATGGTGGGGATTAAACGGGGCCGAAACTTAGTTAAATTGAGAAAATTTTTCCCAAATTTAATATATTTTCTTTGATAGATCGGCCAATTTTAGAACCACCCTCGTATGCTTGCATTTAAAAGTAAGTGTAGTTATTTATGTTTGCGTATATTCGAAGTATGATTGACGTTTAAAAAAACTGTTCAATTAAAATTTTATTAATAAAACAAATATACAAAATATCAATCAAAAACGAGAAATACAAATAATGTTGTTACATTTCAAACAAAATTTAAATTATTTCACTTGACATAAGAAAATTGTCGAAATGTCTGCTGACAAGTACCCTTAATTCATTCATTCATTAGTCTGTTCATTAAATCGTTTATAGACCCTGGTAAACATTTGGTTTGTTGGACATTCGATATCTAAATTATTAATGGCAATTTTGTCTGTCTAAATCGAAATTAATAATGGTATCATTTTACAAGCATCTATTGAATACAAAATATCAAACATCACTTTATTATGTGTCACTAGCATTTATTTAACGTTGTTGAGTAGGAAAACTAAACGAAATTAAAAAAAAACAATTCAACAAACCGACTAGCCAATTATTATTTTAAACTTGATCTCTGAGCTCTTGTTGCCAGTGGACTTATGTAAAACTTCCGTTGATGCCATTAATTAAATTTAATATGGACTTGACATAAAATATAAATAATGAAACAAACGTATAGAAAATAAAACATCAGAAATTCATAACAGGCTTGCTTCACTAGTGGTTAATGAATTTTTTTTTCTTTTTTGCTGCAAAATGTGTAGTGATCATCCTTATTTTTTTATTTTTAACACTAAAATGCAGTATTATTATTTTCTTTGTATGACGGTATAATAAGCAGGGTAACCCGAAATATGCATTTGCAATTAGAGATGCCAAACGGAAGTCCTGGCGTTGAAGTCTATATCAAAATCGCGAACATATGGATGACTAAAAATCAGTCCCGATTGGCATCTCTATTTGCCATTTTTTACGGCATAAAATGTGGCAGCACGAAGAACTTTTTATAAACTTGCACTACCATTTTTTAATTTATACATGGCATTTTTTAGTTCTTAGAACCATCCGCCATTATATTGCTCTGATTAACATCGGCTAAGGCCAGTTTGCTTTTTCTAAAGGTCACATATCGTGAAATAGAAAGAATCCTTCGTATTTCTGCCTTGTTGATAACAGGTGCCTCAAACATGCTCTTTTCGTAATGATGCACTGCCTGCAAACTCACCTCATGGTCAATATATTATTTTCGAATATATTATTTTCAAGACCTACGCCATGATATTAGAACACTTGGGCAATTTTATGGAGTATATAATCTACTGCTCATCCAAACAGTCGCCCGATAGAAGATTTAATGTCAACTCATTTGATACGCATGGAACGATGATAGGAAATCTTTTCGGCGTGCTCAAATGTTTTTATAGAAGCACCTCAATCAGGCTTGTTATGAACAGCAAAGTGCAGTTGATAAGAGAAATTTTTACAACAAAGTTGATAAATCAGTATTACGAAATGTCAGCGATTGAAAAAGAGGTATCAAACCCAATTTTTCAACCATCAAATACAAAATCACTATTGTGAATAGCTCTTAACGGAAATTTAGTTGTTTTTGCAACTACAAAATCACTATTGTGAATAGGTATTAACGGATTTCTCTTTTTGCAACTACAAAATAGTAACAGAAAAGTATTTACTCAAAATATAAGTAGTAAATAAATAGGAACACATATGTATATAAATAAATATCGTTAAAAATAAACAAAATGATTGTGCGTATTATGAGCAACAAAAAGTAAATTGGAAGGCTTGTAAGCTTGATGGCAGCAAACACGGACATCGCAAGGGCATCTGCTCGAAAGTGGTTGGTTTAAAAAATCGGAGGAATATACAACAGAGTTAAATAGGTCTTAGGTCTACATTCACTGCATCTTATTTTTTTCATGACAGCTGTTATTTTTTTCCTTCAAATGCATATTCACAAATGCGAATGCCAGCTTAATCATTCACAACTTTATGAACTGGTTTTCGTAATAACTTTCAACTTCTTAGTTGACAATGGGCGTACCTCCGCCCATTTTTTAAATGCAAGATTGTGGTTTTAAGAGCTGAAGGTGCATGTTAAGTCTTGTAAAAATCGGTAAAGTAGAACCACTTAAAATAAAATATTAAATTTTAATGGACCGGAGTCACGCCCACATTTTTAAAAGGAGGATTGTGTCTATTTTAGAGCTCAAGGTGTGTGGTAAGTTTCGTAAAAATCGGTTAAGTAGAACCGCGTGAAATATTATAATAAATTTTAATGGGCGTAACCCCGCCCATTTTTTCAACTTTCAAATTTTGTAATTACAAGAACTAAAGGTGTTTCACCCGCCCACTTTTTTGCAATGGGACCAATGGGAAGCTATACCCTCTCAAACAAAAAAAAAAATTACAATCGGTACTGAGTTATGAAGATACATACCTTAAGAAGAAAAAAAAATAGAGACCAATTGTTAACCTCTTCCTTTTTTGAAGTCAGTTAAAATTTAACGTAAATCTTTTAAATGTCATTTGTGGATTTTTTCTATATAATTTTTTTAAGTCGAAGCATACAAAAAACCTCAAGTAAAAATTAAATATTTGTTCTTCATAAAAATTTTAGAGAAGAAAAAGCGCTTAAAAATGTATGAGTTTGTTGCCAGTGATAATTTTTGAAATTCAAACAGTCTTATTTATAAAACTTATTAAGGTTTTTAAAACAAATTTTCATAAAAAATTTATCTTAAAAAGGCTTTATAAAGCCTTAATAATTTTTAAATAAGGCCGAAACAAATAAGTAATATTTTTGAAATTTTCTTTTACTGTCCACTTTGGTTAGATGTTTTATACGAGTGCAAGTTTTCGTGAGATTTATTCGTTTATAATAATAATTGGAAATGAATTATTGTTTTTTTCCACTAACTTATATTTAATATTTAGACGAAATAATTTTGTTTTGCAACTGAATAGTCAAAAGTTGGGGAAAAATTTTGGTAACCTTTAACTGACAACTACTGTAGGTACTTAAAGAGCACCTGATATTAGATAAAATGAGATCAAGCATTACCTTTGTGCCCTGTAGTACATCATGGCAACATGAAAACTTAAAATTAGTATAAAAATGGTTATTTTTGTTAGTTAACTTAACAAGCACAAAACATACAGAAGTGTCACGAGACGGAAGATACGGGTATTTTTCAGTTTGTCTCGTTTTCCCTCAAATTTTGTCGTCGGTTTTGTTTTGCTACGTCTTTCTAGTGCAATACATTTTTATTAGCAGTGTTAATTGGTAAGTAGTAATACACTACAGTATGAAATACACTATGCTTTTCTCTTTCTTCCATGAATTTTAACAAAAACCTGATTGGAGCTTTTTTTACCTGTCACTTTCTTCACTTCTGTGTATTCTGTGTTAACAAGCTTTTCTTTTCAGGCTAATTACTCCATAATCATTCTCCTAATTGAAGTACAGCAAGATACGAGTACATCTTTACTAATATTATAAATGGGAAATTGAGTTTGTTTGCTACGCTTACACTCCCAAACCGCTACACCGATTTTGAAATTCTTCCACCAATGGAAAGCTACATCACCAGTGTAAAATATAGGATCTTTTTTATCCGGTTCGGGACCGGTTTTTTATATTTGGTACGGATTATTTCCAAAAGAATACATTTTTGGGGTGGTTAGGGTAATTTTCGTGTCGGGTCTGATTGTTTAACCAGTTTTAAACCAGGTTTTATGTATTTTTATGAGATAAAGATAAGTAATGTGCACTACCAATTCAGAACAGTCCAAAATAAACACAAAATAAATTTATTAACTTATTAATATATGTATATTTGTTTAAAAAGAAGAAACAGAAAAATCAAATGTTTCCAACAATTTTACTGAGTTGTGGTGTGTGTTTTATCCGTATCATCAATACAATTTTTACACATGAACTGTCGGACGGACACACATCGATCGTATTAGCAAAAAATCATAATAAAAACAAATGTCAATATTTATAAATCAACAACATTGGAAAGCAAAATGAAATTGTCTCTTCAATAAAAATCCACATATTAATTTTATTTTTATTATCATTTTATCCCACTAAATTGCAAACAGACAAACTGTATTTTTGTGTAGTCTTTTTTTTTGCATTATTTTATTTTATTTATTTAATTTTTGCATCTAAATGCATTCATTTATCTTTTGCTTCTTGTTTCATCCAATGAGAAGTATGAAAGCATGTCTATGCCTGGATTGAAATTTATAAAATAAAATTTCATTGCAAGTTGCCAGGCCGCAACATGAAGTGTCCATCGTTGTTTATTTGCCTGCTGTTGTTAGGTTTGTGCTTTTGTCTATTACGGCGCTGCTACACGCAAAGAAAATATATGGTTGTAGAATGGTTGAGAAAACAATATTCTGTTCTCTGAAACAAATGTGTGGTCGTCGAAAACTAGTTATTGTTATTTTAAAGATTTATTTCGTTACGATATACAGAGCAATGTTTGAATTTAATAATTACATTATCACATCCATAGAAAAGTGTGATATGGTTAGAGTTTAACAATATAGTTTTGTTAAAAACGTATGACTACAACATAATTTGTATTATTATTTAAAAATAATATGATGTAAATAACAATATAATAATGTTATCCAAAACCGTACTATGTTAAGTTTTAAAAAAAAAAAGTTCAGAAACATCTGTCAGTTCAGTATTTTGTTTGTAAGCTATCGGTAGTGCACGGGTGATGTTAAACAAATGAATAAATAAATAAAGTATAAACAAAAGGGTAGACCAATAAAAATAGATAAACATTTGTGTATCTCTTTATACAGACATGTCTGTATGTCGTGTAAGTATACATTTCTATATACACATTTTATTTCAACAACATTAATTTATTTTTATTTCGAATTTAACGCACAGCTGTTTCTACAATAAATATATGATTAAAAAATAAAATAGTATTATTATATTAAATAATACTGTGGTCGTATTTAACAACATTAATATAATATAAGAACATAGTATGGTGAGTCTCAATTATATTTTAGTCACATCTAACAATAGTGTTGTCATATTTACAATACTAAGATTGGGTGTAACAAAGCTCATTGTTTTTGTAGATAATATTATTATTAACTCAGACAATAATATTATTTAAGTTTACAATAATATGATTTGACTGCAACCATATAATTCAATCATAGTATGTTGCTGTTTGATTATGTTTACCTCAACCATATTTTTTCTTTGCGTGTAGTTGATTAATGACGTCTTCTCCATAGCTGTCACTGTGACAGCTATTACGCTTTTGTGCATTTTAATTCAATCGTTAGTTGTTTTTATTTTTATTTGAATTTTTTAGACACCAAATCTTTTCTTTTGCATTTTGATGCAAACTTTTTATATGCATGTATGTACATATGTCATGCATGCTCGGGGCAACAGAGAACAGAAGGTATAAATAAAAAATAAATAAATAAATTCAAAACTATAATTTCTTCTCCCTCTGCGCTCAATTTAATTCTGCTGTGATGGTGACTCCCTCAATATTTTGTCATTTAAATAATACACCACTTCCAATTTGTTTCCCAAATTTAATTTTCAACGAAAATCATCAGAAAAAAAAGTTTAAATTAAGAATTTTAAATAAAAGGCACATATATACAGTGGGGAGCAGTGGTGAGTACATGTTTGTATCTTCTGCATTTGAAGGCGCATGAAAATAGTAATAATGAAGCTATTTAATTTTAGTTTTAGTTGCGCCGACAGCAGGTACGCCAATATCATGCTGTGCGGTTGTACATCATGGTATGTGATTGTTTTACATGAAGGCTATTTGAATATATTGCAGACCCATCCTCCCGATTTTCTAGACGTGATCGCATACCCTGAGAAAGATGTTATGTTGCAACAGAATGGAGACCCGAAAAAACCTCGAAAATCGTTAAGGAATGGCTGACTGGGAAAAATTTTCAATTGATGCAGTGGCCTCCACAAAGTACCGACCTCAATCCAATTGAGAATTTGTGGTCAATTGTGAAAATGTGGTCGGCACAATATCGAACGGCTCAATCTAGCTGAATCGAGCTGTGGCAATGTGTGCAGCTAGAGTGGCAGAAAATTCCAGGCGAAATTATCCAAAAATTGATCAAAAGTATGCCCAAATGCATAAATAGGGCATTCCAAAATAAAGGGCTATGGATCAAGTACTAAAAATACATCATATTTTAAATGTTGCCTGAAGGTGCAAAAGTGAGTACATGTGAGTTATTTTAATTTTATTTGGTTTTTTCTTTGAATGTGTAGTTTTTTGTTTTGTTTCAAAAGCATTTATGTTAGCAACTAAATAATAAATATAATTCAAAAAACTAAAATTAAATAGCTTCATTATTACTATTTCCATGCGCCTTCAAATGCAGAAGATACAAACATGTACTCACCACTGCTCCCCACTGTACATACATAAATATGGTTAAATTTTCAATTAAGTGTGTGCCGCTCAGTCACTCGCTGTTCATTGCATGACCTTGCGCTTATACAAAATAACTTTTGGATTTTATTTTCTTGACTTATTTATAAATAGGAACAGAACACAAGAATTAACTTGCGCACAATATTATGAACAACATTAAAAAGCCTGACCGCAACTTTTATATCTAGTATTATTAAAAGCATATTCACATCTTCAAATAGATATTCTACTTTTCGTAGCAAATGGTGTCTAGAATCAAAACTTTTTGCTATAGTTTTATTTTCTAATAAAATTTACATTATCATCGCATCAGCAAAAATTCACAATGAAAACCTTTCATGTTTAAATTCAATTTGTTTATTATATGGATGCAATTGTTTGTCAGTTAAAGGTGGGAATTGCAACTGGTATACAATTTAAATTTAAATAATAATAATAATAAAATTAATCACCCCTATCATGAATAGTTTTTCTCTCAAAATATTTTTCATTTTCACCAAATTGCAATAGTGAATACTATTTCCCTAGAAATGTGTTCCCTTTCTTGATTCCCTTCATCGTGAATAATATTTTTCACATGATTTTTTTCGCTTTTCTCTTCCACTTTATTTTTGAAGGCGAACTGAATTAATACTAGAGATGTGCACTTGAGCGTTTTTTGACTCACGACACGCACGCTCACGCATAAAAAATATTCTCAATCACGCACGATTGGTTTACAACTTATCACGATCACGCACGATTGGTTTACAACTTATCACGATCACGCACGCTCACGAAAAAGTATGTAATTCAATTTATATTTTTTTTGGGTTGAAAAATAAGTTTTTACACACAAATATGTACTCGTATGTACATACATACATACATATGTATGCACGTTTATATGTAAAATTTACACAGCACAGTGGGGACTTTTACAAAGTAAATGGAAATAAATATGGAACTTCCAAACTAATGATTGGATTTATATGAAACTCCTAACATCCGTAGGGGAGGACTTAGGCTTTATAACACATGTCATGACAGCCTTCTGGCTTGAGCTAGACAGGGGTTACAGTGGGCCAAAGTTGAGTACATGGGACCTAAAATAAAACTTCTAAAGCTTGTAACTTTTTTAAAAACTATCCAATTTTCACCGGATAATGAATTTGACAACTTGAAATTCTTAAGAAATAATTTCCCAAGATGTATGTGTTCGCGTACTCTCATAAGATATTTTTCTTAAGACAAAAAAATTTTTTTGCTTTGACTCTTTTTAGTATTTCGCCTATTACATTTTAGCTTATTGTTGGATTTTAAATAAAAAGACAGCATTAAATTTTATACAAAATTTTAAATAAAAATAGGAGAAAAATTTATTAATACTCATTTCGTGAAATCGGGAAAAGGCTAAAAAATCTAAATTTTAAAATTTCCCTGGAAAAGGCATGTGTTTTTTAAGTATCTTCATTATTTTCAGTTTTTTAAAAAACTTTGTCTAATAAATTCACTTTTTGTGTGTTTTGAATGTGTTTAGAGCCAATTATTTTGTATTTTGGATATGTACCCTACATGCAGCAATGTCCGAAAATCGCTAATTTTAAAAATATTTTTTGTGTTTAAGCGCTTACAAAAAATTGTGACGGTAGATTTTGAAAGTTTTAACTATAACATTTAATTATGTAGATAGTTTTCAACATGTTAAAGTAAAATTTTAGAGAGCCTTTTCATAAATATTGACATACGCGCAGATTTTCTGAAAAAGTGAAAATTTAGGGAAAATATATATTTTTCTATATTGGTATTTTTGAATTTCATATGAGCCAGTTTACTACGCCTGAAAAAAACTATAACAATAGCCCAATTCAAAATCTTGTGCAAATGGTCTTGCAAGGTAGCATGTGCAAAATGGTAAAGTATATTGATAATAATGATATGTCGTGAGAGCGTGATAATTTGTGCGTGATTATTAAAAATATCTCACGCACGATCATGCACGAGTAATTTATTTTTAGGTCACGCTCACGCATTCACGCGTGATTAATTATAAATTTTATCACGATAATGCGTGAGTCACGCGTGACACGATAAAATCACGACATTTGCACATCTCTAATTAATACATCGCGTAATTTCAACATTATACTTCCAATTATATATTCAATGTTATAAATAATTATTTTTAAGACAAGATCGGTAAATAATGTCCACGATTAATAACAATAATTCCCTGCAATATCTTTTTTTATTGAACATGAACCCCTTTTACTCACATGCAGTAAATTTTATGACGATGGTATACTAAAGAATTTTTTTCCACAACACCTAAAATATTTAAAAACACAACTTTACACTTAAAAACAAATTTCTTACTATCAAACTTAAATTTGTCGGATTTTCAATAACATAATTTTTACGCTTTACACAAGTTTTCTTCCCGTTTTTTTTACATTCACTATGCATTGATAGCGGTAAAAAACGTTCCCATGAAATTCGCGATAGCAAATTTCCTTCAAAGGGAATAAAAATTTTATGGGAACAAAAATTGCACATTTCATTCACGATAGGGGTGAATATGTAAATATGTATGCATGTATAGACTATACTCACAGAAACTTACAAATATAGAGTAAAAGACTTAAATGTAATAAAAGTATTCATAACACAAAAAAATAAAAATAAAAATAGACAATGCAAAATGAAAAATAGTTGCTACAGGTCATTACATGCCCGGCCATAAATGCAAAAGAAGCCGATGGAGAAAAAACATTCAAACTGGACTTTCGACTTACTGTGTTTGCATAAATTGTTGGATGGAAAAACGAACAGAAAGAAGAAACTTAAGAAAACAGAGCTTAAGGTTAGCTACACTTTCTTACTCTGCCTGCTGCTGCATGGAGAGTTACTGATTCCAAATATCAATGGAATGACGAATGGATGGATGTTTATTGACATGTCGTCCACTTGTAATAAAATCAAAAGTTTAAGATGAACAACAAAGGAAAATAATGTTTAAATAAAAATAACAGTTTTGAGTTCATTAACAGAGCAAATAAAAATATGTACGAGTATAAAAGAGCTGGCGGTCAATGGCATTTATTTTTGCTTTAGTTTAGAGAATTTTAAAGCTTAAATTAGACGTGACATAGCCATAATGTCATAGCCATAACCAAACCAAAATTCAATTGGTTTCTATGGTTGGAGTTATGGCGAGTCACCTATAATCAAATACAGTGTTGCCCATTAGTTTGGTTCGAACGGCTGTTCTCTATGACTATGGTTATCTCACGTCTGATTGAGCCGTAAAGCTTTTTTACTGGTTGGGACATTTGAACTTTTTTATTAGTTGTTCGAATAAAACATAAAATTTAAGTGATTATTATTCGAATAATTTTTTTTTTCAACTTTTATAGCAACAACTCTGAAACAATCGAAAATCAAATGCCTAATACACGTAATTCAAATTCAGCTTGAGTTTTAATAAAAAAAAATTAATTAAAAAAAAATAAGAGATTAGAACGAAAAGTATAGCAATTAGTTACAAAGTTTTAATTAAAATAATAGACCGAATTCCATCATCTATTTTAAGCTGCATTTATTTTCTAATCGCTATCGAGAACAATTTTGTCCTATTGGCAGTCTATTTCTATTTCCCTAAAGTCTAGAAAATAGCATGAGCCTGTCAATAGCAAGCAGTCAATTGGTTTCGACAACGGATAGATACGCTGGACAAGCTGGTGGCTAGCTACCCTGCGGCATTTGTAGTCTTGTTGCCGTGAAGGCGGCTGTGGTTATTGTGTTTAAGGCAGTGCGTGCGAGTTTTTCATCAATGCAAATAAATATTTTTTTTAATTAAATTTTACAAATAAATATTTTATATGGAAAATTGGAAACCACGAGCACTTAAAATGTTATACTTTTTCATGCAATTTGTGTTTTATTTTTGAAGCGATAGCAAAAATCATCTTCAGTTTTTTTATTACTAAAACACTATCTGCGTTATACATATTTGTATTTAATGGGTACGATTGCTTATGATCTTGCTAATTGTCTATTGAAAGATACTTAAGAAGGCCAAACCAAAGAAAATAAAGCAAAAATGAGTGAATGGGATCCACTTGAAGAAAAAGCAAATAGAAAATAAGTCCTCTTTAACATTTCGTGAAGGCAATTGAGTTAAAGTTGACCTTTTTTTAAGATTGCACAAAGAACTTTCAAATATTAGTACAACTCAGCGAAAAAGTCAGTATGTAAAATTCAGTTCTCATCAATTAGAAGTACATAGTGTGTAATTGATTTAATTATTTTTCGACCTTTCCAGCAAAAGGTTCACCGATCCCAAAATATTAAACGTTCTTGAGAACACTTTGTTTTATCATATTTTCATAGCGAAATAGTAAAATTTAACTTATGTAAAGAAATTTCGAAATATTCGAATGCAAAGGCGCAAAAAAAGCGCAACTTTTTTTGATATGGATATTTCTTTTGCTCGAGCGGGATCATCCATTAATTTTTGCTCTCGTAAAATTTTTCCAAGCATATAAAGAATCAAAAAGTAATGTATAGGAAACTATGCGATTGCAAGTACATATAACTATAAATTTTTGTTAAGCAAAATCGCATTCTTTGATGTCACGTGCAACATTGAAGAACAATATCTTTTATCAGTGCGTCGGAAAAAAATTGCTAAAAAAAATATAAAGATTAGTGATCGTTTTACCAATATAAAGATGGTCACGTGCGACTTCCTATTTATTATTTATATTTAGATGACCAAAACGAAAAAAGAGTTGCAAAAGATGGAGAGGAAAATTAAAGGAAGATGATATATTATTACATAAGAATATGTTTAAAAAAAAACGAAAGAATGCGGAATGGTATGAAAAACGGAACGCGTTGGCTGAAGGAAAATATTAAATGATTCAAGAGAAAAGGCGGAATGAACGCATATGTTAAAGTCAAAGTCGTCAGAAGCTTACAGAAATGCGAAATGCCGAACAAGCTCAAACGACCTTTAGAAATGAAAGCAAAAGCTGTAAAAAAAATTGAGAATGCTTTAACAAAGACATGAAGAAAAAATCAAAAGAACTTGGTTGAAGTTTTGCTTAAAATACATATTCAGCTGCGATGGTCGATAAGTAAAAGCAGCTAGAACGGGCTATTCTGAAAAAACTGTGTTTCATATTCCTGATACTATTTTTATTTAAATTTGCTTCAGTTTATTACTCATACTACATATTTTGTTTTAAGTTTTTAGTTATTATGTTAAAATAAATAAATTAATACTTTTGTTATATTAATATAATAAAATATTAAGCTTGTTTATTAATAATTAAAAAAAGAAGATAAACAGAAACAATATAAACATCATGATGGAAAAATTTTACGTACATGTCACGTGCGACTGTGATTAAAATGAAATTAAAAAAATACATATCATTTTTGAGTAAAATCAAATTAATTTTTAAGAGACACAACAGACATTTTGAGCCATAACCGCCAAAAAACTTAACCGACAAATTTTTTGGACTTCGTTTTTTACGATAGCAAATAATGATTTTGGTCAAAAAATCAAATTCGAAAATTATGTCGCTTAAGTTTTTTTTGGCGCTTATGGAGCGATTTTAAGATTAGTTAAACGAAAATATTGCTTTAGGTTTAACTGAAATCAGCGTTTTAATCGTTGGCCGCAAAAAAAAATTCTGTTTTTGTCACTTTCAAATGCCTTGTTTTTTGCAATTATCTTGAAAACGAGAACTCGCACTCATCGCCTATTATAGCGCTAATTTAGAACTATAAGTTAAGTTTATTACCGAAATAAAATACGTTTTATTTTGACTGTTTTCACTTTAAATGTGTACGACGGTCACGTTCGACATCATGGAAATGCCCATAACTTAATTTCTTCACTTTGTTTTAGAAACTAACGGATTTTCCAATAGGAAATTTGACAGTTGTGTGTGCGCACACATTATATCGACATCATCGTGAAAACCTTGAGATATAATATTGGACCAAGCGTTGAATGCTACACGACAAGTGTTCGTGATTGAACAATTATTCTCGTTCTTCTAAGACAATTGCAAATTATATACAAGTGGTCCCTAACTATTCCATATAGGTAACTGTCGGAATTAGTCCCATGTAATGCAAAGTTGGACCATGCAGTCTAGCCTTATGATATCGGAATCTGAAATGTACCATGTTTACTTCAATTATTTGAATTATATTTGAATTAGTCCTGGTCCTTTATGGGGTATAATTTACATGAATGTATGGACTAGTTGCTTCGAAGCAATGAAAAATAGATATTAAAAACACTATGTGAAATCATGTTCCTATTTTTGAGAGCGGAATGTTAAAAAAGATAGGCTGGAACTTCTTTATTCATATTTTCCACTTTTCTAAGCTGAGTGTAAGATTTTGGCTTGTTTTTTTTTTATTATTCTTCAATAGTTTTATGAGGTGTGAGATGAATTTAAAATATTTTATTAACAACAAATTTATTTTATGACTTAATAACATTTGAATAAAAATGTATGTATGCATATGGTGTCAAATTATATGCAAACCACAAGCAATGCACATTGACAGAAGTGAATGTATGTGAGAAGAAACCTCAGAAATTTTAATTGTAAAATAATAATAAAATAAATAAATAAATAAATTATAAACAAATAAATGAATATTTTGTAAAAACTATTTTAGTGGAAATAAATTGAGTGGCTGCTAGTTGGCTGCAGAGAAAATACAAAAATATTATTAACAGTTAATTAAACTGTTAAACTGAATGTAAAAATAAGATGACAACTGGGAAAAAATTATATGACGAAAATAATTGCTTGAAAAAAATATATGTATGTAGTAATAAAAAAGTTATTCAATAATAAAATCAAATCGTAAATAAATCAATTGAAAATTGCGAGATTTAAATGCAAAATATGCACAAATGTGTGAACCCAAACCGCAAAATAATCTTAAGGAAAAAAAAATATTGCAAATGAAATTGAAAATAAAATCATTGATTATCTTGAAGACAAAAAAAAAATATTTAACAACAATGACAGTAGTTTGAATAAAGAAGAAAAGTATAGTATATGGATATGTATGTATTTAATAATAAAATAATTGAAATACATACATTGGACACAATTATTTACAATAATAATAATAATATAGACATTATTGCCCCCACATACATATGGCGCTTTAACTTTTATTTACATGTATAAATATTTTTTCTTTTTTTTTCAAAATCTTAATTATAGTCTATAATCAACTTTATTAAAACTGTGAGCTGGTGGATTGTTTTTTCTTTTTTCTTCTCATATTATTGATTAATTAAACAAAATGCGTAAAGAATGTAAATAATTTTATTATAAAATAAATACAATTTTATTATTTATTTTATACATATATATGTAATTTTTAGTTTCTAATTTATATTCCCGGGTGTTAAGATTGAAGTGAGGCTTGGCATGTACCCAACGTTGTCTGGTATGCTGTTGGTTGTTTCACATTTAAATCAATATTCTCAAAACAAATAAAAGCCAAGTGATACGACTGTGCTAAAGCACTACACTTTGTAACCACCCGTTTAGATTGGCAATAAATATGTTGGCAATATTGCAATAAAACGACGGCAAAATAACGGAATAATATTACTGATTGCTTTAAGCTTCAATTAGACGTGACTTAACCATAACCATAACAAAAAGCTATGTTTGACTAAGGCTTAAATTTAAAATTTCCATATCCATAACGAAAACCAAAATTCAATTGGTTTATATGGTTATGGATATGAAGTTATGGCGAGCAGTGTTGCCAGTAGATTTCTCGAAAAAATACCTACACATGCTAAAAAAAATCCGATTTTTCCCTACACGTTGAAAAAATTTCCCCTACAAAAATCCCTACGCATTTTAGTCATTAAAATAGAAAAAAACTATTAGTTATAAAAATATATATATATATATATATATATATATATATATATATATATATATATATATATATATATATATATATACTGAAAATTTGGTAAAAATAAAATAAGTAAAAAACTAAAAAATAATAATACATACGAGTACATATTTATGTACTTTTAATTAAATTCAATTAAAACAATTAAATTTAATTTAATTTTAAAAATTAATATGAATAGTTCTTTTGAAAGAAAATTTTAAAGTATAAATTCAAGTAATCTTTCAACATTGAATGATATTTTAGAAAGAGCATGTACCAAGGCGAATTCATGTGGAAGGTGGTGCCATGTTAACTGCTGCTTTTTTTAGGAAGTTTGGCTTGTCAAATTTCATTGCAATAAAGTACTAAGCTAAAATCTAATATTTTCGTAATGACAAAAAATTTTTTATTACTAAACCATCTACTAGCACCCGAATTTTATAGATTTTGATCCGCTGATCACGAATCTACTGTTTATTTTAAAATCCATTAAAATATGAAATTTTTTTGGGAATTAAAAAATCCATATTTTTGCTGCAGATAATGCATTTGGTGCGGAACTTTTTTTTAAGATATCAAAAAAGTAAAAACGCAGTTTGTCTGAGAATTTTAGCCCGCATATAAAAACCCAGTGAGCCTTTGTGTTTAAAAAATACGCATAAGCCTAATATACATTTTAGTTTCGCCAACTTTTTTTAACCACAAACAACTCTGGAAAGTAAAATTTTTTTAGCCGTTTTGAAAAAGAAAATATTACTAAAAAAAAGTTATATTTGCGTTTATTTCACAAATAATGCGACATGACGAAAAAATCCCTACATTTTGTAGAACATAAAATAATCTGTCCGATTTTCCCTACCCTTCTATTTTAGTATCAAAAATACCTTCATGTAAGGCTTTTCCCCTACTTCTGGCAACACTGATGCCCATTAGTTTGGTTCGAACAACTGTTTTGTATGGTTATGGTTATGATGGCACGTCTAATCACGGGGACCGATGACATTTTTCAAAAAGTGGTACCAAATAGGGGATTTATCAAAAAAAAAAAAAAAAAAAAAAAATGGGCAAAAAAAGACAACTACACTAAACTTTTTATTTTTATTGTATTATTGAATAATTCACTCTAAAAAAAGCGGGACTAAAAGTGGCAAGGCAGTCAAAAAAGTGGCAATTTGCCACTTTAGTCTGTCAAACGGTCACGCTGCGTCTAATTTAGGCTTAAAGGTGACTCGCCATAACGCTATAGCCATAAACAAGGCAAATTTATACTGATATTGATGATTTCCAGCTGTGCATATTCGCCTTTTATATTTATTAGTGTACAATTTACTGCTGTCCGAAAATTTCCGAACGGTTGGATTTGATTTCACACAAGAGAAAGTAACATCTGAGCATCAGATGCTGAATTGAGACCACCTGATATGAATCTCCTTGGCACAAAAGCGAACAAAATCACAAAACCAACGAAAAAAAGCGTCAAACTAAAACAATCACTAAAACTAAATCAAATCGCCAAAAACAGAAAAAAAACCTTAAAAACAAAAAAAGCGGTACTTAAATTTTTTGTAAATGTCTACAACAGGTAAGATATTCGTTTAAATAGGCTAAAGTTCGTATAGTATTACACATGTAGTGTCATGTGCGAGACACAGTCGCACTTTACTGAATTTATATCAAATTATTTTCTAAAATGCACTAATATTATCTAAATGTTAAACTCTATAAAAAAAGTCGAGTTTGACGTTTCATGTTCGCAATCATTTACTACGTTTATACGTGCCATATTTGCAAATAATTTATCTCTGTTTGCACGGTAAAGAAAAAGTACAAATTTTGGTAGCATATCTATAGAAAACTTACTTATGTTTACAAAAAAATAATATAAAATATGTAACATATAATTATTTGTTTTATTTTTTATTATTTTCTTCTATCAATGTTTTTGTGCAATATTTATCAATATATTTATTGGTTTTTTTATTATCAAGCATTTGTAAGCGTTTATTTGCAAATATGTAGTGACTTAATTGTGAATTAGTAAGTCACAATAAAACAACTAATTATATGGCAACAATTTACAGTTTTATTTGCAAATACATAAAGGTAGAATTAGTAAAATCGTATCGTTCTACTTTACAGCTTGCCGTATCGTTCAACTTTGTGCACAAGTTATAGAAAATGTAACAGTTTGCACAGCACATTTTTTTTTTGTCTGTCTTTGAATGCGGCTTTTTTGACATTCGCTACAGAAAAATCTGTTTTCTGTAGATTTCTACGTCAGCAGTGCTAAAACCATAAGTCGTGCGTGTAAACGCAGTAAATGTCAACGAAAAACTGTTGGCAATTATTGCCGCAATTATTGCGAGTACGAGTATTTAAGTTTTGACATTTGCTGAAATATATCTTAATGAATTTATTGTCAGTCTAGACGGGTTGCAACTTGTTAAAATTCCATGCTAATTTATGTTTTTGTTTCCAAATAAATAAACTCGTATATAAACAAAATGGCGTTTAGAAATTTCCATAATTTTTTTTTTTTTTTTGTAACGAAAGCTATACGAAACTCAAATCCCTTAACACAAATTCCTTGCTGTAGGGTATTTTCATCTTACAACAACTGCTATTTAACGATGCACTTTATAAACAATAACAAATTGTTGAATCAATTGTGATGTTAATTAAATATTTAATTAAATAACACTTGCTCGTCGGGCTATTGCTCCATGTTCTGTTGCTGGAGACAAGATGAACAACAGCGAGCCAGTAAAATTTTAAATAAATAATTTCTGATTAAGGGGATTACATACAAATTAACTATTGTAAAATTATAAAAAATTGATTTAATTAAGTAATAGTATAGTACGTCGTATGAAATTCAAACAATACACAATTTTAAATGGTTAATTACATACATATTTCAATATTCAGTAGAAACATGTGTACAATTAACAATGAAACAATACGAATGCCACAAAAATTAATAAAACAGCACAAATCTTTATTTTAAAATAAGACACTGAAGGAATATGTATCTTCTATGAAAGGGAAAGCGTTAAAAATTTAATATATGTAGTTTAAGTTTAACTTTGACATTTGTTGAAATTCTCATTTGTTTAAATGAAAGTTTAACTTAATATCTCTAGTTGTTGGAAGAAAATTTTTGTGTAAAGGTCCTCTGATGATCTGCATTAGCAACAGTGAAATGCGCATAGGACCTAGCAAAACTTAATTTAAGGCAAAACAAAAACAAATTTTAATATTTTGTTGTTGTTTCAAATGTAAGGGCCAATCCCACGGTGTCGTCAACGTTCGACTTGTCGCACATTTACATTCAAAACAAAAACAAATTTTACTATTTTGTTGTTATTTCCAATGTAAGTGTGCGACAAGTCGAACGTCGTCGACATCGCGGGACAGGCCCTAAGTGTGCGACAAGTCGAACGTTGTAGACATCGTGGGACAGGGGGTAAATGTATATTTAATAAGAAATATTTTACTGCATAAGTAAAATAATGGTTTGGAACTATTAGTGCGTTAACAAATGTTAAACTCAAATTGTAACGATTTCAAAAAAAAAAAAAAAAATACCAATAATTAAATATTCTTTTGTTAATTAAAATTTTCTGTGTGTAAAAACTTCGATACACTTTTGATACTCGATCGTAAAATAATGCCAGAATTATCCTTCTGCTTTGAAAATTGGTTTCTTCATGTCAAAAGACGAGAGAAAATACTTTTAAAAACAATAAATGCATTTTAACACGTTTTTCGTGGCGTTGGCTGAATTAGTTAGCACGTGGACTACAAAACCGAAGGTATTGGGTTCAATTCCTGTATCCAACAGTCATTAAAAATAACAACACCACGAATTTTTCTGATGTGCATTAGTGTCCCTTTGTGTCATTGGTTGTAGAAAAGTTCAAGTGATGAAGGCGTAGACACTGGTATAACGGCTTCAGCGGATAATAAAGCTAATATAACATCAGAGCGCCCTCTTTCGTCGATATTGTGTAATAGAATCATCTGCGAAGTAAAATAACTGATAGAATGGCTACTAACCACAGCTTCAAAAAAAATTTAATACGCCTCATTTAACACCAGAGGCGCTGCAACACTGCATTATTAAAAACGTGCAAAAAGCAGAGTTGTAAAAGAATGAAGCTTTTCTCTGTATTTTCTGTCAGCGCACGTCTTCTCTAGCACTAAACCTTTCTTAAAAAGGTAACACCTAGTAATAGTAGTAGGCATTAATTGCGTGAATGTTACTTCTCTTCAAAAAAAAAAAAAAAATGTCTTCATACAATATGTATACATACATATTTTCAAATGCAGAGACATCGTTTGATTAGTGGACGCTGGTTCTGCACTGATTATTTTATTTTGTATACCGAATTGGTGTGTTGAATTTAAAATGTTACATGATTTAAAAATATTTTACTCAAAATATTGAGTAAATATTGTTGTCGCCTTGTGTCAATAATTTAACGCTTAACGAGTTTTTATTAACCACCAATATTAATAAGCGAGTGGGAATTATCAAGTTATGGATGGATGGTTGGGGTGGTGGTTGTGTTAGCAAAAGATTGCGATTTGATAAAAATCAGTAACAAGTTGTAAGTAGCAAGTAACAGCAACAGCAACAGCAACAGCAATAACACCAATATTTTGTTTATGTTAACCGCATATACATACATACCTATACATACATATGTATGTAAAATAAAAGAAATGCTTTACGTTCCTCAAATATTTTAATTCCAAATCATGTCACTTTGTTTAAATCTCAAATTCGTTATAAAATTTAAAGAAAAAAATTTTGCAAATAAAAACAAATAAATATTGATGAATAAATAAATATATGATTTGTTAAGCGGATATGGGATTACAAAATTATTAATTTATAATTTTTTTTTTTTTGCAAAAAAGCATTAACAATAACTAACGAGCCGAGCCGCCTGGAAGTAACTGTTAAAGCAAACATGAGTGTTTGTTTAAAATTCTTTTAGGTATTGAAAAACTGTATTTTGCTTGCAAGTCTGGAATGAATAGCCAAACCATAAAAGGAAGCTTGTGTTCTAAGAAGATATAAATAAAATCGGCAGTTAGCGAGGAAAAAAAAAACCTGTAAAATTAAGCATTACAGTGTGCTGAATAAATGCTACACTTACTTACCTACTGGTATCTTCAAGATACTCCTTACATACATATAAAATACAAAGAGAATAAAAGCCAAAAACTAAAGATTACATTGGGATGTTTATGGGGGCATGTAAGTAGCGAATAATGTAACAGCACGATAAGGGATCATTAAAGGAGGGTAAAATAAAAAAATAAATAAATAAAACATGCAAGGTAAGTGGAATAAAACGGCATTTTACAAACAACTTCTGATGAAATTTAACCCTCATAAGACGCGGAAAGATCTTGAAAATATGTACAGTCAAACCGTGATAATACGCTCTCCGTTAATTCCAAAACCTCAAAAAAAAAACGAAAAAACAGCTAGTACCTTGAGAAAAACTTTGCGAAAATCACACACATTTCGGTGCCCACGTTGAAATAAAAATACAAATGTCAGAGAAAAATTAGCTTTCACTTTGTATTATTAAAGGGCCACTCAGACTATTATACATGTATAAAGACTTTCATCACACTTGACGAGAAAAAAATCTAGACATTTCTTTTGACTGTCAAAAAATTTACCGTAAAGTAAAATTTCGTGTTCACACCATCACTCTTCATATCACATTAAAAACTCAAGTACATATATAATGCCAACAACTGTTGAGGCTTGACATGCCTACATTAATTGTTGACTTCCGGCGGGAGAGTAGTTTCATGCAGGCTGTGCACGTGCCGGCCTTTGAAAATAAACGGCGGATAAAGTAGCTGATTTAAATAAGATAAAGAAAAATAAAATTGTTATAGCCAGTTTACACTACGAACACACGAGCAATTTGATGTGTCTTAACACAAGCAATAAAGCCGACAGAATGATGACGTCAAATTGCTTGTGGTCAACAATGTATCTAGAGGTGGTGAACACATACATATATTCAAATATATTCACCCTTATTCCAGTTGTCGTCGTCGACCTCACTTTAACACAATTCCAAAGAACTGGAGCTTGTTTACCCGTTGTAGAAAACAACTGACTCGTGTTGGTAGGTTCATGCTATTTGCTAGACCTTAGAGAACAGGAATAGATTGAAAGTAGCACAAAACTCTTCTCAAGAGCGAGTACACAAGCCCCAATTTTTTGGTATTGTGTTAAAGTGACGTCGACGTCGACAACTGGAATAAGGGTGATTTCCTTTTTATTCAAATAAAAACTTATTCAATTATCAATAATTAGATCCTTTTCTTATTTTAGATTGCACTTTTATTGGTTTTATGTAGTTAAAACTTTTGTTTTCTACTTTTACGTTGAAAATAATTTAATAACGGGTGTTTTTTTAGAGGTATAGAACTTCGAATTGAAATAAAACACAAGAAAATCGTTTTAATGTCCATCAATTTGGCTTTATTGGAAGGATAATTTTATGCCATTAATGTTTAAATATGATTTCGGGCATGTGGCCGCCGCGGCTGGCTCGAATAAAGCCAATTCTACAGGTCCAATTTTCAACCACTTTTTCGAGCATATGTGGCCGTATGTTGGCAATAACGCCACGAATGTTGGCTTCCAAGTCCCCTAACGTTTCTGGTTTGTTGGCGTAGACGAGCGACTTCACATATCCCCAAAGAAAATAATCCAATGGTGTCAAATCACACGATCTTGGTGGCCAATTGACAGGTCCATTCCGCGAAATTATGCGTTCATCGAATGTTTCCTTCAATAAATCGATTGTGACGTGCGCTGTGTGGCATGTAGCGCCGTCTTGTTAGAACCACAACTCATCCACATTCATGCCATCCAATTCGGGAACAAAATAGTCGGTTATCATGGCTCTATACCGGTCTCCATTAACGGTAATTGACTCTCCAGCATTATTTCGGAAGAAGTATGGCCCAATGACTCCACCAGCCCATAGAGCACACCAAACAGTCAGTTTTTGTGGATGTAATGGCGTCTCAAGGGTCTCATGTGGATTCTCTTCACTCCAAATGCGGCAATTTTGCTTGTTGACGTAGCCATTCAACCAAAAATGAGCCTCATCACTGAACAAAATTTTGCGATGAAAATCAGCATCGAGATCAATCTCATTTTCGGCCCATACACCAAAATCACGACGCATTGCATGGTCTCGCGGCTTTAATTCTTGCACAAGCTGGATCTTGTAAGGTCGCAAGCCAAGATCTTTGCGCAAAATCTTCCATAAAGTTGATGGACAAAGCTCCAATTGCTGTGCACGGTGGCGAATCGATTCATTCGGGTCCTCTTCAACACTTTGCTCTACAGCGGCAATTGTTTCTTCGGTGCGCACTGTTCGACGTCTCTGCGGATGCGTATTATCACATAGAGTAAACGTAGTGCGAAAACGATCCATGGTTAACCGAATTAATTGCTCTGATGGACGATTATGTCGACCATAAAATGGACGGAGCTTGCGGTAAACTTCGCGAACTGAACCATTATTTTCGAAATAAATTTGCACGATTTGCAAGCGTTGTTCTTTTGTCAACCTGTTCATGATGAAATGGCAAACCAAACTAAATATTAATCACTTGACAGCTGACAAAATGGCCGCCAGTTAAAAAAATTATGCCAACTTAAAGTTCTATACCTCAATAAAAAACACCCATTATAATTTATATTTGACAGCATGTGTTAAGAGATTAATGCTCAGCAATGTATTTTAACAGTTGTTGCTGAATATATATTTGAACACATATTCATACGGTCCACACGCTAATATCTTGTATCGGCAATCGATTGCCACGGCAATAATTGCCAAGATTATTGCTCGTGTGGTCGGCATGGCAAGGCGAAGACATATACACTCAGGGAAATGCTGGAACTTAAAAACAAGAACGCGTCACATTAATTTAATAATTTTCAATATAATAAAAATGTATATTGAAATACTTAAAAATAAAATTAATAAATTAATATTGTAAATTAATATTTTTCCACATTGAAATAAGAAATTTCAACATGACTAGACTTTCGTTAATGTTTCTTATTAATTCAATATGGTTTTTATTGATTTTAAGCTGTTTTTTCTCAAGTGTACCATTAACGACGGCACGGCATCGGCGTCGGCGTTGAAACAGACGACTTGTTAGTTTGTTTATTACTTGATTTTGTAATAATGCAACTCTGATCAGATGAAAGTATTATCGTTTAGAAAATTTTCAAAAAATGGTCAAGTATTATGGGATGTAAAATTTATATCGTATTATTTAACATTCGTTATGACATTTTGCATTCATAATATCGCAAATAATCATAAACGTGCATTATTCGAGTTTTTGACATGTATTAATATAAAGTATAATAGTCTGAGTGGCCATTAAGCGACATCAGCGAATGTGTATTTAATAGTAAAAAAGAAAACGTCTACGCCGCCATAAGATATCAGTGACCGACCAATAGTGACCGCCTCTTCAAAAAAGCAAACGGTCAGGAAACTTTTCGCGCAAAAAAGCGTTGATTACTTGTGTGGCACCCCAGCGAGAAAATTGAGAAGAATATCTTCCTTCATTCCTGCTTAGGAATTTTTTTAATCTATTACTATTCTTATCTAACTGCTAAAGAATGCCTTATAGAAAGTCTCAACTCGTTCGCATAAAAGGTAAGATACACGTTCCACACTCCCTTCTATGAGAAGGGAGAAGAGAAGGAGTAGCAATTCTTGTTGCGAGAGCGGAAGGCATACCCTACAAATGACAACGCGTCTAAAAAATATATATGAATATGGGATGAAGCGAGCAGGTATTGTACATCCAAAAGAAGGAGTATAGAGGCCTTCTAGAAGTCATCCTTATTAAATGGTGTTTTTTTTATAGAGTGGCAGAAGTTAAAATCATAATAAAACAAGGAAATATATTTTTTAATATCAATGAAACCGGCCTTATTGGAAAGAAAATTTTATGAAATTAACGTTTAAATATGATTTCTCTCATGTGGCCGAAAAAGCTGGCGCGTAGAAGGCGCAATCTGGAACAGCAATTTTCAACAACTTTTCACAGCATTTCCGGCTGTATTTCGCCAATAACTCTTCGAATATTGATTTCCACGTGTTCAATTGTTTGTGGTTTATCGACGTGGACAAGTGACTTAGTATAACCACAAAGAAAATAATCCAATGGGTTTAAATCACACGATATTGGTGGCCAATTAATTTGATCATTACGTGAAATTATTTTTTCATCAAAAGTTTCTTTGAGTAAATCAATTGTAGCGCTCGCTGTGTGGCATGTGGCTAAATCCTGTTGGAACCACATATCAGCAAGATTAATTGAGGTACGAAAAAATGTCGAATCATGTTCCTATTCCGTTCACCATTGACAATAACATTCTGACCATCATCGTTTTTGAAGACATATGGGCCAATGACTCCGCCAGCCCATAAAGCGCACCAAACAGTAATTTTCTGTGTAATGGTGTTTCAAAAAAAGCCTGTGGGTTCTCCTCACCCTGCTTATTTACGTACCCATTCAACCAGAATTAAAAATTTCAAAAGTTTTCACGCGTTGCTCTGGTGTAAAGTCGATCCTAATGAAATTTCAAAGCAAACTGAGCAAAAAGCAACTATCAACTATTAAATGGATGCTCAAATAAAGCAGTGATGCCAACTCAAAGTTGTGACAATCTAAAAAAACACGCTTTACTTTTATTTCCCGCTGGGAGGTACCGCCATCTTTTTGAAAATAAACGTTGTTCCATTTCCGGCCATGCTAAATCATTAATCAACGTTCGATATCGCAATCCATTCAACGTAACACTTGCTCCAGCTTAATTTTCGAAAAAGTAAGATTCAATGGCACCGCCAGATCAAAAACCGCATCAAACTGTCTCATGTGCACAGCTAAAATTTTTCCATGCGTTTCACAACTGCTCGACTGGCGGAGAATTTGCTTCACGACCAAATAGTTACTCGTACAACTTTAGTTAGAGATGGGCAAATGTCAAAAATGTATCGATATATATCGTATCGCTATTTTTGAACAGTATCGATATATATTTTTTTAAAATATCGATATTTCGATGTATCGATATTTTTGCATACAAATGTTGCAAAAGTATTCCAAACTTCTCCTTAAAGCTTCATTAGTCTTTACTTTGTCCGTATTTACACTATGCAAGTCTTATTGCTAAGCTGATTAGTTTATTAGGAGAGAGAGAGACGGGGGGAAAAGAAACGTTGCTGTTCCCCTCGTCTCTCTCTCTCCCTGAAACTAATCAGCTTAGCAATAAGACTTGCACAGTGTGATTTGAGACTTTCTGTTGCTGTTCTGTGCTGTTCTGTTTCTAAATTTTAATAGTTACTTTTTCTATAATAAATTATCAGCTGTTTCTGACCATCGTCCATTGGTTATGTTTCAATATAGTTTTATGTTTTTCTGGTAAAAGTTCAATGTTTTAAAATCTTAAAGTTTATTTCCAAATGTTTTTATTTTATTTATTGTCACTAACAATTACTTAACAGTTTTTAGATTTTCATAGGTTGAATCGAAACAGAAAAAAAGAGTCAGCTGATTCGGAAAACAGAAAGTAAAAACTAATTCTGCCTTTAGGCTTATAACCACACAAGTCAAGCTTGACATTTAGCTTAGTTAACAAATAAAAGTCACCTGGCTTATTGAGGTCACCTTATAAATGATGTTGGGTGTATACGTAAATGCATCACTGCTCTGCATCATACGTGCAAACTTTTATTTAAAATGCAATCCAAGTTCACTGATAATCTGTTTTAGTAGTAATCATCTTTGTACACCATATTTGACATTTATATGTGAGTTATCTACTTCAATGAAACAGTTTAAAACATTTTAAAATTCCATTTGCAGCGCAGTGATGCATTTATGAACAGACCCGTGAAATTTTTCTTTTTTTTTTTCTTCGCACCATTAGCAGTGATGAAAATATCGTACAGTTAAAAAACGGCTAAAATTTATAAAGCTCTTAAAAATATCGAAACCCCATACTCGTAAATAAGAATCAATGTATCGATTTTTGAAATATTGTCGATATATATCGATATTTATTTTCTCAAATATCGATATTTTGATATTTTCGATCGTTATTTTTTGCCCATCTCTAACTTGAGTCATGGCAGCTGTCAAAATGGAGGACTGTTGAAAGTGAATCATTTCATAACAAATAGAAATTGCAAGCGATGAAAAGGCACACTTTGATGTTTTAAGGGTTAAACAAAGCACAAACAATGGCAAATTTTATGACATTTACAAATAATTGTCTTCAGTTCTGTTCAAAAACTATAAAAGGAATAATCTTAACGTGCATTCAAGAATCGAACTTCTTGGTTAGCAAATTAAATATTCATACAAAGATAAAGATGTTATGTAGGAGTACATTTTTTTTTTCTTCCAAAAAAAAAAAAAAAATATGCATTGTTTATTGCCATGTAAAATAATCATCGTTCATTACACAAAGAAAGAAAACCGTTAAAATCATTATACATATTTTTTAAAAATTGTAAATCATTATCAATGAATCATCATGCATGCAATTTACGAGTATTTCCAAACTTATGAAACAAGTTACAATTTAATACAAAATTAAGGAGGAAATTAAAAAAATGATTTAAGAGAAATTTGAATGAAAAGCTGTCTTAAGGATAATTTAAAATTGTTGGCTTTTAATAAAAAGCAGCAAAACAAACAGACTGATTTCATTTAAAAAGGCAAACAAACACCAAAAGCACTCAATAAATCTTAAGATGCTTCATTTGGCCAAGCACTTAAAAATAATCACAATAAAAAAAAACAGAAATGTGTAAATAAAAATAAACAAAGTTAAAGTTAAAACAAAAAGATGTTAAGATCTGATCAAAATGGCGATGATGGCCTGGTATGAAAAAGCCAAGTGGGTTTTCTGTTCAATTTAGTTTTTCAAGTTGCAAAAGGATGACAGACAATTGTCGTTGGTAGTTGTTGTATGTATGTACGTACATATGTATGTCTGTATAGTGAGCGAATATTGCTGTAAAAACTATTTTTAGATTTTACATCATTGCGATCGATGCGATTAAAATTAGAATTCATGACTGGGTTTTATATGTGAATTTTATTTATACATTTGTATCTATGGCGAAAATTCAAGGCTACTTGAAGATTCTTTCTGGGCGTGCTTTTGTTGTGACCAAGGACAACTTGACTCACGCACTGGGTACCAAAGAAACGAGTACAAAAAGCAAAACTCTGGAGGAATTTTATTTATGTAAAATACAAGAAATTAAATGACAAAAATTTTATTACTTCAGAGACGAAAGGGAATAATATATTTTTCTTTTATATTTTAATAATTTTCTTTTTTTTCTTGATACAATACACAGAGAGTTTGTGTTGCAGGTGTTTTAATGAATATTCATGCTTCGCACATTATTCTATTGGGAAATGTTAACTTTTATTCAATTAAAAACTGTCCTCTTCTGTTTGAAAGTATTTATCGATTCCAATTTTTACATCAAATTCAATTGTATTTAAATAGTGAAATTAAGAATTGAAATTGCAATATTTAATTTATATGCATAATGGCATAATGATTTCAAGCTGGCACAGTGGATTGATTGATTTGCAAAAATAAATAAATAAATACACGTATGTACTTGTTTTCAGACTTGGGCAATTTCAATTACATTAATTGTAATTACAATTACATATTATTGAAATTGAAAAAAAAAATTTATTACAATTACAAAATGTAATTGCAATTGAAAGCCTTCAATTACCATTACTTTTAATCGTAATTGGATATGTTTCAGTTACAAATTGCATTTGATTGTAATCGTTTTTTTTTTAATTACAATTACATGTACACGTTTTTTGCTATTTAAAGTTCGAATTGAGTTGAGAACCGTATTAGGTGCATTAATAACGTTTACTTAGTCGAAAACAAAAAAACAAACAAAAAACATTTAAAATTCAATAGCATTCATTATTCAATTTTATTACTTTTGCTTTCAGAATATTATTTTGAAATAAATAAACCTTTCCATAAATTTGTAAATTAACAATATTTTAATAAAGATTTAAAATAATAAAGGTATTCACATCAGTTTTTTTCTTGTTGGAAAAATGGAAAAATTTAAATTTTTTACAACAAACACAGGAAAAAAAATTCCACCTAAAGTTGAGTTTTTAAATTCAGCTTTTGGTGAAATTTTTTCGCTGTGTTTGTTGTAAAAAAATTACATTTTCCATTTTTCCAACAAGAAAAAAACTGATGTGAATTTCTTTAATATTATCTTTTTATTCCATAATTCTAATAAAAAAAATAATTCTTATCGAGTTCAACTAAAAATTTGTTCAACCAATCGAATCGAATTTCAAGCTTTTATTTCAACACGATAAATATATATTAAGTGGGTTCTAAACACTTTCTGATTCGATTATTCAAATAAATTTGTTTTGCGAATAATCGAACCAAGTTAAAAAACTATTCGATTAATCGAATAGTTTTCTTTTTATTTTATTAGAATAAAATTAATTTTCGACTTTTCCCTTGCAACTGTTTATTTGAAAAATTTTTTATTCATTTTCATCGAATAACCGAAGAAAATGTAAAATTTATTCAACTCATTGAAGAAATTTTATTTAAATTTTTAAAAATCCAACAAAGGTCGTGTGTCAAACGGTAGAAAAGTACTATGGTTAAAAGTCTAATTTAATTTTTCTTCTCTTCTTTAGAAACTCACATTAATTAATAAAATATTTCATTCAATAAAAAGAATTGAAATTACTGAACTTAAGCCTGACTAAAAATTATTTCTGATTAAAAAATTCACTATAGTTCAATTAATTAAAAATCTAAAAATGTCTCAAATCTAAAAATGGTAAAAAAATATTTGCCTGTGGGAAAAAAATTTCATTTTTCTGCTGCGCCAAATGATATCTTTTTTGACAATGTAAAATTTTGAGAAGTTCGCTTTAGCATAGAAACAAGCTGATGAAAAAATTGCTACATTTTTTGCAAATTAAAACAAACAATGCCTTTTTCAAAGTCTAATTAGATTTAAAGAACGTAAAAATCTATGTATTGGGGGCAACGGCTCGAAGCGAAGGCAGTGGTTTTAAATTTTATGATACCACGCTTCTTATTTGCTGCTTGTCAAAAATTTATAACTTGTGTCAAAACTTCTACTAACCCCCAGGGCTAGTGAAATTTTATTCACCTCAGAAGTGTCAAAAATTTACATATACTAGTACTTTGCTACCGTTTGGCACAGGCCCTAAATAATTATTCGTGTTCAGGGTTCGAAAAGCAAGTTCTTTACAGAATTAAATTGCATGCAGTTACTGTGTTCTTTCAGAGTATCCAAGGATTATGAACTAGAAGTTAAAAAAAATATATTCGATTAATCAAATTAATCAAAATTGTTTGTTCATTATTTATTTATAAATTTATAATTATATTTATTTATTATTTATACATACATATATAAATTTATTCGACTACTGGAATGACATTTTTTTTTAACTTTCCAAATTCGTCTAAGTAATTATTCAACCATTACAAAATTTTTGTGAACAACATTCGGTCCTGTTCTGTAAACCGAATCCGAGTAAATTTCACGTTTTCAAAAAATTAATAATGGTCCTGCAGACGTGTTTAAAATCATACACTATAATTTTCTTTCAGATGTGATATTTGAGAATATATATATAAAAAAAAAAAATGTAAAAAATTTAAGAAAATATTTCTATTGTCGGGGTTAGTTTGCTAAAATCGTGCGATTTCAAATAGATCGAACAACAGGGCCGATTAGTTCGCAACCAGACATACATAGCATTACATACATATGTACATACATACATACATAACTGTATATGTAGTTTATTCTAAATGCATTTTTTTTTTTAACAAATCGTGTTTTCCCATTCGCAAAGTTGTAGATTTGGTGCTTCAGCTTTCATCTTCAGGGGGTCTACTCTGTAATTCGATTATAAAGAAAATGCTTTCGAATTTACGTGTTATAAACATACAAATTCTAAAGATACTTCTTTCGTTTCGAATTACATAGTAGAGCGCCAGGGATCGAAAAGCAATTTCTTTTCATCAAGATATGGCCTGTACTTACTGTATTCTATCAGATTATCCAAGGACTATTAACTCTACTTGGCACACAATCTATTGTTTGCTTAAACAATGTGCGAAGAAACGTTCGGAGATCGATAGAAAGCACCCTAGTCAAAAAGTGATCCATCCCCATACAAATATAGTACATGTAATTTCTTTATTAACTTCCCCAATATTTCGCCAGCTTCCCTAGCAGTGCCACTGTAAATCGTATGCATTTGGAGGCTTTAATAAAAAAAAAAAAAAACGATTGTTGCATTTTAAATTCCTGGTTTTTTTATTTAAATCTTTTTTTTTCATTTGTAAGTCGTGCAACAATTTTTTATCTCCTTACATGGCTGGATAAGCCATAAATAATTGTCAGTTTAATTTCAATAAAAACAAAACAATACATATTAAATTTTCTTGCTATCATCGAAGACAGGCACAGCGATATTAAAAATATTCAGATTACTAAAGTTTTCACAGAAGACACAAACAAAAATTTATTTTAGTTTAAAAAAAAGTTTTCCTTATTTTACAAATATGGCTAAAACAAAAAAAAATTATATATGTAGCAATTTAAATAAATAAAGATATAAACAAATTTACACATTTGCGAAGGAAATTAATCAATATCGAAATAGCGTCACTCACTCGTAATCAAGAATATATTTGTTTAAATAAACTTTGAAACTCAAGAAATAAAGTTGACATTATTTAAATTGGTATTATATTGAATTAAAACTTATGACTAGAATGCTTAAATGCAGCTTCTTTTTTATCTGTTTATATGCTTCATCATTTAATTATAATTAAATAATTTGTTTTTTATTTAAAAATTATGCCCAGACTACAGACAATACGTAAGTTTGTTTTTACTGCCTTTCCCTTTTCAGAACTTTAACTTTCTTATTTTTAACTGTATCCTCAATAATTTTCAAAAGTTTATTTTCGTTTTTAACTTGTAATAAAAATTTAAAAATTAATTTTTAAGAAAGCCACACGAAAAGTGAAATTTGTTAAGAGAAACTTTTGAATATATTAAAAACATCTATCCCACACGTTTACGCGTACATGACACGAGTGCTTTTCTCGTCCATAAGTCCATATTAACATTTGAAATGAATCGTCCTACTCTACCTAAACGCGTTATTTTTATAAATTATTGTGACGTTTAATTTTTATTTTTTATACATACAAATATTTTTTTCTTTAATATGGAATTGCTTATCTTCCATATAAAAGCAAAAGACTTGAATCATTTTTTACCAAAAATTCGGTTTACACCCTGTTTGTGTAAAACGTTTTTGTGATACATTAAAGAAAACTTGTTTTTAAAAAGGCAAAAATGTATTTAAGCTCAGCCTAAAAGTAGATGATGAAAACTGTAATAAAAGAAATGCACATGCATGTGCGATAAAATCAATGTTGCCAACTCTTTCAGAATAGCTAGAACTGACTAAATACTAGTATTTTCCATTATTCGAATTTTATTTATATTCTTCGTTCGAATAAAATGTCGTTTTTGTTTTTGTTTGAATTGACGAATTATTATGAAGTTTCATAATAATTTAAACACCGCAACATTTATTTATTGGCGTATTCGAAGTCTAAATACGCCAACCACAATAAGGCTCATTATTAAAAACGAAACGTAATAAGTTAAAAAAATTTACGTATATATGCATATCGCTTCTTTATTGCGGAGAGGCATACATGAACAAAAGCTAGTTTTGCGGAAAATAAGTTTTAAGTTTTCAATTTACAATTTAAATATTTTCTGTTCTTAAGAAGTGCTTCTACAAACCTTATATGTATATGAAATTTTTACACAAGATTTATTATGATATATATGTACATATAACGATTTTTTTCTCATTTTTTGGAGAAAATGTTGGTCAAGTACAGGCATAACACTTAAGAAATGCGAACTTCAGACTTCCAAGAAAAACAACTACAGCAATGCAACAATCACTGTTTCATAAAGGAATCTGTCTGTACAATTTGCTTTCTAATGTTATTAAATTCGAACTAAATATTTATTTAGGCTATATAAAAGGTTTTAAGTTAAATTTTCATTCAAAATTTGTCTTATTAAGCCTTTATAAAGCCTTAATAATTTTTATTTAGAGCCATTTCACACTATGCCTTTTTAGCCTTGTATTGACAATTTTCTTTTAAACCCCCTACGAAAAGTCATTATTATTTACATTAAGCCTATTTTATACACGTTTAATGCTGAGTACGAATTTTAATTTTGTGCCTTTTGTTCTACCTCGTAAGCTTCTCACCCCCTCTCACCCATTAACTAGAAAAGGCACAGTGTAAATTGCGTCTTATTGATATACTTTGGTTTAATGGTTTAATTTTAAGATATACATATTTCGAGTTTTGCTCTATCCAGAACCTTTATGTTAGAATTTTGTGGCAAAGGGCAGTAAAACCTGGTACTCAGTTTGACGATTTTAGTGACCAAGTTTTTTATGGGCCTCCAAGGATTTCAAAAATCAGTGCGCTCTCAAAATATGGTGACATCAGTTTTTGGCCCACAGATAATTTAGACTTAATTATAGCTCTTAACCATATATGGCAATAATGTAGCTAAGAGTCTACCGAACAAATCTTATTAACATCTTATGCCAAAAATTTTATTTTGTTTTCAAAAATTAAGACAAAAATTTTTTTCCCCTTTTTTTCAAAATAATTTACAGACTCCTAATTTTTTGCTAACAATATTTGCAAATTTGTGGCTGCGGAAAATCTGTACTAATTTTGTGAGCATATCAGTATAATCTCAAAGTGTCCAGGCACCCTAAATACGCCATGACCACTTTGTACCTTAAAAATTTTCGTTTTGTTAAAAAGCGTCAATAAAAGAATTTTTATTTAACACAAATGAAAACTATAGCTATATAATAAAAAATAATCTACATTTTCCGGATATAATACATATGGCATTTAGGCTTTTGTTTATGCATAAATGAAAATATATATCAGATAGATTTAGCCAGAAAATGGCGAAATTGACAACACTATACCAAATTTATTAATACGTGGTTGAGAAACCATTTTCTCATGTGTGATGTTCGTATATATGTATGTATGTATGTGTTTAATTTTATATTTATTAATATACACATATGTATGTACATACATATATATATATACATACTTATATATACAAATGTATGCAAATATTTAAAATTTTATCATTATATTGAGGTCTGTTTTAAATATTCCGCTGATATGCGAAAAACCTAGCAAGTAATTTTATTATTTGAAATTTAGTGGGTATTATGGATAGCAAACTTCTGTAGCCATTCGGCAACCCGAAATTCTCGATTGCCAGAAGGCAATAATTACCAATGAAAAATTACTAACTGCGGGCAGGCAACCTGCATTTCTTGGTTACCAGAATGCACATAATTATAATGAACCATTAACTTTGATATAAATTCAATTGTGCATATTCTAATCGGCCTAAATTCTTCAAACTTTTTAATAATGTTAGCACTGTAAATACAAAGGAACCGAATTGAAATGAATTCGCCTTGAAATGTATGTTGTTTCATGCAAAAATTTCATTGGCCTTTCTATGCACATATTGCAAACCAATCCATAATTTTGTATATAGTATTATGTTGAATACAAATAATACGGAAGCGTATTTTACCTTAAAGAGGTCATATTGACTTTAAAATAAATGTTACTTCCTCACTTATCTTGTTTACTAGAAACTTAAAACTTACCTTGATTCCTTTGAAACTCTGGAACTTGCATCCGAGTCATGACGACGACGTTTGGCATCCGTACGATTATTCTTGTAGCGGGTTCTGAAACATAAACAAAACAATTCAAAAATATATTTTAAAAGAATTTTTACAATATGTTAAACTTACGGTGAAGTAACATCGGAAGCTACTGGAGAATTTTCTTCCGAGTCAACACGCCTACGTTTATCACGCATACCACCAGACGAACGGTCCCTAGAATGATGACGTCTACGTGTTCGGGGCATCTAAAATTGAGGCATCAAACAATCTCATATAAAATTTATGTAGCACAAGCAAAAAATAATTAATTGCAATATTAGGGTAAGCAGATGAAAATTATCTGAGACTAAAACATAAAATTGTAACTCATGGCCATGTGCATGTGTATAAATGTATATACATATATATATATATTAATGAACGATTATGAATTAAATATAATACATATGAATTAAAAGGCTAAAAAGTACTCAAATTTAATACAAGTTTGTTTTAATTGCATAAAAAGGTAGATACCGCCTTATCAACCACCTTCAGTAGGTGCGTACCACCAATACTTGCATTTCAATTTATTTATCAGCGCAATACGTATTAATTACCTTTTAAGAATTAAATAATTTTGAGTTTAGAATGAACAAGTTTAACACCAGCAATAAGAATTACAGCAATAGAAGCTAATATTAAGTTTATTGTATTGAAAAACAAAAGCAGAACTTGTTTTTCTATAAAATACTTTAAAGCGGACAGACGACACACGATGAGAACTACAAGTCAGTCAGCCAAAAACAGTGTGTGTAAAATAATTGATTTTTTTTATTTCACACTTAATTATCCTTGATTCTGGATCTATTTTTGAAAATAAAATGTATATAATGTTGATTTTAACAAATAATTATAGCGCTTGTCGGTGATTAAAATAAATTTCCATCCGTATATTTTACACTTTTGTCTATTTGTGAATTTTTACACAAAATTTTCCTTGTTGGAATTTTTGTGTTTGTCAAACTACACTTTATACTTTTGTGGACGGCGGCACCTAGCGGGTTTATGTAAAACTTTATTAATACTTAACACAGCGAAAAATATATTCTATGTTGCCAGATCTTCGCAGATTTAACAAATCTGTACAAGAATTGCACGTGGTGCATATGCAGCAATAATTGTCAGACAAATTTCGTTAACAATTACTAACATGAAACGTCAAAACCAAGGTGAATTTTCGTTGAACTTTTTGTATTGTGTTTGAGATTTGGATAATATTAACGAAGTTGAACAATGAAATTAAAAATAAAAGAAAGAAGTATCTATATTTATGATTTGAATAGGCTAAAGTTCGTATCGCTTTTAAGCCAAATTACATGTGATAATTATTAATGAACAAATAACACCAAAGTTAGTTGTAAATATTCTGACAACACATAGTTGAACGGAACAGCTAGACGTTTTCGAAGGCCACGAAACCTTCATCATCAGCGTTCTTCTGTGTTTGGTCCACTGTGTGTGGTGTCAGTTGATGTAGATTTCTGCTTTATATACGAAACTTTTTTGCAAATGGAATATGTGAATTGTTTTGATTCATCGTATTTCAATTTGCTGAAAGAAAAAAAAAGAAAGAAGTATATTTATTTCAAGTAAATACAACCAATGGTCACCAAGGAGAGAAAACGCTTAAAAGCAGAACAGCACTAATACATGTTTAGTGCTGTTCCACTGAAAAAAAAATCGCTTTTGTAAATGTTTAATTGGGTATATGAAAAATATTTTAAGGGGTTAATTTTATATGAATGATCGTTTGTATGTCGTGGTGCCTAAGACTGTATGGACTAGTTTTTTTTTCAATTTCTGGATACACACTCGACACTCAGCATCTACAAAAATATTTAAGCCAAATAAAAACTTATTTTTTAACTCTATACTCCATATATTTTGTATATTTTTTATAGCAATAAGAAGTGCTGTTATAAAAAGATTTAAATTAGATATTTTATTTAAATAAATAATATAGAAAAAAGAAATTAAATCATTTTGGTGGTATTTGAATATTCTCGGTGTATTTTTTTCAAAAAAAATGCGACAGAAATATGCTCTTTTTGTGTGTTTTATGCTCTTGCTTTAGATTTTTGTTAGTAGTTGTGCTGTGTACGTATGCAAAGCAGAATGCTAGCAGAGCCCTCAGGGCAATGGGATGGTGGACTATGATAAAACTCAACAACCATGGAAAACAGTTAGATATTTTATGAGCAAAATAGTTTCAGCTTGTTACAGCCCGTCCAGGCGTGCCATTTTTATTTCTGAGGAATAAGGTCTGCAGAATGGCATCAAAAAAATTGTATGTCAAAACTTTATTTGAAGTTTTCGTATATGTACTCGTATACATTGATATATAAGCATATATTTTAAGCTTCTGTTCGATTTTTATTTTAATCAATTTATTATTTCTTTTTTAACTCCATTATTTTCTGCGTAAAATGATAGATTTGACAACTTGTGTTTTAACATAATAGTTCAGGCTTGTGTTTTATTAATGTTTTATGTTAAATGTAATTACCAAACATGTATTGGAACACTAACATTTACGTTCACACAGTTAAAAATTATATCTCGTATGGTCGGAGGCATGATACAATAATACAGGTAACCGCGAATCTACAACAATTGTCCAACAAATAAAACAAAAGGGATTTTTATATTTGTGATTTGAACGGGCTAAAGTTCGTATCGCTTTTAAGCCAAATTACATGTGATAATTATTAATGATCAAATAACACAAAAGTCTGTTGTAAATATTCTGACTAACAACACATAGTTGAACGGAACAGGCAGCCGTTTTCGAAGGCCACTAAAACCTTCATCATCAGCGTTCTTTTGTGTTTGGTCCACTGTGTGTGGTGTCAGTAGATGAAGATTTCTGCTTTATATACTTAGCATTTTTGCAAATGGAATGTGTGAATTGTTTTGATATTGTTTTGTATATCCATTCTCTAATTTTTTCTTGACATTCACCGTTTGACAAGAATAAGGATTATGACATTTCCGGTAAAATCTTGCTACCGATTTAATTTAATATGTAACTGTTTCCTGTCGGATTGAATATTTTATTCAAAATTTATTTCAAAACTGTTTCAATTGAAATTTATTTGCTGTGTTTATGCATTGTCCATACGTATTTCATTGGTGCTTTGGCAAATCATCACTAGACTTCAACAACACATTTTGAAGTCAGAAACATCACAATGTTTAACCAACAGCAAATAAATTTCAATTAAAATAAACTTATAAAAATATGTCAAATAATCAATTTCTTAAATGTTAAGTTAGGGTTTTATTTGTAATTTTGCCTTATAATTACTTTTATTGTTGGGCAATGGATATCTAATTGCATAAAAGTGCAGAAAAATAAAATAGATTCATATCCAATATAAATCATTTGCTAGGTTTTGTATAAGTTTCTAAGCCTATTAAGCTTATTTTTCTTCTGTGATTATGAAAAATATTATTTTTTGTGAATTTTCAAGGGGTTTTAAAAGTCTGTGCATAAAACAAGAGGGTGCGGTGCGACTGTTCAAAATGTGTGGTTGAAGTCTACTGATAATTTGGCAAAGCACCAATCAAATGCATATAGACAATGCTTACCCACCACCAAATAAATATCAATTAAAATAAACTTATGACAATATGTCAAATAATCAATTTCTTAAAACTGTTTCAAACAGTTTACGGCCTTATTTACACAAATTATTAAGTATTTATAAAGGGGTTTTAAAACAAAGTTTCATACAAAAGTTTTCTTATTAAACCTTTATAAAGCCTTAATAATTTTTATAAAATCATATAAATAAATATTCTGCAAAATCTGTGAAATAGACTTGCCATAAGAGCCGATCGGATATTTAAGCCATTTTTGAAGAAAATGATATTACAATGCAGTACCAATCAATATTTATTACACATTTTTTTTAATTTCAATCTTCAACTGAATATTTATGTACTTTTACAATAGAACTCCAAAAGTTATATGAGAAATAGTTTTGATATGTCGACGATCTCATTCCAAACATGTTAAGTCGACATAACATGTCATGCTGGAAGTAGCATTTCTGAACTCATCGTTTATTAACTTAGATTCTGTAAAATTTTGATAGTAATTGGACTATTCTATCAAAAGTTATGAACAAAAATGTACTTAGCATAATTTGTTAAGTTTATAAACCTCCCTTTTTAAATGTTTTAAATACACTTAGCATAATTTAGTTTGGAATTAAGTAGTCAAAAAAATTTATTAAAATTTTTCTCCCTAAAACATGCTAGATGTACGTAGAAGACCATTGTAGTTGAGAGAGAACCTTACTATTATATATATTTGTGATTCTAAGTCACTTTTAACTATGATCTACGATAAATTTATAAAATTCAAATAAATTTAAAAAATTCTATTGCAATTATTATATGATTACAAAAATTCTAAAGTTTCTATCTCATAACATTTCCGAGATATCATCAATAAACTTTGAAGGCGTTTATATCAAAACAAGCTTTTTTGACTTAGCATGTTTTAGAATGGAGGAGTCGATGTATTTTTAACATACATTCTCAAGAGCAAGGTATCTTTGTTATGGGACCTAACTGATCACCTGAACACAAGTTATTAATTAATTATTGATCGATGTGACTTCTTCTTGCTTGTTTTTTATTTTCATTTAATTTTTTATTTTCATTACACTTGACACCACTTCACTGCACACGATAGGCTATGTATGCAAAAAACGCGCGGGAATACTTAACATACATATGTATGGATGTATGTATGTATATTAAGATCAGCTAACAAAAATGATAGAATAAATTAGTTAACTTAATGTTGCGTCAAAAACAAATCATAAATAAAACAATGACCTACAAACATAATACGTTCGGACACTCGTTATCAGAGAAACAAGTCGAGGCAAAATTATCGGCGGCGGCGGCGCAGTAGTTTTGTGACCGGCGGCGGCGTGCCCATAGAATTTTCGGCGGCTCAAATAAGCATATGAAAATTTAAAGAGAAAATAAAAATTTAAACTGAAAATTGATTTTCAAAATTTTTTCTCCGAAATTTGTCTTTTGGAGCAGATAAAATTTCGGCTGGTTTTGAGCCGATGCCAGCCGATACAATGGGCGGCGGCTTGACACACAGAAAAATAACCGGCGGCGGCGCGCCGTCGTCTTCGAGCCGGTCGACTTGTTTCTCTGCTCGTTATACCCATATTTATATGAACATACATATTTTTATACATAACACAAATGTATGTACATATGTACTTACTTGGATGTATTTACATTACATACATACATAATTATTTAGCAAAATGAAGCGTGTACACATAAACAAAACTTAAATTGTGTATTAAATTTATATAACATTCAGCAGATTTTACTATATTTTAGAAATTGCATGTACATATTTTTCACACACAAATTGCCACTTACCCTTTGTCTATTTCCAAATGGACTTGTTAAGTAGGCTTTTGAGGTTGATGGAGTTGAAGCAGTGTTGCTCCTGGATATGGTTTTAAAAGAAATTGGTGAATACGTCAGAACTAAAAGTGAAGGCGACGCTACAGCCGGTAGATAAACTTTATTCCAAAGCAAATTTATGAAACTTGATACACGTTTCCAAGTTGTTAGGGCAGGTTTTTGCAGGCTTATTGACATGGAGATATCCCACAATACTGACTTTTATCAGTAAATTTTTGCCAATCAACAATGTTGCTTATTTCACTTATTATTAAAATTCTTTATTTTTATTTATTATTATTTTTTATTACACTTTTGTTTTTACTTATCTCCCTATGTTGGTTTTTATGTTTTGCGTACAAAATCACCACAAAGCATAACAAAATGTCAAGTCGGCATAACTGAAAATGCACAACACAAGCAATGCACAAGAAAAACTCATGTAAAAAATTATCATTGGCGAAACAGAGACAACTATACGACACCGTCCTCATGTGAAGCACCAACAACAAAAAATGCTTGAGCTCAATTTTTCTTTATAGATTATAATTTAATTAGTTAACATTTACCCGTTTAAACAAAATTAATTTTGTTAAAAAAGCTTTACACATGAGATACAAAAGATTTTTATTTTATCTTAAACTCAATTACACATCAAATTAATATAGAAATTGTAGAATGCAAATTTATGTTTGCCGCTTTCGCAGGTAGTTTTTTTAATTTAAATGCATTTGGTTTTTGAGCACAATAGCAAAGAAAATTAACTGCAGCTAGCTTCAGAGTATATTATTGCAGGACTAACACGTTTTCAAAGAGTACTCGCACATCAACATTAAGCACTATTAGACAAGGCACATTCACCAGGTAGTAGCGGAAACGCAGCTGAGTTATTTTTTTTTAAATTATAGTTCATTCGAAGCTTCAAAAATTGTTTACGAAAGAAAAATTTAAAAAAAAAATGTTAAAAAATTTTCAATGTGAAAAATATTTTATTAAAAAAATTCTTTTGAAACAAACTTAAAAATATGAAAAAACTATTAAAAAATTGCGAAAAGTGCCTAAACGTTGCAAATTTTGTTAGTGGTAGCTGCCATGAAAAATTTTTTTCAAATTTATGTGAATAATTTTCATTATTATTATTTTACAACAAATTTTATTTTGAATATTTTGGATCAACTAAAAGCCATGTTGTTTTTTTTATTGTATTATTTTTTCATTGTTCTTGTAATCCTGATATTACCTGGAAATAAATGTGCCTTGCTATTAGATATAATTCGAAAATTGTGGCACTGCCAAAGAAATTATTTAGAAGTGATGTTTGTTTATAAAGGGTGTCCCAACAAGAACGCAAGATTTAAATTTTAAATAAAACAGATATTTAAAAAAAAAATCGTGAAACTTTATTATATCGTAAAGTAGACAAAATGAGGTTATATGTGGAACAACAAATCGGGCAGATGGCCGCCGCGGCTTTGCTGGCACACACGCGATCTTTTAATGAAATTTTCAATGGCCGTTTTGCATAAATGCTGCGGTATTTCATTAATGCAGCATCCAATTTCCTCTTTTAAGGCTTGAATCGTCGTCGGCTTATTCGCGTAAACCATCGACTTCAAAAAAACCCCAAGGAAAAAAGTCTAATGGTGTTAAATCGCACGATCTAGGCGGCCAATTCTGGTCTCCAAAACGCGAAATAACACGACCGGGAAATGACTGATGTAGCAAATGAATTGTTTCTCTGGCTGTACGACATGTGGCGCCATCTTGTTGAAACCACATGCCCTCCACATTCATTTCTTCAATTCTAGGCACGAAAAAAACTGGTTATCATTTCACGATACCGAACACCATTGACTGTTTCCGCTTGACCTGCATTTGAGCGACATCATCACGTACAGCTGCGACATTTTCGGTCGATCGACCTGGTCGAAGGCGCGTTGTTGTCTTTACATTACTAACAGGCCCAGTTTCGGCAAATTTATCCATTAATCTCTTTACAGTTGACTCTTTTGGATCATTGTTGTGACCCTAAATTGATCGCAAATTTGCGAACTGTAGCCGCAAAACGTTCACCATTTTGGTAAAACAATTTCACAATGAGAATGCGTTGTTCATTCGTGTAGCGCTGCATTTTTACTAACCTCGTACCTTCTACTAGCAAACAATAACAATTGTTCAAATGTCAAGCAATGACACTTCGAATGGCGCTAAATTTAAATCTTGCGTTTTTGTTGGGACACCCTTTATATTTTCGTTTTGACATCGGAAAAGATGTACACACTTGATCTGTCGAGATTACTTGTTACGTATTCTCCCCGATGGCTGTAAATGAATATCGAAAACAACCACGAGACTAAAAAGTCAAATTCTTTCATAGCTGATATCCTTTTAAATTTATAAGTACTTTGAATTCAAAGTGGATCGCTTCATTACATATTTCTTTTAAAAATGTAAGAAATTTACTACTGTACATTGAGGCTTAAATAAAAGCTTTAAAATCAAGAAGAAACAATTTCATTTTAAAAACGAAGCGTTTATTAAGAATAACCAAGTTTCCTGTTGTTTTAAAAATGTTATTTTTAAAATATAGCAGCCTTATTTATAAAACTTAAAAAGTCTTTATAAAGATTTTATAAAACAAATTTTCATTAAAAATTTTTCTTTTTATGTTTTATAAATAAGGCTGTAAGTATATATTTCTGTTTTAAAACTGCGTCGTTATAAAAATAGCAATGCTATATATTAACTGGCTTATTCATGAACAATATTTTAGATTTATTAAGGGCTTAGTTGATATACTTCTATGAGAGATTTCTCAAATAAATTTTTTTATGCATAAATACAATACATAAGTGACTATACCTGGCTTTAAAACCTATTGGTGTGCGAGTATTTCTTGTTTGAAAACAACAGGCAGTGCTAAATTACACCACTGCAGCATTGCCATAAATTGGCAGTTTTTAAGGCGTTAATCAGTGTTGCCACTGAGTATATATACAAATAATTCTACTGTACGTGTTTATGTCACTGAACTCCTCCTAAAAGGATGGACAGGCAGATGGCGCTGCAGTCGGTATATAGGTTACTTATCTATACTGCAACTAAACGGATGGATCGACCTGAATGAATTTTTGTGTATGCATTCAAATGCATTGTGTATGCATTGTGTATGCCTTGAAAATTTACATTCTTAAATCAGCAAATGTTTTTGTTTAGTTCTTGATCCAACATGTGGTCACTGTGTGGAGTAATTTGTAGTTAGAAAAATAATAAAATAATTGAAGGTAAAACAACGCTTGCCGCGCTCATTTAGTATAGGTATAATTTTACCTAATAAAGAAGTAAAATATACATATTTATTTTTAAAACAAAGGTAAAATTGACGTTAAAACACATCCAACATCTGTTTAAGTTGAAATTAAGAAAATACAAATTAATAATGTGTTCTAGCATCCAATTTTAGAAGAAACAAAGTCGAAGTGGACAATTCAAAATTTTTGGATTTTCTCGTTTTGTTTTGCTTTCACAAGTCTGTTTTCAGCTGAGAAGAATACGAGTCTGTTTGATTAAAAGTGAACAGAGAAAATAAAAAAAATTGTAAATTGTCCATTTCCAATAATAGATGCATTAAGTATTTGAATTCAGTTGTGAAAACGATTCGGAAGCCCGAATATAGACGAGTATGAATAACGATATGAAGATATGGGTTATTAATTTATTTTAGATATTAAAAATTGCATCTAAATAAGTTTGTTTTGTCCGCAAGATAAATATTGTAGCAGCTCTACCTACCTACTATGCGCATTATACTATTGCTAATGCAGATCATCGGGGCACCTTTACCAAAGCATTTCTCAGACTATATATATATTTGCTTGTAAGGCAGTGCAATTTTTCTTTCTGTTTAATAATAAATAAATAGTGTTTTTGCTCTTCAAATGTGTTCAATTTTATTTGAAGAGCATTTTTGTTTTTGGCAATAAACAACAATATGTTATGTCGTCATAATGCATGTCTACTTATTAATAATATTATCTAATTATAAGCTAAAAACGGAAAATGAAAACCAGACATCTACATACATATAGAATTTTATTTAATTTAAATGGCAAAGTGTTTTGTTTATAAATTTAGAAAAATAAAATGTAATTCTATGACGGAAGCCTTGATATTTGCAATATGTACAAGCATTAACATTTAGGTTTATTAATGATTATAAGTAAGATTATTAGCTAGGATGAAACTAAACAATTTATATTATACTACACATAAATGTAGCTCGTTTATTGCAACAGAGGCATAACTCAAAAAGCTAGTGTTGCAGAAAATAAGTTTTAATATAATGATATAAAAATATATCTTTTTTCACAAAAGGTGCCTGTACAAATCCATTTACATCAAATTTTTACACAAGATTATAGGTATATGATGTAAGAATACGACCGGCATTATTAACTTCAAACGCGTTTTTTTTTGTGGTAGGTCTATGTTGCAGATAAGGAGCGATATGTTTATAATTCTAGCTCTAAGAAACCGGATTTCCCTTTCATTATTATGGCAACCCCTAAAATTTTTAAAATCCGCTTATACTGCATCCAAATGACCTAATTTTTTTAATTAACTAAAAGAAACAGCCATATACACCCTGTGTTATGTTTCTTACGAGTATAAAAAAAAACAAATTAATTCTTATCACATGTAACTGGCACATGCGCCCAATAGCAAAACGTACCATGTGCACACTTTTGTTCAAATGAGAAATGAAAATTTTTACCGCAATTTTTCATGTTAATTCAAATTATGGTACGTTTCTCATCTCTAAGGAAATGAGAAAGTGATTGTATGTATGTATGTGTATAAGTTTATTTATTTTTTTTTTGCCAAACGACGTTTTAAGCAAAATTTTAGTCGGATTTAGGTGCTCAACGTAGATATTACATACTAACGGAAAAATAAAATAACAAAAAGATATTTGGCAACTTGACATGAATTTCATAGTGTTAATGAATAATATGTAAGCAATAAAAAAAAATTTGCAAGAAGGAAATAAAATTAAGAAAAAATGCAAGAAAATCGTAAAAATCCTTAAAAAACAAGAAATCCCATAAAATTAAATAAATTATGTATTATATCTGTTAAAGTGTTGATTAAATTATTTTTAAAATAAAAATTAAAAGTTAATTTCTATTAAGTTTAAAATTATTGATTAAACTTAGAAAAAAGCCACAAAAAATGTTGTGTGAAATGAATGTTTAAAATACATTACAAAATTATACACAAAAAACAGCTGTAAGTAATGATTTAATTTTTTTTTTTAAAAGATGATTAAAATTTATATTACCTTTTTTACTGACGTTATCCTTTTTTATTGTTACCTGTACTGCACTATTCATTTTACTTAATCGCGTGATTCATTTTGATTTTTATATGAAAACAAAACAATCAAGCAGCAACTTAAAACCTGCATACATTTATTATTGTTTTCCTTATACGTGCCAAAAAGGCAGTACATTTAGACACACATGCATTGTTAGCAAGCTTCAACATTTTGATATGTCCAACAAGAAATTTAAACATTTACATTAAGCTAAATCCTTTTTTGATTTCGATAGGAAGAGCAGTAAAACGTTTAATGTATTCATTGAACTAATTAATTAAGTCATTGATAAATAGCACTTGAAACATTAATTTTCTATAAAATTAACTTTTTTTAGTTATGACTATGTTGCAATAAACGAGTCATATGTTTGCTGCAATTACCATTATTTACCTTTATATCTTCCTACATACCACTTTTATTATTACTTGCACTCAAGTTCATAGCATACTTTTAGGAGCTGCTTAATGAGGGTATTTTAAAATTCGTCTACACCCTGTTAAAAATATTGTTCTCATTTTGTTTAGATTTGTCCACCTCATTTCTATACATCCTTTCATACACTCTATCTACATCATTTAGTTTTTTTTAACATACATATGTGCATAATGTGCACATACGACATTGCCCTCAATATATTTTATTCAGAAACAAACGTTCTCCAGTTATAGTTTGTAGTTGCGCATACATGTAGCGCGATTAGTGCACGTACCGTTTCATAAACATATATACATATGTATGTGTATAGATATGTATGTATGTATATGGATGTGCATGTCAGTGATGCCATTAGGCTACCAAAGATACATTTTTCGTATCTTTTGATAACTTGACGTACCATGTATTTATAATCCTGACATTTTTCGTATCTTTTGAATCTGTACGCAAAATGTACAGAAATAAAATATTAAACTTTCCGTTTCTGACAAAGTTTGTTAAAGTTATCAATTTCGTTAACAGTGACAACTAAATACAAAAATAACATGTATTTTGTTGTTAAGTTTTCTAAGTTCCTCTGTCGTCTGCTTATTCTTGTGTATGTATGTTAGTCCCTATTTACACTATGCAAGTCTTATTGCTAAGCTGATTAGTTTATTAGGAGAGAGAGAGACGGGGGGAAAAGAAACGTTGCTGTTCCCCTCGTCTCTCTCTCCATGAAACTAATTAGCTTAGCAATAAGACTTGCACAGTGTGATTTGGGACTTATGATGAAATTTTAGAAGAAAACAATAACGATTTTTAAGTGTTTTCACACCTAAAGTTAAAACCCGGTTTTAAGGTTAAGACCATAGACAGCTGATTTTGCGTTCACATCGATAAATTCAGGTTTTAACTCACAGGCTGTCTAATAACTTTAATGCAAATAAAATAAATCTCGTGTAGAAATACGTGTATTTGTTGCTGTATTTTTTTTTTTTTTTTTGCTTTTTATAACATTTATTTATAACACTTATTTTTGTTCATGTGAAAAACTCAGAAATTGCACAATACGCTTTAAAATATAAACTATTTTATATTTTAGGATTCACACTATGACTTTTTACTGTGACTTTTCTAGTTTATAGACAAACGGGTTACAAAAGCAAACAAAAGGGTAGCAACACAAAAAAGAATTCAAGAAAAAGTCATCTTGTAAATCCTGTATTACACAAATTAAAGAAGTGCTTGGAAATAAAGTTTTACCCCCACATGCAAAAAAATAAAGTGTGCTTCAAATGTACGTTAAAACCGGTTTTTGTATGGAAATTTTGTTTTAACATACACTTGAAGCACACGTTATTTTTTTGCATATGGAGGATAATATATAAAAAAAGCATAAATACATTATAAGCTAAACGATTTTTATAGGCAGATGGATGTCAGTCGTAACGTTAAAACCAACTTTTATTAAAACCATATCAGTGTGAAAACACTATTAAGGATGTTTCAACATACGACCCAACTAAGTCGATGATTATTAGTAGTGCGAAGTTGTTCTGAGGAAATAGTAACATCGTTTTTATTTTCTGGAAATTTGTACGAACTTTTTGATATAATCGCTTTAGTAATTATAAACGCTCGTATATTAATTTTAACAAAAATTAATTTGTTTTGATAACATCCAAAGATAGTTACATACAATTAATTTAAAAGTTTGCTTTCTGTATTTTTAAAGATTACATACCTAAATTTAAACGTTAAAATTAGATTTTAAAATTTTTTTAAAATGTATCTTTTTGAGAAAAAAGGTATCTTTCTGGAAACTAAAATGTATCTTTCTCGAAATTTCACTGGCAACACTGGTGCATGTGCAAATACAAAAAACAAAAGAGCCAAACAAAAATAATAGTAACGTTTTTATATTTGGTTTTGGTTTCTGCTTAAAAGCATGAGCTAGCACGTGCTATTTTACAACACATGATTACATAAACTGAAAAGAAAAATATTTTAGATTGTAAAGAGCACAAAAGATATGGACACACTAGAGGTGTGCAAAAAGTTTAAAAAAACTTTATCGATATATCGATTCAAGACTATCGATATATCGACGATACTATCGTTATAGTATTGAAGTTGTATGGTTCTCGTATAATGTATATATTTATTTACACTAAAAATTCAAAACAAAATATTTTTAAACAAAACAAATTAAAATAAATTTTTTTTAAAATAAAATATCATTACTTTTATGCCGAGTACACATTTAGCATTTCTTGTGTTGTCATTTTGTGGTATAATTTTCAAAATGTGTGTAACGCCGTTCCCATTATGTTTTTTTTATATGGAAAGCAATGCCACACAACAGAAAATGACAAACGTTGCCACCAGTATACGATATTGCTATGTGACAAAACGCCATAGTGTGTACTCGGCATGTATTATTTATATTATTCTACACCGATTAGATCCTTATAAGATACTTCAGTGACAAGTCACAAGGTGCACACAAAATATCAATTAGCCCGCTTCATAGGAAGTTTTAGAACTCGGACTGGTTCCTACCACTTGGGGACCAATCATGTGACTAGTGTTATGTCAGTTCCATTTCGTACATGGTTATATTTATGAAAATTAAACGAAATTATTTTTAATACGTCCCATGATGATCTTGCGCATGTTTTCAATGAACACACACAACCACAAAAACATATAAGCCCAATTCACAATCTTGTGCAAATGGTCTTGCATCGTAGCATGTGCAAAATGGTATAGCATATTGATACTCACCATTTTGAAGAACTGACATAACACTAGTCACATGATATGTATATAAGTATGATTAAAAAACTTAAATAGAATTTAAATACGCAAGGCTCGGCATTTAAGTATTATTTAAATATGCACTAAAAACACATAAAATAGAGCTTAAAAATAATTTAAACTTACTTACCAAGGGCCTGTGCCAAACGGTAGCAAAGTACTAGTGTAAGTAAACTTTTGACACTTCTGAGGTGAATAAAATTTCAAAAGCCCTAGGGGCTAGTAGAAATTTTGACACAACAGGTAAATTTTTGATAAGCTGCAATAAAAAGCATGGTATCATAAAATTTGAATCCACCGCCGTCGCTTCGAGCCGTCGCCCAATACAAAGATTTTTACGTCTTTTAAGTTTAATTAGACTGTGGAAAAATCATTGTTTATTTTAGTTTGCGAAAAATGTTGCATCATATATATAATATTATATAATTTTTTGCTACAAGAATATTGTTTTATATAAAAATTACCTCTTAAAAATTTGTTAGTAGACGGCAGGTTTTAGTCAGGCGAAGCAAAACCGCCGCCGCAGCAATTGTTTCATCAGCTTCTTTCTAAGCTCAAGCGAATTTGTCAAAATTTTACATTGTCAAAAAAGATATCATTTGGCACAGCAGAAAAATGAAATTTTTTCTACACAGGCAAATATTTTTTCACCATAGTACTTTTCTACCGTTTGGCACACGCCCCAAGTCAAAAATTGGTCCTAAGTATGAAACTAATATATATGGTGAAAATTTAAGCTAAATTGGACAAGCCGTACCCAATTGAGGTCAGAGATCAAATTTTGTAAAGTTCAGCGATTTACCACCTGTTAAGAATTCGGCGCACTTGGTTAAGTGGGATTTACTTACCAATTAAATTATGAATTAAATTAAACTTGACAAGACAACAATTTTCAACTGCTTTCGAATTGCTCTTTTAATCCTGCAAATATGCTGTAGTTATATTTGCTTGTATCACGCCATAAAGTCAACAATGGAAATAAACAAAACAAACAGCCTTTAGTTATACTACACAACAAGCTAATCTAATTTAAAATAATAACTACACAACACTATGGAAAATAAATATTTAAGCTTCGCGAATACATACATACATAAGTATTCCAATTTTTAGCGTAATTGGTTTATTTCAAAGCAAATAACACAGATTTTAATAACAGCTTATAAATATTGAAAAGAAACCGTTTTTATTGTTGCCTTTACAAGTTGATTGAAGTTACATTTTTTAATAATCTATTGGGATAATTGCGTACTTGAGCAAAGTTATAAAATTCAATTGCCAACTTTTTTCTTCGCAATTGTATTGTATTATCTAAGGTTTTATATGATTTTGCTTTTGCAGTGTTTGTAATTTTCCCCACGCAGTTCTATTTTTGTTTTTTGTTTATTTTGTTATTATCAATTGATTTTAATCGTTATTCGTAGCAAATATTTTGTATTTCGATGGCTGTTTAGAAGAGAACTGAGTAGGACACTTTGAAATCGTTACCATTTTCTAAGTGGATACTTAACATCATTTCAATATTTGCACTCTGCTTCATTTTTATTTTTGTTTTGTAATTCCTTTAGTGAGTGGCGGTTTTATGGGCAAAATGTATAAATAATTTCAAATGGGAAATGTTTTCAAGTTCATGTGTTTTTGTTTTAGCTTCTCATGTACTTGGCGTTATGCTATTGAATTTGCCATTGGAATTAGACTTATTGGAAATAATATTAGAAAGCCATCATTCAGTTTACTTGTACATACAATTGCAGACAAAACTCTACATACTTACATGCACGCCCTTTCTTGCAAAAGGAATACGCAGGAAAATATTAAGAAAGCACTCAATGCCTACTACTCATGCAGGAACTCCATAGGAAGAAGCTGGAGCCTACAAACAAAGATAGTAAACTGGATATACACATCGGTTGTCAGACCGGCTATTTCCTATGGTTGTGTGGTATGGTGGGAGGTATTGAGGAAGGAATGTTACAGGAGATTACCTACTAAGGTTCAGAGGTGTGCCTGGCTGTGCATCACAGGCTGCCTTGCATATAATTCTTCAACTACTTCCTATAGAGGACTTTGTGGTGAGAAGGGCGACTAGAAGTCTAATTAGACTCCTTGAAGCAGGTTTGGTGAGGACAGGAACAATAGGTCATACATCAATATTAAATGAGATCAGTTTTAGTGATCAGGGATCATAAACTCTTGGATTCACGGACTATGAGCTCGTTGAAATTGATTTTAGTAGATCAAATGTGTCAAATCCAATAAGCTATTTGCGAGTATAGCGGTCTTTACAGACTGGCCAAAAAAGGGGGAGGCACAAGGGCTGGTGTCTATATCTTGGGAACGAACATTCGTAGTTCCTTCAGACTGCTGTATAAATGCAGCGTTTTCCAAGCTGAGATCTTTGTGATCCTCAGTGGCCAGCAATGTAGCCGAAGGTAAGAAGGTAACCTTGTACGTCGACAGCCAGGTCGCTAAGAGTTTTGAAGGGACACAATGTCAAATCGAAACTTGTTAGCGACTGTAGGAGAGCGCTCAACAGATATAGTGTCAGGCTATGTAGGTTTTTTGACCACAGCAGTGTTAAGGGAAATGAAATTGCCGATGAGCTGGCAAGAATATGGTCGGTATTACATGAGGGAATGTGTGACAGAGCGGTGAAATTACCGATAGGTCATTATTACAGGGAACTCAGTAACAGAGAACGAAGCCGATGAATAATTTTGGTCGGCGGGGGATACGACCAAATTGGACGAATCGGCGGCGGCTGAGACTAACTAATTATGAAAATCATCGGCGGCGCAGCTGTGAGCCGATCGGCTTCATTCTCAGCTCAGTATTTGCGTAGAGATCGAGACCAATAGTTCCTGGCGAAGTAAGGAGGGTTGTGTAGAGTCTCGAAGCCTATGTGGCCAAAACTTGACTCAGGAAGATCAAAACTGCTACTAGATATGAATAGGAAGGCGATGCGAGTCGTGATAGGTGCGTTGACTAGTCACTGCTCGGTCAGAGCAAGAACCAGGATTTGGGGAACTGACACTCCATATTTCTGTATGATTTACGGGGATGAAGAGCAACCAGAAGCTGCAACGTCATAGGCTTAGATGGCCGAGCAGACGTTTCCATGAGAGCATTAGGGATATCGGTAAATGTAAACTACAGGCTATCAGGGGCTTCATCATGGGAATTTAGTGGCTTAATGACGGATACTAGGGAAGTACTTCTGGGTAAAAATGGGTGTTAAATGTTAGAAGGGAATCACTATGAATCCAACGTGGTCTCTGAATGGAGGTGCGTTATAACATCGCCCTTCCTAATCTAACCTAACCTACATGCATGCCACAAAATGTCTTCCCATATCTTTTGCAATTGTTTAAATTTCATTTCTGTGCAAATTGTTGTTGTTTTCTTTATTTTAAAATAAAATTGGACTTGTGATGATTTATTTTTCAGCAAATGATGATTTTCTTCCTCAATGCTTCTGGCAACGCCGCTTGAGATTATATTGAAATGCCACATTCAATCACATTATACATATTGTGTTTATATGGTTGCCAGAGTTTTCATGTCAAACAGGCGTTATTCTTTAACCTTAGCTTTGTTCAAGATTGCGATTATTTTGTGCACCTTAAATATTTTTCAGCTAAATATTTTTCTTTAATATTTAAAATAAAGAAATTCTGGTCAAAGATAAAAAAGGCGAGAAGCTACTGACTTGAATGTACCACTTTTAAGTGTTTGAAAGAAGAATTAATTTTTTAACACCGGATGAGATATTACAACTTACCATGCAGTTAAATGACAACAAACATTTGTATAAACATTACAAGAAGAAAAATAATAATAATGTTGTTGTATATAGAAACTTAGCCATATTGCTGGCGAAAAGCTTAAGAAGAACAGTATAAAAGGAATAAAAGTGGAATTACAACTAGACAAAGACACAAAGAACTGTCTTATATATCACACATTATTTGCCAACATTTAAAAGACAAAATAAACAAGCTAAAAAAACCCCATGAAGGGCAAGTAGAAATGAAACAAACGGTAAGAATTAATCAGTGCAAATTCAAGAAAAATTCTATTTCTTTTCAAGATGTTGTTGTTAAAAGGGAGACACGTGTAATAATTGATTGTCTTCAACACCCATGCGGACGGTGAATTAAAAAAAAAAACTAAATTTGGATTCTTGCCAGTGAGGGCAAGTCTAAGAAGCTATAACAAATTCCCAAATATTACTAGAAAGCTACTACGAAAACGCTTTATTTTTGTTAACTTATCCAACGGTTGAGATTTTTATATTGCATACAGAACAAATTAAAAAATATATATACACACGTAAATTGAGATTTTCAGCCAATGAGATCTTCTTATAGCTCCGAACATCATGTGCCACTATTAAATGCATATGTGATAAATAGATAAAACCCAGGCAAATAAGAGTACACGCAAATCAGTCCATTGTAGTGATTTGAGCATAGGCTGGCTTATCAAAGTCATACGTTTTTTCATCACATCAGAGGATTGCGGCAGTAGGAGTATATGTCTTGCCAGTGACGATAACTGCCATTGGCTAATTAGACAGTCAGCGAGTTAGTGACTTCCGTTGCCGTAGTAGGACAAGTCCTAATAACCCCTGTTATACAGAGACATGCTATCAGCTAGCTTCTGTAATTTCTCGAACTGATCCTTGGTTATAGCCAGCCTAACCCTGTAGGAACAAGCAACAGCACCATAAGTGATGATAGGTCTCGCTATCATGGTGTATATCCATATCAGTATTTTGGGTGTTGAACCACTTGTTTTCCATGCAATAGAAAAAGACATGTTGTAAAAGATTAGATTTCTAAGAAATCGTTGCGAGCGGCGAGTAAAAAGCAATTTGAAATCTATAACCCATTTGTAAAACTACCCAGCAAAAAAATACACATTACCATCAGAACTACTTGCCATATAATGACTTACTTTCGTGATTACCAAATTTCATTACTCGCTTACAAATCACATTACCTAAAATTTAAAAAAATTATGTACAAGTTGCTAAATGAGGAGAATGTTTCTTTTATATTAAATCGATTACGTGAACAAGTTGCCAAATAAAAAAAGTAAGTACTTCTCAAGAATCGATTATTTTAGTTTCACGCCTTATTAAAATCATCAAGTTGGTAATCCAGTAAGGAATAGCTTCCACCAAAAATGCTTAATTCCAAACTTGATTACCTTTTTTGAAATTTTTTGCTGGTTACCAGAACACATTCAATATAAGACTACCAACTAACAGTAGTATAAAACATACATACGAGTATATTTCTTCCATAGAACTTGAAATATTCTTTAAAAAGGAATTAATTGCACGAGCAATTCAAAATGTTATTCCTAAAAATTATTTCCATTTTTTTTTGCTGGAAATTCCTGTTCTTTATTTATATATTTTTATATCAATACTTTTAGATTTTATTTGCTTCCATGTATGTCGATATCATTCATTAAATAATTGATTCATCGTATATTCAAAATATACTGGATTTAAATGTGCATGTGCACCCTGTCGGAAATTACGTTAATTTTAAACTAACTTTAAGCTAACTATTTCGCAACTAGTACTGACTGACACTTGGATTACTTTTAATGTAATCAACTGAATATTTTAACATTGCGATGTCCTAGGCGGTAGTCAATAGTCTCACTCTGCATTACTTTCAGCCAACTTAAAGTTGATTATTTTAAATCACCTGGTAGTCAGTAAATTAAAAAAAAATTCTGGGGTTCGAACATGTATCATCACACGTTGTGTACTCAACACGCTACCACTCAGCTAAGGTACCATCTAATATAAGAACAGAAAAATGTTAATATGAAACTGAAATGAGTTTCAAAGTAGCTGAGAATAAATTTGTTTGCTCTCATTAAATTCGATTACGTACTCCACTTAAGAATTATTTTTGGGTTTGTTCTGGATGACATTGCAATTAGATTTTAATCCGTCTAGGGAAGGTTAACTATAAGCAAAGAATATAAATCATATAGAATGCGCATCTCATACAGGCTAAACTGTTCTATGACGGGTATTTCCAGTACTACCCGTCCAGCGTACGCACGCTCATTTCTTTCTGCAGTGTATGCTACGCTCGCATTGCTGAGAGCAGCGTTGCCGTTGTGACACTAAAGTATCACTTTTGACCCTTTTCCGTGCCAATGACACTTTTTATGACCCTTTTTTCAATTTATCCCTTTCTATCATTTTAACAGAATGTATGCCGTAGGGCAATCATCCAGTTGGCGATATTCATTTTATTGTTTTGGTCGATAGAAAAACCAAATGGTGAAAATATTGCAAAAAATCTGACACTCAAATCCTTGATTCAAAATGCAAATTATTTCTCGGAGTATCACAATTAAAAAAATATGTATATTAGCTTACTTTCATCTTTAATCTTAATAAAACTTTTTTTAAATGTTTATAAGTTAGTAAGTAAGTTTTTATAAAATGTTTATAAGTTAAAATAGGTTCAAATGAAGTCAATTTGGAAGCCAAAATTGGGGCCTTAAAGTATACATGTATGTATATAAATGATCAGCATCAAAAAAAGTAAAGTAAAATATAGATGGAAAAACTGAAGTTAATTCATTTTCTTTTTATTATAAATTTTCATTTATAAATGAAAAAAGGAAAAATAATTCAAATTCAAAACGAAGTTAACATAAGTGGCGACATTGAACTGGGTGCTAACGAATTCCTACATACAATTTTACATTAAAAAACGTGGCATAATGTAGTTATAACCCACTATTAAATCCTAGAGTAATTTTTAATGTAAAATTGTGTGGTAAAACTCGTTAAGATCATATTCAATTTTGCAACTTATGCTAACTTATTGCTAGTTTTTGCTTATACATAGGGCCTTATTTATTCATTATATTTTTTTATTTTAATTGAAATTTGTTGAATAATTTCGTATGGAATATATGCAATGATAGGAAAATAAATGGGGAAAATATTAAAAACTAAAACAAAACAACAGTTTTTATTTTATATTCAACATTTTTTTCACGAAACTTGTTTAAATTTAAGAATAATTTTGTACTGTATACAAAATGTTAACAAAACAAAATTTATTTATTTTACGAAATTTCCAATTTTATAGAAATGTTTTATTTTATACTAAATTCAATAAAATAAACGAAAAATGTGGTACTATATACGAAAATAATTGTACGAAATAATTTTTGTAACTTAACGAAATTTGTAAAATTACTAAATCTGTTTTCCTGCATGAGCCACAAATATTATCGTAAAATGTACAAAATTTTCGTTTATTGCACAAAAATTATTTTACGAAAAACTATTTTGTATTTTTAAGCATTGAATATTTTGAGTGTACCGGCTAGTAGAGTATTTGCAAATACATTTTTTATTTGCAAATAAGACGAGTACAAACGTATTATAGATAGCTACTAAATATAAAAAATTATGAAATCTAAAAAAAGAGTGGTCAAGTTGCAGCATTTCATATCCAATGAAATTCCAATCGAAATTAAATGCATATTTCGTTCGATATCGAGTGCTGTAATTTATCCAATTACTTAAGATTTATAAAAAAATTAGAGACTGTAAAAACATAAATATGTACATATATTGGACATGGTTCATCTCACTTATTTACTTAAAAACCAGCATAACTCAAAAAATTTACTTTGAGGAATAACCATTTAAAGTTTTGTAGAAAATTTTAAAATTCGATTCTGAAGAGGATAATATAGTTATGCTATTCTTTTAAGGCATTATGCATAGTTCTTAAATACATATTATTTTTTTTAACTGAACATCCTGTATTTCTTAACAAATTCTTCACTTGAAATCTAATCTTTGACAAGTGTCTACTTTAAGTCTATTTGATAATTGTTTAGTAACGCTAATTTATGTTTATACTTTATGTTTTTGATGTGTTAACATCTATACGCGCGCCTCTAGGGCAGTAAACTATCAGTTTCAATACATACGCAAGTGTTAGGTACTTATGTAAGAGTAAATCATCGTTCGTTGCTCGGCAGTCGGTATTGAAAGTGATTATTGGGCGATTTTCATATAATTTTCCCACGCGATTTTCTCCGGAAATTCATAGCCGATTTTATTAATTTTTGGATTAAAAAGCTAGTGCGGGTTTCGACGAAGAGTTTAGGCCAAAAATTAAGGCGATCCGATATCGGCGACCCGAGATTTAAGTGTTTTAATTTGGAGTATTAATTTGGAGTAATATTAAAAAAGTGTTTTATGTTGATCTTCGGTTTTGTCTTATGCATAGCAAAGAGAATAGTGACGTGGTTATACGTACATATATAAAAATGAGATAGCAAGACAGCAACGTATGTAGCTTATGTTGCTTTGCATTCTCTTTGTTTTTTGTGGGTTTAATATAAAATAAATAAAAAGTATTAAGCAAGAAAATAATGAAATCATTAGCACTTCTGTTTAATTTTTTCCATTTTGAGTGCATCTACTAAATTTATATATATATATATATATATTATATATATATTATATATATATATTATATATATATATTATATATATATATTATATATATATATATATATATATATATATATATATATATATATATATATATATATATATATATATATTATATATTAACTGTGCTGAAAATATAACATTAATAAATTATACAAAGTAAAATTAATACTTTAAATTAACTCTACCTCCGGGTTTGTGGGTCTGTGTTCATAGAAATCGAACAGGTACCGTGTAACAAAAAGGTGTTAACACATCGCCCGTGAGTTCGAACACTCATTTTTTTTTTTTTTTTGTAAATTATATTTTATAAAGATGAAGAAATAAGGTTTAATTCACTGACTTTACAACTGCAGAATTTGGAAACTTATCATCCTTAAAACAAGCTTTATTTCAGCAACAGTAAGTAACTTTCCTCCGAAAATCGGTATTTTTGTGGTAAAAACTTGGATATTTTTACATCGTGTTTTTGCAATTGGCCGGATGTTCGCGCTCAGATGCGCATTCCATACAATTTATATTCTTTGCTATAACTCATGTTTTAGACTCGGCAGTTTTTCTTGAAGCAAGTCTGAGTTTATGGGAGAGAGAGGAAAGAAGAAAGAAGAGGGGTACTGACTTGCTTGTACATTTCATTCGCAGCATTAAAACAATAGGAAAATTTAACAAGAAATCGTCCGAGTGTAAACGAGCAGTTTTAAAAGAGAATTGAAGATAACTGCTTCAAGAAAAACTGCCAAGTCTAAAACATGACTAAGATAACTATTTTTGTAATCAACCACACATTCTCTGACAGGGCACCTTCAATAACTTTTTAAACGTACATATGCATTTCATGTATTGTATATTGTATTGCATGTATGTATATATGGGGCATTCCACGCCAAATCGGATGGTTTAAATTTTTTTGTTTGTTTTAATTTCCTAATAATGGTCCAAATTGGATTTTTTTTTAAATTTTCAAATAGAGAAAAAGTATTCCATTTATTTTTGATCAACATTTTTGGATTTTAAATTGTACATGTTTTCGGAAATGAGTGAGTGCATGCTTGGATTTTTTTTTTAAATTTTATTTTTCAAACTGCTTTCCGCCCATCAACTTTTGAGCCCTGTCCGAAAGTGAGCATTTCATGTCTACAAAAGGGAGCCCATTTTGACGCCGCTAAAAAATGTCACAAAATTGGAGAAATCGAAACAAAAAAATTTTTAAATTGTCTGATTTGGCGTGAAGTACCCCATATATGTATGTATTTAAAAACACACATACATACATAAATATGCATGTTAGTTTTTGTTTCTAACATTTTTGCAAGTTAAAAAAAAATTCAAAATCTTGTTTTATTTAATAAAAGAACATACATTGTACAAAAAATATACATATTTCGTTTAACAAGTCATGGAAATTTAATGATAGAAAGAGTTACCATGCAATTGAAATGAAATTGTAATACAAATTTAGTCGACTTTAAAAAAAAAATTAAAGCTTATTAATTTCTAAATGGCTATAATTAATTGCATGTTCATTAGAGGGTACCACCTTACAGCCAAAAAAAGTGCGCCGCATGCTTTCGAAGTTTTTGCCAAACATAGGGATTACAATTTTAAAGTTTTCGTTGTAACTTTGGAGTTTACAGTCGGATCCCAAAATGATATACAGGCCACTGACCTCAAGTATACCGTCCTAGTATTAACCCACCAGATCTCAGTTGCTACACCCTAATGTAAAACCATAAAACCAGAAAATTAAGTATTTCCGTAATTGTAGCACAACAGTTTCAAATTTATGGCAGGCTACACGATGTCCACCGAAAGCGTTCGATCCAAAACAAGTTGTCGTGGAATTATAATACGCATATGCAGTGTGCACACTTCTACAGATATTAGAGGTAGATTCTGCCGAATATGTTTGTGAATTTAACAATCTACCAATTCTACCGAACAAGGCCTGAAATCTACCGAATATTGTTATTTAGTAATTTAAGTCGATATATGTGTAAATTGCCTATTTTGCCACATAGCAGTGCGGCCGCAGAGCGCTCATTTAATGTTATGAAAATCATTAAAACAGAACAAAGAAATCGGTTAAAAACTGAAACTATAAGTACCCTAATATTTGCCAAAGAATTGTGCCTTGGCGATGAAATATTTACTAATACCAATGATTTAATAATTTTTGCACCAAAGTTTAAATTCATAAATGGATCTTACATATAATATTTGTAGTTACAAATGTTTGTCAAATAAAAGTTATTTTACTAGTTTTATAAAACCTATGTACAAAAACTGAATTAATTCCTGTTATTTGTGTATATTATTTTATATATGCATAGCATATCTATATAAAGGGTAAGGGCAAATAACTGGGGATGACACTTTATTTTTATTGGAAATGCTTCATTGTTTATGGCAGTTTAATTTCCAAACACATGTGAAGTTTTAAATGCGCTTTTGGGACCTGTCTAGTTTGATACTCCATGCACGTATCCTTTATATTTAATTAAGTACATACATATATTTTGTTATTTTTTTATGTTTCTTTGAATAAAAAAATTCTACCGAATTTCATTCAAATCTACCGATTTTTTTTGTCGATTCTACCGAATTAAAAAAAAATTAAGTGTGCACACTGCGCATATGTCGCATTTAGAAGGACTAAAACTTTTCGCTTCTGAAATTATTTCTAATGCGAGATGAGATCTCCATGTGTTTGCTGGGTTTATACGAGTACATCAAATATCTAGGGAGCCACAACTTTTAGTACTTTTTAAGTATTTTTACCTGCATGTACTCGTATGTAATGTGTGTGTTTTTTTTTATGATTTTTATTATTCTTTATTTCTTTTTAGTTGCTGGCTGTTGTTCTGAATATGTCTGATAAATACTGATAAAATCAAAAATATTTCATGTTTTCCGCCGGAAACATAAGCTGTGATCAAAAATATATATGCATACATACATACATGCGAAAATATAAGTGAATTTATGATGTCAGTTAAAATTTTCTTCTATATTTATGAAAATATTACACGCTTCATTTGAGATTTTATTTTATTTTTTTCAAGAAAATGAGTGAACATTTAAAGTCTGTGATTTTATGGTGTACGTGTTTGTAGACTGTGCACAATGTTAAAAAAATAAATCTAAGATAATTTTTTGTTGAAAAATTAATTATTACTATTATTATTTATTATTATTTTTGCAAATTCTGTAAGTTTTTTGGTCAAATTTTCTTTGTAATAAAACTCAATTTTTCAAAAAAAACTGAATGGTTCTCAGTTAAAGTATTTTATATTAGCATAAGAAATTTCAAAACTTTACGACAACTCCTAATTTTTTTGTTCCATAGTTCCACGGGATCATAGCACTGTGAGACAGGTAAAAAGAGTCATTCATTAGAACTTTGTATAGGGTTATTAATTACTACTCTCATCTGAAAAATCACGTGATTTATAAATAACGAATTTCATTCCAACAAAATATTACATATGTATATATATTTGCACTTATTAGGTTTTAAAACAAGCAAGCAAGAACACAAACAATTAAAATGAAAGCGATGGCATTGTTTTAAAATTTATGGTCAATTATAGAAAATAATTTCAACGAAAGATTTATATGTCTTCTAACAACTGGTGTTATGACTCTATTAAAATTGCTAAACAACACAAAATATATAAATGTAAGGCCTAGTTTACATCTGGCATACTATAGAGTTCCATGAACAATTCCATCCATGAAACTACTGAAATGCTTGTTTACTAAAGCCCAACTTCGAATAAATATGTTAATACCAGCGATGCCAACTTGGTGCTGTTGCTTTTGAAGTCTCAAAACGCCAAATTTTGAGCGTTTGTGCCAAACTGAGAAATAGCACTAAGTAGTGCTTTTAAGAAATTTGTTTATTTCCTAAAATTACTTTAATAAAAACTTGATGTTTTTATACCCTTTACCAAAAAATAGTAAAAGGGTATATATAGGTTTGTTATTCCGTTTGTAATTTCTAGAATATTAATAACCGAGCTATAAAGTATATATATTCTGGATCCTTATGCATAGGGAAGACGAATAAGCGATGTTCGTCTGTCCGTCTGTCTGTACGTGAAATCGGTTTTCCGAAGCTCCCAGAAAAGCTAGAGACTTCGTTCTTCTTCGGACTTCGGAGATTGGTATTGAAAATCAGCAAAATCGAGCAGACGGTTTCAGAGCTGGGAAGCTTAAACTTCATTTTGTCATACAAAATAACTACCGAAAACTAGTTTTTAATAATTGTTTATTAAATAAACTAAAAACTAACTAAAAAAAATTTTAAAAAATTAAAAAAATTAAAAAGACGTTTCCAGGGTTGGAAAACCTTAATTTTTTTTTTGTTATGCAAAAGTAACTTACTAAAACAAATTTTTCCTTTTTTTATAAACTAAACATATCTAATGTTCTTAAAAGAAAGAAATTGATGTAAGAAATCAGAAAAACAAAAAGGATGATTCCAGGTTTGGAAAACCTACGATTTTTGTTATATATACAATTAACTACCGTAAACTAATTTTTTATTTATTTTTATTAAATAAACTTATTTTATACTTCACCACGAATAAAATTGGTATTTCAAATAAAAAAAATTAAAAAATTTAAAAGGACGTTTCCAGGGTTGGAAAACTTTAACTTTTTTTATACAAAAGTAACTTACTAAAGCAAATTTTTCCTTTTTCTCTATAAATTAAAGATATCTTATATTCTTAAAAGAAAGACATTAGTATAAGAAATCATAAAAATCAAAAAGTATGATTTCAGGGTTGGAAAACCCACACTTTTTGCGCTATAAAAAATTAGCTACCGAAAACTAATTTTTATTTTTTTTTTATAAAATAAACTTATTTTATACTTCAGTACGAATGAATTTGGTATTTCAAATTAAAACAAAAATTAAAAAATTAAAACGACGCTTCCAGGGTTGGAAAACTTAATTTTTTATACAAAAGTAACTTACTATAACAAATTTTTCCTTTTTTACTATAAATTAAACACATCTTACATTCTTAAAAAAAGATTGGTATAAGAAATCAGAAAAATCAAAAAGGAGGATTCCAGGGTTGGGAAACTTACACTCTTTGTGGTATACAAAATTAACTACCGAAAACTAATTTTTTTTTTTTTTTATTAAATAAAATTATTTTATGATTGGGTACGAATAAAATTAGTATTTCAAATAAAAAAAAAAGCAATTAAAAATGAAAAAGACGATTCCAGGGTTGGAAAACTTTAATTTTTTTTGTAAAAAAGTAACTTACTAAAACAAATTTTTCCCTTTCTTTATAAATTAAACATATCTTATATTCTTAAAAGAAAAATAAATAAAATAAAAGAAATCAGAAAAATCAAAAAGGATGATTTCAGGGTTTGAAAAGTTACACATTTTGTGATATATAAAAGTAACTAAGTCTAATTAATTTTTATCTTTGCCTTTATAAATTATATATATTTTACGTTTTGGAAATAAAAGTTTTTTGTAGAAAAAAAACCATCTCCAGAGCTGGAAACTTTGAACTTTTTTCCTGGATATTAAAGTAAATAAATAAAACATTTTTTTGAATTTTCTTTTTTCACTTAACACACTTTCTATATTTTTTTAAGAACTACTAGATTGGTATAAGGAATCAGAAAAATCTAAAATGATGATTTTAGGGTTTGAAAATTAATTTTTTTTTGTAGATAAAAGTAATTAGCTAGGTCAAATTATTTTTTTCTTTTTGTTTATACTTTATGTATGTGCTTATGTATGTATCTCTATACTACATGAAAGCACTTTGGTAAAGGGTATATAAGATTCGGCACAGCCGAATATAGCACTCTTACTTGTTTATTTTTTCATTGTAAAGCATAGCTTTTTCGTCTGATATATTTCATTAAGGATACTGATATCATTGCCGAAATAGTAATAGCTTAGAAAATATTAAACATCAAGCTCGTTTTTCACGTTAGTGCTTTTTACGATTTTTGCATCTCAAAATTACGCTTTTTGTGCTTTTTCCAAATTTTGATGTGCTTTTAGAGCCAAAAAAGTTGGCATCACTGGTTAATACTCAACAAACTGTTGCTTTTATCATACTGTGAGTGAAGACGTTTCGTTTCATACTGTTAACACAGATTGTTCATTGAGGTAGTTTAGACGAGAACAATTTTTAAGCCGCACAATTTTTGTTCTTTTCCAAATTATACGAGACTAATTCATCTGGCACAAAATGTATTCATATACACAGCTGTGTGTGTGTTAGTGTTTTTAGTAATCATTTAACATTTGCTGTTTTTTAAGTTGTGTGTATTGGTTTTATGCTGCTAATGCGGGTTTGAAGCTGGTTGAAAAGTTATGCCAACCGCAAAACTACTCTCTTTGCATCTCTCACCTACAAACTGGCATGTTATACCAGCACAATTATGCCCGTGTAATAAATCAGCGCATTAAAACGACTTTTGTTCATGCTGCTTTCTCTCATCTCATCTTTTGTTATTAATTCGCAATAGCAATGTTGCCAATATAGTGAAATCATGGAATTTTTTGTATGGGTCGCACATGTGTAATAGGTTTCACTTTTAAATTAAAGTTTTAACTTTTACACATACATACATAACTAAGTACATATGTACATACCATACATATTAGTAATACATATTTAAATTTGTCATTTGCATTTTTAAATAATATAAATCTTTAAACTATTTTAATATATTATATATTCTTGTAATGAACTGCACACAACCCTGAAATGAAATACTATGGAAAGAAACACACACTTTTAGATCAGTGATGCCAACTTAGCCCTTTTCGGGCTAGATATAGCCCGTTTTCAGTCCCTCAAAACGCGGAAAAAAATGTTTGTCTCCAAACTAAAAAACGCGTAAGTCTAGCACTTTTTACAATTACCTTTCAGCCCTTTTAGCCCCTTTTTTAGTTTTTGCTGGATATGGCTACATTTTAATCTTTGTGAACTTTTTCTTCCTTAAATATACTCATTTTATTTTGCAATTTAAAAAAGAAGAATATAGAATAAGAATAATCTTCTATTTCTTCCAAATTTTCTGCGCTTTGAAAGATATTCAGTATAGCATAAAAACAGATAATGTATGTTTTTGGAAGAGCGAGAAATCGAAGTTTTATTTAATAACGACGAATTTTAAATGTATGTACTTATGTAAACATGATATGTATTATTAGATATGTATTATTATACATACATATATGTATGTACATATATACTATTTAGGGCGACTTTTTGGGTACGAGATTAAGATTAGTTTATTTCTATAATTAGCTAATCCGAAAATTAACTTAATCTCAAATTAATTAGTTTGATATTTTTGAGTGGTAGTTTAAACTTCTTATTATTTGTAGTATTACCATACTGAGGAACAAAATAGTGGCAACATTTTCTGTGTAAAAGTCATACATGTTATCAACACACTTTGATTTTTTGTGGAAATAAGAAGAAACTGCCATGTTTTATTATTTACAAGTAAAACATTACGCGTGTTAAAGGAAATAGATAAATAATATAAAATATATATATTTATTTATGTGTTTTTAAATTATTTTATAATATAATTTTTACAAAAAGTTATAAGTTTCACAAGTGCATGTTGTCAATGTTAATGTATGATTAAACCATCACGATCGCCCGCTTAAACTAGCAAGTAAACCATATAATCGACTACCCAAAAATCACAAATGAAGATTAAGGTTAATTTAATCTCTAATCTTGAACTCAAAAAGTCGCCCTTAATCTACGCATGTACCTTATTGAAATGTAATATGAAATGTAAATGAAATATGTACCTCATTTATGTGTTATATCTCAAGCTATGTATATTACATATGTTCTTCTCATGATAGTTATTTATTTTCTAAAAAATTACTTTACAGAAATTTGTTTGTTGCTTTAATTCTCGACAGAAACGTTTTAAAACTAGCCTCTTTTCGCGCATTTACGAAAAATTTTACTTTATTTTGCGCTTAAAGTATATTTTTTTCAATTTAGCCCTTTTTTCTAAAAAATTTACGCGTTTTGAGTCTCAAAAGTTGGCATCACTGTTTTAGATGAAAAATTAAAAAAAAAGTTATTGGTTTATGAGAAATGAATATATTCTTAAGCAAATTTGATTATTAGTTGTGTGGGTGTCAGACGGTTTTGGTCACGTGCTTTTTTTTTTAATTTCATATGATATAAAAAAATTTAAATTGACAAAAATTAAACAAAACACAACAAAAGTACTCGTTTCCAAGCGAAAATAACTATTTACATTCTTCCAACAATTAATATTTGTAATAAAACTTAAAAAATTTGATTATCATCACCCTATGTAAAAATACGAAATTTTAAACAACAATAATAATGCGTTGAAAAGAAAGATAATTATGTGTAATTTTTTAACTTCCTTTTCGGCGATTATTCTTATATTTTCCCTTTTCCTACAACTGGCAACACTGATCCTTAAAAGCGTATTGTTTTTGAATGAACTTAATCGAGATTTACTGAACACATCGCACATCCAGTTCAAAAGTGTCATAACTCAAAAAAACTAGTTTTGCAGAAAACACGTTTAAAGTTTTCAATTTACATACAACTCAATGAAGGCATGAACAAATATTCTTCTCTCAGGAGGTGATAGTAAAAGCTATTTATATGAAATTTGTATGCAAGATAAAATACGAAATGCATTATTATTCTGCATTATTAACTCAAAAAACGAATTTTTTGAGTTATGTCACTATTGAACTGAATGTGCGACATGTTCTGTTTCACATTTGTAAATGTTAGTATTCTCTTGTATAAGTAAACAAACCAACATAATTTGACTGCGTTCTTAAGTCCCAATTTGCACTATGCAAGTCTTATTGCTAAGCTGATTAGTTTGTTAGAGGAGAGAGACGGGGGGAACAGAAACGTTGCTGTTCCCCTCGTCTCTCTCTCCCTGAAACGAATCAGCTTAGCAATAAGACTTGCATAGTGTGATTTGGGACTAACTATTGAGTATTCATTGCTCTTGTTTCATAGTTATTCATCTGTATGAAATAGAAATGAAACGAATAAAAAATTATAGCGAAAGTTACATAAACATCATTATTTAGTTTCATGCAGATGTCTATGGCATACATGTGCCCAAAAGAGAGTAACCACTAATTACTAATGAAAAACTGTTTGATTCAGACATGTCGAGCCATAACCTCTAAAATATCTTAAAGGCCATGATACAATATCATACAAAGTCGTGCGATCTACGAAAGAGTACAACGCTGGTATGATGGAGTTTATGAAAATTTTCAAAAGACAATATCAATTCATCACACCAGGGTTGTATATTTTCGTAGATCGCACGACTTTGTATGATAGTGTATCACGGCCTTAAGCCATACATTTTTTGGACTTCGTTTTTTTTTGACGAAAATCGATTATTTACGATCGCAAATAATCGATTTTGGTTAAAAATTTAAGTTCGAAAATTATGTCGCTTAAGCTATTTTGGCGGTTATGGCACGATGTACATATTTACTGTTTCAATTCGTATGTATTTTTTTGGCATTATTACTTCATAACTTGGCAAATTTTAGACTGATTGTAAAAATTCTTTTTTTTTCTGAGAGGGTATACCTTCCAATTGGTCCCATTGTAAATATGTACCATTATACATAGGTTACACCTATAAAATGTTTTATTTAACTGAATCTAAACTATTTTTGTTTTTTTAATGCTTATTTTTTAAGTGTTATTTTTAAGTTTTTAATATCAATTAAATATTTTAAGGGTTGTGATCATGCCCAATTTGGCAAATTCAACATCGCGCCACTTTCATAGCTCAAGGTGTGTACCAAGTTTCGTAGAAATGGTTCAGGTAGAAGCATTTTGAATATTGTCCACTTCTTTAAGCACAAAATTATGTCATTCTGAAAACCGAAACTCTTTGCCAAGTTTCGTCGTAATGGGACAAGTAGAAGTACATGTAATTGAATACTAATCTTTCATGGGCGTAACCCCGCCCATGTGCCAAGTTTCGTAAAAATCGATCAAGTAAAAGCACGTGAAATGTATTGTGTATGTATGTATGTATGTATGCATGTGTGTTATTTTGTGGCACTATATAAACCGAACGCGAAATGTCAGTTGTCAAAATTCAATATGGCGGCCAGCAGACGCCATTTTGTAAATACGAAAATATAAAAAATCGGCGAACAATATCAAAATGGGTATCATTCGACAGGTATCTTAAAATCATTTTTAGGTTACTCTTATGATTTTTGATTTCGAATGACCATTTAGGAGTCGGGTTTTTTTTTGTATAAATACTTGTTTGCAATGGGATCAAATGGAAGCTATACCCTCTCAGACAAAAAAAAGAAGAGTTTTTAGAATCGGTCAAAAATTTTCCGAGCTATGAAGTAACAATACCAAGAAAAAAATACAGACTAATTCATAATCATAATTACAAATAGAACGACTTGTATGTATGTACATATATAAAACTCCTTTCAAATAAGTGAAGCCTTTTGACTTAGCAGATCCGAAAGCGGATAACTAACTGTTAATTATCGATTTATGTTAAAATTTTATTATTTTTCAGTACACGCACCTTATTAATTTGTTAATTGTCTACTTCTTATTTTTTTTACAGATATGAACTGATGAGGCTTCCATTTAAATTAAATCAACTCAATTCTCTCTAAGAGAAAATCGAAAAGAAAACAACCCAATTGTTGCCTTGTTTTGAACTACGAACACAAAAAAAAAACAGTTAAACACGTGATAAAACATGCAAACTGTTGTCGATCGCAATGGCAGCAGCAACACAACAACAATCAGCACAACAATCACTACCACAACAAACGAAGATAAAAATAAACCCAATGATACGATAACACAGTGCCAGCACACACCCCTACCGCAGCTGCAGCAACACTCACAGTCACCGCAACATGAACACCAAACACAACAAACACATTCTCTAATTCAAACCACAACGGAAGCGGAAACGATAAATATTTTAAGACATCGTTTTAATGCAAACGCCAATAATGGCACCCCTACAAAAAATGGTTTATCGCATCTTATAGATGCAGCAGCAGAATACATGCACAGCAGCAGTGTGGAATATATGTCCGTAACGCCATCACCATCAGCATCAACTTCATCCAAAGCATCACCATCCAAGAGTACTAAACTCAAAGTAGATTTACTACATTTGGCAGTCGCTAGTGAAGGTGGTGGTGTGGACACGGTTGCCACTTCCACGCCACTTCACGATACGTACAAAACAAATACCTCATCAGAATCATCATCATTAAAAACTTCACCTAATTCCACATCAACGACTTCATCTGTGATCGCTACGCCGATACTCCACCGTAATGGTAACTTTTTCAAAGACAAAGAACAACCTGAAGCTGCACCAGATGAACAACACACAAGTGCAGCACAAATCGGCGACGGCGGAGGAGGAAAACAATCAATTAATAAAAACGAAAATAAATCTGTAATAAACATGGATGCAGCTAGTGAAGACTGCAAACAATTTAGGGAATGTAATAATAAACAATTACCAACAAATCAAAGGCTTCCATGCGAAAACACTTCCTCAACAACAATAATTAAAACAAATAAGGAATTGTCTTCTATTTCATTACCAATGTCTTCATCCAGTACCTCGTTGTCAATTACTACACTAGTTGTAGCAGATGCCAACAAACCGTTGGCGGCATCTTCAACCACTACAACACCATCACCATCACCATCGCCATCTTTGTCACCTTCGTCACCTGCATCTACAACAACTGAGACATCATCTACATCTGCTACCACAACACCTGCCTTATTATCTACACCATCATTGTCGACATCTTCATCATCACCATCCTCGTCATCATCATCATTGTCACCTTCGCCATCATCCGACAAGCCGCAAATAAAAGTATTGTCGATTTCTGGTTTAGTCGAAGCCGAACTGCTACAGTGGCAAGACATGCCGCAATATTTGCAATTCAATCCATATGTTCTTAAGGGTTACCGTCCATTGGCAACATTCAAGGGCTGCCTTTTAAGCATGTTTTATTGGCACAACGAGACTATCAACATTTTATCACATGGTGAGTAACAATTTTTATTTTAACTTCATTATTGAGAAATTTTAGGGTATAAAATTGGGTTAACACAGATTTACAACAACCCAGCAAAAAACTACACATTACCGCTAGAACTACTTGCCATATAATGACTTACTTTTCTGATTGCCAATTTTCATTACTCGCTTACAAATCACATTACCTAAAATTTAAAAAAATTACGTGCAAGTTGCTAAATGAAAAGAATGATTTTTTTAGATGAAACAGATTACGTGAAATGTTGACAAAAAAAAACGTAAGTACTTCTCAAGAATCGATTATTTTAGTCTCACGCCTTGCTAAAATCATTAAGTTGGTAATCCAGTAGGGAAGTGCTTCCACCAAAACTGCTTAATTCCAAACTCGATTACCTTTTTTGAAATTTTTTGCTGGGAAGCAATTAATTAAAAAATGCAAACAAAATAGAGCATTATAAAAAAGACAAATTGATTTACATACATACATATTTACTACCGTATTGCCTGCTACTTTGTTAGCGGGTACTTTAAGGGCCATTATTACAACCTAAATATAAAGTTCCTGATAGTTAACCTTAACATTAGCTAACGTGAAAGATAAAGTGACCATTATTTTTTTTCATTGTTACAACTGTCCGATAAAATAAATAATACAAATGATGTATTGTGGCAACACTGGTGTAGATACCGGCTACTTTTACTGTTAAAATGCTTACAGCTGTATTCATAAAAATTTTAAACCGAGTTTCAAATATTGTTTAAGCAAAATTCGCTAAAATTGTATTCATAATAGAATTTTAGCTTAAAAAACGGTTTTTAAACCTTGCGTAAATCAGCAAATTTTAAAATTGACTGCCCCCATGTTTAAACCAATTTTAAGGTGACGTTGTTGTAATTTTGCTTCGTTTTTGTTTACATTTTGAACTTTACCTGTATGTACATATGTGTGTATGTATGTATGTACTTATGTATTTATGTATGTATGCATATGCCAGTGTTATTTAGAAGAGAACAATGTAATTTTTTTTTATAGGAACTATTGCCGAAATAACAAATATACTCCAAAGAATATTTAAAAGAAAGGAAGCGATCCAGTTTCCATTCCCAGTCATTGTTTTCTCATTTTATGTGTTAACAAAAATAGTATAATTGTAGAAAATTAACTAGTGATGTATAAACACTCAAAACAAACAAAATAAATAAAAATAAACAAAATAGACACGAGTACTTTGTGAGTTAACAATCGTTGTTTTGCAGAACTAATATGCAAGTGACAAATAAAGAATACAGTGTTGCCACGATATTTTAAAAAAATCTAGTTAATTGATTTTTAGTTAAAAAACTGATTATGAATACCAATATTTAAAAAACGTTATTTAGCCTTAAAACGTTTTTTAACTAATATGAATTTTAAACCTCAATCAACTTTTTTTATGAATACGGCTGTTAAAGTTCACTTTGAAAGTTACCATGAGGATAAACCTGCTGTTAGCTTATCAGTCACTTTTACATTAAGGGCCATTATTACAACTTACAAATAGTTAATTTTATGATGTTATCTGACAGGTAAATATATTTTGATTATTACAAGTAAACATTAATGTAAAACTGACTGATAAGCTAACAGCTGGTTTATCCTCATGGTAACTTTCAAAGTGAACTTTAAGCATTTTAACAGCAAAAGTAGCCGGTATCTACACCAGTGTTGCCACAATACATCATTTGTATTATTTATTTTATCGGACAGTTGTAATAATGAAAAAAAAAATAAATGGTCACTTTATCGTTCACGTTAGCTAATGTTAAGGTTAACTATGAGGAACTTTATTTTTAGGTTGTAATAATGGCCGTAAATGTGCTAGCCAAGTTCTTTAAGGTTCAATTTAAACGTGTCATAATTATAAACATACGAGGAGCTGGCGAACAAAACCAGACTAGGCCCGTTAACTGTTTTTGATGTGTAAAGATCTATACGCTAGGGGGTAAAATTCTTTTTCACAATACAATCACAAATTTTGCTGAGATTCACACCGCGTTGTCAAATCGGTGTGAGTTACATATGTATGAGTGTATTAGTGTTTGAAAGAAGCAATACAAACTTATTTAAAATATTGTAAATACATAAGTAGGAATTTGCTGGTTTTTGTTTGTTTTATTTAACTTCATAATTGCTTTATTAGGGTTCCGTACACCAAAGGTGAAAATGAAGCGTAAGAGCTACGGACCTGAAATTTGGACACAGTGTGTAGACATTTGGCCACTACAACAACAAATACATGAGAGTTAAAAATTAAAGGGTGTTCCAAAACGAGCAACGAAAAATGTTAAAATCCCATGTAATATATGTACATACAATTGTATGTACATATATACACTTGAAATTTTAAAAGTTAGTATATTTTAGTCTGTATACTACAACAATTAACACTAAATTTAAAAAATTTAAATCAATGGGTGTTCCATCAGTTAACGCAATTTTGACTTTGTAATTTTGACAACTTGCTGTATCTTGGAAACCGTAAGAGCAAAACTCTTGAAATTTTCAAAACCGGTAAAAAAAACAAAAAAAAACGCCAAAACGAAAAAAAGCACCAAATTAAAAAAAAAAATTATAGGACTAAAATAAATCGCGAAAAACCGGAAAAATCGCCAAAATGAAAAATACCCTTAAACAAAAAAATCGCCAAAATAAAAAAATCGCCAAAATGAAAAAAATCGCCTAAATAAAAAAACCCCAAAAACAGAAAAAATCGCCAAAATGAAAAAAACCCCAAAAACAGAAAAAAATCGCCAAAATGAAAAAAATCGCCAAAATGAAAAAAAAAATGCGAAAATTAAAAAAACCCAAAAAGAGAAAAAAACGCCAAAACGAGAAAAAGCGATAATATTGAAAAAAAATCGTTTAAGCTGAAAAAACTCTAAAAAGGAAGAAAGCTAAATAAAAAAAATGCTCAAAACCGAATGTGCGCGAGTTAAAGTCGCACTTTACTGAATTTATTTTAATTGCAATGCGTACACAACAACAAGAACAGCAACAACTAAACGATGAACAACAGGAATTAAAAGTTCAAAAGTTAAAGTAAAGGCATTTACCATAGATGAGCACTGCAGTACCACTAAAGTTTCAGTAAAAATAATAAAAAATTTTTAACAAGTAAATTTTTACTGATTACTAAAATTTTTATTCTACAATTTTTATAAAGTGCCAAAATGATTTATTATATGATGAGGTGCATTGAATTTTCAGTAATCAGTAATGCTTGTATTCATAATGAAATTCTACCAAGTGGCTAAATGTTTTTCATACAAAAGTTTCAAAATTTGAATGAAAAAACTTTGCCACTTGCTACAATTTTATTATGATTACGGACCTACGATTTTACTGGTAATACAAATTAAATTTCATTAGCAGTAAAAATTTACTGAATTTTTTTAGTAATCAGTAAATTTACTGCAGTGTGCCCATTTACTAACCAAATAAGTTTAAAAAGACAAACAAAAACCAACAAATTTCTATGTATTTACAATATTGAAAGTTTTGATACTTTTAATTAATTAATTTAAAAAAATATACCAAAAGCATAAGTACTTCCAACTTAAAAAAAAATTTTTCATTACTAGATGTTTACACATCTCCTCTGTGATCGGACTCAAATTGCTTTTTTTTGCAGGAGAGGCAAATTACTGAACTGTTTAGATAGGGACAAGCAAGGAAAACTCAGTTTTCGTTATTTTTTTTAAGGTAGGATTGAACTGGCTTTGTATGAAAATATTTCGCGACTTCATAGATGTGTACTTGGAGAGTTCGAAAAAACAATTTAAAAAAATATCATTAACTGAGAACATGTCCAGTTTTGTTCGCCAGCTCCTTAATTATAACCAAACAAAACAGCTGTTCGAACTAAACCTCTGGGAAACACTGTATTTGATTAGTTAGAGACCGTTTGGATGAAGAATGTCGCAGTAGTCAGAGGATTTTCTGATATTAATTTGATGAATGCTTTTTATTCGTTCATTCATAGCAGTGTTGCCATAAAGGAGCTAATTGTATGTTTGGGAAATGTAGAATTAATATGTCGACATAGTTTTATTTTTTTTTAATTTGACACCAAAATAAAACAATTCTTTTCCTCTTTTTTTTATAATTTTATACTATAACTGAGTATTTCATGCATGTTATAAATTAACTAATCACTTATTTCCCAACACCATACAAAATATGTCTAACTTGAAACATTGCTTGAACATAGCGTAACAAAAATATGAGAGAAAGGTATATCGTCGGGTGATTATTGGTTTGCCGCAGTAGTAATGTATTTTTAATATACATATCATCGGGTGGTTACTGGTGTGCTGATATGTAAAAGAGAAGAGTTAAAATTGTCACTTCAATTCCCACTACAAGCGACTTTTTCTAATCCACAAGCTTTTTTTTTCACTTTCTGCCAACAAACACGAGGCGACGTGTCACAGCTACATATTTGATTTATGACTCATATTGGTGGGTGTATTTTTTCACCAAGATAACCATTCCATCCGCCATTTTGTTGTTGTTTGGCCAACCTGGCAACAATTTCTTTCATGTTGGCACTTTTTGTAATCTTTTTTCATTCTTTTATTTGGCGATTTCTGCTCTTTGGAAAAATTTTCATCTTGGATTTTTTTTTGTTTACATGCTTTTTTTAGTACTGACAATTTTAATTTTTAGCGATTTTTTCGTTTATGAAATTTTTCTCAATTTTTCTAAGGATGCGGTCACACTAGTCAAACATTTGTCCAAAAAAGCGTAACCAACAAACACTAATGAAAAAGTTTTGATTCAGACAACTGTTTATCAAATTAAACAGTTCCGAACACAACTAATAGACAAACTTTTGTCTGAATTGAAAGATTTTTCATTAGCATTTAGTGGTGCTTTTTTGGGCAAATGTTTGACAAGTGTGACCGTACCTTAAGTCGGCAATGCCTTTACCGAAGGTAAATCAATTTTTGTTATGTACAATAAACCATTTCTCGTATTCCATTCCATGTTAAGTCCATGACTCACTATCAAACAAAGTCGTGCGATCTACGAAAAAATAAACCCCTGGTATGATGCAGTTTATGAACATTTTCAAAAGACAATAACAATTCAATACACCAAGGTTGTATTTTTTCGTACATCGCACGACTTTGTATGATAGTGAGTGGCCTTTAACAATCACTCTCTGCCCAAGTAGATGGACAAAGGCGCTTTTGAAGTGTGTGCATCTGGTCTAATTTAACTTTTCTTGGCTTCTTTAGTTATCCATATTAATTAATAAAATATTTAATTTCTTAGCTTGAGCCTGATTAATAAATTATTCTTCGATTAATAATTTGCGTGTATATAAAAAAATATTTATTTTAAAATCCTTATCTCTAAAGAAAGAAAATCGAATCTAAGAAAAAAGACAATTGCAACTACTAATAAAATATCTTAAGCAATTTTAATTTAATAAATATAACATTTATTAAGTGGATTCATGCCACTGCCCACAGGACAATTGAATTCTTTGGAGAATTCTTTGAAGTTTGATAATGGTCCAATAACTCTAAATTTACCAGGCACATGAGAATCTATTGCGGTCTGCAGACTGCGTACAGCTGGATGAGCATCACTGCACCACAGTTGAGCGTAACTTATAAAGAACAGCTGTTTGCTGGTATAGTTGAGACGTGGTAGAACCTCATACTGCATGGAGTGATTGGTGCGCATGGCTTCCTTGTACCAGTACAAATAAGCTTCGTAGGCCAAATGAAGGCCACCATTGTCGGCAATATTCTCCGATTGTGAAGCCATCTCAGGCAACGGTTTGCCATCATAAATGTATTGTTTGTATTGGTTTATAAAACATTTGCTGCGATTATTAAAGGCTGCAGTTGATTTGTCATCCCACCACTCAATATTATTGCCCAGTTTATCGAATGTGCGTCCGGTGTCATCGAAGCCGTGTATCAATTCGTGTGATATTAATGTACCCAAAGTGCCAAATTTCAAAGCATTTGGATAGAAAGTAGACCACAAGTAATATGGTTGTAATAAAGCTACCGGAACCTTAATGCGGTTTTCCACTATAATATTGGCCGGGGTGTAGGAGAGTAGCTCTCCCGCTTCCAATGGCTTGGGAGGTTCGTACAAGGCTTTGCGCTCATTTTGAGCATTCAAAATGAAGATATTTTTAAGATTTTCTATATAATCATGTTTGGTCATTACCAATTCACCAAATTCCTCAGTAAAGTTCTCATTCGTATAGGAATTGATTTCTAGCTTCATGGCTTCCAATTTTTCCTCAGCATATTTGCGTGTCTCTGCACTTATCCAGTCAAGTTGTTGCGACTGCAGCAAGTTGTTAAACATTAACTTTATTTCCTCCCACATTAGTTTAACATCCTTTTCTGTTTTGTTGGTGTTGAATTTGCGATAAACCATGTTGTCGAGATTCTTGGCAAAATATTTCTTCGTGGTCGAGATGCATTTCGATTGCAATTCGTCTTTGTTGCCGGGCAAGCGAAACATGAAATCTTTTAAAAAGGTGTAGTAAATATAATTCGCTAATTGTGCTTTAGGAGTTTCCTCAAGGACTTTTATGAGATTTAACTGATAGTCAGAATACATTTCGTATAAGGGTTCTGTTAGACTGGGCACAGTGCCCAGGGAGATATTTAATAGTTTTATGAAATCCAAAGAAGGTTTATACTTTTCTTGCAGCTCAGACAAAGTAGTCAACGTAGTCAGCTCATCCATTTGCAAGCCCATTTGGAGATCCGCTATACCACTAGCCAAAGCAATTTCCACATTCAATATCTGCTTCGCTATCATATGAGATTTTTCCTTGTCCAAGCCCCAAAATAACTGCAAGTCACTTGCAATATGACTCTGATAGCTTTTGCGATATTTTTCGTTCTCTTCATTCACGTACATGGCCTTGGATTCCAAGAGAAAATCGGGATGTCCCACGTAGAGTCTGTTCACGGAATTGTCACGAAAATCGCCCATAATATCGTAGCCCAGTATTATAGAGTCACCATATTTGTAAGCAATCTTCCCTACAACTTCAATCCAATCAAATTTTTCACTTTGCCATTTATCTCCCGCTAAAGCGGGCACTTCGCCAAATTCGTCAGCAATTTCTTTTAGTTTCGATTTGAACATTTTTCTTAACATACCAACACGCGTACATGACTCATAGAAATTCTTAACTTTCTTATCGATCTCATTGTCCGACTCTTCTTGCTTATTTAGCATCGCACCGATTTTACGATCCAGACTTTGGATCATTATCTCAAAAAAGCCCGTTGTAATATGTTCTAACGAATTGGCTGGATTGATTTTGTGCCAATTTCCACAGGCGAAATCATAAAAATTTTCGCATGGATCCACCGTATCATTTATATAATTGTGCATTTCCGCCACTTTGGAATAGCGGATTTGATCAATATGCTTGGGATTAGTCTCATCAATTTTCACGGGATTTCCTTTGATCATTAGCACGCTGTAGACAATCGATACGACGACAGTCATTAAAAATATATCGAAATTGTTCATTTTCACTTCTTAAACTCGTCCACACTCACTGGCAATTAAAATTTATGTACATATGTACATATGAATGTATGATTTTTTTTTTGCAGGAAAACAAAACGCTTGTATTCTATTTGAGATTTAATTACAAACTGTTTTGTATAGACGTTCAAAATTTGCATTGTTAGCTTTTGTTTACAAAGTGTTTTCTTATATTATTTATTTTTGTGTTGCTTTTGTTTTATTCATAAACCTCCAAATCTGGGTTATAGAGGTTATCGCAGAAGCTCTCAAAGATTTGAAATTTAACTGGAAGAGTCTCAGTAACTCAAGTAAAAGAGAAATTTAAAAAGAAAAAGAAAATAAAAACTTGCAGTACTCGTTTTACGTTTAATTGCAGAATGTTTGTTTTAAGTGTTGCTGTGTTCTTGTTGTTGTTTTTTTTTTAATTTTTTATAGAAAAATTGGTAACGCAGAATATTAATTATACTCGTACAATATTACAAAGTGAAAGTTATTGTTACGCTCAGATGTATAAATGAACTCATATTTGTGTACTTCAGAGTAAAATTTAACAAAATTACTTTCTCAACTTTGATGTATTTGCATCAGCGTTGTCAACTTTTAAATTTCAAAACGCACCGAAATGAAGAAAAAAAGCGCGCCATTTGCAAAAAAACGCACCAAGCTTAGAATTTTTTTTTTTGTTAGTTTAAAATGTTTATTGAATTAATTTTGCATAAAAAGTAAATTTTTTGTGTTAAAAATTTAACACTAAAACAGGCTTTTACAGTTCAGGGTTAAAGAAATAAAACCTAAAAAAACTTAGCAAATTTGTTTACTATGTATTCATTTATACTACATAGATAATAATTTTTTTTAATTCCATAAATTCTGTACAAAACTTTTTAGAGAGATCAACGATTAATAGAAAGTATTCAAAAACCAATAAAAGTTCATTATATATCATTTTATTCAAATATTTTAAATTGTTTTTTTCATCAGCAACTTAATATATCCATATTAAATATATAACAATAAAAACAAATAGCCTTTTACAATATACTTACATGTATGTACATGTGCTCTTAATTATGAAAGTGGTCTAAGTCATACGCATTTTTGATTCGATATAGTGAAATAATATATATTAATCGAGACTAGTACAACTCTAAATTTAACTGCTGCATAAAAAAAATTTTTTTGTATTTTTCCAATGTAATCTACTAAATATTTCGACCAAAAAATATATGACTTATACAATTTTCATAGTTAAGGGCACCTTGCATTCATTTGTACAATATGATATATTTTTGTACATTAATTTTATAAATTCGGCTTCAAACTTTTTAAAAAGAGACCAAATATTAATTATTCCAAATTATTAAAGTTAGTATTTTCATCATTATTGTTATCATTGGGCCATAAAGCAGATTTCATTTCAAATTGTGATATTTCTTAAACATCATTACTATTAATATGGTAATTAACACTTATCAGGAAGTTGGTAAGTTTCACAACAAGAATTTTCCAGTTTAAACCCATTGTTGTGTTAAATTTGCGTTGGTGCCACCAAAAATTAAAAAACGCACCGAAATTTAATAAAAAGCGCACCACGCACCAACTAAGGAATTTTTCGCACAAAAATTTTCAAAAAGCACCCAAAATTGTGCGAAACGCACCAAGTTGACAACGCTGATTGGCATGCATATTCACAAATAAAGAGATTTTAATATTTTCGGTTTTGTATTTAATAGGGATGTAACGAATACCAGTTTAGCGAATGCGAAAGCGAATGCAAATACTTACAACACGGTAAAAAAAAAATATTGTACATTGATGTACTACATATATCATTTTATTTAAATTTAGTCTTGAATTGAGCAAATATTTACTAATTTATTAAATTCTTAAAACAGAAAGAGATATATGTATATATATGTATATGAAATTATATTAAAATAAGTATAAATAATAAAAAATAAATTTACAAAATATGTGGCGAATGGGTTACATTCGTGCTTTGGCCCTAAATCCTGATACTCTGCTCAACATTTAATGGAAAATGCTGCCAAGATATACATATATTACCAAAAATTGGCACGAATTCATGAAAATTTTTTGGAGAAGTAGTACTCTGTTCATCTGGGGAAAACATAAAATACATTTTCAACAGTTTCACATAGAATTTACAACAAACAAGGTCTAGTTAAAATTGTTTGCATTTAAAATTTTCTGTACGAATTAATGAATGGTGCTCAACATTTTTCAAAATTTGAACAGACCAGTCTTTTTCAAAAACTGATAAATATATCCAAACACAGCTGGATTTTGGTTTAGTATTCGCTTGAAATATTCGCATAAATTTTAGCGAATGCAAAAGCGAGTGCAAATAGCAAAAGTAAGCGAATAATTTGCGAATGCGAACATTCGTTACATCCCTAGTTTTTAAGTCTTAATTTTTAAATGAAATCGATACGAAGCCAGACACTGTTTGGGTTCCAAGGAGAGACTACAATTGTTGGCGAATCTGTATTAATACTACATTCTACGGGTGTCTATATTCCGAAAGTCATATTGTGGCTTCTGCAACATTTTCTGTTTATTGAGAACAAACTAAATATTTTTATTTTCAAATGTAGTAAGTGCCCTTTCACATTTGAGAAATGGAAAGACACACAGAAGAGGGACGAAAGGGAAAAAAAGGATTTTTTAGAATACATAGGTATTTTTCTAAAAATCTAGTGGCAACGCATAGGGCCATTTTCACAACTTGCCTTTAGTTAAAGGTAGGATTTTGTCTGCCCGATAAATATCTTTGCGTTATTGCAATTACAATTTTTTATTGTTATTACTATCAATAACAATGTTATTTAATGGATAAAAAAATAATAAATGAAGGTTTCTTAATACAAAACCATTTATCGGGCAGACAAAATCCTACGTTTAACTAAAGGCAAGTTGTGAAAATGGCCCTTATACAATTTTTCAAGGCAGAAATATGTATGTATGTTAACCGACAAATTTTATTTCGTTAAATTAAACAGACAATTTTCTGTTAAATGGTGTCGGTTAAAAGTTAATCATACATTTTGAAAGGCAGTTAAACCTACCTTACGATTAAAGTTCATGTTACTTTTTTAATCGTACATTTTGAAAAGGGCCGTTAACATTTCAAATATTTTTCATTGCCACAATAATTTTTTTTGCAATTACTTTTGCAAGTTTATTTTGCAAATATTTCATACCAAATACTCGTACTTTTACATGTATTGTTCTTATAATTAATAATAATAATACAGGGTGGGCGAGAAGAAACCAAGGGGTGTAAAAGTTTAATAACTTTTTTGTTTATTAACTTTTTTTTATTTTTTCTTTCAGATTATATAATATACAAAATGGAATTTTTTTACACTAAGTATGAAAAATGATGTCTCTTAAATGACCACCGTTTTCAGCTTCGCACTGATGGGCTCTTTTTAGAGCATTTTCCATAACATCTTTCAAAACTTGTGGCTGTAGCGTTCGAATTTCTGCAACAATGTTTGCCTTGAGTTCAAGGCTTGTCTCTGGCTTGTTCACATACACTCGCTCCTTCAAAAAACCCCAAAGAAAATAGTCGGGTGCTGTCAAATCTGGCGATCGCGCTGGCCAAATAATTTCCGAATTTCGAGAAATTATTCGCTCTCCAAAAATTTGACTTAAAAGTGCCATTGTGTCTCGGGCTGAAACCACATACCAGGTCTGTTTTCAAGAGCAGGACGTAAAAAATTTTCTATCATAAACCGATACCGCTCTCCATTTACGGTTACAGCACTTCCATCTTCATTCTCGAAGAAGTAGGGCACAATGACATTTTCAGATGTGATCCCACACCATACTGTACACCTGATGGGGTGCAATTGGCGTTGATGAATGGCTCTTGGATTTTGAGAACCCCAGAACCTACAGTTCTGCTTATTAACAAAGCCATTCAAATGAAAATGAGCTTCATCACTCATAATCAAATTTTCAATAAAGTTGATTTCATTTCTGGCCAACTCTTGAAATTTAACTGCAAAATTTAGACGTTGCCGATGATCTGCGGGTTTTAATTCTTGGACCAACTGCACCTTATATGGGTAAAACTGTAAATCTTTTTTTAAAATGCGCCGTAGTGACGTACGAGACATTTCTAGCTGAGCAGAACGCCTTCTTCCAGATGTTTCTGGTGCTTCGTTAACACTTTGCTGTACTCGTTCAATATTTTCCGCAGTGCGACTTAAACGTGGTCTACCGGTTCGAGGCAAATCTCTTACGCTGCCATGTTGGTGATGACGATTAACTAAGCAACGAATCATCGCTTCAGAGGGCGAAATTCTGACGTTAAAATTTCGACGATATGCTATTTGCGTTAAAATAATTGATCTCTGGTTTAAATAATAAAATTCTATTGTTCTGGTTCTCTGTTCAGTTGTGAACCTCTCCATTATAAATTCTCCAAGTGTTGTCTATATAATCTGAAAGAAAAAAATAAAAAAAAGTTAATAAACAAAAAAGTTATTAAACTTTTACACCCCTTGGTTTCTTTTGGCCCACCCTGTATTTAATCGATAAAAAAAAATAATAAATTAAGGTTTTATATTTCAAAGTCATTTATCGGTCCGACAAAATCCTGCCTTTAACTAACGGCAAGTTGTAATAATGGTCCATAGTGTCATAATGTTTTAAATTGAAGGGAGTTTCACATGATTTTTGAATAGATTTTAAGTACACAGAAAAAACTAAATTTCGTTTTCAGTAACCAAATTCATTGAATCAATAAATATTTTGTATGAATGCGGACCTTGTAGATTCTGATAACAATTTTGTAAAAATTTAACTGTAAAAAAAATTTTATTTTTAGTTAACTTATTATGGCATTGGAGAAAAAAGTTAACTGAAACTCAATATATTTTCAGTCAAACGTATTAATAGGAACAGAAAAACATTTTTGCAGATTTTTTTTGTATTATTCATCAATTTTTTTTTTATAATTTACAAACACATTCACCAAAATTTTTCGTATTATCAGAAAATAAATTAACTGAATCAATAACAATTCTTACCAATTAAAAAAAGAAATATTAGTAAAAGTTTTATTTAAAAAAAAATAACTGAATCAAATAAAAGGTTAAACTATTTACTTTTACTTTCAAAAATTGGAACTCGTCAGTAGACTTCAACCCAAAAATTTTTTGAATTTAGCTAACAAACTCCGTATGTTTATAGTAAGACTATTAATACTATATTGAGAATCACAATATACAAACATAATAAGTTTGAAAACCGCAAACAAAAATCTTTAAAAAAATAAACTGTTTTTTATATCTATAAAATAATTTGTAGAAAAAATTAAAAAAAAATCAGACAAATTTTTTTACAGTATATAAAAATAAATTTAACTGAAAATAACAAATTTAATTTAAATATAAAAAAATATATCTAAAAAATTTTTTTACAAATTTTACTTTGTATAGATAATTTTCATTCTATACAGTTTTTTTTACATAAAATAAAATTGCAACAAATAATTTACTGGAACAGTAAAAAATATTTACTGAAACTAAATTATATTTCAAAACACACGTTTGTTTGAAAATTTTTTGGGAATAATTTTTTCTGTGTAGGATTCGCGTTCGTATTCGTTTTCACAAAAATTCAAATTTATTATTCACTTTCCAGTTCGCATTCACTAAACAGACATTAGCTACTTCCCTAACCCAAATAAAAAAAATTGCGAAAATTTCCACAAAAAAAAATTGTGCTGCATTTTAATGTTGCCCATTTTATGTAGAAACTTTTGCTAAACTAATTTGACTTTTTTTTGTACGATTATGGTTGCAAGTTTGTTCTTAGTTTTAAATATACAATAGCGGACTAAAGTTTAGGAAAATTTTTCATAGTATGTAGTAAAACGAACTTTTTTTTAACTCAAACATTTGTTTTAAGAAATCATTTTAATTGTAGGAAAAATATGTACACACACTATCGATCAGACGATAAGAACCACTTGAATTTCTGTTTTTAGTGGGACACTTTCTTAAGATAAAAAAAAATAACAAAAACAACATTATAGTTAAATACATTGTTGTAATTGTTATGGTTTTATTATTTTTTATTTATTTTATTATTCTACATTTTAGTTCGGCACTGTAAGTGCAAAATTTACAATAGCTGTATAGTGAATAAATGCACCGTAAAATTACTCAGATAGTTTCATTGATATCCACGCGCACGCACACGCACACACGCACCCATTTAATTTAAAATTAAATGGATATTTATGCATTGAATATGCAACTTATTGTTGAAACTTTTGCCACACAAACGATGGCAATAACAACGGGAAATGAGAAAGAAAACAAATTTCAGCACGTGCGAACTCGTAAGCCGAAGTTTTCGTGGATAAAAAAAAAACATGTGATAAAATAAAACAATTCCGATAATAAAGAACAGAGAACACAATGGAAAATGTTTGTAATATTTTACAATAGTCCGGTGTATTAAAAAGTAAATGATAGTGAGTAAGAAGACAACAATGGCATACACATTAGGTTTGTTTCTTTACTTTTTGGGTAAAGTTCGGTAAAATGAGACGAAAATACAATTTTGCTTAATAATATACAAAAATGCACAAAAGTACGGGAACGCGAAAAACCAACATTTTAACAGGAAAATAAACATCAATGCATGTATGCATATACATTAGGCTTATGCGTATTTTTTAAACACAAAGGCTCCCTGGGTTTTCATATGCGGGCTAAAATTCTAGTATAAACTGCGTTTTTACTTTTTTGATGCATTTTCTGCAGCAAAAATGTGGATTTTTCAAATCCAAAAAAATCTAATATTTTCGTAATGACAAAAAATTTTTTGTTAAAAACCCATCTATTAGTACTCGAATTTTAAAGATTTTGATCCGCTGATCACGAATCTGCTGTTTATTTTAAAATCCATTAAGTGGTTTTCGAGATATGACCATTTGAAAATTTGTAAAATTATCACTCAGTTTCTTTTGCTCACAGAATTACTTGTTGTTTCCTATTTCTTGAAATTGCATTGACTTTTAAATCATTTCAAAATGGTTGTTATATCAAAATAAGTAAAAACGCAGTTTGTCTTAGAATTTTTTCCTGCATATGAAAACCCAGTGAGCCCTTCGCGTTTTGCAAATTTTTTATTTTCTGCATAAGCCTAATATACATACATACATACATACGTATACAAATAACTAAATTTACTTACATACATGATTAAGCATACTTATATGGGTTTTTTATCTTAATTTCATATAAAAACTTATAAAACTTTGGTTGTCACTAGTTTTTAAATTTTTTTTTACAAACTGTTCTATCCCGCGGGATCCCAATGCAGAGTAAAGAAACACACCTATTGTTGTTCTCGTATAATACACGAGAAGTATATAAATTTGGAGCTGTAAGTTATTTAAACTTAAATAAATACACACATAAATACATACATCCATACACACATACCTACGAGTATATCAATTCATAAATGCATAAATTAATTTAAAAAAAAGAAGCAATGTGAGTCCGATCACAGGGGAGATGTGTAAACATCTAGTAATGAAAAATTTGTTTCAAGTTGGAAGTACTTTTCTTTTAGTATATTTTTATTAACTAATTAATTAAAAGTATCAAAACTTATAATGTTAGTAGTAGGGAACTGCCGGTTCTATAACAATTAAAATTGTCAAATTTGGGTAATTAAAATTGAAAATTTGTAATTTATGGGAAAATTTAGGTAATTAAAGTCAAGGGTGTGAAGTGACGAGGGTACTCGATGGTTTGTAGATGCATATGTATGTGATGATGATGTTTTGTTTTGTTGTGTGAGCATAAGTGTGAGATAAGGATAGTTTGATGTACATATTCGTAGTTTATTTTCGTTGGCACGCATGCTTTGTACGTATGTTTTTGTTTGTCAAGTGGTTGCAGCAGGTTTATGGTTTTAGAGTGCAATGTTTTTTTTTTTAAAGTGAGAGTATGCATAGAGAAAATGTTGCCTTAGTTTTTTGTAATATTCTTTTTAGCTGGTGGAGATGGAAGGGTATTTTGGAAAGAAAGAAATTATTTATGCTTGTGGGATATCTATGAATGTTTTTGTTGTTGGTTTTGTTTTAGTTTGATTTTGTACGTATGTTTTTGTTTTAATTTTGGGTTGATGTACATACTCGTAGTTTATTATGTTTGCGCGCAAACTTGTATGTATGTTTTAGATTTTTGTTTTAATTTTGATTTTTTTGTTTGTCAAGTGGTTGCAGCAGGTTTATGGTTTTAGAGTGCAATGTTTTTTTTTTTTAAGTGAGAGTACGCATCGAGCAAATTTTGCCTTAGTTTTTTGTAATATTCTTTTTAGCTGATGGAGATGGAAGGGTATTTTGGAAAGAAAGAAATTATTTATGCTTGTGGGATATCTATGAATATTTTTGTTGTTGGTTTTGGTTTAGTTTGATTTTGTACGTATGTTTTTGTTTTAATTTTGAATTGAAGTGTGATTTTTTTGTCAAGTGGTTGCAGCAGGTTTATGGTGTGTGTGTGTGTGTGCATAGAGGAAATGTTGCTTTAGTTGTTTTTATTTTCTTTTTTGATGGTGACCATGGAAGGTAATTTTAGAAGACCTTATGTATGCTTGTGGGAAATCGATGAATGTTTTTTGTTGTTGGTTCTATTTAATTTGATTTTCCTATGTTTAAAGAGTTTGAAGAGATGAATAAAATATGTAATTTATGAGCAACGAACTTACTTGAAGGTTGGAAAAATTGAAGTGTAAGATATTTAGGATTGTCAAAGGGAATTAGAGATGCGTGATCATGGGAGCCAACGTTATGCTCATGCATGTGTATTTGTGTATGTTTTTACAATAACTTGAGCGTTGAAAGGTGGGTAAGTAGTCGTATATGTATATAAAAAAGCGAGTGTGTAATGCCGAGTACACATCTGGCATTTCTTGTGTTATAATCATTTTTTAAAATGTGTGCAACGTCTTTCACGTTATGTTTTTTTATAGGGAAAGCAATACCACACAACAAGAAATAATTTCAAAAATGACAAACGTTGACACTAGTACACACTGTTGCGATGTTACAAAATATCATAGTATGTACTCGGCATTTGTTTTTTTGTAATATTCTTTTTAGCTGATGGAGCTGGAAGGGTATTTATAGAAAGAAATTATGTATTCTGGTGAGATATTAATGTTTTTGTTGTTGGTTTTATTTAGTTTTATTTATTTTTTGTTTTTTGTGTAAAGAGGCTGACATTTGTCAAACAAACCATGCACACTAATATACATACATACATTGATATTTTTGAGAACGAGATAGGTGAATGTGATGTCATTCCAAAGAACCAAATGGCATACTTCTATAATGGAAACTTCCAAAATGAAGAAGAAAAGTTTATGGTAGATGAAGAGGACGATGCTTTCTTCATACATATGTATGTTGTAACAATGTAAGAATAGAACGTAATTCGTATAAATTGAGACGTTCTCTAATCTAGCAGCAAGTACAGCATTGTATCTAGCAAGTGCATCATCATCATATAAAATCTTAAAAAATACAATACATTCTATAAATTATTAAAAATGGTTTATAAATGTAATATGTGCAATAAGATATATAAATATCAAAAGTGTTTCTTGGATCATATCCAAAATCATGGTGTTGAGGACCAATATATATATCCTCAACAACAGCAACAATATCAATATCCTCAACAACAAAAACAACAATATCAATATCCTCAACAACAACAACAACAACAGCAACAACAACAATACCAATATCTTCAAGAACAACAACAATATCAATATCCTCAACAGCAACAATATCAATATCCTCAACAACAGCTACCATATCCTACAGCCATGCAATGGTACCCAAATACTGGCCAACAATTGCAATATCAACTACAACAACAACAACAACAACAACAACAACAACAAAAAGAAATGTATTGGCAACAACCCTCTACCTCCATGCAATGGTACACAAATACTCATGAACATCAACAACTACAGTATCAACAACAACAACAACAACAACAACAACAACAACAACAACAACAACGAGAACTTCAAGGAGCGGATGCTTGTGGAGGTAATTTAATAAATAATACCAGCATTGATGAAGAAACGCAAGGAAGACATAAAGATAATATGAAATTTTACACCATAAGCAAAGCGTTCAAAAATAATATTGTAACGTATGGATTAAATAATAAAAGAGATGAACTTTTACTAGAAGATTTCATTGGTGAAAATGAATCAATTTTCATAGAGATGCTTGAAAGTCATTTACAAAGCCACACTGTAATAAAATTTAATATGAGTATTGTGGCAGAATATGTAAAAATTGTGGGAGAGGAATTGGAGTTCAATATTATTCATCATAGAGCTAAAATGAATTTGTTGACCAGAGGAGATGAAATATATGAAGTATTTTCTAACCAAATTTCAGAAATTCAAAATAAAATGAGTGAATTTCAAGAGAAGGACTCTGGTTGGACTTTGATACGCATAGTCCGAGCAGAGCTAAGTATTAATAAAGCTTCTCTAGTTAAAGGAGCAAACTGGATGAGTTTACCAGAAAAACTTCAAAAAAGAAAAGCTTGCATCAATGTAGAAAACACCGATCAATATTGTTTCAAGTGGTGTCTGATCGCCGCAGTAGATACTTCTCAAATAAAGAGTAAACAGCGATGTAGCTCATACAATATTCATGACATAACTGCTGACATCATTTGTACCCAAAATGGTGTAACGCTAGATTTTAAGAATTTAATATTTCCAATATCTTTAAAAGATATTAAAATATTTGAGAAGCGGAATAGTGGAATCAGCGTAAACGTATTTGGTTATGATGAGGAAAATAATGTAGTTGTTGGTCCGTATTATATAACAAAGAAGGAAAAATGTAATCATATCAACTTATTGTTGTTGGAAAATATCGTTGGTCATCATTACGTTCTAATACAAAATATGTCTAGGTAAGCTAAAAGTGTCAAGTATATATATATATATATATATATATATATATATATATATATATATATATATATATATATATATATATAACTTTTTATAATATTTATTATAAATGATTTCATTTAAATTTTTTACAGATTATTAAGCGGCCAAACGACAAAACACGAACACACTCTTAAATTGTGTAATGTATGTCTGCAATTTACTCACAGTGATAGGATCATGGAGCAACATCAAGCAGAGTGTGGTAAAATTGTAGCCCAGCTACCATCCTATAATAACGCTACACTTAAATTTAAGGACCACCAACGACAGATGGATGTGCCTTTTGTTGTGTATGCAGATTTTGAGTGCATACTTGAGGACATCCAATGTATAGTAAGTAAAAAAAATAATTTAACTAAAAAGCATACTCCCTGTGCTTTTAGTTATAATATTAAATATATTAACCATAATATAGATAAGTTTAGAATATATACTGGTAGGGACGCTGCAGAAAAATTTGTTGCTTATTTAGTTAAGGATTGTGAAGATATATATACTAATTATTTAATGAGAAAGACACAAATGGATTCTTTATCCCCTTCAGAAATATTCAGTTTTCGAAATGCTGTAAATTGCCACATATGTGATAAATTTTTAGGTAGTGATCGCGTAATTGATCATTGTCATGTAACTGGCAAATTTAGAGGTGCAGCTCATAATATGTGCAACTTAAAATATCAACAACCAAAATTTATCCCTATTTATTTTCATAATTATTCGTCTTATGACTCACATCTTTTTGTTAAAGAGTTAGGAGAAAAGTCTGACAACATAAAAGTCCTTCCGCTAAATAAAGAACGTTATATATCTTTATCAACATATACAAAAATGAATGACGATTTCAATCTTGAACTTAGATTTCTAGACACCTTACGTTTTATGCCCGAAAGCTTAGAAACTTTAGCCAATAATCTTACGGATAACGATTTCTGTACAATTAAAGAGCAATTTCCATCAAAAATAGAGTTTGATCTGGTTAGAAGGAAGGGTGTTTTCCCTTACAACTATCTCAATTCCTTTGAAAAATTAAATGATAGTCAACTTCCAGCGAGGGAAGACTTTTTCAACACACTTACCAATAGAGAATGTTCACATGAAGATTATGAGCATGCAAAAAAAATTTGGTACACATTTGATTGCAAAACTTTACAAGACTACATGGAGTTTTATTTAAAAACAGACGTTCTATTGCTAACTGATGTATTCGAAAATTTTCGAAAAGTTTGTAAGGGAATATATAACCTAGATCCAAGCCAGTACTATACTGCTCCTGGACTCTCGTGGGATGCTATGTTGAAGTACACAAATATAGAATTGGAGTTGTTAACTGATATAGATATGTATAATTTCTTTAAAAAAGGGATACGTGGGGGGATTGTACAATGTAGTAAAAGGTATTCAAAAGCAAACAATAAATATCTAGAGGATTTCGATAAAGAGAAACCTTCAGACTTTCTAATGTACCTAGATGCCAATAACCTTTACGGTTGGGCTATGTCCGAATATCTTCCATATGGAGGATTCAGATGGTTATCAAGTGATGAGCTAAATCTGGATCCAAATCGGATAGACAATAATTCAAATGATGGTTATGTGTATGAAGTTACTTTAGAATATCCCTCCATTTTACACGAATCGCACAATGATCTACCTTTTTGTGTGGAAAATAAAAAACCTTACGGAAAGAATCAAACTAAATTAATTGCTGACTTTTCTACTAAACATTCATATATTATTCATTACAGAATTCTTAAGCAATGTTTAGAGTATGGTTTGATTCTAAAAAAAATACATCGGATTCTCACTTTTAAACAATCTCCATGGTTAAAATCATATATAGACTTAAATACCAAGCATAGAGCTAACGCTAAAAATACATTTGAGAAAAACTTCTTCAAATTGCTCAATAATGCGGTATATGGTAAGACTATGGAAAATGTAGATAAGAGAAAAGATGTTAGAATTGTAACAAACTGGAACAGAACGAATTGCAATCATTTGGGAGCCCAAGATTGGATATCTAAGCCCAATTTCCATAGTTTGTCTATATTTTCAGAAGACATGGTGGCGATTCAAATGAATAGGCTCCAGACATATTATAATAAGCCTATTTACTTAGGATTTTGTGTGCTAGAACTTTCCAAATGGAAAATGTATAATTTCCATTATGGCTACATGCAGCCCAAATTTAAATCAAAATTGTCATTAAACTATATGGATACTGATTCATTCATATATACAATACGGACTGATGACTTCTATGCTGACATAAAAATGGACATACAGGATGAATTTGACACATCTGATTATCCTTCAGATAACATATATGGTATTCCTCGTTTAAACAAAAAGGTGCTGGGTATGATGAAAGACGAAAATTGTGGAAAAATAATGAAAGAGTTTGTTGGGTTGCGATCTAAAATGTATTCATTTAGTGTTCAAGATCAAAATGATGTAAAGAAATCGAAGGGGGTCAAGAAAACCATTTTAGATAAGTATAGCCTAAGTTCATATAGAGATTGTCTGTTTAATAAATCAAATGTATTTGATAATATGCTTACCTTTAAGTCGAGTTTGCATCAATTATATACTATGCAACTACATAAAATAATACTAAGTTATCAAGATGATAAAAGAAATATCAAAAGTGATGGTATAAGCACATATGCATGGTACCATTCAGCAATAGAGGAAACCAATCCTGATTATGAGCTTGACATGCTATTAATGGAAATTGATAGACTTCAAGAAGAAGAAGAAAGTTAAAATTAATGTAAATTATTGTAAAGTTTTATTATTAAAATAAGTGTAAATATTAGTTATTAAAAAAAATTCTTTTGTTAAAAAATAAATGTAAATATTAATTATTAAAAAATTGTATGAAAAAAACAAAGAAAATATAACCAATAAAAAACAATAAAACATATATTCTTGTGTACATTTTTTATTTATTTATTTATTTATTATCCATTCTTAAATATAATTTATGAATTTTCACATCTGTTAGAATCTTGTGTTGCATTTTTTCCCCAATCTCATAACAAAGTCGTGTCAGTTCAATCTTTACATCCCTTTCATGTATTCCTTGTATTTCATTGAATTGGAGTTTTGTTTTGTTTAAAGCGGAGCAGGTTGGTATATAATATTCATAATAGAAATGAAGAATTTGTTTTCTTAGAATGTTGTTCCAACATAAAATTGATGTAAAAAATACTCGAATTTGAGTTAATGATCTCCAAGTGTCAGAATCGATTTTTATATTAGAGTTTCCTTGTTCGATAACTAAAAAACAAACACCCCTTTTATATTTAAACTTATATTCAACATCTCTCTCACTTTCATTATCAATTATATTTATAGAATTTAAAAAATCTCGACGATTAAGCATATCATGAATATAGTCCTTATAGCACATGAGGTGTAACCACTCTTCCCGGTCCAGTCCAATGTATTGCTTATTTTTATAATTCAGCCATATCATTGGCTTAAAACCAAAAGCTGTTGAAAATCCACATGAAATCTTCAATTTCCAATTGAGCAAGTATTCAAACTCAAAAACCAAATCATGTATTTGAGGTTTTCGTTCTTCATTGTGGTGAAATATATTCTTTAAAGTACATTTATCCATCCTCAATGAATATAATATTTAAACTAATAGTTTTTCGCTCTATTAATCTATATATATATATATATATATATATATATATATATATATATATATATTAAAAAAAAAAACAATAAAAAACTAAATAAAACACATACACATACATATATATTCTATATTTGTTCATTATTTATTTTTGACAAATTTTTATAAGTTTCAATAATCTTAAAAATTATTTTTTTCCTTATGTGGAACATGGTGCATCGACATGTGTCCGGCCCTTCCTCGCATCCTTCGCTATACCAGGGGCAGCTGGCAAAATGCCCACTATCAGAGTCCTCTTGTTCTATAATTCCATACTCCTCATTTTCATTGAGCATGGAGACGAAAAAATTTATGGTTTCTTTATGCTCATAGAGCAATAAGTCCTCAAAGGAATTAAGAAACTCAAATAACCGTTCACGTACTTGGCTCATTTTTTAATTGTTATTTTAATTTTCTTTTTTAAAGAATACTTTTTTCTTGAATGCTATTTTTTATACTAGTACTCTTGAAAGTTTTACATTCTTATTTATAGTAAAATATTCTTGTAAAATTAAAATGTTACAAACACTTTTGAGTGCTTTTTGAAATATTTTGTTCCAGTTACACTTTAGAACATCAATATAACTATCTCTCCGATCTTTGTTTTGCCATTTTTTGTTTCAGTTACGCTTAAGAACGTCAATATAACTACTATCTCTTTCACTACAATTCTATAAGTAACAAAAAATATTTTACATCAAAAATAATTACAATATGAGAAAAAGAGATAGTTACGATACTGATCTTTCTTTTAAGAATTATTTTTTACCTATTTAAAGATTGGTAGAAATATTTAATACATCAGTTTACAAAAAACAGATTGAGCTATCTGTTAAAGAAGAAAAAAAATATATATAAAAATTAAATTTAATTAATTAATATTGTAATAATGAATCCTCCAGATTTGATCACAAAATTCAACACATTAAATAAAAAAAAATTAATACATATAAAAGAGCTCCAGGACTCAACTAAGTATGCAGTTAAAAACGCTAAGCGTGTGACTAGTAAATATGGCACTACAATTCAAATTGAACTGGAAAACAACATAATGTTTCTACCAAATCGGTACAACACGCTATCGGATGATGATATAATAGAACTGGCATCCGGGGTATATTGTATATGTAAGCAAGGAGACAGTGGCTTAAAGTTGGATACTGCTGCTGAAATAAATATCTTTTTAACAAATGCTCAATACCCACAGTGGGAATAATATGTAGAAAGTATATCTTATAAACTTTTTTTATTAATAAAACAAAACAAAATTTAAAAATTGTTTGTGTGTTATTTATTTATTCTTTTCACTTATTTTGTAAAGAAATTGAAGACATAAATGTCCACATTTAAATGAATCGTAATCTTGATATTGATTGTAATTATATTTTATATTTTTACCTAGATATTTAACTAATTCTAATGGAGGTTGTAAATTTCCAAAACTGTCGAAATATTCCTTATGTTCATTGTTTTTATAATATGCTACCCAATGGGTTCCAGGTCCTCTTGATAAATCCAAATTAATGATTCCGCATTCTCGTTTTCTCGATCGTTTTGGTAGTGTATCCAACATGAAAACTCCTCTAAAGTATGGAATGTTTGTTGAAAAGTTTCTCAAATCAACATCAGATAGGGGTTTATTGGGCAGCTTTATGAAAAATTTGGTTTTTGTTTTTCTTGACAAACCAATCCATATCCTTTCTTATATGGTTTAAGGTAAAAACCTTTCCCCATTGCTACTGCTTCCATTGTTTTATTATGTCTAGTTGCTTCATCAAGTTGTTGTTTGGCATTCTTTGCAGCATTTATTGCTTTTGCTATAGCTGCTCCGCCAGTAGAAAGACTACCAATTGCACTCAGAGCAGTAAGAATAGGTACCAAAGGTAAGAAGCCACCAATCTTTGGAACATTAATTACGCGTGGTATTACAACTTGCGATTTCTTCCCCCTTAACGACTTGTTGATAATCTTACGTGCAATCCTAATGGCAGAGTTAATGTCTTGAGGTTTTTCCTTCTTCAATATTTTTGTTGCAGTTTTAATTGATGTACTGAACAGCTTTTTTCCATTTTGTTCACTTTTTTTTGCAACCTTCTTCTTCAATCCCATACCAAATTTTCTTTTGACTTTCATTGCGTTAGTAACCATGTATGCAAACGATTTTTCGGCAAGACTGCTATCTTTTGAAATAACTCGTTCCCAAGCTTTATTTTCAAGAATTTTATCAGCTTGATGTCTACTATTTAAATCATTTGTTTTGGAATAAGCAATATCGTGATTTTTACATGCAGCGTCTAATACATTAATTCCTTTATCACCACGATCTAAACGTTTTTGTAATTTCGTTCCGGGTCCACAAAACTGATATCCAGGAAGGTGTAATTCAACAGGCAGAGAGTTAATTACTCTATTCAATAAACCTTTTCCAACGGCTGGTTTTTTATAACTAAACGTTTTGTTATAATGTATTAACATCTTATTTTATTTTTTCTTCTATAATAAAAGTAACATTTATGAAATGCAATTAGTTATGAGAATGCAATTAGTAAAACAACATAAAAATATTGTGATTCGCAATATTGATGCTTCAACGAAAATCAGATCTAAAATAAAACATAGCTCTCTCTTACCAAATTCTTTTCGTGCTCTAATAGTTGGACCATCAAATTGTGGAAAGACTAATGTTATGATTAGCTTGCTAGAAAGTCCTAATGGACTCAAGTTTGAAAACATCTATTTATACTCAAAATCCCTTTATCAACCAAAATATGAATACTTAAAGCGATTAATTTCACCAATTAAAGGGATGGGATACTACACATTTACAGATAATGAAAAAGTTATTCCTCCTGAGGAAGCGAAAACTAATTCTATTATGATCTTTGATGATGTTGCATGCGAGAAGCAAAATAATATACGAGCATATTTTTGCATGGGACGACATAAGGATGTTGATTCATTCTACTTGTGCCAAACTTATACGAGAATCCCCAAGCACTTAATAAGAGACAATGCAAATGTGATTATAATGTTTAAACAAGATGAGACCAACATGAAGCACGTTTATAGTGATCATGTTTCCAGCGATATGAGTTATGAAAAGTTTCATGAAATTTGTCGAGAGTGTTGGAAGGATAAATATGGATTTTTGATGATAAGCAAAGATAATGACTTAAACAATGGTCGCTATAGAAAGCAATTCGACTATTTTATAACGATATAAATTACTCTACATAAAAGTAAAACATTAGTACTTAATTTGGCCTTGCGCATAGTACATCTACTTATTTCCTAAAGTATTTACCATACCTGATCTGAAAGCTGATCTGTTACCAGATCTAATAGCTGATACCTGATCTGATACCCCAATACCTGATCTGATAGCTGGTCTTATACCTGATCTGATAGCTGATCTGATACCTGATCTGCTAAGTGATACCTGATCGGATAGCTGATCTGATACCTGATCTGATAGCTGATACCAGATCTGTTGTCTAATAGTTGAAAATGGATGAAAAAGTTTTAAAAGAGCTAATAAAGACAAGAAATGTTTTAAAGAAAAAATTTCGTAGTATAAAAGTTGATGAAGCAGATACACATGAGCAATTCAAAGATACATTTAAACCAATAATAGAACCATTAACAGAATTTGTGAACAATTCTAAAAATAATAAAAGAAGTATTAAGGCAGAAAGAGATGAACTTAAAACGAAAGTTTATAAAAATTCAAATTTTCCATTCAACGACCAATCAGTTAAGTTAGAGACAAGTACTCCAAAGAAACTTGTTGAAGAAACGTTATGCAATAAAAATATCTCACTTAGTAATCGAAACGCAAACAAGGTTGATAATGTTGATACTGATGATGATGATGATGATGATGATGATGATGACAACGATGATTTTTACTCTCAATCGGAAACTCTAGACAATTCAGATAATAATAAGAGTTATACTGACCTAGCACTCTTGGAAAGCAGAAATGAATTAGACACTCTATACGGTCCACATAAAGGTTTTAATAATGAATGGAAGTTTGGCAATAGTAGTATTAAACTTACTGAAGATAAAATAGTGATTGGAAATCAAATATGGGCTTTTACACCAGGTTTATTTTCTTTACTGTTTCACAAAACACCAAAATATTATGATAAACATGAATTAGATATATATAAGAAAATTTTAGTGAGCACAAATGCATACAAAAGAGATTATAGACCTGATGGACAAATCAAAGGAACGAGAGCATATAAATATAAGCATATTATCAGTAAATTGTTTAAGAAAGAAAGTGAAAATAACTCATCAACTTCGTCATCACTACATGCAATAAAAAGTCCTTACAAGGGTAAGGGTTTGATGAAACTAAACCCATACAAACCTAACTATATATACTGGGATGATCCTAATGAGTTAGTAGATCGCCTTAGGCTATTGCTAGCATCACAAGGTGCAGGTCATACTAATCACAATAACGAAATTGTCTCAATTATCGAAGAATTATATGAAGCAAAAATTATAGAATAATATTTATCTACATAAATCATGTCTATCGATAAGTTTGGGCACTATCTTAATGATACAAGTGGCAGAGTTTTTGTGAAAAATGTTCCTAAGCTGTTGGGCTTCGTTATGGATACAACTAATAACATTGACGTTCAAAACAAAAGAATCAAAAATGTGGCAAAAGCTTTGGAGGAAAACGACGTTGTTAATAAATTGTTTCTGCAAAGTCAAATTGAAGAGGTACGAGATGAAATCAATTTAATTTTAAGTCAGAAACTAAATGAAATTAGGGAAACAATTTCAAGTATGAAATTATTCTTTGAAAAAGAAATTAGAAAGATAAATGAGTTAATTTATGGATATGTAAGAAATATGATGGTCAACAGTACTTAAATGAACTTGCACTGAACTCAACTTACCCCGTCAAATTCTAAATACGTTAAATAATGACTTCAAAAAGAAATTTAATAAATGAACTACATAAGCAAGCACGAAAACATTTTCCACGTCGAAGAGTTGTTATGAAAGGAATAGATGATCTTTGGCAAGCTGATTTAGTTGAAATGGGGAACTATTCTACAGACAATAGAGATTATCGATTTTTGCTGACTGTAATTGATACATTTTCAAAATTTGCTTGGGCAGTACCCTTGAAAAGAAAGACTGCATTGGAAACAAGCCAGGCTATGCAGAATATTTTTCAACTGGGACGAATACCAAAAAACTTGCAAACAGACGATGGTAAAGAGTTTTTCAATAAACACTTTGGAAAATTGATGAATAAATACAACATTAATCACTACTCAACATATAGCAGAATGAAAGCATCAATAGTAGAACGATTTAACAGAACATTAAAAGGAATGATGTGGAAAGAGTTTAGCTTTAATGGGTCTTATAACTGGCTCGACATTTACAAAGACTTGATTAATACATATAATAAAAAAATTCATCGCACCATCAAAATGCCACCGATTCAAGTTAACTATAAAAATGAGAAAAAATTATTAAACACTGTATATAACCGCTTAAAACTATTCAAATTATCAAAATTCAATGTGGGAGATCATGTGCGCATAAGTAAATATAAACATGTTTTTGAAAAAGGATATACACCAAATTGGACCACAGAAATTTTCACGATTAAAAGAGTTCAAAATACGTATCCAGCCACATACATATTAGAAGACTATCGTGGTAATCCTATCAAAGGTGGGTTCTATGATGAAGAACTTTCAAAAACTAGATATCCAAATACATATCTAGTTGAAAAAGTTCTTAAAACTAAAGGAGAGAAGGCATATGTTAAATGGTTAGGATTTACCAATCAACATAATTCTTGGATCAATAAAAATGAAATATTGTAGTTAAGTGTATATATAAGTCTATATTTTGTATCTAATATATTTAAATAAAATATAAACTTCCTTTTTATACAAAGTGCTGTGTTTAATTTCACTTACTTGTAATCAGACAATCATAATGTCAATAGCACTTACTCTTAGCTCAAACTCATCTGAGTTATCTGCTAATTACTTTCCTCCTATTCGTTTGGATGGTGAATATGAATGTGCTCTAACTGATTTTCATTCATATAATAGCATTCCCAATGTAGATGATTATAACAATATATTTCATATTGGTGAACATGTAATTAAAATACCAATAGGATCTTATGAATTGAATGATATAGTTGATTATATTAAACATAACTATAAGCAGTATTGTCCGGAAAATAAAATTGATATAGAAGCTAATAACAATACAATGCAAGTTAGAGTTAAAAGCTCTAAGGATCCCATATACTTTAACAAAGATAACACAATTGGAAAACTTTTTGGATTCAATAAGAAAATTCTAGCTCCTAACCAAGACCATTACTCAGATCTACCAGTCAATATTTTCATCGTGAATATCTTGCGTGTTGAATGCAGTATAGTGGTTAACACATATACGAATAACTCACAAGCACACACATTACATGAATTTGCGATCAATGTCCCCCCAGGATATAAAATTGTTGAGATTCCTCGAAATCTTATCTATTTGCCAGTTAACTGCCAAGAGATAAGTTCTCTTACTCTACGCATAGTTGATCAGAACGGTGATTTAATTAATTTTCGAGGAGAGGAAATTACAACACGAATACATTTGAGATCTAGCAAATAATGATAATATACAACGTCAAGCAATCTAAGGATAAAATTGGATACACTCATAAAACACTCTTGCAAACCAAACCACAATTAAAGAGATCATTACACAAAAAATATTTGACGCAAGAAAATAAAAAATTTTTAAAGTCTCTCAATTTAAAGTTGACAAAGAAATGAGTTACATACTAGATGTTCTAGAAAAACCTCAATCAGACGAGAGTATAATTAAAAAGGACTATCACACATATACACCATACATACCTACAATCCTTCAACAATAATGATGAGATTCGAATTTCAATACAAAATCAAGACTTATATGTGCTACCCAGCGAAAGCTACATATATGTTGAGGGAAGTATTGTAGATGATAATAATAGCAAAATATCTTCGTTTTTAAATCTAAAATTAAAAAATAACTTTGTGGCACATCTTTTTGACGAAATTCGATATGAACTTAATGGCATAGAAATTGATCATACAAGACATTTAGCGATTACAAGCAGCCTAAAAAATTTTGTTTCTTTATCACCAACAGAAAGTGTTGGCTTGTACAATGCAGGATGGAACAAACTCGATGATTTGGATATTTCAAATGGACACTTTAATTTCTATGTACCACTGAAACTATTTTTAGGTTTCGCTGAAGACTATAATAAAATTATACTCAGCGGTAAACATGAATTGGTTCTCTTACGTAGTAAGAACGATGAAAAACTCGTATACTCAACTGTTGCTACTGACAAACCAAAAATTAGTATCTCAAACATCTCATGGAGAATTCCGCATGTACAATTATCCGATCTGAGCAAATTGAATATGATTAAAATTATTAACAGTGGTGCTTCTATACCAATGGCATTTCGCAGTTGGGATTGTCACATTAATCCTCAACTAAATACAGGAACTAGCTATATATGGAATGTTAAATTGGCTGCAAATAGAGAACGACCCCGTTTTGTGTTGATTGCTTTTCAACAAGAAAATAAGTTTGTTCATTGTAATTTAAACAATTTAAAAGTACATTTAAATTCCGAATCGTACCCATATGATGATCTAAATGTAAAATTTAAAAATGGTCGGGTTGCCATCCTATATGATATGTATCTGCGGTTTCAACAAAGCTACTACATGAGGGAATCACAACCGCTTCTAACTGCTCAAGAATTTAAAAATAGTGTGCCGATAGTGGTAGTAGATGTCAGTTACCAAAACGAAGCCCTCTCTAACGGTCCTGTTGATATAAAAATTGAAATTGAAACGGACTCCAACATTCCTACTGATACATCAGCATTTTGTATACTCATCCACGACCGCATAATAGAATACATACCCTTAAAAGGTCAAGTTCGTAAGATAATGTAAATAAAAAATAATAAAATAAGATGACTGAGGATAAAGTTTTCATCGATATGCAAGGATTTAAATCCAATTCAAACATCTTCATTGCAAAAGAAATAGCAATTGTTTTTAACAATAAGGAGCACATAAATTTTATTATTAAACCACCGTTTAACTTCAAAAGATTATCAATAGCAAAACAAAGAGAAGCGAATTGGCTAACGAGAAACTTTCATCATCTGAATTGGAATGACGGATCAATATCATTTAAGAGTGTTGTAAAATTTTTAAAATCCAATTTAAAACATTATTCAATCTATGTTAAGGGTGTGGAAAAGAAGAAATGGTTTGAAAAACTACTTCGAATTAGAGTTTTCAACATCGAGGATTTTGGTTGCATCAACTTTAAACAAATACAACTTAAATATCCGGAATATTTTTACTGCAGCTATCACAATTATGGAGTTTGTGCCTTAAGAAATGCATATTTACTTTATCAGGAAAATAACTAAACAATTTATTTTAATTTTCTATTCTTACATTGTCACAACATATATTTACGATATTTTTTTAAATAAATATGTAGATTAAAATTATAAAAAAATTTTGTTCAATCATTTATTTATATGCATATGGTTTGTACAAGGACAAAGACAAATGTAAAAAAAAGTGAAAATAAAAATCTGTTTACACATTTTTTACGTTTTAAGTAAATAAATTTGAATTTGTGTTTACAAAATTAATCAAATTAAAATCTTAAATTTACGGCCACCAATAATGCATCCCCCTCTTCGTCTTGCATGAAAATTTTGATTATGTCATCTTTATCCTCATCTTTTGGCATATAATTAAACGCTGCCAAGAAAGCATCGTCCTCTTCATCCAGCATAAACTCTTCCTTTTGAAAATTTCCATTCTTGAAGTATGCCATTTGGTTGTTTGGAATTTCATGATATTCATCTACCTCGCTCTCGAAAATGTCTCTAATGGATACATTAGGAGGCAAATCGTCGTCCGAAAACTCTATTGACAGAGGGCTTACGGATACCTCTTCCCGGCTGACAACGCTCATCTCTTCCCGATTGCCGGAGAACAATCTCACAAACTCATCTAGCGACATTTGTGAGTCGTTCAATGATATTAAAATTGGGCTGCTGCTTAATGTGTCCATTTTAATAATTTATAGAATGTATTGTATTTTTTAAGATTTTATATGATGATGATGCACTTGCTAGATACAATGCTGTACTTGCTGCTAGATTAGAGAACGTCTCAATTTATACGAATTACGTTCTATTCTTACATTGTTACAACATACATATGTATGAAGAAAGCATCGTCCTCTTCATCTACCATAAACTTTTCTTCTTCATTTTGGAAGTTTCCATTATAGAAGTATGCCATTTGGTTCTTTGGAATGACATCACATTCACCTATCTCGTTCTCAAAAATATCAATGTATGTATGTATATTAGTGTGCATGGTTTGTTTGACAAATGTCAGCCTCTTTACACAAAAAACAAAAAATAAATAAAACTAAATAAAACCAACAACAAAAACATTAATATCTCACCAGAATACATAATTTCTTTCTATAAATACCCTTCCAGCTCCATCAGCTAAAAAGAATATTACAAAAAAACAAATGCCGAGTACATACTATGATATTTTGTAACATCGCAACAGTGTGTACTAGTGTCAACGTTTGTCATTTTTGAAATTATTTCTTGTTGTGTGGTATTGCTTTCCCTATAAAAAAACATAACGTGAAAGACGTTGCACACATTTTAAAAAATGATTATAACACAAGAAATGCCAGATGTGTACTCGGCATTACACACTCGCTTTTTTATATACATATACGACTACTTACCCACCTTTCAACGCTCAAGTTATTGTAAAAACATACACAAATACACATGCATGAGCATAACGTTGGCTCCCATGATCACGCATCTCTAATTCCCTTTGACAATCCTAAATATCTTACACTTCAATTTTTCCAACCTTCAAGTAAGTTCGTTGCTCATAAATTACATATTTTATTCATCTCTTCAAACTCTTTAAACATAGGAAAATCAAATTAAATAGAACCAACAACAAAAAACATTCATCGATTTCCCACAAGCATACATAAGGTCTTCTAAAATTACCTTCCATGGTCACCATCAAAAAAGAAAATAAAAACAACTAAAGCAACATTTCCTCTATGCACACACACACACACACCATAAACCTGCTGCAACCACTTGACAAAAAAATCACACTTCAATTCAAAATTAAAACAAAAACATACGTACAAAATCAAACTAAACCAAAACCAACAACAAAAATATTCATAGATATCCCACAAGCATAAATAATTTCTTTCTTTCCAAAATACCCTTCCATCTCCATCAGCTAAAAAGAATATTACAAAAAACTAAGGCAAAATTTGCTCGATGCGTACTCTCACTTAAAAAAAAAAACATTGCACTCTAAAACCATAAACCTGCTGCAACCACTTGACAAACAAAAAAATCAAAATTAAAACAAAAATCTAAAACATACATACAAGTTTGCGCGCAAACATAATAAACTACGAGTATGTACATCAACCCAAAATTAAAACAAAAACATACGTACAAAATCAAACTAAAACAAAACCAACAACAAAAACATTCATAGATATCCCACAAGCATAAATAATTTCTTTCTTTCCAAAATACCCTTCCATCTCCACCAGCTAAAAAGAATATTACAAAAAACTAAGGCAACATTTTCTCTATGCATACTCTCACTTTAAAAAAAAAAACATTGCACTCTAAAACCATAAACCTGCTGCAACCACTTGACAAACAAAAACATACGTACAAAGCATGCGTGCCAACGAAAATAAACTACGAATATGTACATCAAACTATCCTTATCTCACACTTATGCTCACACAACAAAACAAAACATCATCATCACATACATATGCATCTACAAACCATCGAGTACCCTCGTCACTTCACACCCTTGACTTTAATTACCTAAATTTTCCCATAAATTACAAATTTTCAATTTTAATTACCCAAATTTGACAATTTTAATTGTTATAGAACCGGCAGTTCCCTACTACTAATGTTGTAAATACATAGGAATTTGCTTGTTTTTGTTTGTTTTATTTAACTTATTTGGTTAGTAGGTAAATGGGCACACTGCAGTATATATTGTTACGTTTAAATTTTATTAAACGTGTGAGTTCTTTTGATTGCTCAAAAATAAAAATAAATAATACACAATTTTTATTTGCTACTGTTTTTCCTTTTATTCTTAACGAAGCAAATTACAACTTGTCTTTTATTAACTACTTCTTATCGTTATTATCCACTTTCAACGAGGTCTTAACTTGACTACTTTCTGATTAGTACTGCCCTATTCTCGCACATGCTGCCACTTTTTATAGTACATGAATCGGTTCTCGAATGTTCTCCCGATAAGTGGCGTAATAACATGTCTGTACTTAGTAATGGCATCTATGCATGATGACATCTGTATTGTCATTTACTATTGGTAGCCAGATGTTCAAACAGTCCTCTAGCACAATCGGGAAAATTCATGTTGCTGCTTCTAGGCGTTTGTAGATAATTCGATTGGTCGTTATTTTTGAATTTCAAAGTAACGACTCTTATGTTGGCAATGCGGTTTGCTACTGGTAGTACAATGCTCGCACTTTTATTTGCATGTGTGTGTGTCTGTAGCTATGTATACAATTATTGTTGTTGCTATAGTATTTGTACGTAAATATGTGTGTACGTTTAGTGCTTTAGTTAAATACTTCCAGATAGTTCTTTGCTTTAACCCTGTAGGAATATTTTTACGTAACAATATGTATGTACTGCATTAAAAATTGCAGTAAATTTACTGATTACTGAAAAAATTCAGTAAACTTTTTCTGATAATGAAATTTAATTTGCATTATTATATTCATAATAATTTAAAAAAAATATATACTAAAAGAATAAGTACTTCCAACTTAAAAAAAATCAATACTGGATGTTTACACATCTCCTCTGTGATCGGACTCACAATGCTTTTTTTCATTTTGGCGTTTTTTGTTTGTTTTTGGGGTTTTTTTATTTAGGCGATTTTTTTGTTTAAGGGTTTTTTTTAATTTTTGCGATTTTTTTTATTTTTGCGATTTTTTTCATTTTGGCGATTATTTGTCTGTTTTTGGATTTTTTTCACTTTGGCGATTTTTTTCATTTTGACGATTTTTCCGGTTTTTCGCGATTTATTTTAGTCCTAGAATTTTTTTTAATTTTGTGCTTTTTTCGGTTTTGGCGATTTTTTTTTTGATTTGGCGATTTCATAATTTTTTGATTTTTTAGTTTTACCGTTTTTGAAAATTTTAAGAGTTTTGCTCTTACGGTTTTCAAGATACAGCAAGTTGTCAAAGTTACAAAGTCAAAATTGCATTAACTGATGGAACACCCTTTAATTTAAATTTTTTAAATTTACTGTTAATTGTTGTAGTCCGTATAAAAATACACTAACTTTACAAAATTCAAGTGTATGTATATTACATGGGATTTTAACATTTTTCGTTGCTCTTTTTGGAACACCCTTTAATTTTTAACTCTCATATATTTGCTGTTGTAGCGGCCAAATGTCTACACACTGTGTCCGAGTTTCAGGTCCGTAGCTCTTACGGTTCTCGAATAAATACCCTGTAACAGAGGAACGGACAGCGTTGTTTTCTCTACGTTCATTTTCACCTTTGGTGTACGGAACCCTAATAAAGCAATTATTATTTTCACTTTTGGTGTACGGAACCATAATAAAAAAAAAACCTAACGACCTTAACAAACAAAAACCAGCAAATTCCTATGTATTTACAATATTTTAAATAAGTTTGTATTGCTTCTTTCAAACACTAATACACTCATACATATGTAACTCACACCGATTTGACAACGCTGTGTGCATCTCAGCAAATAAATCTCAGTAAAAATTTGTGATTGTATTGTGAAAAAGATTTTTACCCCCCAGCGTATAGACACACATCAAAAATTACAAATCAGTTAAAAACATTCAAGAGAGACATTTCAGTCTATGGCGAATCTGATTTACCCTTCATCAAATGTTGGAATGTTGTCAACATGTGATGAAAAAAAAGGATTGAAAATCGGTTCGAGAAATCTTTTTTTTGTGTGTTTTTATTCTATATTTAAAGAATTATTTCACTTTCACAAAATTTGTCGGTATATTTCTATCCAAGTGAAGGCCATACATACATAGTCAGCTTTTGCCTTGCTATAAAAAAATGCCTAACTACCCTAATGAGCGAAACTGCAATAATTCCACAATGTGTGCTTTAATTGCAATTTAAAAACTATTCAAATTAAATATTAAAGAAACACTTGCATGCGAATAATTGCTAATAAACAGACAGACAAGGCAATAGAGATTTCATACAGCGATTAAATTATTAAACCATACAAACATATTTAGTTAGTATATTAAATGCCATAGAGTGCTGAGTTCGTGCATATTTTATACTATACAGTGAAACCTCTCATAATGGACCCCTGTCATAACCGGACACTCTAATAACCGGACACCTCTAATAGCCGAACAAGTTTTATAGATTCAACACGTTCATTAGTTTTTCCATATAAAATGCACTCCCATAACCGGTCACTCTTATAACCGGACGCGAACACTACATTTTTAAAAATGATGTTCTAAATACCACTCGTAAACGGACAGAAGCAATGAAACACGGCAACAAGAGTTGCATTTAAATAGTAGGTCTTTATTTATTCAACTCTGATTCATATTTGCATTAGTGTCAATGATATTGATGATTCCCCGGTTAACGAAAATGTAAATGCTGATGCGTTGACGATGGGAAAGAAATTGATGTTTACTTAAAAAATTGTTTGCTTAGCTCGTGTCCCAAAATGGCACAGAAAAAAAATTTTTGGAAAAAGGAAAATGTTCGATGCGTGAAGTCTTGTGCATTTTAACAATTCATATTGGTACATTTCTTATACAAATTGCCCGTTCGAAGTATTTTTCTAGAAACAACTTTGTTGCGTCCAATAAATAAAAACTTTGGTAGTCATTTTGAAACCCAACAGCTTAAATTATAACAATCTGAGTTAAAGCTGTCTACTCTCAATATAATTTTTCATCTACAATAAACTAACAAAAAATGTCTACCTCTCTCATAAGCAAATACCTCTAAAAATACCGTGACGGTGAGTGTCCGGTTATGAGAGGTTTCACTGTACAATCATCGCTCTAGTTCAACAACAGAATACGAGTATAAACTCGAAATTTATATGTACATTTTCTGTACATGTTAATAAATTATTCCTGTTAACATTTAAGAGAAGAAAACAAATAATAGATTAAATCAGACATGGCTACGAATGTTCATCAGTAACTCATTGATTTGTTGACTAACTCTAGTAAAAATGTACTGTTGTGAATCACTCTATCTGAATGCATTTTTATCAATGGAATTTGCAAAGTGATATAATTTAATACATACGTACACTGAGAGAATGAGAGATTTATTTTTGTAAATACAGGAATATGTTTTGTTTACGTTATGGTTATGATTTGTCATTATTTTTGAAATTCAGTGTCTAAAAAATCTTAATAGTGCATAAAATGAAAACAACGGAATGCCAGCCGTAGCGTACACTGATGATATGTAATACTAATATCCTGAACGTTAATGGATGATTTGAGACTGTGGTCTAGTAGTAAGACCAAATAAAACAGAAAAACCAAAATACAAAGTTTTGAGTTATCATAAAATATAGAAAAAAATTAAGTTCGAAAAATAATAATTAAATAAATAAGGTGTAAATAGAAATAATAAATAAAATAATTTTTCTTCAGGTAATCAAAAAACTGCGCATATAGTACAAACTTGCAATGCTTGCATTACGCCTTCTATTCATTTGTTATGGGTTACTAATCCATTCCTTGCGAAATTTTTGTTTATACTTTTTATTAATTTTCTATTTTTTAAACTTTCACTTTAACTTAAATTTATTTTTTATTTTCACTCGTGTGTACTGCGACCGGAGGCTGGGCAAGAAGTGATAGTGAGAAAGGTAACTTATTTTCTGAGCATTTAAAATCTGTATTCACTCCCAATTCATGTACGGGTGCTGCTGATTTACCGAGTGTAGTTTCTCTACCCCCTCGTCCCTTAAGGTTTAAGATGCGTGAAGTACAAAAAGTAATTGCTGAACTCAACCCGAAGAAAGCTCCAGGTATTGATGGCATTAGTAACAAAATGCTCATGAACTTGCCTCATATTGCAATAAGAATCCTGCTATTTACTTTTAATGCTATTTTAAGAATGCAGTTTTTCCACATAACTGGAAACTGGCCAAGATCAAAATGATTCCAAAGGCGGGCAAAGATCTTACCAACTGAGTCATATAGGCCTATAAGCTTACTATCTACAATCTCAAAGCTTTTCGAAAAGCTGCTCATGACTAAATTGTCCAAAATTTTAACTGATAATGGGTGCATCCCGGACCATCAATTTGGCTTTAGAAGTCAGCACAGCACGATTGAACAAACGCATAGACTGGTCCAAGTTGTAAGAAGAACATTTGAAGAAAAGAAGTATTGTTCTGCTCTCTTTATTGATGTTTCTCAGGCATTTGATAAAGTATGGCACGAAGGCCTAGTTTTAAAATTGAAGACATATCTGCCAATAAACATTCAAAAGCTTTTGGAAAGTTATATTATTGATAGGAAGTTCACTGTTGTGGAAGGAGAGTTCACGAGTGTGCCCGAAACTATATCTTCTGGTGTGCCCCAGGGTAGTATTCTGGGTCCTGTCTTGTATTTAATATATACTTGTGATATGCCTGTGAGCAATAATATCCATATTTCTACTTTTGCCGATGATACAGCCTGTATGAGTGTGCACGAAAACCCTTATGAGGCATCCCGCAATCTCCAGGAACATATCACTCAGCTGGAAATATGGTTGAACTTATGGAGAATTAAAGTCAATGAACAAAAGTGTGTCCATATAACGTTCACCCTAAGAAGAGATACTTGCTCCCCCATTCGAATCAACAATCAAAATATTCCTCAACATTCCCAAGTGAAATACCTTGGTATACACCTTGATCGAAGACTTACATGGAAACATCATATTGACTCTAAGTTAACTCAGATGAAACTTAAGTTAACTCAAATATATTGGTTGATTGGCAGAAACTCAACACTCAGCCTAGACTGCAAACTTTTATTATACAAGTCGCTTTTGAAGCCAATATGGCGCTACGGAATTCAGTTATGGGGCACTGCTTCAGCTTCCAATGTCGAGAGAATCTAACGAAGGCAAAACAAAATTTTACGGTTAATAACATCGGCTCCATGGTACATCCAAAATTCTATTATACATCGTGATTTAAATATGCCACTAGTGACTGAAGAAATTGCAAAATACGCAGGCAAATATTTAACAAAACTCGAATCACATCCTAATCCGCTTGCTCGTAATATTTTGAACTTTACTGGACACATCCGCTTAAAAAAGAAGGACACACGGGCTATTATACCTAACACTCCAGATGGGACTACTTGAAAATACTTCCCCCCCCCCCCCCCCCTTTTTTGATTATCACTACTAATGTATTATTTATAACTACCACTAAGTTTATGTCCGACACTGGTCGTGCCTAATAATTTTTTTTTTATAGATTTAAGATTTGAATACTTATTGTTAGTTCACATATGAAGATACAATAAATAAATACATGCATTAAAAAAAAAAAAAAAAACTCGTGTAAAACAAATATGACCCTTGTTTGATTGATATCATAAACCACCAATTGCAGTGAAACCTCTCATAACCGGACACTCAACGTCGCCGTGTTTTTGTCTGGTTATTAGAGGTGTCCGCTTATGTGAGAGTTACACATTTTTCGGATTTTATTGTAGTTGAGAAATTATGGTAAGAGTAGACTGCTGCAAATTAGATTGGTATAATTTCAGCTGTTGGGTTTCAAAATAACTTTCAATGATTTTATATGTTGAAATACAACAAAGTCATCTCTAGAAAAATGCTTTAAAAGGGGAATTTGTATAAGAAATGTAGCAATATGAATTGTTAAAGTACACAAGAAACTTTACATCTTCACAAGTTCGTGCCCCGAACATTTTCCTTTTTCAAGCTCGTTTAAAATATAAATTTTTTCTGTTATTGATAAAAACAATTTTTTCTCTGCCATTTTGGGACACGAGCTAAGCAAACACAACTTCTTCGAATAAACAGCAATTCTGTGCGTCTTCAACGCATCAGTATTTACATTTGCGTTAACCAGGAAATCACCAATATAATTGACACTAATATAAATATGAATCAGAGTTGAATAAAGAAAGACCTACTATTTAAATGCAACTCTTGTTGCCGTGTTTCACCGCTTCTGTCCGTTTATGAGAGCGTCCGGTTATGGGAGTGCATTTTGTATGGAGAAACTAATGAACGTGTTGGATCTACAAAAATTTTCCGGTTATTAGAGGTGTCCGGTTATATGAGGTGTCCGTTATGAGAGGTTTCACTGTAGACCCGACAACTTATAAGCACCTTGCAACGATTGTAAGAATGCAGTAGCAAATATTATTGTTACCAATTGAGCCATCTCTTTCATATAAGCGCTTTTAGACTGCTGCAACAAAAATGGCAAGTTTGAACCGGGATTTATAGATATTAATGCGAAAACAATAACATATTACTCTGTTGTGTTTTTTTGGTAGTTAATTAATGTTCCCATGTTCCGAGTTTAAATGTTTTGTGAAGAATCACAAACAAATTTCATGTTTGGAAAAAATAGCTAGATTAAAATAAAAATGGCTAAAAAAATAAATAAATAAATAGCTAAACTCCCTTTTCTTCCACGGCTAAATGGGATGAAAAATGGCTAAATTTAGAAAGAAAATGGCTAAATTGGCATCACTGATCCTGACAAACACTATTTTCGTATAGAAGATAGGTGGAATAGGCCGAGTACGAGTAGGGTCGCAAAGATAATGTGAATAAACAGTAAAAATACAAAGTGCTTCTCGTGGTTGCTAGCGGTATCGAAGGACCTTTGGGCGATCGGTAGACATTTTAGTAGGCTGGGTCTTCTCTAGAATAGATTTTGTTGCAGCTGTCAAAAACAGTATAAAGAAGAGGCGGTTTATCTGCGAGTGCCTGGCACTGCACTCTACGTGGTACAAATTTCTAGAAAATTACATAGTAGACGAACCATCGGAGTTATCACAGACTAATATAGGGTGCATCATGCAGTTCTTCAAAAGGGGTGGATCTGGTACGACTTATCACTGGATCTAGACCTTTTCACAAATGATAAGGACTCGGATGGGTATGGTGGCAGTTTTATAAGTATTGTAAATGTTTTATTATGTCGAATTTTTATCAATATAATGTAATGTTTAATTTTTCATGAATGAAACTTGGCCTTGTAGTAATGAAAAAGTTCAAGGTAATGGTTTCATTCCATTTATGAATGGTTCTTCTTTCAGCGTATGTAATAAATGAGTGGCTTGTTTTCAAAGTATTATAAGTCACTTAGGTTTGGAATAAAAAAATTTTCGTTTTCAAAAAATATTTGAATAAGTATTTAGAGCTATGTGGCTGACAAGGCGTGATTTTCAAATTACTCGTAATATTTGTTGACCTTATTTAAGTTATTTTTAGGTCATTTAGCTTTTATATTTTTTAAAAATATATTTACCTTTTTTAACCAGCACTTCGTATCTAAAATTTCTATACAAAATTTTCTTAATACAAGAATTAAAATTTAGTATCCAACTTTTGACTCACCATCATGAACGCTCGGAACAAATGTGTATGATTAAATCGGTTTTTTTTTAATTTCAGAAAATAATGCCTGATTTTTATTTCACGATTCTTTTCTGAACCTTCAAACCAAATTTCAGAACACGAAATAATACCTCAAGCATTTCATTCATGCAAGCTTACTAGCAGTACTGAACTATTTACTCGGGAACTTGTATGATCACGCATGATCCTAAGTGATTCATTTGAGGCACGTTTACAGTGTGCATTTTTAGTTTGCAATATTGGCTCTACGTCAAGCAAAAAACTCATTGGCGGAGCTAAAAATATTTTCCTGGGGGTATTACGACTGGTGATTTTAATGAGTAATATTAAAATAGATACTCATAATTACAGGCAATAACCTTTCTACACATATGAAAAAATTTGTCAAATTTAGCAATAAAAGTACTAAAGTAGCAGACTTTTGTTAAAGTGCAATATATTCCAAAAATAAAAAATAACAAAACAAAATAAACAAGAACGTTAATTCATTCCGAAGTCTGTTTTCCTAAAAGAATCACACTTTTCATTTCAATTGTTCTCTCAAAAGTTTGAAACGTACATACATACATACATATATTTAGTACAAGTTGTACAGTGCATAAAAAATATCTTTCAATACCTCCGGTCTTGAAAAAATTAAAAAAAAGATACATGAAGTATTTTTGTCGATCTCGAAAATTAGAAGATGAAAGGTGGTCTTAATTTTTCCCTTAACTTAAAATGATAAATTTAGCATTCGGTCATAATATTTACCATTAATTGTTTTACGCTTTTAAAGCGCCGTATTCACGATCAAAATGCATGACATGTGTATGAAGCCCTCAGCATACACGTATATGTATTGAATGATAAATTAATATCATCTTGCTGCAAGCTAAGTGCAACATAATTGTCAAATTACATAAAAAAAGTTTTTACGTATAGAATTTGACAGTTTTTTATATAACCTACTTTGAGCAGATTATCTTGTTATGTTTGTGATGCATACATGCATGTGCATGTAAACTTATAGTACACGGCATGCGCATGTGACTCTGACGTAATTTTGACGCCATCACGAAGCTACATTTGCTACATGCCGTGTACTAGTAACATATGTACATATAGATATTCACATGCTTACAGATGTGCTACCTCAGAAAATGTGTTCAATTCGGCTACATGTGCCACATATGTATGTATTTTGGAACAAAATTTTTATCAAAATTTGACGGTGCCACTACTAGTAATTTTTAAAAATGCAACCAACATGCTGAAAATTCCATGTGGCTTTTTACATGTGGTTTTTTTATATGCCGTGTACTGTAGACTTTAGATTTTGCTTCAAGCACCGTCGGTATGACTCATACAGACAAAATTTCACTTATATTATTCCCAGCAAAAAATTACACATTACCGTTAGAACTACTTGCCATATAATGACTTACTTTTCTGATTGCCGATTTTCATTACTCCCTTACAAATCACATTACCTAAAATTTAAAAAAATGACGTGCAAGTTGCTAAATGAAGAGAATGATTTTTTTAGTCGAAATAGATTACGTGAAATGACGACAAAAAAATAAATGTAAGTACTTCTCAAGAATCGATTATTTTAGTCTCACGCCTTGCTAAAATCATTAAGTTGGTAATCCAGTAGGGAAGTGCTTCCACCAAAACTGCTTAATTCCAAACTCGATTACCTTTTTTGAAATTTTTTGCTGGGTTATAATGAATTTTGACCGTGAATAATGCGCTCAGAGGTGGTAGTCAATGGCCTTCTTTGGCGCCAAATTCAACTCCAGGAAAACCACTGTTTTGAATGTTATTTGGTTGCTGGTGTTATGGTGGATGCACGTTGTTTATCCATGTTTATGAAACGCCGCAAAAACTCTTCTGTTGTCACATGAATATCTCTATGGTCGATTTTGAGCAAACGCTGTACCTATCTGACGAAAGCTTTCTGGCTTTCTTTCTTATCATTCAAAGTTGAAATCGGCCTCCAAAATTTCTCACTTTCAATCTTCGATCGGCCAGCATTATATTTTTTTTAACTTGTTTGGTTGATGGGCGCTTGTCGGATTGTCCAGCACGTACGAAACACTCAAGCGAAAAAATTTCCCAACTCGGCACAACACATCACACATGAAGTCGAATTGAATAGCGAAAAATCCTCTTTTTATAATGCAGAAACATTTTTGTTTAATTTCAGAACTTTAAGATTAAGAGGTCCATACATATACTATCAACAAATTTGTTGGTGTTACGTGTTTGACTATACAAAATATTCAGTTTTTTTTTCTTTATTGAAAATTCATGCAAACATATTTTCCATTTAAGATCGTTACGTGTTTTTTTTTGTGTTGAGCAAATTGCTCAACGCGAAACAAACTAACCACACACAAAATCTGATTTTCTGTCACGAACACCTTCGTGTTGAACTGTGCGTGTTCGTGTCAGGAAAAACCACACTACACGTGCAAATCTTTAGTAGAGACCTCAACTGGGTGTCCAGAATGTACGATATTTTCCGTGCTTGTACGGACCAACGAAATTCAGTAATCCACTTATTTATCATTGAAATTGGTTTAGAAGTGTCGCCGTAGTGCTTATTCGTATAAAGTTTAACGTTGGTTTGAGTGATGGATTTTTGCTAAAAAAAAATGAGCACATGAAATTCACTTTTTTCCATTTTATTTTCAAATTGCGCGTTAGTCTGCTATCAATGATTGTGAAACATAAAAGCTAAAACGCAGTTTGTTCAAATTTTGACAGGAGTCAACTGACACTAGTTGCCTGTTGACAGTTAAGAGGTCAGAAATTCGAAAATTCACGGACTTATTGATCCTCCCTCGCATTATCAAACTATAGAAAACATATTATACAGTCAATAAATTTATATTTAGCGTAATTTATTGAACAAACGAATGTGAAATTTCGAGACTTGTAAGTTCTGAAAAAGCGTGTAATTTTTTTTATTGCGATCACGGCATTAGCTTCTTTAGTCTGCCTACAATCCTCTCATGAAATATTTTACTAATTCTACCACAAAGTATTACATGAGCCCACCACCCCTGATTGGACTGTGCATATTTATTTTCATAAATTTAGAACTATCGTATTAAATTAATTTTCAAGTTCGAAGTTTTTCTATTACATACATAAGTATGTAAATCTCAGTTTAAAATGTTACAGATAACTAATGTGTTTTTATTTAAATAAAAAAAAATAAAAAACGTAATTTAATTTTTTAATACGTATTAACAACATACTATAATATTCAATTTATTTTTTTTTTTTTAATTTTAATTTTATTTTAAGCCATAGAAACTTACAATAAATTTACATTTTGTATTCATTCCCACGCACTTGCTGCTTTGTTTTAATTCTGTCCCCCATATTTTTTTGGTGCACTGTACGGGCAACAGCAAACAAATTAAAAAGCTAAACATTACATGTTAAATTTAAAGCTAAATATGTACTTACATACATACATACATACATACACATATTTATATGTATGTATATACGAATTATATATCTACAAGTATGTGTTTACAAGTCAAGTCCATACAACAAAGGTTTGATAACTTTTTGAACTCGTTCAAAGAATCTACAGCTCGGTACAATTACAAATATTAAAAGCTGGGATCGTTAATCTCGAATCGAAAGAGCGAGCGAGAAGCCGTGAATTTCAAGACACACTACTCGTATTCGTAAGATACAAAAATATATAATGATCATTTCAATTTTAATTGAGTGTAAGCGAGCAGACAGTTTCTGTTTAAACTTTGTGCGTACAACAAGTGAATATTCACTTGTAAATGAAATAAACGGCTGAATTGAAACGAAGAAAAATATATTGTAAATAAATGAAAAATAAAAGAAACAACAAAAAGATTATGGCAAAAATGCATCATTGGCGCTTAATAGGAGGAAATAGAAGAATCGTAACTAATTTAATTAGCCTGCAACTATTGAGTTATGCCATACAAATTGTTTACACTACACCAGCAGCCGTGCAAATGCACGTCTTCGAGAATCGCATTTCCTCACACAATGATTCAAAGTATGTGGCCCAAATAATGCGTTTGGCAAAGTCGGCGGAAATGCGCAATTACATGAACCCAGAGGCAGATGCCTGCGATAATTTTTACGAGTACGCTTGCGGCAACTGGCCAAAGTTACATCCAGCTGAGGCCAGCAGCAAAAGAAAAACATCTATTTTTACTTTATTAGATAATTCGTATAAACAAAAGCAACTGCGACTATTAAAGGAGGAAATGACAGTCGGTGATGACGAGAACGACATGAGCGCAGAGGAGTTGTTAAGTGACACGAGGTTGGGAGCTGTTAAGAAAGTGAAAGATTTTTTTAAATCTTGTCGCCATATGGGCTTAAAAAAGCGCTCTCATGTGATAAAAGAATTGGAAGAAATCATCAAAGAATTTGGTATAATGCCAGCCTTACTCAAGCCCCATGAGAACTGGAGGGAGGAAGCCTTTAATTGGCTTAAAACTATTGGTTTAATACAAAATAAATATGGTTTTGATATTATACTGCAACTTGGGGTACGCGGTGATTTTGAAAATAAAACAATCAATACGCTTTTTGTGGGCCAGCCCAGTCTAAAACTTAAGAATAAGAGCATGTATCTGGGAGCGGCTACAAAAAATCATCGCCAAGATTATCAGCAGCATATACAGGCGAATTTGGAAGATTTCCTGGGCCTAGAGGAGAATACTGCTCAAGCCATAGCCCATGATATATTGAGTTTTGAAATGGAACTGGCTCGAGGTCTCTTGGACTTCAATTCGGACAAAACCTTAAGATCAAAGTCGGTAAAAAGATTTCCACATAACTCTAGCGAAGTTTATGGTGATGATCTGGATTTAGTTAAATTTGTCAATACGGCTTTGGGTTTCCAATGGAACGCAACTTATTACGAATACACTCCTGAGTATCAGGAAAATTTAAGGGAAGTTATAAACTCCACTAGCAAAGAACAATTAGCAAATTATATATTTTACCATCTAGTGGAACCCTTCTTTATAGGTTACGATGTACCTTTGGCCAAAATGGATGATGGGTGTTTAGAAAACACCAAGAAATTCTTCAGCCATGTACTAGACAATATGATATATAGATCATTCAATACACAAACCATGCAAAAGGACATTGAACTTATATGGCAGGAGGTAAGGAAAACTTTTAAGGAGCAAATCGAATCGGCAAAACTGGAATGGTTGACTCCCATGACGCGCAAATTAGCGCTAGAGAAATTGGAGCGCATGCAGTTGCACATAAATTCCTATGACGATAGCAATTTTACACAGGAATATCAGGACTTAAGCATCAATAGTTTTGATTTTATAGAAAATCTTAAGAACATCAATATTCATAGAGTGTCAAAATTTTTAGACATACTTGTCAATTCCAAGAAACTGGATTTGCCCATACATACACTCTCCCAGTCACCAGCATTCATTAATTCTGAGAATCTCGTAATGATACCAGTATCTCTTTTACAGCCAAATTACTTATGGTCCGACTACTACCCGGAGGCTTTAAAATTTAGCACTTTGGGATTCCTTTTGGCTCACGAGCTCATACACGGTTTCGATGATTTGGGCAAACAATATGACTCAAATGGCCACGAAGTCGACAGTTGGTGGGATGAACAATCTACGAAGGCATTTAAACATAAAAAAGCCTGTTTCAAATCTCAATATTCACACTATCGCTTCAATGGCAAATACTTGCCACCTTCCGATTTACAGTCCGAAAATATAGCTGACAATGGCGCCATACAATTGGCTTTCAAATCCTACATGCACTGGTTAAATGCTCAACCTTTGGAAAGCCTGCAAGAACTTTTGCCCCATATCAAACTCAACAATCGAAAGCTCTTCTTCCTCGGTTATGCTCAATTCTTTTGTATTGACATGGACAATGATTTGAAGGATAAAGTATCACTTTTGGATGTGCATGCGCCGGCCATGTATAGAGTCATTGGACCTCTGGCCAATTTCCCTGAATTTTCGAAAATATTCAAATGTCCTGAAGGTTCTAGTTTAAATCCCAAAAAGAAGTGCGAAATTTACTAATACCTTTATATAAAAATACTTAAGTAATTAATTAAGAGATATTTTATGGCTAAATAAACATTAATACATTTAAATTTATGAATTTAACAATTGTCATGATTAAAAAAAAAACTAAATAATCCAAGTATATTTATGTCAAGTACATGCAGCTCTACAACAAATAGGGCAGCAAATGCAAACAACAAAAGTCATTTTGTTTGCCTAAAAATAATGCGCATTTGTCAAAAACAGGCAACTACTATAACATGAACAAATATGCGAGGAAAGAAAATATATATGTACATATATGAAAAATTTGTCGCCTGAGCACTTGCATTTAATACTGGCAAATTTTAGTACTTAGGGCGTGTGTCAAACGGTAGAAAAGTACTATGGTAAAAAAATATTTGCCTGTGGGGAAAAAATTTCATTTTTCTGCTGTGCCAAATGATATCTTTTTTGACAATGTAAAATTTTGACAAATTCGCTTGAGCATAGAAAGAAGCTGATGAAACAATTGCTGCGGCGGCGGTTTTGCTTCGCCTGACTAAAACCTGCCGTCTACCAACAAATTTTTAAGAGGTCATTTTTATATAAAACAATATTCTTGTAGCAAAAAATTATATAATAATAAAATAATTGAAATTTATTTGCTGGTAGTTTAGCATGTCTATTCTACGTATTTCAATGGCGCTTGAACCAAATCATCAGTAGACTTTAACCACAAATTTTAAACAGTCACAAACCTCTTACTTTATGCATAGACTTTCAAAAACTATATGAGAATTCATAAAATAATAATACTTTTGAAAATCACAAAAGAAAAAATAAGCTTAGTAGGCTTTGAAACTGGTACAAAACCCAGCAAATAATTTATATCCAGGTGAACTCATTTTATTTTTCTACATCCTTATACAATTAGAAATCCATTGGATAACAATAAAAGTATTTACAAGGCTAAATGAAAAATAAAACATTAATTGAACTTTAAAGAAAATTTATTATTTGACATATTGTCAGAAGTGTACATAAAATAATTCAAATTTATTTGCTGGTTCAAGCGCCAATGAAATACGTATATAGACATGTTAAATTACCAGCATATATATATATATATATAGGGTGTTTTTTAAGAGGTATAGAACTTTGCATTGAAATAAAACACTAGAAAATCGTTTTAATGTCCATCAATTTGGCTTTATTGAAAGGATAATTTTATGCCATTAATGTTTAAATATGATTTCGGGCATGTGGCCGCTGCGGCTGGCTCGAATAAAGCCAATTCTACAGGTCCAATTTTCAACCACTTTTTCGAGCATATGGGGCCGTATGTTGGCAATAACGCCACGAATGTTGGCTTCCAAGTCCCCTAACGTTTCTGGTTTGTTGGCGTAGACGAGCGACTTCACATATCCCCAAAGAAAATAATCCAATGGTGTCAAATCACACGATCTTGGTGGCCAATTGATAGGTCCATTCCGCGAAATTATGCGCTCATCGAATGTTTCCTTCAATAAATCGATTGTGACGTGCGCTGTGTGGCATGTAGCGCCGTCTTGTTGGAACCACAACTCATCCACATTCATGCCATCCAATTCGGGAACAAAATAGTCGGTTAGTCGGCTCCAATTGCTGTGCACGGTGGCGAATCGATTCATTCGGGTCCTCTTCAACACTTTGCTCTACAGCGGCAATTGTTTCTTCGGTGCGCACTGTTCGACGTCTCTGCGGATGCGTATTATCACATAGTGTAAACGTAGTGCGAAAACGATCCATGGTTAACCGAATTAATTGCTCTGATGGACGATTATGTCGACCATAAAATGGACGGAGCTTGGGGTAAACTTCGCGAACTGAACCATTATTTTCGAAATAAATTTGCACGATTTGCAAGCGTTGTTCTTTTGTCAACCTGTTCATGATGAAATGGCAAACCAAACTAAATATTAATCACTTAACAGCAGACAAAATGGCCGCCAGTTAAAAAAGTGATGCCAACTTAAAGTTCTATACCTCAATAAAAAACACCCTTTATATATATATATATATATATATATATATATATATATATATATATATTGAATAGCCTCTTTCTGAATGAAAAACTTGTTTCACCAAATTTATTATGGTTGTTGAGATGTTAAGCATTCAAGTTGCTCCATATCAACTGTTTTAAGGTTTATTAAGCATTGTTTTGTTGTACGCGCTACTGTTTGGAAATTGTGTCAAATTCTTTATACAAAAACGTGCAAAGTAAATTGAACTTTCGTTTTGCCCCATCAAAAGATGAAGGTGTTGTAAGAAAAATTTAACGGCGTCAGTTAGATGTTTTATTAAAAACTTATTAAACACTAAAATAAAAGAAATCTTATGCCCTAATTCTGTTCGACGATTGTGCCGTCTTGTCTATGGACGGAAAAAAGCCGCAGTTGTGATTCTTTAAAATTTTATTGGACGTATAAAAAGCTCTCCATTATTGCTAATTGGATTTAACTTACCAGGTAGAATAAACTTGCCTGTAATTTATCATTCAGTTTAAGTTAAAGTAAAATTTTGCAAATGATGAAGTTTTTATACGTCCCATAAAATCATACTTTTAACTATCTTTAAGTTGTAATAATGGCCCTAATAGTAATAGTCTCTGCTAGAAGGTTCGTGTATTTGCTTTATGATTTTATTCCAAACATTATATCCAACACATATTTTTTCATATATTTTTTCAAAATATTGTATAATACTTTCATTTAATTTTTTATTTTAAAAACATGGTAATACTATTTTTATTTTTCATTATCAAAGACAACAATCATTTTTGAAGAAAATAATTTAGAGAATTAAAAAACAAGAACTCAAAAGTATTTTCAAACAAAAATGTCCTAAATCTTCTTACTGAATTAGGGCATTAATTATGCATGTTTGAGTACAACAGAAATCATTTAATTTCATTCTTTATATTAAATACACTTCAATTACTTGTTTTTCCTGTGTAAGCGGATCGATAGTTAAAATGATTATGGCTGAGCGGTTTCTTGGTCAGCGTTAAACTATCGACTTATTTCTCTGGAAAGCAGGAAAAATTAATTAGAAGAATTCATTTTCGTCTCAACAACAAATTGTTCAATACACAGCTAGTCTTGTGTAGTTCATGAACGAACTAGTTCAAATGAACGATTCAGTACTTTGAACTAAGTGAACTAGTTCAATTGTTTTACGCTCACTAGTTCAATTTTTGAACTAAGCACTAAGACACAAAATGAACTAACACAGATGCTGTGAACTAAATGTTTTCAACGTTTAGCTTTACTTTTTCACTGTTTGTGTGCTTATCTTCTATACTCATCCATATGTATGTATGTATGTATATTTAGTTCTTGTTGATGGCTTGCTACTACCACAAATGCAATAAACAAGTAAACACTTATACTACCCTATTCACAAAATATATTTTGGATTTATGAGATTTTAAAAAATTTGTTTTATAAACCCTTTATAGAGCAAATTTATTTATTAATTAATTAATTTTATTTTTCATAAAGCATTTTAATCACAGAATCTGTCTTTTTAATATTGTCAAAGACCACAACACTCATAATTACATATGCATGTAGAATTGTAGATGTAAAATCATTGAACTGAAAAGACCTAACTAGTTCATTGAACTAAAAAGAGCGATTGAACTAAATGAACGAACTAGTTCATTTACAAATAATGAACTAAAATTACCGGTCACTGAAATGAACTAAATGGCACAAGTCTATACACAGCAGTAAGTATACACGGTGTAGAGCACAAAAAGCTACTTTTAAATAAATAAATTATAAAAAGTGGTGTATGCGTAGCCTGACCAGACATCGCGCTTTTCATAGGCCGATAACACCTCGAATTTCTGCGAGTATCCAGCATTTTATAGTTCTGAAATTTTCAATCTCTTATTAGATTTTTATTAAAATGTAACTGATAAAAATTAATTTCAAATATTTTTTAAGTGTGTTATTGCTTAACTATCATAAACGCTGTGTGCTTCGCTACACCCTATATACATTTTGAGAGGAAAAAAATTTTTACTTTAGAAGAGCCACATTTGCGGTTTAATTTTTACTATTTGTAGAATACAATTCTCATTATTAACATAAATAGTCCGGAATAGTTTCAAAATTATCACTGCATTAGTTTCCAAGATATTTTTTTAAGTAAACATTTTCCTTATTTGAGAGGAACCATGTTTACTTGCCCAATAACGATTATTTTCTTTCATCCGCGGAATTAGCGGAATTGCAAGTTTGTGCTTATAGTAGATTATCAACAAACAATATTTTTGTTTATAAAAAAACATGCACAAATGTACTTACAACTTAAGTTTTTTTTTAATTTGAAATTTATTTGCTTGTGGTTCAGCGTTGTCTATATGCATTTCATTGTCGCTGTAACAAATCATCAGTAGACTTCAACCACACATTTTGAACAGTTACAAACCTCTTATCTTATGCAAAAACTTTCAAAAACTATTTGAGAATTCACAAATAATATTAAGTTTTTTTTTAAACAAAGCCTACCATTTTGCTTTTTAATAAATTTTGAAATAAAAACTTTTCCTTTTTATTTGCAAGTTTTCTTCTTCTGATTAATTTTTAAATTTCATATGTAAAAAAACAGCTGATTATTTTACTTTTGTCCGAACCAGTGTTGTTAGATATGACGATTTTACGTTATTTTGACAATTTTTTATAACAAATTTCCCAAAATGACGTTTGACGATTTTGTTTCAAATATTCCTCTGATTTTGACGATTTCTTGAAATAAGTATTTAGTAACATAAATATGCCAACAAAGCCTTGCATAAAAGAGATTTGGTTTCAATAACACATATATCAAAAATTTAATTTATTTTCAGCATCAGTTAGTTTAAATATGGACTCTGAAATTCTTCCTTTATTAAAAAGTTAACCAAACCATAAACTATTCTTTCATAACTTAAGTGGGTTTGTTTTTTACTTGTTTTTTACTTTGTCTTGAAAGAATATTAAGATCTGAAATTTACTGGATACAGAAACTCTTGAAATCATTTGATTAATTCACAAAACCTCTTGTATCTCTGTATCGATTGTATTATCATATTAAATACAAGAGTGTAACATTTGTTGTATGAAATTTTCATATAAAAATGAAATACACTATTACAATTTTATTTGGTATGTTTTTAAAATGTTGTATTCAAAGAGAGGCTCTCTGAGAGAATTTGTATGTAGCTTGTTCTTCTTTTTTCATTAAAAATACGAAATACATTAATACACAACACAGAGGGTGTTCACAATTAAAAAACCAAAAGTGTATTTGATACACAAATCAGTGAACAGAGTGAGACCATTCACATTTGCTAACTATTCATAAATTCGTTGCTTTTGCCATGCATTTATTCGACAACAATAACAAATGTAGTTGCCTTGCTATAATTCGTTGTTTTTGTTGATTGCTCTGACACACTCTATTATTGCAATGCCGTTATAATACAAGCAGCGAAATGAAATGATGCAGCATAAAAGAATGTATTTCTTTCATACCATTCACTGGTAGTAGCAAATATTTGTTAAATTTTATATTACAAATGCGATGAAGTTTCGAAATAAAGATATAAAATTAAATTATATCCATCAAGCCGTTTCTAAGACGTAGCTGTTGGGGCCAACAATTTCTAGCATTTGCACAACTGTTGAGCTCAACAGCTACGTCTTATGAATGCGCCCATTGTGTCATTGTGAAAATTGTGACGATTTTAACGATTTTATTTTTAAAATTGGACGATTTTTAGAAAAAATTATCTAACAACACTGGTCCGAACCAGGGTTACCGCTGGGAATTTTTGATAAGTCGCACAAAAGGTCGTTTTATAAAAATAAAGTCGCACAAAAAAGTCGCGTGAGAAAAAAAAAGTTGCACATGTTTTTAAACGCTTTTTTTTTTGCTGTATACTGAAGAAATCTAATTAAGTAAGTGTAGGATTTAAAAAAACAAGCTAAAATAAGTTAAAGATAAGATATTTTTTACAAAATTCTAACATTTCGAACCAAAACGCCGTGAGCTTTTTACTTCAATTCTGTTCGTTTGATCTTGTCGCCATATATCCTATTGTTTGGGTGAATGTATTTATACTTCAACATACATAAATATTACTTTTTTGGAATCCACTCTTCTATATCTTTGTCTATTAAATTTAAAGCTGAAAGCATTGAGTTGTATGTTTTTACTTTAAATTTATTTTTAAGCAAAGCTAGTTTCAAAATGTTCACATGTTAGTACACACTTTTATGTTTTACGACTTTCATTGACTAGGCAGCTAAAAATAATTTTGTAAAATAAGCACTGCAAAACCACAATTTTTTTTAAACTTTTTTGCTAACACTATTCTTTGAAACTTTTACTGAAAATTTGGGCATAATTTCTTAAATACATTGTACACATGACAAGGTTGTAAGAAAGTAATATAATATAAAATAATAAAAGTGCTTCCAAATCAAGAATAATCTGTGAATTGGTTCTAAATTTTGACGGCGTTATTTTTTTTTTTTTTTTTTATTTTTTATTTTTTTTGATGAAACAATTTAATTTACTGCAATTTAAATGTTTTTTTGCGGGTATCTTTACAAAAAAGGGTAACCAGTCCCAAGAAAATCAAAAAAGTCGCAAAAGTCGGTCATAAAAAAAGTCTCACAAAAAGTCGCAGACCGCTAAAAAAAAGGGTCAAATTGCGACTTTAGTCGGATGAACGGTAACCCTGGTCCGAACTTACACAAATAGAAAGTTCACACAAGTTTGTACAGGAGATGGTAACACTGTCTGTCTTCACTGTATGTGAAGATTTATCTTATTTTTGAAGTTTTTAGACATGTGAAAACGACAAAAAAAAAGGTCTCTCATCTAAAAATAAGATTTTTAAAAATTTTACTTTTGGTACTTTTAATATATTATTGGGGGATTTTTTGACTAAACTACCTACAAATTTTCTGATTTGCTTCATAATGATCTTACACATATTCTATACAGTAAATATTTTGTGTTATTTGGCTTTACTTTTAATATTTCACAACAAACAAGATAAATTTTAACTCATTTTTATTCAATCAAATAACAAAAAAGATTTTTGGTGACAAAAAAAGATTTTTTTGCTCGACTTGAAGATTTTTGAAAAATAAATATGGCAACACTGACAGGAGATGAAAAAAAATTACTCTGTCATGCGCTCTCAAAATTGCACACAAATTGCTATCTGGAACCAGCGTTACCATATATGTTTTTTAAAAAACTTCTTCTATCTGAAAATAAGACTTTAAAAAAAAAACTTTATTCTACAAAAGTACCAAAATTTTAAAAGAAAACATAAAAAATGTTTATTAAAAATGTATTTGGAATTCATTTTATTTAAAAATATAAAAACGATTAGAATCAAAAACGTAACATACAATAAAAAAAATAAAATAAAATTCATATTTATTGAGTTCCTCTATACAATTTGACATTAAAATTCGCCGGATAATGTAGTTTTTACACTCGATTACATCCTAGCATTATTTTAATGTAAAATTTTATGGCAAAACACGTTGAGACCATACTCAATTTGGCTACTTATGCTAACTTCATGCCAGTTTTTGATTATACATACGGCCGTTAAGATTTAAGGCCATTTAAACGGCATAGTCATACATAAGAGGGAGTAGACACTGTTGCAGTAATAAGAGAGTGAGAAAATATAAGATCGTTTTATTGCATACAAACATCACTCAATATTTTAATTCAATATACTGCAAAAGTTAAATTATGTACATACATATTTATAGAAAACTTTATATTTTCAAAAAACCTTTTTTGGCATCTCTAAAAACTACCTCGTTTATACGCAAATCTTATTTGCAAATAAAACTATTGCAAATACTGAACTCACCGTTTATACGTAGATAGAATACATTACTATCTGTGAATGATATTGCCACACATTGTAAAATTTGTATTAAATTTCTTACAAAACAAAAATAATTGGCAACATTTTATACTTTATTTGCAAATAGTGCGTTATTTGCAAATAGTTTTCGTGAGTTATTAACTTACAATAAAAAAATTATACGGCAACGCTTTCCAGTTTTATTTGCAAATAAGAAGTGCGTATAAACGGGATATAGAACGCTTTTGGGTAACTTTGCACAAGTTCGGGCTGTTTTGTTATACCCATCGGGAACAGAGCTATTGCTTATTAAAATTGTACGTCTCGGTTCAACTTTTGTTGATAACTCGCAATTCAGCTGTAAGAAAAAAAGAGCTACTCGTACTTATAATTCCTTCTTCTTCTTCTTTCTTACAGCTGAATTACGAGTTGATCAACAAAAGTTGAAGTGTGTGAACCGGAACTAACAAAAAGTTGTTGAAAAGCGTGTCATTCATTCACATCACATACAATAACAATTATGCCTGAAAATTTTTATTCAACAACTTTTTTCTTTGATTCTTTGAATTGTTTTATTGAGTGAAAAAAAATATATTGTCATCACAGAAAACTCAATATTTTTTTATTGAATCGCTGATTTTCGTATTAAAATATCAAAATCGGTTTTTTCTGTGTAATATAATGTCTATAGTGAATTCAATTAATTAATTAAAAATGTTGTTATTGTTATTTTAAAATTTATTACAAAAAGTGAAATGAATAATAAATCATTGGTCCATTGGGAAAATTTTATGTTTGCGTCAATATGGACGTCACACATTAACCCTGAATGAAGTTCCTTTATTCTGAGTTATTATTAATAAAACCGCTTACCTTTAAATTGTTGTGAAAAGATAATCTGTTATAAAATGTATTGTATTTTTTAATAAATGTCAATTAATGTCGTTGTTGTTTATTTTATGCGCAAATAATGAACAGAATTTTTAATCCTTTACAGGAAACATGTAAAAGTTGAATGGTGGGTTTTGCAAAATTGCATGTAAGGCAAATATAAACCACAAATATTTATGGTTTATTAAGCAATATTCAATAAGGTTTGATGCTATAAAATTGATATGCATAAGTACATTCATAATTTTAATAAACATTTATATATGTAGTTAAATTTTGCAAGAAATAAAATAAGGGAAACAGCTGTATTAGTTGCAATAGCATGACAACATCTAAGCAAGTATTCTCACAACCAGCGTTACCATATGTGAAGATTTATCTTATTTTCAAAGTTTTTCGGGATGTTAACAAGACTAAAAGATTTCTTTGTTAAAAATAAGATTTTTAAGAATATGATATTTGGTACTTTTAGTATACTATTTAAGGTCCTTTTGACTAAAGTACTGACATGTTTTCTTCTTTCCTTCATCAAAAGAATCAATTATGTGCATACATATATGTATTTATCTTATACTATCTTATATTATAGTCAGTACATATTTTGTGTTATTTACCTTTGCGTTTGTTAGTTCATTTGAAACAAAATAAATTTTCCCTGAATTTGAATTCAGTAAAATCAATTCATATTAATAAAGAGTGGTTAAATTTTAAGGGCCGATGTTGAATGTGAACCACACCTAAACGTCAAGTTTATTTCTGCATTTCATTTGACATTTCTCAATTTCAGACTAACTCAATTTGAACCAGGGAAAGATACACAATCGAGCAACGCGTTAAAGTTATTCAGGCTTATTATGAAAATGGGCGTTCAAATCAAAATGCATATCGTGCACTTCGTGATTTTTTTCGGTCAGGACAATCGACCTCAGTGGATTCGTCAATAAGCAGAATTGCCTCATTTGGGCGAATGATAATCCAAGAATGATTGTCGAAAAACAAATGCACCCACAAAGACTGAGTGTTTGGTGCGGTTTATTGGATGGCGGCATCACCGGGCCGTATTTTTTCCAAAATGAGGACGGTCAGGCAGTTACTGTGAATGGTGTTCGCTATCTTTAGATGATAACGAACTTTTTATGGCCCGAATTGGAAGATATGGACGTGAACGATATGTGGTTTCAACAGGACGGTGCCACTTGTTACACAGCTAACGAAACAGTGGCTCTTTTGCGCTACAAATTCAGTGGCCGTGTTATCTCACGTGGTGGCGATGTCAATTGGCCGCCAAGATAATGTGATTTGACACCGTTGAGCTTTTTTTTTTGGGGGGTTATTTGAAAGAAAAGGTGTACGTCGATAAACCAGCAACAATTCGAGAGCTAAAGGATTAGATAATTCGGCACATTAACGGCATAGAACTGCCGAGGTCGCGGCGGCCATTGGACCGATATTTTGTTCCATACATAATTGAACCATACCATATTATCAAAATAAAAAGAAATGACAATAATTTCCTAAATAATTTGTGTTTTATTCAAAATCAACATCGGCCCTTAAAATTCAACCAACCTTTATATTTTGAGTAAAATCACTAAAAGAAAGATTTTTAATGAGAAAAAAAGATTTTTTTGTTCGACTTGAAGGTTTTTGAGAAAAAAATATGGCAACGCTGCTCACAACACTGCATACGGGAATTACTCTTACTGCCAGTTTATAGAAGCCATGTAAAAATTCTCGGCTGTCTATTTATAATGAAAACAAAAACAAATTTTGAGTGCTTTGTTTTTGTTTTCAATACAAATAGGCAGTCGAGAATTTTCACATGGCTTCTATGAACTGGCAGTTAATATTTTTTCTCAACTTCACGTCAGTGTTGTCAACTTTAAAATTTCAGAATGCACTGAAACCAATAAAAGAGGGATTTTCCGCAAAAAAATTACTAAATTTCAAAGTTGTGTATTTTTTTAACCTCTCAAGCATTTTAGCGATATTGCAGGTTAATTATATACATAAATATCGTAGATGAGGCCGATTCTCAATCGCTGAAATCCCTTCGAAGATTCAAAATTAAAAAAATTTTAGCGATGCTATCAAACTATAGAATCAGTTCAAATTACATCTTAAAGGACTGCAAAATTTAGAAATGCACTCGTGACTTAGGAATGAGAGCTTTGGAGAAGCAGACAGGGTTCACACACAGCAATTTTAGTTGAGCAACTGCATATTAGTTTATAGGCGAGATAGAAAAATGTGATGGCTGCCGTCTTCATCATACTCCCGTCTCAAACAAAAATTGTTGTGCGTGAACCCTGTCTGCTTCTCCAAAACTTTCATTGCTTAGTGGCATAAAATAAGGCCGCAGGTTTAGCATTAGTTACGCGAATTTTATAATATTTTTGCAGTGCAATAATTACTTTCTTTCTTACCACTTGGCCATTACTCAAATATCTCGTTATGGTTGCCAGGATTTATCTGGTGACACAAATACCTTCAAAATATTGGGAACATTAAGAGTTCTGCTTTGTTATTGCTACTGCTTCAAGGTTAGTGCCGTCAATTACAATTTCACTTGTTTTCTTTTCTTAAATCAGACATTTTTATGTCCATAATAAATCTACGGCTCTGTTCGCGTTTACAGGGGAAATGTGACAAATTAACCCTGTGTGCATAAATGTGTATATGTCTCGGCACTTTCAATCCATATTCTAGTAAAATGCCAAAAAAATATTTACTGTTTCCCCCTTCTTCAATATGCTTTATCCTATGGCAATCTTCCAAAACTTTTTTAACAAATATATTTTGCCAGTGTTATATTACACATGTGCATATGTTATATGACACATTCAAGGACTTGCCTCTATGGGGTAAAACTCATTTTGACTATTATCTTTATTGCCAAAATCAAAATGTCTTTGTAGCAAATGTTTTCTATTTTGTTATTTTTTGTTTGTTTTGTTTATTTAAATTAAATTTTTAATGGCACTTCGCTAGTGTATCAGTCGCAGTTTGGGGGTCAATTTCCGCCAACGGCTCCGGTCTATTTCTTAACAACAGGTGAAGGTAAATGAAGCTAGATTAGAAGTTTAATATTTTTAAAAATGTTTACTATACATACATTAGCTTTTTACTATTGACTTACATACTGAAGTGTAAATGGTGTTTGTTTTTTTTAAGAAGTTTCAAAAGCAAATGAAATAATAAAGTAGTTCACAATAGCGTTTTAAAATATATCTTAATATTGCAGTGTAATTTTTTTTGTGTAACTGTTTGTAAAAGCGTTATTTTTTACACTATCGCAATAAATTTTTGTCACGCGGTTTATTCCTGCGAAATGTATTGAAATCACTGAAGAACTCAATTTGATAAAAAAAATACGAGTTAGGGCCTTTCTGCTTGATATGACTTGCTTGTCTGTAATATTTGCACCAGCAAATTGCAACGAAGAGTGATTTATTATATTATTATATTTAAAAATATGCTTATTTTCAATTGTTTCAGCCAAAAACGCTTAATTTCTGACATAGAGTTTAATAATTTTCTCTCTAATTTTATTGTAGTCATAAAACCATAAAAATTTTAAACTTTTATTTATAAAAAAAAATTATTTCATTTAAAAACCTTAAATGCGAAACCAACCAGAAAACAAACTAACTAACAGTCTGCTCAAATTGTCGCAATAACAAAACAGCTTCGCATGTTCCAGATGACAGTGTTATGGCGGATTTATTTTTCCTCAATTTACTTAAATGTTATTGTTTGTTATAATTCCCACATAATCTACTGAGTTGTGGCATGTGTTCTTATTTTTCTCTTAAAGTTTATTTTTTAACTATAAAAAACTTAAAGAAAATTTTATAGCGAACAAGAGTGATAAGCATGTAAGTAACGCACATACAGTCTACTCTCGATAAGTGGACACTAATTAATTTTCAATAATCAAATTTTTTTAAGATTTTTAAAATGTATGTATGTCGAAATATAAAAAACCTATGTAACTTCGCCCTTGCTGTGCCACATTCTATAATACAGTATAAAGCATTAAACACATTCACCACAGCAAGCTACCGACTACCAAATGTCAAGGATAGACTACTCATGTTTATATGAAAATAATTCTTTTGAAGACAGCAAGGCAACATGGCGACAGGTTGTTGTCTATGCTGATTTTGCCGTTGTAGTCCAATTAAACTAATTTCTAATTCTTTGGCTACAATGAGAAAATTCAGTGTTGCCAGTACAATACAAAATTTTGTACAATTATTTCATGTTATTTAATAGAAATAATAACCAAAAATTGATGTAAGAAATAAATTGATTCATTTTTGTACTTTTACGTGAAATAAGTATATTTTAAAAGAGTAATTAATTTTTATAAATGCAAAATATATAAAACGGGCAATACTGAACTATGTATTTGTATTTGAATATCAGCTGCAGATGGTGCTGCTGCCGTCTCCAAAATAATTAAGTAGCCGGCTACGAGGCGACAAATGCTGCCAGCGGCATTTGAAGTTGTGTGTTCGTGTAGCCTGCTGTTGTGAATGTGTTTAATGCATAAAGGTATGTACAGACGGTTGTCAGATCTTACAATATTGCCAGTAAAATGTGCTAAAAATTTCTTACAACCGTGTGAACTGACAATTTTTGTCAGACGTCGTTGCCAGAAAAAGCATTGTCAGTCCATTGCAAGACTAGCAGCTGACAACAAATTGTCAGACATCTTACAATCGAGTGAACACATTGTAAAATTATTGCCAGATATTTGTCAGATATTTTAATATTGTCAGATGTGCAAAGTTTATGCATCTGACAATGGCGACATTGTAAGAGAATTCTTTCTATGGGGAAAACTCCACACGTTTGATTTAAAAGAAAAAATTTATAATAAAATACATGCAGACAAAATCATTGCAATTGCTTCTTAATGGTCCATAATAATTTATACTTTCACTTTTTATAATTAATACAAACACAAACGATAAATATTTAACAATTTCTAATAAATGCTTTAAGTCTGGCAACGCATAACAACAGATCTAACAATTTGTGAATATGACAACCGTGTGAACTGACAATTTTTCTACTGACGATTTTGTCAGATGAATTTATTCTCATACAACATACAACATTGTCAATAAATTGTAAGATTTTCTGACAACCGTGTGAACTGACAAGGAATATTGTGCTGCCAATTTTCGATTGCCAGTACATTGTCAGCACATTGCCAGATCTGACATTATTGCAAGATCTGACAATCGTCTGTACATAGCTTAATACAGAAAATTTTGAAAGTGTTGCCATCCCATATTAATATTAATTTTATATTCCAAGGGATGTTATCATTGAGCATATTTACACGGGAATAATTATGCTGGCATTGTGGGCAAATTCGGTGAAGAGAATGGTGTTGTGCTTGGCATTATTTTTTAACCAGTTACAACCCCGCATTAGCAGCACAAAATCAATACGCAAACAATTTATAAAAAAAACAGCAAATGTCAAATGAATACAAAAAATACAAACACGCCTGAATTTGGCACATTCTCAGCTGTATGACAATAAAAACAACTCTGATCGCATGGAATCTATAATTTTATGAAATTTTTCATAAATATTTCTAAACTCGCACGACTTGCCAGAAAAATCTTTCACAAAGTTTCATTTTTAGTCCACACTACCACACGTTTTTAGCACACATAACATATTTCGCAGATCGCGCGATTGTGTAGGATAGTGAATAACGGCCTTGAAAGAACAAAAATTGTGCGGCTTAAAAATTGGTCCCGTGTGTGAAAGGCCCTTGAGATTATAATTGCTTGTTGACAAGGGAAAGCTAATTTTCTAAAAACACTGAAGGGCCAATGATTTACTTCGCAACTTAATTTATGGACAAAATTTAAATTACAGTTGTCAACGCTTAGAGTTGCGTTTTACAAAATTAGACCTTGAATTATGTACATATATTTATAATATTATAAAGAGGCAAAATGTAAAATGTCATACATATATTTTATACATGTACTCAACTTTTGGGAGAAAAATAAAATTAAGAGCTTTAAACTCGTTTTCTGTAATATGTAATAGTTTATTTAGTTTTTCACTTTGTTCAAGTAAATGAGCGCCAGACAATTTTTTCTGCTAAAACCAGGGATGATAAATGAGAAAACCAATTTCGTACTAATTAGCTTTTAAAAATGTACTTTTTCGAACGCAATAGTACTAAAATCGGGGTTTTTTGTATTTTTAACTTTTTTTTATTATATTTTTGGAACATGTCGCTTATTTACTCAAATAACGTCATAACTCAAAAAAACTATTTTGCCAGATCACAAATTTCAAGTTTTCAATTTACACACGTCTTAATGAAAAATGAAAATTTTGTGTTTGTTTCAAAAAAAAAAGAACTATATGAGGATTAATCTGCATCATTAACTGAAATTTTAAAATTAGAGACAGTGGAACAGGCAGTAAATACATATCGTAGGTCTCACGTAAAAAGGCCCTAACTCAAATAATTGCTATTTTACAGGAGAAGGTAAAAACACAATAGAAACTATAATATTCTTTCTGTAATATTTTTGTACAACTGATTGTAAATACGTTACTTTCAAACTATTTTAAACATATTGGAATCACTGAAAAACTGAATTTCGTAAAAAATATGAGTTACAACCTCTCAATAAGTCCTTTGTTTGTATCGGGTGTTTTTTTAGAGGTATAGAACTTTAAATTGAAATAAAACACAAGAAAATCGTTTTAATGTCCAACAATTTGGCTTTATTGGAAGAATAATTTTATGCCATTAATGTTTAAATATCATTTCGGGCATGTGGCCGCCGCGGCTGGCTCGAATAAAGCCAATTCTACAGGTCCAATTTTCAACCACTTTTTCGAGCATATGGGGCCGTATGTTGGCAATAACGCCACGAATGTTGGCTTCCAAGTCCCCTAACGTTTCTGGTTTGTTGGCGTAGACGAGCGACTTCACATATCCCCAAAGAAAATAATCCAATGATGTCAAATCACACGATCTTGGTGGCCAATTGACAGGTCCATTCCGCGAAATTATGCGCTCATCGAATGTTTCCTTTAATAAATCGATTGTGACGTGCGCTGTGTGGCATGTAGCGCTGTCTTGTTGGAACCACAACTCATCCACATTCATGCCATCCAATTCGGGAACAAAATAGTCGGTTATCATGGCTCTATACCGGTCTCCATTAACGGTAACTGACTCTCCAGCATTATTTCGGAAGAAGTATGGCCCAATGACTCCACCAGCCTATAGAGCACACCAGTCAGTTTTTGTGGATGTAATGGCGTCTCAAGGGTCTCATGTGGATTCTCTTCACTCCAAATGCGGCAATTTTGCTTGTTGACGTAGCCATTCAACCAAAAATGAGCCTCATCACTGAACAAAATTTTGCGATGAAAATCAGCATCGAGATCAATCTCATTTTCGGCCCATACACCAAAATCACGACGCATTGCATGGTCTCGCGGCTTTAATTCTTGCACAAACTGGATCTTGTAAGGTCGCAAGCCAAGATCTTTGCGCAAAATCTTCCATAAAGTTGATGGACAAAGCTCCAATTGCTGTGCACGGTGGCGAATCGATTCATTCGGGTCCTCTTCAACACTTTGCTCTACAGCGGCAATTGTTTCTTCGGTGCGTACTGTTCGACGTCTCTGCGGATGCGTATTATCACATAGAGTAAACGTAGTGCGAAAACGATCCATGGTTAACCGAATTAATTGCTCTGATGGACGATTATGTCGACCATAAAATGGACGGAGCTTGCGGTAAACTTCGCGAACTGAACCATTATTTTCGAAATAAATTTGCACGATTTGCAAGCGTTGTTCTTTTGTCAACCTGTTTATGATGAAATGGCAAACCAAACTAAATATTAATCACTTGACAGCTGACAAAATGGCCGCCAGTTAAAAAAGTGATGCCAACTTAAAGTTCTATACCTCAATAAAAAACACCCTTTATTAGACTTTCAAGTCTTCGTTTTGATTATGAAAATTCTCTTTCCATATTCGCTGATGGATGAAAAATTGACAATATTCTCCTGATAACTTTTTAAAGCTCATTAGCTCATCCAATTAATTTTTTAAAGCTCGAAACTCGTTATTTATAGTATTATAATTTCCATTTTCTTTTAGAAGTATTTATTTAATAAGAGAGATACTATACTACAGGGTGGGCCAAAAGAAACCAAGGGGTGTAAAAGTTTAATAACTTTTTTGTTTATTAATTTTTTTTTATTTTTTCTTTCAGATTATATAATATACAAAATGGAAATTTTTTTACACTAAGTATGAAAAATGATGTCTCTTAAATGACCACCGTTTTCAGCTTCGCACTGATGGGCTCTTTTTAGACCATTTTCCATAACATCTTTCAAAACTTGTGGCTGTAGCGTTCGAATTTCTGCAACAATGTTTGCCTTGAGTTCAAGGATTGTCTCTGGCTTGTTCACATACACTCGCTCCTTCAAAAAACCCCAAAGAAAATAGTCGGCTGCTGTCAAATCTGGCGATCGCGCTGGTCAAATAATTTCCGAATTTCGAGAAATTATTCGCTCTCCAAAAATTTGACTTAAAAGTGCCATTGTGTCTCGGGCAGTATGGGCAGTGGCTCCGTCCTGCTGAAACCAAATACCAGGTCTGTTTTCAAGAGCAGGACGTAAAAAATTTTCTATCATAAACCGATACCGCTCTCCATTTACGGTTACAGCACTTCCATCTTCATTCTCGAAGAAGTAGGGCCCAATGACATTTTCAGATGTGATCCCACACCATACTGTACACCTGATGGGGTGCAATTGGCGTTGATGAATGGCTCTTGGATTTTGAGAACCCCAGAACCTACAGTTCTGCTTATTAACAAAGCCATTCAAATGAAAATGAGCTTCATCACTCATAATCAAATTTTCAATAAAGTTGATTTCTGGTTTAAATAATAAAATTCTATTGTTCTGGTTCTCTGTTCAGTTGTGAACCTCTCCATTATAAATTCTCCAAGTGTTGTCTATATAATCTGAAAGAAAAAATAAAAAAAAATTAATAAACAAAAAAGTTATTAAACATTTACACCCCTTGGTTTCTTTTGGCCCACCCTGTACTAACATATTCGGGAGTGAATTTTGTTTGCCATGTTAAAATTTTGTTATGAAAAGTAACTTTATTTAGTTTCGCAAAAGTTTCTATAACATTTCTTTTAAAATCCGGTTGCTTAACATTTCTTTTAAAATCCGTAACTATACAACTTTTAATTTTATTTCTAGATATATAAAGTTTTTAATTTCAAAGTAAATTTTAATCGTTTACATATGTATGTAGCATACCTAGCTTCATTTAATTTCATCACTGAAATGATTGATATGATAATAATATAGCAAGTTGTTTATTTCTAACAAATTTTATATTAATATAATAGATAAAATAAATGAAGACGGCGCGGCGCTATCACATTGAAAACGAAAAACCGCTGAAGTTAGATGTAGTTCTTTATAATAAACCAATCAAGTGTAATGCACATCTAAAAAGGTATTCGCTCTCAACAACAAAACAAATTCGCCACTTTTCTCTCAAATTGATTATACTTTAAATGATCGCGATTAATTATTTTTGTGAAAATAAAACAAGGGATAGTCTCTCGCAAATTTTTCAATAGTACCAAATGAGTCACGGGGGTACCAACGTACTTTAAGGGTTTGAATAGTACCAAAAAAAGTACAATTGAACCAACTTTATTATCCCTGGCTAAAACCGAATATGTTTAAATGTTTTGCTCACCTCTCTCTCACCAACCACAATTTGTTCCTGCCCAATTTAATGTTGTATATTTGCTAAAAATAATTAAAAATTCTATTATATTATATCATAAATATTTTAAAGCTTGTAGCAATTTATGTATAAGTGTAAAATATGCTTTTTGCGACATGCTATAAATCTAAAACTGTTGAGTTTTTTCTAATGACGTTTTAAAATGAATTGCAAACATTTTTCCTTGACACTCTTTTTATCTACAATAACAAAAACTTTCTAAAAATGTTTCTGCAGGAAGAAAATATATAAATGTGTGCATTTGCATTTTTGCCGTGTTTGTTTATCATTTAAGAATTAAAAAAAAACAAACACACACAAATTATTACCAATTCATGCTTGAAGTAACGATTAGACCTTAAAATTGAATGCCTTAAATTGTAAGTGTGTGTATGTGAGTGAGTGTCGTGTATGCGTGTGTTTGTCATTTCCGTACAGTTATTTACATTGGCATTTGTAAATATTTGTAAATATTTGTATCGGAATGAGGACATGCGGCAGTATTTTACTTTCTGTTTCATTTTAAATACTTGATATATTTGTATGTGTGTGTGTGTACTTCAGTGAGTTAGTTTGTATATGAGTGTTGCTGTGTATACATTTCCCTAAATGGTTGGTGATGAAACAGATTTAAAAGTTAATTTTTTATTTGTTTTTTGTTGTTGTTGTTTTTGGTTTCTTTTTTATTTTTATTTTTTTCGTGTTCTTTGTGTTTCGATAACCAACCAGCATTATTAAATGGCGCATTTCAACTAGACTGCAGTTTCATCGTGCAGAAATAAAGTTCAAGGTCGTGGTCCATTATTTATTTATTTATTAAATTTTACAAAGTATGTGCAAATACTTACTTATATTGGATATGTGTTACTTTTATAGTAAAACAATTTATTAAAAATATATATAATAATGTAAGTATATCGTTACTCAGAACGCAAGGAGGAAAGATATATCAAAATGGAAAATATTGAGATGTTTAATGCGAAATTTTCCAATTTAATGAAATAAATCAAATCGATATTTTTGTTCCCGCGATTTAATATTTTTTGTAGCAATTATATTGATGAAATACCTACCACAGAATTTATAAAAAAATAGATTTAAAATTTTTTGTCATATAGGGAGTTTTACGGTTTAGGCAACGGTATATACTAGGGATGTAACGAATACCAGTTAGCGAATGCGAAAACGAATAATGCATTTGAATTTTTGCGAAAGTGAATGCGAATGCAAATACTTACAATACGGTAAAAAATCACATCAAACTAAATTTGTTTAAAAACATGAAGTTGTATTATATACATACATAGATGTACTACATATAGCATTTTATTTAAATTGAGTCTTGAATTGAGCAAATATTTATTAATTTATTGAATTCTTAAAACAGAAAGATGTATATATGAAATTATATTGAAATAAGTATAGATAATAAAAATAAATTTACAAAATGTTAGGCAATTAACCCATTCGTACTTTGGCCCTAAATCCTGGTACTCTGTTCAATAGTTCATGTGAAATGCTGCCAAAATACATATTAAGAAAAATTGGCATGAACTCATGAACAAATTTTGGAGAAGTAGTACTTTGTTCATCTTGGGAAAAACATATGAAATATATCTTCAACATTTTAAGTTTTCATGCGAAATAATATGCGTGGCACTTGTTTCGCATAAAATTTACAACAAAGAACTGCTAGTTAAAATTGTTTGCATTTAAAATTTTCTGTGCGAAGTAATGAATGGTGCTCAACATTTTCCAAAAGTTTGAAAAGGCTAGTTTTAAGTATTTTTCAAAGCTGTATTTTGGTTTAGTATTCGCTTGAAATATTCGCATTCATTTTAGCGAATGCAAAAGCGAATGCAAATAGGAAAAGTAAGCGAATAATTTGCGAATGCGAACATTCGTTACATCCCTAGTATATACATATACATACATACATGTTTTTTCACTCTTTGACAGATACGAACTTTCCGACTTTTCTTAAACACGAGTCTGGAAACACTTGTAGTAGTCCAAATACTGTCTTCACTTAAGGTGCAATCAGACGTGACATAACCATACCCATAGAAAACAGCCGTTCGAACCAAACCCAATGGGCAACACTGTATTCGATTATATGTAACTCGCCATAACGCCATAGCCATTACCATAGAAACCAATTGAATTTTGGTTTGGTTATGGCTATGACATTATGGCCATGTCACGTCTAATTGCATCTTTACTATAAACTCCCAGAATCCCAGAACTCTTGAAACTCTTTTTCCCTAAGCTTTAATGCGAAGCCGGTTTATACAATACCTGAAAGAAAGTATCTTTTATTTTAAGAAAGAGCCACCTAAACAAGAAAAGAAACACAGCATACAAATTTTAGTTTTTCTTTTTGTAATTTTTTTAATTTCCAATTTTAATAAATTTTACATTTCTTTGGCGGATCCATGCTAGAGCTTTTCTTATTGCACTTAAATATCCAGGAGAACTCTCGAGAGTTAGATAATGAACCAATAACCCGAAACATGCCAGGCGCGTGAATGTCGACACTGACAAACGTAGTGCGGAACCAGGCATGTATATCTTCACACCAGTTCTGAGCAAAACTGATAAAGAACAATTGGCGATTATTGAAGGGTAAACGTGGGAGGGTTTCGTTCGCCTCAATACTGGTTTCCAGCAATTTCCGCTGCTTGTTTAGCCAACGCACATAAGCATCGTAAGCAATATTAATGCCACCATTATCGGCAATATTTTCCGATTGTAAATCTGTTTTGGGCAAACGTTTACCATGGTAGGTGTAATTATGATATTGCTCTTCAAAACATTTACGTCGTGATTCGAATTCGTAGGCCGACTTTTCGTCCCACCAATTATTCGCATTGCCCAAAGAATCATAATTGCGGCCCTCATCATCAAAACCATGAATCATTTCATGAGCCAAAAGGTAACCCAAAGTACCATATTGTATTGCTTTGGGATAGTTAGGATCCCAAATGAAGCGTGGCTGCAGCAGAGCTACCGGTATTTTTATTTCATTTTCTAGAATATTATACACCGGCGTGAAGGATAACACTTGAGTGTCTTCTTCAGTCACCTTTTCCAATTTATTTTCACGCAAAGACTCGGCATTTTCGAGTATACTTTGTACATTGATTACATAGTTGCCCGGATCTATGTCCAAGTTTTTAAATAGTTCAATAAAGTCATCATTGTCGTAGGAGTTAATAGTTAATTTCATATTGTTTAATTTCTTAATGGCCTCCTTACGCGTCTCATTTGATATCCAATAATATTTATCACCCTCCAGATTGCGCTTAAATGTTGTCTTGATGTCATCCCAGAGGTCGTAAATTTCAGCCTCCGACTCATTGCTACGATATTGGTTGTATATGGCATGATCAATAAATTTACCAAAATATTTTTTTGATTTAGCTGTACACTCTTCCCTTAAATCACTGTTGGTGATATCGATAATATACTCCTCTATAAACAACCACAAAATATAGTCTTCTATATGTTCATCATCAGTGGCATTGAAGACTTCGTATAAGCCCTCCAAATACGATTCGTCATACACATATACCTGTTCCGGCAGATCTTTAGAACCTAGAGCGGTCTCCAAATACTCTTTCACATCAAATAAATATTGATATTTTTCCAACAAATCGGTGGTATTGTACAGCGTCAAAAGTTCTTTTATAGTTTTGCCATGCCGCATATCTGTTGCTCCCCAAACTAAATTCTTCTCAAAAGTAATAATATTTTTTGCCATGGTTGAAGCGTCGCCGGGAGCCATATTAAAATATAGTTGCAGAAATTTACGTATTCTCTCTTCCTGTAGCACATGTATTATATTTACCGATCCCTGGGTTATTTCAAATTCCGGCGGTCCCATATAGGCCATTGTTTTTGACTTATCATTAAGATCGTTGAAAATATAAAGCGATAGTATTATAAATTTTCCATATTTGTTTTGTATTTTAGCCACCGTGGACCACCAATTGAAATTAGTTTTAGACTTTTGCTCTTCTGTCTTAAATGCCGAAAATTCACCAATACTTTTATAGACTTTTGCTAGTTCAGCACGATATTTAACATTATCAATTCTGGCATTCAGGCATGAAGTGTAGAAGTCTTTGATCTTGTCTTCCACATTAGATTTACCGGTGGGTTTCTCTTGTTTTAATAAATTGTTTAGCCTTCTTTCGATGCCTTTGGCTAAAGTTTGCAGTCGATCCGTGTTGATATTTCCATTATACTGCGCTGGATTTATCTGATGCCAGGCATCACAAGCAAACTTATAAAAATTGTCACAGGGATCAATATTCTGGTTCATGAACGATTTAATATCAGCTGTTTTTGCCAGTCTAAGAATCTGTTTGCCAGTCTCGCTGGCAAAAACATCTTGAGCACCTCTCACGCTTAAAGTCCAACATATTACAAATATGACACCACAATACACGGAATGATATCTTAATGTTGTAGGCATTTCATAAATTTTATCAAATACTTTATTCTTATAGTTTTAATTTAATTTCAATTCAAGCAACCGCTTCGCAAGACTATACAATTTTAACTACACTTACATGTGTAATTTCCATAGTACGAGTAGTTCCTTCAAGATGAGTCTTATCGTCTATACATATTTTGTTTTGTTCTTAATTCTTTATTTTTTACCAACACAAAATATTGTTTTCTTATCAGTAGTAGTTCGCTCAAACATGTATTTAAGTTATGTTTTTACTATATAGAAAAATAAAAATATGATTAACTTATTATGCATTAAACACATTCACCACAGCAGGCTACACGAACACACGACTTCAAATGCATTAAACACATTCACCACAGAAAACTACTGACTACCAAATGTCAAGGATAGAATACACATGTTTATATGAGAATAATTATTTTGAAGACAGCAAGGCAACAGGGCGACAGGTTGTTGTTTATGCTGATTTTGTATGTAGTTGCAGTCCAATTAAACTAATTTCTATTTCTTTGGCTACAATGAGAAAATTCAGTGTTGCCAGTATAATACAAAATGTTGAATGAATGACTTTGTACAATTATTTCATATTATTTAACAGAAACAATATCCAAAAATTGATGTAAAGAATAAATTGATTCGTGTTTGTACTTTTACGTAAGATAAGTACATTTTAAAAGAGTAATTAATTTTTATAAATGCAAAATATATGAAAGTGGCAATACTGAACTATGTATTTGTACTTGAATATCAGGTGCAGATGATGCTGCTGCCGTCTTCAAAATAATTAATTAGCCGGCTACGAAGCGACAAATGCTGCTAGCGGCATTTGAAGTCGTGTGTTCGTGTAGCCTGCTGTGGTGAATGTGTTTAATGCAAAATGTCGGTAGCAGCATTTGTCGCCTCGTAGCCAGCTACTTAATTATTTTGGAGACGGCAGCAGCACCATCTGCACCTGATATTTAAGTATAAAATGTATAATATACATACATACATAGTTCAGTATTGCCACCTTGAAATATTTCACATTTATAAAAATTAAATTACTCTTTCGAAATGTACTTACATGTCGTAAAAGTATAAAAATTAATCAATTACATCAATTTTTGGATATTGTTTCTGTTAAATAATTCATCCAACATTTTGTATTATACTGGCAATACTGAATTTTCTCATTGTAGCCAAACAAATAGAAATTAGTTTAATTGGACTACAACGACAAAATTAGCATAGACTATAGCCCTGTTGCTTTGCTGTCTCTCATATGAACATGTGTATTCTCTTCTTGACATTTTGTAGTCGGTAGCCAGGTATGTTGAATGTGTTTAATTCATTAACCCTCAAATGAGTTAAAAGAGATCTTTGTTCTGACTTGCATTTCTGTTCTGTAACTCCCGCGTCGAAAAAGTTTTCGATGGAAATGTGTAAAATGAAATGAAAATTCCATAAATTGAATGGGGAGAAATAGCTGTCACGTAAGGAAATTATTCGACAATTTTCAGAAAAAGTGTGTCTGTAAAATTTTCGTGAAAAAAGTTCCCGCTTTGTACTGTCAAATATACTCACAAATAAAAACGGGGTGAGATAAAATTTTAAACAAATGAATGTTTGAAGTGATATTTTCGCTGTTAAAGTATTTTAACAATATTTTTTTGCTAAATGTTTTTAACAATTTTGTGAACAACAAATATCAAAGTTGCACACTATACATAATTTTGTATAGCCGACAGCTGTATTTTCGTCGCCGTCAGTGACATTTGTGTCAGAGTTCACAACGTCTGCGATTTCACATCGGCTTAGAGTTGTATATTCTGACCTTTCTAACGTAACTACGCAATCACTTTTGATAGTTTTCGAATCGAGTTACAGACTCACTTTTTTCTCATTTTGCGAGAAACAATGGAATAGTTTGTTTTGCATCTTTTCGACGCGAGAAGTTCTCTCAGAACACAGTCACAGGTCAGCGATGCCAATTTGGTGCTTTTGGCACTATTTTTAGTGCTTTTTGAAGGCTCAGAACGTCAAATTTTAAGCGTTAGTACTAAACTAAGAAAAAGCACTAAGTAGTGCTTTTAAGAAATTTTTGTATTTCTTAAAATTACTTTAATAAAAACTTAGTGTATTTATTTTTTCAGTGTAAAGCATACATTTTTTATCTGATATACATATTTCAATATATTGCCGAAATAAAAAATAGCTTTGCAAATAGTATACATTATTAAACTTCACTCGTTTGGAACTTCACTCGTTTTTCACGTCAGTGCTCTTTACGCTTTTTAGATCTCAAAATTACGCTTTTTAGTGCTTTTTTAATTTTGATGTGCTTTTACAGCCAAAAAAGTTGGCATTACTGTCACAGGAATCTCCAAAATACTACACACTCTTTTATGAGTTCCTAGCAGCGTTGCCAAAAAATTTGGAAAGAAAATCGTTATGTTACAAGAACAAGAAATATGAGCATTACTATCAAAGTTTTTTTTATTGTTTAATTTGTGAAACCACTTCATGCTAAGCTGAATATAAAGTGAAAAAAAACGCAAAAACAAAAAATTAATAGTGATACTTACAAATGTATTTACCAAAGTAGATAGATCAATAATTGTTTACACAATATAATCATTTCTCATATTCCATTTCATTTAAAATTTACGTTAAATAGCTGATGTTAATAACAATATCTACCCCAGGAGATAGATATGGATGCTGGTGAAGTGCGTGGCTGCACAGAAAAATATCGCTATTTCCCCCAGCTAATAAAGTCCAATGTAATTTTTATTCTCTTCTTTAGAAACCTACATTAATTAATAAATAAGTTTCATTCAATAAGAATTTAAAATTCTGAACTTAAGTCCGATGAAGAAATTATTCCTGATTTAAACTTAAATTTTATGCAATCAATCATATAATTTCTGTTATAATAAAAAATGTTATCAGCCTTATCAAGGTCTATTAAAGAAGGTCTGTGCTTCGAAATACTTGTCCAAGATTAATTATATTGTTCCCTAAAACGGTCAAATAAGTGTGTGTGTATGTAGTGTTTGGATGGCATACAAATTCGTTTATATGTCTACACCTTACCAGCAAAACCTTTTCGAGATTTTGTAATTGGTTTTATTTTATGCGTATAATAATGACTTCTTGATAGTATAGCTTCGATAAAATCAAGCAGCTAGAGAATAAAGTACGAATAAATAATACAATTGCGAAAAGAAACTGATATAATGACAAATATTCAAATATGAATATAACCTTAACCTTAGAATAAATATTTTTAAAGGTCTACTTGTAGTAGTCATCTGTACATTTGTAAATGATACTGTTGCAAAAATAAAATCATTAATATTAACACGACATGAATAAAGAGATCAAAAAGAAGTGTCAGATATAATAAATATTTGAATTTACAAGTTTATTTGTTCTTTTGTGTATTAGAATGCAAGACTGCAAGAGCGTTTGCTGGGTTATAAAGATTTATTTGTATGTAGCTCTTCATAAACATACAGTCTGTCAGAAATGTCTTCGCACATTTAAAATGAGTTTGAAATGTATTTTATTTCAAATTTTTCGGACAAAATTTTCTTAAAATGGATTTTAAACACATTTTATTTTTTTTATAAATATGGGGGTTTGAAGTTTATAATAAAAAAATTGATTTTTTATTACAAGTTTTTTTTTAAATCACATTTGTACATATGTATATGTACTTATTGCTATTCTGTGTTTATAATGATCGAAGCAGAACAAACAACTCTTTTCTTTTTTTAGAGTTCCGTACACTAAAGGTGAAAAGGAACCCTATTTGTTTTCGCTATGATTTCCGTGTGTATGTCACAGGCTGTTTTCTAGTAAGAACTACCGACCTGAAAGTTTCACAGAATATGTAAAACTTTGGCCGCTACAACAACAAATATATGACAGTTAAAAATTGGAGGATGTTCTAAAGCGAGTAACGAACAATTTTGAAATCCTAATGTAATATACAGAAAATTACTCACGGAAATTTTCAAAAACGCTAAAACTAAAAAATCCCAAAATAAAAAAATCTCCTAAACAAAAAACCGCCTACAACCGAAAAAACACCTGAACGAAAAAAGCACCAAAACTAAAAATATCGCTTAAACTAAAATAAATCGCCGAAAAGCGAAAAAATTGCAAAAAGGAAAATAAAACGCCAAAACAAAAAACACCATAAAATAACAAAAATTTTAAAAACCCCCGACTTTTTTCAGAAAAGATGTTATATCTTCTAAACGGCTGGACCGATTTTCTTCAAACAAAGCTAAGAACCCTCTCGATCAAGTCATCTTTTAAACAGAAAAAACTAAATGAAAATCGAAACAGCCGTTTGGCCTGTACGTGGACACGGACAGACCCACAGACACACAGACACAATCAAAAAATCCCAAAACGAAAAAAAGGCGTCAAAACTAAGAAAAAACGCCAGAAACCGAAAAAAAATTTTTTAATTAAAATTAAAAAAACGAACGATTTCTACAAGGACACTTGCGAAGGAGATTGAAGAAGAGTGTGGTGTTGTGGAACTATGGAACATGTAACTATTGGGCAGACCTTTTTAAAACCCACATATTCTTCCAGATCAGCCCAACAAAAGCGGAAAATCATTGGAACAGTCATATTTGAAAATAGTTGTGGCAAAAAAAACCGACTTCAATGGAAAGATTTCATAGAACATTTTTGAAACAAACTTATGGGATAAAAAATTTAATTTTAATTTTATAAACACGAGATTGTGTGTTTTTCAGGGCTCAGGGTGTGTTTTAAGTTTTGTAAAAATCCGTACAACGAACAACTTAAAATAAAATATTATTCCATTTTTTCAAATGGAAGGTTGTGTCTATTTTTGACCTCAAGGTGTGTGGTAAGTTTTGTAAAAATCGGTTAAATACAACTACTTTAAGTATAATAATAGATTTAAATGGTGGTAGCCCCGCGCATTTTTTCAACTCTTAAATTGTTTAATTACAAGAACCAAAGGTGTTTGCTAGATTTAGCAGCAATTAAGTAAGTATAATATCATAAAATCAAGTAAAAAAATGTGTGGGCGTGTCCCCCCCAATTTTTTAATAGGACTAATGAGAATCTATAAGCTCTAAGACAATAAAAGAATTTTTAAAATCCGTCCAATATTAATCGAGCTATGAAGTAACACCGCAAAAAAAATAGAGACGAATTGATAACCTCCTCCTGTTTTTGAAGTTGGTTGAAAAAATTACGATAATAATTAAGGGTTGTATCTCGAGCAGAGAAGTAAGAGATTTATACCCCTCATACTCGTACACACTACAATGGATGATAAACAATATTTAAGTAGTTTGCCTGGAATTGACTTGGAAGTGAAAGGAAATTCAAATTCATACGAGAAACTAAGCCAAGTTATAAATTCTATCAAGATCATGACGCCAAACAGAATTTGCTAAAAATCTATCTACTTTATAGCTGCGGTTAAGTCATAGATACGCCTGAACAAAGTTTGGACTTAAACCAGATTTAAAATTTGTGACTATACCAAATACTAAACCTACAAAAAAAATTTTTCTAATAACATTAATGCTGAATACCGATCTTGAAGTTTGTGGAAAGAGTTCCTTGGCACCAAAAAGGAAAAGGGAAAAGAAATTGTTTTGTTTTTTTGTTGTTAATTTTTGTAAATATTGTAAATAATAACGAAATAAAAATAAATTATGTTTTAAAATGAAAACGACTACTATTTTTTATAAAATAAGATAAAATAGAAGAGATGTATCTTAGAAAACCCGGTTATAGCTTTGCTGCTTCTTAGTTATGTAAAACAAATTTCATCTGTGAAATAAAAATGCAATAAAATTATATTATATGATAATGTCAAATTCTCTGCAAATATTTCAAAACGTTTCCATTTATTTCCCATTATTTTCTTTTCTAGCAGCGTACGATTAAATTAATGTCTGCTTTGTGGCTGCTGGCGGCTGTTAGCCGGCTTAAATCCGATCGGCTCTGTTCTCTGGTTTGTGCTCATGTGCAAAAACAAAGCAAAAATAAATTGAGCAATCGTTCTTATTGTTTTTGTTTTGTTTTTGCTTCACTCACTTCAAAGAACGAAACAAAACAAAATCAAACAATTTGTTTCGTTTATTTTTCTACTCTGATTTTAAGTACAAAGAAATCAAAACAAAAATAAATTTATAACTTTTATTTATAACACGTCTTAACTCCTACCTCCCGCAATAAATAGCAAAGCTATAAAAATGAAAACTTATCCTTGAAATACTGTATTTAGTCTCAAGGCAAAAAAAAAACATTTGTTTTTTATAAATATAAGATATGTTTTATGCTTTTATATTTTCTTTAACACTGTTTGTTGTTTGTATTTGCAGCTATACCAATAGTTTACATTCTGGCCATTGTACCTGGTCTTATGCCTTGGAAGAGTGGCTACCGGTTTCTCTCGTTTTGTCATGTTTTTGGTTCGGTGGCGCCTTGGTGTGGCAGTTTTGTATATCATCTCTTTATGAACATCGAACGGGGAGAAAGTGTCTATTATAGATTGCTCAAGTTAGACATGGTGGGAATATGGGTCAGCCAGAGTTTTGGTAAGTTGCAGTAATTAGTACATACGGACATATACATACATACATACATACATACATATACATGTGACAATTGTCATGTGAAATCCGAAAAACCTTATCTTACATTGGGTGCATTCATAAGACGTAGCTGTTGCGCAACCGTTGAGTATTTGTCTTAGAAACGCACAGTTGAGTAATTCCGCTCCACTCAACAGTTGAGTAATTTTCCATCACAAAATTTTTTCGCTACCTGTAGTCAACATGTTTTGCTCAGCATAAACAGCTGATCGAATAGAGTTTTGCCATTTATATGCTTTGTTAGGTGGCAGTAGCAAATATTTGTTAAATTTTATATTACAAATGCGTTGAAGTAGCGAAATAAAGATATAAAATTAAATTGTATCCATCAAGCCGTTTCTAAGATGTAGCTGTTGGGGCCAACAGTTGCTAGCATTTGCACAACTGTTGAGCTCAACAGCTACGTCTTATGAATGCGCCCATTAAAAGCAAAATTTTACAGCAGAATTAAACAACTTTTTTATAATTGTACTTGCGCTTGTATTAAGGACTTTTAGAAATTTGTTGAAAAGGCCGTTGCAGGGTTGAAAAATTTAGCGAGAACACGTACTTTGTTGCGGTGTATTATAATCAGGGGTAGGGGTTTCATGCAAATGCATGTTTTTTCCCATAACCCTGATAATGGCAAGAACGAAATATCTTTACGAATAAATGAATTTGCGTAAAAATGTCATCGATTTGTTAGTGCATATTTTTGCATAATTTGCTCATAAATGCATATTTTTGTCCCATACTTTGGTATAAATGCACGGTTTTGTGTCATATTTTGTCAAAAATTCAAATTGAAAAAATATTATTATTTACAAATTATTAATTCAAAACTGTTTTTTTACCAAATTTATTCGCTTGCATTGCTGTAGAACTATAGAACGATTTCACATGCACATTTCCTATTAAAGCCGAAATTATTGCACCAATTCTGCGGAAACTTGATATTGTTTTTAAAAATGATAACGAATTTAAACAACAAATCTAATAGCTATTATTCAATTCATTGTAATGGTTGAGTTAAATAAATATATAACATTATATCAAAATAATCATTTTAATATGACCCGAATACATCCACAGATGTTTCAAGGCCTTTTTCAATGCACAGAAGCTATCGAAGAACAAATTTATTGAACTTCACATTCGAAAATATAAAAAATAATACAATTTTTAAATAAAAATCAACAAATAACAACACTTCTTTTTAACCCCCGACTAAAAAAGGGGTGTTATAAGTTTGTAGTGTGTGTCTGTGTATCTGTGTGTCTGGCTGGACCGATTTTCATTTAGTTTTTTCTGTTTGAAATATGACTTGATCGAGAGGGTTCTTAACTATGTTTGAAGAAAATCAGTCCAGCCGTTTAGAAGATATAACATCTTTTCTGAAAAAAGTCGTTTTTAAAATTTTTAATTTTTGTTATTCTATTTACGTATCGTTCCTTTACTGCAATATACACATATAGCAAAAAGTGCGTGTTTGGAGTTAATATTAATAGTACATGCAAAAATATTTTTATATCTTTATTTAGTTTTATGTAAATTGAAAACTTTTCTTTTGAATAATTTTTTTTAAATAAGTATGTGCATATTTTATTGTTTTTAGTGCATATTTTGCTTTTTTGAATATGCCTTTTTTTTAAAGCATGAAGTCTTTGTGCCTGATCATAATCCATCAAAAATACGATTTTGTTGTTTTGTACGATAGGGATTTTTGGATTTTTTTATGACAATATACATATTATCGGTCTAATTCATAAAAAATATTTTGAGTTTATTACAGGTTTATTTGACAAATTTCCCATAGAAATACGTCAAATAAGAGCTTAATAAACCTGAAATATTTTTTATGAATAAGGCAGTATAAATTTAATTTACATTTTTAATGCCGACGAGAATTATAAATATTAAAAAAAATATACCAAGATCTAAATAACCCGTAAAAATCTGTCAATGATTACAAAATCATGGATGGTCGGTCGGCATGTCCTTGTGTCGATTTTCCTCAAACTGAACATTTTTGTTAGCTTTTATACAATTTTTTTTTTATTTGCCATAAAAACTTCTGCATAGAATTTCATCAGTTTAAATTTTTTTTTAGCTTTAATAATAAATTTTATTCATTTACGATAACAAATTCTCCATAAATATTTATTGCAATATGCGACATAAATTGGAAGCATAGATTTTTATGAACTGATGTTTAAATGTTAAATGTAAAATAAATCAATATTAAATATTTCAAATTGACAAAAAAAAAAATTGATTCAAAGACCATCATGATTGGATTTAAAATATTCATATTCATTTTCATCAAATAACATTTGTTCGATGCTTTTATTCGCATGGAAACATGTTAACCGGATGAAATGATGTTTTTTTTGTCTTTGTTTTTTAACTGTGAATTCTTGATATAAAAAAAGACTTTAATACCGTCTGTCATCCTTTCAAGTTCTTTTTATATTTCATGTGCTATTAAAACCATTTAATATGAAAGACTCAGCGGGGCAGTTGCACTTGTGGAAGTGAGATTCACATTGAATTTATTTTTTTTTCACACAATTTACTTACCTCTCATCGACAGCTACAAGTATTATTTGTTCTATTAACGAAATAACGTAATTGGCTGGTTGGGAATTAAAAGGCATCATGATAATGTGATCTGTTGAATGATGCTTAAAATGAACAAATTGAAAAATTCTTTTAATGTTAAATACTGGTATAAGCTATTCTGCACTTTGCTGCTCTTTCTTTGATATTTCTTTGACTTTTGCTTCTTCGCGAGGAAATCAAATGTTTTTTAACGTGAGCTAAAGTTAAATTAGGGAAAATACTTTTTGCTAGTTTTTTCAGAAGCGTAACTATCTATCAATGTCTGAGTCTAAGACCAGGTCCAGCGAACTGTACTATACACACCCAGACCCATTAAGGTATGCTAAAAAGTTGCCTTAACTAAACGTCTCTAACACGACTTCCTGTTCACGAACCCCTTGAAAATTTTTTTTTGGTAACTGATCCCCTTTTAAGTCATATGTATGTATGGCTGAGTTTACATCTGGCATTTCTTGTGTGTCATTTGCCCAAAAAAGCGTAACCAACTAATTACTAATGAAAAACTGTTTGATTCAGACATATATTTATTGATTTAAACAGTTTCCAAGCATGTTAGATTCTCTAAAATTGTCTATTAGTTATGTATGAAACTGTTTAACTTAATAAATACGTGTCTGAATCAAACTGTTTTTCATCAGTAATTAGTGGTTACGCTTTTTTACGCTTGTGTGGCACATGACACACAGATGGAAACCCGGCCTATGTTTGCCCTAGATAATGGAAACTACTGCTACTAGTTGAGGTAACTATTAACAAGTGCGAGTGAGACGTAAAACTTTCGAAGGCCAGATAACATACACCATAATGGCAACACTTAAGAAATAATTACGATGACGTGAGACAGGCTTGCCATTTTAGCACTTTCAGTGCTGGATTTAGCACTTTTTTCTTCGTTTAGCACTAAAGATTTTGATTTGAAATTTGTTTGCTAGTGGTTCAGCGTTGTCTATATATTTCATTGTTGCTGTAACAAATCATCAGTAGACTTCAACCACACATTTTGAATAGTCACAAACCTCTTAACTTATACGCATACTTTCAAGAACTATTTGAGAATTCACAAATAATAGTATTTTTGAAAATCACAAAAGAAAAATAAGCGTAGTAGGCTTAGAAACTAATACAAAAACCCAGCAAATAATTTATATTCGATATGAATCTATTTTATTTTTCTACACCTTTATACTATTAGAAATCCATCGGATAACAATAAAAGTAATTATAAGGCAAAATGATGAAATATATAGACAACGCTGAACCATTAGCAAATAAATTTCAAATTAAAATAAACTTCTGACAATATGTCGAATAATAAATTTCTTAAAAACTAAAGATTTTGAAAGTGCTAGTTTGGCACTTTCTTAAAATTATTTGGCATCTTTTGCAGTTTTTTATTTCATTAATTTTATAAATTTTCCATAGATAATTCTTATTCTAATAGCTTAATAAAAAGGATAGTCAGTGACGTGTCCGTCAACGCAAGGTACGAAATTTGCTCAACTTTCAACTTTTTGCGTACGTTGAGTAGTTTGACAGATATTGGTTGGTTTTTTTTGGTATGTTTCTATTAAGTTTTTTGTTTTTGTGGCAGCAAAAATAAAATTAAACTAAAAAAACGAAATAAATAAAAAAAAGTTGAATTTCATAAATAATATGGAAAATTAACCTATTGCAGCTGTTGAAATGCTTCCGCCAATAAAGTGCTCATTGTGCCAACCTTCTCCGTCGTTGCGTTAATGTCAGTTGAAAAAGGCGAAGTTTAACGTATGACGGATTCATTGTGCCCCGGCCTTATAGCCTTTTCATACTCACTCACATCTTTCATCAATTTGGCAGGATGATAACATCTTCCCATAAGAATTATACAGTGCTGAATGTTCAACATCTTTCAACATCCTTAAAAGATGTTCCTATCTCACTTTGTTCCGTTCAACATCTTTCGATTATTTTAGTGTCATCACTAGAAAAAATGTATGCAACTATATACATACATGCATACATACTATAAAAACGAATACATTTGTATGTATGTATGTACGTATATCTGCATATGCATGTACATATTTACATACATTCAAGGCTACATTTTGGAATATCCTTCCCAAAAAAAGATCCGTATCCCATCCGATATGTATGTATATGTATGCATATAATAATTTTCCAAATCTAAATAAATTACATAAAAGTTGCAAATGTCTACGCGAAATCTTTGCGGATAAAGTTTGTAATATTTCTTCATTATCATTGTTCGCTGGCATAATTTCCACTAATTCTGCACATTGTAGCAATATTTGTTTCTGCTCCTCAGGAGCCAGCAATTAACTCAATTTCTACTTAACTTTTAAATTGCATTTTATTATTTAATTTTTAGTTGCTCACACTCGTAAAAATAGTATTATAATACATGACAGATGAAAGATGTTGTAATGTGAAAAGGTTTTTTCAATTTGCAACATATTCCACGCATTCCTCAAAGATGTGAGTGGGTGTGAAAAGGGTATTAACTGAGCCTTTAATGCTTTCAACATGCATGGAAATGAAGTTGTTGTCGGATATGGCAACTCTATTACCATTTGCACAGTGCTTACTCTGGGGCCTAATTCCCGCATTCGATTGCGAGCGATTTATTACTCGAATGTGCGAGTTTTTTAACTTTTGGGATTTTTGCATTCGGTTTCGAATAACACATATCGAAATTTCTAATGACAGCATTCGATAACGTGCATACATTCGAATGCAACCGTTCGTGTTTTTACTCGCAAGCAAAAAGGCATTCGAAATCATGTTTAACATAGAAAAAGCGAAGAAAAAGAAAAGGCATGTTCAATATTTGACTTATTTATTTATAAGTGAATGAATGCACAAATGTAAGTATAAAAAAATACAAATTAAAGAATTTCTAGTTGACTTTAAATATAACAAAACACACTGACTTGGCAAATAATGTTTTGCCTAAGAGTTGTCGGAGAAAATAAAAAAAAATCAACCAACTCTGTGAACATCTAAATAACAAATTAACTGCTTCTGGTCAACCAATAAAAGAATCTAAAATGTGGCTCTAGTGCTCTATTCTCTAACTTTACACTAATTTTTTATTAAGTTGTAATTATATTCGTTTCTTTTTGTTTATGTTTTTGCACACACACACATATACAAACATATGCTTTTGCTTACAATTTATTCAGTGTTGTGAAATGAATTTATATATAAATATATTTGCCTTTTTCCAACACTGAAACAAAAACTCGATTCGCTTGGTAACGAGTGACATCATCGGAAAATTTCTTGCTATCGAAATTAATTTCTATTCGAATGCAATTCCGATCACGAGTGCAGGAATTAGGCCCCTGGTTTTTTCTTGCTCAACTTTTGATTTTATAATGAGAATGAAAAAGATAGGTATATACATATTACTTTCTCAACTCTCTCATACAAAATCAAAAGCTGAGCAACTAAAACTGCCGAGTCTTAAACCAGAGTCAGTTTGCCATGCAGTGCTGCCAGAAAAATTTTGACTCTTGTCCCCAATTTAAAACGTCATGTCCCCAAAAAATCCCCATTTCAACACAAAAATCCTAACTTTTGTCCCCAAAAATATGTAATTCATAAAAAACGATTATTAAGCCCTATGCGCAGGGATGCGAAATAAGATTTTCACAAAGTTACAAGATACATTGTACTTTTTTCACTACGATTCACCAAATTCTTTATTTTTATTTTTTTAAATGTTTTTATTAACTTAAAACATACATAAAATTCAATTGCACATGCGTATATTTACATATGTATGTCTGTAAAAACTTAACAATTAACAAAAAGGTACTTTCAAGCATGATATAAATTTGCAAGGTACTTCCATTCTCTCTTTGTTTTGAAAAATAAGGATTTTTTAGGTTTGTTTCTATTCAGTAGAAGAAACAATCTGAAGAAGATAATAGCAAAAAAATAACCTATCGTGAACAGTTTTTCCTTCGAAATATTTTCCCTTTTCCCCAAATTGCAATCGTGAATAATTTTACCACTGAAATGTGTTCCCTTTCTTGATTCCTCTTCTCGTGAGTAATATTTTTCACATGGATTTTTTCACGTCTCCCTTCGTTTTGTTCACTTTATTTTTGCAGGCGAATTGAATTAATACACTGCGTAATTTCAATACTAAACTTATAAATAATTATTTTTAGGGCAAGATCAATATATAATGTCTACGATTAATAACAATAATTCATTGGAACACCTTTTTTCATTGAACATGAATATCTTAGGTTGAAATGCATTAAATATTATGGCTGTGGTATGCTCAAAAAAATTTTGCACGGCGCCTAAAACAATTAAAAATACAACTTTACACTCTATAACATTTCATTTGAAACCCGAAATATGTGTATTTCTTATTATTAAACTTAATTTGTTTGATTTTCAATTAATTTTGAAGCTTTACAAGTCTTCTTCCCGTTTTTTTACATTCACTACGCATTGATAGCGGGAACAAACGTTTACATGAAATTCACGATTGCAAATTTTCCTTCATGGGGTATGAAAATTTCATGGGAACAAAAATTTCACATTTTATTCACGATAAGGGTAAATACGAATTTAAGAAGATATTACATACAAACATACATTTTTGCAATCGAAATACTCTAAATAATTTCCCAATCCAAAACTTCATAGACATCAAGTTCGGCTCCGTCCTCTACAACTCGCTTCTACATATTTTCCGATTTTAACTTTTTTTCTTCAGGAAGCTCAAATTTGTGGCAGCAAATCTTATAAATATTTAAATGTGATTGTATTCTTATTAAAGATTCTAACATTTCATATTGCAGATTAATCCTTAATTTGGTTTTGGTTTGGTAGTGTGCATGCATGCAAATATTCTCTCCACAAACGCATTACTTATTGGCACTATCAACAGGTTGAACACAGCACCTGCAATTTCACGAAAGAAGTAATTTCCGGCATTATCTTCGTACTGATATACTATTGCCCAAAAGCCAAATATGTCTTTAGGAAAACTTTGTTTTGTTTTTTCCCGCCACTCGATATAAGCAATTTTATTCCATTGGTTTACATATACGCTCAATGCCACTTTTGGATCTATAATATTTTTCAAAATTTCGTACACCGAATCAAATCTATGTTTTGTAATGAGCTTAAATTGCAAATTTTTAAAAAGTTCAAAGTTTTTCATATTTTCTGGGAATCACACATACATATGTACATAGTTTTTTTATGCATGACACAATAACTAAGGTCGAACCTTAGAAGAGCTAGTTCTGCAGCTACGAGCACGGTTTTGCCTATGTATATATATGTTCGCGGTATTACCATGATGGTATTATCATCTTCATTATAAAGTATGATTGCCACACTGTTCTAAGTGATTTTTAAAAACTGAAATGTTACCAGTACTAAAATATTGTGTCAACATCCACGATTAACACAACATCCTGATATGTATATACATGCAAATTGTTGTACTGTTGCCATGCATGATTAGGATAAAGGAAGGTTGCCAATTAATTCATGTTACCGTATGCGACGTTAATTTTACGGTGGACATTATCTTCCATGCTGCATGAAATAATGCTACAAAAAATTAAATGAAACAAATAATTGCCTCAGTATTTCTTTTTTAATTTTGCCATTTATTGCATTATTAAAGAATTCGCAAATTTATTAATTTATTTCATGTGTTATTTTATTTTTGGTTTCAGTACAAGTTAATTTTCTATTGATTTTTTTTAATTATTAAACGAAATAAAAACAAACAAAAAAAATTTGTTGCACGAAACTTGTTCTATTTGCTAATACAGCAGCTCTTGAGAATGGAAAAGGATAGTAAAAATGATGTAGCCTGAGCCTCTAAACTATTCTTGATAACGCCTCCTATTAGCATAAATAACAAATTTCATGCAACTAATTTCATATTGTTATTCCACTACAAGGCAATTTCATATAATTTATAATCTTATGATGTCAAAAAAATTTACTGAAAAATATGATTTAAAATCTAATGTATATTCAAGTTACAAGCTGTGAAAAAAGCCACCTGAGCAGTTGAGACCACATAATATGCATTAACCATGATTCAGTTAAAAAAAATTAGCCTACTGCATTTTGTATTTATTTAAAATTTTTTGGTTTTATTTCATTATGACTAATTTAAATTTATTTCAGTATAAAAAAAGTTTCAAATATTGGGTCTAATGGCCTGTTTCACAATAACGAAATAAAAGTGGAACGAAACATTCGACTGAAAATTTATATTGACAACAACAATAAAATATGAAAATTTGTTTTTTTCAATATAAATTGTAAGTCAAAAGTTTCGCTTCGTTATTGTGAAACAGGCCATAATTTCATTTACAGTTTTCAAAATAATATAATTTTTTTCAACTTACATATCAAGAGACTATATTCAAAACACGTCAACTCAAACTTGGTCAAAATGAGTTTCCGATGGCAAATAGCTCCCCTATGCAATATTCATCTGTAGTATAAATTTCGAATCAAATAAATTATTTTTTCCCCGTTTTATATAAATTTTTCTTATTCTGCTATCTCAAAGTATAATTTTTTTTGGTGAAAATAAATGCTAACTCAAATGTAAATTTCCAATATTTTTAAAAAATTTGTAATTAATAATAATTCTACCCTATATCTTATTGCATTTGGCTTGCTGAACACGAATATGGTAAGGATTTTAATATCCTATGGCTAGTTTTTGAGATATGGTCACTTTTAATATATTACAGAGGTACAGAGGTGTTCCGATAAAAAAAAAATTGGTAATGTATGTGTTATGTCGTCAGGTGTAGTGCAGAGCGAGCAGCTGTTGGATAAAAAAAAAACACAAAACGAATTATGCTGGAGTGACCATACTGTTGGCAGCGCTGGTATGCTGGCGTATGCACCGGCTAGGGCTCGCCGTGTTGGGTGGAGTTCTTGCCAGCCAATCTGGGGTTTACTGCTCCCTACGACATTAACAACAACAAAAAATCATACCAGCATTTAGACAAAAATTAAAACAAAAAGTATGAGGCCCGAAGCAAACATCTTTTCCATTGTCTCTCCTTAATAGCACGTCATTTTAGCAAGAGGACCTGACTGAAGTTATGTCAGGCTCTATTACCCACCCTACCATGACATCTCTCATGTTTTATTAGATGTCCCAAACATCTGTCCAGTGCTGCAAGTTACCCCTTACTCACCTCCTCTCTTTATCAATTTATTCCATTATTCGAAAGCGTGAAATTTCAATGTGGCTTAGATACAAATGTATGTGATTTATTTATTAACATGGAATTCGAATTATAATATTCATTAAAACAAACAATCAAACACCTTTGTTTAAAAAAAACTATAATTTAAATTTTACATTAAACAAAAACCTTGAAGTATTTTCCGTTAAAGAAAAACACCCCTAAACCGCGGGCTAATGGAGCCCTTACGCGAAGCTACCCTACTTTGTGCTCAAACTACGGGACTGCTGAACGCACACTTTTGCCTCAATTTGGGCAAAAGGACTGACCCCAAAAAAAAAAAATAAATGTATATATATAATTCAAGTAGGAAACAAGGTATGTGTAATTAATTAGAACAAAGTGGAATTTAGAAATTTAGATTTAACCAAAAAAAAAAAAAAAAAAAAATTAATAGAGAAAGAAAAAGAATATAATACAAAAATTACAAATCAAAGCACAATTTGGTATAATTAAAATTATTAAATTTTGCCTTTGGCACTTGAATAATAATAAAAAAAAATAAAACAATCTTACAATTTTTTTTTTTAAATCTTATGCTCCTTCGCGACTTCTTCTGGGCGTTTAGTGGACCATTGACGAACTTCCTCCGGCTTGTGGACGACGCTGGATGAGTTCAACCAAAGTTTTATCAGCCACTGATATACTTCACGGCACTGGCTTTATCCGTGGCTTGTTATGCTGACGGCTTATGTGTGTGATTGGGTGTGGGTTTTTATTTCCTTTTTTCTTTTTTAAAGTCTTAAGCGCCCCATACACGATTCAATTCAATTTTCAATTGAGTCGGTTGTTGTCCAAATCAAAGCGTGTATGGCTTTGTCAATTGATTAGTTTGGCAGTTGTCGAGTTGGTTGAAGAAAAATCAAAAAATTTTGATTTTTCATGTTGACTAGTAAATCTTTCAATTCGATTGTGCTGTGTGTGCTCGAGTCTCTTGATCAGTTGTCAAAATTTATGTTTATAGCTTTATTTTGTATAGAAAAAGTTGTGTATTTTTAAAATTGTATTTAATTTCATTGAATTTTAAATAAAAAATATATAAATTAATGAATGAATGCAATAGAAGTTTTAAATTTTTAAATTTGTAATTGTGAAAAAAATATAAATTTGACAGTTGAATGAAAATCTTTCAATTCAGTTTATGAAGTGTGTGGCCAAGAATCAATTCAATTGAAAGACTCAATTCACAATTGAATTGAAACGTGTATGGGGTGCTTTATAATTTTGTAATTATCGTTGCTTATTTAACAGATATGTCTTTTGTTTAACTAAGAATCTTTGGCTGGTCAGGAAATATTTGTCTCCTTTTTTTTATTTAAGCCGTTTTTTTTATTAGATTTTCACCATAAACAAATTTTAACTGCTGATATTAATTGTATATATCATATAAGGTAACGTTTATTTCTGTTTTGTTCACCGAGTTTTATTAATAAAATATTAAAAATAAAAAAACACCAACACCTTTTCCACCACTTGTTGTTACCGATCTCACCGTAAGTATCAGAATAAATTTATATCTTCTTTTTATCTCATCCCGCACCGTCAGCAAACCATATTCCTGGAAGAGGAGCCGTTTATTTTCCTTATACGGTGCTCGATCTTCCTTCCCTTCACACCGATCTTAAGTAAACTTTATTTACTTATTATTTACCTGTTATTTTTGTTTTGTTTTTGCTTTTCCCTGCGCTGTATATACCACAGATTAATATATATTCACAGCTGGCGCGAAAATTTTTACAGCTATCAGCTGTGAGTACTGCCTTATCGGCCTGACTGCAGTGTTTACACAGGTGTACATACAAAAATAGCTATAGGGTGCACATTACATATGTATAACTTTTAAACTGTTAATCGAATAGAAACATTATGTATGGACCGATTATAGTCAATGACATAAGCTTTTGATAATTTGGAGTGACCCTGTTACACTAGAAAGTGAGTTAGAGAGTGATAAATCTGACCACATCGAGATGGAAGCGGATTTCAGTCAAACTTAAGTTTTTTTATGGTACTTTAAGTTTTTTCTTTTTTTCTTTTTCTTTTCTTTGTTTTTGATCGACTAAAATATGCTATCTCATAAAAATACGCAAACCAGTGCTAAATAAAATATTTATTGCAGACCCATAAATTAGTAAGCATATTTTAACCATATTATGAAAGGTTCATAATTATATTTTTGCAATATTGAACGAATTAACTAGTTTTTTCGTTCTACTGAAAAGTTAGCTTTTTTGAGTTGACGTGTTTTGAATATAGGTTCTCGATATGTATTTAATTTTTTAGGTACGTACCATTTCATTAAGAGATACTTAATTGGGACTTATTTCTTTATTTCATTTAGTCCAACCGATATGCATACATATACTCTAATTATAACACGCATTCACAATGACATGATACAGTGTGCATCAAAGAAGCAACTCATGCTGTAGATTGTAATATTGAGCAGAGTCCAGGGGATTCTGGGAAATTTTACATAATGATCTGGCCTTAAGACATTTCAAAATTTAACTGGAGCAAAAGCTAAAACCAAATGATGGCCATCGATTGCACCGTATTTGATTCATATTTTGATATTTAATCCCAAAACGGATCCGTTTCTCGAGTTGGAATTGAAAACTTCTACTATTCTAGAATTATTATTATTTATTTTTGTGTTTCTTCGATTATTCTTAACTAGTAATTTACATATATAAAAAAAATACAGAATGAGTCTTCTTTTACAGATTTAAGTATTTAAAAATGTTTATATACAACTTTTATTTAAGATGTTTTAAAGTCAAAACTTACCCATCTATCCACGTGAACTATCATTATGTGCTTAGCACAGAAGAAATATAACGAACCATGGGCAGCTGGTATTTATTAAAAGAACTAACATAAATCTATAAATGCCAAGATAATAAAAGATGAATGAATACCTTTAAACATTTCTTTTTAGGGTTCCGTACACCAAAGGTGAAAATGACCCCTATTGTTTTCGCTACGCTGTCCGTCTGTCCGTCACACGGTATTTTCTCAGGAACCGTATGAGCTACGGACTTGAAATCAGGACAGAGTATGTAGAACCTTGGCCGCTACAACAACAAATACATGATAATTAAAAATTAAATGGTGTTCCAAAACGAGCAACGAAAATTTTTAAAATCCCATGTAATATACATACAATTGTATGACCATATGTATATTGAAACTTGAAATTTGTAAAATTAGTGTATTTTTATACAGACTACAACAATTAACACTAAAATTTAAAAATAATTAATGCAATTTTGACTATGTAATTTTGACAATTTGCTATATCTTGGAAACCGTAAGAGGCAAACACTTGAAATTTTCAAAAACGGTAAAACTAAAAAAACTGAAAATAAAATCGCCAAACCAAAAAAAATCGCCAAAAATTAAAAAAAAATCGCCAAAACGAAAAAAATCGTCAAAATTAAAAAAAATTTCTAGCACTAAAATAAATCGCCAAATTCGAAAAAATCGCCAAAATGAAAAAAAAACGCCAAAATGCAAAAAACGCCAAAAATCGAAAAAAATCGCCAAAAAGCGAAAATGTCGCCAAAACTAAAAAAAAATTTATATAAAAAAAATCGCAAAAATGAAAAAAATCGCCAAAAATAAAAAAATCGCCAAAATGAAAAAACGCCAAAAACCAAAAAAAAATCGCCAAAACAAGAAAATAAAGTGCCAAAACTTAAAAAAATCTCCAAAACCGAAAAAACGCAAAAAACGCCAAACAAAAAAACCGAAAAGACCCCAAAAACAAAAACGAAAAAAATGCCAAAACTATTTATTATATATGATGAAGTTTGTATTAAATTACATATCTAGTGTTCGTACGGAACCCTTCGTGCGCGAGTCAGAGTCGCACTTTACTGAATTTATTTTTATATTTCAACAGCTAGAAAGAAATGCTACTTAATACAATTCTAGTGGCCTCTAGTTAATATTTTCTTTGATTTTCTTTGTTCCCAGTTCCCGTTTCAATCTTTAATCTCTGGTAAAATTTTTAATTTTTATGATAATACAGAATAAAGCTTAAATTAATTAGGCACACTTTAATTTACATAATAAGCAAAAGTAAAAGTAAAATGTTATAAAATTTTACTTATATATTTTAAGCTCATTATTTTTGTAACAAGAATACTTGTATTTAAGTCTCTATGGTAATAAAGCTTATTTTTTGTTTTTAAAATGGATCATTATTTTTAAGTATTTACTAACTGAAGGTAATTTAATTCATGTTTTATTTGTATTTTTAATGTATTAAGAACAAAGAGGAAGATTGCTCTTTTTGTACCAGCATGTGTTAGGAATTATGTAAATTATCTACACTGCATGACAAAAATATATTTTTTATTTTACTATTGATTAAATTATTTGTTCAGCTTGAGGGTTTGGTTATAAATTAAAAAAAAGTTAAATTTTAATTTTAATTATTTTCATTTTGCCTTTTTTATTTGCCCAATATTGCGATCAATACCGTTGATCATCTTCAGAGGCTATTCATAAAAATAAATGGTTTAGTTAAAATACGTCCAAGCCATATGCAAAATGTGTAAGCTTTGGCGCAAAAAAGCTTTATATTTTCACACCGACGAGCGCATAACAGCCAATCCGATCTCTGCGAAAACAATACCTGTGCTTTCTTTGCAAAGGAACAAGAACAAATTGTAATAGCTTTTAAAGCTGTTTACATCAAATGCAAATATCAGAGTATGTGTATTTGCACGTACATAGCTGGTATAGTTATTAAAAAAAATAAAGCTCCTTGGAATTTCATACAATTTTAAAATAGATTTTCGAATAGATTTTTTTCTATTTTTTGTTCTATTGAAATCTTATTCTAGATATAACAGAAGAAACTGTTCTCAAGTGATATGGGAAATATACAAAATCGTAAACATATACCTTACCCTTATGTATAAGAAAAAGCTGGCATTAATTTAGCATAAGTGACGAAATTGAACAAGAAGAAAACCTTATTAAAAAAATCAATAAGATAACCTCATAAAAACTACAAGATTTCTTCTTGATTTTTTCAAAAAGGTTTTCTCTATGAAATTAATAAGATTTCCTTATTGAAAAAAACTATAGAGATTTCTTATTAATTTTGTTCTATTTTATGAGGTAATTATTAGGCACTGTTTTCTCTGTGTTTAAAAGCGAACAAGATTTGACTTCTTTATTAGCAGAACAGTGAACCAAGGTTGGAAAAAAATCCAAAATTTAAATTTTTTCTCGAATATTTCCTAAACTCTAAGCGAAACTGCATAAATGTAGCAGATTTTTTTTAGTTCTTGGCATAGGTTTGAATTTTTCATTAACCCGAAGTTGCCCACTTTGGGGCTTTGTTGGTCCGGCCCCTTTAAGGATATATAATCCAAATTCCAGACTTAAGCTCGGTAGCCTCCTCCTTAAATGCTGCATGAAATTTCATTACAATCAGACGGCTCGTTTAGAAACTGCAGAATTATTTCCACTTTTTTTTTCAAAATACCCCACTGTGCGGCATCGGCCTCGAAACAGACGAATTGCCAATTTGTTTATTACGAGATTTTGTAAAAATGCAACCCTGATCAGATGATTAGTAAAATGCAAGAGAAAATGCTTCAAAAACCAGTGATTCATTTACTGAAATTATAAACATATATGTACATATTAGGGTGATCGATTATTCGACTTTTTCCAGAAACCGGGTTTCGAATAGTTCGAATATTTGATATCATGAAAAAGCCGGTTTCGGTTTTATATAATATACAGTTGAGGAATAAACTCTACATACAACCATCATTTTTTGGGTTTGTGGAAACTTGGGAAGAAATTCAAAAAATTAAATATGCCAATAATAAATATGTTTATACAAAAAATAAAAAAATAATTATAGCACCTATAGTAGCAAAAATATTAAAAATACATAGGAGAAAAGTCTGCATACAAGCATAAAATACATGAAAAAATACGTGCAAAATGTTTGATGTCGTCAACTTGTTTGAAAATTCTGTGATTTCCGGTACCAAGCCCTCAAGAAATGGCATCCAAGTATGGTCTATTATGTTGTTGTAATTATAATTATTTTTTAATTTTTTATTTTTTGTATAAACATGTAAATATATTAGCAACCTAAATATTGTCATATTTATTTTTCTGAATTTCTTCCTCAAACCCCAAAAATTATGGTTGTATGTAGAGTTTATTCCTTAATGGTATATACATATAATTATATGAATGTATGGACAAGGTGGATATCTACCTCTATATAAAATATGAAGCAAAATGGCAACAAAACTAAAAAACACTTTTTGCAACTGTATTTTGACATCCATTGCACACCATAAAGCCAATTAAATTCGCCTCTGCTAATAATAATTTCTCTTAAATTTCATGTTTCAGCAAATGTTCAAAATCATGATCAAAAAAAGCTTAAGAGCTTTTAAACTAAAAAAAATACTTACGAAAATCAACAAAACACGCAAAATGTACAAATCGAAAAGTATTCGACTCAGCCGGTTTTAAAATTGTAAAAAAAAACCGGACTATTCGACATTCGAAAAATCAACATTTTGAAAAAACCGACAACCGTATTGTGAAAAACCCGGATTTTAAAACCGGTTGAAAAACCGAGTCGATCACCCTAGTACATATGTATGACCTTTTTACACAAAGTAAGCACTTAATTACACTGAAAAACAGTTTTACATAAATTCAACGAACTCGCATTCATTGATTTAAATTCATTGAAATTCAACGTATTATACGTTGTTTCAAAATAATATTCCTTGAAATTCAGCGTAAAATTGTATGTACATATGAACTGAACGTTGAAACCATTCCTTGATATTATTCGTTGAATGTAACAACGAACTAGTTTATTGATTTAACGTATAATACGTTGTACTTAAGGAACACGTTCTTTCTTATATAAATAAAAGAAAAAAGCTTAGTAAATTTCAAGAAAGTGTACTTTGATTCAAGGAACCTGTTCATTGATTTTAAGTAATGTACGTTGAATTTGACTTCAAGAACAAGAAGAAGATGTTTTATTCAATGAACGAGTACTTTGATTCAAGGAACCACCATTTGAATTTTTGTTTTACTTGGTTCAATTCAACGTACTAGTTCCTTGTTTTATAACGGGGAAAAAACATAATGAAAAGAAAAAATAAACAAAGAGCAATCAGTTGTTGTTCTTCGTTTAACAAATAAATTTTGTGCGGAATTAAAAAAGAAAGTTTAAAATAAAAAAGTGACAAAAAGTAAGTTAATAATAAGAAGTGATTATAATCAATTTTAATTGCAAAAAGAAATATAGTTGTATAATATCCCATATATCAGGAACTTGCTGAACTACTCCAAAGCTGGAAAATAATTTCCAGATGCATCTACTCATGAAATTGTTGGTTCAAACTGTCAAGTTTTATGTAAGTAATTATTTTGGATGCTATTTAGATAGTATAATTTTATACATATACTAAACATATTTATGTATGTTAATTTTAAAGATTCGGAACCAACGCAGAGGTTTTCATTAGAAGCCTCAGATATGACAATTCGAGTGCAGAGGAATTCAATAGCACTTGACAGGCAGAATTAATGAAGTAAACCAAGCACTTTAGCCGAAGTTTTTAAAAGATGACCCGAGTATAAGAAACCGAGTAGATTTCGATATGTGAGTATACAAATCTTTACTGTTTTATACTTTAGTATTTATTGCAAAATAAATATTTATAACTATATTTCAGATTGACAAAGACTTTGGCGTTGATTTGGGAAACGTGAAGGAGTTTTCTTTAAATGGCCGGAACGATTCGCGAAGAGAACAACATCAAAGATAAAGCTTTGATAGAAATATTGAATAATTTGGATAAGTCGGAGAGCATCTAAAAATTTAAGTTTGTTTTATTTTAAACTAACAACTGCATTTTTAAATTTATACATGAATTATAAATTAACAGTCTAATTTCTGAAAATTATTAAAGCTTTATAAAGGGTTTATAAAACAGATTTCCATATTAACCCTTTATAAAGTTTTAATAATTTTTATAAATAAGGCAGTAATAATTTAGTAGACTATGATACTATTATAACCAAATTTTTTTATGTAAATACATACTAACATTTATATACATACATATGTAAATTATTTCTTATTATATGAATTTTTAAATAAAATACTTAATTTAATATGAACTTGTCTATTATTATATTTATTAAAGTGAAATTTTGAATGTATAGGTGCATTGGGTCAAGGAATAAATTCATAAAAATCAATGAATGTGTTCATTGGGTCAAGGAATAGGTTCTTTAAATTCAAGGAACTATAGCATTAAATTCAAAGTATAAATATATAGTTTTAATGAATTTACGTAAGGTTTCAACGTATGGATTCTTAACTTCAATGAATTGGTACGTTGAATTCAACAAGGCAATGATTGGCATACGTTGAATTCAATGAACATGTTCCTTAGGTGAAAAATAAGGAATAAATTCGTTGAATCAACGAATTTTTTCGTTGAATTTATGTACCTTTTTGGTTCAGTGTAGATGAAAAAAAAAATTTTAAAATTTTAATATTTTAATATCCATTTAATTACTCATTTTGTTGCCAGTTCACACTTTTTCTAATTTGTGTATACAAAATTATTATATTTTTTTTTATTGCAGCCATAAAATAAAACAATTTCACTTCATTAAGTACTTGGGTAATCGTCTTCCTTTAATCAACAACAATTAAGTAAATTAAACTGATACATGTTTTTTTTTATTTTATGCATTCAATTTTACGCAGACTTACATACATACAAAAATAAACAAAAGCTAGGAACCACACACATCCATGCATACATACATTCACACATACACACATTCACACATATTTAACAGTACAACATAGTAAAGCCCACAACCTTGTAGTATTTGTACAATCGCGATAACACATCGACTTCCTTCCTCAAATGTTCTTTGATATTTTTTTTACACATTATTTGATCAATAAATTACACATTTTCTATGCGGATGCATTTGCGATCCCAGCTGACATTCAAATGCCTCGGCGAATGCTTCGAAATTGGCAAACATGGCACGTACGCGAATTTCTTCGGGTGGATGGACATCGGTGGCGGCCACAATATGATGCCATATTCTATTGATGTCAGTGCACCATAACTGGGCCGAGCTAATGAAAAATAATTGTTGCGCATTAATGGTGTCCATGTGCGGCAAATGCTCTGGTGTGTGATGATGTTTGCTTAGCCACATTTCATAGGCAGCATAAGCAATACGTATGCCAACGTTATCGGCTATATTTTCGCCCTGGGCTTGAGATTTGGGCAAAAGTTTGCCACTGAATTTGTATTGGCCATACTGTTGCCTCAGACATTCTTTGCGAGTGGCAAACACAGCACTGGCATTACGATCCCACCAATTATTGAGATTGCCCTTGGCATCGTATTTTCGTATGGTGTCATCGAAACCATGGGCCATTTCATGGGCTATTATATAGCCTACCGTGCCATATTTCAAAGCTTTGGGATACACATCATCCCACATGTAGCGAGGCTGCAGGAAAGCCACCGGTAATATGACCCGGTTATATTCGGGCGCATAAGCCGGTGTAAAGCTAAGCATTTCGTGTTCTTCCAATTTCGGAGGTTCCTGCAATTTCATTCTGAAATTTTGCCCCTTCAGCAATAACACATCTATCAGGTTTCCAAAAAAATCACCCGAAGAAATAATCAAAGAACTATATTCCTTTTGAAAGTCCACACCATCGTAACCGTTTATTTCAAACGACATTGCCGATAGCTTTTCCAAAGCCTTGTCTTTGGTGGTTTCAAGCATCCAGTCGGTGGAAGATGATTGCAAAATGTCTTCGAAAGATAATTTTAATTGTTTCCACATAGAATTCACCTCTTCAATAATATAAGGCTGTTGCTTTAGCAATTGCATATAGACAATATGATCTAGATATTTAATAAAGTGTTTTTTCGTAACATATATGCACTTTTCCTTTTGCTTCCCCAAGGTTTTGGGAGTCTCCAGACGAAAATCCTGTATCAGCTCCCACATGATATAATTTGCCAACACACTGCGTGGTGTTTCCAACACCAGAATGCGCAGATTTGTTATGTAGTCTTCCACATACTCGTACACAGGCAAGCGATACTCATAGCCCAACCAAGTTTTAACAAATTGCGTGAAATTAATAGCGGGTCCGTAGTTCTCAGTCATTTCTTCCAGCACCCTCAACCGAGTTTTGTCCTCCATACCCAAACCCTCCATAGAATCAACCATGCCTGAAGCCAGTTTCTTTTCAAAGTCAGTTATCTCTTTTGATACAATCAAGGCTTGCGCCGGCGACAGACCCAAAACTGTTTGCATTTCCATTTGCCGGACCATGGACAACCGGTAGTAGTACTCATGAGAATTGGCTGTTATTAATTCATCCAATTGGCCAATATACAAGCGATTTATTTCGTTATTGGTCAAGTCCGCATTTATATCTACGCCCAAGATTATTTTGCGCCCATATTTACGCAAAATTTTAGCAATTGTTTCTAGCCAATCGAATTCACTTTCCTTCCAGCCAGCACCTATTAAAGCGGGCATACCACCAAATTCCGCCATTATTCCAATAAGCTCTTCACGATTTTGATGGGGTTTCAATTGCCTGCGCTGCAAACACGAGTCATAGAAATATTTAACTTTGGTAGCTGTTTCTTTGTCTCCGGAAGTTATAACTCCATCTAAAATTTTAAACAACTTGCGATCGTAGGCCTTCGATAAAACACTAAATATACCCGTTTTGGCCTCATTAATTGCCGGATTAATTTTCGCCCAATTGCCACAAGCATATTGATAAAAATCTTTGCAAGCATCCACTTCAGGCCTCATGTAGTTGCGCATTTCCGCCGATTTAGACAAACGCATAATTTGTCGAGCAGCTGCTGTATCGAACTGTGAGCCATTATAGCTAGACGTCGAGGCATGTACGGTTGTTGAAAAAATTATTTTCAAATAAATACAAATTGTGAACACTTTCGAAAACCATTTCATTATGTTTGTACGCTTAAAGTATTATACTGCGATCCGAACTTCGCTATTTACAATTTCAAACTAAACTGTTTTTGTATTATTCGGAAAGAAAGTCTTCATCTTTGGTACACAAAATATCGGGTCTTTAGGGTTATCGTTTATTTTTTAGGAACTTGGAAATACTATTGCTAAATACCAACAAAAAACAAAAAAAAGCAACATTCTCATACATACATACATATGTACGAGTGCTCAAGTATGTGTGAGTATTGTTGTCACTTTATACTCGTTACTACGAAATAAAGGGTGTCCCAACAAGAAAGCAAGATTTAAATTTTAAATAAAATACAGATATATAAAAAAAAATCGTGAAACTTTATTATATCGTAAAGTAGACAAAATGAGGTTATGTGTAGAACAACAAATCGGGCAGATGGCCGCCGCGGCTTTGCTGGCACACACGCGATCTTTTAATGAAATTTTCAATGGCCTTTTTGCATAAATGCTGCGTTATTTCATTAATGCAGCGTCCAATTTCCTCTTTTAAGGCTTGAGTCGTCGTCGGCTTATTCGCGTATACCATCGACTTCAAAAAACCCCAAAGAAAAAAGTCTAATGGCGTTAAATCGCACGATCTAGGCGGACAATTCTGGTCTCCAAAACGCGAAATAACAAATGAATTGTTTCTCTGGCTGTATAACATGTGGCGCCGTCTTGTTGAAACCTCATGCCCTCCACATTCATTTCTTCAATTCTAGTCACGAAAAAACTGGTTATCATTTCACGATACCGAACACCATTGACTGTTTGCGCTTGACCTGCGTTTGAGCGACATCATCAAATTTATCCATTAATCTCTTTACAGTTGACTCTTTTGGAGCATTATTGTGACCCCAAATTGATCGCAAATTTGCGAACTGTAGCCGCAAAACTTTCACCATTTTGGTAAAACAATTTCACAATGAGAATGCGTTGTTCATTCGTGTAGCGCTCCATTTTTACTAACCTCGTACCTTCTACTAGCAAACAATGACAATTGTTCAAATGTCAAACAATGACACTTCGAATGGCGCCAAATTTAAATCTTGCGTTCTTGTTGGGACACCCTTTATTTATTTCACTATTCTTTTAAGATTATCTCTCGGTTTTTAATACGTCATTTTCAATGCCAATGACGACTTGCACTCATTTGTTTATTTCGAATCTTAGGAAATTGAATATAAAATAACTTGTAAATGCATGGCCCTATTGTGGTTAATAACATTTAAATGCAGAGAGCGAGCTTGTTACCTTAGCTATGTATGTAACATTGACTCACTGATTTATGTACGTAGCTGGCAGGAAGTGTTTTCTGATTTGAAACTGTCATTTACAAACTCAAAAAGTTTGTTAGCGTTATCATTCGCATACAATTTCTTCGCATATTCGAATAATTTCTTTATATAAATTTATGCTTGAATGTACAAAGCTTTTCCATATATGTACGTATCGTTATGAAGTTTGAAGTCGAGTTTTTTCTATATTTCGATGGAAGAAACATTGAATGTATTGAAAATTGCAAAAATTTTGTTTAAAAAAAAAAATAAAATAACGAGTCAGGGCCTTTCTATATTAAGGTAACGATATGTATAATCAAACGAACAAAACTAGTGAAATTCGTCTAATGAATCGGAATTTTTAAACGAAGAAGTTACCTTCTTTGGACAAGCAATAGCGTAGATTGAAAGCTCTAGATTTGTAAGATAGTAAATTCATAAGCATATCGAGCAGTAACTGCCAAAAAAGCCTTAACCGGCACATTTTTGGACCACGTTTTTTTTACAAAAATGGATTATTTACGATCGCAAATTACCGATTTTGGCTAAAAAAAATTAAATTCGAAAATTATGTCGCTTAAGCTTTTTTGGTGATTATTGCACGATATATTCTCCCATTAAACAATATATTTATATTTATAAATCGCGCGTTTTGAAATTGTTCGATTTCCAAAAACGAAAAACAGTGTTCTGCTGATCGGACGATTTAATGCATTCAAAGCTAAGTTCGTATTAAATATCTTAAATATATAAAACATTAAAACCAATTAAAAACCTGCATTAAGTCACCTTTTTAATTAAGCTCTTTGCTTAAAATTAGACGATTTTAAAACGCGCGATTTACAGAACACCCCTGATTGTTACGTTTTTAACTTTCGGCATAAAGACAATGGAACCAAAAACGAGACATAAGTTGTGTGTGTTTATCAAATGTAGCATTTTTATCAGTGTTTCCATATTATTTTATTAATTTTTCACATGCTGCTGTTATTTATTTCGTTTTATTTTTGAAGCAATCACATTTTATATCCCATAAATCTGCTAAATTTTTATATTAATTTATAAAATTTATCCAATTTTCATTGTTTTCAATTGTCACCACTTTTGCTTGTTTTTTTTTATTTACTCCGCAAATTACAAAATCGCCACACACAACGACTACATTCAACAAATCAGGACAGAAAAGCCAATAAACATCGATACAGACGACTTTGCGTTTGGAAACATATGTTGTGAATCATAGTTGAACAACCCTCGTACCTCTGCATTGCACTAATTTGTTGACGCAGCAGTAACCAGTTCATTCACTTGGTTACTTTTTATTTTCTTTGCGCTGACAACTTGTGCAATGTCGATATTTTGTAATTGGGTCAAAAGCTAAATAATATTTATGAAATAAGTTATTGTCTAGTTAGCATAAGAAAAAGAATTGTAAAATATTATTGTAGAAATATATTTAAATTTTGTATAAATAGCTAATAAGAAATAAAAGTGACACAGTCAGTTGAGAAGACAGTCAGTCTGCAGTGCGTTTTAACTAAAATAAAGAAACCTGCGATTCCCAAGGGACCCTCCAGGTTATAAATAAAAAATACACCTAACACATATAATATCAAAAATTTTGATATTTGAGGAACTAAAAAGGAAAAACAAATTTTAAGAAGAAACATTACTTATACCCCTTTTAGACACGGAAAGTTTACTTTGCAAAGTCTTAATTCAGCTGTGTGAAAGAAAGATGGAGGAATATTATCTCTTTCTGTCTTTCTCCCAGCTGAATTAAGACTTTGCAAAGTAAACTTTCCATGTGTAAAAGGGGTGTTGCTACACACGATAATTTCATCAATAGTATTTACTCTTCTGCATACAAAATTATAAATTTTTTAGAAGGGAACTTTTATGGATTTTGATAAGGCCACAAGTTCATTTACCTTCATATACAGGGCAACTATAAATGAAATTCCGCGGGAAATTTCTCCCTTTTCCAATTAGAATTTTTTGTTTTCCCTATTATTTACTATTAGTTGGAATTATTCCCCGGGAAAAATTTCTCGCGGAATTTTATTCATAATTGCCCTCATAATCTATTACTGTCTTCATCTTGTTATTGTATCGTATTCATAAAATTAATAACGAAGCTCATCAAGAAATATGTGCGTACAAACTAAATTTTAGGCACGCAAAGTTTACCTTGCAAAGTCTTAATTCAGCTGTGTGAAAGACAGAGAGAGGAACACTATCTCTTTCTGTCTTGTATAATACCCCTTTTAGATAGGGAAAGTTTACTTTGCAAAGTCTTAATTCAGCTGGGAGAAAGACAGAAAGAGAAAGTATTCTTACCTCTGGCCACAAGTTCATTTACCTTCATATAATCTATTACTGTCTTCATCTTGTTATTGCATCGTATTCATAAAATTAATAACGAAGCTCATCAAGAAATATGTGCGTACAAACTAAATTTTAGACACGCAAAGTTTACCTTGCAAAGTCTTAGTTCAGCTGTGTGAAAGACAGAGAGAGGAACACTATCTCTTTCTGTCTTGTATAATATCCCTTTTAGACAGGGAAAGTTTACTTTGCAAAGTCTTAATTCAGCTGGGAGAAACACAGAAAGAGAAAGTATTCTTACCTCTGTCTTTCACACAGCTGAATTAAGACTTTGCAAAGTAAACTTTCCGTGTTTAAAAGGGGTGTTAGTATAATATAAAAAAATTCCGGGAATTTCCGCACAAATTTCTCGGGATTTGCATCCCGGAAATTTGTTAATTTTTTGTCAGGAAATTCCATATGAAAAACACTATTGGCAATTTATTGACCAGTAATAATTGGGTTTTCGATAAATTCGCCTTGTCGTTGGACATAATTTCGGCCACATCACCCATTGGTTCAGTTTTAACACACTTTTTGCCAATAAATGGCCAAATGAATTCCAACTATTTAATAAACTGGCAAAAAAAAAAAAAAAACCTAAAATCAACTGTCAAAGCGGTTGGGAAACAAGATAGTATTGCCAACTCAAAGATTTTAACAGTTCTCGCAGGAATGGCTAATGTGTTTATTCTCCAAAGTGTACAATAAAATGGCAAGGCTAAAGGCTCAATTAGCGGACTGTAATGAAATGTAACTGCAACGGTAGGAAATACAGCTCATCGATATTGTTAGGAGAAAAGTAATGAAAATGGCTATAAAGATGTAAATGAAATCTAAGAATCTTTATATTACTTTTCACATAATAACATCGTTCAGCTGGTTCCTACACGCAAAGAAAAAATATGGTTGAGGTAACCATAATCAAACAGCAACATACTATGCTTGAATTATATGGTTGCAGCCAAATCATATTATTTTTAATAGAAAAAAAACTTTAACAATATTATTATCTGAGTTAATTATAATATTATCTGAGTTAATTATATTATAATCTTAGTATTGTAAATATGACAACACTATTGCTAGATGTGACTAAAATATAATTGAGACTCACCATACCATTTTCTAATATTATATTAATATTGTTAAATACGACCACAGTATTATTTAATATAATAATAGTATTTTGTTTTTTATTCATGTATTTACTGTAGAAACAGCTGTGCGTTAAATTCGAAATAAAAATAAATTAATATTGTTGAAATAAATTGTATATATAGAAATGTATACTTACACGACATACAGCCATGTCTGTATAAAAAGATACACAAATGTTTATATATTTTTATTGATCTACCCTTTTGTTTATATTTTATTTATTTATTCATTTATTTAACACTACCTATAGCTTACAAACGAAATACTAAACTGACAGATGTTTCTGAAAAAGATTTTTTTTTTCTAAACTTAACATAGTATGGTTTTGGAAAACATTATATTGTTATTTACATTATATTATTTTTAAATAATAATACAAATTATGTTGTAGTCATAAATTTTTAACAAAACTATATTGTTAAACTCTAACCATATCACACTTTTATATGGATGTGATAATGTAATTATTAAATTCAAACATTACTCTGTTTATCGTAACGAAATAAATGTTTAAAATAACAATAACTAGTTTTCGACGACCACACATTTGTTTCAGAGAACATAATGTGGTTTTATCAACCATTCTACAACCATATCTTTTCTTTGCGTGTACCGTTGCAGCTACATTTCATTACAGTCGGCTAATTAAGCCTTAACATAGCCTAAACAAACGATCAATTATTAAATCGAGATACATATTTGTTAATTGTACCATTGTAATTTTTGAGCTCAAATAGTACTACAAAAAGTACAATTGTACAAATTTATTTCCATCCCTGATGTGGATGAGAGTGCCTACATACGTACGTACGTGAATTTTAATGCGAGCATGGGCATATCTTCCTTTCTACGTTCATTTTGAAAGGACTACCTACCAGCTTATGGTAAATTTTGTGCAATAATTAGAGCGGAAGCTTAATCTGTTTTCAAAGTTCAAATAACTAGTTAACATTTTATAAACATAATTATGTATGTATATTAGCTTGCTTATTTTGTATCCAGGGTCATTTTGTTTGTTGCCATATTCTTTTCGTCTAAAATTACACATTTAATAACATTTAAATTCAGTTTAACAAAAATAATACAATTAAGATTTTATTGTTTGCTAATTGTTGTTAATGTTGTTATTGTCGTGTTTCTTTGTAATTTATTTCAGGTGCTCTGCCTTTGGTAACAGCAACCACATTTTGCTTTACTTTCAAATGGAAATGGTTTATAATAATCTCTTATTGCATATTTTCATTATGGGGATTATACAAGGTATGTATAATTTTCAATTTAATAAAAATTGAAGTATGTATTAAACATGAAATTTTGTTAAATAAAAATATTTTTCATACATACATCTTTAAGTGAAATTTTACAGAAATAGTCCGAAAATATTGGTAGAATACACTTAATATAAATACATTTTAAATTACATGCATATTGTTACCTCAATATGGAACGTCCTAAGGCATTATTTTTTTTTCAAATCGGATCTCATAGGGCATTTACACCTGCGCCAAAATTAGCAGATTTAATTTAAAATCTGTATGAAAATCTCCAGAGGACTATTTACGAATATTAATTTATTTTATTTAGAAAAATTTTAATAACTTTTGTTAATAATTTTTCCATAAATGCACCGTTTCTTTTTATATAAAATTTTCCTTAAGAAGATATGAGTCCTCATAGAAAAAAGTTACAATGACTATAGTATTGTTTAATTTTAAAGCTTATGAAAAAAATATAAAAACAAGTATTTATACAAAAAAATAAAAATCAAAAACCCCGACTGCGACCAACTTTTAACCGTTAAATATTGGCAGCCATATTGAATTTTTACAACTCGTGGGATTAAGACAAATCGATTGAGGTAGAAATCATCAAAATCGGTCCATGCGTTTGGTTTATATAGTGCCGTAAAGAAACACACATACATATGTACATAGGTACATACATACATACATACATACATACATACATATATACATTAGAGTGGCCGTTAGTTGTATGGAGAATTTTTTTGTTGATTTCTTTTATTCTCACACCCAAATCGGTTCAGTTTTATGTAAAAAAAAATACAAAAAAATATCATAGCGATGAGTTACGTTTTAGGGGGTGCGTCCGGCCCTCAATGTTAGCCCTCAATCCCATATATTCAATCTAATTTTTTTATGACTTTACTTAATATATGTATGAAATAATTAAATAGATATAAACTCTTATTGTAAACGCTTAGTAAAATAATTTCCATATTGTTGCTTAGCGATTCTTTTAGAATATTTCGCTGTAGTAAAGCATTTGAAAAAATCTCTCATGTCTTGAAAGGTCTTATAAATAGTCTTGTGCAGGACACTTGTATATACATACTTATGTATGTATAATTTTTGGTATTTTGTTGGTTATTTTCTTCATTGTTTCCTAAAATATAAATTTTAGCAAAAACCTTTCTGTGAGAGTAATGATTTGTAGACTAGAAGAGCTATAATATTGCTATGTATCATGTTCTTGTAAAATATTTTTTTAAAAAGATAGGCATGTGCAAGCAAATTACATTGAAAATGGGTTTGAAGGCCAACTTTGAAGGGCGGGCGCACCCCCTAAAACACCGATTTGGGGGGTGAGAATATAAGAAATCAAAAAAATAAATAATGGTCACTTTAATATACATACATAAATACATAGACTGATAAGCACAATACCATTCTTTGCGTTGCGCAGTCGGGTAAAAATGCGTAACATTTAATGAAAACTTGCATAATTGGAGTTTACAACTTATCCATACATTTTATGAACACTTAATTCTTTGTGAGGTAGAGGTAGTAAATTACTACGACCCACCCTAAAACCTTTTTTTCAACACACTTTTTCTCACACCCACTAGCTCGCTTTTCATGTTCTGACAAAAAGTGTTTTTTTTTTGTAGCAGTGTGTAATTATTTCCAAGTGCATCACTAAACATTATTTTTCTATTTTGAAATTGTTTAATTTGCTCAAATTTTGTACGTATATAGTATGTGTCACGAAAAATCAATTTTAAAATTTCTTAGGGCCAAATTTCGTAAAACGAAAACGTTAAACACTGGTACTCAGTATCTTACACAATCGCTCGATTTACGAAAAAATACAACCCAGATCTAATAAATTTTCATAAACTCCATCATACCAGGGCTGCACTTTTTCAAAAATCGCACGATTGTGTAGGATAGTTTGTAAGGGCCGGGGCACAATGAATCCGTCATACGTTAAACTTCCCTTTTTTAAACTGACAGCTAAGTATAAATACATGATTTCTTATGAGGGCTGTTACATTCAGTACGTGTCCGTCAACGCAAAGTACAAAAACTGGTCAACTTTTAACTTTTTGCATACGTTGAGTAGTTTGACAGATATTGGTTGGTTTTTTTTGGTACATATGTTCTGAATTAGGTTTTTTTTAAACAAAAGAAATAAGCGAAATAAATTTTAAAAAAAATTTAATTTAATAAATAAAATGCAGAATCAACCTATAGAAGCTGTTGAAATGCTTCCGTCAATACAGTACTCATTGTGCCAAACTTCTCCCTCGTTGGATAATGTCAGTTCAAAAAGGCGAAGTATAACGTATGACGGATTCATTGTGACCCGGCCTTAACAGCCTTAAGCATTGGCAAATTTTGTATGGAAAAATACTAATACAAACAAAAAACATAAAAAATTTTTCAACGCTTAAAAATCTAAAAATAGCTTAACTTTGTTGTTTTACAAAATTGGACCCATTTTAGACACGCAAAGTCTTAATTCAACTGGGTGAAAGACAGAGGGAGAAATACTTTCTTTTTCTGGCTTTTTCCCGGCTAAATTAAGACTTTGCAAAGTAAACGTTACGTGTCTAAAAGGGGTGATAGGCCCTTAAAAGCACATGTGTGTGTAAATTTTGTTTACTTTTACATTAGTCTCCTGCACAAGATATCTTATAAGAACTTTTAAGACATGAGGGATTTTTCAAATGCTTTGGTACAGCGAAATCTTCTAAAACAAACGTTAACAACACTGTCTGCAAGAAATTTATTTGAGTATTGTAGGTATAAGAGTAAAGAAGAAAACACTTCGTGACGGCAGAATTTGTGATACTAGCTTCTTTCTACGCATAAGCGCGTGTACAAACGTCATGCATGTATGTGTGTATGATCTTTTATTTTTCTGCGCACATGCAAAGGCACACACATGCATTAACATTAGTTGTATGCGGTTAATCACATAATAGTCCTGCAGAAAGTGCGAATAGTGAAATTGTAGTGATTTACTAGAGACATTGTCAGTAGTACTACTGACCAGGTGTACCCCAGCCAATGTAATCATCTATTGACATTTAACATTAGCTTGTCATTGAAAATCCACCACTAGACTATAGGACTACTGACTAAGTAGTTCTTTTGGGACCACATGGCGACATTGACACCAAAGAATCACTAGTTAATTTTAGGGGGTCCTAGTCTACAATATCGATATTTACTCGCTTGTTTTCAATAGTAAATTTATAGTGATTTTCTAGTGACATTGTCAATAGTGCTACTGATATTTGAACCAAAGTTTCACTAGTAGATTTAAGTAAACCTCGTCTACATATATTTATTTAATATTACTGCACAGCGTAATAAAAAATAAAAACAATCTATTAACGCGTTCATTGACAATATCACCAGAAATACACTAAAACTGTTGTCTCTAAAGTATCTTTACTCGCACATAAAAGGAAAGTTGTCGAAATTTTAACTAGTGCAATTGTCGCTGGAGAAAGAGTATTGACATAGAGACATGTGGTTCTAGGCTAGCTAGAGGAAGCTTACCATCTACATATTACACACACTCAAACGAACAATATGAAAAATAACAAGCATGCACTAATCAACAGTACTTCTTTTGAGTGTTTGTTACAGACAAGCTGTCTTGACGTCATCGCTTGTTAACACTGATATACACATGCACCAATACATCCATCGTGCTTCGCTTATAGTACGACAGCATTTATTATTGGTTTAGTATAATATATGCGACGTCAATACATTTAAAAATCATGACGTTTTTACATTTCAAGACTGTTTATGCAGGCCTCTATTTTACATATATTGTAAGAAATATTCCCTATATATATTTTTTTAATATTGTGCAATTTATTGAGCAAAATGCCAATAATAATAGCCATAAAGAACTCAATAATATTGTACCCCTTTTAGACAAGGAAACTTTACTTTGCAAAGTCTTAATTCAGCTGGGAGAAAGACAGACTTTGCAAAGTAAACTTTGCGTATCTAAATAGGGTATTACATGGTCTATGGGGTACATTAAGGAAAATAATTCTAGATTCCCACAAAAGCGGGAAAAGCCGAAAAAAACATAAATACATGAATAGATATATTCAACACACATACATGCACACATACATACATCCTTACCCAGCTAGCCTTTTCAATCGCAGAAGAGTCTATTGTGAATCGTATGCAGAGCATCTTCAATAGCAGAGGAACTCATATTTTAATCGTGGAAGATGCTTCGCACTGGGGACGATTCGGGTACAAAAGCCGCAGAAGGCACTTTTATTAGTCGTAGATACAATCATTTGAGATTTATCTAGAGATTATCTTACAACTCTTTTTTGAAGAACATTGAGAATCGTATGAGGCTCTTCAACGTTAATCTTATATGAGCCATTGGGATAGTTGTGAAAGAATCATTCGACAATTATTTGGGGAATTGTACAATCATCAGTATGTTTTTTATTATGTTATGTTTTTTATTTTGTAAGTCGTCGGTTGGTTTCTGGTTTGATGTATGGAATAAAAATGTGTTTTCGAGAAAATCGATACAGAATGTTTAGTTCATTAATTTTATAAAAATACACGATAGAGTTGTTTGTTTAATAATAAAAGTAATAGATACATATGTTTTTCATTCAAACTTAAAATTGATAAACTTTTTACATCCAACATGAAATGTTATTAGGACTGAAAGAAAAAAATGACAAAAATCTTTGTCAACGCATGTCACAATCATAACAACAACATTGTTCACTACTTGTTCAAGTAGGTTAAATTACTGTATATATTTAAGTATATATAGAAGGTGAAAATATCAGTTTTATTCATATAACATGACTTTTAGAGAAAAAACAAAGGAAGAAATAAGACAGTTTGAATGTATTTAATAAAAGAAATTTTAATAATAATAAATAAACATCAATTCGTTTGATTAAAACATAACACATCATCACATCGCATCATAACAGATGCGAATAACAATATTAATATTTGTGCCACATATCCAAAAAATGTCGATTGCCGTAAAACAGATTTTACAATGTTCAACAATTGTGGAAATGACGTAAAATTGCATCTCTATATCTTCTGATATATCGGAGATATAGATTTTTTTAAATGTTTCATACATCACATCAGAAACCAACCAACGATATGATAAAAAAAAACAAATTAAATTTTTATGTACTTATTAATAAAAAACTTTTCTTCATTAATTGACTTATGTACATACATATGTATGTGTGTAGATGCAACCAGTCTCTATAAAACTATAACTATATACTAGTAAATTTATGATTACTATGTTGAATTTGGCTTTTTTAATCGTCTATCACTTCTATCTTTGGTGTACACAAAATGGTGCTGCAATAACTTTGAATAGCAAAGATCTATTAAAAATTAAATTTTTTTTATTAATTAGATTATTTATTAATTAGATTATTTTAAAAGTTTTTTACGTACCTGCAATAATTTAATAAATATTTGATGTAAAATACCAAACACATTAAATTAATATCTACTTCACTTTAATATATCTTTAATTATGTATTATAAAAATTAAAAACACTTTTGACACAACCGACGAGATTCTTATTCAAAACTCAAATGAAAGCATCAGCGAAGAAATAAAAAAATAACAATCCATAACAGTAAATATGAGAATAAAAACAAATAAACATATTTTTGATAAACATAAATATGTTTAACATAAATGCTACAATATCGCATTCCAAATAATCAGCAGAAGATTCATTTAGCAATTGTATATTAAACACCATCGCTCTTGGCTAGCTGGGTACATAAATACATACATACATACATATTTCTTTTCCAAGCTTATTTTAGCTTTTTTTTTAATAAATGTACTGTGTTTTTTACACATTAATTTCTGTTCTAAATTATAAATATGTATTTATATAAATTTAAGTGTCTTCTTTTATGTGCTGTATGTGAGTGTGTGCGTGTTGTTTGTACAATTTGTTTCTTGCATTTTTTTTTTTTATTTTATTTCTTTAGGCCTTAACAGCAAGTTCACCTTGGCAGCGGCGTTTGTGTTTCGCCTTGCCCTTTACCATGCGATCGATTTTAACATTTTTCCGCACCATAGGATTAGTGGGTGGCAATCGCGTTGCACTGACACACGTGTATCTGCAGGTATGTATGTACGAGTACAACAGTATTTACTGCTGCTATGAAAACACTTTATTTTAAATGAATTTATTAACACCCCTCTCTTTCTGTTGTTGCTGTTCTTGTTGTTGTTGTTGTTGTTGTTGTTGTTAAATATCTTCGTTTTCGTTAAATGTGGCATAAACGGTAGTTACTTTATAATATAAAGTTTATATGTATGTATGTATTTACATACTTTTGTTGCTGGTAGTAAGTTAGCAATTGTTGTTGCAGCACAATCTGTATGCGATAGTATTTCTTAAATATATCTTTTTTGATTTTAATAATTTTTACTTTATTATTTTTTTAATTTATTTCAATCCTTCTTAGGTATGTATATTGTTTAAAATTTGAAGAGTCTTGATGTTTGGCTTGATATTGTATGCAATTGTTTTCTTTTGTTATTTATTGAGTGGTGGAAGGAAGGGTCTTTTCATTTCCTGTTGATTTTTCCTTTCAATTACAATGCAAGGTTTTCAGACAACAAAATATGTATATAAGATAGATAGCAAAGGAAACAAAAATAAAACCATGCATTTTGTTTCTGAAACTTGTATAAAATATATACATATGTAATACATATATATACATACAAAGAACTTATGTCTGCTGACAATAACCTTGTGCCTATTTATGGTTGCGAGCAGTGTTGTCAGATATGGCGATATCTCGCCAAACGTGGCGATGAAAATTTGTTTTTGGCGATAAAAATTATGAAATGGCGATTGGCGATTTACTTGGCGATATTTGAATTGCTTGGCGATATTTTTGGCTATATTTTTACGATTTCAATAAAATCGAATAATGTTAAGAATATGAAAATTTTTTCAAGAAATTTTTTCTACAACATAAAATATTTCGGGAAAAATTCTTTATCTCAAACAAAATTTTCTGAAATTCAAGAAGTTTAAAAAAATATGGATCACAAAATCTCATTTGGTGCTTATGAAACACAGTGGGGAAAACTTCCTTTTATAAGTTCGAACCAACATTTTGATAATGAAGCATCAAAAAGCCTGCACGAGTTCTCGCCTAGTGTATGAATACGACGATGCTGCTGGTACTTACCACTTCAAGGATATGATATGTGTACTTAAATACACATTTAAGTAAATGTTAATTCAGTTTTATCACAAGATTTAAATAATAATTTTTATCTTGGTCTTCAAGTTCAATTTATCCTATTTAGATTGATCTTTTGGAATAAGTTATTTTTAAGAATTTTTTGTATGCCAGTATTTATATGTTAATGTGAACACTTTTCTTAATTTTTCTTAAATAATATTAACATCATTATAATTTTTATGTTTTACGATAGACGTTACCTACTGAATTTAAAATTTAACAATATTTGTAATGTAATTACAAAATAATAAAAATGTTTTTGTAGTTATAATTTAATGTTTTATTAAAATATCTTGGTATTAAATTGCTAAGAAATAATACATGTACATATGTAATTTAAATACAAGTGTACATGCTGTATTTCTACAATCGAACAAAATTAGCATATTTTATTTACATCTCTTAAATTTTATCATTAATTTACTTTAATGGCCGTGTCACATAGAATCCTTCATACCATTTACGTAACGTGACCAGATGGTTTTTGCAACAAGCGGGACTTAATCGAACAAAAAGCAGGATTTTGTAGAAAATACCGCAAAAAGGCGGGTTTTAAAAATAAATATACGAGTATTTCAGAAAACTTTATGTGTAATATGCGCAAACGCAGTTTTCAACTCAAAGGAAAAGTTTGTCATAAACAGGGAAACCAGAAATATGCTGTAAAAAAAGTGTTTTATGCGCATTCAATATGCACTAAAATTTTGAAAATATGTATTAAAAACTCAAAAGTATACTCTTAATAACAAAAATTAAAAATTTTAAGAACCCCCGACTTTTTTCAGAAGAGATGTTATATCTTCTAAACGGCTGGACCGATTTTCTTCAAACATAGCTAAGAAGAACCCTCTCTCAAGTCATCTTTCAAACAGGAAAAACTAAATGAAAATCGGTCCAGCCGTTTGGCCTGTACGTGGACACGGACAGACACACAGATACACACTGCAAACTTATAACACCCCTTTTTTTAGTCGGGGGTTAAAAATAAAATAAATTGGTTAATTTGTGAATGAAAATGTATTTTTAATTCAAATATTCAACAACGTTTGCGTATAAAATAAGACAAAAATAAAATAAACAAAAAAAGGAGACAATAAAAAATTACTTTGGGTTTGAAAAGTATGTTAAAACAAAACTGCCATACAAATTTTTACCAAAGCATATAATGAATTAATTTTTTTTTTATATTCACGTAAAAATTTATTTCAACTTCAAAGGAGATCTCGATATCAGAATTAAAACTTTGGAACTCCATTTTCTATACATAAGAAAAGCTTGTTAATTATAAATTTTATTGCAATAAACAATAAAATATTGAACTAGACCTTCAAATCAAAATCGTTGCCTGTCACATCTAAATAAACTTTTATCAATTGACAATGTTCCTTCAACGTCTACTCGGGGCAGAGCCCGTCACAAATGCAAAACTAAATTTTTATTCAAACTAACGTCAGTAATAACTGCTTCATACATAAGAAAAATGTATACACTACATGGAATATTGAAAATGATATTTATATGGCGAAAAATAAATTTAAAAAAAAATAATAAATATATTCTATAAAGTAGCAAAATATGCCCTAAAAGCGTAAATTATGCTCTAAAAATTCGAAAATTGCTACAAATATGCGTGTAAGAGTGCAAAATGCAAAAATATGCTTTAAAGGGTAAAATATGCACTAACAAATCCATGCTAAAATTCATTAAAAGTTCTGAAACGGATAAATATCTTATATACGCATTTATACGTCACACGAGAAAAAACATGCAATTGCATATTTGCGGTTTCCCATTTTTCAATTATTTTAGAGGCACAAAGTTTGATTGCTAGACATTTATTAAAAAGTATATAAAACGATATTTAAAAAAAAAATCGCAATCTTCGAATAAACATACATACATATGTATGTATTTCGACAAGACTTTTTTTAAATTTATTTATAAATTAATGGTCTGTTTCACGAAAATTTATATTAAAAACAGCAAAAAAAAATATGAAAATTTGTTTTTGTTTTCAATATAAATTTCCAGTCGAAAGTTTAATTTCGATATGGTGAAACAGGCTATATGTATATTGTATAAGAATAACATAATGGAAAAATTATCTCAAGATTTTAATTGTAGCGTAAGTTTATTGCGCGAAATTTGCTTGTTTGTGCGACAAACAAACGAGTACTATTGTCACACGGAATGAAACAATTTTATTTTTCGCTTCGTAAACACATTTCTAAAATGTTTAATTTAATTGATTTATTTATTTTCTTTTCTTTTAGGATGTAGTTTCCATTTTAGGTGGTGCAATCGGTGCTATGCGCATTCCAGAAAAATGGTTTCCTGGTTTAGTTGATTTCTATTTAAATTCCCACAATATAATGCATGTTTTAGTTGTTGTTGCCGTCTATTCCATGCATAAGGTAAGTTGCATCTGCATACATATCGCATACGAAATCATAAACAGTCACAACAAAGAACGAAGCCGATGCTGACTTGACATCGGCGGCGGCGGACCAAAAATATCTACGGCGGCCGCTAAAAGCTGACTTGAGGTCACATACTTTTAACCCATTAACCGCCAAAATGAAACCAATGACGATAATTAACAAAAAAAGTTTATTTTTAATTTCATTGTGCTCAAAGTTAACATAAAGTAATGGAAAAATTAAAAAAAAAATAATAAGTGGGCGGAGTAAGGAGGGTGTACTCAATTGAGTACAGCGGCGGTTTACAGGTGGTATTTTTCAAAACATGATTTTTCAATACATAGTGTTTTCAAATATTTTTTGCACTGCCAGCGAACTCTTGCATGGCATACGACACATCTGAGTTGATTTTCTAACTTTTTGGGGTAGTGCCCTATACCATCTTGTGGCAACCCTAGGACCAATGAAGACGAGAGTCGAGCTTTAGTTTGCGTATTTTGCCGTAAACAGTATTTTGCAATGTAACGTCGGAATAAAAGCTGATCCATGTCATCATTATGAGTCATTACATATAACCGCCAAGCGTTTGCAATAGCCATATCTATTATGTAGCTGAACAAGACCCACCACCATTTCTTACCTCGAATGGCGATTCTGTACAGCGAAATTGACTGATCTAGCTCATCCACTCTCGACAATTATGAACTTCATTTAAAGAAATAATTGATGTTTGCATATTTTGGGAGTCCCCTCTTTATTGTGAAAAACACACAAGTATGCTTTTGTATTTCTGGGGAAACAACAGTGTTGCCAGAATTCGCATGTTGATTCTGCCGCTGTACTCAATTGAGTACAGATATATCTAAACTACGTTAACTTTATAAAAATGAGTGGGAGGCAATTTGTTTCTACTTATTTTATAAATAAAAATGCTTTACTTTAGGAAAGTAAGGTACAAAATAAATTAACAACACAGTAAAATTTATAAAAGCGGAAAATACATACTTGTCACGTCACATCAATTTTGCACCAGACTAAGAGTTAATTTTTTAACAGTCTAAATATTTATCGACAGGTTTTTGTTCATTATTTCAATAGACTATGGTTCAGATTTAGCTAGAAACGCCAATTAATTACAAAAACTTCCAAATATGCAAAATTGTCACCTTTTTTTTGGCTGTACTCAAGTGAGCACAGCGGTGGGTAATGGGTTAAGCCTGATTTAAAAATAAAGAGGCTAAGCTTCGGCTCTACAAAAATGGCCAGCGGCAGCTGTTAGCCTGCTTACAGCCGATCGGGTTCGTTCTTTGATTCAGGAATGCAAAAAAACTCTTGATAATTTACAAATGACACAAGTATGTAACAGAAAAACTGGAATAACGGTATTTTACATTGTTTGAGAACACTGTGTTTTAAAAGAAATCGTGTGCAGTCGTTAGAGATTTTTACCGTGAAGTGGTTTATGAAAATGAATGAATTTTGATCATTTTGAATTGTGACTGTTTATGATTTAGTGCGCGATATGTACATTCATACCTACGCGACAATCCCCTCTCAAATATTCTATATTAATTTGAAATTTATAAATTATATTTTATAGGCAACTATGAAAGATTTTGAATGGATGGAATCAACAAATTGTGATGCCTTTGTAAATATAACTAGTAAAGTACTTGAATCTACCTTAAATACAAAAATAGAACTATGACCACTTGAATTCCATACTTTGTTAAATTATTACAATCGTTTTGTATTTCTAATTAGTTTTAATAGTTGAAAATATGCCTAGACTCTAAGATAAATATTAAAATTATATTTATTTCTGTTTCAAATGCAAAAAAATACAAAAAATTAGGCAAATTCTAAAACTATAAAGTAAATATTTTTATCTAAAAGTTATTTTCCTTAATATTTTCTTGTCTTTTGAATATACATACATATATAATATTTTAGGAAATCTTTATTAAAAAAAATTTATTAAGCACTATTTTAATTAAAAATTAAATTAACGACTTTTTAGTTTGATTAGCATGGCTTTAGGTGCTAATCAAACCGACTAAAGTTTAAAAACAATTGCATATTTAAAGGCTGCAAAAGTGCAGTTTTAATTACTTAAGAATTGTAAATCTTTGATAAATATTCCACAAATGCATGCAATTGTTTCCAAACTACATTTCCAATAAAAGATTCAAACAAAAAACAAAAAAAGTACTTCAAGAAACAAATAAAACGCTCTACGACTGTGGTACTACATATTAAGTTAAAAATAAAAAAAATTAATTAATTAAATTTAAAAACAAAATTTATATAATATAAAAGTTAATATTTAGCAATTAAGAAATGAAAATTTTAAACACTAAATGAAAATCAATGCTCGTCTTAAATAGAAGAAAAAATAAAACTGAATAATAAACATAAAAAATAATTTAGCGCTAGTAAATAGTAGTTGCAATAACAATTTAAAATTTTCGCATAGAAAACCAATGACAAATAGTTAATCAGTTAAATGATAATAAGGAAAACCTAGAACAATATTAAATTAAAATCAGCAAGAATAAAAAATTCAGATGCATATGTACTCGTAATTAATACAAAACGTAATATTAAGTAAGCTAAACAAACGTTCTTTAAAATTATTTAAAATGAAATTATTTAGAGTAAAATAAAAAGTATGCGAACTGGTTTGGTTTGGAATAAAATACACAGCAAGAAAAAATATTTTTTTTACTATGTGAATTGAGTTCGCATATACATAATTATGTACATACATTCGAGTATGTATGATATTTAGCAGATATTTTAAGCGTTTTTTTGTCTGCTACTGGCGAAGAAGTTTACTTAAGCAGGTCGTACACGATATGTTTTTTAGGTCTGACATTTCAACTTTTCAACTCAGATGTAGATAGTTAATTCTGCATGTCTGTCAAAATTGTTGTTTTACAGAAGGTTCATAATATTCGGTCACAAACAGGGATGCCAAACGGGAAATCCCGAACCCAGAAATCCCGGGATTTTCGGGATTTGAAAAATTCATTCCCGGGATTTCATTTTCGGGATTTCTCAGCAGTTTTTGTATGAAAACTTTATAAATTGATTTTAAGGTATTTTTTATAATATTTAAAAGTCCCATACAATTTTATACGTACAGTTTTAACAATTTAATGACTTTTAGTGACATTTTTCTTATAAATTAACAACAAGAGCAAAATAAATGAACTACTTTCTTACAGTTATTTTCATCAAAGGTGCTACAATATATGTATATTTTAGAATTATTTTGAAAACAAAAGAAACATATGTAATATATATTACCTTTGGAAGGGAAATAACATTTGAAAACTCATAAGTTTGACAAATTCCACGAGAAATTTTTCCCGGGGAATAATTTCAAACAGTAGCAAATAATAGGGAAAACAATAAAATCTAATTGGAAAAGGGAGAAATTTCTTGCGGAAATTTATTCATAATTGCAGTCTGTATGTCGACTCGTCAACGCTAAAAAATTAGCACTTATCTACTTGTCGGTAACAATTGAGTACTATTGAAACCTCCTTACAATTGGAGTAGAATAAAATACAAGGCAAGTGAAAACTTTTTGTTGTCGGGTTGACGTAAAAGCGAGAAATATTTACAGAATGATGCGGAGTATTTTGTCTAAAAAACTGTTCGAGTGTGTATGTATGTTTTTTACATTGCAGTTCAAAATTATTTTTTTTTATTTAGACCGTTTTGGTCGTTTTTGATACAAACCTAAGATCAAACCCATTTAAATTACATGGATTTGATAAATAGTTTTAGTCAAAAACGACCGACTGAATGAGTTCGACTGAATTATAGTTGTATTCGAGTTGCAGAGTAGAAGGCCAGGACACTAATAAACCATACTCCTCTTAGCGAACGTATGAATACATACATATGTATGTATCTGTTGAACTTGTAGAAAAAAAACTTATGTATGAATTTAAAATTTTTTAGTAGAGAAAAAATACTGTTCAAGTGCTCAGGCAAACTTTTAATGTATGTGCCTATAAAAATGTGATCTTTAGACATAATTAATCGAATTTGATTAGAATAGTGTATACATTTCTTTTCATTTTTCGACATGTTCAGCCTTATTAGTCGTAACGAAATCGATAAAAAATTAGATAATGCTTGGTGTACATACATACATTGGCGTAGCTAGACATTTTTTCTGGGGGGGGGGGGGGCAAACACAATTTTTTTAATTAGTGTTTTTTATGGGAATTGTTAAAATTTAAGCTTAAAATTTTTTAAACGCACTAATAATCCCAAATTAATATTTTACCTATTAACTTAAATATATATTTTTTATTAAAAATACATTGAAATTGGAAATTAAAAAAATATATTTTACTTAATAAGTAAAATATTAATAAGTAAAATATTGGTTTGGGATTATTAGTGCGGTTAAAAAATTGTATACAGATTTTTTTTATTTAACATTTTTTTTTATTTAAGTTAAAACATAAATTAACAGTCCAGTTTCAATAACAAAAATTAAGTTATAATTAAAACTAAAAAAAACAAAACATTCAAAACAAAAACAATATATAGACAAAAAGTAAAGTATGTGTTAGAAAAAAAACTAAATAATAATAATAATAATCTAATAATAATAAACTAAATAATAATAAAATTAATATTCGTTTCCAACAAGTTTATATGTTCATATGGAAAAATTATTTATGTATATACTATATTTGAATACAATATTTTGAAGAGATACAAGCAAGAAATGATTTCATTCATCATTCATGATTTCATTTCTTAATAATTTATTATTTAATTTAAAAAAAAATTTATCTGTTGGTGCATAAATAAAAATAGAAAATTGCCATTTATTATTTAGTTTCCCTTCCAATATTGAAGTTCTGAATCAATACTATATTGTTGCGATGAATGAACACATACATACATACATAAGTACAAACATATGTATGCAAGTATGTATGTATACGTGTTCAATTGAAAAAATTTTTATGTGCATATAATATACATGCATACATATCGATAGTTGAGTTTTCAGTGATTTCAATAAATTGCACACTAATACACCTCATCACAAAAATTTATTGCAATAGTGTAAAAAATAGCGCTTTTACAAGCAGTTGTACAAAAAAGTTACATTTTGAATATTACACTTTCTATTATGTTTTACCTTCTCCTGTAAAGTTACAATTATTTGCGTTAGGGCCTTTCCATTTGAGACCAACGATATATTGACCTGTGTAAGTTGATATCCTATCAAAAATTTCGGTCATCAAAAGTACTGATACCAAAATTTGGACCTAAGAATATTTTTCACAAGTTTTCCACTAGTCTAACAAAGTTGTATATGAACATGAATTGTTTTGTTTTGTTTTCTAATAAAAATAAAACATACATATGTATACATGTTTAAAGAGGAAATTTTGATTTGTTCGATTTTCTGACGATTTTTCGGACATGAAATGACGATTATTTTATATTTTATCGGGATTTCGGTGATTTTTCCATCATTTTATCTGGCAGCCCTCGATTGAACCATAAATATGCATACATACATACATACATGTGTGTGTACGAGTATATATAGTATATGAATATATATATATATACAGATCATAATTTTTCGCTATTTTTTTAATTTTGCTCTAAATAAAAATTGGTGGCTATTGTTACAAACAATTTGACAGTAGAAAATCTTAAGAACACCTTAAAACAACTTGTCTTGCTACTAACTACGTACAGTAATACAATTTTATTAAGAATTTGTTGAAAGCTACATACACACATACATATCTACACACATGCATTATAAGTTCACATGGAGTTTACTATTTGTGATGTTTTGAAGTGCTGTAAACTTATAGTTTTTTGGGTATTTGTTATCTAATAAAAGTATGCATATTTAGCGATTATTCGAAAAGTTTGTATAAAAATTACTGGTGATTACAGGCAAAAGAATATGTTTTAAAAAGAATTTGTAATAAATCCTTGGGGGGCAAAATCAAGTCTGGGGGGCATTCCCCCCCCCCCAGAAAGGCCTAGCTACGCCTATGCAGACATATGCAACAACCGTTATACTTGTTGTTGATCAATCGCAATTAAAAAACGTTAGTAGATATACATATTTTTAACAAAACAATATTGTTTTTGCAACTTATTTGTATGAAAGTGAATCTAAAAATTTTCGTAAGTCAACTTAAGCGGTAGTGCTAAAAGTCCATCGATATGTACATATATTCGTTTTGGTTTAGACAATTGTACCATGATTTCCATCCGTGGTTTCACTACAAATGAACTGAGCTACTGAGCCAACTGAATGAAATAAATACTTCAGTAAAGTGAGCTGAGCTGAAAAGAGCGGTCACTCAAAAGAGCTGATAAGCACAGCTCTACTTCTGACATAGTCTCTGTCACGGATGGAAATCATGGTACAATTGTACTTTTTATTGTACATTTTTGAGCTTGTTGGTACCGTGGTACTACCGCGAGTTACCTGGTACAATTTAAAAATGTCAATGTTTCACTATATAGTAATATTAATTTTGCCTATGTTCTCCTTAATTTTTTTGTGTGTGTTTTATTTTAATCTCTAATATAATAGTCGAATCTACGAATGTACCTTTATGAATGTAATATTTAATGCTTTTTGTGTTAAGTTTCTGTTTTTTATTGTAAACTTCTGTATTTTTATACTAATTTTTTTACGTTTCTGTTTTTATTAATAAATATTAAAAATTGGTACCGTCATGGTCTAAAAAGTACATTTTATTTTCATAGTTGGTACAAAATTCAAGAAGTCATTTTCCTTCCCTGGTCTGTGTTGCTTTTTCTATCTCTCTCTGTAAATATTTAGCACAGCTTTTATATAAACCAATGTCGGCATCCGTTTCAAAATGGTATTGCCGCCACAAATTTTTTTGCGGCGTAAAAAAGTTCAACCATTTTAAAGATTTTTTCTTCAAATTCGAAGATACCAAGTTAGCATATAATAATGCAACGTTATTTATATTGCATGTACATAATTGCTATTAAATGGTTCAAAAAACATACATATATCGTCGTTGTAATATATAAACTTTAGCCGCCTAAAGTTCCCCTCAATAGTGAACCGCCGCTACTTGCTCCCTTACGGCATAGGTTTCGGACGACATATTTTTCATAATAAAAACAGCCGATGTCAGAAGGTTTGTCAGAAGAAAATAGAGCACGCTCTAATTGAAACTTTGTCAGGCGGCTTTGTGCACTGAAAAAACAGTTTTACATAAATTCAACGAACTCACATTCATTGATTTAAGTTCATTGAAATTCAACGTATTATATATACGTCGTTAAAAAAAATATTCCTTGAAATTAATACGTTGAATTTAAGAAACACGTTCTTTCTTATATAAATAAAAGAAAAAAGCTTAGTAAATTTCAAGAAAGTGTACTTTGATTCAAGGAACCTGTTTATTGATTTTAAGTAATATACGTTGATTTGACTTCAAGAACAAGAAAAAGATGTTTTATTCAATGAACGAGTACTTTGATTCAAGGAACCACCATTTGAATTTTTGTTTTACTTGGTTCAATTCAACGTACTAGTTCCTTGTTTTATAACGGGGAAAAAACATAATGAAAAGAAAAAATAAACAAAGAGCAATCAGTTGTTGTTCTTCGTTTAACAAATAAATTTTGTGCGGAATTAAAAAAGAAAGTTTAAAATAAAAAAGTGACAAAAAGTAAGTTAATAATAAGAAGTGATTATAATTAATTTTAATTGCAAAAAGAAATATAGTTGTATAAAATCCCGTATATCAGGAACTTGCTGAACTACTCCAAAGCTGGAAAATAATTTCCAGATGCATCTACTCCTGAAATTATTGGTTCAAACTGTCAAGTTTTATGTAAGTAATTATTTTGGATACTATTTAGATAGTATAATTTTATACATATACTATAAATATTTATGTATGTTAATTTTAAAGATTCGGAACCAACGCAGAGGTTTGCATTAGAAGCCTCAGATATGACAATTCGAGTGCAGAGGAATTCAATAGCACTTGACAGTCAGAATTAATGAAGTAAACCAAGCACTTTAGCCGAAGTTTTTAAAAGATGGCCCGAGTATAAGAAACCGAGTAGATTTCGATATGTGAGTATACAAATCTTTACTGTTTTATACTTTAGTATTTATTGCAAAATAAATATTTATAACTATATTTCAGATTGACAAAGACTTTGGAGTTGCTTTTGGGAAACGTGAAGGAGTTTTCTTTAACTGGCCGGAACGATTCGCGAAGAGAACAACTTCAAAGATAAAGCTTTGATAGAAATATTGAATAATTTGTATAAGTCGGAGAGCATCTAAAAATTTAAGTTTGTTTTATTTTAAACTAACAACTGCATTTTTAAATTTATACATGAATTATAAATTAACAGTCTAATTTATGAAAATTATTAAGGGTTTATAAAACAGATTTCTATATGAACCCTTTATAAAGCTTTAATAATTTTTATAAATAAGGCAGTAATAATTTAGTAGACTATGATATTATCATAACCAAATTTTATATATATATATATATGTATAATTATTTCTTATTATATGAATTTTTAAATAAAATACTCAATTTAATATGAACTTGTCTATTATACATATTTATTAAAGTGATATTTTGAATGTATAGGTGCATTGGGTCAAGGAATAAATACATAAAAATCAATGAATGCGTTCATTGGGTCAAGGAATAGGTTCCTTAAATTCAAGAAACTATTTCATTAAATTAAAAGTATAAATATATAGTTTTAATGAATTTACGTAAGATTTCAACGTATGGATTCTTAACTTCAATGAATTGGTACGTTGAATTCAACAAGCCAATGACTGGCATACGTTGAATTCAATGAACATGTTCCTTAGGTGAAAAATAAGGAATAAATTCGTTGAATCAACGAATTTTTTCGTTGAATTTATGTACCTTTTTGGTTCAGTGTGTCTGACTTTTACAGAAGCAATGTTTTAAAGGTACCACACGACATGTACATGTTTTACACTAAAAATTTGACAAGTCAGACGTAAAAAACATGTTGTCTACGGGGAGCATTAAGGCCGGGTCACAATGAATCCGCCATACGTTATACTTCGCCTTTTTCAACTGACATTATCGCAACGACAGAGAAGGTTGGCACAGTGAGTTCTTTATTGACGGAAGCATTTGAACAGCTTCAACAGGTTGATTCCCCATTTTATTTATTAAATTCAATTTTTTTTTTATTTTTATTTATTTCGTTTATTTTTTTGTTTAATTTTATTTTTGCTGCCACAAAACACAAAAACCTAATTCAGAGCATATGTACCAAAAAAAACCAACCAATATCTGTCAAACTACTCAACGTACGCAAAAAGTTAAAAGTTTACCAGTTTTTGTACTTTGCGTTGACGGACACGTATTGAATGTAACAGCCCTCATAAGAAATCATGTATTTCAACTTAGCTGTCAGTTGAAAAAGGCGAAGTTTAACGTATGACGGATTCCTTGTGCCCCGGCATTTAGCCTGATATGCTTTCAGACGAAAGGTAAACAAAGTTGTGGTGATGGTTCTTATTAGGGATGCCAATCCCTAATTCAATTTCAGGGTTTCTGGATTCCTAAAAATTACATCTCCGGATTTTCTGGGATCCCGAAATTTTTTGAGAATCAGGGATTTTTCGGGACTCTGGGTTTTTTGAAAATTACAAGATATAGGTATTTATTTAAAACAAAAATATTAAAAAAATATCTTTGAAAGAAGTTCACCAACAAGAGTTTTACAATTCATTTTGTATTACATAGTTAAATATAATTATCCCTTATTTTTTTATTTTTATTTTTTTTTTTTTTTTTTGATTTCTTATCTTATCTCCCCCGAAAATCGGTTCAGTTTTATGTAATAACAAAAATTAAAAATTTTAAAAACCCCCGAAAACAGCTGGACCGATTTTCTTCAAACATAGCTAGGAACCCTCTCCATCAAGTCATCTTTCAAACAGAAAAAACTAAATGAAAATCAGTCCAGCCGTTTGGCCTGTACGTGGACACGGACAGACACACAGCCACACAGACACACACTACAAACTTATGTATAACGCCCCTTTTTTTAGTCGGGGGTTAAAAACAATACAAAAAAAATTATGCAATTATGCATTTTACACAGTTGCAAGAGTTGACGTGAATACCTTTATTATTTAATATATTATTATTAAAACTGTTAACAATATTGCTTATTATCATCAAATAATTGCAATTAATAAAGAAAAGGAGAAAAACCACGGTTTGGAAACATTGGCAATATTAATAGGATGAAACAAACAAATATAATAGTGTTTTCACACTGAAAGTTAAAAACTGGTTTTAACGTTAAAACCATAAACAGCTAATTTTGCATTCACACTGCAAGTTTGTTAAATTCAGGTTTTAACTCACAGACTGTCTAATAACTTTGCTCAAAAATAAAATAAATCTCCTGCGTGTATTTGTTGTTGCAGTTTTTCTGCTTTTTAATAACACTTGTTGGACAAACTTACAACAACAGTTTTTGTTTCTATGAAAAACTGAGATATTTTACAATCCGCTCTAAAATGGAAATTACTTTATATTTTGTAAATAAAATTTTTTTTAATTATGGAACGTCTTATACAGAATGAAGAAGTGCTTGGAAATAAAGTGATTATATATAAAAATTTACAAATACATTATAAGATAAACCTTTTTTATAGGCAGATGAATGGCAGTCATATTGTCTATTTTCACTTTCCACACTGTTTATCAGCTGCTGTCGGTCATTTCAACTTGGCAGCACTGCATTTATCACAGCGAAAACAAGGTTTCATTTCATAAAACCAAATTAAAACCAATTTAAAAATAGTTTTAATTTGGTTTTAACAAAAACAATTTGTATGGTAAAACCAGGTTTTAACAGTTTAACTTTCATTAAAACCATGTCAGTGTGAAAACACTATAAAAGATCAATATTGTGTTGCCATGGTTACTATATTCAGATGGGGAAAGTCATGATGAATTTATTTTTATAAAGCAAACAAAACTTACTATACAATTTCAGGATTGACTGAATCCCGAAAAAAAATTTAATCCCGACATTTTCGGGATCGGATTTGGCATCCCTAGTTCTTATAAAGTTTCATTTATTTAAGAAATACATATATGGAGTCGCTAAAAAGCTTTTCAGTGATAAAATTTTGCATAAAATATCAATTAAGTTTTTTCACTCAAATTAATTAATACAATTAAAAATTTAATTGAATCACTTAAATTCTTAATTGAAAATGAATACTTTTTTCGGTGTATGATTTTATAAGGAAATAATTATGAAGTACTCATCAATTTCTAATGTTCAATTATTTTTATTTTATTTTTTAAATAAGCATATGTGACGCGTAAAATAGAAAGGGACCTAAGGGTAAAAACCGGTTTTGTTCAGGAGAGCCATTTTAAAGATTTAAGTACGTGTATCTTTGGTGGACCATCACATCATAAAACGGGAGGGAACACTTTTGGGGGCATGGGATCGGTCTCATTCGATGCTCAGTTGTTGTTCACATAAAAAAAGTGAAAATTGATTTATTTAATTTACCCTTAGGTCCCTTTCTCTATGCGCTGTCACATATGCTGTTTCTATGTTATGGCAAATTTCAGTTGCGTTGTCAACTGGCAACTTTAACCTAAAAATTATCGATTATAACAAATTTGCAACTGAAAATAAATTGATTATTTTTCGTCTTTTAAAAGTAGCTTCTTGAGTTCAATACGAGTTTTTTAATTAGCTTTAAAAACTACGCACGAACTAAAAATTCGGACCAGCACTTAGTCCCAAATCACACTGTGCAAGTCTTATTGCTAAGCTGATTAGTTTCAGGGAGAGAGAGACGAGGGGAACAGCAACGTTTCTTCCCCCCCCCCATCTCTCTCTCCTAATAAAATAATCAGCTTAGCAAAAAGACTTGCATAGTGTAAATAGGGACTTAAGGGATGACCCCTACTCATGTAATGCATTGTGCTAGAGCTAGGAAAATAAGTTATTGGGAGGTGGATAGAAGAGGGATACTTGCCATTCACAATCGAGCCATTAGTATATAAAAACATATGCATAAATATGTTTCTGAATTTTTCTGTTACTTGTTTTAATCATGCAAATTCTGCAATTTAATATTAACAGAAAATTATTTAGCCTGTTTATGTTCGCATAAAAAAAAATATGCTTCAGCAATCTCCGATAAAATTTAAAGTAAGGATGATAGATGATTATTTGCAAAAAAAATGCAACGTGAACGTAGATGAACTGCAAAGCGGCTCATAAAAGTAAAAATAGCTACCACCAGTTTGTAAATGTATGATACTTTCGAATTAATTTCAATTGACTTTTCCTGAACAGTGTAATTTTTTTAGTGAAACAATATTCCAACCGCACCTAATTTTCAAATAAAATTTTGTTAGGTAAAATACATAGTAGAAACAAAATCCTATGTTTAACATTTCTCACATTTCATCTGAGTAAGTTAAAGAAATAAAATACACATATTGAGTAAATTTATGTACTTATTCAATGTTTTTAGTTTTTAACTTTAATAATCGCATACATAACCACCAAAATGACTCCTACATATGCTGCACTAAAAAATTAAAAACTAACTAACGAACTAAGAATTTAATAATGGATTAAAACTAAAGTATGCGTTGATTTTAAATGTCACATTTCAAACATCATTTGAGGAGGTGTTAACAGGTTCTATGTCCCCATACAAAAATATTTTTTTCACGATACACGTGCAACAAATATTTTTGAAATTTGATTACTGTAGTAATTTTTCGAGGTTATCAATAAGTTTTTGAATTAGCTGCATACATCCTGACTACATATATTATAACGGTAAAAATAAATGTATCAGTTACTATACATGAGCGCGTCGTCACGAAATTAGATTCCAAACGTTACATGTATCATATATGATATGTATCACTAAAGATACATTGAACGTCTCATAAACGTGTAACCTATAAATTTGTTCAAATATGATACATGGACGCTGTGAACATGGTACAAAAATTTTTTTTTTTTTTGTATCACTTGTGATACATTGGACAGGGAACCTGTTAAGTCTGAAATTTTGATTATATATCTTTAAAGGGGATGGAGCCACAAAGGCCCAAAGTGGGCAACCTAGGGTTAATGAAATATTAAATCCGATGCCAACCAAGCTGATGTTTTTGATGTGATAAAAAAAATTTTTTGCAAGTGGATTTTTTTTTTTATCCAAGAACTAAAACAAGTCGGCTACATTTATGGGTTTTCGCTTACAGTTAAGGAAATATTTGAGAAAAAAGTTATTATTTTCATCAAATCTTGTTCGATTTAGAAAAGTAAACTTATGATGAATTAAGAACAAAATTTTACGATCGCAAATAATTATTTTGGTTAAAAAATTAAGTTCGAAAATTATATCGCTTCATGTTTTTTTTTTTGGCAGTTATGGCACATACTTAAATTTTAAATTAAAAATATTATCATAATTTTATTTACAATTCCAAAGAAACGATAATATCAAACATCCCCCAAACCCCAGACTTTTTCTGAAGTCAGACTTGTCGTACCGAATTCATCAAGATATTTCGGTAGTTTCTCCGAATAAAATTTTTAACAATTTTTAAAATCATTAAAACTTTGATTTATGTTTTGTTTTAAATAAATGTAATAAATAAATAACAAAAATTAAAAATTTTAAAAACCCCCGACTTTTTTCAGAAAAGATGTTATATCTTCTAAACAGCTGGACCGATTGTCTTCAAACATAGTTAAGAACCCTCTCGATCGTCATTTTTCAAACAAAAAAAAAAAACTAAATGAAAATCGGTCCAGCCGTTTGGCCTGTACGTGGACACGGACAGACACACAGACACACACTACAAACTTATAACACCCCTTATTTTAGTCAGTCGGGTGTTAAAAAGAATTGTAAGAAATTTCAATAAAAATTTAAGTATCACCCCTTTTACACACGGAAACTTTACTTTGCAAAGTCTTAATTCAGCTGTGTGAAAGACAGAGGTAAGAATACTTTCTCTTTCTGTCTTTCTCCCAGCTGAATTAAGACTTTGCAAAGTAAACTTTCCGTGTGTAAAAGGGGTATATGTAATAAATACAAAAAAAAAACAAAAGCAGCAACATAACGTTGAAGCGGTACTCTGCTGTATAAACAAAAAGAAACGACATATGGTCGTTGCGATTTCTTGCCGACATGCCGCTACGATTTCGTAACTATGCCAGTGATGGTATTTTGGTGCGTTTCGGGTATTTTTTGGTGCTTTTTGCCTGTTCTTAAACGCGAAATTTTGGCTAATACCCTTTTTTAAAAAGGTATTTTTCTTACAGTGCTTTTGGTGCTTTTTTGTTAAATAAAAATATTTTTAATTTATAAAACTAAATTACTTTTAAGCGCTAATAGCAGCATTTTTTGACTGAGCCTTCTTAAACTGTTTTTAATGACAATAACGGAAACTATGTTAAAAACAATGTAGAAAAATTTGCATAATTGGGTTTAAGAAATTTATTTTTTTTTTGCAAAATAGAAAACGGAAGTAACTGGAGAGTTCCAAATAAATCTCTGCATAATAATTGATTGAAAGTAGTATACAATAAGCATTTGTTAAAGCTTACACAAATATTTAATCATACTAGAACAATTGAAATCATTAGGTTATCAATAGCAGTCAGTTGTTTTAGACAACGGGTAGTCAAATCCCAATTTTTTGATATCGTATTGACGTGCTGTCAATGTTGACAACTAGAATAAGGGTGAATATCACAAAAACAAAAACTTTTAAGTTACGAGTGATGCTTACAATGCATTTTTTATGTGTAAATGATTTTTCTGTAACATAAATACATATCTTAATTTAAGCCTTAGCATCACCTACTATTGTATGTATGTATGTATGTGTGTAAGAATCTATGTTACTTGACTCCTAGTTTTTTTATTATTTGTTTTTACATACTTAAAGTCTTATTTATAAAACTTAAAAAGGCATTTTAAGAAAAATTTTGTATGAAAATTTGTTTTAAAAAACCTTTATAAAGACTTTTTAAGTTTTATAAATAAGGGTGTTATTTTTTATTAAATTAATCATGATTAAATCAATTTTAGGCACCTAAAAATTTAAAAACAATATCCTATCCTATAGAAAATTAAAAAATAAGAAGAAAAAATTAAATAAAAAATTGGCGGCGAAGCTTAGTTTCCGAGTTATGGGCCTCTGAAATTCTAATACAATATTGTGATTATACGGTGTTTTCCAACGAATATGACCAATATTTATATCATCTTAAAGCTTTTGAGAATACCTTTCATGAAATGGTAAAAATACACTCTTTGTCGGTCATGCAGGAAAACGCTATTAAGCAGGAAAACTTTGCAAGACAGAAAATCTTTACTAGGCCGTCTCGGGTAACACCATGGTGGAGAAAATCCTTAAGCCGGCCGAAGGCCGGCAATGCAAAATTATTAGGCAAGACAACTTTGCAAGGCAGAAAATCTTTACTAGGCTGTCCCGTCTCGGGAAACACCATGGTGGAGAAAATCCTTAAGCCCAGCCGAAGGCCGGGAATTCAGGAAAACTTTATTAGGAAAGAAAACTTTGCAAGGCATAAAATCTTTACTAGGCTGCGCCGTCTGGGGAAACACCATGGTGGAGAATATGTTTAAGCCCGGCCGAAGGCCGGCAATGCAGCAAAACGTTATTAGACAATAAAACTTTGCAAGGCAGAAAATATTTGCTAGGCTGCGCCGTCTAGGGAAACACCATAATTATATATTAAATTATAATTTTAATTATAATTTCAGAGGCCCATAACTCGGAAATTAAGCCTCGCCGCTAGTCTTTTTGTTGAATTTTTTCTTCTTATTTTTCAAATTTCTATAAGATACGGTACTTTTTTTAAATTTTTGGGATACCAATATTGGTCATATTTGTTATATACTGTTTTTGAATTTCTGGGAGGTGCCCCTAAACTTGATTTGTTCCATTTGAAATTATACATTCAGCTTTTACACTCTAAACTCTCCTCTTTAAATGGCTTAATGTATTAAAATTAAAAAAAAATATTTTCGTGCTTTTTTACCCGCTTTTTCGTATTTTTTTGTGCTTTTTACCCTTTTTGCAACAGCTTAATGTGCTTTTGATCTTCCTAGAGATACCAACACTGAACTATGCACATATCGTTGCGAAGTCGTGTCAACCTTTTTATAAGAAAATCGTCACAATTTCGGTAATATTTCGGTTCCGAAATCGGAAGGTTTTGTCGACTAGTCGTTACGAATTCGGAGCATTTGGTTTGTTGGGGTAATTCATTCATAAGTAGTACATAGTTTTAATAAGAATATAGTACATATTTGTTTTAAATTTATAAAGTTTAACGCGAAACTTGTTAATTTTTTTTTTATTAAATTAAGTATTGATGATTGCGATTGTGACGAAGATTATTAAATTTGTAATAATGTTTAGGATGATGCTTACTTTAAGTAGCACTAAAATGGAACAATTAAACTATATTTAAATATTTAAAAAAAATAGTGTACATACTTTTATATTCACCTATGTACATTAAAGTATGTATGCATACATACATATGTATAATGAAAATACACAAAAATATATAAAGACAAATAAAAATTATATTATTAAATAATAATATAAAATATAACGAATTGTAAAGCTAAACCTGAATAAATAACAAAAGAGTTAATTATACAAATACATAAAAATATATAGAAATAAACTAAAAATCTTTAACAAATTAAAGGTAAATTCCAATTAAATAAAATATTAAATGAAAACCAAATAAAATCGAATAAATTAAAAAAATATATATTACAACAAAGGAAGAGCAACGAGTTTTATTGTGGATTAGGGATTTTTAGGTGCCATCAAGAAATAAGTGTAGTGAAAAATGATTTCGCTTAAAATGATTATGAATCTTTTGAAAATTACAGAAACACTATTAACACTCCAACAGGCAAACCTATTAGAATTTTGTACATTTTATCTAGACTAACCGTAAGTATGTATGTAGTAAAAATTTCCATATGTGAGTACTAGGCTCAATATTCTAATTTTTGTTTTAAATTTCCCACTGTGCGCAGGGTTGTCAGATTTTTCTGACCTCTAATTTTCCTGAATTACAAAAGTTTTGAAGTTCATTTTTTTTTAAATAATCATAATTTCACCATAAAATTTATTTATAGTGTTGAAGCCATATGTATTACATCCATTGAATAAATAAATTGAAAATATGAAAAATCGCCAAGTCGCGAAAATTTAGACGTCAAACAAGTTGCAAAGCTCTCCCCCGTTTGGCGAAAAAAGCCATGTCTGACAACCCTGACTGTACATACTAAAAAAGCATCTCTGCGCAATATCACAAAAATACAGCCATGAGTGAATTTAAAAAACAAAAACACATTTTGACATTGCCGACCAAGAAATTTAGCAAAAAAAGAAAACAAAAAAAGTCCTAAATTAAGTTAAAAATAATTAAAGAAAACAAAAAAGTTAAATTCTAAAATCCTATGGTTAAAATTCTGGCATTAATCAATTGCAAATAGTAAGCCCTACATAAAAATTAAAAATTATAAGTATATGGTCCGGACCGTCGCAAAGAAATTAATGGCTAATTGTAGAGCAAGGTTAATGGAAGTTCAAAAATAGCATATAATAACAATATAAACCTCCTTTAATTTCAGATTTCATCATCAAATAGTGCAAGTGTTTTGTTTTTGAGCAATTTTCCGAAACTTCTAAGCTGAATTATACTTCAAACCGTACGAACATTATCAAAAAAGGACACAAAATGTTGCCTGCCACTATATTTCGGCAAGTATCGCGTAATCACTTTGCGTATAGCAAAGGTATTGCAGAGTTGGTCGGTGCAGCAACGAACTCTCCATTTTCTGCACCCACATCTGTGATCAACTGCCTTAATCGCTATGCTGCCGCTACTGGATTCATACGCATATCATTCTTGGATATTAACCAATATCGCAATTGGGATGTAGCCACTTTACGTATGTACGCTGATAGCAAGAAGCAGTCGTTACATATGAAAACTCTGAAGGGTCGCGATATTTTGCAAGGAGTCATCGACAAGAAACGTGAATCATTTATAGAACGTAAAAATGTTATTGTCGAAGATATTCGAGTGGCAAAGCACAAAGTTAAGGAGCGTATGCGTGAGAAAATGGAAGAGGTATATGAAAAGGAAAACATATTGACTATACCGAATTTACTAACCATGAGCCGTATGATTTTGTCTCCTTACATTGGTTATGTAATTATAGATGGCCACTATGGCATGGCAATCAGTTTATTGGCGGTAGCAGGAATAACGGATATGGTGAGTTTATTTCGTTATGTACCTGTAACGTGTTTAGAAATTTATTACGAAAACGGTTTTCTAATATTAACAGTTGGATGGTCAAATTGCGAGAAGATGGCCTAGTCAAGCCAGTAAAGCTGGTTCGTTTTTAGATCCTGCGGCTGATAAAGTTTTAATGGGGTCTTTAGTAATTTCTATGGGTTACTGTGGTTTACTGCCATTGTGGTTGGCTGGTGTTGTACTTTTTCGTGATGTATTCCTAATTGCTGCCGGATTTGTTATACGATATATAAGTTTGCTTCCACCAGTAAGTGATAGCTCATATCGTGATCTAAAATGCAAAGAGCCCTACTTGTTAAGGACAGTTAAGTCAGAAATTACGACTTACAAAATGTTAGATCCTTTTGACATTATGGAATTCCTTCCTTTTCAAAATGCTAGGGCGATTTGCTTTTTGTCTAACGAATATTAATTAAAACTGAATTCTTCAGCGTACATTCTCGCGTTATTTTGATGCCACGCATGTTACTGCCCAATTGGAACCTACATTTATAAGCAAGATCAATACGGGAGTTCAACTAGCAACTGTAGGCATTAGCTTGGGTGCACCTGTTTGGCAATATATGGGTAAGTTTAGATTTTTAAAAAATATATAGCTTGAATATATTTTTTTAATGTTTGCCTTTTGCAACAGATCATTCAGCTCTCCATGGTCTTTGGTATTTAACGGGTGTCACCACGGTAGCAGCTGCCTTAAGCTATATAATTAATAAAGATACTTTTAAAATTTTAGGAAAACGCAAGACTTCACTTAAAACCAAAAAAAAATCATAGTAGAAAGCGTCGTCCAATGGAAAAAAACAAAGAAACAAACTGAAGGCTCCTCAAGTTGCTATGTTTTTACTAACATCAATTTATATGATGTGAAAAGTTAATATTTTATTTTCGTTTTAATCAAATTTTCGTTAAATTATCGAGAAATTAATTAATTGCTCGTTAGATTCATTTAAGCTAAATTGTTTTCTTAAATTTCTTGATTCCTTTAGGCAAATACCTGTTTTAAATATTTTTAAGAACTTAAAAAATAAAATGATTTATGTAATAAAGTTTGTTACAAAAATTGAAATTGGGATTAGTTTTCATTTTGCAACTTTAGAGATCTTTTTTCCATAAGCCAATAGTACAGAGGAGGACAGAGAAACCGTACCCAAAAACCAGCTCTGGCCTGTAAGTCGCATATCAATACGTCATTTTCTCCATTCAACAAAGCCTCCAAAATACGTTTTGCACAAACTGCTGGCGACATACCCCGAGCAGTGGTTGCGTCCATTTCTAAATTTTTGTGATCGTAAACAAATTAAGTACATACTGCATAATATGGAGTACTTACTGCCATACTGCTCGCCAGTAGATGTTAGGGCATTTAAAGATAGTTGCGTTTTTATGTAGCCCGGACTAACACATGTAACTTTTAAGCCCTTGGAAGCAACCTCGGCTCTTAGAGAATCAGCGAAAGCCTGTACAGCATGTTTAGAAGCTGAATAGGCCGATCTGTATGGTAAGGCAAATTTGCCTTGCACAGAACTTACGAAACAAATATGTCCATTTTGTCTTTTAACCATAGAATTCAGTAAAGCCTTTGTTAAGGCAACTGAGCCAAAGTAGTTTATTGTCATTACTTTTAGATCCACGTCTAAGGCGGCAGTTAAAACATCTGCTCTAACACTTATACCACCATTATTTACTAAAATATCTATGCCATTGTAGATATTTAGGGCCTTTGTAGCCATTGCGGGAATCCCATTTAGTTCGGCTAAGTCCAAATATAACACTGCCGGAGGATAAGCAGGGCCGACCTCAAAAAATAACTTTTGGCTTGAAACTTTCTTATTAGAGAGACATGAAAACAGTTCTTACCACTTCAATTGATAACAAATCCTTTTTAACTCTTTCCAACTCATTTATGCGACGTGCTGCTAATATCAGTTTACATCCAGCCTTGTAGAATACATGTGCCAAAGCTTCTCCCAAGCCAGAACTAGCACCAGTTATCAAAACCACTTTACCAGCCAAACGCTGACGTTCTTTAGCTATAACAGATCTTCTCCATATATTTAAAAGTACCAAGGGAATTGCTACTGGCATACACATAGTACCCAATACCCAGTGTAATATACCCCAATTATTTTGGGGACCAGCTGCTGTACATTTTCCCACACTATCATGCGTCATTTTAAAACAAATGATTTTTGCTCCTTGTTTCAATGTCTGATTAAAATTTATTTATTCCAAACTAATACTGAATCACGGAAAAAATAAACCCCCGTCTGGCGTAATAAATCAATAAACTTGTGTGACAAGTTATTTATGCTTTTGTTTACATTTAGCGCTGGGAACGCGAATATGTAGCACAAAGCAAACTTTTAAAAACAGATGGCACTTTCTATGTGTCAGCTGTTTGCTGGTCAGCAGCAAATCTTTCTCTTTTATATTTTTTTAAATAAAAATGCAAATAAATTTCAACTTTATTTCATTTTGTTAAAACCTGTAGCAAAAGGAAATAAAGCAATGTTGAAATATGCACGCAACTGCCTTCCTTTAAGACGGTCGCCACCGAACGCTGTCGTCTATCTGAAAGAACATAATTTTAATTCTTTGATAGTACCTGCTAGTTACGTGCACACAACTCCGGTATGTAAAACGTTTTGGGAACGTGAGAAAAAATCCGGTTATAAAACCGCTTTACCGCTACCATCAAAAAAGAAATTGATAGTCGATGGCTTAAGAGAACTTAAGGAAGAAATCAAATTGTGGAAAGAGGAAATGAAAGAAAGATTCGAATCTGATCCCATTCTAGTATATCGACCAGGTGAAACTGATATAGTTTTTAATTTCAAAGATAAGTCGTCGCTAGATAAATGGGTCGTTACTGTCGACATGGATCACAATGAGGGCAAGAGTACAGCTGCCTTGGAGTTAAGTAATTCAGGTGCTGGCCTCTTTCATGGGAAGGTAAATTCGGAGCATATTAAGGATGGTGTGATAAAGAGGACTGGCTATGCGAATATACGAACAAAACGAGTTAGGGTGAGTGCTTTTATTTTATATTCTTGAAGCGATACAATATCTTAATGTCCTTTTATGAATTTTTATATCAGAAATCATTTAAACGTGAGGCTACCTATGACTGGAGTCAATACAATATGTTGGTGTTAAAAGTGCGTGGTGATGGTCGAAGTTATTTAATAAATTTACATTGCGAAGGCTACTTTGATTTAATGTGGAATGATGTGTATCATTACGCATTGTACACAAGGGGTGGACCTCATTGGCAAATAGCTAAGGTAATTAAATATTATAACTATATTTTTACCTAGCTCTTATAATGGTTACTAATTAGAAATTTTGTTTGTTACAGATTCCTTTTTCCAAATTCTTTTATTCTTCCAAGGGACGTATACAAGATCGTCAGCAGGCCATACAATTAAATCGTATTACTCATTTTGGATTTTCGGTCGCTGCTAAAAACGGAATGGATGGGCCATTTAATTTAGAAATCGATTATGTAGGTCTAGAGTTTGATCCTAGTCATCATGAGGAATTCGCATATGAAATGTACCAAACATCCAAGTATATAGCAGCTACATAATTGTAAATTAATTGAAAAAATAAATAAAATTTTGTTGAGAATAATTACTTCCTAGTCATGTTGGAATTTTCTTCAATGAAAGGGCAGACTCCATTGCAAGAAATGCAGTTATTAATGGATCAGAACTCATGACTTATCTTGCCCCTAATGAAGCCTTCAACATAATAAAAAATAAATTATATTTTGATTGGAACAAGGAATTTGTTGAAAAATCCAGGGATAAAGGGAAACATTTTATTTATTTATTTATTTATTTATTCAGTTTTGTAATAGTAAGCCTACAAGGCCAATAAAATATTACAAATAGCAAAATACCCGAGTATTTCAATAGAAAACTAATAACAATATATAAACTTCAAAATAATACCATGAAAAAACTTAAAAACTAAAAAGGATAGAATACTTATATGTAATAATTAATTGGAAAAGGTGGGGAAAAAAAATAAAAAAATAACAATCTCATAAAACTCCCCAAACATAAAATTTGTTAATTAATAAATATATTTTTTAGTACAGAGGTCCAATTAGGGCAGGAACTACAAAATTAGCTGTAACGGGTCAAGTAGGCAGGAGAGGAAGGGGGAAAAAAATAAAAAAATAAACAGAACAAATGCTCACATCAATTAAGCGGAGAAATGTTTAAGTAATTTAAGCTTAAAAGCATTATTAGAATGCGAGAAAGTTCGTACTACTAAGGGCAGACAGTTCCAGAGACTAATTACCCTAATGAGGAAGGACAAAGAAAAGGATAATTTAAAGATTCGTGGCAAGATAAGGTGAGGTTTCCTATTCCTAGGTGAAAATTGAAAAGCATTACATAAGTTAAATGGTTTACCACTCTTAATAATCTTGTGAAAAGTAAATAGGTTACGAAAAGATACATAGTTATCAAAAGAACAGCCCAGAAACATTTTTACAAATCCAGAAATATGGTCCCTACGACGAATATTGTAAACAAATCTAACAATGGCATTGGTCAAGCGCTTAAGCCTAGCCATAAGAAACCCAACAGTACCAGAGATAACCTCTAAGCCATAAATAAGTTGAGACATCAGAATTGCATGTGCCAGCCTTTTTCTCACGAGAAGAGGTAAGAAGATAATAGAGTTATAAAATTTTCTTAACGAGCCCCAAATTCTACCTGACAATGAGTCAATATGGTAATTAAACGAGAGTCTGTTATCCAGGACTAATCCAAGACATTTATGACGATCGACAAATTCAATACTATCCTCACCGAGTGAGATCATCAGGTCTATAAAAAAACGAGAAGTCGGGCCGAACATCATAGCTTTAGTTTTTGCCGTATTAATAGTTAGGGAATTCACTTGAGTCCAATACAAAACATTTTGCAAGCATGAGTTAATGTTACGCTCAAGCGTATCATGAAAGCCTCTGTGACCACTGAACAAAAGAAAAACATCATCCGCATAAAGAAATGGAGTGCAAATGGTAGAGCTAAATGTACTGGGCAGGTCATTAATATAAAGGATGAACAGAAGAGGACCCAAGACCGATCCTTGAGGAACACCTGAGGAAAGGGGAAGCGTATCCGAAATCTCTCCATTCACGGTAACAAATTGGTATCTACCGGTTAAGTAGGATAATAAGAGCCTGCACGCTGTTCTAGAGAAATTAAATTCGTTAGAGAGTTTAACAATCATTCGAGAAAAATTAATCGAATTAAACGCCTTTGATAAGTCCAACGATATTAAGACGCTATAATTGTCGTCATTAATATTGCTCCTAATTGAATCAGTGAGGCTCAGAAGAAGAGAAGTAGTATTTAACCCGTTACGGAAGGCAAATTGAGAATTAGAAACCATGTTAGTTACAAAGCAAAGCATCTGATTTTTTAATATGTGTTCAACGACCTTAGAAAGGGCTGGAAGTATGGAAATTGGTCTAAGATCATCAGGGCTACGAACAACTCTAGACTTAGGGATGGGGACAATACGGGCGATTTTCCAATCAGAGGGGAAAACCGAAGAAGTCAGAATGGAATTGGTTAAGTTCAATAGAATGTCAGAAATAAACGGGAAAACAATATTGATAAATTTGATTGATATACCGTCAACACCAATAGACTTAGACTTGACTTTAAGTAAAGCGTTGAATAGCTCAGCAGCAGTTATACATGAAAAAGAAAAGGAGTTATGACGGCTTTCAAGACTATCAACATCTGGACTACTAGAACTTAGGTCATTAGAGCCAACAAAAAATTCGTTTATAACATTCGGATCAAGTTCATGGATCGGATCATCTTTGCCAGTATTGCCCGACGACCTGATGATTCTCCAAAAGCCACTGGAATCAACTGTAGAAAAAAGTTTGGAGAAATGTTTTCTCCGTTCGCTGCGAATAATATTCTTGGCTTTATTACGGAGTTTGCAGTATGATTGCCAGTTTTGGTTAGAAGGATCAGTAGAAAATGCGGAGAATGCCAGGTCACGCAGGGACCTATTTTTCCAATTATTCAAAGGAAGCCATGGTTTCGTAAGCCAGGAACCTTGGAAGCAGAAGATGTCAAAATTATTAATAGATTGATGACTGGACATACTTTTGGAAATGTGTACCTATCCAAGATCAGGGTTATTGACTTAAATATATGCCAACACTGCCATGTACCTGAAACCCCTGAACATCTCATTTTTGAATGCAGACTTTTTCTACAAATAAGAAACAAACACACAATTTTTGATAAATACTAAGATCTGAAGCAAATATTTGAAAGTGGCAATTGTTCTGTGTACGGGTCACTAGTTGCATTCATCAAAGAAGCAAAAATTGAACTGTAATTTGTATATACTTTTTGAGTTGAACCTGGCAGTTTGTGAATATTATATTTCGCCAACTTAATTCAGATTAGAAAAAAAAGAGAATAATTAGTAATTATTAATTACAACGGATGCCAGATTTTAAATGAATTGAAAATGTTTCTTATGATGGAAATTTTGTATGTATATTCACTGTCATAAGAACGACCGAGAATCAAACACATAAATACAGTATATATGTACCTACATTTATCCAAGGCAGATTGATAGGCCTTGTATCTATCCTGGCTGCTATAAGAACCAACTCTAAAATACATATGTACATGCTCTAATATTTATTTGGAAAGGAACAATTAAAGGCAGAACTAACATGCAAAAACTTGAACGAATCAAACATAACCTAAAATACTAATGTAAAAAAGCTTCCAAACTTTACATAAAGGATATTGCATGTATATTTGTTTATATGTGCATACATATATCCTGGGTATATATATTTTAATGGATGGTGTACATTCGTACGTACGTATGATCCAAGGGAATTTGTTAATATGTCGTTTACTTGATATGATTAAAGTATAACTTACTTGTGGTGCTAAACTTCACATAACGTTGGTTTAAAACTGGCTTAAATACGGCATTTTGGTTATTTGCTTTGTTTATTTTTAACTTAGAATTTATTTATGATCATTTAATTTATTTTATGCAATATACATACATTCATATTTAACACTTCATTGCAATAAAGAACACAGCAATTTTTTACTTTATTTTTAGCAACACTAATATTAACCACTTAAAAAACTTTTGATATATAACTGAGTATTTTTGTTTGTAACTTTATACTTTACATTTAAGTTAATTTAATTAATTTGCGGACAAAATATATACCGTTATAATTTTCCCACAATAAACAAACTGTGAAAAAAAACTAAGCGCTCAAAATGACAGATACTACAATCAGTGCAGCCAGATGTTGAATTGTTCCCAAATACGCGATTTCAATATAATTACTACGTTGTTTTTGCGGTGTGATTTTGAGGTTTTTATTATATCGGTTTGTTATTGGTTTGCGGCACAGCAAAGAATGAAGAAGAGTGTGTATAAAGATGTCCCTTAAAAACTTATACAAAGCGAAATTTCGAGTTGACTCCCTTGAGAGGAACAAATACTATATGTATATATGAATATTGTATCGTACTGCAAATAAAAACGATCACGAAATTCCATATAATGTACAATTATTAAACACCCTGATACACTATCATACACAGTCGTACGATTCATTCACTGGAAAATCAGATTGAATTCTGTCACACTCCAAAAAAAATCGCAACAAAATCTCTTATAATAATAAAAAAAAATTTTATTATAAATAAAAAATAATTTTTGTGTTTAATTATTTTGCATTTCTAAAGAAATAATAACGCAAATGTAATTTTCAAAATGTATCTCTCTATCTTTAAATAAATGAAGCAGAATTTGCTGTTTTCTTATCAACTGCCTTAGAAAAGGCATCTCTGACCTAATAGAAATTATCATTTTATGAAAATTTTCATAAACTTTTGGAAATCGGACAGACTTGTCAAAAAATCTGTCACACATGTAAAATTTTAATCCACACTATCATACTTTTTGAGCACACATGATTTTTTTGACAGATCGAACGACTGTGTATGATAGTGTATCACAGCCTTAAAAGATAATAAACAATACTTAGCATGTTCTGGAGAAAACCAAGAAAGAAATGTTTATCATACATTACAATCATCTTTGATATGGCAATTTTACATAAAAAATAAATATTTAAAGTTAAACAAGAGAATATGAAAATAAATTAACGCAATTTGTCGCTTTACTAATTAATTATTAAAGTTTGGCGCCCGTTGCCGTACTGATTTCCCTTTTTACTTGTAAAGAGTTGGCATCGCAATTTTTTTATATTTTCTTTTCAATTGTTTTTGAATGTCAAATATTTTTTTTTCTGTTCCTCTTTCATTATTCTTTTGTTAATTTGTGGTGCATTAGTTAAATTCGTTTAGATATTTTATAATAGTGCTTACTAAATATCTTGCTTTAAAATTTAAATGCTAAATTATAATTAAATTAAATATTTGATTTAAAAATTTACGATTTGCGGGCCTTCCATTCACAAAGTATAAGTATACTCTACGCTTCCATCGATGGTGGTTTCTTCAAGGCAAAACAGAAATTTAACAAAATAAGAAAAATAAGTAGATATTGAGATTTCTACAACTTGCAACGTGGAAGTGGAATTGGTTAAAAATTTTTTATCAAACAGAGAACTACTGGTAAAGAGAATGGTAAGTTTATATTTGTTTTTCTTTGTTGTTTACACTAGTGGCTAGTCGTTAGATGTTTTTCTCTTTGGTTCAATAAACTTTTCGAAAAACCGTTAATGTACAATAAGTTTTGAGGCATTCTAATGTACTTATGCATGCATTTTAAAATTTGGTAATTGATATGAAATATTCATTTAATTTGTGGCACAGTTATTATGAAATTTTAAAACTTTTAAAACATCAAACACCAACTTGCCTAGCAGCCTGTTGTCACACGATATCGAAAAAAAACGTTATTTTCTCAATTTATATCGAAATAAAATGTGAATAGGTATTTGGTTTTATTTGTGTGATTATTGTATCATGGTACTGGTGTGATAATGTACGAAAATCAAAAAAACCTGAAAAAATTCCGTGTTTTCTTTATTAAATAAATGTTTTCTTGATTATAATAGTAATGTAAACAACCATACTAGAATTTGATTCTTTTAAACATTTTCAACATTGCTTCACACACATACTTAACCTGGTCAGACTGCATTTTAATTAAATATCTTGCTCTTTTAGACGGGTTTTTGTGCTTGAGTGGCCTTCACAAATCTTTGGTTTCTTTCAACTTGTTTTTAATTTTGCTTATATTAGTAGCTACAAAGTAAGACACATTTCTAGACATTCATACCCCTTAATATTATTTGTAAATCGACGCAATTATGTTTGACTTGAAATGATAAAGAAAGTACATGCATATCTACTTACACATTTATTACCCGGCCAGTGTTATTGATACGTATGTATGTATGTATGTAATTATGTATGACACGTACACGGGGACCTTGGTAAACTGCTAATAGCGAAGCATGAAAAATAGCAACTGCACTCCATAGAACCGGTAATATAGTTTGTGGCTGAGAGGTTTTTCTCTTAGTCTATTAAAAGTTTTAAAGAAACCAATATTTAGATGAGTTGTGATTGTGGTTACGTTGACACCTTTTGGTTGAAAATTTTTAAAAATTACACAGATATTAAACTTAATATAAATTCAAATAAAATGGTAGGGTGGCAGGTAAGTTAATAAATAAAAAAGATGCAATTTTAAAAAAATGCAATTTTTTGTGCTTTATTGGGAAATTGTTTTTATCTGTTTATTGCACTTTTCGGCAAAATGAATGTTTTAAAATTAAAAATATGTACATACATACATTTAAATTGATTATTGTGCTTAAAATCGAAACAATTTAAAATTTTCGATACAATTATTTTCAATTGATTGGTATAATTACTCGTAAATGTTATTATTACTTCCCGTGTTACTTAATACACATGCACATATCCACATACTGTCATTTTAATACATAAAATTACATATATTATTTAGGAAGAAACATACCTCTATGATCCTGATTTGTTATTAAAACTGGATTTCCATCAAAGTCCTGCTAAATTTAATCCATTTATTTCTGCTGCCTGTCCAGGCGAGACTTGGCTGAAAGTTCGACCTTTAAAAGATGGTGACTATGATCGTGGCTTCCTGAAACTTCTATCGCAGTTGACCAATGTGGGCCAAGTCTCAAGAACACAATTCTTAAGTGAGTACTCCGTGCTAGTATATGCATTTCTTTGATTTGGCTACGATTAACATGCAACACACGATAATCTTTATTACATATTAGAATATACAAAAAAAAAAAAGCTTTCCGCAGTCTTTAAAGTTTTATAGTAGCACTATTTCAATTTGTATTTACAGCACGCTTTTCGCAAATGAAAGCAAGTGGAGATTATTTTGTAACCGTCATAGAGGATGCACGTAAAAATGAAATTATTGGCGCTGCATCTCTTATTATAGAACGTAAATTTATACACAATTGTGCTGTAGTAAGTATTTCAAATTTAAACGAGCCCTATACAACAAGGTTTATTACATATTTATTTTAGCGTGGTCGATTAGAAGATGTGGTCGTTAATGACACCTATCGCGGCAAACAATTGGGTAAACTGTAAGTACTAAATTTCAGGGTTCTACCCTTTAATACGAAACGAAAGCAAATGCTTTGGAATTGTAATGTTAACAACCGAAAAATTCGAAAGCTTGCGAATTTTAATTCAAATAACTTACAAATTCGAAAGCATTTTCTTTCGTTTCGAAATACCGAGTAGATCCCCAGTGATTTTAATTTTCAGTAATTCTAATCTACGAACTCAAAAAATTTTATTTGTTAAGCATTTCGTTGTTGCTTAACCAACTTATTTAGACAACAAATAAATTTTTCAAACCCTTGCTTAATTAAAAATTCTAATTTACTTTTCATTTTGCAGCATCGTGGTAACTGTGTCACTTTTAGCTCAGCATTTGGGTTGCTACAAAATGTCCTTGGATTGCAAGGATAAGTTAATAAAATTCTATGAATCCTTGGGCTATGTTTTACTACCAGGAAATTCCAATTCAATGACTATACGCTACGATGAATCTCCAGTTGTAAAACAGAATTTGGCTGCTTTCAGTGGTGCTGGCGGTGCTGATAATTGTCAAACCGTGAGCCTCGATTTTAATTCTTGACAATTAGCCGCCAGTACTGCCGCTAAATCAAAACTTTAAACTTGTTCAAGTTATAAACAAACACAAAACGGGCGTTTATGTTCTATTCTAGCGTTAAACTGCATGAATACGCCTCTTACTTTAAATGGAAAAAGAACAAGTTTGCAGGCATTTGTTTGCTTATAAATTTTGCTTGTTCTTTTTCCTTTGGAGTTAATAAATTTTGCAGAACAATTTGAAAGTTTTGATTTCTCAAAGTTTTATTATATTAATAAGACTACTTTGAGGGCAGTGCTGGCAATTAGTAGCTTGGCTGTTAGTATTTAGTATTAGTCAAGTGTTAACCCCGCTTAAATACTTAATATTATCAATATTATTTTTAGTTTTTACTACCAACTATAAATTTCCAAAATATTGAACATCTTCTTACGATTAATACTTTTCTTTTCTTTTATGCTGTCTTGAAATTTATCTATATAAAAAACAAAACTGCAGGTAGTTTGTATTTTACCTTTCAAAAGTACATTTATTAATTAAAAAAATATATAATTCTACTATGTATAAGAATTTTGCTGACCTAATTATGTATACGCATACTATATAAAAAAAATGTTCTATTGAATTGTTTAAAAGTCTTAATGTTAATAGTAACTGATTTTTTTTCTTGGTAAATAATTTATAAAATAGAGAACAAACATATACTTAGTAAGTACATTACCTAAAATAACTACATACTTACATATTTAGAAAGTCGAAATCGTTTCATTATATCACCTTTAATTAATTATATTCACACAAATGACCACATTTGGGACATTTCGAATGATTGGCAAAATATTCCATGACATGTTTTATGTGGCCACCATGCGAACAACCTTGACACCAAGCATACAAGCCTCTTACAACCAAATCACATATAGAACACTTGGCCAACCGCATAGATTTGCATTTCTGACAATACCAACCCACACTGCCACCTAATGGTCGGCCACAATCGCCACAGTTTGTATGAACGCCAGTAGATTTTTGATTAAGTTCACGCACCGATCTTAACCATGATAAATTGATTATTGAGCAGGCTTCGTTCCACATTTGATAACGGTGCAATTGATCGATGTAAGTTTGAAACCAATGCTCCTGAAAAGTTGTGCAAACAAAATATTTCTTTACTAACATTTCTGGTCAGATTTTACATAAAAGTGGTGCACATATGCTTTATTGAAATGCAAAGGTTTTATACTTTTCTATCGCGATTCACCATAAAAAACATAAACTTTCCAAAGACAAGACTCACTCGTTAGAACTTTATTTTGGAAATAGATTTTTCCACTGAAAAATAATTTACGAGGGTGTCCTCGTGACCAATAAACCCTAAACAAAACTATCTTAATAGTCGGAGGGTGTTTCTTTAAGAAGTTCAATCAGCTTCTCAGTTTTGGTTTGTGAAAAAAAAGTATTTCCATTAGAACTTCATACTATGTACATACTTACAATTAAAGCTTCCTCAATAGGTAAATATTTGCGATTTTCTCCCATAACAATTATTACAGCTAATGCAGTCTGAACATCTCCCATATCAGTTTGCAACATTAGGGAATCGGCTAAAAATTGATGAGGTTCCCACAACGGCAATGGCGGTACATTGGAAACTTTTAAGATGGCGGGTAAGTTGGGAGGCTACAAAAGCAATAAACTTGTTCAGAAACTTAAAAAAGTAAACGAATGTAAACAAACTTACGGGTGACTTTTCACGATTTGCCTTCAAGTCCAACTGGGGCCTTGCAGCCTGCACATCGCAATGCAAAGCTGTTTCAGGCAGTGATAATGCTTTTGTAAAGTCCGGCGGACCCACATAGATGAAACCATTAATCAAAGAATCGAAATTATCAAAGGTTATTTCAGATAATATTTGCGTTTCCGAAAGTATAACAGAACCACAAGGTGGATATGTTTGTTTGCCACTCGAACCACTACCATCCATTAGATTATCATCATCTTGAGATTTAGTATCCAGATTATCATCGGAATCATTCACATTGCTATTTTTATTATGCTCCCATTTGGAAACATCGATACTAACTGCTTGGGTAGTTCGTCGGGAATTTTGAGTATTTTTTTGATTCGAAAATGAATTGCGATGTTCATATTTTTGTTTATTCATTTCGTTTGAAGCGTAACAAATTTCTATGAAATTCCAAAGCGTAGTAGAATTATGTTTTCCATGTTTGCGACTAACATTAGCATTTTGTTTACAAATATCGGCCAACTTTTTGCCAGTCAATACCAATTCTTTGGCACAACCAATAAAGCTTTCGTGTTCTTTTAGTTGTACCGTGTTCTCGGCATCAATATAACCAACCAGCTGAAAATAATAAACTCAAATGAAAACGAATAGCAGCATATACGTACATACAAAAATAAAACCTACCGATGCATTTAACAAAAACCTGCACATGTCCGATTTGCCAATATGAAATTGTTCCATACCCGTTATAGATTTTTGTCTAGTTCTATAATTTAGAATATAAAAAAAAATTAATAATCTTAAATTTGAGTTCTACCCTAGTTTGAACTTACAGCGAGGCATTTGATTTAACAACTTGTGCGGCCGTTACGGGCGAATAAAATTTTAATTTATTTGCAAATGAAATGTCACCTTCGCGCCCTAAGCTAGCACCTTGAACGTTTGCTTTAAGCGCCGGTTTGGAAGCATCTTTGAAAGCATGTTTAAAAATGGTAGAATCTTTACTAGTTGATAGCAGACAGTACGGATCATTGCCTTTCCATGCTATACCGGTTGTAACATCTGTGTGATCATTAAATGAAGCAAAGGGAACAAATGGACGTCGTATATCCCAGACGTGTATACTGTAATCAACTACCAAGGAGCAGCTGGCAATGTGATAGCTAAAAGTACAAGTTTTGCATAATATTAATGTCTTCCGAGTTGATTTGCATACTTACGTTTTTTCTGGACGCCATTTAACACGACCAACTACAGCTATAGAGTGTATTGTATGCTCCAGTGAAGCCTTACCATCCATATTCCAAACCTTTAATATTTGAAGGTAAGATTTCAGTGGCAAAAAGAAATAAAGTGTAGCGAATTATATTGTCTCAGTAATATGTTTAGCTAAAAACAATATTACCTTTATCTGCTTATCTCTACTACCGGTGGCCAGCCAATTTTGTGTAGGATGCCAGTCGCAAGTGTAAATCGGCTCCATATGGGCTGGGAATTGCAGCATACATTTATCCGTTCTAAAAATATATAACAAGTTTGTTACTTAAATATCTGCATTTGTAAAAAAAGAGATGTTATAACTTCTCACCTTCTCAAATCCCACAATTGAACCGTACCATTTTCCAAAACAGCCGAAAATAAGTTATTACTATGTGGACTAAATTTAACATCTCTTACGGACTCAGAATTGCTATAAAAAGTGCTACATGCTTTATCCATACGTGTGTCGAAACATTTAATGGTGCCATCCTGCGATCCCGAAATAAGTGTATTTACCTCAGTGTTATGGAAGGTAACAGCATGGGCAGTGCGCTCGTGATCATTATACACCAGCCATTGTTTCTGTTTGCCAAATTTTGAAAGGTCCCACACGGACACAACGCCATTTGTAGCAGCAGTAGCTAAAATATTCTGATCTAAGCTACTCCAGGCAACGTCATTGGAGGAATAGCTAAGATTTTGATTCTTGCCACCGCGCATATTACACACCTCGCTAAATCCATCGTTATTGATGGCAAAAACTTTAAGTACTATGGAATAGAAGCATAAAATATTTATTTATTCTAAATCTTAAGGGCAGTTTGCCTAAAACTCACAGCTTCTGCCTGCTACAGCAATTTTATTACAGTCTTTATTAAGCACTAATGCATTAGCATGCCCTTCCTGGCAAATGCGTAACGAAACTGTGCATGATTCTTCCAACATTTAAAGGCACTTAAAAATTAGAATTATTGCACAAGTTTATTTCTTAATTTTGCATAGCACAACATGAAACTATAAACAATGGTTTTTTTAAGGTGATAAGTCCGATAAGGCCAGAGCTGCCATTAAGTAGGGCTTATCCCCGCAGTTGCGGATTCTTTGAAGGCTGCGTTTAGGCCGTGATTTTTTTTTTTACGCAAATATTTAAAGTTATTTTATTATATTGACAAAATAAAAGTCAAGACCGCAATTAGTAAAAACATGCTTCCGAAGGCCTATAACAAAGGACAACAACTTAATAAAATTCCTTTTTCTAGTTGCGATAACTATATTGAAAATACTTTCAATAAAAACCATATACATATATGAATTATGCATATGCAAATAAACATTTTGTTACATAAACTTTATATGTGGACATATCATTCATTTACTCAAAGAACGTCATAACTCAAAAAATTCATAGTGATGCAGAATTAATCCTCATGTCGTTCTTCATATTGTGTAAAAATTTTCATAAAAATATGTAGTGAGAAAAATAAAATTTTATTTTTCCATTAAGCTGTGTGTAAATTGAAAATTTCAGACTTGTTTTCTGGTAAACTCATTTTTTCTTTAGTTATGACCAGGGACAAGGACTTCATGCACTTAAAAAAGGTATTTTAGGCGCCTAAAATATGACATTAAGAACGCAAAATATGCACTAAAATTTTTTTGTTCAAATAAAAAGCTTTAAATTTACATACAACTACTTAAAGATATAAAAATATTTTATTTTCTCAAGAGGTGCGTGTACAAGTCTTTTATTTTAAATTTTTACACAAGATTAAATATGATATAACTATTTTTCTGCATTATTAAATTCAAACACGCATTTTTCGAGATATATTTATATTGCAGTAAATGAGTGATACGTAAATAGAAAAGGAAAAGTGTTGTTATTTATTTTCATTTAAAAATTAAATTATTTTTTATATTTTCGAATGTGAAGTTCTATCAATTTGTTCTTAGAAAGCATTGAAAAAGGGCGTGTAACGTCTGTAGATGTATTTGGCTCAAATTTAAATGATTCTATTTATATCTTCATATACGAATATATAATTCTACTGTACGTGTGTATGTCAATGAAGTACTCCCAAACGGCTGGACCGAATTGAATGCATTTTTTGTTTGCATTTGGATGGCGCCCTGGATGGTTTAGATTCATGAATTAGCCTGTCAGATGGAGCTGAAGGTATCTAGGTTATTTATTTAAACTGCAACTAAACGGCTGGATCGACTTGAATTTTTGTGTATGCATTCAAGTGGGGGCGTAAAACAATGTTTGCCGCGCTCAGCTAGTAATGTTATATATTTAACTCCAACCATTACAATGAATTGAATACCAGCTATGAAGTTTGTTTTTTATATCCGTTGTCATTAAAAAAAGAACAACATCACTACTTTCGGCCTTAATAGCGAATCATCAAAATTACAATTTTCACTAAATTAGGTAGGTTAATGTGCTTGTACAATCGTTCTAAAATTCTACAATGCAATCGAATAAATTTGGCCAAAAAAAACAATCTTTAATTAAAAATTTGTCAACAATAAAACAAAATATGACACAAAAACCATGTGATTATGCCAAGCTATGAGACAAAAATATGCATTTATTATTAAATTATGTAAAAATATGAATTTTTAGCAAAATATGCAAAAATATGCACTTACAAATCGATACCATTTTTACGCAAATTCAATGTTTCGTAAAGATATTGCATTCTTGCTATTAACAGAGTTAAGGGAAAAAACATGCATTTGCATGAAACCCCTGTCCCTGGTTATGACGTTCTTGAAGTAAATGAGCGATATATACTTATGTATATCTATGCAATGGGATTTTTAGAATCCTTGCTATCATCACCTCATGAATTTATACAGATTTTGATATGATAACTGCATTGTTAACACGGATTTTTCATACCCAAACTTTGCTTAACAAACTCAAGACCTAATACAGCAAACTTTGCGTGTGGAAAATCCCTCTAATAATAGAAAATCATAATTTTTACGTTTTGGAATACAGTAAAATAACGTAGCAACCCTGGATAAGACAATATTCTCTTATAAAATGTTATTTATAAAATTCTCTTAACAATTCTCTTCAAAATTCTTTTTTAATGCAGAGAGATGCCATACATGAAAAAAAATATATGCATTCGGAATAATGCTGCCAGAAAATGGTGATGGGAGAATGCTAAATCGGTCGAAAATATCTGCTAAAATATCTTGCGGAAGATATTATATAAATCTAGATTTTAAAAATATACAGAAGTTTGTAGCAGAGTTTTGAGAAATATTAGTGCTTTTTTACGAAAGAATATGCCAAATCTAGCAGTAAAAATGCTAAAATGACAACAATGCTTTGGTAAAATTCAACTTTGAACTATTTTATTTGTATAGTATATGCATTAATTTTATTTAACATGAACTTAATTGCTTTGAAAACGTTTTGCTTCATTTAAATATATATTGGCACTAACGTCAGAACAGAATCTGAACAAACCTTAAAAAAAACTCAATTTTAGATATCGTTTTCCTATTATAAGCTTACCCCCTGTTTGTGTAAGACGTTTGAGTTAGAAATTTTGGCGTTTCTGTAATAGATTAAAGAAAAGTTGTACAAGTTTCCCTTAATCTATTACAAAAACGCCAAGATTTCTAACTCAAACGTCTTACACAAACAGGGGGTTAATTAAAATAGACTTTTCAAAGATTGTCAAAGTATTATAGTTTGTATAGTTTTAGTATAGTCTAGGACTGGTACAGGGAATACATATCCTTGTATGAAATTTAGGAGAACACACATAATACGTACACAACACTGGCATGCCACTAGTGGCATGTGTAATTGCAGTGTTAGTCTATTACAAAAACGCCAAGATTCTTAACTCAAACGTTTTACACAAACAGGGGGTAAGTCTGGTCATAATATTTAAATGTCAGTTTTAGCCGACTTCATTTATTTTAATTTTATATTCAAATAATGATTCAATATCTAAAAGTAATTAATAATTAAAAGCTTTTCATTGCTAACAAGTGTGCAAATCTTGCTATTGAATACAATTAAATAAGTTCTTGTCTCTCAGGCAGGGAATTCGGTGGCACGTTGTGACAATTTTCTTTCCCAAACATACACACGCACTTGAGTTTTGAGGTGTTAAATTTTTTATTGTTCATTAACATTTGGTGTTTGTTTATTTCTCTTTTAAGTCACAAAAGAATAAAGTGAAGTAAAGAATTAAATGTTATTTGAAATCAAGGCAAGAAATTTCTTCAACCTATTATAAATCATTTATCTAAGAGGACATGCCGGATGTTAAAGTAACACCTTTGGGAGCTGGCCAAGATGTGGGTCGAAGTTGCTTACTTTTATCAATGGGCGGTAAAAATATCATGTTAGATTGCGGCATGCACATGGGCTATAATGATGAAAGGCGCTTTCCCGATTTCTCGTATATTGTTCCAGATGGCCCGATAACCAGTCACATTGACTGCGTTATTATTTCTCATTTTCATTTAGGTAGGATTTCATCATATCACTCCTTTACTGACACATAAACATATGTACATATCTGTGGTTTTCATTAATAACCACCTATGTTATACATTTCTCATTTCGAGTTTATGATATCAAATTGCCAAATGCTTTGTAGAAAGTTCTAAGAAAATTTTGAAAAATATGGCCCAAGTAGGTGCATTACTATTTATTTCTAAAACAACAAAACAACTTTTACCTTTTTTTAAATAAGCTTCAAAAAGAACTTTTCTTTTATTTTTGGACATGGGCTGTTATTAATGAATACCACAGATATGTATCTCAAAAATTCATTTTTTAAGTTCTTAGATCATATTTAATCTTCTTTACAAATTTTTATTTTATATATTGAAATCTGTAAACATATCGCTCATTTAATTCAATAGTGTCACAACTCAAAAAAATTAGCATACAACTTAATGAAGACATCAAAAAATGTTCTCTCACGCATTTTTTGAGTTATGACACTATTGAAGTAAGTGAGCGATATGTATAACTAGCATTTTTTTAGTTATGTCTCTGTTCCAATAACGCAGCGATATGTAAATTTTGCGATTATAATAATTTTTTCATATTCATTCATGTATAGACCACTGTGGTGCTTTACCCTATATGTCAGAAATGGTTGGATATTCTGGCCCCATCTATATGACCCATCCCACCAAAGCTATAGCTCCAATTTTGTTAGAAGATATGCGCAAGGTGGCTGTAGAACGGAAAGGTGAATCGAATTTCTTTACCACACAGATGATAAAAGATTGCATGAAAAAAGTGACTGCTGTGACTCTTCATCAAAGTGTCATGGTCGACAGTGAGTTGGAGATTAAAGCATATTACGCAGGCCACGTGCTGGGAGCCGCCATGTTTTGGATACGTGTTGGATCACAATCTGTCGTATATACAGGTGATTATAATATGACGCCCGATCGTCATTTGGGTGCTGCTTGGATTGATAAATGCCGGCCAGACCTTTTGATATCAGAGTCCACTTATGCCACTACTATACGTGATTCTAAACGTTGTCGTGAGAGAGATTTTTTGAAAAAGGTGCATGAATGCGTGGCCAAAGGCGGAAAAGTGCTCATTCCCGTGTTTGCATTGGGAAGAGCTCAAGAGCTGTGTATTCTTTTGGAAACGTACTGGGAGCGCATGAACCTCAAATATCCTATATACTTTGCATTGGGCTTAACAGAGAAGGCCAATACTTATTACAAAATGTTTATCACTTGGACTAATCAAAAAATCCGTAAAACATTTGTTACCCGAAATATGTTCGATTTTAAGCATATTAAGCCTTTCGACAAAAGCTATATTGACAACCCCGGTGCCATGGTAGTCTTTGCAACGCCGGGTATGTTGCATGCCGGCTTATCACTGCAGATTTTTAAAAAGTGGGCTCCAAATGAAAACAATATGGTTATTATGCCGGGTTATTGCGTTCAAGGAACAGTGGGCAATAAAATTCTGAGTGGAGCCAAGAAAGTTGAGTTTGAAAATCGTCAGGTGGTGGAAGTTAAAATGTCTGTCGAATATATGAGTTTTTCAGCGCATGCTGATGCTAAAGGTACGTACATAATATATACAAACATACATATTTATGTATATTTGATAAACTATTAAAACCGCGATCAATCAAATCATTCGTGCCATTACTACGAAAGACGGAGTTCTTTGAATGAAATATTTATTTTAATATATTAAAAAATATCTATGCAATTTAATCGGAAAGAACTTTATAGTTGAAAATTAGGGGTGACGAACGGTAAATCCCGAAACTCGGAATATTTTCAGAAATTATAACTTGGACTTTTAGAGATTCAAATCTAATAATAATTTATTTCAATATTTTGCTGCAAGTTTGTGTAGCTTTTTTAGGAAATGTATGTACATTATCACTAAAAATGATAAAACGCAATAAATTTTAAAAAATGAATAGTAAAAAAAATATTTAAAAATATATCAAATCCTCAAAAATCCCTAGATCCCATAAAATTCCCAAAACAATCCCGATCGTCATTCCCATTAAGAACTGGATAAGCAAATAATCAAATATATTTTAGGTATTATGCAACTTATTCAAAATTGCGAACCAAAAAATGTTATGCTCGTCCACGGTGAAGCTGAGAAGATGCAATTTTTGCGAACAAAAATCCGGGAAGAATTCAATATCGAAACTTATATGCCCGCCAACGGCGAAACTTCCGTTATTTCAACACCAGTCAAAATACCCGTGGACGCTTCAGTTTCTTTGTTGAAAGCAGAAACGCGCATTTACAATGCTCAACCACCCGATCCAAAACGCAGACGTTTAATACATGGCGTTCTGGTTATGAAAGATAATCGTATTATGCTTCAGAACCTCACCGAAGCTTTAAAAGAAATAGGAATTAATCGTCATGTGATGCGCTTTACATCTAAAGTTAAAATGGATGATCCTGGCCCTAAAATGCGCACGGGAGAAAAATTATTAGCATTGTTGCAGGATAAATTGGCTGGGTGGACAGTGACAATGCAGGAAAACTGCACAATTGCTGTTGAAACGGTGGAGATCAAAATCGAAGAAGATGAAAAAGATGCTAAACATAAGACGCTATTGATTACATGGACTAATCAAGATGAAGATATTGGTGCATACATATTGAATATGTTGCAAAATATGTGCTAGTCTCATAAAAAGAAACTATTTCATTTTCTATTCCTGAAAGTTTGAATTTCTGTAAAATATGTATGTAATTCGAAATAAACAACAGATGCTTATAGCTGTGTATTTGCTATTATTCAATCAACTAGAATTTATTTTTGTAAAATAACAAAAATTAAAAATTTTAAGAACCCCCGATATATCCAGAAAAGATGTGATATCTTCTAAGCGGCTGAACCGATTTTTTTTTTAAACATAGCTAAGAACACTCTCGATCAAGTCACCTTTCAAACAGAAAAAACTAAATTGAAATCGGTCCAGCCGTTTGGTCTGTACGAGTACTTGTACAGACACACAGATAGACAGACACACACTACATACTTATAACACCCCTTTTTTTGGTCGGGGGTAATAAAAAATCTTAGCTGAAAATAATACGAAGACATAAATAATGGAGTCCGCAAGAGTTTTTAATTATAATTTTTGGACGAGTGATTATAAGAGCTGTAAAATGTCTATAGATTTTGTTTAAATTCTACAATCTTTCCAGTTGTAATTCAGAACTCGTCAATTGTAATTAAAATTTATCAATTTTAATTCAGAAAAATTGTATGGCCAAAAATTATAGCGGAATTCATGGTATGTCTTGTAGATCTTTTACGTCTTGTAGCTTTGGTAATTGTTGTTGCTTTCCTTTAAATTTAACAAAATTTACCAAAGCTACAATACTTAAAAGATCTACAAGGCCAACCGTGGCTTCTGATAGGAATAAAATTGTCTTGCAAGTTCTTACATTTACTTTTTCGTATCTGAGAGAGTAATTTTGTAAATTTCTGCTCTACTCTCTCGTTGCTAGTTTCTGCTGGGAAAGTAAATAAACAGACCCAATAAAGTTTGCTCTTTTTCTGAATTGTAATGAATGTGCCTTGATTGAGACTTTCTAAATTACAATTGACGCTTTCTGAACTACAACTGGAAAAGGTGTAGAATAACGAAATGAAGGTGAATTCTGCAGTATTAACTCAAAAATTGCGTTTTTGGGTTATGACGTTGTTTGAGTAAATGAGCGATATGTATGTATGTATGTGAGATTGATGCTTCTGAGTTTTCATTTAAACATATGTCCATGTTTCCATGTTTTCTGAATGGAAAAATAATATATCGTCAGCTGAAATGCAAAACCACACAACTTACAAAAAATTTAAAATCGAATTGAAAATGAAAATATGTACTGTGTACTTCAGTCACTTGAATAATTTTTAGTGTTTTACCTCCTATGAAATTAAAAAAAATTAAGTAACGTCATTTTGCATTTCAGCTAACGATATGCAGTTGTGTAAGCAATTTAAAATAGAAAAAGTAGTCATGAAAACATTACATATTTATGATTTGTCCATAATTTAAAATTAGCTTTTCAAAAATTATTACCGAAATCGGTTGAATATAACGGTTTCCATTACATATCGTTCATTTACTCAAAGAACGTCATAACTCCAAAAATACCAGTTTGCCAGAAAACAAGTTTGAAGTTTTCAATTTACACACAGCTTAATGGAAAAAGAAAATTTCATTTTTCTCTCAAGAGTTGAGAAAACAAGATATTTTTATACAATGAAAAATGCATTTTTTGAGTTATGACGTTCTTTGATTAAATGAGCGATGTGTATGTATGTATGTGTGCATAAAAATAGATTTTTATCAAGTCAGTGTGTATGTAATTGATTTATTTATTTATCTATTAACTTAAAGCTATACAATTTTAAGCTAATGGAGGCGAGCTTTGGCTGCGTAGGCCTTAAGCTAAGGTGTTTATATGATTTGGCTTTATTCTTTTTTTTATTAGTTAATGGTCTAAGCTTATTGAGTTAATAAATGTACTTGCAGAAAAATATTTAATTATTTTTTTATATATAGCGTCTGGAATCGGTACAAATAATCAAAATAATGTCCATATAGTAAATCTACAGCAGCACTTGTGCAAGAAAATCTATTGTTTTTTCAATTCACATTGTTTTTTGTTGCATTTCATTCGTTTCATGCGGATCGACAAAATTTTAAAATATAAGTTTAAAGGGCTTTTATCACCTGATCGGGAGTACAAAGTATCCAGTATAGGTAGGTTATGTCTTGAAAAATTCTTTTTTTACAGCACGAAAAGAAAAAAACACATTCATATATATTTTTCACATACGTGAATGTAACACCGGGTCTTAAACAAAAATTCCATGTAATTTTTATTGTAAATGTTTACGGCGAAAATTTTATATATGGCATAATAATTATAGGAACTCGACCTATGGACTTGCATCATATTTCAAATTATATTTTACGAAAATTGAAACAAAATGGCAAAAAAACATTATAAATAAATTAATGCTTGTCACTTGTACACTCCAAATCGTGTGTAAACAAAAAATGTCAAACAACACAGATGACACAAAATTTAGTTGTCAAGAAAAAATTTTGGCATACGTCATGAAAAGTTTGTGAAAAATTGATTATTTATAAAAAAATATGAAAATTTACACAATAAATTTTATATCAAAAGCAACTTTAACTTATAAAGCTTAAGTGTATGTAAAGATATTTCAAGAAAATCGAAAATAAGGCCATACATTGAATAAGATCATTTGGAATTGTTAGTGACAGTGTAAAGAAAAAGCTTGAGCAAGTCGAAAAGCAACAACGTACGAAGGCCGAGCATAAAAACAAACGCGAAAAACAAGAGTTTTTTTTTGTATATTTATCAGCAACAAAAATAATCAAGCAGCTGTTAAAGAAAGAAAAATTATTAAGTTTTTGCATAAATATTAAGAAAACGGAAGATACAAATTTTTGTTAAAAAAGACTCGAGGAAAAACATTAAGTTTTCTTTAATTTGTTTTGTTAAATAGAAATTAGTAACAAAATATTTGGGCGACGAGCAAAGCACATGATGTGGTCGTTCTTTTCGCGCGACTCCTCAAAGGATTTCCCTTATGATATTGGTGAACCAGTAGCAGGCTTCGAATCACATTCCATATGGACACTACACAAGGCCAAACGTAAAGGGACGTTGGAAGAAGTATCGGTGTTTGTGTTTGACTTGCGAAATGGTGCAGATGCCAAATGCGACTTGGCGAAGGCATCATTGAAGAGACTGAAGACTCTTAGGCATCCTAGCATATTACAATACTTGGATTCATTGGAAACTGATAAAATGTTGTATGTAGCCACTGAGTTGGTGGAGCCTTTGGGAACCCATATACAAAAACTATCAACAGAAGGTCCTCAGAAGGATTTATATTTGGCTTGGGGCATATTTCAAATCACGGTAATATTATGTTCATGTCTAAATAAAGAAAATGATAAAAAATATATTTTGTTCCTGTAGAGAGCACTATCATTTCTCAACAATGATGGCAGTTTGAGACACAATAATGTTTCAGTGTGGTCTGTGTTTGTAAATTCCTCAGGCGAATGGAAACTGGGTAGTTTAGAGTATGTCTCACCTGCCGATGGAAATCCCATGCCACCAATTAAAGTGCCACCTACTCTGGAGGTCTATGATCCGCCAGAAAAAAATGACCAATCTAAATTGAAAGCGGCCACAAAATGGTAGAATTCTTGCATATCTTTAATATGATTATTGTTAATGTTTCACTTGATGTATTATAGTTCGGCTGATATGTGGGGATTGGGTTGCTTGGTATGGGAGTCTTTCAATGGTCCACTGCGCTCTCGAGGCGGCTTAAAAGATATCGATAATATACCAAAATCTCTTCAGTCTTTATACTGTGAGCTAGTTGGCGCTTCTCCCTCAAATCGTCCTAATCCAGCTGATATTATAACGAGATGTCGTAAACCGGGTGGCTTTTTCAAAAACGATTTGGTTGATACTCTATTATTTTTGGAAGAAATCCAGATAAAAGATAAAGCAGAAAAGAATCGTTTCTTTTCCGGTCTTACATTACATTTGGACAATTTTCCTGATAATGTGTGCAAGTAAGTTTTTTGTTTTGCTAATCAATATAAGTTTAGTGATAAACTTGTAACATTTTCTTTTGTCAGACATAAAATTTTACCCCAATTGATAACAGCGTATGAATATGGCGATGCTGGTTCAGCTGTATTAGCGCCAATGTTCAAGGTATTTAATTTTTTTAATTAAGTAATTTTTTATTAAAAATAAAGGTTGATGCGATCTCAAAAAATTCGGTAAAGAAAAAATTTATTTAAACATATCTTCTCATAATCAATCAAGTGCGGCTGTATAAGAATTGTTTTAATTCCTTTTTTTTTAACAAAAATATATTTTGCTCGTTTTTTTTTTAGTTGGGAAAACTATTAGATGAAGCTGAATATCAGAAACGTATTGTACCATGTGTTGTTAAATTATTTGGCTCCACGGATCGTGTAACACGATCACGCCTTTTGCAGCAGTTGGAATTATTTATTGCTCATTTGCAACCACAAGTGGTGAATGAACAAATTTTTCCACAAGTGGCACATGGATTTTTAGATACAAATGCAACCATTAGAGAGCAGACAGTTAAAGTAAGTGCAATAAAAGAAATTGAAAAAAAAATTCAAAAATTTCTGACCCATAACTTTTACAGTCAATTATACATTTGGCACCCAAGTTAAATTATAATAATTTGAACGTTGAAGTATTACGCCACTTTGCCCGCTTGCAAGCACGAGACGATCAGGGTGGCATAAGAACAAATACTACAGTATGTTTGGGTAAAATAGCACCGCATTTACATCCGCAGGTAAGTGATTAAATGAATTTCTATCACGGCTTGATTATTAACGCATTTAACAGGTGCGGCAACGTGTTTTGGTATCGGCATTTATAAGAGCAATGCGTGATCCTTTTCCTCCTGCTAGAGTTGCGGGTGTTTTGGCCTTAGCTGCTACCCAACAATATTTCTTACTAAAGTATTATAAAAATTAAGAGTTTTTGCTCATAAACCGGGTTAAATAAAATTATATATTATTAAATTTTGTAGTGAAGTTGCAAATCGTGTCTTACCTGCATTGTGTTCGCTTACTATAGACCCTGAAAAGTCAGTGCGCGATCCAGCCTTTAAAACTATACGTGGTTTTCTCGGAAAACTGGAAAAAGTTTCGGAAGATCCCAGCCTAAGAGAAACGATGGGTAGGTACATATGTGAAAATATTTTTTATAACTAAAATAAAAATGTATATATTTTTTTTTTTTGTAGAAGCAGATGTTCATACTGCCACTCCCTCAATAGGTAATGCAGCGGCCACTTGGGCCGGTTGGGCTGTAACAGCGGTAACCTCCAAATTCTATCGCAGTCAAAGTGATTCCTCGAGACCCCGACCTCCACTAACTGGACGTAATTTATCAAAGCCGGCTTCTTTAGGTTCATATACATGATCAACTTTTAACTCAGTATTTTAACAATTTTCTAATCTTTTTAAAATTTTTCTTTGCAGAACAACCTTCTAGCAGTAGCTTATCAACGACCACCTCATCAGTAACGTCCATGACTTCATTGGAACATGAAAGTAATGATACATCAGCCTCGGCATCTGATTATGGCAACAATGATTGGGATAATGAAAACTGGGGTGAAATGGATGTAAGTGTGTTTTTAAGCTAAGAAAATATAAGAATTCAAACTCCAACATATTGTTAGACATCACAGGATCCCAGTTCCCCAATGGTTAATTCACCCAATAACGGTACTCTAAATGCCTCAACTACTTTAGCTGAAGTCAGGGATGGTTGGGACAATGAAGAATGGGGCAGTCTGGAAGAAGATCCGGTAATTCTATTGCCTTTGACGATACTTTATAAAAATATACGTATATAACAATTACTTTATGTTTAGGGCGAAGAGGAGGCACAAGAACAGGAGCAACAACAACTTCAACAACTACGACAATCACCGTTGCGACCACATCAACAACAACTAGAACAACACCAATTAAATGAACTTATTGAACCTCTAGCCAAGCTCAACTCTCACAACACATCGCCCTCAAAACAACAATTAATAACAACACCCTCTCTATCAGCAAATTTACGGCCAAACGACTTGTCAACAAATTTTTCTTCGCTTACCAATACTATAACATCACAGTCACCATTCCTAAATTGCAACAATGTCAGTCCCCCTCAACAGAAATCGCCACAACATCATGTTAATAATTCAACGAATAATGCCAACTGGCACAGTGATTCATGGGCTGATGGTGAATTCGAACCAATTGATGAACCAATGACCGGTAAGTCCAACAACTGTTATTAATGTTTCCTAATTGCTGGATTTTTGTGGGCTACACTAGCATTTGCTTGAACAATATATATATATATTATTTTTAAACAGCAATGATCATGATGATTTTTTTATTTTGTTAAAATAAAATTCACACATCTCTTATTTATATTTTCTTTATATAACATTTTTATTTATGTATGTTTTTGTATTCACGTTACTTGTGGTTATTTTCAGCTTTTTAATTAATTTTATAATTTTAAAAATTTTCATAAATACATATGTGCCATAACCGCCAAAAATGCTTAAGCGACATTATATTCGAACATAATTTTTTTTTGGCGAAAATCTATTTTTTGCAATCGTAAATAATCGATTTTAATTTTTTTCATTTTTTTATTGTCATAAATAATCGATTATGGCCATAAAATAAAGTTCGAAAATTATGTCGCTTACGCTTTTTTGGCGGTATATATTTGTATATACGGATGTACTGTGTATATACATATGTATGTATTTTGTAAATACTTGCACTAACATTTTAAATAATTTGAGACCTATTGATGAGTCGGTTACCAGAGCATTTTTGTGTTTTTTTATATGAAAGGCAATTTTTAAGTTTTTTATTGTAAATTGTCCTCGTTATTTTCTTTTTGGAAAGGCTTTCATGAAAGAAAAGTTGTCTTTTCGGTTAGAATTACAGAATAAGGGGGCTGATCTTATCTAATTTAAACTTACTTAATCTTATCCCGATTTAGCCTAACCAACTTAGCTGGGGGAAATACCCATATTTTTCTGTGCAGCCCCGCACTTCATCAACACCCTAGTCTATCTACTTGGGTAGAGACTGTTATTAACATCAGCTATTTAACGTAAATTCTAAAAAGTCTAGTTTAATTTTTCTTCTCTTCTTTAGAAACTCACATTAATTAATAAAAATATTGCATTCAATAAGAAAATGAAATTACTGAACTTAAGCCCGAATAAGAAATTATTTCTGATTTATTTATTTATTTATAACATATTCTACAAAGTAAATTTAGAAGAATATGGTTGCACAAGTATGGACGGAGTAACTAGACCATATGCCCAAGATGTTATTAACAGAATTTTACAAAGTTTTTGTGACTGACTATACACGACCTATGCCTTCACATAGGAAGAAACTTTCTAATTTTTTTTTATATATATTTTTTTGAAATTATCATGCTTGATGATGACCCACCAAACATTCATTTTTATTTTGATTCTGTGTTGTTCGTTTGTTATCATTGTTCACAATGAAATTATAGTTACAGTGAAAATTTTTTCGAACTTGATGGGTTAATACTATACACACATTAACATATGACAGCAATGACAGCAAACGTTTTTATTTTTTTATTTTCCATCAAGCGTCGTCAGTGTCACACATACTAACAAATTTTAACTCATACTGTAAATAGGCTTGTTAAGCATATAGATCGTGTCTGAAGCCTTTACTTAGCCCAACTTCACATAACCTAGCCTACTTTTACTTAACTTAAACTAACCTAATCTTAGCAAAATTTAATATAAACTAACTTAACCTTATAGGGTCTTGAACACCCTAAACTATTCAATTTGCAATTTTTAATTTAATTTATCAAATAATTTTTAATTTAATGTTGATTTATACATATATTTTAATGCAATCACTGGTTATCACAAAATTTATATGTATCATATCTCAAGCATTGTGCTAAATTTTCTTCTCATTTTTGTTTTTAATGTTTTTAATTTTGCCTTTATTTTGCTTATAAAAAAAAATACCATCTTATTTCTGAACGACACTAATGCACCATATATTAACCCATTGTGGCTCGTTTAAGATTAAGCTATTAATATGTGATACAATTTTAAACTGCAAAATTGTAAATTATAAATATTTTAGGTAATGCAAAACTTGATGAGGCAAGACGAAAACGTGAAGAAAAAAAATTACAACGTCAGCGTGAACTAGAAGCACGACGTGCTCAGCGTAATAGTGGTCCAATGAAATTGGGCGCCAAAAAGCTTTAAAAACTAGCATTTAACTGTCATTTTGAAGCAGTTAAGTGTCCAGTTTTACTTGTGTAACTAAACTATAAATACATAAAGATAAATATCAAATATAGTACATAAATACATATAATTTTTTTTTCGTCTATACATACATAAATATATTTTTTTCTACATTAATATTTTTAGCTTAATTATGCAATATTTAATATACATACATATATAAAATAGAAATTATATAAAAAACAAGAAACAAAGAAGAAATACATTGCATGCCAGAATAATATTTATCAGAAACAAAAATTTACAAAATGTTTAGGAAAAATATTAATATGTACTTTAAGCATTGAATGCGATAACAGAGGAAACAAACAAATTCAAAATGCGAGTCGAAATAGCTAATAGAGATTTATATAATTTTTAAAAATTTTTAAACAATTTTAATTTCGCACTTTAATACGAGAACTTCGACGACTCCAATTCCAATCGTGCTGGTAGCTTTCCATATGTATTTCTAAGAAAAGAAAAGTTTTAAGTATACGAAAACAAATATAGGAATCGGTTGATCTGGCAGGCCATCTCTGAAACTTCCCACTAACCTATACATTTTTTTTAATCAAATTTAAGTCTATAAAAATTAGTCAATCGTGTCTGCCATGGCTTTGGAACGTCTTCAATTAGAGTGAAAATTTCCGAATCGCAAAAAAGGGGATTTGGTGTCTTTAATCCACATAATCATCCTTATTCCAGTTGTCGACATCGAAGTCACTTTAACACAATACCAAAAAATTGGGGCTTATTTACTCGCTCTCGAAAGCAATTTTGCGCTACAGACAATCTATTTCCCTTCCCTAAGGTCTAGAAAATAGCATATACCTGCCAACAGGAGTCAGTTGTTTTCGACAACGGGTACACAAGCCCCAATTTTTTGGTACTGTGTTAAAGTGACGTCGATGTCGACTACTGGAATAAGGTTGAATTTTTAACTTTTTCGAACTAATTTTCGAAAGGCAATTTGGAAACGGTTATGGGTGTCAAACTCAATGTAGAAAGTTATTTTTTTTTCTTTTTTTTTCAAAGATTTTTTTTAAAATTGGTTGCTAATGTGGAAATGTTATTCATAACTCCTCTTCTTTGTATATTGGTTTTAATTTCGCAATTAGGTAGATAAGATATATCAAACCTAAGTTCGAAAAATATTTTTTTTTAAATTAATTTTATTGCACTCACACTGCTTGGTGCAGTCGAAATTAAAACGAAAAAAATTAAGATTCACTTTCACACGGATGAAAAACTCATGATGACAGAAACGAATATCTAAAATCGATTTGACGAATAATTTTGATGGTACGAGTATTAGAAAAAAAACAAGTTTCTTTGAAATCTTTCGTCAACAATATTTTTCGAATGAATAACTGGATTTTAGGCAAACTGTCAGCATCACATAACTCACAAACGAGTCAACAAATCGGAAGAAAATTTAGCGCAATCGAATGTTCGAAAATTTTCGAACATAAAATTTTCACAAAACTGTTTTATTTTTAAAGAAATTTGAAACTAATAAAGCCGATCAGAACAAGTAGTTTTGTGCAAATTTTATGTTTAAAAATGTTCGAAATGTACCAAACCGAATCTATACACTATCTTACGACATCTAAGTGAGCTCAACATCTTTCGAATGCGAAAAATTTTCCTCTGATCCGTTGACCTGGTGGTCTACTCTGTAATTCGAATCGAAAGAAAATGCTTTCGAATTTGTATCCTTATAACATGTAAATTCGAAAGCATTTTCTTTCGATTCGAATTACAGAGTAGACCCCCTGTTCTTAGGTTATGAAATCGAGCAATAACCGTCAAAAAAGCTCAAGCGACACATTTTTTCGAACTTCGTTTTTGCGTACTTCAATTATCGATTTTTGTCAAAATAACAAAGTTTGCTTTAGCTTTTTTTGGCGGTTATGGTACGAAATGCGCACACATGCACAGAATAGACAGAATCCACTCCCATGACTTCAAAACTTCGAATTATGATGAAAAATGGTGTTGTTCTTTTCTAATAATAAAAAAAAAACGAAAGCAACTGGTTCTTTTGCTCAAAGACGAATAATTATTTCTAACTTCAGCCATCAGCGGTCGTTTATTGAAACTTTCTCTACCACCTAGATTATTATTAGATTATTTGAAATGTTGTTATTTTGACTCTAAATTATTTAAAATTTTTCTTTGTTGATTGATAGCCAGATTTTGTAAAAAAATTTCGTTTCTAAACGTTTCAAATTTGTATGAAAAATAACGAAAATTCGTTTCAAAAAATATTTTTATAAAAAAAAAACATTTCTATTTACAAAATCTGCCCTTGAGTTAAAAAAAAACTTCGCATTCTATGTTAATTTTTCGATCTGTCGCTTTTTTGTTGGCTGGTGTAAATAACAAGTTTTTCAGTGCTTGTATTACATAAAGTATATCACAGCAACTACTCACAATTCGAGCCATAATCGTCAAAAAAAAGCTTAAGCGATACATATTTTGTACCTCGTTTTTTCGATTATTTACGATCGCAAATAATGGTTTTTGGTCAAAAATTTAAGCTCGAAAATTATGTCGCTTAAACTTTTTTGGCGGTTATGGTACGATTTTTTTTAATAATTAGAATTAGAACGATCATTGGAAAACTATGCCCTTAAATAAAGAAATAAATAGATATATAAATAAACTATGAAATAAAGAAATAAATAGATAAATAAATAAATTAATTGATAATGAAATAAATGAATAAAAAACTAAAGCAGCCCATACACGATTCAATTCAATTTTCAATTGAGTCGGTTGTTGTCCAAATCAAAGCGTGTATGGCTTTGTCAATTGATTAGTTTGGCAGTTGTCGAGCTGGTTGAAGAAAAATCAAAAGATTTTGATTTTTCATGTTGACTAGTAAATCTTTCAATTCGATTGTGCCGTGTGTGCCCAAGTCTCTTGATTTGCTGTCAGAATTTATGTTTGTAGCTTCATTTTGTATAGAAAAAGTTATGTATTTTTAAAATTTTATTTAATTTCATCGAATTCTAAATAAAAAATATTAAAATTAATTAATAAAAGCAATAGAAGTTTTAAATTTTAAAATTTTTAATTGTGAAAAAATATAAATTTGACAGTTGAATGAAAATCTTTCAATTCAGTTTATGAAATGTGTGGCCAAGAATCAATTCAATTGAAAGACTCAATTCACAATTGAATTGAAACGTGTATGGAGTGCTTAAGGGCCAAACAAATGGCGCAACGCTTAGCGTTGACAAATGTTGTATGTATGTATTTTGTTTTTTTAATTTTAATTTTTTCATATAAAATTTTTCAACGCTTGGCGTTGCATTATAGAAAATTAGGCCCTAAATAAATAATTTAATAAATAAAAATATCGAAGTACATATATTTATTTGACGTTAAATCCAATATATAAATATGAATAATTTTGTTGTTGGTTGAGCACTCGCTTAAATCAATAATTAAAAAACGACATATTACTCAAACAACGTCATAACTCAAAAATTAAAATTTTTGAGTTAATGATGCAGAATTAGTCCTCATATCCACCATCTTCATATTGTGAAAAAATTTCATACATTTATCCTTATTTTACTCAACTCTTGAGAGAAAAATAAAAATTTCTTTTTCCATTAAGTTGTGTGTAAATTGAAAACTTCAAGCTCGTTTTCTGGCAAACTTGTTTTTTTTTTTTGAGTTATGACGTTGTTTGAGTAAATGAGCGATATGAAATTTTAAAACTTTAAATTGTATGATTACATATCGCAATATATCTCTTTTGTTGAAATTTAAAATATTTATGCGAAGAATCAAGGTTGGAAACCGAAACAAATAACGGTATCGGTATTGATACCGGTACAATTATTTTAAAAATTTCGGTATCGGTAACGGTAACGGTATTTTTTTTATTTCGGTATCGGTATTACCGGTACATACCGTTATCGAGTTTAAAATACCGGTATACCGCTATTACTGTGAAGTTATTAATTCATACAGTGTATATAGCAAAAAACCTCTTTTTATTAAGTTAAAAGTAAGTAATTTTACATAAACCCCCTTATGCAAAAAAAATATTTTACTTTAGCTTTAAAGTTCATAGTAGTTGATAAGCACTTTAAGGCTAACATAGCTTTATTAAAAAATCATATGCAAAAGACAACTTTAAATATTTTGTGATTTAATAATAAATACTGGTAACACCACCGTGTTCAACAACCACTTCACAGCTTATGATGTACAAAATTGAATACAATTTCATTCGGGTATTCAAATATTTTTTTTATTTTATTAAATAAATTTTTATTATCTTGAAGTAAAGCAACCTAATTTAAAAAATATGAGCTTCTGACTTAATAGGAAAACACAACCATGAAGTAAAAGTAAAAAAATGTGAAAAATTATCACAATTTGTTTTATTCGAATGAAAAGAGTATTTGAATATCCAGATTTTTTTGATTTGTTTTGATTGTATGTACATCACTAAAACATTTTTGTATAATTGTATTTATTTTAATATTTTTTTATGGATTTTGCTATGTATTTCGAAGCAGTTGGATAATTTGGTGATGTTTCCCATTACATGACAGAAATAATAAATTTAAGATAAGAGCAGGCACTTCTAGCTTCATTTTCAGATGTAACATGAATCAGTATGTGCTATATTAGTAAAAATATTTGAGGTAGAAAATACACATTTTGGAAATATCAACTTAAAGTAGTCTTAACAAACGTGGGTGCCTACTTTAGAATTTTTATACAATAATTTTTTTAGAATACAACTTTACCTTAACATTGCTTGGCAAAGCTTTATTAAGTTTTTTTGCATAAGACCCAAAGTCTTTAGTAAACAGTAACATAAAAAAACTAAGTTTAGTGTAGTGTAAACTTGTATGTTTGTATAAACATACATACATACATAAGTATGTTTAGATCAGAGCTGCCCGCAGAGAGAAAACCGAGAGAAAGGTATAGGTACATGTGTATTCATTACTATAAAAAGCCGATTGATTTTCGGCACTCTGACGCTTCTCTGAGCAGCCTGGTTATAAACGTTTATAGTAGTGTTTTTCAAACAATATTTCCCGGAAAATGTGCGACAATTACCGGGATTCTTTTGATATTATGGCAACTTGATGAGTGTCGTTATTCATTTTATGAATGCGATGGTGCAATAATAAGGTCATGGCACTAGCACAATAGCTAAAACTTTACAACAATTAAGGCCGAGTTTACATCTGGCACACATGTGCTCTGAGACTAAGAGGCCTTTATTTGTCATAAGCAGAACGTGACGTTCAAAATTTAATTCTACAATTCATAAAAGTAAAAACAGAAATGTGCAAGGAAATAAAAGAAAAATTACAAAATAATTTCAGATTCTCTTAGGCAAAAAGAACGATTCTGTTAATGCTTATTCTGCACTAGTGATGTACGAATATTCGGCAATTTTTAAATATTCATATTCGCATTCGTATTCGTCAAACTCAGGCGAATACGAATATTTTTCCAAAAAATTAAATAAATATGTAAATGCATGAATCCTAAACCAAATTTAAATAAATGGATAAAAATATTAGTTTGTACGAATCCATTAAGTTTTTTATAGAAATTTTTGCTCGTTTTGAAATATTATTTACTGACGATCATTAAAATTTTTGCGTAGGTTTTATTAACTTTAAAATGCGCCAAGAGGAGTATGAAGTTATTGTTCATAAAATTTTTTTAATATTTCATATTGCAGGCGTAAATAGAACCCTAATTTAATGTCTATAAATTTCATATTAAATACTCGTATTCGTATTCGCGAATATCGTTCCAAATATTCGTATTCGCGAATATCAAATATTGACATTCGTAACATCACTGTTCTGTACTAAAGTCCTATTTTCAAAGAAATATTTTGTAATATTTATTTAACAATATATTTTTTTTAAGTGCGGTCAGGCTTGTGTGTATTGTTTGGCCTTCGAGAGTTTTTCGTCCGCATAATCTTGCGGTTTTTTGTGGAATTTCTTTAACAACCACGTTGCTACTTCCTATGTGAGTCAGTCACAAAACTTTTTTAAAATACTGTTAATAACATCCTGGGCATATGGTCTAGTTACTCCACCCATGTTTGTTCAACACCATATTATGCAAATTTACTTTGTATAATATGTATCAATAAGTAAATAAATAAATAAATAATTTTTTTTTTTGCATTTACATATAATATTGGTATATATGCATCACTATTATTTAAAGAACTCAAATGGTATTATTTTTTTACTAATGTGCTTATAAAACGTTTTATTTAATCGATCTCATGAATTATAACTTTTTTATGTTGAAATAATTAAATTAAAAATATTTTGTATTGTTTTGCACTAGGGGGGGGGGAATTTCCCGGGAAGCCGAAAAGTCGTTCCCGCTTTCCCGTGAAATGAAAAAGTCCGGGAAAAGAAAAACTCTAGTTTATACATACATATGTATTTGATTATATTGTGCTTACACTTTGTTGTCGATAAAAAGTAATAAGAATAGAGCTGAATAAGAACGTCTAAAGGGGGAAATTTTGTTTCTGCAATTAATTTCAAAAAAAGTTAATTGAAATTAAGTTTTGTAATTTGTTTTACGGAAATCGGTATACCGGTACGTACCGGTATAGACATAAACGGTATTGTCGATACCGGTATTTTCTAACCGAAATGAGTTTCGGTATCGGTATTGATACCGGTACCTAATTTTAACGGTATTTGAATCGGTATCGATATTTTTACGATACCGTTTGCCAACCTTGCGAAGAATGCAACAAACAGTGTGTAGAATTAAAATCCATTTTTTTAATAATAAAAACTAATATCAGATTTTATAATGTTTAGAGAAGGGATTTATTTTTAATAAGTCAATTTTGTAAAAAAATTTATGTGGTGTGCAAAAACTTGTTACTTGCAGTCATTCAAAGGACTCGTTTATATTTTTTATTTTTTACGGCTAGATTTGGAATTTGGGAGCATACGAGACGTTAAACCAGGGGTGTTTAATCGTCAATTTCAATAACGAGCTGATTCGATCACGTTTTTTTCAGTTTGAGATGGCATTCGATATCAAACCATATTATTATATTGTTCGAAAGCGAATGCCATAATCTCGAATCAGCTCGTTATCGAAAGCGACGATTAGACCACAGCTGATTGTTTGTTTTTCATTAAGTATTCATATCATTATCTTAATAAAGAAAGGCTCAAAGTCATTCTTTTTTTTTAATCGAAATTTTAAAATTTTTCGATACAATAGAAATATAAAAAAAACTCGATTAAAAAAAAATAATGAGGTAGGTAGGGACTTTCTATATTAAGGTAACGCTGTGTTTGTATTAATATGTAATTTCTTTTTCTGTCTTTTTTTATTAAAATTTTTACAGTATTAGTTACTTGCTTATTTCTTTAATTTTAATTTAATAATTATTTTTAACATAAAAACTATCTACAGAAAGAAGGTTTCTTTTTTTTTTTTTGCATATTTTAGTCGTTTATATTATTAACGACCCATTCCACGATGTCACCAGAAATCGTTCGATCGAATACTTACATTGAAAACAACAACAAATTTTCTAATGTTATTGTTGTTTGCAATACAACTTGACGATCGAACGATTTCTGGTGACATCGTGGGACAGGCCGTAAATATTTTTTTTAAACAAAATTTATCTATTATCGACTTGAATTAAACAAAGAAAAAATTAAAATAAAAAAATTAAGAACGTAATTAGGTCTTAAATGAAATTTACTATTAAAATCTAAATTATAAGCTTATAAAATTTCGAAATTTATAAAGATAATTAAAATTATAAAATAAATTAATATAAATAACTAAACTGTGTACAATGATATTGACTAATTAAATTTAAACCGAAATTTATATTGTCAAAAAAAAAAAACAAAATTTATATGGTCAAAGTAACAAGAATAATTATTGTAAAATATACTAGATTTAACTTTAAACTTTCCATGTTCAGAGCTGTTTAAAAAAATATATAACAAAAAGTTTTTGTAAATCTTTTTGTAGTGAGTCCTTAGATACATATTCTATTTTCAATTTAAAATTCGCTTTCAAATTTACATACATACATATCGTTACCTAAAATGCAAAACAACATATCATCTAAAAATTCAAAAATTATGTTTTTTATTGTTTACGATTTACTTCAACATATTACATGTGTTTGGAATATTGCCAGCCTCTACTAAGTTAAAATCAAAATTTCAAAAAATATATTGTCATGTTGAGTTTTAGTTTTGTGATCAAGCTCAAACAAAGTTGATATTGAAGTATAAAAAAATTACCAACAACAAAAAAATTATAATAAAATCATGCAAGTTTCTAAAAAAAACTAATAAAAGATAATAAAAAATCTGACGAATGGAGGAATTATTTGCGACAGAAAGCCAAGAGAAATGAAAACTGGCTGCACGTTAAATTTCTGTGAAAAAGTTCAACCAGGCTAGGCTGTCTTATCTTTTTAACGAAAGCTTACGAAAGGAAATATTTTTAACGTTTTTGCCAGATATCATGGGACCAAAACAAACTTTATGACACCATATCATGGAACAAGAAAAATAATAGCTTTTATTATTTAAATAAGCGGTCGGAAGACGTCCCGAAACTAGAAACTATTTTAAACAAATATTTATAAATTATTGAAATGTGAAATACCGAAGTATAGTCACGGCCTTATTCATAAAAAAATATTTTTCATTTATAAGAGGTCTATAAAACAGGTTTTCACAAAAAAAGTGTTTAAAATCCAATTATGCAAATAAATTAAAATAAAAACAAAAATATAAAAACAACATTTTTAGTTAAAATTTTATTTTTCATCAAGATTTGGATTGATGATACGTTATTTTGTTTCAGAAAAATAATTTAAAATAATGTAGCGCACAATGTGCCCTTAATTATGAAAGTGGTCTAAGTCATAATTTCTTTGGTTCAGATATTTAGTAGATTACATTTGAACAAATCGAAAAATATTTTTATGCAATCTTTTAATTTTAAGTTGTAGTCTCGGTTAATATAAATTTATTTGTTATTTATTAAATGTTTATTGACATTTTTTTTAAGATTTATTTACTATTTCGAAGCAAAAATACATATGAGTTAGACCACTTTCATAATTAAGGGCAAAAAAATATATAGCACAAAATTTACTTTAGAGAACCGATATTTGTTATAAAAAATATATTTCTATTTTCATGTCAATCCAAATATAAAAATATAAGCCCAATTCACAGTATTGTGCAAATGGTCTTGCATCGTAGTACACCTATCCCTCGATTTACATGATACCTTGATTACACGATTTCACTTTTACGCGATTATTTTGGTTTTCGTGTAAATTGAGATTTACACGATTTTTTATGTGTTTTGAGTAAACGGTTCTGATATTTTTAATTTTGTTTTTGTTTTTATGAACAGCATTTATTTTATTTAATAAATAAAGGTTTGTTTTTATGTGTTTTCAGTAAACGCTTCTGATATTTTAAAAAAATTGAGGGATAGGTGTATAGTATATTAACACTCACCACTGAAAATTGTTAAGTGGTGAGTATCAATATACTATACCAGGGCTCAAATCGTCACATCCGCGATCGTATCGGCAATCGTACGAAAACGAGTTAAGTGCTACGTCAATCGTATAAGCTTAATGGCAATTCAGTACGTTCACGTATGTCATAATCCGAAAATCTTGTTTTTACATGACGAGTTGTACGTTCACGGATGTGACGATTCGACCCCAGATTGTGAATTGGGCTATAGATTAAATAACTCAGGTAGTTTGTATTTTATAACGCTTTCAGCTTCTCCTGGGGGTCTACTCTGTAATTCGAAACGAAAGAAAATGCTTTCGAATTTGTATGCTTATAACATGTAAATTCGAAAGCATTTTCTTTCGTTTCGAATTACAGAGTAGACCACCTGTAAATTTTTTTAAAGTGATTTTACCTTATTTTGCATTTTAGGTGACGATATACTATTTTTTGTGTACACAAATTTTTTTATTTAAATTTTTTTTAAATTTTTTTTTTAAAGAAATTACAAGTGTCTTTAGTAGTTTTAAGAGTCAAATAATTTACAATATTTGACTCGCAGTTTATTTTAGAAGCATAACCAGGTTTATAATACAATATCGTATCATCTGCAAAATGGTGTATTATATTGATACTCACCACTTAACAATTCTTAGTGGTGAGTATCAATATACTATACCATTTTGCACATACTACGATGCAAGACCATTTGCCCGAAGTAAAATAGCTAAAAATAAAATTGCTACTAAACAAAGCTTTAAAAAAATTTTAATACACCTCATTTAACACCAGAAGCGCTGCAACTCTGCATTATAAGAAGACGTGCAAAAAACAGAGTTGTTAAATAATGAAGTTTTCCTCCATCTCTTCCTTCACAACCTATCGTCGCTATCAATATCCCTTTCATAAAAAAAGGTAACACCTATTTATTAGTAGTAGCAGGCATTCATTGCCTTAATGTAACTTGTCTTCAAAAAAAAAATAGCTTCTCTATCAATACCCATTTGTGTCATGAATTTCAAAGCACAAATAATAATTGTGTTTTTAATTTGTTATTTGGCCATTGTGTTATTTAAGTATTGTTAGGGTTTCCCTAAAAAAATAATTTCTTCTCTTTATACATAATTCCATAATTTTTGAATCACAATTAGCCCTATTTTTAATAAAAATACCCCGAGCAGTTTTCTTTCTACTTCTTGTTCCTCTATTTTATAAAAAAATAAAAGAAGTAAAAAAACAAAATTTTTTGAAGTCAGTTAAAAATAGCTGACTTCGAAGATTCCAAGTTATCTCTCACTTTTATAGCTATGCTATTTATGGCGCGATACAAGAGTTAGGAAAATGATTTTCGTAACAAAAATAATCGATACTATTACAGTTATAAATTTATTTGTGTTTTGATTTCTTTGTACTTAAAAGCTGACTACGAAAATAAACGAAACAAATTGTTTGTTTTTGTTTTGTTTCGTTCTTTGAAGTGAGTGAAACAAAAACAATGAGAACTATTGCTCAATTTGTTTTTGTATTGTTTTTGCGTATGAGCAAAAATCAGAGAACACAGCCGATTGGCTAACAGCCGCCACCGCACAGTGTTCGATTTAAGAATTTAGGACGACAAAAATCATAAATTTGTAAATAATTAAGATACGAGTCCTAATTTTTTGAATTTTCATATTAAATTTGTTCATATTAAATTTATTTATATATTTGGGGTATTCACAAAATATGAACTTTAAACTTATTTACACACATATTTTACAATAAAAAAAAGTAAAAGAAATTTCATAAATTAACAATAATATACAAAAATAACAATAACTTATTCTGAGTTGCTGCTCATATTGTACTTTCGAGAAATAATTTAATGGGGCAGCTTGGGGCAGGAATTTTATGTAAAGTCTATAACAGCAAGGTTGAAAAGATTACAGAAACGTTTATGGATGTGGTGAAACGGATGGATATCAAAAGATTTCGTCTGAAAAAATTAAGTTGTTTGGTAATAATTGTAAAAAAACTCACTTAGCTTAACACTTAATAAAAAACTTACCATTTGTTAGAAAATAATGTGTTTTTGTGTGTTAGTTAAAAGGAAGTCAAAAGTTACAATTGAATTTAAAAAAAATTTATATGCATCTAGAACGCCTTCTACTTACTTTTGAATTTTCCCAAAATATCCATAGTATTTTTGTGTTTTTCTTTTTTCTTTTAACATGTAATTTAGAGTAAAGTTATAAGCATACAAACAGAAAGATATACAAAAATCATATAGTTTTAAGCTAGTCTGGGTCTTCGCTTGCAAATAGTGTGGTCAATTTAAATTTTTTTAATTTTTGTCGTCCTATTTTCTGAAATCGAACACTGTGCACCGGCCACAAATAATACATTAGCCTAATTCACAATCTTGTGCAAATGGTCTTGCATCGTTGTATTTGCAAAATGGTATAGTATATTGATACTCACCACTAAGAATTGTTAAGTGGTGAGTATTAATATACTATACCATTTTGCACATGCAACGATGCAAGACCATTTGCACAAGATTATGAATTGGGCTATTAATTTAATCGTATGACGCTACGAAAGAAAATAATGGGTATTAAATGAGAACTTTTTGAAATATTTGCGGCGAATTTGACATCATCATATAATATAACTTTATTGCATTGTTATTTAACACACCAAGTTTTTTTTTTATATAGCTAAGCAGCATAGCTATAACCAGGTGTTCTAAGACACCTCTCTTCTTTTCTAATTTTCTAGTCGTCTGTTAAGAAAAGGAAAACAATTAATTTTCTTGTAATTATATCTTGGGGAATATTAAAAAATTTGGCTGAATATAAATATGAACTGCAATTACGTTACATCTACGAGCTTAATCGACATACTTTTTTAATTTCGTTTTAAAGAACGTAAATAAATGATTTTCGTAAAAAAAAGAAGCTCGAAAACTTAGGGCCATTTTCACAACTTGCCTTTACTTAAAGGTAGGATTTTGTCTGCCCGATCAATATCTTTGCATAATTACAACTTAAATTTTTTTATTGTTATTATTATTAGTAATAATTGATAGAAAAAATAATAAATGAAGATTTTATAATGCAAAGCCATTTATAGGGTAGTAAAATCCTGCCTGTAGCTAAAGGAAAGTTGTGAAAATGGCCCTGACAGGATGATATTCACAGCACCAGACTAAGGGACATTATTACAACTTAAAGTTAGTTAAAAGTAGGACTTTATCGAACGTATAAAAACTTTATCATTTGCAAAATTTTACTTTAACCTAAAGTGAGCGATAAATTACAGGCAATTTTATCCTGCATGGTAAGTTAAATCCAATTTTCACTAATGGAAAGCTTTTTATACGTCCGATAAAATCCTACTTTTAACTAATTTTAAGTTGTAATAATGGCCCTAAAACTCGTACCTAAATTTCTAGAAAAACAAAACTTTTTTCTAATTATTATATTATGCAACTACAGCTGACTGGGCGGTTTTATGTACTTACCTGGGTTATTTTCACCATGAACATAACGGTATTAATTTGAAACGGTACCCACGTTATGGGTTGCCATCATTGATGATAAATGAAGGATTACTATTTATCACACATTTGTTTATACATTTTGCATTATTCTTCGAACAAAACAAATTTAATTAAAATTTTATAAAATTCATAATATCACATTATGATGTTACAGCGTAGAATTATTATTATAATTAACTGTTTAGGTTAACTTGGGGCCACTTATACTGATAGATGTTTAAAAATAATTTGAAAGATATATGCACTTTGTTTAAAGAAAAATTTTTGATGTTTTATTAATTATTTTTTTTTTTTAGTTGAACAATCATTTTGCTACTTAGGGCTAATAAATCAGTGCAGGTTAATCTCTATTTTTGGTTTAAAATGTGTTTAAATCAGCAAACCTATAAATCAGTGGATTATTTAAAGCAGCTGTAAACGCATAAAATTGGGCGTTTAAACTACCAATACAGGCCATTGTTACTTACAAACCATATGCTTTGCATTTAAAGAGCTCTCAACTTTTATCCAAGCTTCTACTTTCTCTTCAAATCCTGTTCGATCTGTTTTCTTACACTCTATTGCTCTTTTATACTATTCTACTTTGCCTAGCATTAATATAATTTCTTTCTCAATAAAGTTTGGCGACCTTTAATTAAAATTTTTAAAAACGTTTGCCTTTTCGATTGTGCAAAGAATTGATAGCCTGCTGCAAAACAGCTGTTTTTCACATTTATTCTAGTGCTGCCACAATATTATTTTTTAAACTACACATGAGCTATGGTTCACTGATTTACTCCTGTTGAGTTTAAAACACATATGTATAAAGTTGAGCTTAGATTAACTAAACCAGAGTTTAAACTTTCACTAGTTTGTTAGTCTTTAGATATTAAATATTGCTTTTAGTACATTTTAATGTTTTGTAAAATTTTTGTTTTTTTTGTTTGTTTTCTAAAAAGAAAAATAAATTGTACAGTTTACAAAAACTAAGAGAAATATTTTAAAGCATAAATTAATCTTCAAAGCTAGCAAAAATATAAGAAATTAAAAAATTGTATTTTTACGAAAAATTGCAAAAATATTTTTATAAACAAATTAAAATTAAATAAATAACACAATCTCCTTGAAATGCAAAACCGACTATGTAATTAAAATGTAAATGTTGAAATTAACTAAAAAAAACATAAATAGTTTTTACAGATTTTTAATTGAGTTTGTAAAACTATAAACAAACCTTATAAAAACATGAAACACGAGCACCATTTAACATAAATTAATTTTGCTATAAACTAAAAAAACAAATTTTAATTTTTTCCTCAATTAAACGCATTCAAAATATCGGAAAATTAAAGAGTATTTTTGAAATTTCAAACCAAGTACTTAGAACAATTTTTTTTTCTTAAAAAAGATTTAAAAATAAAAAAATAAAAACAAAAAATCTGTGTTTTTTAACAATACATACAAATACAAATGTATAAAAAATAAGAAACAAAACGAAAAACTTTAAACTTGAAATTTTTTCACTTATAATTCTGCTCCTCCAAAATCCTTCCGTCTCGCCACTCCTCTCAACTATAGTTGTCATATTTAATTGTATGTTATTAAATAAAAATCATAAAAGTTTTTCCATTTTACAAAAGCAAAAAATCTCATTGTCCGTTACATTTTTCCCTCGATTACCACGACAAAAAGAATCAAAAACACTCTGCAGACACAAGCGAACAAGAACAAAAACATGAAAAAAAATTATTCGTCTTATAGAAGAAGATCGTTAAACATTCTCGCTATAGCAACATTTCATATAATATCAGTTATCATGTAAATATTGAACCTTTAGGAAAAGTAAATAACAACAACGTTTGTTGCAAAGAATTATATAAAAAAAAACAAAATTAATTTATTGAAAAAATATTAAAATTTCATTAAAAAAATAAAGAAAAAAATTAAACTAAATGTTTAGACAATTTTTTAAGACTGCAACCAAAAGAGATAAAAATTAAAAAAAATACATGAAACAGATATGTATAAAGCAAAATTCATTGAAGTGGTAATTTAGTAATTAAAAATAAAAACAAAAAATAATAAAAAACAAAAAAAAAAAATTAAAAACCTGTCCCACGATGTCGATAGAAAATGTTTGATCGATTGCTTATATTGAAAACAAAAACAAATTTTCTTATTCTATTGTTTTTAACACAAATTTTCGATCGAACGCTTTCTGTCGACATCGTGGACCAGGCCCGAAATGAGTTTTAAAATGGGGTTGCTAATTATTATGAAATGGATTTCAAAAGTTGTGAAAATAGTGTTATACATACAATATACTTTTTTTTTCATAAAGAAATACTTAAGATACTTTTAGGCTGAACAAGTATGGAACTGTTCGCAAATGCGTTACTGTGCAGCTTGCTTTTTATGCGCAATAAGTACGTACAGTGTGTCAAGTATGTGTTTTTTATGTTATTTTATAAAAAAAAGATCTTGTTTTAAAACAAAAAAATATTTCGCACTTACTTCTAATTATTTACAAAAATATAAAACAAATAAAAGCCCAATACAGATACTACTCAAGCTTTTTTTTTGTGGTGTCAAGAAACTGTTTTCACAAATCTTAAGATCTGTATTTAGCATTAATTTTATTAAAAAAATATGTGAAGTCACTCTGACTCGCGCACGAAGGGTTCCGTACGGACACTAGATATGTAATAATTTAGGAAATTTAGCCTATAATATAGTTTTGGCATTTTTTTCGGTTTGAGCGTTTTTTAGTTTTGGCGTTTTTTCGGTTATGGGGATTTTTTTAAAGTCTTGGCGCTTTTTTTTAGTTTGGACACTTTTTTCTCATTTTGGCGATTTTTTCGGTTATTTTTTTGCATTTTTTCATTTTGGCGATTTTTTTTTTCATATAAACCCGTTTTGGCGATTTTTTCGGTTTTTGGCGTTTTTTTTTCATTATGGCGATTTTTTTCATTCGGGCGATTTTTTCGAATTTGGCGATTTATTTTAGTGTTAGAATTTTTATTTTAATAATCGCGATTTTTTTTCGTTTTGGCGATTTTTTTAAATTTTTGGCGATTTTTTTCGGTTTGGCGATTTTATAATCTTGCGATTTTTTAGTTTTACCGTTTTTGAAAATTTCAAGAGACCGCCTCTTACCTTTTGCAAGATACAGCAAGTTTTCAAAATTACATAGTCAAAATTGCATTAACTGATAGAACACCCTTCAATTTAATTTTTTTTCATTTTAGTGTTTATTGTTGTAGTCTGTATAAAAATACACTAACTTTACAGATTTCAAGTGTCAATATACATACATATGTATGTATGTAAAGGGTGTTTTTTATTGAGGTATAGAACTTTAAGTTGGCATCACTTTTTTAACTGGCGTCCATTTTATCAGCTGTCAAGTGATTAATATTTAGTTTGGTTTGCCATTTCATCATGAACAGGTTGACAAAAGAACAACGCTTGCAAATCGTGCAAATTTATTTCGAAAATAATGGTTCAGTTCGCGAAGTTTACCGCAAGCTCCGTCCATTTTATGGTCGACATAATCGTCCATCAGAGCAATTAATTCGGTTAACCATGGATCGTTTTCGCACTACGTTTACTCTATGTGATAATACGCATCCGCAGAGACGTCGAACAGTGCGCACCGAAGAAACAATTGCCGCTGTAGAGCAAAGTGTTGAAGAGGACCCGAATGAATCGATTCGCCACCGTGCACAGCAATTGAAGCCGACTGACCGACTATTTTGTTCCCGAATTGGATGGCATGAATGTGGATGAGTTGTGGTTCCAACAAGACGGCGCTACATGCCACACAGCGCACGTCACAATCGATTTATTGAAGGAAACATTCGATGAGCGCATAATTTCGCGGAATGGACCTGTCAATTGGCCACCAAGATCGTGTGATTTGACACCATTGGATTATTTTCTTTGGGGATATGTGAAGTCGCTCGTCCACGCCAACAAACCAGAAACGTTAGGGGACTTGGAAGCCAACATTCGTGGCGTTATTGCCAACATACGGCCCCATATGCTCGAAAAGTGGTTGAAAATTGGACCTGTAGAATTGGCTTTATTCGAGCCAGCCGCGGCGGCCACATGCCCGAAATCATATTTAAACATTAATGGCATAAAATTATCCTTCCAATAAAGCCAAATTGATGGACATTAAAACGATTTTCTTGTGTTTTATTTCAATTCGAAGTTCTATACCCCTGAAAAAACACCCTATACATACAATTGTATGGGATTTTAAAATTTTTCGTTGGTCGTTTTGGAACACCCTTTAATTTTTAGCTCTCATGTATTTGTTGTTGTAGCGGCCAAGGCTCTAGATACTCTGTCCAAATTTCAGGTCCGTAGCACTTACGGTTCCTGAGAAAATAGCGTGTGAGGGACAGACGGACAGCGTAGCGAAAACAATAGGGTTCCTTTTCACCTTTGGTGTACGGAACCCTAAAAAGTAACTATTAAAATTCAGAAACAGAACGGCACAGCACAGAACATCAACAGAAAGTAAAGAACAATGAAGCCTTTACTCACATGAATAATTACTGATTACTGGGGGTTTGTATACAGAAAAAGAAATTTTTAATTGTTTATTTGACGACTGTGAATATATTTCTATAATACCGGCTAGTTGAGATTTGCAAATACAGTTTTTATTTACAAATAAGACGAGTATAAACGTAGTATAGATAGCTACTAAATAAAAAAAAATAATAAAATCTATGATAATAATGAAATACTGGTCAAAATGTGGCATTTGATATTGATCGAAATTCCAATAGAAAATAAATAGAAATGCCGTAATTTGCCCCAGTTCTTAAGATTTAGAAAAAAATGGGCGTCTTTTGGGCATATCACTTATTTACTTAAAAACTAGCATAATATTCAAAAAATTTACTTAAACATTTACGGTCTAATTCATAAAAAATATTTTAGGTTTATTACAGGTTTATTTGACAAATTTCCCATAGAAATATGTAAAATAAGCGCTTAATAAACCTGAAATATTTTTTATGAATAAGGCTGTTAAAGTTTTGATAAAAAAATTAAACTTCGATTCTGAAGAGGATAATATATATATGGTATTCTTTTTAGGCATAATGCATAGTTGTTAAATACCTTAAATATCAATTCTTTTGAAATTTTACATATGTATTTTTTAATAAGTTCTTCACTTGGAATCCATTCTTTAAAATCGTTTTGAAATAAATTTAAAGCAGACAGACAAGTGTCTACTTTCAGTCTATTTGAAACTTTTTTAGCAATGCTAATTTATGTTTACGCTTTATGTTTTTTTTTTGTAATTTTTTTTTATAAAGATGAATAAATAAGGTAATCTGGGAATATTAATTTAATTTGGCCAATTTATCCATTGACTTAAACGATTAGTTGCAACATATCATCCTTAAAACAAGCTCCATTTCAGCAATAGTCACTTTCCTCCGAAAATCAGTATTTTTTTTTGTGGTAAAAACTCTGATATTTTTAAATCATTATGCTAAAGCGAATTTGTCAAAATTTCATATTGTCATAAAAGATATCATTTGGCACAGCAGAAAAATGAAATTTTTTCCCCACAGGCAATTATTTTTGTACCATAGTACTTTTCTATAAAATCTTGTTGAATGTGGTAGACTCTGTACGAATCTGCGTACATGTATTGTCAAAATAAAAACGAAAGTTGACTTTGATCAAAAAGAGGCACAAAATAATGCAAATGATACAAAAAGGGGATTTAAAACTAACACACACTATACAAGTAAACTGTGCAGTTTTTATTTTAAAGCTATAAGTGAAGAACACAACATGAGCAAATATTACTCTATTTTATTAATTGCTGTGGCAATAAAAACAGCCTAAATCCTAAATGTGTTAATCTTTTTAACAGCCATTTCTCTATTTGCATCGGGGTATTTTTCCTTTAGTTTATTAAATAATTTTTCGTAGGCTTCGATTTTCACAATTCTATTGCTATAATCACTGCTTTTAATGCGCCATAATGCAGGCGATTCTTTGTATAATTCTAGGAACTCTGTCCAGAATATTTTTTCTGCGCTCATTTTTTGTTTTTAAAACTGAGCGTTTGCAACATACACTACACAAGTTCACTGTACAGTTTTCAAACTTGAGCAAATATCAAAATCGTTTTGATATTTAGTCAGTTCAGTGCGTAAATAGCACAACCGCCCCCATACACTACACAAACGTACTGTACAGTGCCAGACTTGAGCACTGAACTTGTGTAGTGTATGGCCGGCATAAGGCGCATAAAAAGTTGCAAGGCGGTTGAAAAAGGGGCAAAATGTGACTTTAGTCGCACAACGGTAACGCTGTCAGTAATGCAGTATTGTTCTGGAGAGTGCGTAAACAAGCCCCAAGTTTTTGGTATGTATTGTGTTAAGGTGACGTCGATGTCGACAACTGGAATAAGGGTAAATGTTGAAAAAAAGCCATAGCTACATATGTAATAAATATTTATTGGAATCTGGAAAATTTTTAGTTTGCTTTCGTATTCCTTGCTTGGTCAGTTGCAGTTACACAGAGAAAATAGTGCCTACTAAATACCTCATAAAATAGAACAAAATTAATAAGAAATCTCTATGGTTTTTTTTTCAATACGGAAATCTTATTAATTTCATAGAGAAAACCTTTTTGAAAAAATCAAGAAGAAATCTTGTAGTTTTCATGAGGTTATCTTATTGATTTTTTTAATAAGGTTTTCTTCTTGATTTTATGAGGCAACCTCATAAAAAGAAAAAAAATTTATGTCTTTATTCTTTGTGCTTTGCTTATGTATTTTCATTTAAATTCTATACCATATACTTATGTATGTATGTATGTATGGATGTTATTCCCTGTAGTCAACCTAGAACCATATGTCTCTATGTCAATACTCTTTCTCCAGCAACAATTGCACTATTATGTTGTGCAATAATATTAAATAAATATATGTGACGCGCAAAATAGAAAGGGACCTAAGGTTAAAAACCGGTTTTGTTCAGGAGAGCCATTTTGAAGATTTAAATACGTGTATCTTTGGTGTACCATCACATCATAAAACGCGCATATCTCTGGGAGGGAACACTTTTCGGGCATGGGATCGGTCTCATTCGATGCTCAGATGTTGTCCACATCAAAAAAAAAAAAAAAAAAAAGTGAAAATTGCTCTTTTTACCCTTAGGTCCCTTTCTCTATGCGCTGTCACATATGTAGACGAGGGTCTCTAAAATTTGCGAGTGAATCTTCGGTTCAAATATCTCCATATGGTCGTAAAAGAACTACCTTCTCAACAGTGTTAAAGTCTACTGATAGATTTTGAATAACAACCCTATGTCATTTCTCAATAGGCATTTACATTGGCTGGGGTACACCTAGTCAGTAGCACTATTGACAATGTCACTAGAAAATCACCATAAGTTTACTATTGACAACGAGATTGGATATATCGATATTGTAGACTAGAGCCCCTAAAATTCACTAGTGAATCTTTGGTGCCAATGTCTCCATGTGGTCCCGAAAGAACTACTAAGTTAGTAGTGCTATAGTCTAGTGGTGGATTTTCAATGACAAGCTAATGTTAAATGTCAATAGATGATACCATTGGCTGGGGTACACCTGGTCAGTAGTGCTACTGACAACGTCACTAGTAAATCACCACAATTTCACTATTCGCACTTTCTGCAGGGTTATTTATACATACTTACATACATACATACATACATACATACATATTATATTGTATTCTTAATTATTACTTAAAAGGAGGCAAGTATTGAACCAGCAAACTTCTGACTTATAGACAAACACTCTAACCAATATGCTAAAGCGGGTGCTAGACACATCAATATTCAGCTTCAATATGTGTGGTTGTGTGCGTTTTTTTTTTTAAAAAATTTTCACACAAATAGTATATGTGTGCAAATATGCTTATACAAAAACGGAAAAGATCATGAAAAAAAATTGTCTGTATGTCTATTTATAGATATGAAATAACAAGACACCTCATAAAATCAAGATTTCCTTATTAAAAAAATCAATAAGATGGTTTACACATAATCATACAGGCACCTAATAAAATCAAGAAGAAAACCTTATTGAAAAAATCAATAAGGCAACCTCATAAAATCAATAAGAAATCCCTATAGTTTACAATTTATAAGAAAACCTCATAGAATCAAGAATATTTTCTCTATGGATTGTTTTTTTGGTGCCAAAAATAACGGAAATTAATTAAAAAAAGTTGTGAATAATAAGATTTCTTCTTGATTTTATGTGGTTTTCTTCTTGATAAAATTAATAAGATTTACCACATAAAAACAATAAGGAATCTCTATGAAAAAATCTTCGCTTCTTTCTGCTGGGATACCCCTTAGCCTGAAAACATTTCATAGAGAAAATCTTCTTGATTCTATGACAGGGATGATACAATTGGTACAATTGTACTTTTTTGGTACTATTCAAACCCTAAAAGTACATTGGTACCGCCGTGACTCATTTGGTACTATTTGAAAAATTTGCGAGATACTATCCCTTGTTTTATTTTCACAAAAATAATTAATCGCGATCATTTAAAGTATAATCAATTTGAGAAAAAAGTGGCGAATTTGTTTTGTTGTTGAGAGCGAATACCTTGTTAGATGTGCATTAGACTTGATTGGTTTATTATAAAGAACTACATCTAACTTCACTGTTGTTTCGTTTTCAATATGATAGCGCCGTCTTCATTTATTTTATCTATTGTATTAATATAAAATTTGTAAGAAATAAAAAACTTGCTATATTAATAACATATCAATCGTTTAAGTGATGAAATTAAATGAAGCTAGGTATGCTACATACATATGTAAACGATTAAAATTTACTTTGATATTAAAAACTTTATATATCTAGAAATAAAATTAAAAGTTGTATACTTACGGATTTTAAAAGAAATGTTATAGAAACTTTTGCGAAACTAAATAAAGTTACTTTTCATAACGAAATTTTAACATGGCTAGCAAAATTCACTCCCGAATATGTTAGTAGTATAGTATCTCTCTTATTAAAAAATATTCCTAAAAGAAAATGGAAATTGTAATACTATAAATAACGAGTTTCGAGCTTTAAAAAATTAATTGGATGATCTAATGAGCTTTCAAAAGTTATCAGGAGAATATTGTCAATTCTTCACTCATCAGCGAATGTGGAAAGAGAATTTTCATAATCAAAACGAAGACTTGAAAGTCTAATACAAACAAAGGACTTACTGAGAGGCTGTAACTCATATTTTTTTTACGAAATTCAGTTTTTCAGTGATTCCCATATATTTAAAATAGTTTTAAAAGTAACGCTTTTACAATCAGTTGTACAAAAATATTACAGAAAGAATATTACAGTTTCTATTTTTTCTGTTTTTACATTCTCCTGCAAAATAGCAATTATTTGAGTTAGGGCCTTTTTACTTGAGACCAACGATATGTATTTACTGCCTGTTCCACTGTCTCTAATTTTAAAATTTCAGTTAATGATGCAGATTAATAATCCTCATATAGTTCTTTTTTTGGAACAAACAAAATTTTCATTTTTCATTAAGACGTGTGTAAATTGAAAACTTGAAATTTGTGATCTGGCAAAATAGTTTTTTTGAATTATGACGTTATTTGAGTAAATGAGCGACATGTTCCAAAAATATAAAAAAAAAAAGTTAAAAATACAAAAACTACCGATTTTAGTACTATTGGTTTCGAAAAAGTACAGAAATTGGTATTCTCATTTATCATCCCTGTTCTATGAGGCAGTTTTTTCTCTGTGTACTACCCTCGTACGCTCAACACATTCAATTTCTTTTTTTTCTGTCTCTTAATTAAATCAACAAGCAGCAAACATGTTTATGAACCAATAATTCATTAATACAAATTGAAATTGACCCAATTTGCCAGTTGCACAAAAACAGCCAACCAAAAATGTGTGTTGTTTAATTTTCCTCTTTGAACTACTATTCCTATGGATTGGAGGGAGGCTACACTCAGTATATGTAATTTGTAAATAATATTAGGAAAAACTATAGATATTTATTTGTAGTTTGAAATTTGTTTTCACATTTGTAGGAGTCCATATGTTTTATAAAACAACTACATACAACTAAAAACATTTGTTTGCAACACGTGTGTTTTTTTTTTTTGTTGTTGCATTTTGCACAATGTTTTGCAATCTTTGAAACCTGTTTTTTATTTTGTATTTTTTATTTACAACCAAAATAAAAGAGATCATTTGTGTGTTAAAAATGCAAGAAATAATAAAAATAGAAATAAGAAAAAGTGTACTTTGACACAGATGCACGAGTACGCTTTACAACGATTTAACAGCAGCAGACAGCTCGCTTATACACACACACACACACACACACACACATGCACAAATACTCTGGATAATATGCACGAGCTTTTGTTATTATTGTTGTGGCAAACTTTGTTTCATTCATATTCACAAGTCACAGTGGAAACACACGTTGAAACTGTAAGTATGCCACTACAACATGTTGCATGCTGCAAACTTTATTTTGTTGTTGTTGCTTTTTTGATGCAGTAACAGCTTTTTACAAACAGCTGCTAAAGTTGGCGCGTGAACACTTGGTCGGTCGCTCGTTATTTAAATTTGTTGCAAAATTGGAGTTTTGCAAGAGTTTCAAGGAATTAAATCATACATTTCTCCGTAAGTGGTTGGGGAAAAATCTAAGTTTAAAAATTGCTGTATAGTTGTTACCTAAAAATTTCTGGCTGTCAGAAAATAAAATTTCGAAACGTTTTGCAAGAGTAATTAAACAGCTGATATCCATTTCCTGAATCGAGATCACCTGGTTTCAATTCGCCTTGAATGGTACCTTACTTTGGTTCTACGAGTGTTCTTCAAAAACTAGACGACCTAACAAAGAACGACCCGAAAAATTTTGGAAAAACATTTCTCTCAGCATAATCTCCTTTTAGCGCGATACACTTTTACCAGTGATATTCACTCTTCGTTGTTGGCCGATCTTTCACCATCGTGCAATTTTTTCAACTTTGGAATTATAAAATAGTCCGAGAAAGCTAAGTTTGGAGAATAGGGTGCGTGATGAATAATTACAACCTTGTATGCATTAATTTTGGCCATCGCACTAGTGCATGTGTGAACTGGTGTATTTTTTGGTGAAACAACACTTTTTTTCGCTAAATGCGGCAATTTTTCCTCAAATTACTTAAATGATGCTCAACTGGTTGCCACGACGTCTATGGCGGTGTTGTATATACACTTGAACCGATGCCCCCTCTCTGCTGTTCATTACACAAGACTCACTTTGCCGACGCTCACTGTTTGTACAACAATACTGTCTCACTGACTTTAATTTTTGACACTTTGGAACGAATATCAACTGCTTTCAACGGATATTTACTGTTTCTTCACAATAATGAACTGAACTCTTAATAGACAACTTTTAACAATCAACAACCGAATTTCATACTAACTTTATCATAGACTATAGCATTGCACAGATGCATCTGTTTGCACCAGTTTTGCGTGTTTTTTGGTTCTTGTATGAAAAAATATGTTATTTAGCGTTTCTTTTACTAGTTGTAAATGTTGATTTGTCATGTTTTAGACTTGGCAGTTTTTCTTGAAGCAATTATCTTCAATTCTCTTTTAAAACTGCTTGTTTGTTTACACTCAGACGGTTTCTGGTTCAATTTTCCAATTGATTTAATACTGCGAATGAAATAACAAAAGAGAATTGAAGTAACTTTTCTGTACAAGCAAGTCAGTACCCCTCTTCTTTCTTCTTTCCTCTCTCTCCCATAAACTCAGACCTGCTTCAAGAAAAACTGCCGAGTCTAAAACATGAGTTTTTAAAGCAGTTATTGTATGGCTGTGCAATGACCAAATGAGAAAAACACGTTTGTATGCATTTGTTTTTCTATAACAAATAAGATACATAAAACTGGTTTTAACATAAGTACCACATGGTGTGTTGAAAAAAAACCATGGTTGATGAATGAATGAATGAAATTAAAATTTCACATACACATGTAAGTAAATGATACATGTACATGAAACACATGCATTTGTAATTACTCTCAGAGCAAAATTGTCTCTTTCTCTCTCTATACTTTGGCTGCCCCACAAAATAGCATAACGAACGTCCGCACATACTTCTGCACATCATGTATTTGTTTCAATAGTGGTTTTTTCATATATTTGTATTACAATATGTATTTTTGGGCAAAAACAGATCAAACAGTTGCTCAGCAGCAATACAATAAGCAATTGTTATTTGTTTTAATTGTATTTTAATTTGGAAAAGCACGCACACACAATAACTCTTATACTAGTTCTGTCGCTCACACTACAATTATATGGTACACACCATGGTATATTTGTTTTGGCTATACAAACGAGTATACAAATGCAACCCCATATCATAGACTGAAATGCCAGCAGATGCGTCGCCTTTTTTATACTTCACACAAGGCTTCCAAAATGTGACAGCAACGTCTAGACAATCTCAGCAGCATATGCAATACTCTGTATGCGCGTATATACAGTGGAATCTCTCTTGAGCGGACGCCGAAGGGACCATTGAAATATGTCCGTACAAGGGGAATGTCCGCTCAAGAGAAAGTAATGCTTTGCTTATGGAGCTGTCGGGATCTGTCAAAAGTGCCCGTCTAAAGTGGGTGTCCGCCTATAGGAAGTGTCCGTTAAGGGAGATTCCACTGTACATCATTATAGAAGCAATTCATGCTTGTTGTTTACTGGTATATCTTTTTATGTATCTTAGTTTTGTCTGCACTACCATGTATGTATGTGTGTGTTTGTATCTGTATCTTAACAAGCAGAAGCTATGCAATTATTGTTGTTGTCATAGTTTTTATGTATTCTTTGGTTAAATGATTTTGTCATAGTTCTTATGTATTCTTTGGTTAAATAATTATGGATAATTCTTTTCGTTTGCCAAATGTTTTTTTTTTTATAAAAACATTTATCTTAGATCTGTCCGTGGTCATTTCCGTAACACAAGGTTACAAAACGAAACAGAAACTTTGCTTGATTGTGGTGAAATATCGCCAAACACTCTATTGAAACATCTTCACTGAAGCTGTTCATGTTCTAATGTAAATATATAGAAATCAGCTGCTTATTTCTGGTGAAACATCAATGAATTTAAAATATGGCTGACAAAAGTGATACAAATAAGTGAATGGTTAAGAAGTTGTCTAGAACAATTTTTGAGGTAAGCAACAGTCTTAAGGTGTACGGTCACACTTGGGCAAATATTACATCAAAAAATCGTAACCACTACATACGTACAAATAAAAACTTTTCAATTCACGCACGTGTTTATTAAGTTGAAAGGGGTTTCAATAGTACGAAGTGGTTAATTTTTTTTTTTTTTGGAAAATGTTTGCCCAGTGTGATAATACCTATAAGGCCATTATTACAACTTAAAGTTAGTTAAAAGTAGGATTATTTCAGACGTATAAAAAGTTTATCATTAGCAAAATTTTACTTTAACCTAAAGTGACCGATATATAACAGACAAGTTTATTCTACCTGCCAAGTTAAATCAAATTTGCAATAATGAAACGCCTTCTAACGTCCCATAAAATCCTACTTTTAACTAACTTTAAGTTGTAATAATGGCCCTTAGAATATTAAATTCAGTGCCTGTAGTGGTTGGTATGCAATGAAAGTAGTAAACCTTTGGAACTAGTTGCGAATTTTTTTTTTATTGGGAAGTGGCTTAATTATATATAACCTGATTTGTTCACAATAATTTTTTACATAAAAGAAATCCTTTTACAGCTCTGACAACAACTACAAAAAACTGCTACAATAACAATACGAAAAATTACTTCTCTTTTGTTGCTGTTGTTCTTGTTGGGGAATGCCTGTCTTTGGCACATGCGTACCCATAACTGTGAGTCATTTTTATATGCATAGTTTTCGGTTTTAACCAAAATAGCTTTGACTGTTTTGTTTTTGATTATTATGGTTTCGAAAAGAGCAGCAGAACAAAAACGGCATAGAAAAAACCCCAGCTAAAAACGATACTGTTTTACAAAATACAAATTCATACAAACAACATACATACATACATATATACATTTATGTATGTATATATGTACATTAGAGTGGCCGTTAGTTGTATGGAGAATTTTTTTGTATGATTTCTTACCCTCTAGCAGTGTGCACACTTAATTTTTTTTTAAATTCGGTAGAATCGACAAAAAATCGGTAGATTTGAATGAAATTCGGTAGAAAATTTTTTTACTCAGAGAAACATAAAAAATAACAATTCAAAGAAACATAAAAAATAACAAAATATATGTACTTATTAGTGATGTAACGAATGTCAATTTTTGATATTCGCGAATACGAATATTTGAAACGTTATTCGCGAATACCACTACGAATATTTCATGTGAAATTTATAGTCATTAAATTAGGGCTCTATTTACGCCAGCAATATGAAATACATATTAAAAAATTGTTATGAAAGAAAACTACATACTCCTGCTGGCGTTCTTAAAGTTAATAAAAACTACCCAAAATTTGAATGATCGTCAGTAAATAATATTTGAAAATGATACAAAGCACAAATTTTTATAAAAAATTTAAAGGATTCGTACAAACTAATATTTTTATACATTTATTTAAATTACGTTTAGGATTTATGCATTTATTTATTTAATTTTTTGGAAAAATATTTGTATTCGTATTCGCCTGAATTTGACGAATACGAATGCTTCGTATTCGTATTAAAAATGGCCGAATATTCGGTAATTCGAATATGAATACGAATATTCATGCATCACTAGTACTTATATATAAAGGTTATAAAGGTATCAAACTAAACAGGTTCCAAAAGAGCATTTAAAACTTCACATGTGATTGGAAATTAAACTGCCGTAAACGATGAATCATTTCCAATAAAAAAGTATCATCCCCAGTTATTTGCCCTTACCCTTTACATATATAGATATCCTATGCATATATAAAATAATATATGTACATATGTATGTAAATAACAGGAATTCAGGTTTTATAAAGCTACTAAAATAACTTTTATTTGACAAACAAATGTAACTACAAAGATTATATGTAAGATCCATTTATGAATTTAAACTTTTGTGCAAAAATTATTAAATCATTTGTAGGAATAAATATTTCATCCCCAAGGCACAATTCTTTGGCAAATATTAGGTTACTTATAGTTTTAGTTTTTAGCCGATTTCTTTGTTCTGATTTAATGATTGTCATGACAGAAAATGACTGCTCTGCGGCCGCACTGCTATGTGGCAAAATAGGCAATTTACACATATGTATATCGACTTAAATTACTAAATAACAATATTCGGTAGATTTCAGGCCTTTTTCGGTAGAATTGGTAGATTGTTAAATTCACAAACATATTCGGTAGAAGTGTGCACACTGCTCTCTAGTCAACCTAGAACTATATGTCTCTATGTCAATAATCTTTCTCCAGCAACAATTGCACTAGTTAAAATGTCGACAACTTTCCTTTTATGCGCGAGTAGAGATACGTTAGAGACGACAGTTCCAGTGTATTTCTGGTGATATTGTCAATGAACGCGTCATTAGTTAGTTTTTCTTTTTTATTATGTCGTGCAATAATATTAAATAAATATATGTAAACGCGGGTCACTAAAATATACGAGTGAATCTTCGGTTCAAATATCTCCATATGGTCGTAAAAGAACTACCTTTTCAATAGTGCTAAAGTCTACTCATAGATTTTGAATGACAACCCTATGTTATGTGTCAATAGGTATTTACATTGGCTGGGGTACACCTAGTCAGTAGCAGTATTGACAATGTGACTAGAAAATCACTATAAGCTTACTATTGACAATGAGAGAGGATATATCGATATTGTAGACTAGGGCCCCTAAAATTTACTAGTGAATCTTTGGTGCCAATGTCTCCATGTGGTTCCGAAAGAACTAATTAGTCAGTACTGCTACAGTCTAGTGGTGGATTTTCAAAGACAAGCTAATGTTAAATGTCAATAGATGATACCATTGGCTGGGGTACACCTGGTCAGTAGTGCTACTGACAACGTCACTAGTAAGTCACCACAATTTCACTATTCGCACTTTATTCCCCCAAATCGGTTCAGTTTTATGTAAAAAAATACAAAAAAATTTCACAGCGATAAGTAGTATTTTTTATTCAATGTAATTTTATGCATTAGCAACAGTGAAATGCGCATAGGATCCAGCTAAACCCCTCAATAATCAATTTCAATGTATTTTTAATAAAAAATATTTTACTTAATAAGTAAAATATTAATTTTTGATTATTAGTGCGTTTAAAAATTGTAACAATTCCCATAAAAAAACACTAATTAGACGCAATTTACACTGTGCCTTTTCTGCTTGCCTGTGCAGGCAGGCTTTTTTAGTTTGTTGGTGAGAGGGGGTGAGAAGCTTGCGAGGTAGAACAAAAGGCACAAAATAAAAATACGAGGGGATTTATGACATTTCTCTTTGCCTTTTTCGTACTCTCAGCATTAAACGTGTATATAAATGCCAAAAAGGCATGAATAAAAAAAGGCTTAATGTAAACGTGTGTGACTTTTCGTAGGGGGTTTAAAAGAAAATTGTCAATACAAGGCATGCTAAAAAGGCATAGTGTGAAATGGCTCTTAGTATTTTTTTTTTAATCCCCGACTAAAAAAAGGGGTATTATAAGTTTGTAGTGTGTGTCTTTGTATCTGTGTGTCTGTCCGTGTCCACGTACAGGCCAAACGGCTGGACCGATTTTCATTTAGTTTTTTCTGTTTGAAAGAGGACTTGATCGAGAGGGTTCTTAGCTATGATTGAAGAAAATCGTTCCAGCCGTTTAGAAGATATAACATCTTTTCGGAAAGAAGTCGGGGTTTTTTTAAATTTTTAATTTTTAAATGAAAATCTATTATTTGACATATTGTCAGAAATGTACATAAAATAATTGAAATTTATTTGCTGGTAGTTTAGCATGTCTATATACATATTTCATTGGCGCTTGAACCAAATCATCAGTAGACTTTAACCACAAATGTTAAACAGTCACAAACCTCTTACTTTATGCATAGACTTTCAAAAACTATATGAGAATTCATAAAATAATAATACTTTTGAAAATCACAAAAGAAAAAATAAGCTTAGTAGGCTTTCAAACTGATACAAAACCCAGCAAAATATTTATATATGAACTCATTTTAATTTTCTACATACAACTAGAAATCCATTGGATAACAATAAAAGTATTTACAAAAAAAAAAAAAAAAAAAAAAAAAAAAAAAAAAAAAACAAATTCAATTATTTTATGTACACTTCTGACAATATGTCAAATAATAGATTTTCTTTAAAGTTCGATTAATGTTTTATTTTTCATTTAGCCTTGTAAATACTTTTATTGTTATCCAATGGAATAAGACTTGCATGTGTAAACTAGGACTTTGCAAACAAATTACGTTGAAAATATACTTGAAGACCAACTTTGAAGTGCGGACGCACCCCCTAAAATACAACTTATCGCTATTGAAATTTTTTGTAATATTTTTTTACATAAAACTGAACCGATTTGGGGGAGAGAATATAAGAAATAAAAAAAACAAAATAACGGCCACTCGAAGGTACATATGTACATACATATACATACATATGTATATAAATACCTACATACATACACATGTATGGATGTAGGCTGGTACTTTTGTGGCTTTTATTTCATCCATAGACACGATCTGATCGCCACATATGGGGTTTTGGGTATTTACGTAGTATACTCGTATGTGTGTGCACACAGTTCAAACACACGTCAAGTCAGAGTCTTCATTCTGGCGTTTTTCATACACTGTGTAGTATTTTTATCTTTTTGCGGTTTGATATTTTTGTCATTTATGTAAATTTGCATTTTTTTTGCTTTCTCGAGTTTTTTTTTTGCTTTAAATTGGACCTATTCTTGTTTGTGCTTTTTTATGGCGTAGGTTGGTCGGTTTTTTTGTTGTTGTTTACTTCCAGTGTTGTTACTGTTGTTTTCTTAGTTTTTTCTGGGTTTGGCTACTGATTAAAATTTTGGACTTTTGTTTATTTAACGATGATATCTTAACACCTCTATACCTACCTATTTAAGTTTTGTTTATTTTTATGGTAAACGTACATACATATACATGTGTACATATGTATGTATGTATATGTGTGCTAAATTGTTAAAAAGCTGTTCGGTTTTGTCTTGACTTGTCTTTTATTCTTTACTTATTTCACTGGCTGGGGAGTAGAGCTGTGTAGCTGATGAACGAACGGGTTAAATTGAACGAATCACTTACACCCTGACCCACGATATCGACAACGTTCGACTTGCCGCACACTTACATTTAAAACAACAACAAAATATTAAAAATTGTTTTTGTTTTGAATGTAAGTGTGCGACAAGTCGAACGTTGTCGACATCGTGGGTTTGTCCCTTAATTGAACGAACTGATCCGGTGATTTTACTGAACGCTTTTGGATCAGTAGTGTACCGCTCGATGTTTTCGTTCATTCAGTTTGTGTTTCAAGTCTTTTATGTCAAATTTGCTTTCCTTCATGTTTGAGTTGAGTTTTTGTGTTTTAAAAGGTTTAGGTACGTGTATACAAAATTCTATTTAGCATCGCTGTGGCACTGCCATCATTCTTTTTATAATTTGATTTAATAGTCTTTTCACAAGAAGTATTTTTAACCCCCGACTAAAAAAAGGGGTGTTATAAGTTTGTAGTGTGTGTCTGTGTGTCTGTGTATCTGTGTGTCTGTCTGTGTCCACGTACAGGCCAAACGGCTGGACCGATTTTCATTTAGTTTTTTCTGTTTGAAAGATGACTTGATCGAGAGGGTTCTTAGCTATGTCAGTCCAGCCGTTTAGAAGATATAACATCTTTTCTGAAAAAAGTCGGGGGTTTTTAAAATTTTTAATTTTTGTTATTACTAGTGTTTTTTATGAAGTGTTTTTACAAAGTAAAGATGTTAGACCTTAACTGTATATATGTATGTTTATACATACATTTCATTACCTCAATCTAAAATGAATTTGTAGTGCTTGAGATATTTATTTTGTTTCCGGTAAAATATTTTTGAGGATAAAATTTTAACTTAAACTTTGAGAAGTAACATTCAAACATTGATTCGCTTTTGATATATAAATAACGATAAAAGAGTTACAATGCTCTTATTAATTATCGGAAGAAAAAAATAGTAAAACTAAACAACAGTACCTTTCTTAATCTTAATATTAAACTAAATACCTAATAAGCCAAAATAAAATGTACAATATTCTAGTCGAAAGAACAAGAAATTATTTATAAAATAATAACAATAACAAAAATTGAAAATTTTAAAAACACCCGACTTTTTTCAGAAAAGATGTTATATCTTCTAAACGGGTGGACCGATTTTCTTCAATCATAGCTAAGAACCCTCTCAATCAAGTCATCTTTCAAACAGAAAAAACTAAATGAAAATCGGCCCTGCCGCTTGGCCTGTACGTGGACACGGACAGACACACAGATACACAGACACACACTACAAACTTATAACACCCCTTTTTTAAATATAATTTTTTAAATAAATAATTCAACTTTTTTTAATAAATTCTTCAATGAATTCATTCATTCATTAAACACTCGTATACAACCGATTTTATTATTCTTACAAAATAGCATTGTTTCATACTGTCGTTCAAAAGTGAACGATTGAACGAACGGGTAAATTTTTTGCTAATTGAACTAAAATGACCGGTCACTGAAAAGAACGATTTGGCACAGCTCTACTGGGGAGCCATTTGGACATACATACATACATACATATGTATCTATGTACATATATTCATGTATGTATGTATGTATATATGCACATCTTCATATTCATATGTATGTATTTTATATCGAACTATGAACGCAGTCAAATTAACAAACGGAAATTATGTATAAAAATACTATGGACATAGTACCTATGTATGTATGTACATACATACATAATTATCTATTGTACTCATGGCGGTGTGCTTAGCAGAGGCAACGTACAGTGGATTGTTTCACGGATTTGGCATTTACACCTGCCCTAAATCGAATATATTTCAATTAAAATCTTTATGAAAATCTATAACGTTTATACCAAGTTTTTTATACATATTTGTTGACATTTCGTTGGTTGGTTATTGGTTTGCTGCAGACATACGACGATTTATCAAGATTTTTTATCCAAAACAAAAAGCATTAACTAAAAATTTTCCAAACCAACAACCAAGCAACTCCAAACTAGCCAATTCACGCACCTTTTTAGGTATACAGGGTGCAAATCACGGCATTCGATACGTCTCGTAATTTAAAAATATTTCCATATAAACTCTATTGAATTATTTTTAAATTGCGAGTCGTATCGAATGCCGTGATTTGCCCCCCCCCCCCCCCAGTTGACTTTCTAATAGGTAAAAGTTTGAAAAAAAAACCTAAGGTCATTCACATACATATTACGTAACGCTCCAGGAGGGAGCACAATATCGCAGCTTTTCCTTAAAATCCAACAACAAACTACACACACACAATCCAAAGAAAAGCTACGATATTTTGCAAGACCATATGCATCAAACATCGAATACCGCCAATATTTAATATGTTTCCAATGGCAATTTTTCGGTAAATTATATTATTGGCGGTATTCGATGTCTAATGCAAATGTTCTTGAATTAGTGCAAATCCAAAATATCGTAACTTTTCTTTGGATTGTGTGCGTATTTTGTTGTTGGATTTTAAAGAAAAGCTACAATATTTTGCATTTACTCTGACGCAAGACCATTTACATCAAGCACCGAATACCGCCATTGGTTTGAGCAAATCACATGCAACACAATAAAAATTGATTTCTGATAAATTTTTTATAGCGATAAATTACCTCACACTAGTTGGCTGATTAAAAATTATGTGGACATTTTTTATCAAACTGATTTAATAATGTGATACGCTGATATTATCGAAAAAAAAAATATTTTATTTTAAACGTCGCGACAAAACAAAATAGAGAAAAAAGAGTCAAATAGAAAAATAATTAATTAGTTCTAAAAAAAAGTGAAAACAAACATCAGTACTTGGATTCACTAATTTTTTATGATCCGAGAATCAATATATTTATTTATTCGTTTGCTGTAACGATAATGTCATTCTGTGATTTCATTTTTACGAGAGCTTACTCACCATTTATTTGTATATCATGTGGCATCTCTGCATACAAAATGTCAAAATATGCGAAATGAATGAATGAATTTGCGCTTGTGATTTTACTTTTATTTTAACTTCAACCGATAGCGAATATCGTTAAAATATGTTCAGGATAGCAAATTCGATAAATTTTCGTTATATTTAATATATCCAGTACCTGGATTCACTAACTTTTATTACGACAATCGTATAGTTATAATAAATATATCGACTTTTCTATTCAGTAATATATTTTAACGATATTCGCTGTCGGTTGGAGAACAAAAAAATTGAGTCGCAAAATCAAATTGTTGAGTTTTTCTTTATTATTCTTTGTGCTTTTCGCTTATTCTCACATTTTCTATACAGAGCTACCACATAATAATGAATTAAATGGTAAATAAGATAAATCGGAAGACTATCGTAAAAAAGAAATTGCAGAATCACATTATCGTTATCGGAAGCGAATAAATATGTCGATAAATATTACGATTTTCGGTTCGCAAAAAGTTACTGAATCCAGGTACAGGTACAGAAGTACTTCGACAATTCTGACATCTTAAATCTCTTTATGCTCCAAAACACAACAAAAAAAAAATATTTTTTTTCATTCCCCAAAGTATGTGAATAACAAAAGTTAAAACAAGTTTTGTTTTTTATTATTTAAAATTTAGTCCGTTTCACTGTGTTTTATACTTGTACATACGGGTATAATATGGAATTAAAAGCGGCGTTTTTGAACCTTATTGGAGCTTGTCAAAATTATATTTTCAGTTAAATAAATAGATTTTAATACTTATTTTTATTTATTTATTTTCCATTTGGCTTATTTACTTAAATATATTTAAATTATAAAATGTGTATGTAATTCTACACAAAAAAAAAATACAATTCCTCATGATATTTATATGAACACCTTGAACAAAAGATTAACATCACATCAACCAGAAATAGAATAATATATGTAGATATATATTTTTTTTTAAATAAAAAACCAAGTGCTTATCAATCTAATCTTTTAAATATCTTTGAAAGGAATGTTTGTTGTTGTATAAACAACAATTATTGTTTGAAGTTAAATTATTCACAGAAAAATAAATAATTACTCATACGCCATGATGTCTGGTGGCAACAAAAGCAGCAATTACACAAAATAAATAATTGCGACATATGTATGTATCTATATATATATATGTATGTATGTATGTAGCACTAAATGTACACTGACAAAAATTACGCATACACAGACAGCGGCAAAAGAATTTGGCATAATGCATTAAGAACATTCACCACAGCAAGCTACTGACTACTAAATGTCAAGGATAGAATACACATTTTTATATGAGAATGATTCTTTTTAGAGACAGCAAGGCTGTCGCCCTGGCAGGTTGTTGTCTATGCTGATTTTGTCGTCCGTAGTCCAATTAAACTAATTTCTATTTCTTTGGCTACAATGCAGCGTTGCCACCAGTGGAACAAAAAGTTACACAGGTACAAATCTAAAATAGTGCAAAACCGAATGAAATGATTTTAAGTAAATAGGTTTGTTTTTATTATTTTTTGGTAAGCTTTATATTTTAAGTTGAAATATAAAAATATATAATTTTTTAGTACTTCACAAATATCTAGGTAGATATGTACATACATATTTATATCGCTTATTTACTTCAACAAAAAATCATTGCCACCTTCCTCTTTAAATTTTGTAAAAATTTCATAAAATATTATTTAAACCAGCGTGTGAGAAAAAAGTCCTCAACTTTAAAATTTCTCGAACATTTTTTAATTTCAGTTTAATTTTTTTTTAACGCACTAATAATCCCAAATTAATATTTTACTTATTAAGTCCCAAATCACACTGTGCAAGTCTTATTGATTAGTTTCAGGGAGAGAGACGAGGGGAATAGCAACGTTTCTTCCCCCCCCCCCCCCCCCGTCACTCTCTCTCCATATAAACTAATCAGCTTAGCAATAAGACTTGCATAGTGTAAATAGGGACTAATTAAAATATTTTTTTTATTAAAAATACATTGAAATTGATTATTGAGGGGCTTAGCTGGATCCTATGCGCATTTCACTGTTGCTAATGCAGATCATCAGGGAACCTCAATAATCAATTTCAATGTATTTTTAATAAAAAAAATATTTTACTTAATAAGTAAAATATTAATTTGGGATTATTAGTGCGTTTATAAAAAAAAATTTTAAACTTAAATTGTAACAATTCCCATAAAAAAACACTAATTATTAACTTCACTGCACACGGTCGGAAAAATACTTGTGTGGCAACACTCTATTGTTAAATAGCTGTGTTGTTATTTACATTTATTTTCTTTTACATACTCTTACGACTACAATTTGGAGCTGAAAAAAGTCAGCCAATGTAGCAATAGTAAAGTAAGAAAATAAAAAACATGTTGACTATTGAGTTCTTGTTTCAACTTTGTTATTTGTTATTGAGCTTCTCATTTGTTTAAATGAAAGTTTATAATATAATAACTCTAGTTGTTCTAAGAAGCTTTGGGTAAAGGTTCCCGGATGATCTGCATTAGCAACAGTGAAATGCGCATAGGATCCAGCTAAGCCCCTCAATAATCAATTTCAATGTATTTTTAATAAAAAAAAAATATTTTACTTAATAAGTAAAATATTAATTTGAGATTATTAGTGCGTTTAAAAAAAAATTTAAACTTAAATTGTAACAATTCCCATAAAAAAACACTAATTTTTTAATTTCATTTCTTTGGAAATTTTCACTTTTGCGGCTACTTAAGCGCTGCCTAAACGGTGTTAAGAATCATTCTTAGGAAGTTCATATATTATAGAAAGTTGTTTATTGATCTCTTAGGTATACTTTTGTAGTTAATTGTTTCCTTGAATTTTGAACGGTTTGCTACCTATGGACCTGAACAGGGGAAAAAAGGTAAAAAATCGTATTTTTTTAATTTTTTGCGATTTCGATCTTGAAGATGATTTTTTTTTATTTTATATGTTCTTTATGACAAGAGCTACAACTTTGCCTCAGAGAGCAAGATATGAGCCTTAGAAAATGCAAAAATGACACCGAGGCCCCAAATCTTTGGGGACCAATAAAAAAAACTGGGAGAAAAGGGTATTTTTTTTGGTCTTTTATCATGTAGTGGTGTCCGTATATGATTATATTTCCATGACTTAAAAAATTACACATAGTGTAGTTTTTAGTGGGCATCTCCTCAATCTTATCAAGCGCACTCAACATGCTATAAGATTCGGTCAATTTGTACTGCCCTCTTTCAACCTAACTTAACACCACTCATTGTTTAATTTTTGATAGTCTAGCTAAATGATTGTGCAAATTTTAGCTCTACTACAATAAATTTAATTTTCCTGTTTAAAAAACTTCTCGTTTTTATTGTGAACCAAAAATAACTAATTTGGTCTAAAAAATCAACTTTTATGTAACTAGACTTTAATTGAAATTAGTTAAAAGTCCAAATTACATTTGGCAGATTTTTCATCTAATGCAGAAAGGATTGGTTCAGTTAGTTTTGAAAGATCTTCAAAAAGTTCTAATCTTATACGTATATGATATTAATACTCAATAACTTTTGCGTTATAATATACATATATACTTGGAAGTATCGTTGAAAATCCTGAAGTTTACATTGCCTTAAACAACTTTAAACAACAATTTCTTAACGAACTACTAAATATTTTTAGTATAATTTGGCCCTTATTACAAATTTTATTGGTCTTAAACTTATGTAAGTCAATATCGTTAGAGACATTGGGATTTCACGCGAGTATGAAGTTTCGTTTGCAGAATTTTGTAGCATACATAACTCGATTTTGTCCTATCTAATGCTGTTATCGCTTTTAAACACAAAAATATAAATGCCGTTAAAGTCAAATAGTGCAAAATTACACAAAAAATTTATGGTGCAAAAATAGTGCAAAGAATTTGAAATAGTACAAATTTTGCACTATTACACAGAAAGTGGCAACGCTGCTACAATGAGAAAATTCAGTGTTGCCAGTACAATACAAAATGTTGAATGAATGATTTTGTACAATTATTTCATATTATTTAACAGAAACAATATTCAAAAATTGATGTAAAGAATAAATTGATTCATTTTTGTACTTTTACGTGAAATAAGTACATTTTATAAATGCAATATATATATAAAAGTGGCAATACTGAACTATGTATTTGTACCTGAATATCAGCTGCAGATGGTGCTGCTGCCGTCTCCAAAATAATTAAGTAGCGCCCTACAAGAATAATGACGGTCATTTGATGCATCATCTGATGGCCATTTCTGATGGGTATATACATCAGAAGTTTCAATCATTTTGTTAAGGGCAATATGAAAAAACTGATCTAAACATTCGTGTAGGTGTGATTTTGTTTCTCTCTCATATTTCTGAACTTCATAAACTAGTAAAACTGGGCTCTGAACTGCTCACTCCACATTATTTTACTAATCAGTACTGATGTAAACATCGTCGGAGCTGACTAATCATCAGATATGAAGAAACGAATACATACATACATATGTACATATTTATGAATATTTTAAACTAAACTTTATAAAACTTCTTTTGCAAATTATTGTTCTTATCTTACTTTTTCACAAACATCACAATTTTTTTATCACTTTTATACATTTTACAAACCGAACGAACTATAAATTATTTTCAGTAATATTTAATATTTTAGAATTATTGACATATGTATGTACATTAGATATTCCACTCTAGCATATATGTTAGAGTAGAGCAACTATAATCGCTGTTGAATTGAATGTAAAATTGTTTCAAATGTGATAGTAAAAAAATTATGTTTGTGTTAGTTTCAGTCATTCATTTCTTATAGGGCGGCTACGAGGCGATGTCGACAGAAATCGTTCGATCGCCAACTTTGATTGAAAACAATAATATCGAGCCTTATTTTCGATTTTATCGTAAGCGACATGCTATCGGAAATAGACTTTTTTATTGAAATTAAAATGTTATGGGCCTACCCATAATTTAGAATTATCAAAATGCCAAAATTGTTGATAACTTTTAAGATACGAGCTGTGAAATTTTATCGTAAGCAACAATTTACGTACAAAAACATATTTGAATATTTAAAAAAACCTCCTGAAAAATTTAAAAATCGAAAATTAGGCTCGATATGTAATATAAGAAATTTTTTTTTCGATTGAACGCTCTCTGTCGAAATCGAAGGACAGGCCGTTAGGTATATAATAATTGGTGTAACCCACATTGGTTTTTTGGTCGCTGTTCTGATTATAATTACATTATTTACAATACTAACTATCAAAAAAAAAAAAAAAAAAATAGATTTACCTATATTGCAAGTTCGAAAAACTCAATACACTCCAACTCTTTTATTAACAAAACTATATTTTCGGCACTTGCACTCAACTGACAAGGAATTTTGCAAGACAGTGACTTGTTTCACTTGCAGCAAGTATGTAAATGAAAAGTTAGCTAACAGTGTTGCCCTATTAATATTTTAGTACAAATTAACTGGATTTCAGTATAATGTTATATGAGTTTTTACTGATTTTAAATCCATTTAAAGGCTAATTTAATATTTTTTCTCTTAAATATTCATAAATTAAGCAGTTGATGAATTTTTTTAGACATAAATAACATTGAAACAATACGAATAAAGTTCAATGCTATCTGGTTCCCTTAAAATTATACATTATTTATGTTATGGACAACTCTGCACTGTGCAGAGATCATAATATTGCAAATTAATAAAACAGTTAAATAATTTAAAAGAGCAATTTTTAAAAAAACTAAATGTGGATTACACCACTTCTGCACTGATAATTTCAATTAAAAATAAATTTACAAAATGGCAAAGATTGAACCCATTCGTACATTCGCCCTAAATTCTGCTACTCTCGCTGCCGCTTTCAAATTAATTTAGTAGGTGGCTACACGGCAAAATGTCACTTCAACATGTGTATTTGCACTTTCCCTTTCCTACTCTCAGACAGAGTTGTCAGATATAGCGGTTTCTCGCCAAACATGTCATTTTTCAACATGTTTGCTGCCTTAGTTTAGGTTTTGGCGATATGGCGATTTTTATGGCTATTTTTTTTAACAAAATTGAACTTCAAAATTTTTGCAATTCCAGAAAAAAAATTTTTATTGAAGGTGTAATTTCAAAAATAAGTCCTGCCAAAAATCGTCTGCAAGAAATAAAAACTATTTCATTTTGACGATTTTTCTTGTGTTAGTTATAGTATTTAATGCGTTTTCAATTTGGATGAGAAAAATTTACAAGAAATAATTTTTGTCGATTTTATCTCTACTTTTGGCGGATTCTCTGCTAAATTTTTATAAGATTATTTTATAAAAATTTATATTTAAGAAATTGTTATATAAAATTCATGTATGTATACTATATGTATTAAGAAAAAACGTAAAACATAAAATTGATTTTGGCGACTTTTGGCGGATTTAAAATCAATTTGGCGAAATAGATAGGAAAAATTCTGACAACAGTGCTCTCACCCAAGTGAACCTGCTTTCTCTCTCTCTCTCTCTCTCTCTCTCGCAAACCTGTCAAACCTAGTCTACAACCAAGGGTCTGACTGGCTCAATTATATTTTTGAACCCACTCGAATACGAAACAACTAAGATTTATCTTTTTTTCTCAGTGTATTTGAAATTATAAAGCAACATCAATCAACTTTTTTGTAAATACAATTTTAAAATGTAATAGATCTTTTGCAGTATACCAATAATAACTTAAATATTATTTTCACAAAATATATTTAATAACTTTGACAACAATAACATAACTTTATGTATAAGCATACATACATATGAATGTATGTATGGACATATGTATGTAAGTATGTATTTATTTAAAACGCCGCCAGTTAGTATTTCTTTGCACATGCACATACATATTTAGCTAAATAATTCATAATAATGTGACAATTTAAAATGCAGGTGCAAAAATGAATAAAATTTAAACGAATAATAAAACATTAGAATATTTTGTAGCAAATAATGACTTTTTATGTTCATGAATGTGAATTGCAATACCCTCCCTCATACATAAATTAGAACTGTTTTGTAGATGTTGTTGTTGATATTTTATTTTTATTTTTTATTATCATGATATGCTGCATTAATTTTTGCTAATTTTTCTTGCCGAATTAAAACCGCTCACCAAAAAAAAAAAAAAAACATGAAAAATGCAAATTAGTTTTTCGTTGTATTTTTCCATAAACACAAATACCTTCTTATTAAATGATTATAAAAGAGCTTTAAAAGAGTCTTGTGTTTTGGAAATTTTTTTCAATTTTATAAAAGTGATCCAAGTCATATACATTTTTGCTTCAAAATAATGATTGTTTTTGTGCTAAAAATCGCTCCATTCGCAGGTGTTTTGTTGTAGATCTTCGCAATTTTTAAATATCAAATTTTAAATATCAAAACAAAATCAGCTGTGGATTGCTAGTGATGTTAATAAAAGCCAGTGTTGAGTCTGGTATATTTTTAAGCGATATTTTATGGTTTAAACAGTATTGAGTAAATAGTAATACTAATATTTATACACATGTAAAAGAAGAAAATGTAATATATTAAAAGTAAGTACTAACACATGCGTAAAATATTTGATGAAATCCGTCAAGTACTTGCTCGCAATAGATTTACAAAAAAACAGCTGATTTTGAGAAAATCGCTTGATTTCTAAAAGTAATTAATGCATGTACATATCGCTCATTTACTCAAAATACGTCATAGTGATGCTGAATTAATCCTCATATCGTTCTTCATATTGTGTAAAAATTTCATACAAATATCTTGCCAACGTTGACTGCTCATAAATCGTCTGATATTTGCTTTTTTTTTACAAAAATTACAATTTTATAACGCTATTTTTATACAAAAAAAAACAAATATATATTTATTTGCTTTGATATATTCTTATTCGAAAGTCATTAACAAAAAAATTAGTGCAAAAAATTATTTTTGGCCAATATTTCGGGTCAAACTACCTACTGTGCAATGTGCCGGTTTTCGTCGTCTCACTGCAATAAAGTAATAATAATTAATACTGAGATATTTTAATATTTAATTGCAACTTTGGGGGCCAAGGCTACACCTCCCCCAAACAGAATTGGGTTTATATGCTAATATCATATTAAGGAATACTTCTAAATATTTTCAAGTCGAATCGATGAAATTTCATTTCTTATATGACAAACAAAACAAAAACAAAATAATGGATTATTTTCTACCAAAAATTTCTTGACAACATTTAACGTAAAAACACATCACTGCCATCTTGTTAATTTATACTCTTTTAAAGCTCCGCCTTGGCTCGTTTTTAGACCCGTGTACAAGACCACTTACAAGATTTTTTTAACTTGGGGGCCACACGTTCAATTTTTGACTTTCAATTCCATTCAATTTTCAATACACTCACACTTTTTTCAGAAACACAATCAAACTTTTTGAATTGAAAACTAGATTGATTTCAAATTCACCTATCCATTTAAATGGCAATTTAGCTTTCAATTTGAACGGCTGGTCACAGCACACATTGATTGAAGCTACAAATATGAATTGTTTCTTCGTCGGTGGCGTTTAAAAAATAAAATTGATTATCAATTTGTGTCACAGCTATCAATTTCAAGGAATTTTGAAACACAATATGTGTAACGAAATTGAAAGTCATTTATTGAACGTGTGGCTGCAGCGTAAGACATGAGGAATTTTTCAAATACTGTAATACAGAAAAATCTTTTAAAACAAACGGTAAAAACAATGTTTGCAAGACATTTGTTTCTTCTTCATACGCATAAACGCATATACAAACGTCACGCATGTACATACGGACACACGTTGTGTGTATGATCTTTCATTTTTCTGCGCACATACAAACGCACATTGAAATTAGTTGTGTGGACTTGCTTTAAAAAACTAGCCTTAACCACCCTCCAGTCAACCTAGAACTCTCCAAATGACTCCAAATTATTCTTCATTAAAAAAGCATTTATTTCGACTTACCATCAATAAAAATTATTTTGCCTTTCAATATAATAGCTTAAGTGCACTTTAATTTTTATTTTTCTAACAATGGATTTTTTCATAACATCTTAACTAAAAAACTGCGAATATTAACTAATAAAACGCTTTCTTTTTTTTTATAAAATTAACAGTTTTGTTCTATATAAATGTGCATCTTTTTCGGAGGCTAAAAATTTTATATAAAAACCAAACACAATTAATTTTAGACAAAATCCTTAATATCTCAAAACATGAAATTTCGACTTAAGCCATTATTATTTATTGGCACAGAACTTAATGTAGTTAATAACACATGTGATATTTTTTTGCTTGAATTGTCGAATTTGCTAAATATTGTAAAATAGATTGCAAATAAAAGTTTAATAAAAAAAAAGTTTTAAAACTACACATATCTTATTATAATTAATAAAATAAATCAATAAAATAAATTTTGTAAAAAAAATACTTCAGGAAAATTATTAGAAATTTTAAAAATTGGCTTGTTTTTATGGTTAAGCAATTGTCTATATGCATTTCCTTCCCGCTTGTGGAACTCTTCAGTAGACTTCAACCCAAAAAATTTTTGAATTTAGTTAACAAACTCCGTATGTTTATAGTAAGACTCTTAATACTATATCGAGAATCACAATATACAAACATAATAAGTTTGAAAACCTCAAACAAAAATCTTTACAAAACAAGCATCTTTATTCAACTGTGCATCTATTTTATTTATTAGAAATTCCAAACCAAAATATTTTTAGCAACAACAAATAATATATAATTTAATTACATTCGTTATCAAAACAAAAGACTGTATAGATAAAGTATTAAGTTTGTTAATATTAAAACAAATCTTTGCCAGACCAAAAATAATGGGAATTGTTTCGATTGATGCACCTTTCTTTAGATTGCATTATTGAGTTTACAGTCTTAAAATCGAGCTTATTCCTATATTTAGTTTTGACTAGACTTAGCTGCGAAAATATCCTTTCAGCACTAGCCGAACTGTGTGGCAGTGACATTAAATTTTACATTAAATTAATTAAATCATAAAAACATTTTTCGTTCAATCCATTTGTATGTTTTGAAACCGCGTCCCAAAATTCAACTATGTCCATGGTACAATTATACTAGGTACATGCACGACTACAACAAAATTACAACACCAAAAAACACATGCATTTTGTTGGTATAAACAAACGTATAATTGTCAGAAACAGATGCCTTTTGTTTATAAAAATAACAATTACAGGGTAACTAAAGTACAATTGCAGACGCAGCATTCATGAATGATTAAAGTCATTCAGTGTTGCCAATTGGTTTGTAATTACACAGAGTGTGCAATTACTGTGTGTAATTCTATTTTATCTTCTATTTTAATTTAGTTTTGTTTTCATTTTGACCTACAAAAAACATGTGTAGTGTAATTCTCTTCATTGTGTAATTGGAAACACATCCATGTGTAAACTCAATGGCAACACTGTAATCATTTTCTTCAAACATACACTAACATTTTTGCAGCTTGTAAACGAAGTTTGACAACTAATTGAATTGTATACAATAACAGGCTGGGCTTGTGCATGTACCTGTTATAATTGTATCATGACTATGTCCATATCATCACTTACTTCTAATTTAGAAAATTTGCCAGCGGTGGCTGTTAGCCGACTCTCAGCCGATCGGTCGGCTTTGTTCCCTGCTTGTTACGCTCTCAAACTTAAATAAAAAAATTCGCTTTTAACTTTTTACATAGCGTTTGACATTTAAACATTTTGCAACCATGAATGCATCTGATTTTTAAACCCAGGCTTCTTATGTTCTGAGACAGACATGTATTTTTTTAAACGCTATGTTGATTATCCAGTGTTGTCTTTTATCTTTTATCAAGATAATTAGTTATGTGCAAATTTAACATACCACATACATATGTACATACATATATACATAAAAATGGTTATTTTTGTATTGAAAAAAAGTAACCAAAATGGAAAAAAAGTACACAAGTACACATTGGAAAAAAAGTAAACAATTTTGGTTACAAGCAACCAAAACGGCAACGCTGTTACATAGATATGCAACCAATCCATATATTACGTAACGCTGTTTCCCCCGATTTTTGACCCCCACCCCCCCCCCCCCAGGAATAACGTAACAATGAGATAAAAAATAAATTAAATAGTTTAAATATTTGTGATTTGAACGGGCTAAAGTTCGTATCGCTTTTTAAGCCAAATTACATGTGATAATTATTAATGAACAAATAACACCAAAGTCTGTTGTAAATATTCTGACTAACAACACATAGTTGAACGGAACAGCCAGCCGTTTTCGAAGGCCACTAAACCTTCATCATCGGCGTTCTTTTGTGTTTGGTCCACTGTGTGTGGTGTTAGTTGATGTAGATTTCTGCTTTTTTTTATATACTTAGCATTTTATTGCAAATGGAATATGTGAATTGTTTTGATTCATCGTATTTCAATTTGCTGAAAGCTTTTTTGGATTGTAAGCTCAATTTTACCATCACTATATTTACAACAGTCTTACCATTGTCGTTTTGTTCTTTTTACTAATTATACACATGTTACTTAATTTGCTTATTTTTTGTTCTACTTAAGACAAACTTTTTTGGTTTGTTACTATTAAGTATATTTTTATTTAATTTTTGCCACAGGCCCATGGCTATTAATTTTTAGTTAATTTTTTTTAGTTTAAAGTTTTTATTAAAAAAATTAAATTTAATTCATTGTTTTAAATTCATTTGTTAGACTAGCACAGTGTGTAGACAAAAATTAAATAAGCTTACATATGAACGCACTCCATATATTGGCGAAACTATTTTTAAAATTTCTTCCCAAGTGTCCTCAAACTCCAAAAATTATGGTTTCATAGAGAGCTTATTCCTAAACTGTATGTATGCATTAGTGATGTATATTCGAATTCCAAAACAGTCGGCCGTTTCTAGATATTCGCAATCGTTTAAAAAATATATAAAGAAATTCATAAATCCAAAACGAAATTTAAATGAATGGCACACAAATATTAGTTTGTAGTAATTAAAAAAAAATTATTTTTTATTTTTTTTGCTATGCGTTTTTTGCCAAATAATCTGCTATAGTTTTCCGTATTGATGACTGAGCAGTATTTGCAACACCAAAACGAGAGTTGGCATTAGCCTTGCGGTCGCTTTCACTACTTTCTATAAGTGAAGTCGACGTGTATTTCAGAGAGCTTAAAGATGACTCCGTTTGGCCATCTTCAAATCTATCTAAAATGTGCGTGAAACCAAAAATTGAATTATATTTCATTTTCTAAAAGAGAACCTTTTTAACCCGCTTTAAACATACAGATTGTTGGGATATCAAATGACTCAAAATGATGTCAATTACGAAAGATATGCAATTTTTCTTTTCTTAATTTTTTCCCGTCTGCAACATTTTCAATAGATATTTGCCCATTAAAAAAATATATCTTAAAAGTATCTTAAAATTGGAGGGGCACACAATCTATTTCCTAAACGCATTTCACTGTTGTTTTCATAATATTTTTTTTAAGTTCTGTTGCATAAAAAATTAAAATAATATCTTTATGAAAATACGTCTATGTATGCAAGTTTCCATTAACACATCTCTCAAAGCTTAAATATTGTAGCCTCAAGTTGACCAACAAAAATGTTAAAAGTTAATTATTTAATATTGTCATGTACATATATGGAAGAATATATTTTTTGAAAGGACTCTTTTTTGTCCATGAGAATTGCAAGAAACCTTTCCTAAACTTCTGCAAATACCATTTCCTTATATGCATTTGGTGGATTTAATATTAATATATGTTGAAGTTTAATATGGAAAGAAGTTTTTATGTACATATATATATAAAGAATATTTAAAAATGTAAATGGATAAAGATGAGGAATTCAGAACCATGTAATCGGTTTGACTACAATTTATTTAATTTATTATAAAAACTTTGTATAATTTTCAAATGTTATTTAAATTTTTGGATAGATTTCGTAAACTGTAATGTACGCGGACAGAATTATGAAGTTCTTTTCCATACAAATTTTTTTAAATTTGATTTTGCAGAATAAAATAGACCCCCAATTAAGTGTTCATAAATTTCACATACAATAGATATTCGTATTTGAATATCGTTTTAAATATTCGTATTCGCGGATATCGTTTTAAATATTCTAATTCGAATTCGCGAATATTAAAAGTTGACATTCGGCAGATGTATGTAGTATACATACTCGTACATAATATATGTAGGCAACACGTATTATCAATTAAATAAATAAATGAGAAAAACATACGTATTTTTGTACAAAATTAGTAATTTTTTCTGTTACGTAACATTTTCAAAGACCCCCTCCCCCCCCCCCCCCCCACCATAACAAATCGTAACAAAACTCGAACCCCCTCCCCCCTGGAGCGTTACGTAATATATGGACAGCCCCTAATTAAATAATACATGAAATTAAAAAAACATAAACAAAATCCCTTTAACTAAGCTAATTCAATTTATACAACTCTCTTCCTTTATGTATTATGGCTTTCATACAACAACAAAAAAGAGAAAAAAAATTTAGATCACGACAAGGCGAATTTAGTATCAGGTGACCTTATCAGCCCAGCTGATTATCAGCTGTTGATGCAAAATTGAGCAATTTGAACCAAAATGTCAAAATTTGCTAAGAAATCTTTTGACAGATTGGTTTTGTAGCATGGCTAACTACATGTTGTTTTTTGTGTTGTAAAATTGTTGTACTGATAAGGTCACCTGATACTGAATTCGCCTTGGATCAAGAGAAATACATACTACAAACACACACACACACATACACACACTCATGTTTTGTTTCTTTTTTACTTGTAAGCTAATAAATGCGTGTGTAATATGTGTGCATGTAGTAGTAGCAACTTTAAACGCTTATAGCTCCCAAAATAATAAACCGCCGTGAAGGAAATGTCGATGGTGAAAATGTACTGAGTCGCTTTTGACTTTGTCACCAGTACTACTCTACAATTATTCCCCACATAATACTTTGTGCTATAGACATTTAGAAATTTACAGGTACATTTCTATACCTTAATATATGTATGTATATTGACAAGTTGTTGCAAAATCCACCAGAAATACACCACATCTGTTTTCTCTCTTTATTTTATACTGACGAATAAAAGAGAAATTGTAGACAATGTAACTACTACTAGAGTTTTAGTGTTGACATAGAGACACTTGGCCCCAGTCTGACTGCAGGGCGATTTCAATAAAATATAGATTCTGTACATCTGTACGGATAATCCTTTAATACAATATAAATCTTTTTTAAAATCGGTGCAGTGGTACCAGCGTAAAAAGGATTACAAAAAAGATGTTCGCCTATTAATTAATTAATTAATTATGTAGATTATTTATTTTCTATGATAGAAGGTTCGAGTATTTGCTTTATGATTTTGTTCCAAACATTATATCCAAACCCACATTTTTTCATAGTTTTTCAAACTATTGTAAAGGGTGTTTTTTATTGAGGTATAGAACTTTAAGTTGGCATCACTTTTTTAACTGGCGGCCATTTTGTCAGCTGTCAAGTGATTAATATTTACTTTGGTTTGCCATTTCATCATGAACAGGTTGACAAAAGAACAACGCTTGCAAATCGTGCAAATTTATTTCGAAAATAATGGTTCAGTTCGCGAAGTTTACCGCAAGCTCCGTCCATTTTATGGTCGACATAATCGTCCATCGCATAATTTCGCGGAATGGACCTGTCAATTGGCCACCAAGATCGTGCGATTTGACACCATAGGATTATTTTCTTTGGGGATATGTGAAGTCGCTCGTCTACGCCAACAAACCAGAAACGTTAGGGGACTTGGAAGCCAACATTCGTGGCGTTATTGCCAACATACGGCCCCGTATGCTCGAAAAAGTGGTTGAAAATTGGACCTGTAGAATTGGCTTTATTCGAGCCAGCCGCGGCGGCCACATGCCCGAAATCATATTTAAACATTAATGGCATAAAATTATCCTTCCAATAAAGCCAAATTGATGGACATTAAAACGATTTTCTTGTGTTTTATTTCAATTCGAAGTTCTATACCTCAAAAAAAACACCCTATATAATGCCCTAATTTAATTTTTACGTTTTAAAAACATGGCAATAATATTTTTATTTTTCATTATCAAAGACAACAACCATTTTTGAAGAAACTAATTTAGGGAATTCAAAAACAAGAACTACAACTACAAGTATCAAACAAAAACTTACTGAATTAGGGAATAATTTTTTCTAATATCCTTTATCTAAGAAACAGAAACACTTTTTAAATGAAATACCCTTTATGTTATTGGCTGCGTTTGCGTCTTATGTGCCTGCATTTATTGTTATTTATTTTTCAAATGTTGCATGTTTTGTCGTTGTAATTTTATGTTTTATTTAACTTTTTTTTTTGTATGTTTCTGTTGCTGTTATTAATGTCATAAATGAGTTTTTATTTATTTTGAGGGTTATCTGATGCTGTTTGTTTTAATGCATTACACACATATACAAACACACTTTCTTGCAAGCGTATCGTCAGCTGAACTGCAAAACTAAAAAACTAACAAAAAAAAAACGCAAAATCGCATTCTACTAAATTATTTAAATGATATTAAACTTATATAAATATGAGACTAATATAATATGCAATAATGCAAGTCTTATTGCTAATCTGATTAGTTTGTTAGGGAAGAGAGAGACGAGGATAAAAGAAACGTTTCTGTTCCCCTCGTCTCTCTCGCCCTCAAATTAATCAGCTTAACAATAAGACTTGTACAGTGTAAACTCTGACCAAAACTTTATTACTTCAGTTACTTGAATATTTTTGTTTAGTTTTTTTATGTTTCCTGTAAAATTGAAAAAAGCGTAATTATGTGATTTTGTATTTCAGCTAACGATATGTATATACTCGTAAATACGAGTGTATTTGTTTTAATTCCATGGCCATTGTGTGCAATATTGATTTTATTTAGAATTTCAAATTTTTAAACTTTTTTTTATTTTTTTTTTTCAAGGAGTGGCAGCAGCTCAGCGCAATTTTCGAGGTGTTTGGAAGTGTTTTAAGTATTTTGTGTTACCCGCATTTTATGTTATAATTTATTTTAAATATTCATATTTTTATCTTAAATTTAAGGGTAATCATGAAGTCTTTGCTGTACTCTGTTTTATTTATTTTTTTTAATTGCAGTATTTTGGGTTTGTTTTAAAATAGAAGTGCAAAGAAAATAATTTGCAAAATGTGTTTAGAGAAAAACTTACATACTCGTAAATAATCCGCCGACCATGCATGCCATTTTCTTTAAAGAGTTTACAGATATGCGTAGAACTTTAATTAAAACAGAATTAGTTTTAACATTTCGGTATCTGCCAGTTATGTTCTGACAGTCGACGTTTTTAAAACGCATGTGAGTTGCAAATCGCCAAACTTGTTTCTTAATATTTTGTAACTCATGTAACTCATGTAATTTGCTGAAAGCTTTTTTTGTAATGAAAGCTCAATTTTACCATCCATTCCATTTCCATTCATTTTTGATTGGGAAGTAATTTCTTAAGCACTTTTATTCACTTAATAGTTTTTTTTAGTACTTGTATATATATCCTATATTTTGTAGCTTTATTTATTAATATAATTGAAATATAATTGAAAATAATTTTTCAGTTGTCAATCTGTCTTATTATCTAGGCGCACGGCAGTGCGCCAGGCCAAGTTCCGGCCAATGCACGCAGTGTGTATATTTACAGGAAGCCATTCGAGCTGTTTTTACCCCCCTCATAACTTTGTTCCCCGCGACCGTAAAACTATGAAATTTAAATCATAATTAGAATAAATTTATGTTACCTCATGTGCAAAGTTTGAAAGTGAAACAATGAAAGGTTCCGGAGATATGGAGGTGCAAAAAGTGCATATTTTAAGACATACTCACTGACTCGCTGACTCACTCATCAATATTTAGAAGCACTTCCGCTATAGCTAGAGACCTGCAATTTGGCACACAAGTAGATCTAGGTAAGCAATGAAGTAGAAAAAAATCTGAAAACCCGAACATTTTAACCAAGGGGGGGCGGGGCTACGCCCATAAAAATTAAAATTTGTGCTAGTGAGCTGAAACTTGCTACGAGCTAGGTATAGACTCAAAAAATTTTAAAATCCGAACATTTTGGCCAGGAAGGCGGGGCTACGCCCATAAAAGCTAGAATTAAAAAAGCGAATCTAAGGCGCTTAATGGAAGCTATTTCATTGAAATTTGGCATACATATTGCGATAGGGCAAGCCTAAAAATGTTTCATTAAAAAAGGGGGCATTGACACGCCCATACGATTTCAACCTCATTTTCGTGTACTACGGCTCAGCATATTTAGATATACTATTTCTGTATGTATTATTATCCGTTTGCAACGAAACTTGACACAAATAATAAACACTGGCCGAAAAAAAACTTAAGTTTGGAAAAGTGGGCATGGTTACGCCCATAAATATTAAAAATTAAAAGTTGCGCTAAGGAGCTGAAATTTGATACACGAGTAGGTATAGGTGAGAAAACAACAAGAAAAATCCTAAAAACCAGAATGGGCGGGGCCACGCTACTATTGTTTGAACCTGAAAACTTACAGCCTTATTTATAAAACTTATTAAGGCTTTTTAAGGAAAATTTCTTATGAAAATTTGTCTTAAAACCCCTTTATAAAGCCTTAAAAAGTTATATAAATAAGGCTGTTAATGTACAGCTTTTAACTTAAGCCATTTTAGTGAAACCTTGCATATACGTTACACGTAAACTATCACTATCAGATTGCACTATCCAAAGTAAAAATTTCCTGTTTTGTAAAGTGGCCGTGACTACACCCATAAATCTTAGCTTTTTCTTTTATGTACTTCGGCCTAGCAGTTCTTAGTCTATTACTCATGTTTTTCTCAATAGCTTTTTCCTACAAAACTTTACATGAACTATAAGCACTAACAGATATAAAAGTCGGCGGGGCTAGGGCCATAAAAATTTTACGTAATATTATATTGCAGAAAGCTGAAATTTTGTAGACAAATAGTCTTGATTGATTTAATCAATCGGAAATTCCAAAAATTAAAGCACCAGCTACCCTATTGAAACTTTGCATGCACATTGGGGATATCCTTTTGATTTATGTACGTCGGCTAAGCAGACTTTAATACGTAAATATATTGAGAAAATAGGCGGGATCACTCCCACTAAAATTGACGCTTTATTTCACATGTTTCTTTCCAGGCGACTCTTAACAAATTACGTACACACTGGCGACCCGTTGTAATAACACAATAATTAATTTTTAAGGTCTACAATTCCACACCCATCACTCTCTTACCCATTATTTTATGTAACTATGAAATTTTTAACTGGCACAGTGATCATGAATAGAAATAAAACACCATAGGAATTTTAAGTTTAAAAAGTGTTATCATAGAAAATTTTTCAAAAAGTAGACAGATCGTAACAAAAACATCAATGTGAAAAAAGGCCAAGTTCCTATCAAAAATTTCGGTCATCAAAAGCAGTGAGATATAAATTTTTACCAAGTTCTTGTTTGACACAATACCTAACACTGAAATATGCTATGAATTATATAAATTTGTAACCGTAAGGGTGTCATATAATTTTTAGATAATCTGCTAACTTGGCAATATTTTTAACTTTCTACAAAAGGATAGAATAATGTATATTTGTTCATTTCTTTATATCGGTAAAAATGTTGTCAAGTTAGCAGATTATCTAAAAATTATATGACACCCTTACGATTAAAAAATTTATATAATTCATAGCATATTTCAGTGTTAGGTATTGTGTCAAACAAGAACTTGGTAAAAATTTATATCTCACTGCTTTTGATGACCGAAATTTTTGATAGGAACTTGGCCTTTTTTTTTCATATTGACGTTTTTGTGAGGATAGTGTTTTTACACTGACATGGTTTCAATAAAAGTTGGTTTTAACGTTAAAAACAACTGTTAAAACCTGGTTTTACCATACAAATTGTTTTTGTAAAAACCAACTTAAAACCATTTTTGAATTGGTTTTAAGCATAGCTGTTAAGTAATGATTAATAATCGTATTGATTACTAATTTGATACGGTTTTTTTTGAAAGGTGAAGTAATGATTAAATTACGATTATATTCAGTTTCGCACGATAACTAATTGATTAAGATTACTAATAATGAGAAAGTAATCTGAATTACTTGAAATTACAAAAAATAATCAAAAAGAAACAAAAGTAATTAAAAAATAATCCGATTACTTTTAAAGATTACTTTTAATTCTTCTTTATCATAAATTCTCTTAAAGGCGATTAGGGGTCTATTCGTAAATGCATCACTGCGCTGCAAATGGAAATTTAAATGCTCTAAACTGGTTCACTGAAGTACATAACGCACAAATAAATGTAAAATATGGTGTATGTATATGATTACGAACTTGCACGAACTTGTATTGCATTTTAAATAAAAGTTTGCACGTATGATGCAGAGCAGTGATGCATTTACGAACCCACCCTATATAATCAGTACAATTCTTTTAAAAATGTAATCTAATTGAGTCCTAATCGTAATCGAAATTTAACAGCTCTGATTTTAAGTTGGTTTTATGAAATGCAACTTTGTTTTCGCTATGCTAGATTCAGTGCTGCCAAGTTAAAATTACCGGAAGCAGCTGATAATGTTTATGCCAGTGAATAACAACAGAGGCCTAATTCTCGCATTCGATTGCGAGCGAGTTATTACTGGAATGTTCGAGTTTTTTGACTTTTGGGATTTTCGCATTCGGTTTCGAATAACACACATCGAAATTTCTAATGACAGCATTCGATAACGTACATACATTCGAATGCAACCGTTCGTGTTTTTACTCGCAGGCAAAAAGGCATACGAAATCATATTTAACATAGAAAAAGCGAAGAAAAGGAAAATGTATGTTCAATATTTGACTTATTTATTTATAAATGAAATGAATGCACAAATGTACGTATAAAAATTCAAATTAAAAAATGTCTAGTTGACATCAAATAGAACAAAACACACTGACTTGGCAAATAATAAAATAAAATATAAAAAAATCAACCAACTCTGGGAGCATCTAAATAACAAATTAACTGCTTCTGGTCAACCAATAAAAGAATCGAAAATGTAGCTAGTGCTCTATTCTCTAACTTTACACTAATTTATTATTATTAAGTTATTAATTAAATTAAAATGAAAATAACATTTATGTATATTCGTTTCTTTTTTCTGCATATACATACGTGTGTATGTACGTACATACTTACATATGTTTTTGCACACATACATATATACAAACACATGCTTTTGCTTACAATTTATTCAGTGCTGTGAAATGAATTTATATATAAATATATTTGCCTTTTCCCAACACTGAAACAAAAACTCGATTCGCTTAATAACGAGTGACATCAACCGAAAATTTCTAGCCATCGAAATTAATTTCTATTCGAATGCAATTCCGATCACGAGTGCAGGAATTAGGCCCCAGATATCGCTTGAAATATTTTCAACTTAAGAATGGATGCATCAGCAACAATAATCAAAAAATTATGGAAAATAAAAAGTTTTTTTGGAAGGAAAACAACGAAAATATTTTCATTGTCCTCTGGGAAGTGAAAATAGACGATATGTCCGACATCGATCCGCCGATAAAAAAAAGTTTTATTTTGTGATGTATTTGTGCATTTTTAATATATGTACAATAACTGGACTTCCAAGCACTTCTTCACTTTGTATTACTAGTTCCATAATTTTAAAATATTTATTTACAAAATATAAAATAATTACCATTTTACAACGTATTGTAAAATTTCCGAATTTTTCATACAAACAAAACCAGTCGTTGTACAGTTTGTCAAATAATTATTTATTTTATTTTTGAGCAAAGTTATTAGACAGTCTGTGAGTTAAAACCTGAATTTAACAAACTTGCAGAGTGAATGCAAAATCAGCTGTTTATGGTTTTTTATACTCTCAGTGTGAAAACACTATTAATTGTATTTTCGATAACTTTTAGGCAAGTGAAGAAAGTTGCCAATTGACAAAGCAACTAATATTGAGTTGCCAACCATAATCCACACAAAAGTTTTTATTTTAAAATTTGGTTGTTACTTGTAACAACTAAAATTAGCAGAAGCAAAAAAAAAATAATTATAATTCTACAATTTCAGGCAGTTCGATGTTAAAGCATTCACTTTAGTACAATTAACTAAAAATATTTCTGATCTCTGACCGCAAACCATCCATGTCTTAATAATTATTTTCATATCAATTTACTTTGTATGTGGTAAAGATTTAGGGATATATGTATACATACATATGTTTCTATACATACATATATATATGAAATATATGTATATACATATATACATTTAAATTAAAAAAACTTTACTTTTAATACAACAAAAAAAAAACCTTCACCTTGACTTAAAAATAAAATGCGACATATCGTATGTACACATGTATAATTTTATTTAAATTTCTTTTAACGATAACAAAAAAAAAAAACAGAAACCAATGGCATTTCCGTTTGTGCCATCATACAAACTTAACTTCAAAGGGAAATATGGCTGAAATACTCAAACAAAAAAACTGTTTTCAACAATATCAAAAATTGCTACATTTAACTGTTTCTGTTCCGTGTAATTAAATTAAATGTTAATTTTTGTGAAATTCCAAAGCTGAGTTGTCTGTATGTTTGGATAAATGTATATTCTTATATACATAGTAGACCTACCTCCGGCATACCAATATAATTATGAATATTAACTGCCACAATAATTTATTTAGTACACACACACACACGTTAAAGATTTTTAATTAAAAATCACGTTTCTCAGTGAAACAAAAATATTGCTTTTTTTTTGCTTTCTTTTAATTTAGATCATATACAATTGTTAATAGAACTCTCTTAAAATTGACAACGCCGTACTGTGGGGTGAAAGCCTTCTCAAGTGGCGATTAATTCAAAAGATGAACTTTAACTTTCACAACCGTATTTGGTACCATATGAAAGTATATAAAATTCTACATCACTAACTGCAAAAATAAAAGTTATTGGTAGCAGCGATGCCAACTATTTATAACCCAAACGCGCTATTACCCTTCTCAAAACGCACTAGAACGCGCTAAGTTACACCATTGTCAAATATTTATAACAAAAACGCGCTATTTTCTACGCGCTAAATTAAATTTCAATAAAAGTCGATGTATGTCTGTATTAGTACTCGTATATACAATTAATGTTTCAGATTTTGCTTCCTTGACATTATGTTTTAATTAAGTAAAATCATTTAATACAGAATCAGAATCTCCTTCCAAATAATCGAAATGCTTAGTTTTTACTTTTAATTTATTTCTAAAACTTTGTAACAACATATAAATTGTCGAATATTGCGATTCAAATGCTTTTTGTACTTCAGCTATAATAGATGCTTTTTAAGTTATGTCATTTTTTTGGGTCATTGCATGTAGTACATATTTTTATTTGTGAAATTTCAAAATATTTGTCATTACAGTAATAAAATGCGTTTTTTATTCTAACCACAGTCAAGCGAATTTTGTTTGCCACAGCTGAACCATTAACTAATTTATAAAATTTTATCGGAGTTTTGGATATTAGAAAATTTTTAAATTTATACAAAAAACGATAAAAAAATATTGAACTGAAATGATATTATTGACTTTATTCAAAACGCGCTAATTTAGCGCATTTTTTTATTAAACGCGCTAAGACGGAAAAAAGCGCGTTTGGCATAGTTAAAACTCGCTAAGTCTAGCGCGAAACGCGCTAAATTGGCATCGCTGCTTGGTAGTTTACTTTATTTGCAGTGTGTGTTCAAAGTTCAACAATTTTATTTATTTTTGCGAGCATTTATTAAAAGATAAAATGTTGATATTTCAAGTGATTATAGTTTTTGTTAAGACTTCTATAAGTAAAAGTTTTATAAAGGAACCGCCAACTTCAGGTATATGAGCATTAAAAAAATTATTGTTTGCTTAGATAAATGTTTTAGAAATGTTAAAAAAAAATTAAATTGCTCTAAAAATGTGATATTTTTGATATATACATTAGCCCAATTCACAATCTTGTGCAAATGGTCTTGCATCGTTGCATGTGCAAAATTGTGTAGTATATTCTACTCACCACTTGACAATTCTTAGTGGTGAGTATCAATATACTATACCATTTTGCACATGCAACGATGCAAGACCATTTGCACAAGATTGTGAATTGGGCTATTGAGTTTCAACAACTTTGCGGATGAGTGCAAGGAAAAATGCTTTTATTTTATTTTATTTGCCTGTGGGCAAAAAATTTAATTTTTCTGCTGTGCCAAATGATATCTTTTTTGACAATGTAAAATTTTGACAAATTCGCTTTAGCATAGAAAGGAGCTGATGAAACAATTGCTGCGGCGGCGAAGCAAAACCTTTGACTACAAGCCGTCGGCTAACAACAAATTTTAAAAGGACATTTTTATATAAAACAATATTCTTGTAGCAAAAAATAATATAATATTGTATATATGGTGCTACATTTTTCGCAAATTAAAATAAACAATGCATTTTTCAAAGTCTAATTACATTTAAAGAACGTAAAAATCTATGTATTGGGCAACGGCTCGAAGCGGCGGCGGTTGTTTTAAATTTTATGATACCACGCTTCTTATTTGCTGCTTGTCAAAAATGTATCTCTTGTGTCAAAAATTCTACTAGCCCCCGGGGCTAATGAAATTTTATTCACCTCAGAAGTGTCAAAAATTTACATACACTAGTACTTTGCTACAGTTTGGCACAGGCCCTATGCTCTTAAAATATAAGATTTTATCTAATAAATCCCAGAATACATATTTGCGCATTTGTGCGATTTTTGAGCTATGAAGGTTCTTGTGAGAGAGTTCCAGTTACTAAAAATCAATGTGAAAAATACATATTAAATATTTATTTGTTTTATTTTTATTAAAGGCACATAAAGTATGCTCTAATTTACAATTTAATTTACAGCAAAAATACTCAAATAAGACCATTTTCTCCAAAATACAAAAAGTCCATAGGAGGTTAAAATTTTTTTTTTTTTTTTAATATTTTGAAGTGCTGTTTTTTATGTATTTATTAATATTCATCAACAAAAAATAACAACACTTTAAAATTATGAATTCTATGAATTAATCGCCAATTTCTCTGCACTCACCCTACTGTGCGCCGATTAGAGAATGTATTCGATTTAAAATTTCGGCTGAGGGCTGGCTTAAAAAAATTCTTAAGTTTTTAGAAAATTGATCACCTTAATTTATTGGGTTGCTTCATATTTCGCATCCCTGACCAAAAACTATAAAATCAATTAAAAAAAAAAAAAAAAAAACTAGGTTAAACTACGTAAACACACTATCAGACACACTTGCTCTAGCTCTTACATAAATGCTTTCACACTTGTGCTGCAGCAACAACTCCCTAAAAAATATATCCATAGAATGAGTCATGGCGTGCGATCATTTTTATTTGACGTAATTCAAAGAAGATTGAACGTGCATCGTTTAAATAATTATGTGTTGCAAATAGGGTTTGAGAAGTGGGAATTCTGGGGAAAATACATTATTCCAAGGCAAATTCATGACAGGTAAAGTTAATAGTACAACAAAATACAAACAATAAAAACAATATGGTATTTTGTTGTTGCCTTGGAGGCTCGCATGTCAAAATCAGCTGATTGAAGTTACTGAAGCAGAGATCTAGGCCATGATGGCTCACAACCGGCTGAGCCGAGCCGTTCATAATTTTAGTCATCTACGCCGCCGCTGGAAAAAGTTTGGTTTATGTTGCCTGAAAAACAGCCGCAGATTCAATAAACAATATAATCTAATAATTATTTTACTTATTTAAAAATATTTATTATTTGACATATTTTCATACGTTTATTTTAATTGATATGTATTTGATAGTGGCTAAGCATTGTCTATGTATTTCATTGGTGCTTTGCCAAATCATCAGTAGACTTCAACCATATATTTTGAACAGTTACAAACCTCTTATCTTATGGGCAGACTTTCAAAAATTATTTGAGAATTCACAAATAATAATATATTTGAATATCACAAAAAAAAATTAGCGTAGTAGGCCTAGAAACTGTAACAAAATATATGGTTGAAGTCTACTAATGATTTGGCAAAGCACCAACCAAATATATAGACAATGCTAAACCACCAGCAAATAAATTTCAATGAAAATAAACCTATGAGAATATGCCAAATAATAAATTTCTTAAATGTTAAATTTATACTTTATATTTCATTTTGGTTTATAAATACTTTTATTGCTATCCAATGGATTTTTAATTGTATAAAGGTGTAGAAAAATAAAATATATTCATATCGAATATAAATTATTTGCTGGGTTTTGTTAAAGTTCTAAGCCTACTTACTACGCTTGTTTTTCTTTTGTAATTTTCAAAAATATTATTATTTGTGAAATCTCAAATAGTTTTTGACACAGGAATTTTTTAAAGTCTGTGCATAAGATAAGAGGTTTGTGACTGTTCAAAATATATGGTTGAAGTATACTGATGATTTGGCAAAGCACCAATGAAATATATAGATAATGCTTAACCACCAGCACGTAAATATCTACTTTATTTATTTTTTAATTCTTTTTTATCTTAAATTTTGTGTTTCATGTTATTTGATTATCAGCTTCCGCCAACAATTTTTCCAAGAGCTGGCGCCGCCGAAAAAATTATCCGGCTCAGGTCTGTATATATAAACAACTTTTGACATACGAGCCAACAGTTATATGAATTCGCCTTGAATTTGGCAAAAAAAAAATTGATCAGCTGTGTTTTCAACTTTACCTGTTATGAATTTGCCTTGCATTATTCCATATCCCGCGAAGTTTTCAGTAAAATTTGAGAAATTTCAAATTGGACTTATTTAAAGATATACCCTCGGTTGGTTTTTGGTTTGATGTATGTAACATAAATGTGTTTTCGAAAAAATCGATGAAGAATGTTTAGTTCATTAGTTTTAGAAAAATACACAATATAATTTTTTGTTTAATAATAAAAGTAATAGATACATATATTTTTTATTCAAACTTAAAGTTGATAAACTTTTTACATTCAACATAAAAAGTTATTAGGGATTAAAGAAAACATGACAAAAATCTTGGTCAACGCATGTCACAATCATCGCAACAACAATATTGTTCACTACTTGTTCAAGTAGGTTAAATTACTGTATATAAGTATTTAAGTAAATATAAAAGGTGAAAATATCATTTTTACTCATATAAAAAAAAAACGAAAGAAATTTTAATATATTTAATGAAAGAAGTTTTATTAATAAAAAATAAATATCAATTCATTTGATTAAAACATAACACAATAATTAAATTTGTGTACTTTGCTTTGGTTCACATTCTTTGAGTAGAATACATTTATCCCTCGATTTACACGATACTTTTTTTACACGATTATTTTGGTTTTCGGGTAAATTGAGAGATTTATGAAATACCTCGATTTACACGATTTTTTATGTGTTTTAAGTAAACGCTTCTGATATTTTTAATTTTGTTTTTGTTTTTATGAATAACATTTATTTTATTTAATGAATAAAGGTTTATTTTTATGAGTTGTGAGTAAACGCTTCTGATATTTGAAATACTTATTTGAAATACATATATAATTTCTTAATAAAATAAATTTTTTACGCGATTCTGCCTTTATTTTCGATATACACGATTTTTTAGGAACGTATGTATCTATCGTGTAAATGGAGGGATAGGTGTATGCATTGATATGCATTATAATAGATGCGAATAACAATATTAATACTTTTACGTGGGAAATGTGCCACATATCCGAAAAATTGTCGATTGCCCTAAAACAGATTTTACAATGTTCAACAATTGTGGAAATGACGCAATATTGTAGCTCTATATCTGCTTATATATTCAAGATATTGGAAAACTGATAATGAATTTGGAAAGAGTACACATTATTCATATATAATCTATCAATAACTCAATTTTTTTAATCCTTTATTTTTTTTTTGCCCTACATCAAACCTGTAACCAACCAACCGATGATACATACCATTTTATTTATTTTTTTTAATAAAACATATTATTATCAAAAATATGCTGAAATTGATTGTTGAGGTGTAAATATAGTTTCTAAGCGCATTTCACTGTTAAAAGCCATGACTGAATAAACTCTACAATCGCACGATCTACGAAAAATTATTATTTTTTAAATCGCATGGTTGTGTAGGATAGTGTATCACGGACTTTACTAATGCAGATCATCAGGAAACCTTCACCCAAAAGTTTCATAGAACACCTAGAGCTTTTATGTTAAACTTTCATAGCTCAACAGCTTATAGTCGTATCATTAAACAAGAACTCAATAATCTATGTTGCATTTTAATTTTCTTACTTTGCCAATACTACAAGCGGATAATTTTTTTTAATCGACTTACAAATGAACAGATTATTAAATTTTATTATCAAAATTCATGCTCGGTAAAGAAAGTGCATCCTTGCACTTCTTACATTTAATATTCAGTATGGGCGACCTTCTGAAAGATTTGGATTAAATTTCGCACCAAAATTGCATTATTGATTATTAAACTACGCATACGTAGCGTGTGGACAGAGCAAAATATCGCGGCTGTATCCGCCAGTGTTGTTGATGACCGTGAATTATCGATTCGGCACCATAATGTCTTGTCAACAGTATTGGTTAGCGTTTGTTTTAGAAGACTTCGCATTTGAAAAATCCCTCATGTCTTAAAAGTTCTTTTAAGTGGTCTTTTGCAGTGTTCTAGTTATTACACGGCATGTCGTCAAAGCTTTTTACATATCGTGTACGGTAGGGTTCAGCCTCATTATAAAAGTTACACGTACCCTAAACTTGCCTTTAACTTATCGTGAATTCGTAATAATGAAGAAGTGTTTATCCATTCAATAAAATCATGCCTTTAACTATCGTCAAGCTATAATAGTGGCCCTGCCCTGAAAGAAACAATCGAGCATATCTAAAGAAGTTTTTTCATAAAAATTTTATAAAACGAATTTCCATGAAAAATTTCTTTTAAAAGTAAAAAATACTTTTTGTTAAAAAGATAGTTAATGAACTTGTTCTACTATTCCCCCAGGAATGCGATTAATTTTTTTCTCCTCTCCCCGATTGTACCAAAATGTTTCGGAAATCCCAAACTCTAGTTGTAAACGATATTTTTCCGTGGAAGAAGACCATACGCATGAAAAAAAACAGCTGCCCATGCCACCACCAACTATTAAAATGTTTGACAAAAAAAATAGTGCGATAAATGATAAACGATCACTCATATAAATATTAATACATTATAAGACATTGTTTCCTCTTTTTTTTGCACTTAATTTGTAGAAAAAAAAAAACAACTTTACTTTAATTCGTCTTTATCAATTCTAGGAGACACTGGGAGCAGTTTGAATAAAACAAATTTTATCTTTTAACTTTTTTTTTTTCTTTACACTTTAGAATGCCTTTTTAATCAAATGACGTCAAAGCACAATTTTTTATTTCATTTCTTTTTTTAGAACAAATGACGTAAATTTTTTTTATTTAACATTAATGAGCAAAATTTTTCATAATTATTACGACTACTAAATAACAATTGAGATTAAGAATAAATCTTATACCAAGAAAAAAAATTCATAAAAATATAAACCAACAATCTATTTTTAATGCATGCGATATTTTATGAAAAACTTTCGTGTGTACATACATACATACATACGTATCCATTACGAATTAATTGGCGCTGAAGTTTTGTACATACCATTAGACAAATCTCGAAAAGTTGTTAAACTTTGAATATTTTATGTACCAAGTAAAAAAATCAATTTTCCAGTCCTGGTTCTTAGAAAAACAGTTTCAGTGTTGGGAAACGATGTTTTGGCTTTACTGATTTTCAATACCAATCCAGCTAAAACAAATCCTGACACATTAATCCAACACCAAAGTTTATAGCTTTACTGTGAGCTTTGGAAAATCGATTTCACTTATGGATAAACGAGCACTGCTTATTCGACTATCCTATCGATAAGAATATAACGGGTGTTTTTTTAGAGGTATAGAACTTCGAATTGAAATAAAACACAAGAAAATCGTTTTAATGTCCATCAATTTGGCTTTATTGGAAGGATAATTTTATGCCATTAATGTTTAAATATGATTTCGGGCATGTGGCCGCCGCGGCTGGCTCGAATAAAGCCAATTCTACAGGTCCAATTTTCAACCACTTTTTCGAGCATATGGGGCCGTATGTTGGCAATAACGCCACGAATGTTGGCTTCCAAGTCCCCTAACGTTTCTGGTTTGTTGGCGTAGACGAGTGACTTCACATATCCCCAAAGAAAATAATCCAATGGTGTCAAATCACACGATCTTGGTGGCCAATTGACAGGTCCATTCCGCGAAATTATGCGCTCATCGAATGTTTCCTTCAATAAATCGATTATGACGTGCGCTGTGTGGCATGTAGCGCCGTCTTGTTGGAACCACAACTCATCCACATTCATGCCATCCAATTCGGGAACAAAATAGTCGGCTATCATTGCTCTATACCGGTCTCCATTAACGGTAACTGACTCTCCAGCATTATTTCGGAAGAAGTATGGCCCAATGACTCCACCAGCCCATAGAGCACACCAAACAGTCAGTTTTTGTGGATGTAATGGCGTCTCAAGGGTCTCATGTGGATTCTCTTCACTCCAAATGCGGCAATTTTGCTTGTTGACGTAGCCATTCAACCAAAAATGAGCCTCATCACTGAACAAAATTTTGCGATGAAAATCAGCATCGAGATCAATCTCATTTTCGGCCCATACACCAAAATCACGACGCATTGCATGGTCTCGCGGCTTTAATTCTTGCACAAGCTGGATCTTGTAAGGTCGCAAGCCAAGATCTTTGCGCAAAATCTTCCATAAAGTTGATGGACAAAGCTCCAATTGCTGTGCACGGTGGCGAATCGATTCATTCGGGTCCTCTTCAACACTTTGCTCTACAGCGGCAATTGTTTCTTCGGTGCGCACTGTTCGACGTCTCTGCGGATGCGTATTATCACATAGAGTAAACGTAGTGCGAAAACGATCCATGGTTAACCGAATTAATTGCTCTGATGGACGATTATGTCGACCATAAAATGGACGGAGCTTGCGGTAAACTTCGCGAACTGAACCATTATTTTCGAAATAAATTTGCACGATTTGCAAGCGTTGTTCTTTTGTCAACCTGTTCATGATGAAATGGCAAACCAAACTAAATATTAATCACTTGACAGCTGACAAAATGGCCGCCAGTTAAAAAAGTGTTTCCAACTTAAAGTTCTATACCTCAATAAAAAACACCCATTACATATCGTTAGCTTAAATGCAAAAAAAAGCGTAACTAACAAAAAATTTAAAATCGAGTTTTTGATTGACTATTATGACTGCCAATAAACTACATGTCAGAAATGACGCTTTTATTAAAAAATCAAAGGGCTGTTACTACAAGTGCGATTATTTTTTTAACCGACTTCAAAAAAAAAGGAAGAAGTTAACAATTCGTCTCTACTTTTTTTGGCGGTGTTACTTCATAACGCGGTGCATTTTAGACCGATTGTTAAAATTCTTTTTTTGTCCCATTGGCTCCATTGTAAAAAAGTGGGCGGGGATACGCCCAGATTTTTTTGAAATATAATTTTATGATATTCTAATTATTTGATTGCTGCAGAACCTATTAAGCACCTTTTTTTTCTGGCAATCACACAATTTGAAAGTTTAAAAAAATGGGCGGGTTTACGCCCATTAAAATTTATTATAATATTTTACGCAGTTCTACTTAACCGATTTTTACGAAACTTACCATACACCTTGAGCTCTAAGATAGACACAAGCCTCCTTTTCAAAAAATGGGCGGAGTCACGCCCATTGAAATTTAGTATTTTATTTTAAGTGGTTCTACTTTGCTGATTTTTACAAGACTTAACATGCACACTGAGCTCTGAAAACACACATAATCTTGCATTTAAAAATGGGTGGAGCCACGCCCATTAAAATTTAATTTTATATTTCAGGTTCTTGTTTTTTTTTTGGCAGCAAAAATTATTTTTGACGGTGTTGCTTCATAACTTGGTGCATTTTAGACCGATTTGCATTGAAGTTGGTTTTTTTGGGAGAAATAGTTATTTCGTTCTACGCTTCCCCTGTGAAATTATATTATTGTTAGTTTACGTGTTTTTGCATTTTAGCTAACGAAATACTGCAGAAGTTCCAAACGGAATGAATATATAAGGTGATTGTTTGGATTTTTGCTCTTTCAGTGTAAATTTTTTCAGTGTAAAGAAAAGATTGGTGACATGTGGCAATGACAAAACTTCTTAAGGCTGAGTTAGCCGATTGTAATGGAATGTAACTGCAACAGTAGGAAACAGCTGATCGATATTGTTATGTATTTTTTTTCTCAATAATATTCTATTTTTTGGAAGATTTTTTATATATGATCAAATTTGATATGAAAATCGAATTTTTCTACAAACATTAGCACTCATTAGTCTTACAAAGCTTTGTGATATGTTGCTTATTGTGCTCTCAGCACAATTTTGTTTCAAATCACAGGTTGACAGCTTGTGACGAGTTCGTATGATTTTGTAGTAAATGGAGATAACATAATATACATATATCGCTAAAGAACAGTCATAACTACAAAATAAATTAAATTACATGTTCTAATTTAATTTCATTGCCCTGAAAACTGTTCTTTTCTTCGCAGCAAAATCGAAAAGTTCTTTGGGAATAAATAGTTTACATAATACTGCGATATACCTATGTAAGTTAACGTACAATACTGGCAAAGGGATACATATTTTATTTGAGGCACTAAGCAGTCTCCCTTAAACACAAACATAATAGCTTACCATCTACATCTGAAGACACTACTTCTTTACATTGCTTGTAAACACCCATATACACGAACACCAATGCATCCATCGTGCTTCGCTTATTATACGACAGCATTTATTTTTGCTTTAGCATGACACATGCCACGAGAATACATTTAAAAAACAAGACGTATTTACATTTCAAGACTGTTTACGCAGGCCTCTAATATGTACTTTTATATAAGTATTTTAACATGCTAATAAAATGCTAATAAAATATTTTACAAGAATCACAATTTAAAATGTTTTTGTCCAATTAGTTGTAATGAGCTCTCAATTATTTCCTAGAGTTTTTTTTAGCGTTCAAGTGGTAAAAGTGGATAAAAGTGTGAAATACCAGCATAAACGAGGATTTAAGAAAAAGGATTAACAAGCAACATGCATTTTTTACATGTTTTTAAGAATGTTGGTACATATGAAAGTACCAACAGCCACAAACTTACATACACATGTACGTACATGTCGCACACTAAATCGTAAACGGTCACAAGTCAAAAAAGTTCAAATGATGAGTAGTGGCAAACAACTGTTAATAATCTACAAATGACGCAAGTTTATATGTAATATAAAAACAAGCATAACGTTTATTTATATTCTTCAAGAAGACAGTACAGCAAAAGAAATTGTTACGGTCTTTACAGATTTGTTCAATTAATTAACTGGTTTATAATAATTCTGCCAAAAAAACCGACTTCTATGCAAAGATCTGATAGAACAAAATAAGAAGAAGTACTTGATATATAAAATTAGATTTCAATGTGGGTGTCTCTGCCCATTTTTTAAATCCAAGATTTTTGTGTTTTTCAGAGCTCAGGGTGAGAGTTAAGTCTGGTAAAAATTGGTAAAGTAGAACCACTTAAAATAAAATATTAAACTTTAATGGGCGTGACATCGCCCGTTTTTTTTTCAAATGGGGGACTGTGTTTCGTAAAAATCGGTTGAGTAGAACCGCGTGAGGTATGATGAGAAATTTTAATGGGCGTAACCCCGCCCATGTTTTTAACTTTTTTTTTAAACTAATTTTCTTATTTTAGTGCTATTTTCAATACATACAAATTAATTAAATTTATTTAATTTTAATTATTTTTCATCAAACAACAAAAATAATAAATCTTCGCTGATATGCATCACCTTTATAATACTTGATGAATGATGGTTAACTTTGACTGTGTATGTTGTCTTCAAAAGGCATGCTACCGCGAATCAGCAATAGATTTTCATAACCAAGTTATATCATGAAACCTCGTAGCCTACAATGTATGGAAAAAATATTTTTTTATATCAAAATTTTTTCAAACTACAGCTAACTTAGAATTTTAAAAAAGAAAACAAGTTAGCTGATTATACGGCATAGTCAGCTGGTAAATTTATTACATTTCTTACATTTCATTTGCCAGTCGGTGATGTCACATGCTTTGTCAGATAAAAATAGAATGCTCTCTAATTCTCTAATTTTGTCATGCATTTTTATTTCAAATTTCATGCATACGTGTAAAAGCAGTATAAGCAAGTTGCAATTTAGCATGATTTAATAATTGACACGGAAGGATATACATATCGTTCATTTACTTCAATACTGTCATAACTCAAAAAAAAAACTAGTTTTGCAGAAAACGCATTTAATTAAATAAATTAAATTAAAATATTCTTCTCTCAACTGGTAGAAGTACATATCGTTCATGTACTCAAAAAAAGGGGAATGGAAATGGAAAAAAAATTAATTTTTCTCTCAAGAGTTGACCAAACAAGATATTTGTATGTAATTTTTACACAATATGAAGATAGATTTGAAGATTAATTCTGCATCATTAACTTAAAACCTCCATTTCTTTAGTTATGACGTTCTTTGAGTAAATGAGCGATATGTACAAGCTATTTATATAAAATGTTTACACTAGATGTTACACGAAATCTGAAGTTATTCTGCATTATTAAATAAAAAAATCATATTTTGAAATATGACACTATTGAACTAAGTGAACGATACGATATATACTAGAGGGCTGCGTAAACAGTCTTGAAATGTAAATTCGTCTTGTTTTCTAAATGTCTTCCCTGAAAACAAAATCATTCATTCAGAGAATGAAACGGTTTCATTAAATGTTCTGCATTATATTAATTAAACTTTTCATTAATACAATGAACAATTTCATTGTATGCATGAAATCTTTCCATCTCTGCTCTTCATGTGTTCTTCATAGTTCATTGTATTAATGAAAATCGTTACATTGTTTAAAAGAATTTTCTTTTTGGCGAATTTGAGGCAAATACAAATAAGTTCCAAAAATTTTATTTTCTTACTGTATTCAGTTTGTTAAACTTAAATAAATAAAAAGTTATTTTCTTAAAATATATTTTTTATTTCTTACTTTTCCAATCCTTTTAATTTCAAAGCAGTATGGTCATGATAAATGCAATGAAATCATTTCATTTATACAATGTAATATTCTTCATTGTATAGCAGATATCTCTCTCTTTCTCTTTTTTTTATCCATTCACGTCCCTCACCACTATACAAACGCAAGAAGATTGTGCCAAACATCTTATAAAGATGCTTGTTTTGTTAAGATTTTTGTTTGATTATTTTAAACTTATGTTTGTGTATTGTGATTCTCAACAACATATTAAGAGTTTTACTATAAACATGCAAGTTTTTCGGCTTACTTAAACATTATTTGGGTTGAACTCTACTGATGATGTGTTACGTTAATAAATACATACATATGCTTATATATTAAGTACATATGTATTTCTATATATTAAATAAAATAAAAAAATCTGTATATCTTTTATTAAGTAGGTGGTTTTGAAGGGATATGATTTCATGTTTTTAATAGAAAATTTTCATTGTTTACTGCTTATATTTCATTATATATAGAAAATTTTCTTTATATTAATGAATAAACTTCATTTATAGTATGTAAAAACTTCATTAAATCAATGAAACAACTACTAATGAAATAGTTTCATTCTATTTATGATATAGCCGCCAAAACTTCATAAATACAATGAATCATTATTCATTGATCCAATGAAGGGCTTCATTAGCTGACTTTTAATGAAACATTTCATTAATACAATGAAGAATTTCATTGTCTGAATGAAGGTTTTCCTGGCATGTATTCTCGTGGCATGTATTATATTATATTAAACCAATAATAAATGATGTCGTTTAATAAGCGAAGCACGATGTAGTGATGTTCGTGTATATGAGTGTCTACAAGTGATGTCGCGAAGACTTCTTATTCATTCGGAACAAACAATCAAAAGAAGTAGTGTTCATGCGTGTATGCTTGTTGTTTTGCATATTGTGCGTTTGGGTGTGTGTTTGTCTAAGATGTAAAGCTATTAAAGGTAGTAAGCTATTAGCCCAATTCATAATCTTGTTGAAATGGTCTTGCATAGTAGCATGTGCAAAATGGTATGGTATATTGATACTCACCATTTAAATATTATTAGTGGTGGGTATAAATATACTATACCATTTTGCACATGCAACGATGCAAGACCATTTGCACAAGATTGTGAATTGGCTATTATGTTTTTTAAATCAAGCGCACACAACTAATGTCAATGCATGTGTGCGTTTGTATGTCCGCAGAAAAATTAAAGATCATACACACAACGTGTGTGCGTATGTACATGCATGACGTTTGTAAATAAGTTTGTTTATAAGCGCCCATGCGTAGTAAGAAAAATTATCACTAATTCTTTTGTCACGAAGTATTTTCTTCTTTACTCCTATACCTGCAATAACTGAAACAGATGTTTTGCCAACAATGTTGTTCGGACTTTCTTCTAGAAGATTTCGCTGTAGTAAAGCATTTGAAAAATCCCTCACGTCTTTAAAGTTCTTGTAAGTGATCTTGTGCAGGTGTGTAATATGTACATACATACATACTTTTAAAAGATTTATTATTTATGTGTGACGGACAATTATTTGAAATATTTTGTAATTTATGCATCTAAATATAAAACGATATTTAACTTTCAGTGAGATACAAAAACTTATCGATATTTTCAATCTGTTTCAGTAATTAATTCATTTGCATAAATTTAAAGATTAAGGTTTTGTTCAAATAATCGTAAATTTAATAATTTTTTTTTTTAACAATTTAACAAATATTTTATTTCATTTCATTTCAATACGTTTCTTTTTTTCTATTTATTCAAAAATTGTATGTCATAAAAATGCAGTAGATTTAATCGAATGTGTATGGATGATGAGTCACTTTGGATCATGTTGTGTGGTCTACTGACAATGGCATCATACCCGCTGATAAATTTTTTTGTTATTGTTTTTGATAAAAATCATAAAAAATTAATAAAAAAATTAAATTTGCTTGGGTTTTTTGTTAAGTAACTTCTACATAAATATGGATGTATGTACGAGTATGTATGTGTAATTGTCTATTACATTAAGATTTCAACATATTTCGTTGCTTGCTTTAGAACACCTTTTAATTTTTAACTGTTATATAGTTGTTGTTGTAGAGGCCAAAGTGAAAATTTCAGATCCGTAGTTCTTACGTTTCTAGAGATAACAGCCTGTGACTGACAGACGGACATCGTAGCAAAAACAATAGGGCTCCTTTTTCACCCTAAGTGTACGGTACGCTAATTACAAAAAAAAGCAATGTGAGTCCGATCACAGAGGAGATGTGTAATGAAAATTTTTTTTTAAGTTGGAAGTACATACTTATGCTTTTAGTATATTTTTTTAAATTAATTAATTAAAAGTATCAAAACTTTCAATATTGTAAATATATATGAATTTGTTGGTTTTTGTTTGTTTTATTAAACTTATTTGGTTAGCAAATGGGCACACTGCAGTATATATGTACTGCATTAAAAATTGCAGTAAGCAGTAAATTTACTGATTACTAAAAAAAATTCAGTAAATTTTTACTGCTAATGAAATTTAATTTGCATTACCAGTAAAATAGGGCCGTAATCATAATAAAATTGTAGCAAGTGGCAAAGTTTTTTCATTCAAATTTTGAAACTTTTGTATGAAAAACATTTAGCCACTTGGTAGAATTTCATTATGAATACGGGCATTACTGATTACTGAAAATTCATTGCACCTCATCATATAACAAATCATTTAGGCAATTTATAAAAATTGTAGAAAAAATTTTTAGTAATCAGTAAAAATTTACTTGTTAAAATTTTTTTATTATTTTTACTGAAACTTTAGTGGTACTGCAGTGCTCATCTATGGTAAATGCCTTTACTTTAACTTTTGAACTTTTAATTCCTGTTCATCGTTTAGTTGTTGTTGTTCTTGTTGTTATGAACGCATTGCAATTAAAATAAATTCAGTAAAGTGCGACTTTGAATCGCGCACATTCGGTTTTGAGCATTTTTTTGATTTAGCTTTCTTCCTTTTTTAAGTTTTTTCAGTTTTATTGCTTTTTTCTCGTTTTGGCGGTTTTTTCTCTTTTTGGGTTTTTTTAATTTTCGCAATTTTTTTCATTTTGGCGATTTTTTTCATTTTGGCGATTTTTTTCTGTTTTTGGGGTATTTTTCATTTTTGCGTTTTTTTCATTTTGGCGATTTTTTCTGTGTTTGGGGTTTTTTTATTTATTGTTTAAAGGGTTTTTTTTAATTTTGGCGATTTTTCCGGTTTTTCGCGATTTATTTTAGTCCTAGAAATCTTTTTAATTTGGTCCTTTTTTTCGTTTTGCTCTTTTTTTTTTGTTTTTTGGCGATTTTTTTTAGATTTGGCGATTTTATATTTTTTTGATTTCTTAGTTTTACCGGTTTTGAAAATTTCAAGAGTTTTGCTCTTACGGTTTCCAAGATACAGCAAGTTGTCAAAATTACAAAGCCATTGATTTAAATTTTTTAAATTTAGTGTTAATTGTTGTAGTCTGTATAAAAATATAATAACTTTTAAAATTTCAAGTGTGCATATGTATGTACATACAATTGTATGTATATTACATGGGATTTTAACATTTTTCGTTGCTTGTTTTGGTACACCCTTTAATTTTTAACTCTCATGTGTTTGTTGTTGTAGTGGCCAAATGTTTACACACTGTGTCCAAATTTCAGGTCCGTAGCTCTTACGGTTCATTTTCACCTTTGGTGTACGGAACCCTAATAAAGCAATTATCAAGTTAAATAAAACAAACAAAAACCAGCAAATTCCTATGTATTTACAATATTTTAAATAAGTTTGTATTGCTTTTTCAAATACTAATACGCTCATACATATGTAGCTCACACCGATTTGACAACGCGGTGTGAATCTCAGCAAAATTTGTGATTGTATTGTGAAAAAGAATTTTACCCCCTAGCGTATAGATGTTTACACATCAAAAAGAACAAAATAATTAAAACGCAAATAAAAAGAGAAAGGTCGAATAAAAAATTAAAAAATTTTCATGCAATTAATTTCATAGTCTAAATTGTAACAAATTTTTTTACAAAAATGCGTACATACATACATACACGTTCATACATATCGCTCGTTTACTCCAACAACGTAATAACTAAAAAATGGGGGTTTTAAGCTAATAATACTCATACGTATCGTTTATTCATATTGTGTAAAACTTTTCGCTCATACTTGTTTTTTTTTTGGAGTTATGACGTTGTTGTATTAAATGAGCGATATGTGTACGTGCACTTGCGTACACATAAGCATAGCAAAATGCGTACTTTCAGTTTATGTGGTGATTTTCTTAATGGTTACAATCTAATTAGTGTAATAAATCGTTAAGTTTATTCAACCTTAAATAATTAAATATTCCCTCAGTACACATCAATCTCTGCTAAATTGCTTTCAAATATACTTACATACATTTATAGTATAAATTTTATAAATGTACGTACATGTAAATATGTTTGCATGCATTCACATATTCTCGGGTGGTTACTGGTTTGCCGCAGTAATAATGTATTCTTAATATGCGGTGCGGCAAACCAGTAACCACCCGACGATATGTAGAAGTATTAGGAAGGATCAAATTTCTCGTCTAAAGCCGTACAGCAAAAATTAAACCTAAGAAATTCCAAGATTAAAATTAATGTTGTATGTAGAATTGTGTCCATTAGCTCTTTTGATCTAAAATTAGCTGCTGAACACAGGTCCGATCAGAAACGGCAATGTACTCGTAAATTAAATGGTTTGAAACAACTTCTGATTCGAACGCGAAGGAACTAGTTCAAAAAGAGCTGCTGGACACTAGACTTGTATCGAACTCTTTCAGTAGTTCATTTTGGACACAAACCTATGATCAAACCCAGTTAAATAACACCCGTTTGATCATAGGTTTGTGTCAAAAAAGAGCTGGCTATCGAACAAAGAAAATCGAATGTTCATTTCATATTATGAGCATCGAAAGTTTTGTTGAGCAACGAATTTTCTATCGAACAGATTTTAATTTTCGATGAAGTATTTTAGTATGAAAAATTATTATAAATGATTGTTTTTTTATTTTTAGGTAAAGTAGTTGCAAATTTTAAAAATCACTTTGAGTGATATTCACAATACGGACATTCCTTGTCGAATACTCGTCATAATATCAAATGAAAATTCGTTCGATCAGTACTTTCGACTACAGTCGATGATCGAAAATTGCTTACAATAAGGGCGCCAATGTTTCATATCATCAAAAAGTCTCATGCGAGCCAGGTGAATCCTTAACTTTGTGCTTTCGGTTATTATGTTTGCCAATCTCCTAACTGTTGGGAGTCACCAAGTATTTAACTTCCTGCATGAGGGGAGCTTTTAATGTTTTTGTAATGGTCAATGGCATTCTGTTGCTCTGGAGACCAAATTTTCTTGCCCTGCTCCTTGGAAGAGGGTTTTGATCAGTTTTACCATATTTGAAGACTTATCTTATTTTTGAAATTTTTAGACATGTTAAAACGACAAAAAAGATTTCTTATCTAAAAATAAGATTTTTAAAATTTTTACTTTTGGTACTTTTAATATATTATTAAGGGATTTTTTGGCTAAACTACTTACAAGTTTTCTGATTTGCTTCATAATGATCTTACACATATTCTATACAGTAAATATTTTGTGTTATTTGACTTTAGTTTTAATAGTTCACACGAAACAAAATAAATTTTAACTTATTTTCATTCAATAAAATAACAAAAAAGATTTTTGGTAACAAAAAAAGATTTTTGGAAAATAAATATGGCAACACTTGTTTTGATTACCTTTAATTAACTTTGTTTCTCTTTAACTCTCTTGCTCTCCTTTTTGTAGTGAGTTTTGTTATACTAACAGTTAATTTTTCCACTATCTTCTCTACTACGCTGGACCCCTGTTTATCCGTTTGTTTCAGAAGAGTCTGAGACTTTTCTGGTGTGACTGGGGGTACCTTATGATCTCTAAGTTCCCTAAGATTTTTGACGCTTCTGCAGCTATGGAGGCCAAGTGGCCCCACTTCTGACGTTGTCTTACAGTTGCTAGATGATGACGAGTGGTGGCCTGCTCGCCAACCACTATTGGCCGCTACTAAATTATTTAGGCTTCGCACAGTAACGTTTATTTTGAGATGCATAAAAAGTTAAGTTGACAACACTTTTTTAATGTCATGGTTCTGTTTGAAATACGTATCGCGCACTACGTCCACTTTATGGTCAACATTAATTCGATTAACTATGGAACGTTTTCGCACTATGTTTACTGTAAATGATAATACACATCAACGGAGACGTCGTACAGTTCTTATAGAAGAAGTCAGTCTATCCGCCGCTATAGAGCCATGACTATTGACTTCTTCGTTCATCAATTGAACAATCATGCTGTGCAGGAGCTATGGTTTCAACAAGACGGCGCAACATGTCAAACATTTGGTAACCGTATAATTTCACTTTTCGGACTCGTGAATTGGCCTCCAAGATGGTGCGATTTAACGCTGCTAGACTATTTTCTGTGGGGATATGTGAAGTCGCTAGTCTACGCCGATAAGCTCGAAACGATTGACCACTTGTAGGACAACATAACGCGGTGTTATTGCCTATTAGAGATGAGCGATCCCGTGATTTTTTTAATAATATTGCTCCTTATGAACGTAATTTCCAAATCACTGTTCCTTTAAACTGTGACTATGATCACAGCTTAGAAGCATTTTGTTTTTAACAGTTCTGCTATTTTGAGAGGCAAAGAGACAACAAAATTGCAAAGACAAAAATGTGAGAGGTATACATAGTTGCCAGAAAAGACGATTTGACACGATTTTAAAATTTTTTCCCGATAAAAGCTGAAGGTATAAAAAAAAATTAGTTTTGTAGCTTTATTTGCTGTAACTATACAATACAAGAACATTCACAGTGTCTATGAAAGAACTATTTACCTAACTACGAGTGTCGTATCTCGACTACGACTACGACTACGACTATTTCGTACTAGATTAAAAAAAAATTTTGCAATGTTCTTTAGTCTTCTACAAAATCGTCGTAATACGACACTCTTAATAAGGCCCAATATTTCCAAAACCTGTTACTTGATAAATTTAGTCGCAGTTGTGATTAGTGATTTTTCAATCGATATGAAAATGTAACAGGTACAATAATATTGCTCATCTCTATTGCCAATATACAGCCACAAATATTGCAAAAAGTCATCGAAAATCCGGACCTCCAGATTAGACTATTTCCGAGCCATCCGTGGCGGTCATATGTCAGAAGTCATAATGCCAGAAGATTATCTTTCGAATAAAGTAAATTTTATGTCAAATTAAAAGAATTCCACTTTGTTTTATTCCATTTCAAAATTCTATACCTATATAAAAACACCCTTCATTTTTATTTTTTTCAAATGTTTTTGTATTTAATTTGAATTTGATTTTACACCAATAGTTGCTCAGAAGAGTTTTCCTAGGCTGAGTTTACATCTGGCATTTCTTGTATGCCATGTGCCCAAAAAAAAAAACGTAACTAATTAATTACTAATCAAAAACTATTTGATTCAGACATGTATTTCTTGATTTAAATTTTTTACAATCATGTTTATACGCGCACTATTTGCAAATAAAAATATTCGCGTATAAATTAACTCACTGTTTATACGGCATAGCAAAAGTACACAAACTTGGTAGCACTTCTATAGAAAACTTACTTATGTTGACAAAAAAATAGTGTAAATGTACAAACCAAGGCGCATTTATTAGGTGGCAGCACCACACCAGGTGACTAATGTCATTATACCAATCTAAATGTCAAATTTGTATTGTGTAGGTATAAGCCTAACAGCATGCTTTTATTTGAGTATACATAAACACCTTTCGAATATTCAGTTTTGTATGGTGTTTGACATTTCCTATAAAAAACATGCAATCTGACGATGCTACCCTGTTTTGAAAAGTAAGAAGGTAATTTATACCAACAAAGTACATGTGGTTGTTGCTGTTGTAATATTTGTTGTAGAATCGCGGGTACCTGATTGATGTGCCTTGGTACAAACTATCAAATAATTATGTATGTATCTTAATTGTCATTATTTGCTTCTATCATTGTTGTTTGTGCAATATTTATCCATTTATTGTTTTTTGTTATCAAACATTTGTAAGCGTGGCAACCTCAAGCATTTTATTTGCAAATAGTTTTCTGAATTAGTAAGTTGTAATAAAAACAATAATATGGCAACAATTTACAGTTTTATTTTGCAAATAATGCTAGGAACACAATTGGGACGAAAAACGAATTTTTCGGTGCGAACTTTCGTCCTAAAAAATAAAACACATTTGTTCATATGAAAATGAACACAACACCGCCGCAGAACGAAATTCGTCGTGCGTGACGAACTCTGAGATAGATTTATTTCTATTTTGTACGCCGATGAACGGCGAAAAAATAATATTCTCTTCCTATCTCTTTACATACACAATAACCAGCGTGACCAGAATTTAAAATAAAATTAAGCTAAATCACGCATGTCTTTAATATATTTTTAAAGAATACCCAATTTGCATTAAAAAAGGCTTAAAAAGCTAAATCCGTTTTTAAAAAAGCTAAAAAATAAGCTAAGAGCTTAATGAAAATTTTAAAGCTAAATCCAGAAGAAATAGCTAAATTTAGCCCAAAATTAGCTAATATGGTCACACTGACAATAACCAACTTTATGAATTATACGAGCTGAATTCGCTGAGTAAACTTGTCGTTATTGTGCTTCACACAACGAAATTACGCAGCGAATTCTTATCGACGAATTCGTCGACGTGGACGAAATTCGTCGTTCGTCCCAATTGTGTTCCTAGCATAAGCCCTGCGTATAAACTTAGTAATTAGTAATTAGTGGTTACCAATTAAAACTTGATCTACCCTAATGTATTCATTTACATACGAGTACAAACATACTACATATTACTTAATGCTTTACATTCTCACTTGTTCATCTCTGAACATTCCAGATTGTCTGCCTATCTTTACAGGCTGTCTACACCTGCGTATTTTTTATTTATTTTTTATTTTATTCTTAATTTGCAAATAAGTATTTTTAATATATCAGACATAAAAATCTCCGCTTTCAGTTGTAAATTTAATATATAAAAATAGGTGTGATGTATGTACATATGTATGTATGCAAAAACAAAAATCATGTAACAATTAATACTCGCAGTCATAAGACGATTCAGTTTTAGTACTTTGAGAATCAAAACATTCATACTATATACATATAATGTTTTTGCTTTTTTTTAGTTTGCGCAAATATTTTTATTGCGTTGTAAAAATTGCAAGTCCAATCATTTGCATTGCATTCGTTGCATATTTTAACAAAAGCCCTTATAGAAAATTTCGTACGTGCATACATACATACATCCATACATATATCCTGGCTGTGTTCAAACTGGCACCGGAGTGTCGAACATCAATCGGGTTTTTATACAAATGAATACACACACGCTTATACATTACTCTCGGTTTTCTATCGTCGGTTGGTTATTGGTTTGCTGCAGACATAATGTATTTTGAATGTACCGTGCCCCAAACCAATAACCAACTGACGACATGTGTGTTCACTTCAATGAAGACTTAGGATGAGGGAAAATCGTTCCAAATTAAAGAAAATCAAGTTGATTGAAAAATACATCACTTAGTTATTTCTATTAAAGTGCACAGGAGACGATCAAATAAAACCATCAATCACACAGATAGTTGTGTGCTTGTTGCAGCCGTGTTTTTTCGACTACAGTGATGAGAGTAAAAAAATTCTGATATTTTTATTTGACGCTTGATTGATTATTTGACCGTCTCCAAATCAGACTGACAAAAAAATATCATTTGCTTTGTGAAACGACATGAAGAAGTGCGCGGATGAAAAAAAATTATTTTTCATTTTATGGAAATTTAGCATTGATTTTTATAAAATACAGAACGATTAAAAGTATACAAATAGTTTTATTATCTACGATATTATTTATTATCAATGTCGCACAGAAGAATAGAACTTATACAGAGTACACATCTGACATTTATTGTGTTGTCATTTTCAAAATGTGTGCAAAGCAATCTTTTTTATATGGAAAGCAATGTCACACAACGAAAAATATCGCAGATGACAAAAGTTGCCACCAGTACACACAATAGCGATGTCACAAAATGCCATAGTGTGTACTAAGCATTACAGTGGTAGATCAGAGAAACAAGCCGTCTTAAAAAGTTGGCGGCGGCCGCTTAGGAAAAAATAGTCGACGGCGGCTCATAAGCCGACATTGACAGCAGCTATTTATAAGTATTTTTTAACATATTTCTAAAAACAATCCATATAATTTGTAAGATGTCGTACAAATTTGCAACTACAAAAAACAATTAGCCGGCTGCATTAAAAGTCGGCGGCGGCTCTTGAGCCGACTGTGAGCCGATCGGCTTGTTTCTCTGTGATAGATACAAAAATTATCACTTAACTCTCTATAATGTCTATACTTATTCAACTGTTCCTTTTTAGGGTTCCGTACACCAAAGGTGAACAGAAACCCCATTGTTTTCGCTATGATGTTGGTTTGTCTGTGACAAGCTGTTTTTTCGAGAATCGGAAGAGCTACGGACTAAATATTTTCAGATAATAAGTAAAACTTTTGCCGCTACAAACAACAAATATTTGACAATCAACTAATGTAATATAAGGACAATAATATTAAAACACTTGAAATTTTCAAAATATAAAAAAATCCAAATTAAAGGATATTCCATACACTAACTAGTGTAATTTTGATAACTTGCTGTATCTTGGAAAGCATAATGGGAAAACCCTTGAAGTTTTCAAAAATGCTAAAACGAAAACGAAAAATCGCCAAAATTAAAAAAGTGCATTCAAGGAAAAATATCACCAAAAATAAAATAAATCGCTTAAGTGCAAAAAAAAGTACCAAAAGTGAAAAAGTTACCACAAAAAAGCTGAAAAAAATTACCAAAACCGAAAGAAATGGCCAAATCGAAAAAAGCGCAAAAACTAAAAAAAAATCGCCAGAATTAAAAAAAAGCGCCGAATACTAAAAAATCTCTAAGAGCAAAAAAAAAATGCCAAAAACTAAGAAAAATCGCCCAAAACTGAAAAAAATCGCTAAAACTAAAAAACAGCCGAAAAAATTGCCAAAATGGAAAAAAGACGCCAAATACTAAAAAAATCTCTAATATTAAAAAAAAAATGGCCAAAACAAAAAAATCGCCAAACAGAAAAAGGCGCTCAAACTAAAAAAATTCCAAAACTAATTCTTTTTAAATGTCTACATTAGGTAAGCATAAATCTAATTTATGTATGCTAACGTTCATATAGTATTACATACATACATATGTAGTGTCCGTACGGGACACTTCATGTACGAGTTAAAGTCACACTTTACTGATTTTTTTTAACACTAAGATTTCATAGAGTTTTTTATTGTTAACAAAACTGCACTTGCAACTAATAACACCTACATACTTGCAACCGCACACAATGAACTCAAAAATCAAATGCTGATTGACGATTTTATTTCAATGTCTCTGAAAAAGCGTCAATTAAACAACACTTTTCCATATTCACTGATTGACGATTTTATTTGATAGTCTCCAGTACCCAGTAGCAGTATCAGTACTCCAGTAATACTAAAATATCAGTTGACAAACTGTTTTCTTTTTGGTTGCCATCAGTTTTGCTTGAATCTTGTTTAATTTTCGGGATGTACATACATATATATGTGCCCTTAATTATGAAAGTGGTTTAAGTCATATATTTCTTTGTTCGAAATATTTACTAGATTACATTTGCACAAATAAACATTTTAATTTTGAGGGTTTCTACTCTCCATTAATAAAAATTGATTTAATATATATTAAACATTTATTAAAGTTTTTTCAAGTTTTATATAATATTTCAGAACAAAAATACATATGACTCAGACCACTTTCATAATTAAGGGTACATATATGTATAAATATGGTAATTTTCTCCTAAGTCGAATTATAACAAAAACTGCATTGACATTTATGTTAAAATAAATTCTGTTTTATTTGATCAAATTATAAGTTTGAGGTTTAATAACGTAGTGACGCTATTTTGCCAAAAATGGCTTATAAAATAACTTGGTAGTAGAAAGCCGGTAAATATCCCACAGACCTTTAAAAAAAGCCTAGCAAAATGCAATTGTGAATTTTGAAATTTGATTGGCAGAGGATCGCGTCATTAAAATAATTTTTTAAACAAAATGATTCATTAATAATTATAAGTGGGTAAGTTGGTGAGTATGAATGTATGTAAGTATGCATTAGAGCCCTGCATAAGACCTTTTAAAAGACACGAAGGATTTTTTCAATTGCTTTATTGTAGTGAAGTCTTCAAAAACAAACACTGAACAACATTCCCACTTATTGCTAATGGCGTCGTCGACGTCACATCAAGACGACAGTAAAAATTGTCACTTGTCTACTTTTTGTCGACAAAAATTGACTACTATTAACATACTATATTAATTTACAAAGCCTTAGAGATTAGTAAGAGATTGTCAATAAGAACCGATTGTTGTCGATAAAGAGTGGACAAGTGACAATTTTTACTGTAGTCTTGATGTGACAAGACATTTGTTTCAGTTATTGTAGGTCTATAAGTAAGGAAACAAATACTTGGTGAATAACGAATTTGTGATGTTTGATTTTTCCTACGCATGAGAGGGGGGGGGGGGGGTTATACAAACGTCATGCATGCACATCTACGCTGGTCAAATTAGCACCAGAGTGTTGAACATCAATCGGTTTCTTATACACGAATAGATTACTCTCGGTGGCCACCATTGATGTATGTGCATACAAGTGTGTATGCACTTTTATTTTAGCAGAGACACCTACATTTATATATCCAAGAAATAAGCTAAAAATCACCAAAATCCCAGGAGTTCCCCGGAAAATTCTGGAAACACTGAAAATCAAAAAAATCAGCAGTGGCAGCACCATCCGCCATGTTATGTATTTGTTACCAATATTTGTAAACAGGTGAAGACACTACTTCTTCTTGTGGTATTTGGAGTGTTTATTACAAACAAAAAGTGTTCGCGACACTCATATACACCAACATCACAACACCCATCCCATGTTTCGCTTATTATACGATAGCATTTCTTGTTGGTTTAGTATAATACATGCCAGGGCAATATATTTAAAAAGCAAGTCGTATTTACGTTTCAAGAATGTTTACGCAGGGCTCTAGTATGTATGCATGTATGCAGTGGTAGAACTATTGCATTTTCAATAGTCAGTTTTTCGTGCAGCAGGGATCGTGCATTGAAAGCACTTGCACAAATGTATTTTCTTTTTTTTTTTCAAGAAAAATCAGTTGAAGTAGCGAGAGCGGCGAAAAGATGTGGGTCCTCTTTATACAATTTGATTAAGTATGCATGTCGCACGAGTTATGGAATGAGTATCATAATGAATTTTAATTAATCTTAATATATTTTATACAATTTTAAGAGATTTTAAAAGTGATACTACGTAACAAAGTATTAATTAGTCGGCAATTGCCAACAATTAGAATAAAGGTAGATTTTTTTCGTCAAATTCAATGTACATATTTTCAAACAACTACAAAGCCGAAAATTAACCTTTTGTAGTCCAGTTAAAAAAAATATATATATTTATAATAAATAAATAAATTTAAAACACTGCATAGACTGGATTCACACTCAGCAATTAAAGTTGAGCAACTTTTGTGTTTAAGGGAAAAAGAGGGGAGCTACTGCATATATTTTTCTATCGCCCATGATTCCAAAAGTTGGCGAATAAAAATTGCTGTGTGTGAACTCAGTCTTATAACTCGTTCACATATAAGTTGTAAATCACCTCAATAGTGATTGCTAACAGCCATAAATTTAAGAGGTTTTATTTGCTGTTAATCAATGCAAATTGATATTTTTCACATTAAATAAGTTTCTAAGCCTACTACGCCTATTTTTTTTTTGTGATTTTCAAAAATATTATTATTTGTGAATTCTTGAAAGTCTGCATAAGATAAGGGGTTTGTGACTATTCAAAATGTGTGGTTGAAGTCTAGTGATGATTTGTTACAGCAACAATGAAATGTATGTAGACAAAGCTGAACCACCAGCAAATAAATTGCAAATTATTAAAATAATTTCGTTAATAACTTAGAATCGCTTAAACATACCTGATCACGAGATCACTAACAGCAAGATAATAAATATTTATGGTATCAATATATATTGTCATTTGTAAAGTGCTCTGCAGATTATCAAATAAACTCATCAATCACATTGTTGTGTTATTTGGCGGCTGATTACACTGTGTGGCAAAAAGAAAATACCTCTGACGTGTTACTAATTTTCTGGTATAACAACAATCTGTATTTGAAATTTTTCAAACACGCCCAAAGTCTTGAGTTACGGGTAAAAACCGGTTTATCGTAGCAGTATGCACTTATCAATCTCTATCTAATTTAAATATCAACCGATTTCAAATTTATAAACGGATTTAGAAAGAAGAGACTATTACTTTTCGAATCATATGTGTATATTTTCTTTTAGTAAATTCAGATAAAAGTGTGTATACTTTTCTTCGTATTCTTAGAATATAACAGAAAAACTGTACGCGACACTGGATCCGCCATTTTGAATTTTCAAAATCTAATACCAGATTCATAATCAACAATTCCGAAAACCCCCGAATAACGAGTTTGAAGCCATGAAAATCAACTTGTAAACTTCCAAGTGGTTTTTCTCCAAAAAAAATTTTCTGATGACAGGTCCGATTTAACTTTCTGTGTCACATAAATCGAAACCTGGGGGAACATTATGGCATTCGATATCGATCGAAATTTCGATATAAAATTGTTAAAGTTGTATGAAATTGATTTTGACTTCCTTAATCTGGCCACTGTCAAAGTCGCACACTTTTTACGCTCACGCTTGCATTTATAACAATTAAAGGCTAAAATTAATTATGATTAAAATAACACACACATTCTTGTTGATACGAAAGTTGTGATCATGACAATTTTTTAAAGGACCCATAGACTTTGCGATATTATTGAGTACTTTATTGCTCCACACTATTCAATAAATTGCACAATTTAAAAAAAAATAAAGGGTCCGCCAGATAACTTTTTTTTTTGAAGATGCTATAAAAAAAACTACAGAAGCTTCGGCTATGTGGCACGTAGTGCCATCCTGTTGAAACCAAATGTTGCCAATATCCTCCTTCAATTTTTGTGAACAAAAATTCGTTCAACATGGCCCGATAACGATCGCCATTGACTGTAACGGCCACTCCTTGCTCATTTTCGAAATAAAAATGGCCCAATTATGCCTCTGGACCAAAATCCGCACCAAACAGTGACTCGTTTTGGGTGCGTCGGCTTTTCAGTGTAAGCGTGCGGGTTTTCTGTGCCCCAAATGCGACAATTTTGCTTGTTTACATACCCGCCAAGATCAAAATGAGCTTCATCTGAAAAGATGATTTTTTTTTGGCAAAATCGGCATCTTCTGTAAGTCGATCGCAGGCCTACTTAGCGAAGCGAAAACGCATTGGATGGTCAGTTGGCTCGTTCAGCGGAAGGATAAAACTAATTATCTGTCACATCAGACATGAGCTAAGTGTTACCATTCACGAAATAAGCATTAGTTGAAAAAAAACTTTAGATGGCGGACCCTTTACATGGCGAGATTTTTCTAACAATATACAGATGTAAAAGTAAAATAAATTCAGTGAAGTGCGACTTTGACCTGCGCACGAAGGGTTCCGTACGGACACTAGATATGTAATTCAATACGAACTTTAGCCTATATAAAATATAGTTTTGGCACTTTTTCGTTTTTGGTTTTTTTTCGGTTTTGATCGTTTTTTGGTTTTGTGGGTTTTTGCGTTTTTTTCAGTTTTGGCGATTTTTTTTAAGTTTTGTCGCTTGTTTAGTTGTGTCACTTTTTTTCTCGTTTTGGCAATTTTTTTCGGTTTTTTAATTTTGGCGATTTTTTTCATTTTGGCGATTTTTTCATTTTGGTGATTTTTTCATAAAGGTGATTTTTTAGTTTTAATGCCTTTTTCGCTTTTTGGCGATTTTTTCCCATGTTGGCGATTTTTTTTCATATAGGCGATTTGTTTCATTTTGGCGATTTTTTCGGATTTGGCGATTTAATTTAGTCTTAGATTTTTTTTTTTAATATGGGCTGATTTTTTCTTTCTGGCGATTTCTTCTCATTTTGGCGATTTTTTTTTTCATTTTGGTAATTTTTTCGGATTTGGTGATTTATTTTATTTTATTTAATATTGGCGATTTTTTCGTTTTTGCGATTTTTTTCGATTTTTGTTGTTTTTTTTTTTGGATAGGCGATTTTATAATTTTGGGATTTCTTAGTTTTACCGTTTCTAAAAAAAAGACGGACAGCGTAGCGAAAACAATAGGGTCCTTTTCACCTTTAAATAATTGTTAATTAATTAATTAAAAAAATATAAAAATAATGTTTAGGGTGCCCCTGTGGCTGAGTGGTAGCGATGATAGCCTCTCAGTCCGGAGGTCGTGGGTTCGATTCCCACCATTGACCCTGGGTGTTTTTCGCAGACAAGCTAATCGCTTTGCGAATTGTGCTTGTGTTAAAAAAAATAAAAATTCTAGTTCCCCCTCTGGATAAATATATAATCATATAAACTGATTTACCTGGAAATAATTTTTGTACAACGTTGTCAACACATTACAAACAAACAAAAAAAAACATGTGTTACGCGTTCCATCCACTATACAATATTATTGCATATGTTATTGTACATATTATTGTCATTATGACCTATACTATGCAATAAATGGCTCAATATTTTCAATGAAAAAATTTTGCCTAGTTTCCCTGACAGTGAAAAAGTAAACAACATTGAACAATGTTGCCACCACATTACGCACTTGTCTCGATTGTGCAATAAAAAGCAAAAGTTTTTTGATATTCGCCAATATATTGTGCCACCTTCGAATAACATGAAAAATTGCACAATTACATTTTAAATGGATACGGTTTTGTTATCCATTGTAAATGTGAAAGCTAAAAACAAATCACTAAAAAAGTTACAATTGCAAATGATGGCTTGCGAAGGGTTAAGCTCACATTTTTTTAATTTAATGATTTATGGAACTATACCAGTATTTTTATGCATATTTTTATTTGTCTGAAATGGTTAGATCTTATTAAAATGTACAAAAAAAAAACAATAAATTATATTTGCAAAAATTGTGTACATACATATCTACTCTTACAAATATAAATAAATAAAACAAAACAATTATATACACAAATCATAAAAATAATAAAAACAATACTCGTTATAATACGATAAAAGAAATAAAAGTAAAAATTTATTATCTTTTTACCTGATCGATAACAACTTTGTACTGCCAACAAATTAAAAGAATTCTTGTTCGTCGTCCTGAATAAATGTCAAGAACTTGTCAAAAAACATACAAAGAATATGTAGTATTTCATAAAATTAAAGCGAAGCAAATATACATATATGTACATATATTCTAGAAATTAATGTCAAAATATAAAAGTCATTTCTAAATCTTTTAACAGGAGGTTTTGGTTTTCAAAGCGATCGATTGATTATAAAGAGCAACATTGATTGGCGTTGGTAGCGTTTATTAAGCAAGCCACACACTTTACGACCGTTTGTACAACACGCTGATTAATCAAATTGCTTGTTTTACACACAAAATATAATTACAAGACTGTGTGCAAGATCTATACAATCTGCCAAAAAAAAAAAATCAAATCTTTTAAGCTTTCGTACAACCGAGACACAACTTCATAAAACGACCCCACACTCTTTGCAATCTCATACACAACCTCCTCATGTTGTAACAACATGTACAATTTCAATTTCAGCGGCACGAATTCAAATTTTTAACTTTCGCTTTAAAAAAAAAAAAAAAAAATTCATATTCAACACTTCGACGACATAAATGCCAAAAATGTGTGCTAGTTGGCAACTCTGTTTATACTATATAAACAGCTGTGAATACAGTGGAATCTCTCTTGAGCGGACACGGATGGGACCATTGAAATGTGTCCGCACAAGAAAAAGCAATGCTTTTCTTATGGAGCTGTTGGCACCTGTCAAAAGTGTCCGTCTAACGGGGGTGTCCGCCTATAGGAAGTGCCCGTTAAGGGAGATTCCACTGTATTTACATTTTTCTAAATTCAAGTTTTCCTAGATGTTCAGCTATGGCTAAAAAATTCTTAAGTGAATGTAAGTACATTGTGGCCACCTTAACGTCACATTTAAATTGCTTAATCATTTGACAGACTTATTGTTCAATTCTGACATTAGCTTAAGCCAGCTTATTCATATTATAGTTGGACCTTTACAGTGGAGCATCAAGAAAATATGAGGAGTGACCTATACGTCCTCTGCAAAAATCCTATTTGTGGAAACTGCTATGAGTATAAAAATTTAACTCTTCTTAAAAAATTTTGGTTGAAAGAAGGGTCGTATTACCAAAAAAAAAGGGGGGGGGGAAGGTTTATTGCCAACTATTTTAAAATGTTTATGTTTTATGATATTTGCTAAAGTACTTGGCGCTTTGACAACAAAACCGAATGTCCGGTTCCGATAGTCATTAAATAACAACACCACTAATTTTTCTGATGTGCATTAGAGGCCTGCGCAAACAGTCTTGAAAAGTAAATACGTCTTGTTGTTTAAATGTATTCTCGTGGCATGTATTATACTAAACCAATAATAAATGATGTCGTTTAATAAGCGAAGCTGGATGGATGCATTGATGTACGTGTATATGAGTATTTACAAGCGATGTCGCAAATACTTCTTGCTCGTAACAAATACTCAAAAGAAGTAGTGTTGATGAGTGCATGCTTGTCATTTTGCATATTGTACGATTGACTGCGTGTGTAAGATGTAGATGTGAGGCTATTATGTGTTTAAGGGTAGTTTTTTAAAGCAAGCGCACACAACCCTGTCGGGATTTGAGCTAACTTAAAAGTAACTAATGGTTAATCAGAAGCGAGTGACAACTGACTCAAAAGCTAACTCATTTTACATGTTAAACGCTATTCAGTTTTTCAACGTAATGTCCTCAGAACGAGTCAGTACTCACTCACGCTGTATAAGTTTCAAATAACCACAAGTTAGCTCATTTCGAGTTTTTGGCTCATAAAATTCCAGTGCACTATTAGTTAGCTGCCAACTGACTAACTAATGGTTGGCCCATAATGAGTTAGTTTGTGGCGCATTAAAAAAAGAGTGTTTTGAGCTAGCCATAATTTGATTAGTTGGTTAGTTTAAAACTTATCGAGCAGAAGTTGGCTGTACAAAAACAACACACTAATCTCTGCATCAGTTTTGAGTTAGCTTAAAGTTAGTTCAATACTTATCGCGAAGAAGGCAGTTGTGCAAAAAACAACTGAATCACATTTGTATCATTTATGAGTTAGTTCAGAAGCTAGTTGAAAATGAGTTAGAAAAAAGTCATCTATATTTTGGGCTTGCTAATAAAAATCCGTCAGGGAAGAAGCAAGCGTAACAAATTTTTTCGTCACGAAGTATTTTCTTCTATACTCCCATACCTGAAACAAATTTCTTGCAAACATTGTTGTTTAGCGTTTGCTTTAGAAGATTTCGCTGTAGTAATGCATTTGAAAAACCCCTCATGTCTTAAAAGTTCTTGTAAGTGGTCTTGTACAGGGGTCTAGTATGTATTTAAAAAAAATTTAAGAAAGTCGCATAGATTAAAAATTAATTCCCATCAACTCGGAGTAGTTATACGAATAACTAAATAAAATCCTTGCTCGATTCTTCGATTAATTTAACGACGACAATAATTTCGAATATTTATTTAATCGAACAATTAAAAAGTCTATCAAAATAAATACCCGGCTTGGAACACAATATTAGACGGTTTATAGCCTAAAAACAGCTGCGTTTACTCACAAGTGCGTGTGAAAATTTAGACCTTCAGATTTTGTCAGACAAATGTCAGTGGCGGCATTAAATTAATTTATATGAAAACATTAACTGATATAAAAAGCTTACATGAGCTTACATACAAATGAGTAGGCATTTATGCACATACATGATACAGATATCGAGCCATAACCGTCCAAAAGGCTTAACCGACATTTTTAGGGACCTCGATTTTTTATTTTTTTTTTTGACGAAAATCGATTATTTACGAACGCCAATTATCGTTATTGTTTAAAAAATTAAGTTCGAAAATTATGTCGCTTAAGCTTAATTGGCGGTTATGGCACGATATTAGCACATATGTACATATGTAAGTAATAACGATTGATAACGATTTTTCTCATTACAACATACCTACTAGAAATTTGGCCGAGAAATTCTATCTAGAGTATTTGTAGATACTTTGCAATAAACTTGCTTGGTTGCTAGTACATTTTTTTTTTAATTGTGGTCTAATACAATTTTTATTATTAAGTACATGGTTTGTTTTTTTGTATTTTATAACTTGTAGTTATTGTTGTTATATTTGTGTCATTTGTTTATTTATTTATTTATTTATTTTTTTCTCTTCATTTTGACGAACGCGTGCTTAGTGTTATTAGTCATACTGAAAAAAAGGCGGCAGCCAAGAAGACTGCTCGTAGAAAGATTTTTGTTGTTGTTTTCAATATTTATTTGGTTGCTCCACAGTACAACAAACTTTTAGCTAACCGCGCATACAATGGAATGAGTGTTTGACACTTGTGATCTTACACTGAAAGTGTTAGTACGGAAAATATTGTTTTGTAAAAAAAAGTGACAAGAAAAAAAACGCAACAAATTATTGAAACAAATAGGAACTATAACTAAAACTATTTGGAGTGGAAAAAACGGAAGTTATAAAATATGAAGCGTAAATACTTGTATTTGAAAATAAATTACATATAATAAATAAACCAGGTATTACTAACAAAAAAAAAGCTAAAATAAAATAATATAAGAAAATCTATAAATGCTAAATAAAAGTATCCATATAATAATTAATATGCTCTATTATAAATTAAAAAAATAAATTAATTAATTACTTTTAAATAAACTAAACTAAATAACCCCATTTTATAAATGTAACTACAAAAATAATAATAAAAAAATACATGCTTTCCAAAATTTGCAACAAATTGAAGAAAAAAACAAATCAAAATTAATACATTGATTTTATTTATCTGGTGTGAAAAATAAACGGTCACTTAACGTTTGAAAAAACCATAAATACATTCTAAATATCAAATTACTTAAAATAAAAAAATATATATAACTAAAATTAACATTTAAATGTCGTAGAGAGTGAGAGGGTTGTTAACCAAAAATATTATACAAAAAAAATCAGTTTAAATTTAAAAAGAATTACTGACCTGTGTTAGTCATTCTCAATTAACTACAATATTTGCTGATATATTTTCATAAGGGTAAAGTACAATGACAACAACAACAACAACCACAACAGCAGCAATAACAAAATATCAATTATGCATAAAAAAGTAGCCAAATTTTTAAATATGTATCGTAAAGATAGACTTGCTTAATCTCTACTATTTGAAAAATTTATTTTTACATTAAAAAAATTAAATGCAAATGTTCACTTTTCTTCTGTTTTTTTAAGGTGAAGTGTGAACCAATTTTCAAACTTTCTATGATCTGATTGAAGATAACAAGAGTTGAAAAGAATGTTGAACGTTGAAAAATGATCAAAAGTAACTTTTTTAAATAGGAATTCTCAACCTTAAGACCTTTCAAGCACAAGCTGTATAAAGTTGTCCCCATAGACCAAAAATAAATTATCGAGGGATGTATCTACTACATATATATATTGTGCATTACACTGAGAAAAAAATGACATTTGCTAGTTGTCAACTTTTATACCGACGTACCTTCACTTTTAAAAACATTCCTTTTTTTTTGTTTGCAAAGAAAAATGTATAATTTTTATTTTTTATTTTTTTAAATTTTTAAACGAATTGTATCAACATCAATATTCCAGATAGTTTTTTGTTTTTTTTTTAATACTAAGAATAGCTTTTGATTAAATCTTTCCGCTAAAAAAAATCAAAGTATTACCTTCATGCGTTTAGCCTAAAAAAAATATCATATAAACATGTTGAAACCGAAAAAACATTAAAAATTCATGTAATTTTCTTCACTTTCCTGACTTTAGCAGTATCTCAGAGCTACAAATCACAGCTTAAAGTCTTCAAAATATGATGTAAAATTTTGTTGTGTATTGATCTGTGTACATACATAGTTTTTAAGATTTCTTTAAATTAATTTTTGGCTTTTTGACCAGCTTTTTGGCTCAACTACTCTCTCTGTGCGCCGTACGGAATTTAAATTTAATTTATTAATTTAGTTAATTTAATTCTTATTTTTCGAACTACATTTCTTATAGTCATTAACCTAGGGTTTACACGTGCAAGTGCAAGTTCGAAAAACTCAATACACTCAAACTCTTTTACTAACACAACTACACTTTCGGCACTTGCAGTCTACTTCCAACTCACCTGCCAAGGAATTTTACAAGACAGTGGAATGTTAGCTAACAGTGTTGCCCTATTAACACTTTAGTAGAAATTAACTGGATCTCAGTGTAATGTTATATGAGTTTTTACTAATTTTAAATACGTTTGAAAGCTAATTTAATATTTATTTTATTAAATATTCATAAATCAAGCGGTTAATGAATTTTTTTAGACATAAATCACATTAAAATAACACGAGTTAAGTTCAATACTATCTGGTTCCCTCAAAATTAAACTTTTTTATGCTATGGACAACTCTGCAATAAAAGGCAAACATGCAAGTTGCAAGACAGTCGGGAATTTGTATGAAATTTTCGTTGATAATACGTACACAGAGCTTGCATGCAAGGTACTTGCATGTGTAAACGCAGGGTAATAGTCATTGGCTTGTGGCAAAAATTAAACAAATATACTTAATAGTAACAAACCAAAAAAGTGTGTCTTAAGTAGAACAAAAATAAGCAAATTAACTAACATGTGTATAATTAGTAAAGAACAAACGACAATGGTAAGACTGTTGTAAATTTAGAGATGGTAAGGTTAGCTTTCATTACAAAAACATCTTTCAGCAAATTGAAATACGATGAATCAAAACAATTCACATATTCCATTTGCAAAAAAGTTTCGTATATAAAGCAGAAATCTACATCAACTGACACCACACACAGTCGACCAAACACAGAAAAACGCTGATGATGAAGGTTTAGTGGCCTTCGAAAACGGCTAGCTGTTCCGTTCAACTATGTGTTGTCAGAATATTTACAACTAACTTTGGTGTTATTTGTTCATTAATAATTATCACATGTAATTTGGCTTAAAAAGCGATACGAACTTTAGCCTATTAAATCATGGAGTTGTAAAATGAGAAGGAGGGACATTGAAGTTCGTAAAATATTGTTAGGGATGTGCTAGAGAGCACTCGGCAGTTTTCCAGCAATAAAACTTTTAAAAAACAAATACTTATTGTTAAATTTATATTATTTTCATATTTTGAATCCCATAAAAATTTTCTGCGCACTTAACTTTCAATATATTGTAGGTTGGTTATTGGTTTGCATTACAGTATATTTAAAATACATTATATCTGCAGCAAACCAACGATATGTAGTTACAAAAACTGTTAAATTAATCGGACAGTATTTTCGACTATTTCGAACTAGCGCCGATTCACAGAACGCACCTGTGAAGTTCTAAGTTTTTTTTTTAAGAAGAGAAATCCAATACGAGGAGGAAAACCTAAAAAATTGTATATCATTTTCGAAATGTGTTTAACTGTCTCATTCATAAAAGAAATAAAATATGTTTTATAGACCTATTATAACTCAAAAAAATTTTTTTTTAATAAGGTCTTTAGCAAGGCGAATTCACATAAGGTGATCTTAATTCGCCAGCTGACATAACTTCCCAAAACGTTAAGAAATATTCTGACAACAGGAAATTTTACACTAACAAATATGCAAGGCAAATACGCAGAGTTGCAAATCAAGACCACCTTGTATCAATTCGCCTTGGTCTTTAGTAAAATTCGAGTGCCTAGGAAAATTCCGAGATTTAATTCAAGTTCGTTGAAAACTTCTCCTTTTCTTAAAATTCCAGCAGAAGCAGAAGTAACCCCTCTATTTTAATTTTTGATTCGTACGATAGCGGTTTATAGGAATTTATTATGTGACGTACATTGATACTATAATAAAAATAAAATTTTTATACATATGTACTTATTCCCATAAATTCCACAAATTGCTGCTGCGTGTAGAGTACATGACATAAAAAAAGTCTGCCCTAACTATAACAACGGCATCGACAAAAGCAATAACTTTTAAAAATAACAATAACATAGTAAAAATACAACAACAACAATAATAATAACAGTGTAAATAATAGTACACTAGGCCAACAGCAGCAATAGTAATTGACGCCGACGATAACTATAGACTGCCTTACTTGCATACAATCATTCTACACTACGATCAACCAAAACGATCGAAGAACGGCCGGCCAGTATTCAAATTTAATAACAAATTTTCATATTGACCAACGAGTGGGAATGTGTGTGCGTGTGTGAGAATTTTTTTTTTTTTTTTTTTTTGTGTGTGTGTGATAAACGTTAATGCTCAAGTGGTGGCGGCGTCGGTGGCGGTGGCGACAATCCCAATTTCCAGCCATCTGAAACAAAAATAAGCATATACAATAACAAAAACAACAACAGCAACAACAACAACTAACAGACAGAGTTGGGAAAAAAATTAAGTTAAAAAGCAACATCAACAACAATAACAGAAATGCAATCGTGTAATAACGACAGCGACGACAACAAATTATTGTGTATAACGTCGTTAATTCCTTTTGTTGTAGTTTCTGCTGTTGGATAATGTTGTTCGTTGTTGATAATTTTTTTTTTGTTGCTGCTGTCGTTTTAAGTTCCTTTTAGGAGCAAAGAATGAATTAATGTGAGTGTGTCATTTTGTGTTGTTTTGTTTTTGTTTGTTATTGTTGTTGTTGTTGTCTGTTATATTTGTTGGTAAATTAACAAGGCGCGCATACTCGCGTGCATATTTCAAACCCAAATGAACCTACCAATCAACCAGTCAGATACATTCAGCCAAAAGTCGTAAAAAACAGTGCTGGTCATTAGTGTAAGAGAATTAAATTAAAAATATTAAAGGATTTAATTAGGGATGACTTATGTACATAATACGTGCAAAAACAATAACGTCAGTTATCCGACTGTAATGGAATGTAACTGCAACGGTAGAAAACAGCTGAAAGATATTGTTATGTGAAAATTAATGAAAATCGTTATATAGACGTAGTGTACCGTAACCTACTTTTCACATAAAAATATCGATCAGCTGTTTCCCACTGTTGCAGTTACATTTCTTTACAGTTGGCTAACTGAGCCTTTAAACTTAAAATAGTTGTGAAGCATATAAAGTAGGTGAACAATATACATAGGTATTATTGAAAAAAGCTGGCGCTGCAGAAAATAAGGTTTAATCTTTCATACTACTCAATGAAGATGTAAATATATTTTCTGCTCTCAAGTGGTGCGTGCACCAGACATTTACATGAAATTTTTACATAAGATTAAATATGATATAACGATTTTTTCTGTATTTTTAACTCCAGTTTGGAGATATGTCTCATATGTCGAATATTATGGGATGAGCCACGCCCACTCCCTGTTACAGATATGTTACAAATCATTAAATTTTTATAAAAACTATTAATTAAATGTAATTATTAATTTTATTTCAACTCAATAACTTTGGTACAATGTCTAGTTTCAAACTTTAAAATTAATTTTCAATAAAAAATTGCATCTGCTACAAAAGAACAGATTTAAATTAACCTTGCGTTTTTACTAAATCAATGTTGCCGTAGTGCAGTGTTTTAAAAAGTTATATATCAGAGAGTTGTATGAGTTGATTCACTTTAGCTGTCCACTCACTTTTACAATGCTTTTACAAATGACATTGCTTGCAGAGTTACCTCTCTAACAACTGACTGTCATTAACTCACTCTCTTTTTTTTCGTGCTGTTAAAAATCATTAAAAATTCTTACTGTTGCTTGATTGTTTCGTATAGAAATCAAATAACTCACAAAAGCATGTTGACCAGATGAAGTCTTAAGTTAATAAAACATGGCGTATTAATTAATAGTTTTTCTCGTATTAAAACAATTTATAAAATAAAATTGGGCTAGGTACTTTATTTTATAATATCACATAAAACTATATTTGTCAGAAGGAGTTTTAACAAGCATTCAAAACAATAGTACTGATTCATTGTTTTAGTGAATCATATGAATGAAAAGAGATTGCAAGCAGTGGCATGCATTTATTAAGTAGTCTCATTGATATGAATCATGCAATAGCAGCATTCATTATTTTAATGTTAAGTGCTAGCTCAATATTCATTTTAGAAAATGCAAAATTATGCCGTTTGATTCGTAATCATGCAGATCACTGTTATATATTCGGCGCTCTACTTACTTCATTAAATTTTGTAAATGTCCAAGTCAATTATTGTTTTTATTTCTAAAATATTGAGAGTGAAATTATATTTTAGTTTAAAGCTATATCGCCAACATACATACATGACGTTCTTTACATTTCCCTCTTAACCCATTTTCAGCACAAAAAAAATTCCTAAAAAATCCGAGAAGAAATTTTCTTACTTATAATGGGAGCTCTTAACATATTTTAAACACAATTAGTTTCACGATGTTGAGTTACAAAGGATTAAAATATGAATGACAAATATAATCAGCTTGCGAGACCTGTGCGCAAATTACGGTACTCGATATCGAACGAAATTTCACAATAACTCAACTTAGCTTAATATATGGAAATATTTTAAGATTTCAATCTTTAAATATGAAATGCCATGATTTGCCCTCTGATTTGTCATTTACTATTTTTAAAAAGATTTATTTAATATATCGCTCCCATACATATTTCGTCGACTGTACAAGTTACGATACATACAACACAATCCTCAGAATGAAGTTTCTTTCGTATGTGTTGGAGCGCCGATATGTTGTTCTTGTTGTTGTTGTGTTTTTCGTATTTTTCGCCAGTCAAACAAACATTATTATTTCAGCTCAATTTACTTAACTTACTACTACTAAATTCTACTCTACGCTAAACTCGCGGCGCACACACAACACACAAGCGAGTAAAAAGAGGTTTATCAAATTTCGGTTTACATTTCGTATTTCAATATGTTGCGAGCCTTTCTAACGTAAGGAAGTTAAAATAACAACAAATAAACAAACAAAAAATAACAAAAAAGAATACGAAAATCCCTCAAGTGATAAAATTAACGTATTAGAAAAAAAATCAAACAATACCTTTATAAAATTAAAAAGTCTTCTACAATAATACAAAAAAAAAATAAGAATCAATAAATCCTTATTTAAAAAAAAATTATAATAATAATTGTCTATTTATTTCTTACTGTGTATGTGTAATAATTTTACAGTTTATTGGCGGCGAATTTGACGATAATGTTGAGCATGGCGATTGAATGAGTCAACGACCTTTTTCGTTTAAATCACAATTAATGCAATAAAGTTATAATTAAAAATAAATATTTCAAATATGTGCAATTAAACAAGTAAAAAATATATGTACGTACAAAAAATAATTGAAAAAAAAAATAATAATATTGTATATAATTTTTGCAAAAAGTTGTGGGTGTTAAGATAATGCCATTTAATATTCTTAAAAGTGCCAAAAATGTAAGTGGCTTTGTTTTGTTTTTTTTTTGTGTCATGATGATCAACGATCTGTTGAAAAACAAATACAAAACACAACAAATCATTTTTGTTCTGTTCGTAAATTTTGTAAATGTGTACATATTTAAATTTATAATTTAAATGGTGAAATTCTAAGAAATTTTGTAGTTGATTTCGTTTGTTGTTAAAATGCTTGCGATTAACAAAATTGATAAGCCATAAAACAGAACTTTTATTTTTTGTCAAGTATGTAAACATTCGTACTTAAAATACATATTTTTGTACATACATACATACATATGTATGTATGTATGTTTGTATATACATATGTTCATATGTATGTAAGTATGTACCTGTGACATTGTCAAATTTTAGTTAAATTTTGCATCTTTGAACGAAAATAATTAATGTACCGAACACATGTGCAAAATAAGGCGTGACTTGAAAAATTAAGCTTTTATTTTTCATAAGATTGCTTTTAGGCTTTTTAGGTTTTTCATTAAAAATTTGTAAGTTTTTTTTTTAATTTGTAAGACACATACATATAGCCCATTTACTCAAACAACATCATAACTCAAAAAATGGAATTTTCGTCTTAATGGGCGCATTCATAAGACGTAGCTGTTGAGCTCAACAGTTGTGAAACTGTTAGCAACTGTTGTCCCCAACAGTTACGTATTAGACACGGCTTGATGGATATTATTTAATTTTATATATTTATTTCGTTACTTCATCGCATTTGTAATATAAAATTTAACAAATATTTGCTACTGCCACCTAACAAAGCATATAAATGGCAAAGCTCTATTCTATCAGCTGTTTATGCTGAGCACAACATGTTGACTACAGGTAGCAAAAAAATTTTATGATGGAAAATTACTCAACTGTTGAGTGGAGCGGAATTACTCAACTATGCATTTCTAAGACAAATATTCAACGGTTGCGCAACAGCTACGTCTTATGAATGCACCCAATGATCCAGAATTAATTCTCATATCGATCTTCATATTTCATAAAAATTTAGTACAAATATCTGGGCTCAAATCGTCACATCCGTGTTCGTATCGGACAGATTAAGTGATACGTCAATCGTATAAGTTTAATTCACTTTTAATTTAATTCACTTTTAGTCTATCGATAATTTCCTTACAGACTATTTAAATATTACAAACTTTTTGAATTTTAATTTTTATAGGATTAATTCAAGAGCATATAATACAATATATAGAATAAAATTAAAATTATTGATTTAAAAATAAAATGATATTTCGTTTAATAATATCAGTGTTCAAAGAAGTCTATAAAATTATACATTTCATTAAAACAAGTGCATAGTTTCCTAAGCGGGTCAGACATAGCAAAATTAGTACGACATGTTCTTACATATAGTGGGTTAAAATAACGAAGTGAGCGTTGAGGGATATTGAAAGAAACGTTGCTCAACAAAAATTCTGAATAGATGTTACCATTAACGAGATTGACCATGAAAGATATGTTATGCATTGTTCTCCGGCTTTTTAAAGCTGGTAAATTAATTTCAGCTAATCTCCTAGAGTATGATGGTAGTTCCAAACGATCTCTATAAACGTTTCTTATAGTGTTTTCACACTGACATGGTTTTAATAAAAGTTGATTTTAACGTTAAAACCAACTGTTAAAACCTGGTTTTACCATACAAATTGTTTTTGTTAAAACCAAATTAAAACCATTTTTGAATTGGTTTTAAGTTGGTTGTATGAAATGCAACCTTGTTTTCGCTGTGATGAATTCAGTGCTGCCAAGTTGAAATGACCGACAGCAGCTGGTAATGGTATGCCAGTGAATAAAAATAGATGGCGCCTGAAAAATTTTCAACTCAAAAATTAATGCAGCAGCAACAATAATCAAAAAATTATGGAAAAAAGAGTTTTTTGGAAGGAAAACAGCGAAAATATTTTAAATTGAACTGTGGAAAGTGAAAATAGACACAATGACTTACATTCATCTGCCTATAAAAACGGTTTATCTTATAATGTATTTGTGCATTTTTATATTATTAACAATATTTCCAAGCACTTGTTCATTCTGTATAAGAAGTTCCATAATTTAAAAAAATTTTATTTACAAAATATAAAATAATTCCCATTTTAGAGCGCATTGTGAAATAGCTCAGTTTTTCATACAAACAAAAGCAGTTGAACAGTATGTCCAACAAGTGTTATTAAAAAGCAGAAAAACTGCAACAACAAATACACGCATTTCGGCAGGAGATTTATTTTATTTTGAGCAAAGTTATTAGACAGCCTGTAAGTTAAAAACTGAATTTAACAAACTTACAGTGTGAAAGCAAAATCAGCTGTTTATGGTTTTAACGTTAAAACCAGGTTTTAACTTTCAGTGTGAAAACACTATTACGCAGAAAATAAGAAATTGTTTTTGGACAGACTCGATGCGATCACTATGAACATTATAATGCGGGTCCCAAATAATGCAACCGTATTCTAAAATTGGTCTTACCAGCGAAGTAAAAAGCCTTTTGGTGATAAAGGGATCATCGAACTCCTTCGCCCATCTTTTAATAAATGCAAGGACGCTGCGAGATTTATTTACATTCATTGTGATGTGTTGAATAAGGTTAAGTTTAGAATCTAACAATATTCCCAAATCCATAATTACGTCAAATGATTGTAAATTATATCCATCAAGAATGGTATTTCAGCACGTTCACGTACATATGTATGTCATAATCCGAAGATGGTGTTCTTACGTGACAAGTTGTACGTTCACGGATGTGACGATTCAGGCCTTTTTAACGTATGATGGATTCATTGTGCCACGGCCTTTCAAACCCTGGTTTACTTAACTCTTGAAAGTTAGATATAGAAATAGGAAAGGGACACAGCAAGTACAGGGTTGTCAGATATAGCGATTTCTTGCCAAACGTGGCGTCAAAGTTTTTGATGTTTCGACATGGCGACAAATACATTTTTTTGCGATTTTATAGCTATTTCTTTTAAACAAAATTGAACTTAAAAATTTTTGTAATTCAGACAAATTAGTTTGTTGAAGGAGTAGTTTCAGAAATAAATCATACCAAAAATCATTTGCAAGAACTTAAGGACAATTTGATTTTGATAATTTTTCTTCTATTAATTAATGCATTTTAAATTTGAATGAGAAAAATTTACAAGAAATAATTTTTGACGATTTTATTTCTACTTTTGGCGATTTTCTGCAAAAGATAGATAAAAAGAAGAAGAGCTTAATTAATTTTTTAATTTTATTACAACTTTACTCTTTTGCATTTTGGTAATTTCTACAGCATCTTTGCAATACCTCTCGTAGATACACTTGCTAAAATAAATATCCGTACAACCTGAGAAAAATCTTAAATGTGTTTGGTGAAGAAACAATTAAACATTTTCCGTGAGTTATTTTTTTTTCGAAAAGATTTATTGACAAATTAACATTATGGTGGTGGCTTTATTGTGTAGGGCTGCATGGCTAACAGTGTGACTGGACAACTTGCGTTTATTGAGTTTAAAATGGACCAAATTAGATACTTAAACATTCCAAAGCAAAATTGATTTCAGCCACTAGATCTATGAGATGTAGTTTGATTCCAACGGAACAATGATTCTAATGCCGATTACACCACCCTTTAACACATAATAGCTTACCATCTATATCTTACACACACACACACACACACACACATTTAAACATACAATATACAAAATAACAAGCATACACACATCAACACTACTTCTTTTGATTGCTTCCCAGCGGTAAAACTCAGAAGACCTTCTTAGTGCAGGCCTTATTAAAGGACTCTTTCGCATAAAATATACGATACACATTCCACACTCGCTGCTATGAGAAGGGAGAAAAGAAGGAGTAACATGTTTTTTTTTTGTTTTTTTTTACCAAAGTGAAAACAAAATCAATTAGTTTGAAGGCCTTCCAGAATCTCTGGCGAAAGAAGCAAGAACAGAAGGCCTGCTCCGCAACGACAACGCATGTAAAAAGTATATGAGTATGGAATGGAGCGAGCAGGCCTTCTTCATCCAAAAGAAGGCGTACAAAGGCCTTCTAGAAGGCTTCCCTACTTCTTCTAGTTCCCGCTGGGTTGTTACGAACATTAAGTCTTCCCGACATCGCTTGTAAACACTCATATACACGTACATCAATACATCCATAGTGCTTCACTTATTAAACGACATCATTTATTATTGCTTTAGCATAATACATGCTACAATAATACATTTATAAAACAAGACGTATTTACATATCAAGACTGTTTATGCAGTCCTCTAATATGCATTAGGGTAGGCATATCTAGGGGAAAAATGTGATAAATTCAAGATTTTTCGTTGGAAATCAAATCATTTCAATTCTAATAGTCTGTTAAATGCGAAAATTCTTGATTACAGAATAAAATCTAAGAATCCATTCTATAAATTAAACACGCATGCTTAAATTTGAGAACGTCAATCTTACTGACCAAATTTTAAGATTGAAATATGAAGATTTCTGCAATTTAGATAAATTCAAGAATTTTGTTCTTAAATTTAGATCGTCATTTATCTCTTAGTGTATGTAATCTGATTTGTAAGCGAGTAATGAAATTTGGCAATCAGAAAAGTAAGTCATTATATGGCAAATAGTTGTGATGGTTTATGTCTAATTTTTTGCTGGGCTATTAATCAACTATTTTTATTGTGTTTGTTTGTAAAGTGATTAAATTAAACTTTATAACTTTTATGCAGTGCATTGTCAAAAATCAATTAAGCTGAAGGTCCATACCATCCGTTCTATGCATATGCGTGGTATGAGTTTCTGTAAATTCCCTCCGATTCTAAATTAGAGTTACATGCAATACGTCTTATGCGCTAATTGTTTTTGTTGTTTAAAAAATAATAAACACAACAGAGGTGACACTCAGTATATAAAACCAATCGATAACTGAAATGTAAATTTTTTTCGCGAAATAACTATGTTAAAAACTGATTTAAATGTATTTCATTCTTGAAAATAGTTGTAAGTTTTATTACAAAAGATTTTTCTTTTATTAAAAATGTTTTAATGCAAAAAAAAGAGAAAATTAAAGTCCACCACACAAGCATTTTTATCAATAGCATTGAAAATATAATATAATTTGCCATCTTTGGATATCAAAACCAGCTGACCTTTTTTCATGATGCATGCGCCGCATTCAAAAGTATAAAAGAGACCTTACTTTATCCGTCCTATGCGACTATACGTTCTATGCGTTTTATTCTGTAACTTGCCATATACAATTATCCTCATTATACTTTATTGACACATGCATAAAACGCAACAACGCATGGCTTTAAAATCTCACTGCATTTTGAAATGAATACAATATTAAATATACAGCATACGTTATTTACCTCTCACGCACACACACACATACACTCACTTCAATTAATGTCACATTTAGAAATTTCTTTTATTAAGAATTGAGATGAGTCATTTGTTATTTTGCGTAAATATTATTATTTTTATAAATTCTAGTTCATACTCATACATACTTTAATATCAAAACCACAACAATGTTCATTTACCCACGGTGTTTTAACAAAAGACGCGCACACAGTGAATACCCAGCTAGCCTTTTCAATCGCCAAAGAGTCTATTGTGAATTAGAGAGCTGCGTAAGCAGTCTTGAAATGCAAATACGTCTTGTTTTTTAAATGTATTGTCGTAGCATATATTATACTAAACCAATAATAAATGATTTCGTTTAAAGCCATGACTCACTATCATACACAATATCGTACGATCTACGAAAAAAATACAACCCTTGTGTGATGAATTGTTCTTGTCTTTTGAAAATTTTCATAAACTCCATTATACTAGGGTTGTATTTTTTCGTGACTTTGTATGATAGTGTATCACGGCCTTTAATAAGCCAAGCACGATGAATGTATATATGAGCATTTTTAAGCGATGTCGCGAAGACTTCTTACTCGTAACAAACACTCAAACGAAGTAGTGTTAATGCGTGTATGATTGTTATTTTGCATATTGTACGCTTGAGTGTGTGTATGTAAGATGTAGATGGTAAACTCCCTGCAGTCAGACTGGGGCCAAATGTCCCTATGTCAACACTAAAATTGCAGTAGTAGTTACATTGTCTACAAGTTCTTTTCTATACGTCAGTATAAAAGAAAGAGAGAAAACAGATGTGGTGTATTTCTGGTGGACTTTGCCACAACTTGTCAATATACACAAATTTGTATGTACGTAAGGTATGTAAATGTACCAGTAAATGTCTAGTTGGTATGCCTCCATGTTCCCATAAGAACTATGAATTCACTACCTAGTCAATTGTTTTAGTGTTACTAGTAAACTTTCAATGATAAGCACATGCTAAATGTCTATAGCATAAAGTATTGTATGGGGAATAATTGTAGAGTAGTACTGGTGACAAAGTCAAAAGCGACTCAGTACATTTTCACCATCGACATTTCCTTCAGGGCTATTATGTGTTTAAGGGTGGGATTTTTAAAGCAACAGCACACAACTAATGTCAATGCATGTGTGCGTTTGTATGTCCGCAGAAAAATAAAATAGCATACACACAAATTGTGTATACTCTTACATTGTATTAGTGTCCTGCACAAGAGTATTTATAAGACTTTTCAAGACATGAGAGATTTTTTCCAATGCTTTACTACAGCGAAATATTCTAAACGAATCGCTAAACAACACTGTTGGCAAGACAAACCACCGAAAAAAATTACTTGCCAACAGTGTTGCTTAGCGATTCTTTTAGAATATTTCGCTGTAGTAAAGCATTTGAAAAAATCTCTCATGTCTTGAAAGTCTTATAAATAGTCTTGTGCAGGACACTACATTGTAGTTATTAAGGCCGGGGCACAATGAATCCGTTATGCGTTAAACTTCGCCTTTTTCAACTGACAGCTAAGTTGAAATACATGGTTTCTTATGAGGGCGGTTACATTCAGTACGTGTCCGTCAACGCAAAGTACAAAAACTGGTCAACTTTTTGCGTACGTTGAGTAGTTTGACAGATATTGGTTGGTTGTTTTTGGTATGTTCTGAATTGGGTTTTTGTGTTTTGTGGCAGCAAAAATAAAATTAAACAAAAGAAATAAACGAAATAAATAAAAAAAATTTAATTTAATAAATAAAATGGAAAACCAACCTATTGAAGCTGCTCAAAAGCTTCCGTCAATAAAGTACTCATTGTGCCAACCTTCTCCGTCGTTGCGATAATGTCAGTTGAAAAAGGCGAAGTATAACGTATGACGGATTCATTGTACCCCGACCTTTACTCTTACTCACACGCGCCCACGCGTATGAAGAAGCAAGTATCGCAAATTCTTCCGCCACAAAGTATTTTCTTCTTTAAGACAGAATTAGTTTGTAAGTGCTGTTCTGTTCTGAATCAGCTGTTTTGTTTCTGTTGAGTTGAAAATCTGTATGTGTGGTTAGTTTTTACTTTTTCGTTCTGTTCTGTTGCGGACAAATCTGTAGAAAGTAGACTTCAACGTTAAGTGACAGCAAAAAGTATGTATGTATTAGTGTGGTGTGTTATTTTGTGTACAAGTGTAATCAATTCTATAGGTTGCCAGCTGATTTGTTTCACAGACGTTTCACAGACAAAGTAATTGCAAAATATTTTATACAGAAAGGAACGGCACAGAACAGCAACAGAAAGTAAAGGCTAATGAAGCAATAACTGAAACAAATTTCTTGCAAACATTGTTGTCTAGCGTTTGTTTTAGAAGATTTCGCTGTAGTTAAGCATTGGAAAAATCCGTCGTCTTAAAAGTTCTTGTAAGGGGTCTTGTGCAGGACTTTAATTCTTATTCAAAACTTAAATGAAAGCATCAGAGAGAAATGAAGAAAAAATAACAATCTATAACAGTAAACACGCAAATAAGAAAGAACAAACATATTTTAGATAAAGGCATCGTCGATTAAACATTGAAAGATTTATTAGAGAGTGTTAAGCATCAAGTGCACAATATCACTCTACAAATAATCATCAGGAGATTCGTTTAGGAGTTATACATATATTAAACATCATCACCTATTAAACAGCTCCTGGCTAGCTGGGTAGGATTTAATGTGAACGACCACGAAAATTCGTAATACAAACGTAATACATAATTAGCATAATGTCATTGTGTGTAGTTAGTAAAAACGCACGCAATACGCATTAGCTGTGAGTATTCAGTTTTTGTGATTGAGTGTGTGTGCTGATTTCTTTCATAATACTTTCAATATCATTTACATGTGGCATATCCCACCCAGCAGTTAGTTGAATGATTATTTTATTTAATCACTTAAATAATTCATTTGGTACCTTTTCGATTACCCAAAAACTTATTAATCAATTGCGCGATTTTCAGAACGATTTCACAATGATGTCTGCTGAAACTGAAAGTCCTTATTGTACTACGTTCTAAATATGTTTCTCGCCTGCAAAAAAAGGTTTTAAAGTAAGAACAGAGCACAAAGTATAGGATGCCATGATGCGTAGAATGCGAAATATAGTTTTATGGCTTCGTTAGTCAAATCGTATTGCGCTGTTGCGTATCATGAATAAACATGAAAATGTGCTGCATAAAAATCTACATTTTTAGCGTAGCAAACATCAACTTCTGGCTTACACACATTCACACACACACACACCCATAAAGCAAAGATAAATACAATAACAGCTGACAGCCTCACATAAGTTCCCAGCGGTAAAACTCAGAAGACTTTCTTGGTGCAGGCCTTATTAAAGGACTCTTTCGCATAATATATGCGATACACATTCCACACTCGCTTCTATGAGAAGGGAGAAGAGAAGGAGTAACATGTTTTGTTTTGTTTTTTTAACAAAGCAAAAACAAAATATATTAGTTTGAAGGCCTTCCAGAATCTCTGGCGAAAGAAGCAAGAACATAGGCATGTTCAGTATGGAATGGAGAGAGCAGGCCTTCTACATCTAAAAGAAGTCGTACAGAGGCCTTCTAGAAGGCATTCCTACTCCTTCTAGTTCCCGCTGGGTTCCAAACTTAAGCTATATGACAACTACAAAAGTAATGCCGAGTATTTGCTGTGCCTAGATAAATGAGTGTATAGTAGAACACCCGAAATGACGAAAGTATTTATTTTATTCGCTGCACCGGCAGTTTCTGATAGACTGACCATAAAAAATATCATGCGCATGAAAATTGCACTGATAGCGTGCAAACAGGCCATGTACATTAGAGACCTGCGTAAACAGTCTTGAAATGTAAATACGTCTTGTTTTATAAATGTATTGTTGTAGCATTTATTATACTAAACCAATAATGAATGTTGTCGTTTAATAAGCGACTCACTATGGATGTATTCGTGTACGTGTATATGAGTGTTTACAAGCGATGTCGCGAATACTTCTTGTCTGTAACAAACACTCAAAAGAAGTAGTGTTGATGCGTGTATGCTTGTTATTTTGCATATTGTACGTTTGAGTGTGTGTGTAAGATGTAGATGGTAAGCTATTATGTGTTTAAGGGAGGTTTTTTTAAAGCAAGCGCACACAATTAATGTCAATGAATGTGTGCGCTTGTATGTGCACAGAAAAATAAAAGATCATACACACAACGTGTGTGCGTATACGTGCCCATGCTTATGAAGAAGCAAGCATCACAAATGCTTCCGTCACGAAGTATTTTCTTCTTTACTCCTATACCTATAATACTGAAATAAATTTCTTGCAAACAGTGTTGTTTTAGAAGATTTCGCTGTAGTAAAGCATTTGAAAGATCCCTCATGTCTTAAAAGTTCTTGTAAGAGGTTTTGTGCAGGACTTTAACGCGTATTGCACTTTTCACCCAAAAAATAACATATCTTCACTAGAAACACTTTTGGCTCCATAACTTTTAAATGCGGCATTTTTCGGAACAATTTTATTTTTATATTTTGTTTAGAATAAATAGCACAGCATCTTTTCCATACACAATTTTGCCTTTAATATGTTCTATCATTTTCCTTTAATGGGATGAAAGTAAGTCTTTTGCGAAAGGCTTTTTTCAACGACTCTCTTTTAAAATTGAATAGGCAAGATCTCATTATATTTGGACCAAATATGTATCATTGAATGATAAAAGGATGAAAACATCACATACCCGTTTATGCAACAACCACATTTTTTCTCTGCTTGTAGTACGAATAAAAAATTCTTTGCGACTCTCGAGAAATATTTTTATTTGTACATTTTTCCCCATATTCATAAAAAAATAAAATGAATTTGAAATTCACTTTAGGAAAATTTTGTATGGAAAATTTGAAATAAAATACATTTCAAATTCGTTTCAAATTTTATGAATCTGGGGGTTTATGTTAGATAACAAAAATTAAAAATTTTAAAAACCCCCGACTTTTTTCAGAAAAGATGTTATATCTTCTAAACGGCTGGACCGATTTTTTTCAAACATAGCTAAGAACCCTCTCCATCAAGTCATCTTTCAAACAGAAAAAATTAAAATCAGTCCAGCCGTTTGGCCTGTACGTGAACACAGACAGACACACAGATACACAGACACACACTACAAACTTATAACACCCCTTTTTTTAGTCGGGGGTTAAAAAGTTATTAAAATTAATTAAAATACAAAACATAAAAAATGTATGGTACAAAAATTATAAAAAAATCTATTAAGAAAAACTTGCACAAAACTTGTTGAACCATACAACAAATTTTTTAAATAGAAAGTGACAACGAAAAAAGGTTTTTTGTTTTGTGTGTTAAAGTGAAGTAACACTCGGGCAATGAATGCCTACTACTATTACTAGGTGTTACCTTCTTTAGGAATGGATAGTAATGGAGAAGACAGGTGGTGAAGAAAGAGATAGACGAAAGCTTCATTCAAAACTCTGTTTTTTCACGTCTCTGATAACGCAGTGTTTCAGCGCGCTGATAGGGAAGGGATAGTGATATTGAAGTAGGAAGGTGAAGGAAGAGACAGAAGAAAGCTTCATTCTTTTACAACTCTACTTTTTTTGCACGTTTCTAATAATGAAGTGTTGCAGCGCCCCTGGTGTCAATGAGGCGTATTAATTTTTTTAAGCTGTATTTAGTACATATCCATTCTACACAATACCGACGAAGAAAAAAAATTATTTGCCAGAAAGATTCATGTCCCAAGTGAACACAGTTAGCCGCTTTAAAGAGTTTGTTTTAATTCAAATAATTCAAATACCCGAAATTAGATCTTGCATTTGTTATATATATTTACACAATTCGAACAGCATTTTTTAAAAACAAATGAATTTTTATTTATAACGTTTTCTTTTCTGAAAATAGTGGCAACGTTTTTCCCTTTAAAGTTCTTTAAAAAGTAAAAGTTTATTGAGAGGTAACGTAACACTCAAAAATTTAAGGCCACTAAATTCTTAAACTAATAACGGAGTTTACATAAAAAAATATAACAAATGTTGCACCTTTTTTGGAAAAGAAAACACTAAACATTTTTACGTTTGTTTTTATTTTTTTGCTACAATTTTAATCCATTATTTATTTCCAGCTAATTAAAAATAATCTAAATCAAAATGCAAAGTAGCAATAATAACAAAAATTACTATTATTACAATAGTAATAACAATAGCAATAACAGTAGTAGTCAAAATGTTGTTGCTAATAGTATGTTGCAACAGCAACAACAACAAATACGTGTGTCAAATTGGGTACAAAATACGAGTCGTAACCAAAACCAATACCAATCGCAGTTAGTAGAACAGCAGCAACAAACGCAACAATGTATGCAGCAAGTACAATTTCAAAACTACACAACCTCACAACAGCAACAGACCCAGATACAAATACAATCAGCGGGCACAACAACAACGATCTCTCCATTACCCTCAATGAATTATTATTCTAATCATAATCATCAATTGTTGCAACAATCACAAACACATATCGCATGCATGCAACAGCAACAACAACAACAGCAGCAGCAGCAACAACATGCACAATCACGACAACTTCTCCAACAGCAGCAGAATCTTAAGCTTTTACAACATAGCCAACACCAACAAATATTACAGCCTCCCCAACAAATATTGACACCCGCGCCATCTCCTGTCACACAAACTAGCAATAATAATCTATTAAGGCAACATCAACAACACCAACCATCTCAACCTCATTTAACAGCACATCAGCGATTACATCAGCTACAACAACAGCACGCTCAACATCTGCAGCAACAGCATCATCATCCACAACAAAGTAGGGTAAGCGAAATCACGAGATATATTTTATTATTATAAATTTAAAGCAGCATTTCGAGCAGCAACTCTGTGACTCTGTTAATTTAATGACGTAAATGTCAAGCTGAAAATGTTCCAAACAAAAATAGTGCTCTTCTTTTCTCTCCCCTCCCCTCTCTATCTCTTTGAAGAAATGAAACGTCAAACTACATACATCTCTTATCCAGCTGAATTAAAACTTTGCAAAGTAAATTTTCCGTGTGGAAAAGGCGTCTAAATAGTCTTAATTTTATTAACTGCGTATAATCATAATTGTAACAACTCGTACGCTCACATATTTTCCATTCGAACACACACGAGCATCTCTGCTTCGTTTATGCAAAAAACTAAAATACGCTACAAATAAAAATAAAAAGGCGCATGTGTATCGAACGCATTCTCACTCTCTGATACTTACAGCCTGAGTATATTTAATCGGACAAAAATTACGCTGATACTCGGGATATTTATTCATCATTCGCCACCGTGTACATACATTTGCATATATAAAATGCAAAAGAAAATTTGTGGGTGTGTGTACATTTTTCTAAACATGATTTATGTGTGTGTGAAAATAAAATAGATAGATTAATACCAAGAATATTTTTGTACTCATGCGTGTGATTGTAGCTTTAGTTATATGTGCACCCTCTCATTTTTACTAACTAACAACCAAACTTAAACGATACGACAAATTCAAAAGATGATGATGAAAGTGTTTCTCATTACCCATGAAGATCTTTTCGAGACTTTGTAATGGCTAGTATTCTTTTAATGGCCTACAAAGTAATTAGTATAATAATGGCTTCTCCGTAATGAATAAAATAAGAAATTAATTATATCGTTAAGTGGAAGTGTTTATTGTAGTGAGTGCTTTCCAGTTATTAGTAAAATATGTATAGATCGTGAAAAGCAACTTTGAAAGCAAGGAAGATTAAGTTTAACAAACGAACCCCAGTTTTATACGAACTCAGTATTGTTCACATAGTCCCTCAAGGTTTCATCTCCAAAGTAACGGGATCTCAGCTGGACGAAAGCTGGACAACGGCAAAGGAAGTGCTCCATTGTTTCCATGTCCTCTATGCATGCCTTGCCTGGACCTTGTTTAGATTATTCAAGGTATTACAATTCCATCGTGTCCTGTGGGCCATCTTCGTCTAATTTTGTAACTTCAATCTTCGCTGCCTTCAAAGGCTTTGCATTAATCAGAGTTAAGGCCCAACTATAATATGAATAAGCTGGCTTAAGCTAATGTCAGAATTGAACGATAAGTCTGTCAAATGCTTAAGCAATTCAGATGTGACTTTTAGGTGGCCACAATGTACTTACATGCACTTAAGTATTCTTTAGCCACAGCTGCACATCTAGGTATTGTCAATAATTTTGTATTAATTTTGTTTCTTCTCATAACTCATAAATGAATGCAATTCAATCAAACTAACTTGAACGAATGTCCTAATCTATTAAAAATTCACAAATAAATATATCCATCACCTTATTACTTGTTTTATTTGTTTTGCCTACTAAAAAGTACAACAGTGAATATAGATAAGTAAATACATGTGTATGTGTGTATATGTGTATTGTAAAACAAACAATGAAAATAAAAGTTTTGCTTTATTTTCCGAGTTTAAAATAAGAAACAATAAAAAAATATTTAAAATCAATGAATATTTTCTGCTGCTGCTTGTTTGAGTTTAAAAAATGCACAAACAGTTGTTTCCTTACGGAATGTGCGTTCTGTTTGGCACTTTACTTAAGCAAATGACATTTGACGAAACTTGACGAAAAGTTTGTTAAGTACATTATAGTTAGCCACATGCGTTTTATATGTAACCGCACAGTTGCTTAAGCTAGCTTATTCATATTATAACTAGTTGGGCCTTTACTGTACGTAACGTTCTGGCCTTTTTCGCCAGTTCATTTGAACGTTCATTTCCGGTTACGCCGTAGTGGGCCGGCAACAATACAAGACGAATATTGCCATTTACTGCGTAATCGTTTATCATGTTCTTGTAGTCTAAAATGGTTCTAGAGTTTACGCTTTCGGTTGTGATTGCCCTAATTGCCGACTTAATGTCGGTAAATATATTGACGTCTTTGGGCCTAATGTTCACACTGATCCATTTAAAACATTCGTGATCGCACGAACCTCCGCCTGAAAGACTGCATTATGGTCAGGCCAGCGGAAGTAAATCTTGTTCTCCGGTTCTTCTAGGAGGAAACCTAAGCCCGTTCTTTCTCCAAGCTTCGAGCCATCCATGTAGCAGCAAACTCCCACGTGTTTTTGTTCTAGGTCTCGCATTCAGTTATAACCCTAGTCTCACGTACCCGGTCGGACATTTCCAAAGTTTGGTCGTATCAGTTCAGTGACGTCCATATGTTCTGATGGTGTGATACGTTGTCTTGTCCGATCCATTTCCCCTTCACTTGTAGACGTTTTGTAGCAACACCTGCTTCGTATTTTATGCGAATGTCTAGAGGTTGAACATAAAAAACGATCTCCAATGCCCGAATGGATGTAGTTCTCATAGCACCACTTATACCTAGGCAGCACATTCGTTGAACCTTCTCCAAAGTTTTAGTGTTGCACTTCCTACCTGTTGATCTCCACCATAATGGGTTACTTAGCCAAATTGTAAGTACTTACGACTGGAGACTGCATAAACATTTTTGCATATTTTTAATATTTGAAAAAAAAAGAAATCAGCCATTACATCTCAAAGTAAGGATATCAAATAATAATCTGATTGCAGCCATCGCTAATCTTTTGAGAACTGAAATTGCATTTTGCCAGACATAATTTTTTTTTTGTTATATGAGAATTTGCAAATTAATTTAATTAATAATGCATTTAAAGGGTGTCCCAACAAGAACGCAAGATTTAAATTTTAAATAAAACACAGATATTTAAAAAAAAAATCGTGAAACTTTATTATATCGTAAAGTAGACAAAATGAGGTTATGTGTGGAACAACAAATCGGGCAGATGGCCGCCGCAGCTTTGCTGGCACACACGCGATCTTTTGATGAAATTTTCAATGGCCGTTTTGCATAAATGCTGCGGTATTTCATTAATGCAGCGTCCAATTTCCTCTTTTAAGGCTTGAGTCGTCGTCGGCTTATTCGCGTAAACCATCGACTTCAAAAAACCCCAAAGAAAAAAGTCTAATGGTGTTAAATCGCACGATCTAGGCGGCCAATTCTGGTCTCCAAAATGCGAAATAACACGACCTGGAAATGACTGATGTAGCAATTGAATTGTTTCTCTGGCTGTATGACATGTGACGCCGTCTTGTTGAAACCACATGCCCTCCACATTCATTTCTTCAATTCTAGGCACGAAAAAACTGGTTATCATTTCACGATACCGAACGCCATTGACTGTTTGCGCTTGACCTGCGTTTGAGCGACATCATCACGTATAGCTGCGACATTTTCGGTCGATCGACCTGGTCGAAGGCGCGTTATTGTCTTTATATCACTAACAGACCCAGTTTCGGCAAATTTATCCATTAATCTCTTTACAGTTGACTCTTTTGGAGCATTATTGTGACCCCAAATTGATCGCAAATTCGCGAACCGTAGCCGCAAAACTTTCACCATTTTGGTAAAACAATTTCACAATTAGAATGCGTTGTTCATTCGTGTAGCGCTCCATTTTTACTAACCTCGTACCTTCTACTAGCAAACAATAACAATTGTTCAAATGTCAAACAATGACACTTCGAATGGCGCCAAATTTAAATCTTGCGTTCTTGTTGGGACACCCTTTACATTATCTCGAAATCTAGTACTTACGAGATTTCGAGCTAAATCTAACTGCTTTTTATTTGATTTCCCATACAAAACAAAATCTAGTTTGTTAGTAGATTTGTAGGCTATCTACTCAAAATCTAATATTTTTATTTTATTTTTACTACCCTGTACAACATATTTATATAAAAGAGGATTGAATTAGCTACGGTTTGCTTAAAAAGGTGTGTGAATTGGCTACATTGCCGTTGTTTGGTTGTAGTTTTGGACATTTTTCGGTTAATGGGCTTTGTTTTGTATGAAAAATTTTTGATAAATGTCAAAAAAAAAAAACATGATGTAAACTGTATAGATTTTCATAAGGATTTTAATTTAAATCTGCTAGATTTTGTGCAGGTGTAAATGCCCTATAATTTTTTTTTTTTTTTTTTTTTGTAATTCAGTAAAGTAGCGACATGTAGCAACTTCAAAAAGGAGTTGAAATGATTGCACTAAACCCCTAAAGACTAACAGCTTCAAATTACAAATTTTAGAATTTGTTGTAAAATGTTTATAATTTGTGGCAGAAAATACACCTCGAATCTTCTATAATATTTGTTTTTATTGTTTGTCTGTCGCCATTGAACAATTAACAAGTTAAGAAAAAAAAATGCACAATTTGTTGACAGTGCGTCGTCGTTCATTCATTCATACATTCTACTACTCATCGTTTTCGTGCCGTCTTCTGATTTGTTGCATTCAATTCTTCTCATTCTGATTGGAGGTGGAGCCTTCTACTTCATCTTTGTTTTTCATTTTACTACGTTAATAAAATGTTTGAGATTTTTTTTTATTATTATTATTATTATTGTGGGATTCTGTGTATATTCGTTTTGAGATTTTTAGTTTGTTGTTGTGCTCTCAGAGGCGAGCGATCTTAATCCCTGATGTCATATTTTCTTGTGTTTTTGGGGCAAGATTTATGGGGGAAAAAATTTCAAACGAAAATAAATTTGTATGTAGTTGCAAAATATGTATGTATGTACATATAAAAAATTCCTTTTTTTAAGGCGTAAAACACTAGCAAAGGAAGGCTGACCCAGAGTAACCTGAAAGAAATATATATTTTTTTTAATTTTTTTCAAGTCTCTCCTTGTAGCGAGTGAGAGTCACAACGTTGTGGTGATATTCAGCAGAGTGTTACAAGCAGTGCTGCCAGAATGATGATTTTATCATATTTTTGATGATTTTTGGACCAAAATATGATTTCAAGATTTTTTTTCTCGAATGATGATTTTTAATTTTGCAAATTATGAATTTTACTTTCAATGCATATGTATGTATGTATGTACAATTTTATTTGTTGTTCTATAAAGTTTATCAATAGCTTTATACCTATAAGGAAAAGAGTTATGTCCCAGCGAAAAGATTCGTCTACCTGGGATCATTTTGGTAAGGGAGATAGAGCACAACTCTTTCTCCTCTTCTAGAGTTGTTTGAAAAAAAAGAACAAGAAAATGCCACTTTACAAGCAAAAATAAAAAGAAAAAAGTCATCTTAGAAGTGAGAAAAAATCGGTCAGGAATATGCTCAAATCTTGGACAAATCTATACCAAATCGTTTAAAAGAAGTCATTCGTTGCCAAGGAAAAGCAATTTGCCTTTTATACACAACTGTACATACTTTATATGGTAAGAATATTAGCAATGTCGAATACTTTTTTGTTTGAATTTCTTAGCTAATTTTTTATTTAATAAAATATTTATATTAGTTACTTTTATCATCACATTTTTTTTATTGGATACAATTTGAAGTTCCTCAATAAAATGCTTTTTAAATTATTTTTGTAAAATAAGACAGTAAATACTTTTTAATAGATAAAAACAAAATAACGTTGCTGTATTTCGAATAGTTTTTTTGTCCACTGTAAATATGTCAATTGTTGTTACTTTTGATATTTGAAAAAATTGGACTTGTGATGATTTATATCTTCAAAATATGATTTTCTTTCCGAAAAATTATGATTTTCTTCGCAAAGCTTCTGGCAGCCCTGGTTACAAGACCTTTTATTATTTATGTTATATATTTTGTGTATTTGATTTTATTATTTATGTATGTATGTATATTTGTATATGTATGTATATTTTATTTTATTATTATATAACGGATGGGGTAGTTAGCTGACGATCAGCTGCGCGCATAAGGCCACTTGGTATTAATACACTTTGGCTTTTTCAACCTTTTGTTGTTTAATATTAAGCAGAAGATTGTTATACCTTAAGGTAGAATTAGTAAAATCGTATCATTCTACTTTACAGCTTGCCGTATCGTTCAACTTTGTGCACAAGTTATAGAAAATGTAACAGTTTGCACAGCACTTTTTTTTTTGTCTGGCATTAAATGCGGCGTTTTTGACATTCGCTACAGAAAAATCTGTTTTCTGCAGATTCCTACGTCAGCAGTGCTACCACCACATATTTTATAACTAGTAACATGCATTGTATATGGTACGGTTTTTGTCAGCTGACACGCAACATCACGATACGATTTTACTAATTCTACCTTTACAATATTATCACAAAACATACAGAAGTGTCACGAGACGGAAGATACGGGTATTTTTCTGTTTGTCTCGTTTTCCCTCAAATTTTGTCGTCGTTTTTGTTTTGCTACGTCTTTCTAGTGCAATCAATTTTTATTAGCTGTCAAATACACTATGCTTTTCTCTTTTTTCCACGAATTTTAACAAAAACATGATTGGAGCTTTTTTTACCTGTCACTTTCTTCACTTCTGTGTATTCTGTGATATTATCAACAAAATGTGCTTGCAGCCGTGTGAAGTGCACATTTTTATCTGAAAATGTTGCCAGGAAAACCATTGTCCGTCCATTGCAAAACTTCCAGCTGACAACAAATTGTCAGACATCTGACAATCGTGTGAACACATTTCGTTGCCATTCTCAAATGGTTGTCAAACATTTTATTATTGACAGATGAACGAAGTTTATCAGAGAATTCTTTCTATCACCCCATTTAGACACAAAGAATTTTTTCAAAAAGTTGAAATTTTCAAAAAATCACCAAAATAAAATAATAAATCACCAAAATAAAATACTACATCTACTGACACCACACACAGTGGACCAAACACAGAAAAACGCTGATGATGAAGTTTTAGTGGCCTTCGAAAACGGCTAGCTGTTCCGTTCAACTATGTGTTGTCAGAATATTTACAACTAACTTTGGTGTCATTTGTTCATTAATAATTATCACATGTAATTTGGCTTAAAAAGCGATACGAACTTTAGAATATTCAAATCATAAATATAGAAACAAATGAAGTTCGAAAAATAATAATTAAATTAACTAAAATAATAATTTTTTTTCTTGCGTCTAGAATTAGAGATTTTAAATTTTATTGTGATATAAAAGTTTTAAAAACCTTTCTCTTTTTTTGCAAAGAATATAAAGTGTATAATTTTTATTATTTTAATTTTTAAACGAATTGTTTCAACATCAATATTCAAGATAATTTTTTTTGTTTCAATACTAAGAATAGCTTCCAATCAAAGCTTTCAGTTAAAAAAAATCAACGTAATACCTTCATTCGTTTAGCCACAAAAAAATATCATATAAACATGTTGAATCCAAAAACACATTAAAAACTCATGTAATTTTCTTCACTCCCCTGACTTTAGCAGTATCTCAGAACTGTAAATCAAAACTTAAAGTCTTCAAAATTTATAATATGGTGTAAAATTTTGTTGTGTATCGATGTGTGTACTTAGTTTTTAAGATTTCTTTAAATTAATTATTATTATTATTATTATAATTAATTTTTGGCTTTTTGTCCAGCTTTTTGGCTCAAGTACTCTTCTGTGCGGCGTAGACATAACCACTGGTTTCTGCTACGGCCTATGGCAATATGATATGACACGTTTGATTGAACCTTGAATTTTAGTTCTTCGCCATGTTGGTTAAAGACATTTGTAAATGCACTTTTGAAATGAATAAAGAATTGAAAGCATAAACAACTTTTTATGGTAATGGCGGCACTAATAACACTGGTCAAGGCACATCAATCAGGTACCCGCGATTCTATATACAACAAATATCACAACAGCAACAACCACATGTACTTTGTTGGTATAAATTACCTTCTTACTTTTCAAAACAGGGTAGCATCGTCAGATTGCATGTTTCCTATAGGAAATGTCAAACACCATACAAAATTGAATATTCGAAAGGTGTTTATGGATACCCAAACAAATTTGACATTTAGATTGGTATAATGACATTAGTCACCTGGTGTAGTGCTGCCACCTAATAAATGCGCCATGACACTGGTCTACAAATTTGAAAAAAAAAGTTTGACTGCGAAAACTGGGCTATCACTCACGTCTTGTTCATTTTTTTGTCGCATGCTGGCAATACCGTGAAACAGTCACCACTTTCCAAGGCACATCAATCAGGTACCCGTGATTCTACAACAAATATTACAACAGCAATAACCACGTGCACTTTGTTGGTATAAATTACTTTCTTACTTTTCAAAACAGGGTAGCATTGTCAGAGTGTATGTTTCTTATAGTAAATGTCAAACATAATACAAAACTGGGTTGTTTACGGATACCCAAATAAAAGCATGCTTTTAGGCTTATGCCTACACAATCCAAATTTGACATTTGCCTTGGTATAATGACATGTGTCACCTGGTGTAGTGCTGCCACCTAATAAATGCGTCTTGACAATTTCACAATTGTTAATTTGACAGAAGCCCACATTCATTCTAAACCCTCATAATAGTAGCGTTTAAACATGTCAGGGAGATAATGAGTTACTGATTCAAGCTATTTTTGCTTTGGTTGGAAAAAAAAGTATATGCAATATCAGAATCATTAAATATCCATATTTATATTATTTTGGTGTAGCTGCCAGAAACTTGAACAAACCGTGAATATTTTGCAATAGTTGCAGAACTGTTTTATACGAGTAGAAGTGGTCAAATGGCAAAAAGATCTGTTTCGATTTTTCAATTAAATTACTTTGGAGAGAGTCAAGTAACCACCTAGACACAAAATAGTAGTATGAATGATTTTTTAATGTTAATTAAAATATTTGCAATATTAATTAAAAAATTAATTAAATTTTCACCTATAAACAATTTGATAATATCAATTAAATTTTTCCACTCAAATTAATTAATACAATTAAAAATTTAATTGAATCAACTAAATTTTTAATTGAAAATATTAATTGGTGAATACTTTTTTCTGTGTAATCGATTGTTATTTCTGTTTTACAAAAGTTGCTGGATTCAATATGAAAAATCAAAAAAATATTACTTACGCGAATGTCCCATCGATTTCCTAACGAGTTCAACGTCTATCAAATGATCCATTACCAATGATTTCCGGAGCGACGAGAAAGGATTTAATGAAAATTTAAAGAAATTATCAAGGATTTTAGGACAAAAGCATGCTGGAAGACAAAATACAAACGACGTTTAAATAACGCCATTCACTAAATACAATATAATGAACTAATGATTTTTTATGTAAAAAACAAATAAAAATATTTTTTTTATCTCGAAAGTCTGACGTGATAAAGTAAAGGCAGAATTACCCGACTGTAAATGTAGAATTGTAAATGTAAATGTGTCAGCTGATCGAATCTGTTGCATGAAAAGCTATGCAAACGCTTACCTGACTGAAATGGCACGTAAATGTAACGTCTGAACCTGCAGAAAATAGAATTTCATGACGACCTTACGTGACATTTGTAGACAGTGATGGGATGTACATATGTATATTGAATGAGAGTGTGGCACAATAGCCACGATTTGGTACTTTTGTTTCTTTTAATAATTTAAGCTTTTTACTGGTTAATTTGTATACGTACATGGCATATTTAATAAATTTAGTTTTCTAAAAAAGTTTTTTTTATAAAATCTAACCAGAGTTTGCCAATCGTATGTGTTTATATTTTGTTAATATACATACATACACATATGTATATATGCATATGTATGAATTTGTAAAATATACATACATATGTGCGTACAAACATATGTACATTCAAGCGTACAAAAAACTATTTTTATTTAAAAATAATAACAATAAAAATAAAAATAAGTACGTATAATCAAAATAATTATAATGATAATAAAAATATAAATATTTTCTATAATTATAATACGTTGTAATGTAAATATGTATATACGGGTATGAAGCTTAAATTGTAATTTCACTAAATGTCAAAGTCATTACAATGTTTGTAAGTGTAAAATAATAATTTGATGCCATTTAAATAATTTTGGTACTTTTTCCATGCAATCAAAAATAATGTGAAGATGTTGAACTCTCATCAATGTTTCGAACAGCTGTTTTCCATTTTATATGATTTTTTTATACTGATAAACACCCAGCAAACAAAAAGTCCTGTATATGTACATTATTTTGTTTTTTGTTTTTTTTTTTTGTTAAAGAATATACATATGTATAATTTTTGTAAATAAAACTAAATTATTATGAGTAGGTACGAACATTGACAAGAAAAGGATAAAACGAGAAAGTAAAGATTTTATTGAGGTGCTACTGCAAGCATACACATTCTTGGAAATTAAAGAGCTAAATAAATACTTCGTCTTTCAGATGAAATTGCTCAAAATCTGTTCTGGTAATGTACAATGACAAATATTACGGTTGAGCGTTACAGCTGCTATTAAAATTATTATAATTGAGTTCATTTAAATAAAATAATAATAATAATTTTCAAAACCTCTAGGCGCATTTTCGTTCTAAAGGGTGTTATTTCAAAAACTCAATTAGTTTTTTCCAACAGGCTAAATAATATTGCCATCAAAAGAAAGTAAATTAAAATAGTTTCAGCGAAATTATTAAAAAATCTTGGATTAATTAAAACATTACTATTTTATATATTATTTACTTATAAGTTCTAATACATACATACATACTCGTGTGTGTATGTCCGTATACATATGTATGTAAATTTCAATCAAAATTAATTTCATGAATTTAAATATTATAATTACATAAGTATATGAACTTTCGCGTTTGACTTCAAATAACTGTCAATTTAAAATCAAAAATGCGTGTTTGCTGGGCACAAAGCAATTAGTATGCATGTATGTGTGCACAAAGAAGTTTTTTTTTGTGTCGAAAACACATGACACGTTTTTAAGTATTCTATAAGCGCTCAAACGTTTACATTTACATTACATTTACATTTACCTTACATCTGCGATTTCTACAGTCGGGTAACGGAGCATTAAAACCAATTACAGATTCGAATTCAAACCACCAAATTACTCTAAGAAAAATATTTGGTTGCTCCAGTCCAAAACCTTGTTGGCTAGTGTAAGTGAAGCAAATATATTTATGGCTATGGCTACGGTTATCTCTAGGGCATTATGGTATGGCACGTCTGAAGTTTCAAAATGCCGATATATGTACATATGTAGATTATCCCCCATGTCTGAATTGTTAGAAAACTTTTTATATTTTACAGTGTTATAAATTCATAAATGTATTTCGGTTTTCTCTCTTTTTTTACCATAATACCTAAAAATTGCTTCAAAAGTATTTTTAATTAACAGATTTTTTTTTTAATATTTTATGGCTGCAACAAAAAAAAAACATTTAGTCAAAAGATAGTGTCAAGAAGTTGGGCACTTTTATTCTAATACGTAATTAAATTACCCTCTTGTCGAAAAAAAATACCACAAATAACCAGATTTTTAATGTTTTCTTTTTTTTATTTATTTTTTGTTTAATTTGTATAAATTATTGCTGCACTTGGCGCAAAAAATAAAATAAAACGATACAAATGAAAAATTAAATTAAATAAAATTAATGAATGTTGCTGCCGATGATGATGTTGAACGTATAAAAATTACACAGATTTTTATGATTATAATCAACTGTCTGGTGGAAAGAAGAATTAAATTAGTTGTTTTTTATACATACATGCGAGTACATACAACAGAAAAACAGAGCACTAAAAGTAAAACAAAATAAGGAATTAAGTCCATTAAAAACGCTTCTTTCTTAAATACATACATACATATATATCACATGTTACTTAAAGTTGTTAATTTGCTATAAATTAATACTTATAAGTAAAATTAATAACAAAATGGACAGATTAAAAATATAAATAGCTGTTGGGAGGGTTGGTTCGTGCCACTTAAAAATAACAGTTATAAAAACAAAAGCTCCAACAAAATTATTATTTAATTAAGTTAAACAAAAGTTCATGGACATTATTATTATTATTGTTATTAATATTTTTCTTTTTCAACTTAAATTACATTTTTTTAATGCATCTTGTGGCACAAGTTTGTAAAACTTACATTTTTTGATGTAAAATTTTAAAATAAAAGTACTCGTACATACACTGCGAGCACTATTTAAGCTTAAATTAGACTTGCCATAACCATAATCATACAAAACAGCTGATGAGACCAAACTAATAAACAACACTGCCCAATAAGCAATTTTGCTTGAAATCAAGTGTAAAACAATTGTTATTCAAGCCACATATTCAATTTGCAAGGGTTGAATTATGCTTGATTTACACTTTATTTCAATAGCATTCTCCAGTGAAATGGGAACTTGAATTCAATTCGAACATTTCAATTGTATTACAGTTCAATTATTTCTCACCGGCAAATAATAATCAATAATAAATTATTGGGGAATCAGTTTTAATAAACAAGCACTGATAAAAAGAAATATAGCCATATTTATAATAAAAAAAGAAGATATTACGAGTACAAAGTATGTGTGTGCAAATATTTAACAACAAAATATTTATTTTTATTATAAATTTATAAAGCGTGAGAAATTCTCGAAATTAAACTAAATTTTGCCGCATTTTTTCACTATATTTTTTTATTTACAAACATATATTTTTTGTACAAAAAAGACAATCGAAATGCTTTTTAAATATAAAATGCAGACCACAGACACTGACTCGAATCGTAATCGCTTGCACATACATACATAATCATAAAATTGAATATAAATTCAAATGATGAGGGTTAAATTTTTGTTTGTTACTAAATTTTATGATTTTTGTTTGTTACTAAATTTTATGATTTTTGTATTTTTTTTTTCTTTCTTTGTTATTAAAAATTTCTTCACATTCTTAAAAAAAATAAATAAATAAAAAAATTTGTATGATATAATTGATGTTAATTTAATTAAAATGAAAAATTTTAATGAAGATACACATTAAAATAATTTGAAATTTTTTTCTTTCTGATAGGCAATCTGAACTTCATTAAAATTTTCATTTATATTCATGCTGGAGAGAATTTTTAAATTCTCGCAATATTTCGAATTCATACCTATTTATCTCAAGATACACTGAAAGAAAAACACTTAGTACCGGAAATGAAACCATTACGTTGAACCCTTTTCATTAATACAACGACAAGTTTCATTAATAAAATGAAACTTTACATTTTTATTGATGCAAATTTCATTAATGGAATGAAACTTTCCTAATGCTTAATATTTTACATTTCGTAGTATCATTAATGTTAGTATTATTGTTAATGTTAATTTTCATTTGGGCAATAAAAAACTTAAAAAAAATTTTTTTTAAGAATTCATACAAAAAAATATATTTTAAGTTGATTAGGTGACATCAAAGTATCAAACTACAATTGTAGTCAGTGTTACCAGTAGACTTATCTAAAAAATACCCAGACATGCTAGAAAAAATTCGAATTTTCCCTACACGTTGAAAAAATTTACCATACAAAAATCCCTTCGCATTTTTGTCATTAAAATAGAAGAAAATCATTAGTTATAAAAAAAAATACATATATGTTTATTAAAGCTTTGGTAAAAAATAAGTAAATAAATTCAGTAAAGTGCGACTCTGACTCACGTACGAAGGGTTCCGTATGGACACTGGATATGTAATAATTTGCGAACTTTACACAGAAAAAACTAAATTTCATTTTCAGTAACCAAATTCGTTGAATCAGTAAATATTTTATTTGAATGCGGTCCTACAAATAATTTTGTAAATTCTGATAAAAATTTAAATCAATCACAGTTCGGCTGAGAGAAAATATTATTTCAGTGTGTTGGTGTTTATCTTGCTTGTTGATACCCTATCGGAAATTTGGCTAACTTTAATTTAACTTTAAGCTAACTATTTCGCAACTAGTACTGACTACAATTGGATTACTTTGCAATGTAATCAACTGGCTATTTTAACATTGCGATGTCCTAGGCGGTAGTTAATTGTCTCACTATGCACTACTTTAAGCTAACTTAAAGTTGAATTTTTTAAATCACTTGGTAGTCAGTAAATTAAAAAAAAATTTCTGGGGCTCGAACATGTAACATCACACGTTGTGTACTCAATGCGCTACCACTCGGCTAAGCTGCCATATAAAATAACAACAGCAAAATTTTATTATAAAACTGAAATGAGTTTTAAAACTGAGAATAGCTGAGAATAAATTTGTTGGCTCTCACCAAATTCGATTACGTACTCAACTTTAGAATTAATTTTGGGTTTGTTCTGGATGACTTTGCAGCTAGCTTTTGGTCAGTATAAGAAAAGTTAACTATAAGTTAGCTATTTTTGTAGTCAACCACACATTCTCCGACAGGGTAGGAACAACGTGCTGTTGTGCGGTTGTTGTTGTTTATTTTGATTGATCGTGTTGTATACATGTAAACAGTGATGCCAACTTAGCCCTTTTAGGGCTAAATTTAGCCCGTTTTCCGTCAGTCAAAACGCGAAAAAAAATGTTTAGCCCCAAACTAAAAAAGGCGCAAACCTAGCACCTTTTACAATAATCTTTCAGCCGTTTTAGCCCCTTTTTACTTTTTGCTCGATATGGCTACATTTAAACTCTTGCGAACTTTTTCTTCCTTTAATCTAGCAAAATAATATTGCTTTACCAATTTAAAAAAGAAGAATAATGTAAAGTAATCTTTTATTTCTTCCAAATTTTTTATGCCTTGAAAGTTATTCAGTACGGCCTAAAACAGATAATGTATGTTTTTGGAAGAGCGAGAAATCGAAATTTTATTTAATAACGGCGAATTTTAAATGTATCTACTTATGTAAACATACATATGTACATATATTTCTATTATATATGTATGTATATGCTTACTATTTAATCTACGTATGTACATACCTTATTGAAATGTAGTATGAAATGTAAATGAAATATGTACAATATTGAAGCTCTCAAGCTATGTATGTGTTGATCTTGATAGTTATTTATTTTCTAATAAATTACTTTACAAAAATTGATTTGATGTTTTTATTTTCAACAGAAACATTTTAGTACCAGCCCCTTTTCGCGCTTTTTCGAAAAATTTTACTATTTTTTTTTTTATTTTTGAATATTTTTTCAAATTAGCCCTTTCTAGCCCTTTTTTCAAAAATTTTTACGCGTTTTGAGTCTCAAAAGTTGGCATCACTGCACGTAAATGCCGAAAAGTAGCCGACAAACGTCGTGGCCTGTTTCTTCTCTATAAAGTGTTTTTGTGCAAACTAAGTTTGATTTCAAACAAATATTTGCTTAAAAATTTTTTGGGAATAATTTTTTCTGTGTAGCCTATATAATATATAGTTTTGGCATTTTTTTCGTTTTTGGGATTTTTTAGGTCTTGGGGGTTTTTTTAATGTGTTTTTTTAAGGTGGAAGTACATAGCACGTGTTGGATGCGATACACGCATCTGTTAAAAAAGTTCAAATAGTGTGTTTTCATAAGGCAAGTTACATAGAGAAGTTTGCGACGCGCGTACCTCGCAAGAAGTTGAACATTCTTCAACTTTCATGCGTTGTATACCAAATGACGCTGGTGCTGCCAGATTTATAAGCTAACATACACAAAAATGATTAGAAATTAATTTTTTTATTAAACAATGGATAAAAAATGTATTTAATATTTAAAGAAAAATATAACGGGAATGCAAAACAAAAAAAATAGGCGTCAAAGGCTTTAAATTTTACAACTAAAAAAGCCTCAAAAGCGTGGTGTGTAACTTTCGATTTGTATAGCGTTAAACGTTTAACAAGCCAGAAAAGCGTTATCGCGTAATGCGTGGTATGTACCTCCACCTTTAGTTTTGGCGTATTTTTTTTGTGTTTTTGGCTTTTCTTAATTAAGTGTTTTTTTTAGTTTTGGCGCTTTTTCTCGTTTTAGCGAATTTATTTTTGGCGTTTTTTTATTTCGACGATTTTTTCATTATAGCGATTTTTTTAATTTTGGCTATTTATTTTAGTGCAAAACTTTTTTTTAGCTTTTGGCGTTTTTTTTTTATTTTGGCGATTTTTTTTCATTTTGAGGATTTTTTAATTTTAGCGATTTATTTTAGTGCAATAATTTTTTTTATTAACTTGGTGCGTTTTTTTCGTTTTGGTGATTTTTTCGGGTTTTGGCGATTTTTTTTTTTTTTTGGTTTGGCGATTTTATAATTTTACGATTTTTTTGTATTAACGTTTTTGAAAATTTCAAGAGTTTGCCTCTAGTTGTCAAAATTACATAGTCAAAATTGCATTAACTAATAGAACACCCTTTCATTTAATTTTTTTTTTTTAATGTTAGTGTTAATTGTTGTAGTCTGTATACAAATACACCAATTTTAAAAAGTTCAAGTGTCTTTATACAAATGTACATACAATTGCATGTATATTACATGGTATTTTAACATTTTTCGTTGCTCGTTTTGGAACACCTTTTAATTTTTAACTCTCATGTATTTTTTGCTGTAGCGGCCAAAGTTCTATATACTCTATTAAAATTTCAGGTCCGTAGCTCATACGGTACTCGACAAAATAGCCTGTGAGGGACAGACGGACAGCGTAGCGAAAACAATGGGGTCCCTTTTCATCTTTGGTGTACGGAACCCTAAAAATAATCACAAAATCATAACTATAATGTAAAAAATCATTGCATTTACGAGGGTTTTTCTCTCAGTGTTACATTTTTGTACCTTGTAAGTCCTAATTTACACTATGCAAGTCTTATTGCTAAGCTGATTAGTTTGTGGGAGAGGGAGACGAGGTGAACAGGAACGTTTCTTTTCTTTAGCAATAAGACTTGCATAGTGTAAGCAAAGTTTGACACATTTCTGTATTGTATATATTTATTAAGCAGCTGGGCTTGTGGTGGTACCTGGTTAGTTGTACCATTTAAAAAACTCTTGAGAATAAACAAACATACATATATATAAAAAAAAATGCAATTAATAAAGAAAAGAAAAATAGTTTTAGTTAGTTTTATACATGAAAAAAAGTTTAAATTTTCCAACCCTGGAACAGTGTTTTTTTTTTTTTTTTTTTTTTTTTTTTTTTTTTTTTTTTTTGTTTGCAACCCCATTTCTCAATTGATAAAACAAAACCATGTGGATTTGTAATTTATTTTGGGCCTTTGCACATTAGGTCAAATTATCACCTTTTCCTTTTTTTTTGTCGTTTTAAATTTAAACATTTTAAAATAAAGACACGTTATTTTAATTTTCGGAAAATATTAAGCACTGTCGCATTTTTCTGCATCAAAGTCAATAGATTTAAGTTTTTCTGAAAATAAGCTTGTGATTTCAGTAAAAATCGATTAACTTTAAGAGCGTTTTTCTCGAATTGCGTTGGTATTAACTGATTGCTGTGAAATGTGAAATAAAGCGACAAATAGGTATTGATGTTTTTCATAAAAAGTGTTTTATATTTATATAGCTATGCTTTATAATGAGCGATAGCTTAAATGGCATAATTTATCATAAACACTGACCTCATGTAGGCTCTCAAAAATTTTTACCCCATTTGACCCTTTTCAAATTTAAAATATAAATTAAATAATAACTATATAGTGCGATTTTCAGTAGGTAACTTTTGTATGGAAAAAACTGAACTGTTTATGAAATTAGTGAAAATTAATAGGATTTTTTTAATTTAACTTTACCAAATGATGGATGGAGGATTGATCAAACCTTCCCTGCTCTACTGCACGAACGTCTTTATAAAACCTGGATACCATCCACAGAATTGTGGATGAATGGAACTCCAGGTAGAAGAAAAAGTCTAGACTCTTATACGGGTGGCTCTAAAACACAAGAAGGTATGGGTTACGGAGTCTTTTCAGGGGCTTTAGGTCTTCGTATTGCAAAGTGACTTCCGGATCACTGCAGTGTCATCCAGGCAGAGACCCTTGCCATTAGATAAGTTTCGGATTGGTTGAAAATGAATGCCACTTCAACGACTTTGATTAACATATACACCGATAGTCGAGCAGCTATTACAGCCCTCGAATCTCCGCTTCTAAGAACAACAAAAGCCCTCGACTGTCAATCATCTCTAAATGAGATGGCAGAGAAGTTTGATATTAGGATCATATGGGCCATAGAGGCTGTCAGGGGTACTCTAGGGCTGATGAGCTTGCTAGAATTGCTAGACAACCCTGAAGGTTCCACCGGATTTGGAATGTGTGGGTTTACGCCTACTCTCTTGCAAACTCAGACTTAGGTGCAGGACATAGGATGAAAGAAATAGAAGGTGGGTCACAAGAAATGATTGCGTGATCACAGGGCAGTTATGGACTTATCTAAATAGGAAAAATAAGGATTCTTTAATTTTGAAGAAAAGGAAACAAATATCGATTCTAGTGTCCGTGCTAACCGGACACTGTCTCATTGGTAGGCATGCACAAAGGTTAAAGGTTAAACACAATGATTTTTACCGTAGCTGCCAGGATATCGATGAAGAGGAAAGTGTAGAAAATTTTCTTTGTCACTGCCCTGGACTTGCAAGAAAGAGAACGGCCACAATGGGCGCTCTTGGGTTTAGGGAACTTTCTGACGTTGCTAGTGTTGAACTGCAACGTATTATTAGCTTTATATTGAGGTCTGGTTGGTTCGAGGGTGGGAACTCCGCATAAGCAGAGTCTCCGTGGCATTACAATGGACCAAAACGGTCTAAGTGAGTCCGGGTTTCTGACTGCCACCCCTACCTAACCTAACTTAACCTAACCTAACCTACCAAATGAACGAAATTTAAACAATTACCTAATATTTTATTAAAATTAAAATTTATTCATGCATACACTCATGTGTACTGTTGTTATTGAAGGGTTAATTTTTGGTCGATAATGGGTTAACTTAAATTTTGAAGAAATTTTTTCAGAATTTGGTTTGAACACCATAATTTGGTAGGCGGTTTTAATTTCTCACAGAAAAAGTGGTGATTTGACCTAGATATAGTGCTTTGGAAGAACCTTTGTCTTGGCGTACAAAATATTTTACAAGTTCTCGAATAAATATTGTGTGGTAAAAGCAAACGAACAAAAAAAAATTTATATTTTAATAATCAGAGAAAAAAATCCATCATGTGATTTCTAAGATTTATAATTATCGTCGCCCCATATCAAATACATATGTATGTAATTACCACAACTGAAAACATTCTTAAATTTAGAAAATTGTATTAAATTTGTTTTATTTGCTTTTCAAAGTATGCAATGACTAATTGCAAAAATATTTAGTTTTATATTACGAGTACTATTTAAAAGTCTCTTCCCCAAAGTTCTTTATTTTTTATCAGTCAGTCAGTAGTGTGCAAATATTTTTTGTAGAAATTTCAAAAGAAAAAAAAGGTAACATAACAACTTTATTTAGAGTAATATTTATTTTTAGAATAACTTCAACAATGCTTTAATTGTTTAATATTTAATCAAGTGTATTTAAGTTAAATGCCTCGAAATTTATGGGATTTTCTCTAATGCACACAAAAACAAAATAATTTTAGAAGAAGTTGGATTTGATTCAGTAGAAAACAATTTTTATGACATGACAGGCATGAATATCGTTTATATAAATCAGCATAACAGACAAGCCTTATAATACTCGTAATATAAGAAGTACATATCGATGGCTTAATATAAAAAGGGCCTAACTCATTTTTTTCGAAATCGCGTTCTTAATGTTTTCTGGGCGACAACGTATAATTACATCCTCCTTGAAGATCTTAGTACGTTACAGTATAATATCAAGGACTTATGGACACTTAAAAAACTATTTCTGCATGTAAATGCTTTATTTTTTCTTCAGTTTTTTTTGCTTCTCCTATAAAATATCGAAAACTCGAGATAGGCCTTTTTTATATTAAGCCATCGATATACATTAGAGTGGTTCGAAAAAAAATTGTGCCAGTCACCTCCTGGGATTAAAGATAATGTAAAAACAATTCCAAAACTATTTTTTTTGCCACGCCTACAAATGCCGCCCTTTTAGTATTTTGTTCACTGTGTCGCCATTTTTAGTCCGATCATAACATTTTGTATACCGGTGTTTATGGCTCTGGAAGGGCTACATTTCTGGCTTTAATAGTTTTTTAATACCACACCACATCAAAAATAACACGGCCTTATTTTCGTTCAAAAATATTTATCATTAATGTGGGTATGTATGAACCGAGTTTTTAAAAATCATGACAAGAATGTGACGTGGTATTAAAAAACTATTAAAGACAGAAATGTAGCCCTTCCAGAGCCATAAACACCGGTACACAAAATGTTATGATCGGACTAAAAATGGCGACACAGTGAACAAAATACTAAAAGGGCGGCATTTGTAGGCGTGGAAAAAAAATTAAAAAAATATTTTTGGAATTGTTTTTACATTATCTTTAATCCTAGAGGGTGACTGGCACAATTTTTGTTTGTATGGAAGGCGAAGCACTCTAATATACATACATATGTATTATTTTAGACTTTTTAGATATAGTTTTGGAAATGGCTTATAAAGGTTATAACCTTTCCTATCAGCGCGATAAAAAACTGAACTGTTTTTGAGCTTAAAAACAGTTTACAGATTTTGGCAATAGTTTTTTATAATTTATTTTGCTAGTTTAAGTGTAAAAAATATTTCTTTAAATTCTAAAGTGTTGAAATAATAATAAAGTGTATGTGTGACCACATATAATTATTTTTTTAATTTAAACACCCACTCACTAGATCGCTTGCAATCATTAAATCTGAAACAACACAAAAATCTAGGCAGCCAGACAGACTTAAGAATCTAAATGTTGAGATTTTTCATAAACAAAAAAAATCAAAAGTTCACACATCTCACGTTGCTTCGTTTATACGACACAATCGCTGCCGCAGAATCTCTGGGGGTGGTAAAACAATTAAGGCAGAATTACCCGACTGTAAATGTAGAACTGTAAATGTAAATGTGTCAGCTGTTCGAATCTATTGCATGAAAAGCTATGCTAATGCTTACCTGACTGACTGAAATGGCACGTAAATGTAACATCTGAACCTGCAGAAAATAGAATTTCATGACGACGTTACGTGACATTTGTAGACAGTGATGGGATGTATGTATATTGAATGAGAGTGTGGCACAATAGCCCTGATTTGGTACTTTTGTTTCTTTTAATAATTTAAGCTTTGAGTGGTTAATTTGTATACGTACATGGCATATTTAATAAATTTAGTTTTCTAAAAAAGTTTTTCTTTATAAAATCTAACCAGAGTTTGCCAATCGTATGTGTTTATTTTTTGTTAATATACATACATAAACATATGTATATGTACATATGTATGAATTTGTAAAATATACATACATATGTGCGTACAAACATACATTCAAGCGTTCAAAAAACTATTTTTATTTAAAAATAATAACAATAAAAATAAAAATAGGTACGTATAATCATAATAATCACAATGATAATAAAAATGTAAATATTTTTTATAATTATAATACGTTTTAATGTAAATTGTAATTTCACTAAATGTCAAAGTCATTACAATGTTTGTAAGTATAAAATAATGATTTGATACCATTTAAATAATTTTGGTACTTTTTCCATGCAATCAAAAATAATGTGAACATGTTGAACTCTCATCAATGTTTCGAACAGCTGTTTTCCATTTTATATGATTTTTTTATACTGATAAACACCCAGCAAACAAAAAATCCTGTATATGTACATGTGTATGTATTTTTGTTAAAAAATATACATATGTATATTGTTTGTAAATAATACTAAATTATTATGAGTAAGTACGAACATTAATAAGAAAAGGTTAAAACGAGAAAGTAAAGATGTGATTGAGGTGCTACTGCAAGCATACACATTCTTGGAAATTAAAGAGCTAAATAAATACTTTGTCTTTCCGATGAAGTTGCTCACAATCTGTTCTGGGAATGTACAATGACAAATATTACGGTTGAGCGTTACAGCTGCTATTAAAATTATTATAATTGAGTTCATTTAAATAAAATAATAATAATAATTTTCAAAACCTTGTTGCGGTGGCGAATCAGGGCAAAGTAAACAAACTGTGAGGTAGTTGAAAGGCCACCCTACATTATGACCGGTCAGTGGATTCTTCCGCCTGCATGTTTGACCACATCTCACCAGCCCCAAGCGGAATAGGCTAACCTACATGTTAGAGGCATAGCGATTTTTTTATATTTATTATTCGGGGTAGACTACATTTTTGCTCACGGGGATTGCCAATCCGCAGTAGACTACCAGCAACAGGGGAAACCTTGCTCGTCTGGACGCCCAAATGTACGGACCACAGTTAAGCCCTGCTTAAGATCCTGTAAAAACAAAAGGAGATATATGTTAATAAAATGCAATCAATAATTATCCTTAGAACGATACATGTTGTACTTACCATGCTGTATTTTAAAATGACATTAGCCAGAAACATATGCTCTATAGTGTTGGACAGCGAAGAATGAATGATTGCAAATTGCTTTTTTTACAGTAGGCCACGTAGTAAAAATTTATGAATGAAATTTTCCGTTCTTTTTGAATTTACATTGTGTTATACGGGGGGCGTGACAATTTAATTGTAGTGACTGCTAGGCTGAAAAAGGACAAATGTAGGATTAGGGAATTGACCGTTACTGATGAAAAGGATACATATAATTATGGAAACAATATGTATGTGACCTCTTTTGGTTGGAAAATCATCCGATGAGAAGCCATCAGTGGACTGTAAGGACATAGCGCAGCTCCTAAAGAAAATTTTTTTTATTTTGGTGTGAATTAAAAAAAAATATATACATAAATAGTTAAAGTGTCATAAAAAGAAGAGGCAAAAGCGAAACGAAGACAAGACAAGGAAAAATTAAATTCAAGTTAATTGGGAAAAAGGAAAAGCAACAGGTAATGAAAGATTGTTCAAATAAAATTCGGATAGATACGTTAAAAATGTTACGCTTAAACTAGAATCCTGTGCTATCTGAAGAAAGGCCAATCACGAAGGCGAACATAGAAACCTCCCGTAGGTGATAATTATCTTGGAGAACGTGAGTAAATTTTTTTTTTCTAAATTAGATTCGTGAAACTACTTTTTTTGTTGTCCTTAAGCCGGAAGCAGGACCAGCACGATCTAGTTGGGAGAGCAGGCGATTATATACTGGCCCCTCCTTCTGGTTCTCCAAACGTATAAACTCCCTAGAGGTTACGATAGTCAAAATCCAGGTAACAAAAAAAAATATATATATAGATACATATATATATATATACATACATACCAAAGGGCAGTAATAAAAGGAAGCCATATTGAAACCTAAAAGAAGCAGGAGGGACGGCCATCTTTTGTTTTACATATAGATTTTTTGTTGCAATAATCCATATATACAGGAAAACCTAAAGCGCCAAAAGACATAAAAAGCGGGAATTATATATTAAATTTAGCTATTAGGTTATCTATGTGTTATACAGTGTATTAGTATTGTGTTTTTTTAGTGTTATTTTTTTTTTTTTTGGGTTTAATTTTATATACGTATGTGTTTCTTACTTAGAGTTATAGGCTAGTCAAATTATCAGTATTAATCAGAAGTCAAAATATAAAGCTTTATAGCAGAGTTACTCATAGTAGACAGTTGATTTAGGAACATAATCTTTAAAAAAAATAAGTTAAGGTTTTAGAGAGCTATTTCAAACCAAAAGTGAATAATTTTTTTTAAGCTGAAAGCTTGTATTTAAAAAAAAGGTATCTGTGAGTAGCTTATTCCGGAAAAGGAAGCAAAAATCGTAAACTTCCTACTTCCTAGCGTGTAGAAACGTCTTCCAGAGACTTATCGTGAATGTACTGATAGTTTGATTTTTGTGTTGTGTTCGTTAAAATTGTTAGTGATTTTTTTGAAAATAATTTAGAATAAGAAATATTTAAAAGACTTAAACATTGTATCCATACAAATTGATATTTATATATAAAGAAATTTGATATTCAGGCTCCATGTTAATTTTGGTAAATAAAAAATAAAAAAATACGTTACCGTTCGATTAGCTACAAGACGAAATTATATTTTATTTGTTCTATATATATAAGACAATCTACCGTATAAGTTTTTTTTTTGTAAGGAATAGCGTTAGTTAGATATATTTAAAGTTCAGGCTAAATTAGGCAAGATAATTATAAATTGATATTAAGAATAAAAATGTACTGAAATTGAATTAAGATAGTAGGGGTCGGAAAAAAGGTAAGTGATGCAATGCGAGCGGATTTATGGGGTCATCATAAAAATGAAGTGGAATACTCGTGACCATGGTTGGGAAGGGCGGCTGGAGAACATCACCTTTCTCCTACAATTTTAGCGTCAAATGTTCATGTTAGTTTCCGTTTATTTTTCTTTGTTTCGTTTTTATTTTATTGCACAAATTATTGTTGCTGTCCTGTGAACAAGATTGAATGAGTCGGTGCGAGCGCTAGTCGACCTACATTCAATCTTTTTCATACCTTAAAAAGGGACACATAACAACCTCTAGGCGCATTTTCGTTCTAAAAGGTGTTATTTCAAAAACTCAATTAGTTTTTTCCAACAGGCTAAATAATATTGCCATCAAAAGAAAGTAAATTAAAATAGTTTCAGCGAAATTATTAAAAAATCTTGGATTAATTAAAACATTACTATTTTATATATTATTTACTTATAAGTTATAATACATACATACATACTCGTGTGTATGTCCGTATACATATGTATGTAAATTTCAATCAAAATGAATTTCATGAATTTAAATGTTATAAATATTTATATGAACTTTCGCGTTTGACTTCAAATAACTCGCAATTCAAAATCAAAAATGCGTGTTTGCTGGACACAAAGCAATTAGCGTGTATGTATGTGTGCACAAAGAAGTTTTTTTTTTGTTTCGAAAACACATGACACGTTTTTAAGTATTCTATAAGCGCTCAAACGTTTACATTTACATTACATTTACATTTACCTTACATCTGCGATTTCTACAGTCGGGTAACGGAGCCTTTATTTTTTCTTTCTTCATCTTCTTTTTCAGTAGTGGTCTGTCTTATACTTTAAATGGAAAAACAGTACGAGTAGTTGTACACATTGCTATTCAATGCGATGATTTATTTTACTTTGTTTTTGTTGCTTTAATTTTTTTAAAGTAGCCTCTAGTTTATGCCGCAAAAACTCAACAATTGTTTGAATTACATTTTCTTTAAAGGCAGAGTGTCAAAAGAGTTGATTGTTTTATTTTATTATTTACGAAATGTCAATCGTGTGTATGTCTATTAGTGTCTTTTAATGGACACTTTGCATCACCTTTTTCGGATGATGATTTTTGCTATTAGCGACAAGTTCACTACTGTTGAAAAAGATAAAAAAATCTCTGGATGAAATCTTGTAATAAAAAAACAGTTTTACACACGAAAATCTTTTACATGAATTTAATTTAACATGCAAAGATGCTTACGATTTTTTTTTCAAATGGATTCATTCGTCTGCACCAGTTTCACTTCGGCTGCAATCTGCCAAGCTTGGTTTTTTGCGTTTTTACTTGAATTGTAAATTTTTTATGCATAATACCCTCGCGCCGTAACCGCAAAAAGTTACATAATTTTGGAACCTAATTTTTGGATCTAAATCGATTATTTGCGATCGTAAATAATCCATTTGCGTTAAAAAACGAAGTCGAAAAAATTGTGTCGCTTAACCTTTTTTTTGGCGGTTATGGCTCGCACTGTTTAATTTTGATACAAACATCAAACAGTATCTCATATATATATTTCCTTTCTTCTTCGCAACTACTATATGTTGCCAATTTTATATTCCACATAGCTGGCAAGCAACGGGAATTTTGGAATTTTTGTCGAGCAGAGTAGGAGACGATCTACTAAATGGCTTGTCAAATGAAAATATCAAAATTCTTAAGTGCCCATTAGACGGTCAAATAAACTGATCAATCAGATAGTTGTGAGCGTACGGTCGTGTTTTTACGGCTACACATACTCGTGTTGGCAAGTATAGATGACAATCAAAAAGTTTTTATTTATTTATTTGATGTCATTATTTTTGCCCGATTTCTTATTCGTGATGCATATTTAAATTTAATTAAACTATAATGAATTTTATGTATGTATATTATATTAGTTCCTGTTGTTCCTATAAGGAGCATAGGTACTCGACAAATTCGTTCCAGTTCTGCTTGTACACTGCTATTATATTGATTTCATTCCACAATTTGTTTGCTCTGTCTGCTTTTATTTCCAGCTGTCTGCTCCAGGGGGTCGATTCTGGTTCTGTGAAAATGTGAAGTGAAAAAAAACGTTTCATTTCCGTTTTCATAGCAACTTTTCACAGTTTCACAGATTGCGATTCTGGCTCAAGTAATGAAAAAATGTTTCATTCCAGTGTAGCTGTGAAAAGTTTGTATTCACGTTATTTAAATTTAATTGTCAAATGCAGAGATCCCATGCTCAGAAAAAAATAGACAAGAATTATTTTCAATAAAACCATGTTATTGAATAAAATTTTTAATTTCAATAATATTTGTCATTAACTTGAATATTGTATTTATCAATTCCGTGCATTTTAAAATATCATTTAATTCAGAGCTTCCCACAGAGAGAAAACCAAGAGAAATGTATAAGCGTATGTGTATTCATTTGTATAAAAAGCCGATTGATGTTCGGCACTCTGGCTCTTCTCTGGGCAGCCTGTATTTAATTTCATTTGTTTGTGTTGGTGTTTTCCTTGCTTGTTGATTGACTCAACCTGGTCATGTGCTGGTGTTGTTTTTTTTTTTTTTTTGATTGCTCGTGTTGTATACATGTGAATTCGGACAAGAAGCCGAAAAACGTCGTGGCTTGTTTTTTTTTTACTCAGCAAAGTTATTTTTAAATTATATTTTAATTATTATATCAACACAATGCGCACATAAGAAATCATATTTTGCTTCTATTCATTATTTGCTTATCCAATAATTATTTGCTCTTTAGATGAGTGGTAAGTACGTTAGTTTATTAGTCAAGAGATTGCCGGTTCGACTGATCCCAAACACATTTAGTAGTAATAGCAGCCAAGCAAAAGCAAACAACATTTATCCACACACACAATAACAATTATCACTGAAAATAAAATTTCAGTCAACAACTTTTTTTCTTTGATTCATTAAATTTCTTTATTGACTGAAAAAAAGTATATTCAATAAACGGCGCAAGCAATGGTTAATAAAGGCTTGTAGAGCATTGATATCGCGCCGGTTTGCGTTAATAAATAATTTTTATTCGAATAATAAATTTCTTAAATGTTAAATTTAGATTTTATTTTTCATTTTGCCTTATAATTACTTTTATTGTTATCCGATGGATAAAGGTGTAGAAAAATAAAATAGATTCAAATCGAATAAAAATTATTTGCTGGGTTTTTTGTATTAGTTTCTAAGCCTACTACGCTTATTTTTCTTTTGTGATTTTCAAAAATATTATTTGTGAATTCTCAAATAGTTCTTGAAAGTCTGTGCATAAGATAAGAGGTTTGTGACTATTCAGAATGTGTGGTTGTGGTCTACTGATGATTTGTTACAGCAACAATGAAATGAATATAATTAGATAACGCTGAACCACCAGCAAATAAATTTCAAATGAAAATTATTCCTGGTAAAATTTAAACTTTATTCGATAAAAAGGAATTTAAAATTAAAAAAGTAGTTTGAGAAATCATTATCTTAAGGTTCTGCATTTTTTTTTTCTTCAAGTGCAACCTCAATTACAATTCTGTTTTGCCATGAGTTATTGCATTTCAATAATTTGAAAAACAAAAAAATAACAAACAAATAAACCAACAAAAAACCATTTGAAATAAAATCATGGCAAAACAAAACATATTTTGCGCTGATTTTTCTATTGGTTTTCTAAAGGTTAGATAGAACTCGTAAATAAATAAAAGTAAACTAACAACAAAATACTAAAATTGAATTTAATAAAATTTATTACACTTTAATTGTTTAGTAATTGCGGGTCTTTGAATACAAAGTATACAAATACAAATAAAATATTTCCAAAGTGCATTAAATTAACGACTAAATGGCAGTTGATAAGAAATTCGTTTCGATTACAATTAACAACCACCCTGCAAGGAAAATAAATTATTTGTCAAAAAGAACAAAAAAAAAATACACTAATTCCCTAAGGGTCTATAAAAGAGCAATTTTTATAATGTTTTTAATCATTTTTGTTTCTCTTCTGGACTACTGCTCCCCCCCCTCCCCCTTTTTAGAATGCATCACAAACAGTGTGAATTAAAATTGATGGTTGTCAGACAATTTCCTGTCATTTTGGTTTTTGTTTTTCCCCTTTTTGTCATTTCAATCGCAGTGTAATAAAATATTGTAGCAAATATTTGTCCATTAACTTACAAATATTTATTTATTTTGATTTGTAGAAAACATACAGTACAACTCGCTTATAACTAACTTGGCAGGTGCATTAAAAGTAACATGTTACATAATTAAAAAACAGTAATTTTTTACAAGGCTAAGGCCGGGTTTCCACCTGTGTGTCATGTGCCACACAAGCGTAAAAAAAGCGTAACCACTAATTACTAATGAAAAACAGTTTGATTCAGACACGTATTTATTAAGTTAAACAGTTTCATACATAACTAATAGACAATTTTAAAGTATCCAACATGATTGGAAACTGTTTAAATCAATAAATATATGTCTGAATCAAACAGTTTTTCATTAGTAATTAGTTGGTTACGCTTTTTTGGGCAAATGACACACAAAAAATGCCAGATGTAAACTCAGCCTAACTTGATATTTTTATTGCTTGAATATGATTTTATAATATAACATAACTTGTTGAAACATTTATTACCGTATCTCAGCAATTCTCTTTTCAAGAGTGTCCAACTTCACATGGCCCCAGAGAATATATGTACATAAGTAGTTAATAAAAGAAGAAATTAAATTATGTGATGTGTGAGACAAATTAACTGTTTCCCGCCGTCTTGTGTATGTCCATTAGGGTGGCAGTTATTTTTTTTCTGCTACTCTCACCCCCCAAATCGGTTAAATTTTATGTAAAAAAAAAATTCATACCGATAAGTTGCGTTTTAGGGTGTGCGTCCGGCCCCCAAAGTTGGCCCTCAAGTCCATATATTTTGATTTTTTTTTTTTTGTTTTATTTTGACTATATGTATATGTATGAAATAATTTAATATATCGCTCATTACTTCAATAGTGGCATAACTCAAAAAATGAGTTTTTTGAGTTAAGAAAGATGCGGCATTTTGTATTTTATCTTGTGTTAAAATTTCATATAAATAGCTTGTACTATCACCTCCTGGGAGAGGAATCTTTTTTCATTTTTCCATTGAGTTGTATGCAAATTGAAAACTTAAAACGCGTTTTCTGCAAATCTGGTTTTTTTGAGTTGTGTCACTATTGAAGTAAATGAGCGATATGTAGCTCTTATTGTACATGCTTAATATAAAAAATTTCCACATAAATATAATTTTGTTACATAAAATTGTTGGTATTTTCTTGGTTATTTTCCTCATTACTTTCTAAAATATTAATTTTAGCAAAAAACTTTCATTGAGACTAATGTTGTTGTTGACTTGAAGAGCTAAAATATTTCCATATGTCATATTCAAAAAATTACATTGAAAAATGGGCTTGAAGGCCAACTTTGAGGGCCGGGCGCACCCCCTAAAACACAACTTATCGGTATGAAGTTTTTTTGTATTTTTTTTTTTTACATAAAACTGAACCGATATGTGGGGTGAGAGTAGAAGAAATCAAAAAAAGTCTCCATACAATTAACGGCCACTCTAATGTACATATCTGGCCTGATACACGACCTAAGGGAGAGTTCAAAGACGCTCATCTGTAACTCAACACTGGAAGAAAAACCCTCATTTGATCAATGAATTTTGTCATTAACAGGGAAACCGCAAATATGCAATCACATGTTTTTTCTTCTGTGACGTATTAAGGCGGATATAAGATATTTATCCATTTCAGAGCTTTTTATGAATTTTGGCATTGATATGTTAGTGCATATTTTTGCATATTTTGCGCTTTAAATCATGTTTTTGCATATTTCAGTCTTAAACGCATATTTTTAGCATTTTTCGAATTTTGAGAGCATATTTGACGCTTTTATGGCATATTTTGATACTGTATAGAGTTTTTTTATTTTAATATGCTAGAGGCCATTTATCTGTTGTTCAATTTATTTTTTCACCAACTAAATCTCATTTTCAATGATCTATACATATAAATTATACATTTTTATAATTTTTGCGCCGTTATTACGGACAGTAGTTTCAATAAACATTTGGTATTGCTATTTGTGCCGGACTCTGCCCCTATTACATCAATACACGCTGAATGAATATTGTCAGTGTATAAAAGTTTATTAAGATGTGACAAGCAGCGATTTTTAATTGAAAATATAGTTCAATATTTTATTGTTTATTCCAATAAAAATTATAAAAAAAATCTAGTCTTATTTATCAAAAATATAGTTCCAAAGTTTTAATTCTAATATCGCAATCTCTTTTGAAGTTGAAGTTAAATTTTTACGGTCGTATACAATACAAATTTATTTGTATTATTTGCTTTAGTCAGTGTGCACACTTCTACCGATGTTCGGTAGATTCTACCGAATATGTTTGTGAATTTAACAATCTACCAATTCTACCGAACAAGGCCTGAAATCTACCGAATATTGATATTTAGTAATTTAAGTCGATATACATATGTGTAAATTGCCTATTTTGCCACATAGCAGTGCGGCTGCAGAGCGGTCATCATGAAAATCATTAAAACAGAACAAAGAAATTGGTTAAAAACTGAAACTACAAGTAACCTAATATTTTCCAAAGAATTGTGCCTTGGGGATGAAATATTTATTCCTACCAATGATTTAATAATTTTTGCACAAAAGTTTAAATTCATAAATGGATCTTATATATAATCTTTGTAGTTACAAATGTTTGTCAAATAAAAGTTATTTTAGTAGCTTTATAAAACCTATGTACAAAAACTGAATTAATTCCTGTTATTTGTGTATATTATTTTATATATGCATAGCATATCCATATAAAGGGTAAGGGCAAATAACTGGGGATGACATTTTTTTTATTGGAAATGCTTCATTATTTATGGCAGTTTAATTTCCATTCACATGTGAAGTTTTAATTGCGCTCTTGGAACCTATTTAGTTTAATACTCCTTGCACTTACCCTTTATTTACATATACATAAGTACATATATTTTGTTACATTTTATGTTTCTTTGAATTGTTATTTTTTATGTTTTTCTGAATAAAAAAATTTTCTACCAAATTTCATTCAAATCTACCGATTTTTTTGCGATTCTACCGAATTTAAAAAAAATTAAGTGTGCACACTGGCTTTAGTCAAAATTTTTATGATAATTTTGTTTTATCGTTCACTTCAAACCCAAATTATTTCTTTTGATAATGTTTTTCTTGTTTGCTTCTTTGGTTTATTTTATTTTTGTCTTATTTTATATGCAAATGATGAATTATTGAATTAAAAATATATTTTCATTTACAAATAAGCAAATTCATGTTATTTTTGAGTGCATATTTTCAAGTTTTTAGAGCATATTTTCAAGTTTTTAGTGCATATTGAATGCGCATAAAACACTTTTTTTAGAGCACATTTCTGGTTTCCCTGCTTATGACACTATTGAAGTGAATGTGAAGTTTTTTGTTTAACTTATTTCAAAACGAACGAACGAAATCCATACATACAGACGTTGCTTAACAAAAAAAAAAAAAAAAAAAAAAAAAAAAAAAAAAAAAAAAAAAACAAGCAAAAATTCCGAAAAACAATTTTAGAAAATTATGAAATTAAGTAATTATATTAAGCGCCGAAGAATCAGCTGAAGCATTCAAAAACCATGTTTTGGTGTTGTCTCAAGAGGAATGGAAAAATTGCTATGACAAATGGTTTGAACGAATGCAAAAGTATATTTATTGATCATCAAGAGGAATATTTCGAAAAACTATAAAGCCATTTTCATTTAAAATGTCGTAATGTCAGTTACGTTATTTTTGCGGTCAAAGTTAAAGGGCAGATGTCGCTTAAGTGCCCAGGAGACGTACAAAAAAAACCCATCAAAACCAATCAACGTACACGTTGTCGGCATTGATTGATGAGAATCAAAAAATTTTGATATTTTTATTTGACGGCTGATTATTTGTACGTCTCCAAATCTGATTGACGAAAAAACGTCATTTACTTTGTGTTATTTGTTCTATGACGACATGGAGAAGTGCGCGGATGAAATAAATTAATTTGCACTTTATGAAAATGTACCATTGATCTTTGTAAACAACCAAACAATCAAAAGTCTACAAACAGTTTTATGATTATTATAAATACAGGGTGGGGCCAAAAGAAACCAAGGGGTGTAAAAGTTTAATAACTTTTTGTTTATTAACTTTTTTTTATTTTTTCTTTCAGATTATATAATATACAAAATGGAAATTTTTTACACTGAGTATGAAAAATGATGTCTCTTAAATGACCACCGTTTTCAGCTTCGCACTGATGGGCTCTTTTTAGAGCATTTTCCATAACATCTTTTAAAACTTGTGGCTGCAGCGTTCGAATTTCTGCAACAATGTTTGCCTTGAGTTCAAGGATTGTCTCTGGCTTGTTCACATACACTTGCTCCTTCCAAAAACCCCAAAGAAAATAGTCGGGTGCTGTCAAATCTGGCGATCGCGCTGGCCAAATAATTTCCGAATTTCGAGAAATTATTCGCTCTCCAAAAATTTGACTTAAAAGTGCCATTGTGTCTCGGGCAGTATGGGCAGTGGCTCCGTCCTGCTGAAACCACATACCATGTCTGTTTTCTACAGTTCTGCTTATTAACAAAGCCATTCAAATGAAAATGAGCTTCATCACTCATAATCAAATTTTCAATAAAGTTGATTTCATTTCTGGCCAACTCTTGAAATTTAACTGCAAAACTTAGACGTTGCCGATGATCTGCGGGTTTTAATTCTTGGACCAATTGCACCTTATATGGGTAAAACTGTAAATCTTTTTTTAAAATGCGCCGTAGTGACGTACGAGACATTTCTAGCTGAGCAGAACGCCTTCTTCCAGATGTTTCTGGTGCTTCGTTAACACTTTGCTGTACTCGTTCAATATTTTCCGCAGTGCGACTTAAACGTGGTCTACCGGTTCGAGGCAAATCTCTTACGCTGCCATGTTGGTGATGACGATTAACTAAGCAACGAATCATCGCTTCAGAGGGAGAAATTCTGACGTTAAAATGTCGACGATATGCTCTTTGCGTTAAAATAATTGATCTCTGGTTTAAATAATAAAATTCTATTGGTCTGGTTCTCTGTTCAGTTGTGAACCTCTCCATTATAAATTCTCCAAGTGTTGTCTATATAATCTGAAAGAAAAAATAAAAAAAAATTAATAAACAAAAAAGTTATTAAACGTTTACACCCCTTGGTTTCTTTTGGCCCACCCTGTATTATATTCTCTAATTTTTATAATTTAATGGGCAGTGTGAATAAAAAAAATTACTTAATAATTGCTTTTAAAACCCCGAATACATATGTATTTATGTATGTGAATTTTGTGTTTAAAACAAATTTTTAACTAAAAAGCAAATACATACGAGTATGTAAAGGGTATCCCAACAAGAACGCAAGATTTAAATTTTAAATAAAACACAGATATTTAAAAAAAATCGTGAAACTTTATTATATCGTAAAGTAGACAAAATGAGGTTATGTGTGGAACAACAAATCGGGCAGATGGCCGCCGCGGCTTTGCTGGCACACACGCGATCTTTTAATGAAATTTTCAATGGCCGTTTTGCGGTATTTCATTAATGCAGCGTCCAACTTCCTCTTTTAAGGCTTGAGTCGTCGTCGGCTTATTCGCGTAAAGCATCGATTTCAAAAAACCCCAAGGAAAAAAGTCTAATGGTGTTAAATCGCACGATCTAGGCGGCCTATTCTGGTCTCCAAAACGCGAAATAACACGACCGGGAAATGACTGATGTAGCAATTGAATTGTTTCTCTGGCTGTATGACATGTGGCGCCGTCTTGTTGAAACTACATGCCCTCCAGATTCATTTCTTCAATTCTAGGCACGAAAAAAATGGTTATCATTTCACGATACCGAACTCCATTGACTGTTTGCGTTTGACCTGCGTTTGAGCGACATCATCACGTACAGCTGCGACATTTTCGGTCGATCGACCTGGTCGAAGGCGCGTTGTTGTCTTTACATCACTAACAGACCCAGTTTCGGCAAATTTATCCATTAATCTCTTTACAGTTGACTCTTTTGGAGCATTATTGTGACCCCAAATTGATCGCAAATTTGCGAACTGTAGCCGCAAAACTTTCACCATTTTAGTAAAACAATTTCACAATGAGAATGCGTTGTTCATTCGTGTAGCGCTTCATTCTTGTTGGGACACCCTTTACATATTTTTTTTCATTCACACTGCCCAATGTCTTGTTTTTATATTAAAAATCGTTTGTTTGTTTCGAAATTTTTTTAAGGAAAAGATGTTTGTTTGTTTAGAATGGTTTGAAGAACTAGAATTATTATTATTATAAACAATAATAATAATAATAATAATAACTAGATGAAAAATTAGAGTGGTAGATAGAAAAATTATTATTTAGCTCTGTATATTTGTTTCATGTGCTTTTTTATACAAAGATTTCATAAAGTTTTAATGCCGCTAATAACAAAAAATCATCATCCGATGAAGACATATCATATCGTCGCTGTTTTAACTAACTGACCTAACTAACATTTTAAAAATTTAACAGGACAGCAGCTTTTATGGTTGTTTTATACATTCATTCTTATGGCTGCGTCAGAAATCTTTTTACTTATATAGGCACAGAAGTAATGCTTACAGTCATGAAAATTGTAGACAATGTGTATTATGACTTATAAAGTCTAGTAGAGGACTTATCTCATTTTTCAAAAAAATGTCAGTTAGGTCGGTTAGTTAAAACAGCGACGATATATGCCATCGCACACAACGAACACAAAATTAAAATGCTGATTGACGCTTTTATTTGTACGTCTCCGAAAAATCATCAATTAAACGACACTAACACATTCTTACCGATTGGTGGCTTTTTTTGTACGTCTCCTGGACACTTTACATTATAAATATAAGGCTTGTAGTTCTATATCTATTTTTATGTTTGTTTTAATATGTTATCAGGCGACGTGCTGGATGGAGGCTGTAGAACAATTCTGTATAAAAAAGTCAATTTCGTAAAATATGTTAGTTGCGTTATTTTCGCGGTTAGGGCTCAATATGTATGTGCAACATTTGTATACACTTAAAATAAAACTACATATAGATAGCGTATGTCGAATTTTTTTTTATTTGTAGTTGCATTAAAATAAAATGAAAATAACAGAAGAATTATTGTAGAAATTTATTGAAGTCGGGTAGAACTTTTTTTAAGTGAATCGAACGAAATCCATTATTTAAAATTTTTAAGGAAAGTATACATATGTATGTATGCACTCATATAAATGCATACATACATATGTGTGTATTATGGTGATCGACTCGGTTTTTCAACTGGTTTTCAAACCCGGTTTTTCAAAATACGGTTGTCGGTTTTTTCAAAATGTTGATTTTTCGAATGTCGAATAGTCCGTTTTGTTTACAATTTAAAAACCGGCTGAGTCGAACGAATACTTTTCGATTTGTACATTATGCAATAAAATTAGTTTTTACTATGTTAAAACTAGAGATGTGCAAATGTCGTGATTCTATCATGTCACGCGTGAATCACGCATGATCGTGATTAAATTTATAATTAATCACGCGTGAGTGCGTGAGCGTGACTTAAAAATAAATTAGTCGTGCGTGATTGTGCGTGAGCTATTTTTAATAATCACGCACGAATTCTCACGCTCTCACGAGATATCATTCCTGAATAGGTGAATATCAATATACTATACCATTTTGCACATGCTACGATGCAAGACCATTTGCACAATATTGTGTATTGGGCTATTTTTTCAGGCGTAGTAAACTGGCTCGTATGAAATTCAAAAATACCATAATACAAAAATAAAATTATTTTAATATATTTTTTTATGGTACAAAACTATATTTTCCCTAAATTTTTACTTTTTTCAGAAAAACTACGCATACATCCGCATTTATGAAAATACAATCTTAAATTTTAGTTAAAAATGTTTAAAACTATCTACATAATAAAATGTTATAGTTGAAACTTTCAAAATCTACTGTCACAAACTTTTTATAAGCGCTTAAACACAAAAAATATTTTTTAAATTTATTATTTAAGGGCAGCGCTGAATGTAGGGTACATGTCCAAAATACAAAATAATTGGTTCTAAGCACATTCTTAATGCATTGTCTTTAGCGCTATGTAATAAAAAATTAAAAATGTATTAAACAAAGTTTTTTACAAAACTGAAAATAATGAAGATACTTAAAAAACACATGCCTTTTTCAGGGAAATTTTAAAATTTGGTTTTTTAGCCTTTTCTCGATTTTACGAATGGATATGTTAATAATTTTTTTCCTATTTTTATTTAAAATTTTGCCAAAAATGTAATGCTGTCTTTTAACTTAAAATCCAACAATGAACTAAAAAGTAATAGGTGTAATACTAAAAAACGTCAAGGCAAAAAAAATTCTTTGTCTTAAGTAAAATATCTTATGAGAGATACTTAAACACATCTTGGGAAATTATTTCTTAAGAATTTCAAGTTTATGTCAAAATGCCTTATGCGGTAATAATCGGGTAATTTTTAAAAAAGTTACAAGCCTCAGAAGTTTTTTTTTAAGTACCAGGTAGTCAACTTTGGCCCACTGTAACTCATGTCCAGCTCAAGCCAGAAGGCTGCCTAAGTCCTTCTCTACGGATGTTAGGAGTTTCATATAATTCCAATCAGTAGTTTAGAAGTTACAGATTTATTGCCATTTACTTTGTAAAAGCCCTACTGTGCAATGCAAATTTTACATATACACGTGCATACATGCATATGTATGTATGTGTAAAAACCTATTTTTCAACCCAAAAAAATAAGATACAAATTGTATTACATACTTTTTCGTGAGCGTGCGTGATCGTGATAAGTTGTAAACCACTCGTGCGTGATTAAGAATAGTTTGTTCGTGAGCGTGCGTGATCGTGAAAAATTTCAATATCATTCGTGAAAGTGCGTGAGTAAAATATTTTTCTGCGTGAGCGTGCGTGTCGTGAGTCAAAAAACGCTTACGTGCACATCTCTAGTTAAAACTTATTTATTTTTTTTAGTATAAAAGTTCTAAGCGTTTTTTGAGCATGGCAACACTTTCTAAAGCATGACATTTAAGCAAAATTATTTTTCTGAGGTGGTAGCAGACGCGAATTAAATTGGCCTTATGGTGTGCAATGGATGTCAAAATTTGCAACAAGTGTTTTTTAATTTTGTTGACATTTTGCTTCATATTTTATATTGAGGTATGTATACATATGTATATATAATACATATATATGTACATATGCACTGTACATACATAGTATATGTGACAGCGCATAGAGAAAGGGACCTAAGGGTAAAAAAATCAATTTTCACTTTTTTTTTTTTTTTGATGTGGACAACATCTGAGCATCGAATGAGACCGATCCCGTGCCCCAAAAGTGTTCCCTCCCAGAGATATGCGCGTTTTATGATGGTGATGGTACACCAAAGATACACGTATTTAAATCTTTAAAATGGCTCTCCTGAACAAAACCGGTTAATGAAGTTAATTTTTATATTTTACCTTTAATTTTTGTATCGTTTTGTAGTATATACATGAACTGTTAACTCTTTTTTTTTAATAAAGCAATTTAAAATAAAAACTTTTGCACAAACCGCCTTTTTCATGATTTCAAATATTCGAACTATTCGAAACCCGGTTTCTGGAAAAAGTCGAATAATCGTTGACCTTAGTAGGTATGTACCACGATTTCAAAAAATCGAGATACGCTGTTTGTATATTAAGCTATGAGCACAATTACAATAAATGTACATATCGTTACCTTAATATAAAAAGGGCCTAATTAGGTATTATTTGTTTTTTTTATCGAATTTTTGGTATATTTCGATAGAAGAACTTTTATTGTATTCATAAAATACAAAAATGTCGATTTAAAAAAACAAATGAGTTGAGGCCTTTGTATATTAAGTTTTATGATGTACTAAAGGCCAGGGCATAATGAATCCGTCATACGTAAAACTTCGCCTTTTTCAACTGACAGCTAAGTTGAAATACATGGTTTCTTATGAGGTCTGTTACATTCAGTAAGTGTCCGTCAACGCAAAGTACAAAATTTGGTCCACTTTTAAATTTTTGCTTACGTTGAGTAGTTTGACAGATATTGCTTGTTTTTTTTTTTTTTTTTGTATGTTCTGATTTAGTTTTTTTTGTGTTTTGTGGCAGCAAAAATAAAATTAAACAAATGAAATAATGTGAAATGAATACAAAAAGTTGAATTTAATAAATAAAATAAATGGAGAATCGACGTATTGAAGCTGTTCAAATGCTTCCGTCAATAAAGTACTCATTGTGCCAACCTTCTCCGTCGTCGCGTTAATGTCAGTTGAAAAAAGCGAAGTTTAACGTATGACGGATTCATTGTGCCCCGGCCTTTAAGGATACTCAAATAAAAAAAAAACTCGGAACTTTATTATCGCTGCTGCCACAATTATGTTGCTGCATACACGAAATCAATGCCACTTGCATAAATTCCAAACAAATTTATTTCATGTTTATTATTTCGTAATGAGCAGAACAAATCGGAGTTGTGTGTGTGTGTGTGTTTTGGGTTTTGATCAATTTATTCGTACTTCCTATAAGAGCACTTTCCCTTATCAACATTTTGACTTCGTTTAGAATTATAAATATGTACATACATATGTATGTGTGTGTGTATGTGTGTGTGTGTGTGTGTGTGTGTGGCTTTATTGTTAAGATTGTGTTTATATCGAGGGTCGTCATATTAATTGTTGTCGCTGATATTGCTGTTGTTGTTGTTTTTAGTTGTTATTATCCTCTTTGCCAGGTTAAATGTTAACCTACCTGCTCGTTTTAATTGTTGAGGAATTTTTATGAATTTTATGAATTCATTGCTGGTTGCGATCAACTTGTTTGTGTTCGCTCCATCCAGCCTTAAATGGAATTCAATGGGATTGTTTGTTAATGGATTTTTGTGTTAATGGCATTTTATGCTTTTCACTTATTTCACTGTAGTTCTTTCTGTTGATTTTTTCTTTAAAATGGAATACAATAATGAATCCTTTAAGAGCGACACTTGGCTGCCTGTTTGGCACTTTATTCTTTTAATTTTTTTTATTTTGTTTCTGAATTGTATACGATTTCATTCATTGCAATTTCATTCTACCTGTTGTTTTTGTATGTAGTATTTCTTTTTTTTTATTTTTTGTCTTGACAATATTATACAAAATTATCTTGTTTAAAAAATATTTTGTTGCTCTGCATTCCATTGGATATTAATACAAATATTTCAATATAATAATTTTGTTTGCCGTTTTTTTATAGTTTCATTTGAAATAAACTTTGTGCGGCTTTATTTTGTTTTTGTTTTTTATGCAAAGCTCTAATTGGAAAATTATTTTGAAGGAATTTGAATAATTTTTGAAATATTGTTACTTTTTAATTAAATAAATTAAATTAAATTATTAAGGCCTTATTAAAGGTTTAATAAGAAAATATTTTTATGGAAATTTGTTTAAAAACCCTTTATAGGTAGAGCTTTAACCCTAGAAAGATAATCATATTCTGACATACGTTAAAGATAATCATGCGTAAAATTTGCGCATACTTTTTGGAAAGCTAAATTATAGCATTTTGTTGATTAATTTAAAATAACCTAATGTCGATTACGTTTTTCTATATAACTGCAGTAAAAATAGCCGAGTTTTAAATATGTTAACATATTTTTATTATCAGAAAAAACAAAAACAAAAGAACAACTTCAGTAATATAAAAAATTTAGAGGTCATATATCTTTGAAAACTTATCATCCATTTTTAGATTTATAGTCATTAATTTCAATGAATATACTAAATAAACAAATTATTTTTTATAATATATATGTATAAAGATTTTTTAAAATTAGTCAGATACGACTTAGGCAGATTATCAATATTATCAAGACCTTTTTCACTGCTGTCATTACCAAAATCTCAATTAAAGCACAAATTTAAAATTCGCACGTATTCCGAAATACAGCGCTGGTCATAGATTTACAATTAAAGCGCAAATTTCAACTTCGCACGTATCCCGAAATACAGCTTCTTTTAAAAGATATCTTGGCATAGGTCCATTTTACGATATTCGTAATTATCTCATCAACCAAAGACTTGTTTAAGGATGAAAGGGGATCATGCAGACTGCAACACATTCGTGTAGCACAACTTTGAGATCTAACAAAATATTAAATGCTGGCACTCGACCGCGTCTACGTGATTTTGGTGTCAACCAACAATGTTAATATTTCCTCTTTTAGCCCTCTGTGATAGAGAGATGCTGATGAAGAAGCTGGTTGCTCTATCTTAACTTCGTGTATGTACTCGCCATTCCAATTTTTTTAAACACACAAACACAACCCGCACAGCGATTAGCTTGTCTGCGAAAAACACACAGGGTCTATGGTGGGAATCGAACCCACGACCTCTGGACTGAGAGGCTAGTAGCATTGCTACCACTCAGCCACAGGGGCACCTGTGTGTATTTGTGTGTTTTTTGATTTTTTTCGAGTCAGGCTATCGACAAATTAAAAGCTTCTACATAAAATTTAACAATTTATGCACAATAAGTGGTTATCAATAAACAAACAACACGAATGTTCATAAAAATAGTAAACTTGAAAGTCACTCTAAAGATAATCATGCGTAATTTTGACTCACATACCCCTTATATTTCAAAAATTGAAATACAAACCGTCACGACGTTTGGGTCTCATTAAAGCTATCATTAACGACTGAGATGTCTAAAGAGTACAAATGCGAAATCATTGTAAATAAAAAGAAATAACAACATATTGAAAGGGTATGCGTAAATTATACGCAGATTAGCTTTCTAGGGTTAATTGTTTTCATAAATAAGGCCGTAAAACAAAAGTTTAATTAATTTGATTAAATTTTTAATTAAAATTTTGATCAATTAAATTTTTAATTGTTTATTTGCGTTTTTGTTTTCAAGTGAATATAAAAATTTGCCTGCAAAAACTTGCATTTTGTTTTGTAGTTGAAACTCTTGTCTAATTAAACGAACCAAGTTTTATGGAATTTAAAATTTTGGTGCTGAAATCTTTAAGGCAGTTATTCGCATGGAGTAATTAAATGAAATTGAACTAACTGTTTGATTTTGTTAGGAAAAAGGGAGCATAAAACCAGCCTCGCTTTAACTCCTGTATGACAAAAGTAGTAATCGAACTATGTAATTGTTGTGAAAGACAATTGTATCATGAAATGGTTGCAATGTGGCGATTTTTCAACTTGTTTGGCGTCTAAATTTTTGACTCGACGAGACTTTTTTTGGCATTAAATAAATTTGCTGGTTATTTTTTTTTTTTTTGCAAAATTTAACTTTTTTTTTTTGTTGAATAAATCGTACCAAAAGTCATCTACAAGAAATCACAACAATTTGATTTTGATAAGTTTTCTTATATTAATTATCGTAATTAATGTGTTCTGAATTCGGATGAGGAAAATTGACATAAAATAATTTTTGGCGATTTTATTTCTATAACTATATTTCTCTGCTAATTTCTTGAACGATTGTTTTATAAAAGTTTATATTACAAAAGAACTGACAGTTAAAGTTCACGTTAACCCTTAATCATACATTGTGAAAAGGGACGTTAGTCATATGTACATTTGACTGTTTAAGATATTTAGTAGATAACATTTGAACAACTGAAAAAATATTTTTATATTATGCAACATTTTAATTTAGATAAATATGTTTATGTTTATGTTTATGTTTAATATTTATTCAAGTTTTTTTAAAATTCATATAATATTTCGAAGCAAAAAGTATATCACTCAGACCAATTTCATAATTAAGGGCACATATATGTATTAAGAAAAACTTCATAAAATTGATTTTAAAATCAATCTGGCGAAATAGATCGGAAAAAATCTAACAACCCTGATTGAACATCCAGTCCATATATTTAAGCAAGAGTTTTTAGGTTCGATACTAAAAACAAGAGGCGATCGCTATGAACGTCTTGTTTGTCGGTCCATCTGTCCGTCCTATGTACGAATGAAAAAGTAAATTTTTTTCTAACGCTTTATCGGAACTTAAAGCATACGTATGTACATGGATCTAGGTCTAAGAAAATAGAATATATATTTCAAAAATCCGAAACTATCCGACCGATTTTTATGAAAGTCAAAACATTGACGCATCTGCGTCTAAAAGAACACATACGCTTTACATGTTTATAATGGGTGTTTTTTATTGAGGTATAGAACTTTAAGTTGGCATCACTTTTTTAACTGGCGGCCATTTTGTCAGCTGTCAAGTGATTAATATTTAGTTTGGTTTGCCATTTCATCATGAACAGGTTGACAAAAGAACAACGCTTGCAAATCGTGCAAATTCATTTCGAAAATAATGGTTCAGTTCACGAAGTTTACCGCAAGCTCCGTCCATTTTATGGTCGACATAATCGTCCATCAGAGCAATTAATTCGGTTAACCATGGATCGTTTTCGCACTACGTTTACTCTATGTGATAATACGCATCCGCAGAGACGTCGAACAGTGCGCACCGAAGAAACAATTGCCGCTGTAGAGCAAAGTGTTGAAGAGGACCCGAATGAATCGATTCGCCACCGTGCACAGCAATTGGAGCCTTGTCCATCAACTTTATGGAAGATTTTGCGCAAAGATCTTGGCTTGCGACCTTACAAGATCGAGCTTGTGCAAGAATTAAAGCCGCGAGACCATGCAATGCGTCGTGATTTTGGTGTATGGGCCGAAAATGAGATTGATCTCGATGCTGATTTTCATCGCAAAATTTTGTTCAGTGATGAGGCTCATTTTTGGTTGAATGGCTACGTCAACAAGCAAAATTGCCGCATTTGGAGTGAAGAGAATCCACATGAGACCCTTGAGACGCCATTACATCCACAAAAACTGACTGTTTGGTGTGCTCTATGGGCTGGTGGAGTCATTGGGCCATACTTCTTCCGAAATAATGCTGGAGAGTCAGTTACCGTTAATGGAGACCGGTATAGAGCCATGATAACCGACTATTTTGTTCCCGAATTGGATGGCATGAATGTGGATGAGTTGTGGTTCCAACAAGACGGCGCTACATGCCACACAGCGCACGTCACAATCGATTTATTGAAGGAAACATTCGATGAGCGCATAATTTCGCGGAATGGACCTGTCAATTGGCCACCAAGATCGTGTGATTTGACAGCATTGGATTATTTTCTTTGGGGATATGTGAAGTCGCTCGTCTACGCCAACAAACCAGAAACGTTAGGGGACTTGGAAGCCAACATTCAACAAAAGTGGTTGAAAATTGGACCTGTAGAATTGGCTTTATTCGAGCCAGCCGCGGCGGCCACATGCCCGAAATCATATTTAAACATTAATGGCATAAAATTATCCTTCCAAATTGATGGACATTAAAACGATTTTCTTGTGTTTTATTTCAATTCGAAGTTCTATACCTCTAAAAAAACACCCTTTACAACTAGGATAAAGAAGGGGCCCCTGTCTCTCCGCAGGGGGTTCCTGCCTCACTCAACTGATTTTTATGAAACTTTAAACAGATAGATATACCGCTGAAATGATACAAAGGCTATATACTTTTTCAAAACTATTGTCGACAGGGTGGTAGGGAGTAATTTCTAACCTCTCCGAAACTATCCGACCGATTTTAATGTAACTTTAAAGATAAGAGCGTAAAGGAACATTTTGATGATTTTTTTAACTTGACGGTTTTTTCTATAAATGATTATTTTTATCTTTAAAAATTATCTTTTTACCCGACTTCGCAAAGCAAAGACGGGTATTGTGTTTATCAGTCTACGTATGTATGTATGTATATATGTATGTATGTGTGTATGTGTGTTCCTTTGGGGCACTATATAATCCGAACGCGTGGACCGATTTTGATGATTCTTACGTCAATCGATTTGTCTTAATCCCTGGAGTGTCAGTTGTCAGAATTCAATATGGCGGCCAACAGACACCATTTTGTAAATACGAAAAAAAGTCGGCGAACTATATGAAAATGGGTATCATTTGACATATATTTTAAAATCATCTTTAGGTCTCTCTTATGATTTTTCATTCGAATGACCATTTAGGATATTTAACGGTTCAAAGTTGGTCGCAGTCGGGTTTTTTGATTTTTTTGTATAAATACTGGTTAAATCGCATAATGCAGAAAGATGCGGCATGTCGTATTTTATCTTGTGTAAAAATTTCATATAAAAGCTTGAGAGAAGATTTTTTTTTCATTTCTCCATTGAGTTGTATGCAAATTGAAAACTTAAAACGCGTTTTCTGCAAAACTGTTTTTTTTTTGAGTTATGCCACTATTGAAATAAATGTGCGATATATAACAGGAATTCAGTTTTTGTAAACAGGTTTTATAAAGCTACTAAAATAACTTTTATTTGACAAACATTTGTAACTACAAAGATTATATGTAAGATGCATTTATGAATTTAAACTTTTGTGTAAAATTATTAAATCATTGGGAGGAATAAATATTTCATCCCCAAGGCACAATTCTTTGGCAAATATTAGGTTACTTATAGTTTCAGTTCTTAACCAATTTCTTTGTTCTGTTTTAATGATTTTCATGACAGAAAATGACCGCTCTAGAGCCGCACTGCTATGTGGCAAAATAGGCAATTTACACATATCGTCGCTGTTTTAACTAACTGACCTAACTAACATTTTAAAAATTTTACAGGAGAGCACCTTTTATGGTTGTTTTATACATTCATTCTTATGGCTGCGTCAGAAATCTTTTTACTTATATAGGCACAGAAGTAATGCTTACAGTCATGAAAATTGTAGACAATGTGTATTATAACTTATAAAGTCTAGTAGAGAACTTAACTCATTTTTCAAAAATATGTCAGTTAGGTCAGTTAGTAACAACAGCGACGATATGTATATCGACTTAAATTACTAAATAACAATATTCGGTAGATTTCAGGCCTTGTTCGGTAGTATTGGTAGATTGTTAAATTCAGAAACATATTCGGTAGAATCTACCGAATATCGGTAGAAGTGTGCACAGTGACGAGTATGTGCATTAGCGTGATCTTTTTTTTTTTTTTTTGTTATTTCTTATGTTCTCCCCGTTCACACCGCAAATCGGTTCATTTTTATGCTATGATTCCACTACGAGTTGAATCACATTCCTCGCTCCCTGAATCATGTTTATGTATCATGCCGTTTACACGACGCATTCGTGTTTCGTGTGGCATATTTTATTCATTATTTTCTAAAATAATAATTTTGACTAGAATAGCTAAAATATTGCCATATGTATATCATATGCTTTTAAAATGTTTTTTTTTAAGATAGTCATATGCAAACAAATTACATTTAATAAACGGGCTTGAGGGCCAACTTTGAGGGGTGGACGCAGCCCCTAAAACACCACTTATCGCTATAACATTTTTGTGTTTTTTTTTTTACTTAGAACTGGACCGAATTGGCGAGAGAGAATAAGTGCGTTCGAGAACTCAAAAATTTGTACAAATTTTTACTATTTTTTACTGGATTGCGTTCGAGTACACAAAATCCAGTAAATGAGAGGGCGAATTGAGAGAGAAAAATGACAGTTCATTTACTGAGTAAATGGAAGTTTTTAAAATCCAGCAAAAGGAAACCATATGTTTTTAAATATAAACAAACAAAAGTAAAGGGAAACAAAAATGTTTAGTTTTTGATGAAATTTTTAAAATAACAAAAAAAAAAAAGCAATGTGAGTCCGATCACAGAGGAGATGTGTAAACATCTAGTAATGAAATTTTTTTTTAAGTTGGAAGTACTTATGCTTTTAGTATATTTTTTTAAATTAATTAATTAAAAGTATCAAAACTTTCAATATTGTAAATACATATGAATTTGTTGGTTTTTGTTTGTTTTATTAAACTTATTTGGTTAGCAAATGGGCACACTGCAGTATATGTATATGTACTGCATTCAAAATTGCAGTAAACACTAAATTTACTAATTACTAAAAAAATTCAGTAAATTTTTACTGCTAATGAAATTTAATTTGCATTACTAGTAAAATCGTAGGGCCGTAGAAAGTGGCAAAGTTTTTTCATTCAAATTTTGAAACTTTTGTATGAAAAACATTTAGCCACTTGGTAGAATTTCATTATGAATACGGGCATTACTGATTACTGAAAATTCAATGCACCTCATCATATAACAAATCATTTAGGCAATTTATAAAAATTGTAGAAAAAAATTTTAGTAATCAGTAAAATTTTTTTGTTTTTACTGAAACTTTAGTGGTACTGCAGTGCTCATCTATGGTAAATGCCTTTACTTTTACTTTTTAATTTTTAATTCCTGTTGTTCATCGTTTAGTTGTTGCTGTTCTTGTTGTTATGAACGCATTGCAATTAAAATAAATTCAGTAAAGTGCGACTTTGACTCGCGCATATTCGGTTTTGATCATTTTTTTTTTATTTAGCTTTCTTCGTTTTTTAAGTTTTTTCATTTTAAACTATTTTTTTTCATTTTTATCGCTTTTTTCTCGTTTTGGCGTTTTTTTTCTCTTTTTGGGTTTTTTTTAATTTTCGCAATTTTTTTCATTTTGGCGATTTTTTCATATTGACGATTTTTTCATTTTGGCGATTTTTTTCTGTTTTTGGGGTTTTTTTATTTAGGAGATTTTTTTATTTAGGCGATTTTTATATTTTGGCGATTTTTTCATATTGGCGATTTTTTTGTTTAAGGATTTTTTTTAATTTAGGCGATTTTTGCGGTTTTTCACGATTTATTTTAGTCCTAGAGATTTTTTTTAATTTGGTGCTTTTTTCCTTTTGGCGATTTTTTTATATTTGGAGATTTTATATTTTTTTGATTTTTTAGTTTTACCGTTTTTGAAAATTTCAAGAGTTTTACTCTTACGGTTTCCAAGATACAGCAAGTTGTCAAAATTACAAAGTCAAAATTGCATTAACTGATGGAACACCCATTGATTTAAATTTTTTAAATTTAGTGTTAATTGTTGTAGTCTGTATAAAAATACACTAACTTTTAAAATTACAAGTGTATATATGTACATACAATTGTATGTATATTACATGGGATTTTAACATTTTTCGTTGCTCGTTTTGGAACACCCTTCAGTTTTTAACTCTGATGTATTTGTTGTTGTAGTGGCCAAATGGCTACATATTGTGTCCAAATTTCAAGTCCGTAGCTCTTACGGTTCATTTTCACCTTTGGTGTACGGAAATATACAGAAAAATAACCGGCGGCGGCGCACCGTCGGCTTCGAGCCGGTCGACTTGTTTCTCTGCTTGGTATTGCTTCTTTCAAACACTAATACTCTCATACATAGCTCACACCGATTTGACAATGCAAAGCAAAAGCAAAAAGCAAAGAAATCTCAGCAAAGAAATCAAAGTCAAAGGATTTTTACCCCCTAGCGTATAGATGTTTACACATCAAAAATGCATTAAGTTATAAGCATTATAACATTTATTTAGTTTTGATGCTAGAAAAATATTCGGGTATGTTAGTATTCCACGTGAAATTAAAACGTGCGGAATTTCCATAGAATTGTTGGAAATATGGATGTATGTATGCACATATGTATGTATTTATGTATGTATTTATAATAACAATGCTATTGCATTTCCGAACGATTTCATTTGAAATGGAATTCCGAACATAACCGATTATTTTTAAACGTGAATAAAGTTAATAGATTATTATATTGAAATTTTTGTTTATACATATCGTCGGGTCGACGGTTCCTGGTTTGCCGTATGGAACATTTAAAAAATATTTACTTTGTGTACTTTTTTTGAATGATTTTCCAGTTTTTAGTTGTCTTGAATATATCATCCTAATAACTTCTCACGTTCAGGGTAAAAAGCCTAGAAACTTTAACGGCCTGACCCGCGATGTCTACAAGAAAGTTTCTATCGCTTACTTATCTTTAAAACAAAATCAAAATACGAAAGTTTATTTTTGTTTTCAATTTAAGTAAGCTATAGAAAGTTTCTTGTCGACATCGTGGACCAGCCAAATAAGTTTAAATAAAAACATATGTCAATATCTATTACTTTTATTATTAAACAAAATATTCTATCGTGTATTTCATATGTATATTTTTTAGCGCCAAAATTGGTAATCAGCTGTTGTATATATTTTACTGGATTTTACAATTTTTCCGTTCGCGTACTTTTAGATGCAAACTTTTTTATTGAGAGTAATTTCTTTAAATTACTCAGTAATTACTCTAATGTACATACATATGGGCGATTCTATTCTGACGGGTGCAACATTTAGACGCTTTAAACGCCTTTTACTAATAGAAAGAAACACATTTTCAATTAAGTTATTTCTAGAAGGGGTAACATTTTTTTATATACTATTGTTATCTATCTACAAGAATTTATATGAAACGCTCAAATAGCCACGAGAGAGCTTTAAAGTGCATGACGGGTGCAACCAAATTGCCCCACTTTCATAAGATCATACCACAAAAACACAAAACTCTGTTCATTTTTAAACTTTTATTGTATTATTCTTTTTTATTGTGAAAGATGAGATATCAGACGATGATTATCAAATCAAACATCGTAGAGAAATATAATCCAATAATAAGAAATTTGCTCTTTAGGCCATGACGGGTGCAAATCTATGAATGTTTATGCTTCGAAGTGCACACCAAATTTATGTATATTTTTAAAGAAAGCTTGAAAGCTTACGTATAAAAAAATTATATTATTATAAAATATAGATATTTTACTTTAAATTGGCATCAAAAAGAGTATCAAAAAATGATTTGAAAATTGATGTTAAAAGTTGTTTAGAATAGAATCGCCCATATCGCTCATTTACTACAATAGTGTCATAACTCAAAAAAAAAAGTGTTTAAAGTTATCAATTTATATACACACAACTACATATATGAAGACATGAACAAATCTTCTTCTCTCAGGTAGTGGTAGTATGTACTAGATATTCATATAAAATTTTTATACAAGATAAAATACGAAATGCCAAATTATTCTGCACATTTAACGCAAAAATGCATATTTTGCGTTATGACACTATTGAAGTAAATGAGCGATGAAATGTATTAGCAAAATGTCCAACTCACAGGAACTCGCATTCTTTTATTTTTCCCAATTCGAACACAAACCCCTAAAATTTGAATGCAATTTTCCATCTAGACAATATTCTTATAATTTATTAACTATTAAATTTTAACATTTAATGCTCATTTATAAAATAAAATTTAACAGCGTTTTATATTTGTACTTTGACTAATAAAAACACAAGTCTCTAATTTATTTACACTCAAATATAATAAATAATTAAAGTTTCACTAAATTGAACAAAACAAAAAAAGCATCGCATTAAATCCACAATTAACTACGAAAACAATTAAATCAGCGCCAAATAGCAATAAAAAAAAACAAAAAATGCGATCGTAAAAAATAAAATGCGAGAAAAAATGCATTAAGAAAAAATAATAAATATACTCGTATTTTAAGCATAAGATCAGGAGTTACTGGAGCTACTACAGCCTGCGATAAATGTATGTAAATATGTATACATAAATATTTACTAGAGACCTGCGTGAACAGTCTTGAAATGTTAATACGTCTTGTTTTTTAACTGCTTTATTCATAAAAAATATTTCAGGTTTATTAAGCGCTTATTTGACATATTTCTTATGTCTAATTTAATTATTATTTTTCGGACTTCATTTGTTTTTATATTTATAATTTGAACAGGCTAAAGTTCGTATCGCTTTAGCCTGTTCAAATTATAAATATATGTAGGAATAAATGATGTCGTTTAGTAAGCGAAGCACTATTGATGTATTGGTTTACCTGTATATAAGTGTTAACAAGCGATGTCGCGAAGACTTCTTGTCTGTAACAAACACTCAAAAGAAGTAGTGTTGATGCGTGTATGCTTGTTATTTAGCATATACGTTTGAGTGTGTGTGTCTAAGATGTAGAATCTACATCTTACGTTGTAGATGGTAAGTTATTATGTCCCTGCAGAAAGTGCGAATAGTGAAATTGTAATGATTTACTAGTGACATTGTCAGTAGTACTACTGACCAGCCGTACCCCGGACAATGTAATCATCTATGGACATTTAACATTAGCTTGTCATTAAAAATTCACCTCTGGACTGTAGCACTACTGACTAAATAGTTTTTTTGGGACCACATGGAGACATTGGCACCAAAGATTCACTAGTAAATTTTAGGGGCTCTAGTCTACAATATCGATATTTCCTCGCTCGTTGTCTATAGTAAAATTATAGTGATTTTCTAGTGACATTGTCAATAGTGCTACTGACTAGGTGTTAACCAGCCAATGTAATCGCCTATGTTATATACATAGGGTTGTCATTGAAAATCTACGAGTAGACTTTAGCACTATTGAAAAGGTAGTTCTTTTACGACCGTATGGATATGTTTGAACCAAAGATTCACTAATAGATTTTAGTGACCCTCGGGTACATATATTTAGGAAAGTTGTCGACATTTTAACTAGTGCAATTGTCGCTGGAGAAAGAGTATTGACATAGAGACATATGGTTCTAGGCTGTCTATAGGGCTGTTTGTAGGGGTGATTTTTTAAAGCAAGCGAACACAACTAATGTGTGAGTTTGTATGTGCACAAAAAAATAAAAGATTATACACACAACGTGTGTGCGTATTTACATGCATGACGTTTGTATACGTGCCCATACGCGTGAAGAAGCAATCATCACAAATTCCTCCGCCACGAAGTATTTTCTTCTTTACTCCTATACCTGCAATAATACCCCTTTTAGACACGGAAAGTTTACTTTGCAAAGTCTTAATTCAGCTGGGAGAAAGACAGAAATATATAGTATTCCTCTCTCTGTCTTTCACCCAGCTGAATTAAGACTTTGCAAAGTAAACTTTCCGTGTGTAAAAGGTGTGTAACTAAAACAAATTTCTTGCAAACAATGTTGGTTACGTTTGTTTTAGAAGATTTCGCTGTAGTAAAACACTTGAAAATCCCTCATGTCTTTAAAGTTCTTGTAAGGGGTCTTGTGCAGGACTTTAATATGTACGAGCTAGTCTCCTGCATAAGACATTTTATAAGAACTTTGAAGACATGAGGGATTTTTCAAATGCTTTACTACAGCGAAAAATTATAAAACAAACAGTAACAACACTGATTGCAAGAAATTTGTTTGAGTATTGTAGGTATAAGAGTAAAGAAGAAAACACTTAGTGACGGAAGAATTTGTGTTACTTGCTTCTTTCTACGCATGAGCGCGTGTACAAACGTCATGCATGTATGTGTGTATGATTTTTTATTTATCTGCACACACATGCATTAACATTAGCTGTATGCGGTTAATCACATAATAGCTTTCCATCAACACATTAAACACACACTCAAACGTACAATATGAAAAATAACAAGCATACACTAATCAACAGTACTTCTTTTGAGTGTTTGTTACAAACAAGCTGTCTTGTCGACATCGCCTTTTAACACTGATATACACGTACACCAATAAATCCATCGTGCTTCGCTTATAGTACGACAGCATTTATTATTGGTTTAGTATAATACATGCGACGTGAATACATTTAAAAATCATGACGTATTTACATTTAAAGACCTTTTACGCAGGTCTCTAGTACGAGTGCATGCATATTAACTTGCATACACATGTATTAACATATGTACATATGTATTACTAAAACAACACCCAAGAACAGTGGCATTTGATGCAAGTGTTTGCAACAAATACGGCCGGCACACGTTCATCACAACTAATAACGAAGTCAAGTTGTGTTAATAATGGCAGAGTTTACATCTGTCATTTCATGTGTGTCATGTGCCCAAAAAAGCGTAACCACTAACTACTAATGAAAAGCTGTTTCATTCAGACACGTATTTATTAAGTTAAACAGTTTCATACATAACTAATAGACAAATTGATAGAATCCCTCATGATTGGAAACTGTTTAAATCAATAAATACATGTCTGAATCAAACAGTTTTTCATTAGCAATTAGTGGTTACGTTTTTTTTTTTTTGGGCACATGGCACACAGATGTAAACCCGGCCCATGGTTAAAGGCAGCATTTGGCAAACGAAGGGCAACACACTCTAAGATCTGAAATATTATTATTAAATAAGATGCAGCAGAAAATGCTGTGGTAATGTTGTATGCTACAATGACATTTGCAGCACCGTGAAATCCCCAATGTTAATTCATACCAGTTTCTATACATATGTAGAATTGTTAAATTTGTATGAGTATTTATGTATGTATGTATATATATGTGTATATGTATATACTAACAACTGAAAAGTCTTAAGACTTAAGTCCAAAATTTTTGTATCAAAAAGTGTTTGCACTCAAATATAATCGTGTACTACGGGTATTATTTCGTACTTTGTACAATAAGGAATGAAAATGTTCACGAATTTCTAAAAAAAATATACATACATACATACATACATGTATACATGATATTAAATAAATATATGTAAGTCAGAGCTGCCCACAGAGAGAAAGTCGAGAAAAATGTATAAGCGTATGCAAGGTGCATTTATTAGGTGGCAGCACTACACCAAGTGACTAATGTCATTATACTAAGCCAAATGTCAAATTTGGATCGCGTAGGCATGAGCCTAAAAACATGCTTTTATTTGGGTATCCATAAACATCTATCGGATATTCAGTTGTGTATGGTGTTTGACATTTCCTATAAGAAACACGCAATCTGAAGATGCTACCCTGTTGTGAAAAGTAAAGCGCCCCATACACGATTCAATTCAATTTTCAATTGAGTGGGTTGTTGTCCAAATCAAAGCGTGTATGGCTTTGTCAATTGATTAGTTTGGCAGTTGTCGAGTTGGTTGAAGAAAAATTAAAAGTTTTTGATTTTTCATTTTGACTAGTAAATCTTTCAATTCGATTGTAATGTGTGTGTTCGAGTCTCTTGATTTGCTGTCAAAATGTATGTTTGTAGCTTTATTTTGTATAGAAAAAGTTGTGTATTTTTAAAATTGTATTTAATTTCATTGAATTTTAAATAAAAAATATATAAATGAATGAATGAATGCAATAGAAGTTATAAAGTTTTAAATGTGTAATTGTAAAAAAAAAATATAAATTTGACAGTTGAATGAAAATCTTTCAATTCAGTTTATGAAGTGTGTGGCCAAGAATCAATTCAATTGAAAGACTCAATTCACAATTGAATTGAAACGTGTATGGGGTGCTTAAGATGGTAATTTATACCAACAAAGTACATGTGGTTATTCCTGTTGTAATATTTCTTGTAGAATCGCGTGTACCTGATTGATGTGCTTTACCCTACATCTCGACTAGCAATAAATATGTCGACATATATTGCAGAAGTTGTCAAAATTATATTATTGCTAGTGGAGACAGCTCATTGCAGGTACTTGCAATATATGTTGCAATAATTGTCAACGCATTTTCGTTAACAATTATTGCAATCATGAAACGTCAAACTAGTGGGTGGCGTTGGCTGAAGTAGTTAGCACGTTGACTACAAAACCGAAGATCCTGGGTTCAATCCCTGTATCCGACAGTCATTAAATAACAACACCACGCATTTTTCTGATGTGCATTAGTGTCCCTTTGCATCAGCTGTTGTAGGAAAGTTCAAGTGATGAAGGCATATTCACTGCTCACCGAACTATACCGTCAGCAGACGCTAATCCTAATATAACATGGGCGCTCCTTCTTCATCGGTATTGTGTATCAGAATCATCTGCGAAGTAAAATAAACAATAAAATGGCTACTAAACACAGCTTCAAAATTTAATACGCCTCATTTGACACCAGAAGGAAGGCGCTGCAACACTGCATTATTACAAAAAAGCGTGCAAAAAAGCAGAGTTGTAAAAGAATGAAGCTTTCTTCTATCTCTTCCTTCACCACCTGTCTTCTATCACTATCCCTTTCCGAAAGAAGGTAACACCTAGTAATAGTAGTAGGCATTAATTGCCTAAGTATTACTTTAAATAAAAAATAAAAAAATAAAAAAAATTAAAAAAAAAACGATGTTAATTTATGTTCGACTTTTCTGTATTGCATTTGATTTGAAATTTACATATTATTAGTGAAATTGGGAAAATAAGTTGGAAAAAAAGAAAAATAGTTTCTTAAAAACGTGTATAGTAAAGTAATTTGTATAGTAATAAGTTTATGTAAATAAAAATTTGTTCGATTAACCAGATATTTACAAGTGAATTATGTTCTTCCTATGCACCTTTCCTGTTGACTTTTCCCATATTGTGAGCTACGATTTCGCATAGCCTTAACATAACGTCAGCCCATTATTGGCTTGGAGCATATGCCAAAAAGTAGGAATGGAGAAAAACGACAAAGAAGGTGTACATGAAGTTTTCTCAAGGTATACCCGATAGAATTTTTTTATATTTTCACCATTGTTTCCGACAAATGCTTAGAAGAAATATGTAAATTTTTGTGAACTTCCATGAATAGAGTTAAAAGTTAATATTACTTTATTGAAAGAGAAAAATAATGTTTTGTGCCACATACGCCACTTTTCATAATCTATTTTTAAAAAGTAGCTTTTTGTGCTGCATATGTATACAACTTTACTGCTGAGAAACTTGTTGTTGAGAAGAAAATTTATGCTTGCAGTCCATAGAAATAAATCGATCGGTTTAACGATAACCCCAAAATTAAACAAAAACCCTTACCAGACATTGTAATTTCCGCGATATTAGAAATTTTTTTTGCAATTGATCTAATTTTCTGAGGTTTTTTTATTCATTGCAGTGTAAGTAATTTTTACAATGCATTTAGGAATCTTTCGCGTATGTGAGATTTTTTCGCGTTCTTTTCAACTTATTTTTTTAACAGTTTTGGCAATTTCTAATTAATTTTACGGCTTGTTTCCGATTTACAATTTCTCGCGAATTTTTGCAATGTTCGCGATGAAAGCGAGTTTTTGCAAGTATTCTTCTTAACAGTTAATTTTTCTTCTTAACAGTTAATTTTCACGTTTTTATGGAATTTTTAGCATTCCTTATAGTTTTAGCGATTTGTATTAAAAATTATGGCTGGTTTAAAATTTTGCAATTTTTCGCGAATTTCTGTTTTTTTTTTGCGAAAGATGTAATTTTTCCAAAGTTTTTGGGTTTCCTTATTTGTTTTTATTTAAGGACTTAAAATTTGAAAAAAAAAATTGCAAGCTTATTTTGAATTTTAATAATGTTAATAACTCAATTTTAGTTTTGAGCTTGTTTTCAACATTGCGAATTTTTAAGATTTTTGCAATAGGTGTGACTTATTCCAAATTTCTGCCTTTTTTTAGTGTTTAAGAGACTTTTATTTATTTCAAGACTTGATATCGATTTTTGCATTAATTTTTATTTCAAGTACACAATCCATTTTTTCCATACTATGCAAGTAATTTTTGCCGCAGTTAATATTTGCATAACTTGGTATCCATACACTACAAATATATCCATAGCAAGGCAGAGATTTGGAGTAGAATTCTTGAAGGCAAGTTAAACGAACTATACGAAGTTCGTCGGTCGTCCCAATTATTTTTATAACATTACGGAAATGAAGCAAAACAAGAGTTAAATTTATTTTGTACGTTTTTGTATGAATAATTTGACGCAATAGCCAAACAGTGGCGTTTACAGCCAAACAATACTTATTAAACCTAAAAATAGTTGAAATGGAGCAAAATGAATGATAAATATCTCAGAAACCATAATTAATTTCGCGAAACACTTTTTGGGTTCAGAAAGTGTATATTCGAAATATATATACTCCATACCTAACTCATTTTTTTTTTAAATGGTCGGTAGGTCAAACCAATAATGGGCTGACGATAAGTAAATCATTATTGACAACATATTTATTGCTAGTCGAAAAGGGGGGTTAAGCGTATGTGTATTCATCAGCGTAGTGCGTAGTGTGCGTAGTGATTTTAAGAAATTTGCGTATTTCTTAAAATTACTTTAATAAAAACATGGTGTATTTATTTATTTAGGGTAAAGCATACCTTTTTCGTCTGATATAGTGCATTAATAATTTTGATAATATTGCCGAAATAGAGAATAGCTTAGAAAACATTTTTAAACTTCACTGGTTTTTCACGTTAGTGCTTTTTACGCTTTTTAGATTTCACAATTACGCTTTTTAGTGCTTTTTTTAAATGCTGATGTGCTTTTAGAGCCAAAAAAGTTGGCATCACTGGCATTCATTTGTATAAAAAGCCGATTGATGTTCGGCACTCTGGTGCCAGTTTGAATAGCCTGGATCAGCGATGCCAACTTGGTGCTTTTGGCACTATTTTCAGTGCTTTTTGAAGACTCAAAACGCCAAATTTTGAGCCGTAGTGCCAAACTAAGAAAAAGCACTAAGTAGTGCTTTTAAGAAATTTGTGTACTTCCTAAAATTACTTTAATTTGAAATTTATTTGCTGGTGGTTCAGCGTTGTCTATATGCATTTCATTGTTGCTGTAACAAATCATCAGTAGACTTCAACCACACATTTTGAATAGTCACAAACCTCTTATCTTATGCACAGACTTTCAAGAACTATTTGAGAATTCACAAATAATAATATTTTTGAAAATCACAAAAGCAAAATAAGCGTAGTAGTTGTTACAGCAACAATGAAATGCATATAGACAACGCTGAACCACCAGCAAATAAATTTCAAATTAGAATAAAATTCTGACAATATGTCGAATAATAAATTTCTTAAATGTTAAATTTAGATTTTACTTTTCATTTTGCCTTATAATTACTTTTATTGTTATCCAATGGATTTCTAATTGTATAAAGGTGTAGAAAAATAAAATAGATTCAAATCGAATATAAATTATTTGCTGGGTTTTTTGTGTAAGTTTCTAAGCCTACTACGCTTATTTTTCTTTTGTGATTTTCAAAAATATTATTATTTGTGAATTCTCAAATAGTTCTTGAAAGTCTGTGCATAAGATAAGAGGTTTGTGACTATTCAAAATGTGTGGTTGAAGTCTACTGATGATTTGTTACAGCAACAATGAAATGCATATAGACAACGCTGAACCACCAGCAAATAAATTTCAAATTAAAATAAAATTCTGACAATATGTCGAATAATAAATTTCTTAAATGTTAAAATTACTTTAATAAAAACTTGGTGTATTTATTTTTTCAGTGTAATCCCCGACTAAAAAAAGGGGTGTTGTAAGCTTGTAGTGTGTGTCTGTGTATCTGTGTGTCTGTCTGTGTCCACGTACAGGCCAAACGGCTGGACCGATTTTCATTTAGTTTCTTCTGTTTGAAAGATGACTTGATCGAGAGGGTTCTTAGCTATGTTTGAAAAAAATCGGTCCAGCCGTTTAGAAGATATAACATCTTTTCTGAAAAAAGTCGGGGGTTTTTAAAATTTTTAATTTTTGTTATTTATTGTCTGATATGTTTCATTAAAGATGATACTATTCCCAAAATAGAGATTTGCTTAGAAAATATTAAGCATTATTAAACTTCACTCGTTTGAATCTTCTCTCGTTTTTCACGTTAGTGCTTTTTGCGCTTTTTAGATCTTAAAATTACGCTTTTTAGTGCTTTTTTTAAAGTAAGATGTGCTTTCAGAGTCAAAAAAGTTAGCATGACTGGCCTGGATGTATGTAAGTATATGTAAGCATGTAAATACAATGTATGAAATGAAATTTGAAGAACTTGCAATACATATTATAGGCCTGCGCAGATATACCCGTTTCCAGCAGTTACCCAATAAGCACTCAAAAAATTTAAATTCAAGCACTTGAAATTGAACTGAAAACAAATGAATTGCATTTTGCTTTCCATTTTAAAAGCCTTGTTTTTGCAACTTGAAATATACTTGAATTCAATTGTAATACAAGGTTGAATTACAGTATAATTCAAGGCTTGAATTAAACTGTACTACAACTGAATTTTTCGCTTTGAGTTCAAGTTCCCTTTTCACTGGAGAATGCTATTGAATTAAAGTGTGAATCAAGCGTAATTCAACCCTTGACAATTGATTGTGTGGCTTGAATAACACTTGTTTTACACTTGATTTCAAGCAAAATTGCTCATTGGGTATGTTATTCAGCGTTTCTGTTACCCAACGCCCACAATTTTTTTTATTTAATCTTAATGCTGCGAAACCTATAAAAAACCTTTAGTTCTTGTAATTACACAATTTAAAATTTAATAAATTTTTATTTAATTTAATTTAATTTTTTTTTAATGGGCGGAGTCACGCCCATTAAAATTTAATTTTATATTTCACGTACTTCTTCTTATCTTCTTCTATCAGATCTTTGCATGGCAGTCGGTTTTTTTTATGCCAGAAAGAATTATTTAATAGCTTTTTCGTATTTTTAAATTTGGTTGAATAGAATTTTTTTAATAAAATATTTTTCACATTGAACATTTTTTTAAATTTTTTTTAATTTCTCTTTCGTAAACAATTTTTGAAGTTTCGGATGAACTTTAATTTGAAAAAAAAAATCAGCTGCGCTTCCGCTACTACCTGGTGAATGTCCCCTGAAACTGTGAAAATCAAAAAATTTTTAAGTAATTGTAAGTGACAATGTAAATTAAATAAATATGTATATTTTGAAATAAATTGTGATTGTACTTTTAGAATTTAAAAAAATTAATTTTTAAAAGAAAAACATAAAATTATATTGAAACATAACAATGGACGATGCAAAATTCATCGCTTTAGTGAGAAAACTGATACCCTTCTGGTCAGAAACAGCTGATAAGTTACTAGAGAAAAAGGAAGTATTTACTCAAATTTAGAAGCAGAACGGCACAGCACAGAACGAAAACAGAAAGTGAAGATTAATGAAGCCTTAACACAATTGTAAATAAAAATCATTAAACTATGGAACAAACACAAATTTCACCTCTTTTCAACAAAGTCTTCACACACTCATCCCATCTTGCAGCGTTGTAGGGGACATGCCAGCAGAGGATTTGAGATTGTTTTTTTTTATCATTTGATTTTGGAAAAAACCCCGATGAGTCATCACCATCGGTATTCATGTTGTGTATGCACAACAACAATATGAAAAGCAACAAAATAAACATGCATCTCAATTGTACGAGAAAAAAATAATGCCAAGCAACAACTAAAATAAATTAACTCGTTCAAATACAAAAATTGAAAATGTTGTCAGACTGTATTCAGGTGTTTGAACCAGGGCTACCAAGTAATTTAATAGATTTTTTGGGATATTATTTAGTAAAAACGTAACAACAGCAGGCATGTCAAAAATGTTAGTTTTCAACATAAAAATTTTATAATGCCATATCCAGGCACTGCCAACTAGAAATGGACAAATAGAAAAAATGTATCGATATATATCGTATCGATATTTTTGAACAGTATCGATATATATTTTTTTAAAACATCGATATATCGATATTTTTGTCTACAAATCGTCGGTTGGTTATTGGTTTGCGGCACAGTGCATTCAAAATACATTATGTCTGCTGCAAACCAATAACCAACCGACGAAATGTTGCAGAAATATCTCAAATTTAAAATAAATACACACAGTAACATATTGTGCCATAACCGCCCAAAAAGTTTATCTTTATTGTGTATAAATGTCAAAATATATTTTTTTAAAATATAATTATTTTTTTTTCAAAACCGCTTAAATCAAAAATGCTAATTTCTCCGGACAAAAATTATGTCTGACGTTTTATTTTTTTGCTTTCAAAAAGTAATCATTTTAATTTAAAGAAACATGCATTTAGTTCGTTAAGATTTAAGTTACATATCTAGTTCCTAGCGATTTCTTTAAATATTAGCAGCTTTATTTATAAAAATTATTGAGCCTTTATAAAGGGTTTTTTAGAAAAGTTTTCCATACATACATACATACATGCTTATTAAGACTTTAGAAAGCCTTAATAATTTTTATAAATTGTTCATTGTTCATCGTTTTGGAATAATAGAAATATGTATACACTAGGCATCCATTAAAGAATGATTTCATATTTAAAGAAATCGCGAACAACTATATAACTTAAATCTTAATGAACTCCATGAGTGGATAAAACCCAAATTGATATTGGTATCGAAAAAGGAAACAAGTTTATCCATATATCTGTATGTTTATTTTAATAATGTTTTCACACTGAAAGTTAAAACATGGTTTTAACGTTAAAACCATAAACAGCTGATTTTGCATTCACACTTCAAGTTTATTAAATTCAGCTTTTAACTAGTCTGTAAGTAAGTCTAATAACTTTGCTTAAAAATAAAATAAATCTCCTGCAGAAATGAGTGTATTTGTTTTTGGATTTTCTTCTGCTTTTTATAACACATATTTGACAAACTGTACAACAATTGTTTTTGTTTGTATAAAAAACTCTGATATTTTATAATGCCTTGTAAAATTTAAATTATTTTATATATTGTAAATAAACATTTTAAATTTATGGAACTAGTAATACAAAGTGAAGAAGTGCTTGGAAATCAAGTTATTGTATAAAACATAATCAGCTGCTTCCGGCCATTTTAACTTGGTAGCACTGAATTTAGCACAACGAAAACAAGGTTGCATTTCATAAAACTTAAAAACCATTTCAAAAATGGTTTTAAGTAGGTTTTAACAAAAACAATTTGTATGTTAAAACGGTTTTGACGTTAAAACCAACTTTTATTATAACCATGTCAGGGTGAAAACACAATATTGAGGGCAATTATGAATAAAATTCCGCGAGAAATTTTTCCCTGGGAACAATTCCAACTTATAGCAAGTGATAAGGAAAACAAAAAATTCTAATTGGAAAAGGGAGAAATTTCTCACGGAATTTTATTCATAATTGCCCTGATTGTGTATCAAAAGATAGCTTCTGAAAAACTGTAGAAAAGTATGCATTAATTTCGAATGAACAAGTAGTCACTTTAAGAAATTTAATACAAAAGAACTACATATCGCTATTAACAAGTAGAAAGTCCCTAACTCGTATTTTCACTAAATTGTGTTTTTCAGTGATTCCAATACTTTCCACGCAAATACACCTCATCACAAGACAAAAAATTCATGCGGAATATATATATATATATATATATATATATCGCTACCACTCAGCTACAGGGGTACCCTCCTCGGCGGAATAAAGAAAATCCCACATTCTGCTTAATACTTGTTATTGACAGCCATGGTGCGCGCCAAATTCTTTTAGAAAATAAATTACAATCTGCAAAGTTTTCTCTTATTACATTGCATTCAACCCAGTGTTACATTATCTCTTTTAAATTCAAATAAGAATATATGTACAAAATTTGAGTGATAATTTTACAAAATCTCTTTGCAGTTAAAAAAGCTCAAGAGAACCTTATTGACCACCAAAGAGTTTTTATTAAAGAAATACTTATATCCAGTGTTGGTATCTCTACGAAGATCAAAAGCATATTAAGCTGTTGCAAAAAGGGTAAAAAGCGCAAAAAAATACGAAAAAGAGGGTAAAAAAGCACGAAAATATATATTTTTTTAATTTTAATAACATTTTAATTACATTAAGCCATTTAAAAAGGAGAGCTTAGAGTGTAAAAGCTAAAAATATAATTTAAAATTTTTGCTTAAAAATAAACAAAGTATTTGAGATGTAATAACAGAATTTATTAACATATTAATTTAATAAAAAATAAGTAAAATAGTAAATAAGTAATATAGTAGCATACATACATACATACAATAGTAGGTGAAGCTTAATGTAGAAACAGAATAAAGTCTGCAACTTCAGGAAAATCGCTGACAAATTGATCAAGCCCATAATAACATCGACGGCAGTAACTTCAAATGCTCTCTAATTTTTGTTTTATTTTCTTTTGTGCTTATTTTTTTGTAGTTTTGTTTACAAAATGTATGAAATTTATTGAAAGTATGGTAACATTTTTGTGAGAATGAACATTGATATGTGAGAGTATAAGAAAAAACGATATCAAAATAAAATAGATTCTATCTCACGACCGGTTTCTGCGGCTGTTTTTTTTTTTGTGTAAATTTGTATGGAAAATGTGTTGAAGCCGGTATTCTGTTTAATCATTTAGGCTTAGATTAAGATATGTATGTTACTGAAAAATCATTTACACATAAAGAATGCATTAAAAGCGTCAACTTTTCTGGAGTACTCTTAACTTAAAAGTTTTTGTTTTTGCAATATTCACCCTTATTCCAGTTGTCAACATTGACAGCACGTCAATACGATATGAAAAAATTGGGGGTTGGCTACCAGTGTTGCCACGACCAAAAAAATTTTGTAACCAAAATACAAAAAAAAAGTAACCAAATGCATAAAAAAGTAACCAAAATTTTTATATATTTAAAATGATGTTTTATTTGTACTTCAGTTGAAAAATATACATACATATATTAATATGTATTATTACAAAATCATATATAGGTAATATAAATGGACCATTACATTTAAATTTGTACTTCAGTTTTATGAGTATATATATCTTATTATAATTAATAACAAAAATTAAAAATGTTAAAAACCCCCGACTTTTTTCAGAAAAGATGTTATATCTTCTAAACGGCTGGACCGATTTTCTTCAAACATAGCTAAGAACCCTCTCGATCAAGTCATCTTTCACACAGAAAAAAATAAATGAAAATCGATCCAGCCGTTTGGACTGTACGTGGACACGGACAGACACACAGATACACAGACACACACTACAAACTTGTAACACCCCTTTTTTTAGTCGGGGGTTAAAAATCAATAAAATCAATTTTGTAACAAAAATACTTCAGGTTATATTATTTGAAATTCCAAACCAAAAATATTTTTAGTAACAAAAAAATAATATGTAATTTAATTACATACATTCGTTATCAAAACACAAGACTGTATAGACAAAGTATCAAATTTGTTAATATTAAAACAAATCTTTGGCAGACCAAACATAATAGGAATTGTTTCGATTGATGCACAATTCTTTAGATTGCATTATTGAGTTTACAGCCTTAAAATCGAGCTTATTCCTATATTTAGTTTTGACTAGACTTAGCTGCGAAAATATCCTTTCAGCAGCAGTCGAACTGTGTGGCAGGCAGTGACATTAAATTATATACAAAATTATTCAAATCATAAAAACATTTTTCGTTCAATCCATTTGTATGTTTTGAAACTGCGTCCCAAAAATCAACTATGTCCATATCAGCACTTACTTCTAATTTAGAAAACCTGCCAGGAGCGACTGTTAGCCGACTAACAGCCGATCGGCTTCGTTCCCTGCTTGTTACGCTCTCAAACTTGAGGCTCAGTTAGCCGACTGTAATGTAACGTAATTGCAACAGTAAGAAACAGCTGATCGATTTTGTTATGTGAAAAGTAATGAAAATGGTTATAGAGATGTAATGGAAGGTAACCTACTTTTCATATAAAAATATCAATCAGCTGTTTTCTACGTTACATTACATTACAGTCGGCTAACTGAGCTTTTAAATATAAAAAAATTTTCTTTTAACTTTTTACATATAGCCCAATTATGAATAGCAATTCCCCGGGAGTTTTTTCCCTTTTCCCATTCCTCCTATTATGAATTAAAATTTCCCCGGGTGAAAACTCCCCGGGAAAAAAGTAGGTATTCTAAATATGAGGGAGAGGGAGAATTTGTTGATAGTTTTCTCCCCAAAAATTTTGAAGGGAACTAATGCAAAAATTTAAAAATCATATTAATAAATGTTGCAAAACAATTTTATAAGCATTTATTTAGAACAAAAAGTTTAAATAAATACCGAATTATTATATTTCCCTTTTGTATTTTTGCATTTTTATTTAAACCCTGCGCACATGCACTTCAAAAACATAAACCACTTCTGTATTCAGAAGAAATACTAAACTACTCAATTTTGCAGGCCTCCTTTAAGTTCACATAATAGGTAAATGGAAGATTTGTTTCCTTCTAATATTATCAAGACCGATAAGAAAAACTTTATAAAATTTACAATTTCCTTTGTACACACAGTCCTTCGGAATTTAATCAATTTGCATCTGCACCTGGTTCAGTTTTCACTCCACTTTCTCAGCACAAATTTATTATGCATGCCTGTGTTAGTGGTTTATATAATTTTTATTTAAGCATAAACAAATATTTATATTAACACACAATCTTATTTGCAATGAAAACATAAAATTTGTATTAAACTTCTATTGTTGAACTCTTGCGTTAATGCAAAAAATATGTAAACATTAAACAGCTGATGCAGATTTTACTCTCTCCCGTATTTTCTTATTCCCCGGCTGTTTTGAATAGGAGGATTATTTCCCGGAAACAAATGGTAAGGAAGGGAGAAAACTCCCCGGGAATATTCATAATTGGGCTGATAGTGTTTGACGTTTAAAGATTTTGCAACCATGAATGCATCCGATTTTTGAAACCAGGCTTGTTATGTTCAGAGACAGACATGTATTTGTTTTAAACGATATGTTGATTAACGAGTGTTGTATTTACAACGCATTAAAAACGCTTAAATTTTGATCTTTTATCAAGATAATTAGTTATGTGCAAATTTAACATATCAAATATGGACATATGTATTTGTATAAAAAATTTTTATTTTTGTGTTGAAAAAAAGTATCCAAAATGGAAAAAAAGTACACAAGTACACATTGGTAAAAAACGTAACCAATTTTGGTTACAAGTAACCAAAACGGCAACGCTGTTGGCTACCCGTTGTCTAAAACAACTGACTGCTATTGATAACCTCATGCTTTCAATCGAAATCGGCTCTTAAAATTTAACCACTCTTGGCGTTGAATGCAAATTTACCTACATTTTGTTGTAAACGTGAACATTTTGATTTACTTTGCACTTACAAATTAACAGCCTTATGAAAAGTCCGAAATCGGCCCTTAAAATTAAACCACCCTAAAGTATTATTTAATATTTGTGTAAGCTTTAACAAATGCTTATTGCATACTACTTTCAATCAATTATTATGCAGAGAATTATGTGCTACTTTCCAGTTACTTCCGTTTTTTATTTTGCAAAAAAAAATTAAATTTTTGAATCCCAATGCGCTGATTTAAACGGGCAAAATTGTGCTGGCATAACATGCCAGTTTGTAGGTGAGAGAGGCAAAGAGAGTGGTTTTGCAGTTGGCATAACTTTTCAACCAGCTTCAACCAGCGTGACCGTTTGACCGACTAAAGTGGCAATTTGCCACTTTTTCGACTGCGTTTCCCCTTTTTCAACTGCCTTGTCACTTTTTGACCCCCTTTATTTAGGGTGAGTTATATGAAAATACATTAAAAATAAAAAGTTTAGTGCAGTTTTCTCGCTTTTTTTTAATTTTGCCTCCTTTTTTTGATAAATCCCCTATTTAGTGCCACTTTTTGAAAAATGTCATCGGTCACCCTGGCTTCAACCCCGCATTAGCAGCATAAAACCAATACACATACAACTTAAAAAACAGCAAATGTTAAATGAATACCAAAAACACTAGCGCACACGCAGCTGTGTATACGAATACATTTTGTGCCAGATGAATTAGTCTCGTGTAATTTGGAAAAGAACAAAAATTGTGCGGCTTAAAAATTGTTCTCGTCTAAACTACCTCAATTATGAAAAGTTTTCTACATTGTGTTTAACATAGTTTCCGTTATTGTCATTAAAATCAATTTAAGAAGCCTCAGTTAAAATATGCTGATATTAGTGCTTAAAAGTGTTTTAGTTTTGTAAATTAAAAATATTTTTATTTAACAAAAAAGCACCAAAAGCACTGTAAGAAATTGTTAAAAGCACAGTAAATACCCGCTTTTTAAAAAAGGGTATTAGCCAAAGTTTCGCGTTTGTGAAGAGGCAAAAAGCACCAAAAAATACGCGAAACGCACCAAAATACCATCACTGCTGATGGAATGAATAATTTTTCTAGCATGCTAGAGTTTTATTCTTCATCACATGGTCTTAAATTTGAATGTAATTCTCTTTTTCTCTGTGCATGTGCCGACTTGTTTAGTTTCTTTTGTGTTTTCGTTTTATCTTCCCACCCTTTTCGTAAAATTTGTTTTGTTATTTTGACATTTAGCGTAAGTTTTTATTTTCATATTCTATATTTCTTTCATTTCTGTACAGTGTTGCCGGGGTCCGAATTCAATATTACACAAACAAAACTTCAAAATTTTATAAACTACAAAATACAAAATTTTTTGATTGATAATAAGCAGGTACAAGGACTTCATGCATTTAAGCAAAAAAAAAAAGAAAAGTTTTCAATTTACATACAACTAAGTAAAAATATAAAAATATTTACTTTTCTGAAGAGGTGCCTTTTACATAAAATTTTTACACAAGATTAAATATAATATAAAGATTTTCTCTGCATTTTTAACTCCAAACACGACCACAAATTACGCTATTGAGTTTTGGTTTACGTCATATGTAATAATTACTTAATTTTATCTCTAGTTAAGCATGTTTAAAGTTTAAAGGGCAGTGGCGTCATTTGTGGTAAATGTTTAGATTCTTTCAGTGCTATTGTCAACTGTTGATATTTTAAGAACATATTAGACCATATGTGGGCGCCATTTGTAGACGGCTTGGTACCGGAAATCACAGAATTTTCAAACAAGTTGTCGACCTCAAACATTTTGCACGTATTTTTTCCTGTATTTTATGCTTGTACGTAGACTTTTTTCCTTTGTATTTTGAATATTATTGCCACTGTTGTTGTTATTACAATTATTTTTCTATTTTTTATTTTTGTATAAACATATTTAATAGCACCCTAAATATTGGCATAATTAATTTTTTGAATTTCTTTCCAAGTTTCCACAAAAAAAAAGTGTTTATTCCTTAACTGAATTTGCCATTCCAAACGAAATCATAAACATACATACATACATACCTACATATGTATAATACCTATAAATTTTTTATTGTAAATTTACGAAGTGATTGACTTGTGAAATGAAATTAAAACGTTTCATTGAAAAATTTACCTTACTTGAGGCGAAATTATACAAAAATCACAAAAATAATCAAAGAAAAAAATGTTTGTCCCATTTTTGGATAATTACACAGCAACGGCAACGCTGTCTCCATATTTCCCTTGCATGCATCCATAATGGAGAACACGTTCACTTTGTTGGTGTTACCATATTAAACGTGGAATGTTAAATGCAAAGTATAAAATACAGATTGAATGCATTTTGATTGATAATTATTATAATAAAATATGCAAATACTAAATTTGGTTTTTGTTCGTATTCATACGGCAGCACTATAAACTGGATGTCTGCAAAATTGTTAATTCAGAAATTCCAGAAAACAGCTAATTGCTGTTGTCATTGGTCGGCTCTACAAGCATCCTACTAAAGATACATACAGGCATACATATATGTATATATTTTATTCGCAAAGTTATTGCAGAAATCACTATTTAAAAATTTAAGCGTTAACAGTGGAATACAGAAATCGCATTTGAGTAACTCACAATGAAATAGGCGCCAAACAATTAATAAAATTTCAACAAAATTTAGTGATATACATATGTACATATGTAAATCCCGAATTACAGTCCTTCCTTCTACGATCTTCTACGTTATATAGGAAATTTGTTACGGAGAAGTTGTATTTACAAACAAAATAGACATAACTCAAAAAACGACATTCTTGCAGAATTTAAGTCTTTAGTTTTCAAATACCTACAATTAAAGATATACAAGTATTTAATTAGCTCAATAGTACTAGCCTTTTATATGCAATTTTTAACACAAGATTAAACATGATTTATTCTCCAAAAACTCATTCCTTTGAGACACACTAAAAAAAAACTGAAAATTTTCCAAATTTGAGTAAAAAAAAGTTGTCGTATGGCGCCAAAGCTGTTTTTTACTTGAAACCAATAAAATATTTACTAAATTTCTGGCTCAATAATGAACTAGTTTATAGTAATTATATTTTTATATTTAAGTAAAATTTTTCTAAAAGGAAGTAAAATTTTCCAATAAAATTTGGAGCTTTGCAAAAAAATTTTTCATCTTTGATCTCAAATTTGATTTGAGTAAATTTTTTAAAGTTTTTTTATGTCTTTAATTCTGGTAATTATTATTATTTTTAATTAAAGTCTATACCACCTGGTATGTTTTTTATTATATCCTCATATTATATTCATAATTAATTCACCATACATACATATTCGCCTAAATTTGGCGAATACGAATACGAATGCGAATATCTAAAAATGAACGAATATTCGGGAAGTCGAATATGAATACGAATATTCGTGCATCGCTAGTACATACATTGACTTAAGAAATCGTTTTTGAATACCCAAACAAAATTCATATTCATATACAATATTTATTTTAAGAAATCAGATTAGAAACTTATGCAAGTGTAGAACAACAAACAAATTCCTTTTTAAACACCCAGCAAAGAAAAATAGAACTAGTTTAAAAGGTTTACTACAATCACTACAGGTACTGAATTTCATATTAATATATTTGGTTATTTGGATGACTTCCGTCCTATGACAACCATGCTTTAAATTCATTGATGTTTCACCAGAAATAGAACTACTTGGAGCTGATTTCATCAATGCTGTAACTAATGATTTTTATTGTAATTTTTTTGCTGGGTAACACTAGTGTTCAATATAATTTTTTGGGATTATTTTTTGCAGGAATATAAAGTTATTATGGCTGACCTCATAAATGCAGCTTACAATGCAACACTGAAATGCGTAGTGTTCATAAATACAGCAGAGTTATTTTTGGCAATGCCGCAGGGTGATCGATGACATTTTTCAAAAAGTGGCACCAAATAGGGGATTTATCAAAAAAAAGGGGGCAAAATTAAAAAAAAAAACGAGAAAACTACACTAAACTTTTTATTTTTAATGTATTTTTATATAACTCACCCTAAAAAAAGTGGGAACAAAAAGTGGCAAGGCAGTCGAAAAAGGGGAAAGGCAGTCGAAAAAGTGGCAATTTGCCACTTTAGTCGGTCAAACGGTCACGCTGGCCGCGAGTTCATTATTACAAGGTAATGCTTTTCAATGTGCAGCATCTGTCAAATTTGTGCATTGTTTTCATTTATGATTAATTTTTCCTTAATATATTTTTTATCATTATAAGCCTATTCGAAAGCGGTTTTGAAGTCATTAGCGCATTTTTGCTGAACATTCATTAAAAAAATTAATTTTACAAAATCTATACTTAATGGCCTGTTACACACGGGAGTAATTTTTATGCTGGCACAATTTTTGTTCTTTTTAGAACACACGAGACTAATTCGCCTGGCATAAAAATGTATACCTACACACAGCTTTGTGTGTATTAGTGTTTTTTGTATTCTTTTAACATTTGCTATTTTTTAAGATGTGTGTGTATTGGTTTTGTGCCGATGATTCGAAGTTGTGCCTGGTTGAAAAATTATGCCAACCAAAATACCACTCTCTTTGCCTCTCTCGCCAACAAACTGGCATCTTATGCCAGCATAATTGTTCTCGTGTGTGATAGGTGAATGAAACAACTAAACAACTTTTCCGGGTTCATAAATGAACTAAAATGTATTGATTTGCCTTGTAAATTAATTTCTTTGCAATGTTGGATTACAAGCTTCATTTATGAAGTCAGAAGAAGAAAGTGATTCAAATGATAGTCTGTCGTCAATAATTATATCGCAACACTTTATACGATTAATTATTGAATCAGAGATTCTAGGAATAAAGCATATATTAGCAGCAATATTTACGAGTACCTTGAAAACATAGAACATACTATAAGAATCGAATATCATTTGCAACAAAAAAAAGTAAATATATTCATCAAGATAGTTGTTTATAAACAATGTGAATAAAGCTGTACAAATACTGAGCCCTAAGGAACTCCAGATCTAATAAATCTAATATCTGACAACAAACAGAAAGAAACGGCTTATGATATGTAAAAAAAATCTGTTAATATTGCTTAGAAAACATCTACTCACGCAAAGTTACTTTTCTAAGTCTTGAGTATATAAACGAGCCGGAAAAAGAGGTGCTTCCATCTTTTTCCTTCCCTCCTACAAACTCAAGACTCTTCAAAGCAAAGTTCACGTGTGTAAAAGCCGTCTGAGTTTGTTTGCAAGAAGGAAGAATGTGACTTAAGCACCCCATACACGTTTCAATTCAGTTGTCAACTGAGTCTTTCAATTGAATTGATTCTAGGCCACATACTTCATAAACTGAATTGAACGATTTTCACTCAACTGTCAAATTTATATTTGTTTCACAATTACATATTTAAATATTAAAAATTTCTATTGCATTCAGTACCTAATTTTTATTTTTTTGTTTGAAATTCAATGAAATTAAATACAATTTTAACCCTAAAACGTCATCCTTCGTCATTTTGACTACGACCTATTTCAAGTGCCAATAAAAACGTCATGAGCAAAACTAAGTACCAAAATAGATTTGTTATTATATATTATTATTATTATTATTATTATTATATATATATATATATAATATATATATATATATATATGTATATATATGTATATATGTATATATATATATATATATATATATATATATATATAATATATATTAAAAAATATGTATATTTATGTATATATATATATATATATATATATATATATATATATATATTTTAAGTGTTTAACCCTACGGTCATTGACCAAAAAAATTTACGTTAGTCAATGCCCATGTACCCGGGTACCCTTATGCACTTTTTTCGTATTTTTTAATTGAAAATAAGTTCAATTGATGCTAAAACCATTTGATTTAAATATGTACATTTGTTTGGTTTAAGAAATGTTGTTATATAGTCTGCAGGTAGGTCAAAACAGTGAGTCATTGGTTTTGGGTTAGTACTAACAGTTTATGGTCATTGATACGTTTTATACACTTCAACAACGCAATTACTAGAAAAAAGGGCTCAGTTACCCCGACTGAATGGATGTAAGTGCAACGTAAGAAACAGCTGATCGATATTTTTATGTGAAAAGTAGGTTTCGTTACATGACATCTATATTGTACTTGTATGGGTGTACCGGTGTATGGGGTACCCGAACATTGACTCTCTTAGCTGTCAACTTTGTCACCATTTTAAACATAGACCAAGTTAACATTATTAACATTTTCTTTTTCTGTAATATTTATAAACGTCTAAATCGCGACGATCTTGAGTTTTATCGCCATATAATCATTATTACAGAATTGCGAGCATTTTTAAATTAAAAAACGTACCCGCGTACCCGGTCATTGATCGTAGGGTTAACGCAAAATTAACCTTTGACAGCCGGTTTTCAATGGGCATATTTTCTTAAAACATTGCATTTGTAGCGTCAATTGTATGAAATATTACACATTTTTTTCCATTTATTTATTGCTCTATTAGAAAAAAGGAACAAAAATTACAAGGGTCTTTTGTTCCTAAAATTGTCGACAAAGAATGCGAAAAGATATTATTGTTAAATAATTTATAATACATACTGTAGGGTGTCATTTTAGTTAATTTCTTTCTAGTGTATTTCATCAGTGGGAAAGGAAAAAAACCACCAAAACGTAACCAACAATAAATACAACTACAAGGGCAAGTGCGAACACACTTCACCCATACATACTTACGTACATACTCACAGATACTACGTAAACAGATGACGAGCGAATAGTTGGAGAAGTCGTGAGAAACGACAAGAGCCAAAACAAAATATACAATTGTATGAGTTTTTACTTATAGGAATCGTAAAGTATTGTTTTTGTTGTATTTAATGTTGTTTGCTGCTGTATATGAATGTACAAATGATTAAAGATAGAAATGTGGAAACGAAGTTTATGGAATTTAGTATTTTTCGATTTTCAGTAAAGATCCAAACGACCGACGTAAAAGCGCTTCAAAACCGCCAAAAAAGTATATATTTCTGCAATTAACCAGCCAAAAAGGAAAAGAATAATAAGAAAAAAAATTATATGGAAAATGTGAGTGCAAAAACAAAAAAAACGGCATGATAAAGTAACCAATAAAGAAGAATAAGGAATAATAACGAAACGATTACGACAGCTTTAATATTTTAAACTAAAAGTGTGACGTGATTTTAGTGAAATAACAACAGAAAAGTTTTTAATATACCTACATATGTAGAAAGTTTCTTTTGTTTTTTGTTTAATACTTATTAAAATAAATTGCGTTTCAAGTAAAACAAAAAGTATATGTAAGTTAAGATTCCTTTACGTGCAAATCGTGTTTTATAAAAGCGATATTAAAAAAAATTTCTAAAAGTTTATTGTGAGAAAATTAAATTAATTCGGTGTGCCTAAAGTTCAAGTACGTTCATTTTATTATAATGCAATACCTATTTTTTTAATTCTTTTTAGTGAAACGAAGTGTGGAAAAAAGTAGTTTCTTCTAGTTTTCTCTCTTTTTTTTCTTAATCTAATCAACACATTGAATAGAAAACTTTAATAATTGAGGGGCGGTGTCGGTATCGGTTGCATTAAAACAATAAAATAAAAAGTCTACAGCAATTTCATGGAAAAAAGAAATTAAAAACAAAAGTATTGTCAAGGTGTTAAATGGCTGTGCCAGCAATATTGAAATCCCTATTACATACATACCTACATACAGCCATGTAAAAATGTACATACATACACACACACACACACACCCATGTTCATATGCACATGTTTTTATTTAAAAAAAAAGAACAAAAACAAAAACAACAATAGTAAATTATTACAAACAGTTGCGAAACTCTTATTGTACCGACCAGAAAACAAAAACCTCAAGAACAACAACGACAGAATAAATGCGAAAAACGACAGATTTAAACTTTAAAAAATTAAATTAAATTTTAAAGGCGATTGATTGCAATTATAAAAGTTCATCAAATATTGTTGTACGGCTTTAGGAACAGATAAACCACACTTAAGGCTCAGTTAGCCGACTGTAATGTAAAGTAACTGTAACGTAGGAAACAGCTGATCGAGAATTTTATATGAAAAGTAGGTTACGTTACATTACATCTCTATAACCATTTCCATTACTTTTCACATAACAAAATCGATCAGCTGTTTCTTACTGTTGCAGTTACATTACATTACAGTCGGCTAACTGAGCCTTTACACTCCATACATACATATGTAAACATATGTTACCTTAATAAAGAAAGACGATACTTAATATCGTACTTATCGAAGCTCCGCCCACAAAAATCACTTGATTTTCATACTACAAAGTATACTTCATATGTACGACAGCATGTTACATGTTACTAATTTCATACTTGTACGAAAGTATGCTATTTCCTTAGTGTTACTTCTCTTAATAAAAGAAATCAGATATAGTGGTACGGGAGTTATGGTCTGGAGCTGTATGTCTACTTCGGGCGTTGGGAAACTTGTATTTATTGTTGAAATAATGGATAAAACTGTTTAAATTGACATTTTGAAGGAAAATTTCAAAAAAAGAGCAAAAAAGAAATACATGTATCTACTTGGTTCGTTCACATTCCACCACTACAATGACCCCAACAGTTCAGCTCATGACGTGAGGATGTGGCTTGCATATAACACCTCATACATCTTGTCACATCCTCCTCAATACCTAGACCTAAATCCTACCATGCCTTTGTGGGAAGAATTTGACCCAAAAGTCCGAAAACGCATAATTTCAAACAAATGTGACCTTCAAGAAGCGTTGTCTGAAGAATAGTTTAAAATAAACGATAATATAACAAAAAATTAATGCACTCCAATCCAAATATACTTAAGGCAGTTACAAATCAAAGGATTGCTTACTAAATATTAAACCAAGTTTCCACCTGGTTTTTCCTTTGATAACAATGATTATGCCTTTACTTTTGTCCCCCATAATACTAAGCTTTTTTAATATTTTTCATTATTGTTTTACCTGTGAAGAAAATCTGTTTAATTTTCATTATTATATCCTAAATATAATTGTTTTATAGCCATTATATGTTCATAAGATAAATATTTCGGAATACACAAAATATTACATTTGGATTCAATGTGCAGTTTGTGCCTATACTTAAGTCCATGACACTGCTGGCCAAAGAAGAGCCAGAGTGCAAATACGCTTATACATTTCTCTCGGTTTTCTCTCTGTGGGCAGCATTGGTCCATGACTGTATGTATGTGTGCATACATTTATGAAATTAATGACTCGAATATGTCTTTTTCGACTCCTCCTAGCGTTCATTCGGGAGAAAATGGTACCCTAGCCGCGAGTCTTCTAAAGGAGTATTTTATGACTCGCGTTTCTGATCAATTTCAATTCACTGACAGTTTGTGATATTATTTACAATGAGTTTATTGATTGAAATTTTTATATCCATAAAATACATTCCTCTTATCGTAATTGGCGTATTTCGACTTCGATGATTTTGTAATAGATTAAAGAAAATTTCAACAGTTTTTCTATAATCTTTACCAAACTGTCGTAGTCGTATTTGAAGTACGCCAACCACGATAAGGCAGATTATGTCTGCAGCAAACCAATAGCCAACCAATTATTAATACATCTCGACAAGTGTAGAATTACTTGCTTCGAATGGAAATTAGAATTTTCATTTACTCCGGAACTGTAAGATCCAAATAAAAAAAATAACTTTCCAATTATTTAATGAGATTCAGTTCTTATTATCCACAAACAACTCAAATCATTTCTATTACACATCTAGCATTTCTTGCGTTGTCATTTTCAAAATGTGTACAACGACGTTCAAATTATGTTTTTTTATTTTAATGCAAAGCAATGTCACACACCGAAAAAATTTGGAAATGACAAACGTTAACACTAGTTCATACTATTGCGATGTCACAAAATGCCATAATGTGTAATCGGTATTATATAGACTTGGCCTTGCAGGAAATTCTCTTTTTTGAATGATATTCATCAAATTGGAAGTATTTAATATGAAAAATAATGAGAAATACATATTGGGACTAATTACGACGATTTTGTACTAGATTAAAGAAAAAATGTTGCCATGTTCTTTAGTCTAGTACAAAATCGTCGTAGTCGAAGTCGTAATACGACACTCGTAATAAGGCCCATTAACTGTTTTTAAGAAAATTGATATTTTTTCCGAAAGTGTCTAATGGTAATAGTGAATAAGCTTTATTCCTTAGGCGTTGCTCATCGAAATCGAATATGCTCTTATAATATTATTATTATTCCTACAATTTCTATGTAGAACAGAGAATGTCAAGAATTTTATTATATTTTATATATATTTTGGTTAGTGTGCGTATACTTATGTTCATTTGTGTATTTACGCCATAGTGTGTTATTAACCATTTTGTTTTATTTTCTTCATACTTGCATTCTTCTGTTTTGCATTTGCAGTTCGAAATGTGTATTGTCTGTCGCATTTAATTGTAATCGGTATTTTTATTTTTTGTTTTGTTCATTCCTTTCCCTAAATGCGCTGATTTACACGGGCATAATTGTGCTGGCATAACATGCCAATTTGTTGGTGAGAGAGTCAAAGAGAGTGGTTTTGCGGTTGGCATAACTTTTCAACCAGCTTCAACCTGTAAAATATCGAAAATTCGAGTTAGCCCTTTTTTATATTAAGCCATCGATATATATTCTATACAAATGCGCTGATTTACACGGGCATAATTGTGCTGGCATAACATGCCACTTTGTCGGTGGGAGAGGCAAAGAGAAGCGGTTTTGCGGTTGGCATAACTTTTCAACCAGCTACAACCCCGCATTAGCAGCATAAAACCAATACATACACAACTTAAAAAACAGCAAATGTTAAATGAATACTAAAAACACTATCGCACACAAAGCTGTGTATACCTATACATTTTGTGCCAGATGAATTAGTCTCGTGTAATTTGCTCATGTTTTAGACTTGGCAGTTTTTCTTGAAGCAATTATATTCAATTCTCTTTTAAAACTGCTCGTTTGTTTACACTCAGATGGTTTCTTGTTCAATTTCCCTAATGTTTTAATGCTGCGAATGAAATAACAAAAGAGAATTGAAGTAACTTTTCTGTACAAGCAAGTCAGTACCCCTCTATTTCATCTTTCCTCTCTCACCCATAAACTCAGACTTGCTACAAGAAAAACTTCCGAGTCTAAAGTATGAGTTGGAAAGTGCCCTTTTACATTTGGGAAATTGAAAGACAGACAGACGAAGTTTGTGGAAGAAGGGGCGAAGATGCAGAGTGTGTAGTACACGACCCTCTGTACCGGACATTTTTTGTTTCTCTTTTCTACTTTTCGCAATTTATTCTTGTTGCTTCACATGATTTTTCTCATTTCAACGGCTGTATGGATACTTGATGTGTACTATCAAGGCATATGGTATGTATATGTATGTGTGTAAGTACCAAACGCGAAGAAGAAGTAAACAAACTACAAAATTTCTGTCTGTCTATTAATTTCCAATATGTAAAAGCTTCGGGCAAGAACAAAAGAGAATTGCAAAAATGTCCGGCAAGAAATGTCTCAAATGTAAAAGAGGACAAAAGAACAAAAATTGTGCGGCTTAAAAATTGTTCTCGTCTAAACTACCTCAATGGCAGCGAGGTCACACAAGACGAGATGAGCGACAATGTTGCTCAGATTGTCCTCAACAAAGCTTTATTGAAGACGACAAAACGTGTGACACTGTCGATCAGATTGTTCTCGACAAAGTCTCATGAAAGACAAAACGTATGACACTGTCGCTCAGATTGTCGTCAATACGGCATTATTGAAGACAAAGCGATCGACATTATCGCTCAGATTGTCCTCAACAAAGTTTTATTGAAAACAAAACGTGTGACATTGTCGCTCAGAAAGTTATGAAGGACGATTTCCTTTAAATTTTCGATTAGGAAACATAATCGGCAGGCGACATGTCATACATTATTAGTTTATTCAAGCGTAACTACATATGTACATACTTACATACATACTAGTGATGCACGAATATTCGTATTCGAATTTTAAATATTCGTATTCGTCAAACGAAATTTAAATAAATGGATAAAAATATTAGTTTATACGAATCCATTAAATTTTTTATAGAAATTTGTGCTTTGTATCATTTTCAAATATTATTTACTGACGATCATTAAAAGTTTGGGTAGTTTGTATTAACTTTAAAGTACGCCAACAGGAGTATGAAGTTTTTTTTCATAACAATTTTTTAATATTTCATATTGCAGGCGTAAATAGAGCCCTAATTTAATGTCTATAAATTTCACATGAAATATTCGTATTCGCGAATATCGTTTCAAATATCCGTATTCGTATTCGCGAATATCAAAAATTGACATTCGTTACATCACTAATACATACATATGTATGTACGAGTATGTACATAAGTATGTAGATAAGTATTTGTGTATGCATGTGTATGTATGTATGTACAAACTTTAGATATTAATGCCGTTGAATGAAATATTGCCTTAACCACAATTACGAAATCAAACATTGCTTAAAAGCAGGGTGTGTCGCTTAAGAAATTAAAAAAAAAAGTTTTAGAGCAAACAACATTAATTTTATTAACCTTCGTCGTACATTCCATATTATTTTTAAAACGGAATTCCTTTCTCGGCTTGTGAGCTTCGTCGATTTTAGACATCGATCAAACAAAAATAAAACACTCATTTTAAATATTTAAAATCATTAAAAATGAAAGTTAAAGTTGATTCCAAAACAAACATTTCCAAGCTTAAAGCGCAAACTAAAACATCTACGAACACCACGACTGTTGTGACTGCTTCAAAAACAGATTTAGATGAACAAGAGCAGGAATCGCGATCAGCTACAACAACGATTACAACAACAACAGCAACAACAGCTGGTTTAGAAGAATCTTCTTCCCTAATTGTCAACACGAAAGGACAAATTCCAGAAGAAGATGATGATGAATATGTAGAAACTTTTGAAATTTTACCTCATTTCTCAACAGCGCGCAATAACAATATTATCGTAAGTATTTTCTATTAAATTCAAAATAAACATTCACATCTATGTATACATATGTATATAAATAAAATATACGAACACAATTCCAGACTTTTAGGCCTTTTTCAATGCTTAACGTTTGTTGTAAACAATTTACTCCTTACACTTAGTCACAAAACTCTACATACGGCTTAATATATAAAACAAAATTTTGCTTTTAAAGTAAAAGCACTAAACTTGACGACTTTTTATTTTACTTTAAATATATAATTAAATAAAAATAAAACAACAACAAATAAATACTCGCATTTCTGCAGGAGATTTATTTTATTTTTGAGCAAAGTTATTAGAGTTTAAACCTGAATTTAACAAACTTGCAGTGTGAATGCAAAATCAGCTGTTTATGGTTTTAACTAGAGATGAGCAAATGTCGTGATTTCATTGTGTCAGGCGTGAATCACGCTTGATTCATGCATGATCGTGATCAAATTTATAATTAATCACGCATGAGTGCGTGGGCGTGACCCAAAAAAAAATTGTCGTACGTGATCGTGCGTGAGTCAATATACTATACCATTTTGCACATGCTACGATGCAAGACCATTTGCACAAGATTGTGAATTGGGCTATTGTTATATTTTTTTCAGGCGTATTAAACAGACTCATGAAATTCAAAAATATCAATTTAGGTAAATAAAATTATTTTAATACATTTTTATGGTACACAACTATATTTTCCTTAAATTTTGACTTTTTTCGGAAAATCGGCGCGTATAACCGCTTCTATGAAAAGCCACTCTTAAATTTTAATTAAAAATTTTTAAAACAATCTACATAATAAAATGTTACAGTTGAAACTTTCAAAAAATATTTTTAAAATTTAGTATTTTATGACATTTCTTAATGCATTGTCCTTAACGCTATGTAATTTAAAAGTGAATTTATTAAACAAAGCTTTTTATAAAACTGAAAATAATGAAGATACTTAAAAAACCACATGTCGTTTTCAGGGAAATTTTAAAATTTTAACTTTGCCTTTTAGCGATTTCACAAATGGAGATATTAATAAATTTTTTTCCTATTTTTATTTAAAGTTTTGTCAAAAAATTAATGCTGTCTTTTAATATAAAATCCAAGAATAAACTAAAAATTAATAGGCGAAATACTAAAAAAAAGTCAATGCAAAATTTTTTTTTGTATCAGGTAAAATATCTTATGAGAGATACGGAAACACATCTTGAGAAATTAATTCTTGAGAATTTCAAGTTTATCTCAAAATACTTTATCCGGTAAAAATCGGATAGTTTTTAAAAAAAAGTTAAAAGCCTCAGAAGTTTTTTTGAGTCCCAGGTAGCCAACTTTGGCCCACTGTAACTCCAGTTCAGCTCAAGCCAGAAGTCTGTCATGACATGGGTTATAAAGCGTAAGTCCTCCTCTACGGATATTAGCAGTTTCATATAAATCCAATCAGTAGTTTAGAAGTTCCAGATTAATTGCCATTTACTTTGTAAAAGTCCCCACTGTGCAATGTAAATTTTACATATACACGTGCATACATATGTACATACATAAATACATATGTATGTATGTGCAAAAACCTATTTTTCAACCCAAAAAAAATATACAAATTTGAAACAAAACGTTTTCACAGTTACACATCATTACTGATTCTTGTTTTATGAAAAAGTGTAAACAAATGTCAAAACCTTTTCATATGAAAAGTTTTTTTACACACACAATAAAAACCCATACTAATACTACTATAACACTTTTAAAATATTTAATTTACTTATCCTCATCCCTAATTTCGTCTGATAGGTCCATTAAAACATTTTATCCAGACATGTTCTATTTTTATTCATGTTCATATTTGCATAATTTGGCAATTGATCAGATCAATTAAGTTATTATCGGCGGCAAAAAAATAATTTGGCGACGAGTGGAAGTTAACTTGAAATGTTATTTATAATAGAGCTGCAAAACTATCGATAGTACTATCCATAGTATCGATAGTTTTGTTGTAAATGAAATATCGATAGTTTTTTCCACTATCGATACTATCGGCAAAAAAAAAACAAGTAATTAAAAGAGTAAAAATAATCGAAGTCAGTAAACAGTAGCCGGCAGCCTTGAAGCAAATTATCCGTAGTTGATTTAAGCTTTTTTACAGCGATGGAAAAGTTGGTACAATTGTATAATTTTAGCGCTAGTTGAATGCCAAAGGTACCGTAGCACCGCAATGACCCATTTAGCACGACTGGAATCTCTTTATATTATATTACATGCCAAAAATAGCATTAAAATATATTAACCCCCTTATGCAAAAAATAATGCGTGCTTGAAGTGTACATTAAAAAAAATTTCCATAGAAAAACCGGTTTTAACGTTCACTTATTTCTTTGCACAAGGTGGTTAATCTTTAGCTCGAAGGTATTACCAAATTAAATAAATCAAACGATGTTTTCCGGTACTTAAAGAATTGCTGGAGGAATGTTATTTATTCCAAATTCATTTGCAAATGTGGAAATTTTATTTTCGTACCAAGGAGAGAAGCCGACTATTTGCATCGACTGTGAACAATCGAATAAAAAAAAGGTTATAAACGTAGTATATCGTAAATGTTACTTTTATATTCAGATCCCAGCAACTAATATTCTTTGTGCACCTTCTGGCGTTTTGTTAATTGATTTTTAGTTAATTAAAAAGTACAAGTATAAATAAAGAATTAGGTACAATCGTACTGAAAAAAATAAATTTTTTTTTGAAAGTTAGTACAATTTGTAAATATGACATCGCATCCCTGCTTCTGTATACACAAGCACTTAAATACATATGTATGTATATGAATTTATTTGTAAATCCAAGTGTTATTCGACAAATAGTAGTAACAAGTATCTTAATAAATTGAACATCGTCGACACAAAGATAAATTTTGGTGGTACTGATATCGCGACGGCCGCCAATCGTCTCTTACGATAAAACTTTACAGTTAGTGTCTTAAAAGTTATCAACAATTTTCGCATTTTGATAATTCTAAACCATGGGTAGGCCCATAAAATTTTAAGTTCAATAAAAAAGTATATTTTCGATAATATGCCCCGCTTACGATAAAATCGAAAAAAAGGCTTGATATATTTTTAGAGACTAATGAAAATGTTGAGGACTCTGGATTTTTTTTCGAGTCAAATGTAGTTTATGTGGCAACTTTTATAAAACTATTCGATACTATCGATAGTATCGATAGTTTTACATACAACTATCGAAACTATCGAGTGGAGCGACTATCGATAGTTTTGCAGCTCTAATTTATAATAGTTTTCATTATAAAATTAATATGTTTTCTGAAGAAAGTTTCAAACTCCATTTGCAATCCATTTGAAATCAATGCAACAATTCCACAGTCTTTAAAAACAATTGGTATTTGTGAAGCACTATGAGGAATTTTGAAGAACAATATGCCAATTTCTACATAAAAAATACATATGTATGTGTATTTACATAAATGTGTACACATGTTCGTATGCTAGCTTGTATGTATGAATGTTCCTATGCACATTATTAAAAAAATAGGTAAAAACGCATGTTGTTTAGCTTGCTTATCATTTTTTTTTTTTTTGGAATCCTCGTTTGTGCTGGTATTTTACACTTTTCTCTACCTGACAGAAACATGCACACTAGGATCATAAATGGAGCCACTTCATTGGACAAACATATTTTAAATTGTATTTCTCGTAAAATATTTTATTGTAATGTGAAATATTTTCTTTATTGAGTGAAACTTAAAGCTAGCAAAAGGTTGAAAAAATATGAAACACATATATACATATTTACATACATACCTATATACATATACATATGTAAATTGTGTTATTTGCATACATAAAAAAGTAGAAATATATACATACATAAGTATATGTATGTAAATATGTATATAAATTCAACAAGAACTTAATCCCTGCCACGATTATCCCATTAAAATTAGATACATGGAATAAAAAAAAACAAAAAATTGCCTAAAAACAAACCAAAAAAACTTTACATACATATGTACATATGTATGTACATACATATATAAGTATGTACATATGTAAGTACGCATGAAAAAAAGGAAAGCAACTGTTTGTCTTGTTTGAACTTAACTTTTCCTCACGTACATTCTTATTTAAATTACATACATATGTACAATGTACATTGCAAAAACAATTACTATTTCTTTTTTTTTTATTTATATATTTGTTTTTTAATTAATAAATCAGGCTCAAATATAAGCCAGATTATATACTTCAATCATAAATATAAGCAGCGGCAGCGGCTCAAGCAATAATAAAAAATTGCATGCGGCTTAGCGCGGCATCGTAACTGCGAAACTTAGATCTTTGTATTTGACAATTAAAGTTAAATAACATGAATAGAAACTTTTCACAGCTACACTGGAATGAAACATTTTTTCAATACTTGAACCAGAATCGCAATCTGTGAAGCTATGAAAAGACGGTGTGAAAAGTTGCTATGAAAACGAAAATGAAACGTTTTTTTTTCACTTCACATTATCAGAGAACCAGAATCGACCCCCAGGTTCTAACTTTCAGTGTGAAAGTACTATTACAATTCTGTTTCTGACAATTATTCGTTTGTTTATACCAACAAAATGAATGTGTTTTTTGGTGTTGTAATTTTGTTGTAGTCGTGCATGTACCTAGTATAATTGTACCATGGATAGAATCTATTTTATTTTGAGAGCGTTTTTTCTTATACTCTCACATATCAATGGTCATTCTCACAAAAATGTTACCATACTTTCAATAAATTTCATACATTTTGTAAACAAAACTACAAAGAAAAATAAGCACAAAAGAAAATAAAACAAAAATTAGAGAGCATTTGAAGTTACTGCCGTCGATGTTATTATGGGCTTGATTAATTTGTCAGCGATTTTCCTGACTATTCTGTTTCTACATTTAAAATTATAGCATTGCACAGATACATCTGTTTGCACTAGTTTTGCGTGTTGTTTTGGTTCTGGTATGAACAAATATGTTATTTATCGGTTTCTGTTACTAGTTGTAAATGTTGATTTTTTAAGGAATTATTGTATGGTTGGACCATGAGCAAATGAAAACAACACATTTATTTTTTTGTTTTTCTAAGGCAAATAAGTTACGTAAAACTGCTTTTACCATAAGTGCCTTATGATGTGTTGAGAAAAAATGTAATTGGCTGATGAATGAATGAATGAAAACAAAATTGCACATACATATGTAAGTAAATGATACGTGTACATGAAACACATGCACAGCGTGACCGTTTGACCGACTAAAGTGGCAATTTGACACTTTTTCGACTGCGTTTCCCCTTTTTCGACTGCCTTGCCACTTTTTGATTCCCTTTATTTATGGTGAGTTATATGAAAATACATTAAAAATAAAAAGTTTAGTGCAGTTTTCTAGTTTTTTTTAATTCTGCCCTTTTTTTGATAAATCCCCTATTTGGTGGCACTTTTTGAAAAATGTCATCGGTCACCCTGCACATGCATTTGTAATTACTCTCAGAGCAAAATTGTCTCTTTCTCTCTCTATACTTTGGCTGCGCCCAGTGTTACCATATGTGAAGATTTATCTTATTTTTGAAGTTTTTAGACATGTTAAAACGACAAAAAAGATTTTTTGTCTTTAAATAAGATTTTTAAAAATTTTACTTTTATTACTTTTAATATATTATTGAGGGATTTTTTGACCAAACTACTTACAAATTTTCTGATTGGCTTCATAATGATCTTACACATATTCTATATATTAAATATTTTGTGTTATTTGGCTTTATTTTTAATAGTTCACAAGAAACAAAATAAATTTTAACTCATTTTCATTCAATAAAATATCAAAAAAGATTTTTGGTCATGAAAAAAGTTTTTTTTTTGCTCGGCTTGAAGATTTTTGATCAAATAAATATGGCAACACTGGCTGCGCCACAAAATAACATAACGAACGTCCGCACATACATCTGCACATCACGTATTTATTTCAATAGTGGTTTTTTCATATATTTGTATTACAATATGTATTTTTTGAGCAAAAACAGATCAAACAGTTGCTCAGCAGCAATACAATAAGCAATTGTTATTTGTTTCCAATTGTATTTTAATTTGGAAAAGCAAGCACATACAATAACTCTTAAGGCCCAACTATAATATGAATAAGTAAGCTTAATCAACTGTGCGGTTACACATAAAACGCATGTGGCAAACTATAATGTACTTAACAAACTTTTCGTCAAGTTTCGTCAAATGTCATTTGCTTAAGTAAAGTGCCAAACTGAACGCACATTCCGTAAGGGAACAACTGTTTGTACATTTTTTAAACTCAAACAAGCAGCAGCAGAAAATATTCATTGATTTTAAATATTTTTTTATTGTTTCTTATTTTAAACTCAGAAAATAAGCAAAACTTTTATTTTCATTGTTTGTTTTACAATACACATATACACACATACACATGTATTTACTTATCTATATTCACTGTTGTACTTTTTAGTAGGCAAAACAAATAAAACAAGTAATAAGGTGATGGATATATTTATATGTGAACTTTTAATAGATTAGTACATTCTTTCAAGTTAGTTTGATTGAATTGCATTCATTTAGGAGTTATGAGATGAAACAAAATTATTGACAATACAATAGACAATAGATGTGCAGCTGTGGCTAAAGAATACTTAAGTGCATGTAAGTACATTATGGCCACCTAAAAGTCACATCTGAGTTGTTTAAGCATTTGCCAGACTTATCGTTCAATTCTGACATTAGCTTAAGCCAGCTTATTCATATTATAGTTGGGCCTTTATACTAGTTCTGTCGCTCACACTACAATTATATGGTACATACCATGGTATATTTGTTTTGGCTATACAAACTAGTATACAAATGCAACCCTTTAATTAAAATATGCACACAAAAAATTTAAAACGCCTAAACATATGCCACATTAGCACATTTACTACAAAATTATATTGCCACACTTGTAACATATTTTTCGGATTGATGAAAACGATCGGAATCTGAAACACCAAACTGAAATTCAGGGCCTAATTTAGTAAAACGCAGCGCCAAGCGTTGACAAATTTTATATGGAAAAAATTTAAATTATAAAAACAAAATACATACAAAATTTGTCAACGCTAAGCGTTGCGGTTTATAAAATTAGGCCCTCAAACTTAATGGTAAAAAATACGGAATCATCACCATTTCGAACGGCATCGAAGAAACCAGACCAATTTTTCCATTATTCCTTTAAAATTGTACTTATTTGAGAAAGAGGTTAACAATTCGTCTATATTTTTTTTAGGTGTTACTTCAGAACTCGGTTAAACTCGATTGTTAAAATTCTTTTTTTATTTAATTTTATGATATTCTACATATTTGATTGCTGCGAAACCTATCAAACACCTTTGCTTCTTGTAATTACACAATTTGAAAGTTCAAAAAATGGGCGGCGTTACGCCCATTAAAATTTATTGCAATATTTCACATGGTTTTACTTAACTAATTTTTACGAAACTTGCCACACACCTTGAGCTCGAAAATAGACACAATCCCCCATTTAAAAAGATGGGCGCAGTTACGCCCATTAAAATTTAATATTTTATTTTTCTACTTTATCGATTTTTACAAAACATAACATGCACCCTGAGCTCTGAAAAACACACAATCTTGCATTCAAAAAATGGGCGGAGGCACGTCCATTAAAATTAAATTTTATATATCACGTACTTCTGCTATTAGATCATTGCATTGAAGTCGGTTTTTCTTTGGCAGAAAGAATTATTTAAGTCTCTTTATGGAAGCCCATAAAATGTTTATATCACATTTAAATCTGGGGAGTGTGGAAGGTGTGGAAGGAAGGCCATTCCTTAACCAGCCTTGAGTTGTGCTTCGGGTCGTTATCATGCATAAATATGAATACATATATTTATCTTTAAGCTGTAATTTGTTTACACTGCAAAAAATAAATTTGTAAAATATCTAAATAATCACGACCAACCATAACTCCATCAACAAATTTTAATTCTCCAAGCACACGGTTGCGGAGCCCCCATCATGTTTCACAGTACTGCAGACTTATTTTTCCTAACTTGGGGGCCGGCCACGCGTTCAATTTTTGCCTTTCAATTTGCAATACAGTCACACATATTTTACTAACACAGTCAAACTTTTAGAAATTAATAACTAGATTGCTTTCCAATTCAGCTATCCATTTATCAGGTAATTTAATGTTCAATTCGAACAGCTGTTCACAGCAGCACATTGAGTAAAGCTTTCATTTTCAGTTGTTTTTTCGTCTGAGCAATTCGTAAAATAAAATTGACTACCAATTGGTGTCAAATGTCAAAATAAAAATGTGCTGTCACGTCTGTATTTAAGACAATTCAAACTAGAGATGTGCGCGTTTGAAATTTATCCAACACGACACGAACACGAATACCAAGACGCTCAACACGTACGAAACACGCAGGTGAAAAATTTCGTCAACACGTTACTGCATAACACGTACGAAATATTGTTAATAATAAATATATTATTATTATTATTATTTAATTGATTTTTTTTTTCAAGAGTCTCTTTTCAAAATATGGGACAGAGTTGGAACTGCCAGCTGATACTATCAGTTTACGTATAGAACTTTAAGCTTCAGAGGCCCATACAATATCAACAAATATGCTGGTGTTGTGTGTTTGACGATACAAAATATGAAATTTTTTCTGGAAATTCATTCATACATATTTTACATCTAAAATCAGTGTCAATGTTGCTCAACACAAAACGAACTGAACACACACGAAATCAGATTTTTTGTCACGAACACTTCGTGTTGAGTCGTGCGTGTTCATGTCACGGAAAAAACGACACACGCACATCTCCAATTCAAACGCGTATGTACACTTTTGTGACGTGTAATTTTTCAGTAGTTTTTACTTTACAGTGAGAGTACACTAGACATAAGTTTGGAAATTTTTGTGTTGGCAACAGCGTTGCCACCAGTGGAACAAGCAGTTACACAGGTGCAAGTCTAAAATAGTGCAAAACCGAATGAAACAGTGCAAAAAAATTTTGTATATATTTTTTTTATATTATTTTTTGGTAATCTTACATTTTAAGTTGAAATATAAAAGGAGATAATTTTTTACTAATTCAAAAATAGTCAGGTAAATATGTATATACATATTTATATCGTGTAAAAGTGCATAAAATATTTATTTAAACTAGGCGTTTGAGAAGAAAGTCCTCAAAATTTCACGAATTTTTTTTTATATCATTTGTTTGGTAATTTTTCACTTTTGTGGCTACCTAACGGTGCTAAGAATCATTTCTAGGAAGTTCATATGTTCTAGAAAGTTGTTTATTGAGTTCTTAGGTACATTTTTGTATATAATTGTTTGCTTGAATTTTGAACGGTTTGCTACCTATGGACCTTAACAGGGGAAAAAAGGTACACAAAATCGTTTTTTTTTTAATATTTTGCGATATTGATCTTGAAGATATGAGCCTGAGAAAATGCAAAAATGACAGCGAGGCTCCAAATCTTTGGGGGCCCATAAAAAAGTACATGACTTGGGGCAAAACTGGGAGACACAGGTCTTTTATATAATTATATTTCAATGACTTAAAATATTACACACAGTGTAGTTTTTATTGGGTATCTCCTCAATATTTCTTATCAAGCGCGCTCAACATGCTATAATAGCATAGGTATGTATGTAGGTATAGTCCCAAACAGATTCGGCAAATTTTTCCTGTCCCTCTTTCAACCTACCCTAACTTAACTCATTGTCTAATTTTTGATAATCTAGCTCAATGATTGTGCAAATTTTGGGTCTACTACAATACAATAAATTTAATTTTTCTGTAGAAAAAGTTTCTCGTTTTTATTGTGAACCAAAAATAAAAAATTGTGTTTAAAAAGTCAACTTTTATGTAACTATACATTAATTAAATCAATATTAGTTATAAGTTAAAGCGAATATTAAATGAGCACCAAATGACATTTTGCAGATTTTACATCCAATGCAGAAAGCATTGATTCAGTTATTATTGAAGGATCTTCAAAAACTTCTAATCTTATATAGTTTACATTGCCTTAAAACAACTGAGGTTGGAATGGAATCCAATATTTCTTAGCAAATCTTCTAAATATTTTTGCTATAAGTTGGCCCTTATTACAAATTTTATTGATTTTAAGCTTATGGAAGTCAAAATTGTTTTGTTTTTATGTATCTTTATAATAAACTTCTTTAGAGATATTGGGGTTCCACGCATGTATGAAGTTTGGTTTGCAGAATTGTGTACCATATATAACTCGAATTTGTCCTAGATCATCTTATGCTGTTATCGCATTTAAACACAGAAATATAAATGCCGTTAAAGTCAAATAGTGCAAAATTACACAAAAAATTTATGGTGCAAAAATAGTGCAAGGAATTTGAAATAGTACAAATTTTGCACTATTACAAAGAAAGTGGCAACGCTGGTTGGCAATTGTCAAAATTTGCTGCTAACACAAAAAATTACCCTGTAAACCGTAAATGTTAGTGTTCGAACACATGTTTGGAAATAATTGCTCAAACACATGTCCGAGCAATTATGTTAGGACACAAGCTGTCAAATTTATTTTTTTCGTAGAAAATAATGGCTGGAAACTAGAAATAATAAGTTTATTACAGAAAAAAATCAAGCAAAAGCCCAAAATATATGCTCTGTGGCAGATGTGCAATAGCTTTTCGTGAGCACTTGCCATTACGGCCTTATCTCACGGGTGCCAAAGCACCGGGTGCAGGTAAGACGCCAGACCAACGCCCCCATGCACCCTATTAGAATGAACCTATGGCCCACTCCATAAGGCACATAGGTTGCAATCTTTGAATATAGTTATCCCTGTACTATATTCAATTACCTTGCTGAGGTAATTTGAGCTATGTAAACTCTGCTGCTATGTCCGTGCCCATAGCAGCTTCTGTTGAATGGCAACAGCACCTAGAATAGTGTCTGGCTGACTGCGTCAGACCAACCACTAGCATTGATTTCACACTGGGAAGCCAAGACTATTCTCCCAGCGATTTTGGTAGCAAACACAGCCACCACGATAATTCTCCGGCTTCCACGCTAAGGTGTTGTGTATACACCCATATCAAGGTCCCCAAGAGAATTCCTCAACCATTGCCGGCACAGCTCAACCACTCATCCGAGATGAACCCATGCCTGTGTCGCCAAAAATCCAGTGCCTACTCCACACATACCAAAATCATCCCTTAAACCCCGTGGGGTAGGACGAACTCGGCATTTTAGCAAAGGATCCTGACGACCGCTACATGCACTCAAAACTTCAAATCAGCTCGGCTGTCGGGCAACCGGCACCCGTGGCACCAGAAGTAGCCTCTGGTCAGACCTCGAAGTTCCACCACAAGGGCTTCACCTCTATCGTCTTTTGAACTCAGGGGCAGTTCTAGGTGACGCTTCACCTAACTGACATCAACAGGACCTGTCTTCCTTTTATAAATATGTGCACATCCTTTGCTCTGTTGCCAGAGATCGGGTAGTAACACATAAGTTCTATGGGTAATGTACCAAAGGTACGTCAATGGAAAAAGCCACATCACCCCAGCTGGGGCCCCGGGGTTGCCACACCCGTAGTCAAAAATAGACTCCCCTGGGGGGAGTTGAGTTTTAACATTACACGTCTAGCCACCCCTTAAAATAAGTTTGAACACAAACTTTTTTGTGACGTCATTCTGCCGACATTACTGCTTATAACGTCTAATCGTACTGTTACCAAAAAAGTAAACGTGTTTTTTATCTCTAAGTTGTAAAGTGGATCCCTTACACCACGATACAATATTTTCAAAAATTAAACATCAAACAAAAATTATGAATAAAACATATGAAATATGTACCTAAAATCGTATGTAGAGTTTTGCGACTAAGTGTACATACGAGTAAGTTGTACATATACATATGTACATATGTTGTTTTGTGCTTAAGTTGTTTCGTATAATTAACAAAAATTAATTCCTTATCTTATTTGTTTTTACTGGTTGGAAATGGCGCAATCACAATATCATGTTGCTTTTATTTTTGTTTTGATTCGAAATCAAAGGCAGAAGTTCCAAAACTGGTTTCGATGGTTTTTTTTTCTTCTTATAAATAAACACATGCATATTATGTATATTGACTAGGGTGATCGATTATTCGACTTTTTCCAGAAACCGGTTTTCGAATATTTGAAATAAACCCCAGCACAAATGGATTTATATTTAAGAAGTACATATAATCTAGCTAAGCATGAACACTTACGGCCCTTTTCACAAAGTACAATTAAAAGCTAACAGGAACTTTAACTGCAAGTTTTGTATGGAGAACTGTCAGTTAAAGTTCAAGTTAAAATTTAATCACACATTGTGAAAAGGGAAGTTACTCAACCAATACTAAAAAACTATGTACATGTTTTTGAGAACAACAAAATGAGAGAATAATTATTGGTTGCTACTCGACTGTGTGTGTGTTAGTTAAGTACTTGTTCCAGCGTTGTCAACTTTGAAATTTCTAAACGCACCAAAATGGAGAAAAAACCCCGCCATTTACAAAAAAATGCACCAAGCTTAGAATTTATTTTTTTAGTTTAAAATGATTATTGAATTAATTTTGCATAAAATGTATATTATTTTTTTGTGTTAAAAATTTAACACTTAAACAAGCTTTAAAAGTGCAAGGTTGAACAAAATAAAACATATAAGAACTTTTCATAAATTCTGTAAAAAAAACTTTTTAAAGAGATCAACGATTGATAGTAAGGATTCAAAACTAATAAAAATTTAGTATTTATCATTTTATTCCAACTAGGATCACCCGGTGGTCTAAATTAGACCACTTGACACCTAGTATGTGTCCATTTATTATAAATACATGTGCACAAAACAAACACAAAGGAGAAAGTTGCCTTTTTTCAAGCAAATTTGAATCTCTTTTTACTACTTTTGAGACAATAAATTTTAAAAAACATTTATATTGTGCATATCTACAGAAAAATACCTTTTAAAATATATATGTTTCGCCCATATTGGTGGACTATAAGATACTTAAAAGTGTACGACAAAAAAATGTGTGCCGTATTTATATATAAGATATTTAAAAAAAATTATTTTTATATAACAATAAAAACAAACAGCCTTTTTTAAAAAAACTTACGGAAAAAAACTAAACAAATTTGAACATACATAGTATAAATGTGCCCTTAATTATTGGTGGCTATTCGGGAAAACGCGTCGAAGAAGTGAAACTTTACTTTAAAGCAAAAACAAAGTTTCAAAAATTGTTGTTGTTTTCCACACAATTGTAAAATAAAATAAACGTGAGAATTTCAACGCGTTGCTCTCTTTTTTTAAAACTGTGAATTTTATATGTTAAACAAAAACAAATTTTTAACATTTATGAAGTTTTGTTTTTGTTTTACATGTCAATTTCACCAAGTCGACGCGTATTCCAGAATAGACACCATTATACGTATACCACATACGCATTTTTGATTTGATATAGTAAAATAAATTCATATTTATCGAGACTATTCAACTCTAAATTAAACTGTTGCATAATAAAAAATATTTTTGAATTTGTTCAAATGTAATCTAAATATCTCGGCCAAAGATATATATGACTTATACAACTTTCAGAATTAAGGAGACATACATATGTTTGCATTCATTTGTACAAGATGATACATTTTTGTACATTAATTTTATTTAATTCTGTTTAAAACTTTTTAAAAAGAGATCAAAAATCAATTATTCCAAATTAATAAAGCTAATACTTTCATCATTACTGTTATCATCGGTACATAAAACAGATTTCATTTCAAATTGTGATGTTTTATAAACATCATTTCTATTAATATGGTAATTAACAAGTTTCACAACAAGAATCTTCCGGTTTCAACCCATTGTTGTGTTAAATTTGCGTTGGTGCCACCAAAAATTAGAAAACGCACCGAAATTTTAAAAAAAAGCGCACCACGCACCAACTAAGGAATTTTTCACACAAAAAATTTAAAAAAGCACCCAAAATGGTGCGAAACACACCAAGTTGACAACGCTGACTTGTTCGTATCTCGCTCTGACTTGAACATTCATAAAGCGAACATGGCAAGTACCATGCGACAGCCAAACTTCACTAGGTACTTGCAGTACTAGGTGAAGTTTGGCAAAAAAAAAAATATTGTTACATGCATTCAATCGCTATTTAACCGCAGATTGATGCAAACCAAAAATGGATATAAATGAGGTAAGTTTACAATTTTAATTATTTAAAAAAGTTTGTTATTTATTAAAATTGATATAAAGATGAGTTTATATGCATATGTATATAAAAATATTTTTTTGATTTATTCAAATGTAATCAACTAAATATCTGGACCAAAGAAATATACATACATATGTACATAACATACATACATATGTATGTATATTTATTTATTTTATTTATTTAGTACATATTATACAAAGTAAATTTGTATAATATGGTGTTGCACAAGTATGGGCGGAGTAACTAGACCATATGCCCGAGATGGTATTAACAGTATTTTAAAAGTTTTTGTGACTGACTGTACACGACCTATGCCTTCACATCAATGTGACCCTTTTAGCATTTTCACTGCTAAATTTAGCATTATGTATTTTGATTTAGCAGCAAATTTTTCATTTAGCATTTAGCATTTTTTTTCAGCATTTCTGTATTAATTTTGTAGCATTATTTAGCATTTTTAATTTTATCAATTTCATATACATACATTATGTATTTTTTTTTGATTTATATAAGCAAAAACTTCTGTCAATTAATGTATTTGATTGCATTTTTTCATTTTTACGTTCATACAAATGTATAATGGTGGAAACCATCTAAACAGCGGCTATCATGTCATACTTGGTATTTGAGAATGGTGGATAATGCGAAATTCGTGTATTTCAGCTTGGTTTGGTTTCCAATAAATTTAGATTTTTTGTATTTGGCATCATACCATCGTACTCTTTTAATATATCTTCTGTCAAACTCAGTGCAAAATTTCATTTGTGCTTTCGTAAGAAAAGAAAGAGTAAGAGCGCGGATTTTTAAAGGTGTTGATTGAAATGTACGAAAGTCTGTCATGCTCATATGTATTTTAAATGTCAAACATCTTATAAGAAAAAGAAAGGAACTATTCAAAACAATTCAAAATTCATCGTTGCGGAATAAGGCTCCTGGACATGTAATGAAAAATAGAACTGAGAAAAGTAAATTTAAATGCAAAGAGTATATTTTAAACATTAATGTAGAAACAGAATAAAGTCTGCAACTTCAGGAAAATCGCTGACAAATTAATCAACCCCATAATAACATCGACGGCAGTAACTTCAAATGCTCTCTAATTTTTGTTTTATTTTCTTTTGTGCTTATATTTCTTTGTAGTTTTGTTTACAAAATGTATGAAATTTATTGAAAGTATGGTAACATTTTTGTGAGAATGAACATTGATATGTGAGAGTATAAGAAAAAACGCTCTCAAAATAAAATAGATTCTATCTCACGACTGGTTTCTGCGGCTGTTTTTTTGTGTCAATTTGTATGGAAAATGTGTTGAAGTCGGTATTCTGTTTAATCATTTATGTATGTTGATAGCAGGCATATATTAAAACATATATAATAAAAGTGTAAAAATTATTTAATGTATTTCATTTTAATGTGAAAATTACCTATAACAAATTTTACATTCTTATATTTAATACGATAATCAATCAACTTCGTTTAAACGAAATAAAATAGTTATTCGTAATTATAGCGTTATAATTAGTTAAATATCATTCCAAATCTTAGCATTATTTTTTTAGCATATTCAGATATTTTTTCAGCATTTTTAGCATTATTTCAAGCCCCATTTAGCATTAAAATTATTTTCAGTTGTGGCCACACTGCTTCACATAGGAAGTAGCAACGCGGTTGTTGAAGAAATTCCACAAAAAACCGCAAGATTATACGGTTATCCGTGGCAGATCAGTCAACCAGTGCGAGCGAGACGAAAAACTCTCGAAGGCCAAACAACACGTACAAGCCTGACCGCACTTAAGAAATAATTACGACGACGCGAGAGATGTTCCTCAACCAAGAGCTGCTTAACGACGATATGTATGTATATATTTACGGCTTTATGCTCCTTATAAGAACAACATGAATTAACATATACTTACATAAATAAAGACCACTTTCGTGCTGAAGATTCAAGAGTTGTATAGTTTCCATTCAAACTACATCCTTAATTTGGTAAAAGATTTGTATTACATATACATATACTATATATGTATTTCCTGGGATTGCCGATTATTTCCTTTAACTGTATTATTTTCTGAATTACAATTGATAAATCAAAATTACAATTGACACTTTCTAAATTTCAAATTGACGAATCTAAATTACTATTAAGCTTTCTAAATTACAACTGTAAAAGGTGCAGAAATAAGGATTACGTAGTAAATATATACATATCGCACCTTATCAACAAGAGGGTATTAATTTAAAATTTTTGAAATTTCACTTTTTGAAAGACATCAACTAACAACATCAATAGGTATCTACTGTAAAAATTTCAAAGTATTCCTATTACTCTTTCATCTTGAAAACCACATTTGAGACCATTTTTGGAAAAATTATATAGTTTTGAGAAAATTGATGAAGAATGTTTTTTTCATTTGTTTTATAAAATTACACCATAGTATATTTTCTTTAATAATAAAAGTAATAGATATAGATGTGCGATAGCTTTCCGTGAGCACCTGCCATTACGGCCTTATCTCACGGGTGCCAAAGCACCGGGTGTGGGTTAGACGCCAGACCAACGCCCCCATGTACCCTATTAGAATGAACCTATGGCCCACTCCATAAGGCACATAGGTTGCAATCTTTGAATATAGTTATCCCTGTACTATATTCAATTACCTTGCTGAGGTAATTTGAGCTATCTAAACTCTGCTGCTATGTCCGTGCTCATAGCAGCTTCTGTTGAATGGCAACAGCACCTAGAATAGTGTCTGGCTGACCGCGTCAGACCAATCACTAGCATTGATTTCACACTGGGAAGCCAAGACTATTCTCCCAGCGATTTTGGTAGCAACCACAGCCACCACGATAATTCTCCGGCTTCCACGCTAAGGTGTTGTGTATACACCCATAGCGAGGTCCCCAAGAGAATTCCTCAACCATTGCCGGCACAGCTCAACCACTCATCCGAGATGAACCCATGCCTGTGTCGCCAAATAACCAGTGCCTTCTCCACACATACCAAAATCATCCCTTTAACCCCGTGGGGTATACCCCATTGGGGTAGGACGAACTCGGCATTTTAGCAAAGGAAACTGACGACCGCTACATGCACTCAAAACTTCAAAGCAGCTCGACTGTCGGGCAACCGGCACCCGTGGCATCAGAAGTAGCCTCTGGTCAGACCTCGAAGTTCCACCACAAGGGCTTCACCTCTATCGTCTTTTGAACTCAAGGGCAGTTCTAGGTGACGCTTCACCTAACTGACATCAACAGGACCTGTCTTCCTTTTATAACTATGTGCACATCCTTTGCTCTGTTGCCAGAGATCGGGTAGTAACACATAAGTTCTATGGGTAATGTACCAAAGGTACGTCAATGAAAAAAGCCACATCACCCCAGCTGGGGCCCCGGGGTTGCCACACCCGTAGTCAAAAATAGACTCCCCTGGGGGGAGTAATAGATACATATGTTTTTATTTGAACTCACGGGCCTGGCCCACGATGTCGACAAGAAACTTTCTATAGCTTACTTGCCGACATCGCGCGTCAGGCCGTTAAAGTTTCTAAACTTTTTACCCTCGACGTGAATAATTAGGATGTACAGAAAAAGACAAAAATGTTTGTTGCCGCTTATACCAATCATCACAACAATATTGTTCACTTCCTTTCAAGTAGTTCCAATGAGTGCATTTATTAAGAGAAATATACAATGGGAAAAGAACTTTATATATCCTAATATATTCAAGATATCGAAAAACTGAAAACAAATTTAAGAAATGTACACATTAATCATATTTAATCGATCAATAACTAAATTTTTTGAATGTTCTATGCGGGGAACCAGTAACCGTCCGACTATATGTATAAACAAAAATTTAACTATACAAATCTATTAACTTTATTCACGTTTAAAAACAATCGGTTATGTTCTGCATTTCACGTGAAATTAAATCGTTGGGAAATTGTTGTTATAAATACATATTTCCAACAATTCTATGAAAATTCCTTATGGTTGTATGTAGAGTTTATTCCTTAATTGTATATACATACATACATACATATGAATGTATAGACAAGGTGGATATCTACCTCTATATAAAATATGAAGCAAATTGGCAACCAAACTAAAAAACACTTTTTGGAACTGTATTTTGAAATCCATTGCACACCATAAGGCCAATTAAATTCGCCTCTGCTATTACCTCATAAAATAAATTCTCTTAAATTTCATGTTTCAGTAAATGTTGCCATGCTCTTAAAAAGCTTAGAACTTTTACACTAAAAAATTACTTACGAAAATCAACAAAACATGCAAAATGTACAAATCGAAAAGTATTCGAATCAGCCGATTTTTAAATTGTAAAAAAAATCGGACTATTCGACATTCGAAAAATCAAAAAAACCGGATTTTAAAACCGGTTGAAAAACCGAGTCGATCACCCTAATATTGACACTTGAAATTTGTAAAATTAGTGTATTTTTATACAGACTATGTACAACAATTAACACTAAAATTTTAAAAAATATAATCAGTTAATGCAATTCTATTTTACTATATTCTATATTCTGTATCTTGGAAACCATAAGAGGCAAACTCTTGAAATTTTTAAAAACGGTAAAACCAAAAAAACCGAAAAAAATCGCTAAAAACAAAAAAATCGCCAGAACGAAAAAAAGCAAAAAACAAATTAAAAAAAAATATTTAGGCTAAATTTCGTATTGAATTACATGTCTAGTGTCCATATGGAACCCTTCGTGCGCGGGTCAAAGTCGCACCTCACTGAATTTATTCTTTTATTCATTTGTTGTTGATTTCGTTTGTCATTAAGAAAGAAGTCTTTCATTTTATATCAAGCTAAAAATTTCAACAGAAGCTAAAAAAAGCGTGGTAAAAATTAATTAATTAATGTGTTCAAAAAAGTATGAAGGTTCGTCAAGGGGAATTATTTATGAAAAAAAATTCAATACGGCAATGTTCTCTCTTTCCCGAAAGTGTGAAAAAAGCAATATTTTTACGTTTCTGGCAAATGTCTTGGGAATAAAAAAAACATCATGTTACCGACAGAATTGAGTGTTTCATCAAGAAGCGGACATATGTAGATGGATTGTCAGAATCAGGGGTTAGAAAATAGGTGAACTCGATTGAATTATGTATATATTACACCATTAAATTGTTTTGTCTTCTGTATACATACTATCTTTTTTATTACACTGAATTATTTGTTTTGCATTATTCAAATTATAAAATTATTACTTACATATATTTTTGGTATTAATTTTACTTTAAGCTCATTTTTGTTATCAAAAGAAGATACATAATATATTTTTTTTAATGAAACGGAACAAATACATTTAAAAGTTATTTCATATTATTAACGTCTGTTTTTGTCTCTTTGTTTAAAAAAAATATTTATGACGATACGATCTTTTGTTTCAGAAAATACAAATGCAAAAGAACGTAACAGACATATCTAACTTGAAAAATATTTCGATAAATATTAATATCGTTTTTTTTCGAAATAGTTTAGTTGTTGTGTTTTAGTTCCATATTGCATCATTTGTTTCTATTTCTAAAGTAGTTGTTCTCATTTAATAAAGTTTTTTGCTTCTCCTGCAAAATTAGAAGAAGTGATGGATTTTACGTATTTTTGGATTTTCGACGACGATATGTATGTATATTAGTACAGTTTTCTAAAATGTCTGGTACAATTTTTACTCATAACATGTTCACCCTCGTTCCAGTTGTCGACATTGACGTCACTTTACCACAATATCCAAAAATTGGGACTTGTGTAGCCGCTGTCGAAAACAACTGACTTCTTCCTGTTGGCAGGTTTATGCTATTTTCTAGACCTTATGGAACGGAAATAGATTGCCAGTAGGACAAAATTGTTGTCGAGAGCGAGTAAACAAGCCTCAATATATTGGTATTGTGTTAAATAGATGTCGATAGCGACAACTGGGGTTTAATGGTCGCTTTTGATAACGAGCTGATTCGATCACGTTTTTTCAGTTTGAGATTATGGCATTCGCTATCGAACAATGTAATAATATGATTCGATATCGAGTGCCATAATCTCATATTATTACATTGTTCGATAGCGAATGCCATAATTTCAAACTGAAAAAACGTGATCGAATCAGCTCATTATCAAAAGCGACGATTAGAGCCCTAGATTAAGGGTGACTTAAACAAATTGATGAAGAGACAAATTTAAGTTGCTTTGATATTACAGTGTTCTATTTGGGCACGATATCTCTGAATCCACGAGATAATAGGCTGACCGTGTTCTTGAAGCCATTGGAAATTATTCTCAATATTTTTATTCACATTTTCCTCTAGATCAGCTTGAGCTTCAGCACTGAACTTTACTTCACTGACTAGTTCTAACAATTCCTCTTTTACATCTTGGCTAAATACATTTTCAGAAATCTGGCGAATGAGCTTACTTAAGTTAAAAGAGCCACTCTTTTTGTCTGTACTGTCTGTAAAATTAGCAATAACTTTCCAGTTTGTTTTCAAGAACTTAATGAGAGCAAATGTGGCAATCTTGTCATGCTTATCGGCATACTGCAGCATTTTAACGCGATCAGCAGGAGTTAATATATTTGAATAATCAATGGAGGCATTTAGAATCTTCATAATATGATTTTCATTTCTAGAGCAGCGCAAACCCGATAATAAATTATTACGTTCCACTTTATCTGTAGTAGTCAATAGCTTCTGATAGAAAAAATCAAACTGCCCATCGCTGGACTGTCTGAGACCATTACAATAGGTGTTCCAATGTTCAAATGAACCTAAGTCTACGGTTCTGTTAATTATAGCCTCCAGTTCATTATTGGTTTGGTGTAAACATTCTTTTAAACCAAATGAACAAGCCGTCCTTACAAGAACTATGCGCTCAGCTGCAGGGAAATTATCCTTTTCAACACTTAATCTTTTAAAGATTGGTCTGATCAATTCTGTTGCAAACCATTTGAAATCAGCTTCATCCGTAAGATAATGATTGTATTTTTTGATTATTGAGTTTGCTTTATTCCAGGCCCAGTAGTCGTCTTCTTTTTTTAAATAAGTCAACATATTTAAAAGTATGGAATGATTCAAACGATTAGAAAAGCATAAGGCAGAGGCATCATTCATGAGTTGTGCACGATTTCCAGCAGGAATTTTAAATGGGTATTCAGTTTTCAAGGATTTAATGAGAAGCTTGTAATTTTTCTCGTCATATTTGATGCGACACAAACTAGTCAATTGTTTGTTAACTAACAACCAATTGTCTTTGGGAATATCAACATCAACTTGCGTTTCAGTTACATTTGGCAAGTAGTGAGTGGCTTCTGTATCACTGAAATTATGATTTGAAGCAGTTGCGTAATTGATGGGAACATACCAGGAGTTGCCCTTCAAAGTCTCGTCACTTCCGTAGGGCTCTTGCTTAACGCTAAAACTACCACTCTCATAATCGCGCGTAATAGTCAATAGAGGGTAGCCACCCTGTTGAGTCCAAGTGCTCATCATTTGGCGGACTGTGGCAGGTAGTAGATATGTTTTATTTTTCTCTTCCGCCGCCTTTTGAATAGCTGCAAACAAATCGTCCTCCGTAACTGCATTGTACTGACTGTTGGAAAATTAAAGTAACGATTTACGTACAAATTTACAATTAAAATTTATAACACTTACCTATATTTCAAGAAGTCTTGTATGCCTTTTTGGAACACTTCTTCGGTCAACGCATGGTACCACATTAACAAAACAAAAGCAGCCTTATGACCGGTATGAGGAAAATAATTTACTTTTGCAATTTCATCTGGTATTTGGACATAAAATGTTAGGGGGCTGGTCGACTCAGGGCCTTCAGCACTCAATATACTTTCATAATTTTTCCTCTGAAATTCTTCCAACTTATGCCATCCCGGATAAATCTGAAATTTCGATATTTAATGTTTTAGTAAGATGTAGAATCATTACAAAATTATATTTACATTATCCAAAGCTTTATTCCAAAACAAGGCGGTAAGACCATTTTTCAACCATACGTGTGTCCACCACTGAAGTGTAATATGATCATTGAAAAATGCTTTTGAAAGCTGTTCACTAAAAGCATCGATTCGTTTTTTCATGATATATTTTTTTTTGCCCTCATCACTAGCAATGCTTCCATGGACATCCAAGGGAACGGCTAAAAGGTTTCCCAACCATTCACGGCCAGTAACTTCGTTTAGATACTTTATCTGCATTGATGTAATGTAAGATCTATCTACTTTTAAGTCCATGCCGGGAGGGCTATAATAATTATGGCTCATACCATTCAAATCTTCTGTTTTTTTAATGACTAAGTCGAACACAAGTATTTTCACTTGATAAGTTGTAATAGGAAGTGGTGTTAAAAAGACTGTTTTGCCCTTGCTAAATCAGATGTCAAAATTTAGTTCCAAGGTTATTGTCTTATAAAGTTTTTATTTACAAATAAATTTACCTTGACAGACGTTCGTTAGGTCTTGAGTTTGAAATCGCCGTATAATTTTCACTATGATGTACAGTAATGTTAAACTTGGTGCGATGACTTGGTTCATCATAACAAGGAAAACCTCGACGGGCGTATGTAGCTTCAAATTTACTTTCAGCATAATAACTGCAATTATATAAAAATAAAAATAAATCATAGTAACTACAATTAAGCAAAGTTTCAGATTTAGAATTATGATTTTCTGATTTTTCGAGAAACGAGCAAAAGTAAATTGTGTTTCCTGCATTTCCAAGAAGATTTAATTCGTAAGGAAATAAAACTTACTAGGATCTAAATTAGACCACTTCACTCCTAGTATGTCTTTATTTATTATAAATACATGTGTACAAAGCAAACACAAAGGAGAATGCTGCCCTTTTTTCAAGCAAATTTAAATCGCTTTTTACTACTTACTACAGAAAAATACCTTTTAAACCATATATGTTTCACTAATATTGGTGGACGATGAGATACTTAAAAGTGTACGGCAAAAAAATGTTTGCCGTATTTATATATAAGAATTACCTGAAATAATGAGTCCCAGTAAAAAAAAAATGGAAGTCATTCTGAAGGAACCACATTTTCATTGCTTCCAAAATATCGATATTTTTAATATGCCGATAGTTAGCAGAAAACCAAGTAAAAGTTTATTTAATCACACAAAACCTTGTAGTTTTTCCATAGTTTTACTAAATACTCACCAAAATGTTAAAAAAATCGATTTTTTGAAAGAAATTTATGAACTAATTTTGGCCTAAAATTTAGAAGTTATTTGCTTAAATTTACATGAAAACACTGTTTCGCGTTTAAATTCGTATAAAAAGAAACGAATTGTTAAAATATGTAACTTTTTAAAGTTTTTCCTAGATGAAAATATTACCATAGAACACAAAAAAGGAAATTTTTCTTAAAATCGCTTCTAATTCGGTGACTAGGCATCGAAAAAGAGAACTTCTTGCAATGACAACCCTATGTAAGAATCATTAGATCGGATCGAAATTTGAACTACTTCCAGACTGCAAACTACATTTTCATGACTTCTTTGGAGTGTCTTTTTTTTACTGGGGTAGAGCTGCAAAACCTATCGGTAGTACTATCGATAGTATCGATAGTTTTGTTTTAAGTGAAATCGCGATAGTTTTTTCACTATCGATACTATCGACAAAAAACAAGTAATTAAAAGATTACAAATCGAGGTCGGTAAACAGTAGCCGACGGCAGCTTATATACGAGTACATAGTAGCACGAGTACTACATTTTTGCTCACAAAAAAGCTTTTTTTAAAATCTAATAAAACATGGAAAATGTCAATTTTAATTAATCTCTATTTGGAAAAATTAAATTTTTGTTTTGAAAAATGCATCTGATTAATTTGCTTTTGTTCTGACTGACTCTCGTCAGTTGTGTTTTGTATGTATTCACGTGTGCGTTTGGGTGTACAATACATTTGAAAACCTAGATGAGAAAAATCTTCTAATGCATATGCATTTGTACATTAGTGTCCTGCACAAGACATCTTATAAGAACTTTCAAGACACGAGGGATTTTTCAAATGCTTTACTATAGCGAAATCTTATAAAACAAACGTTAACAACACTGTTTGCAAGAAATTTGTTTGAGTATTGTAGGTATAAGAGTAAAAAAGAAAACACTTAGTGACGGAAGAATTTGTGATACTTGATTCTTTCTACGCATGAGCGCGTGTACAAACGTCATGCATGTATGTGTGTATGATCTCCCTGCAGAAAGTGCGAATAGTGAAATTGTGGTGATTTACTAGTGACGTTGTCAGTAGCACTAGTGACACAAGTGTACCCCAGCCAATGGTATCATCTATTGACATTTAACATTAGCTTTTCATTGACAATCCACCACTAGACTATATCACTACTAACTTAGTAGTTCTTTCGGGACCACATGGAGACATTGGCACCAAAGATTCACTAGTGAATTTTAGGGGCTCTAGTCTACAATATCGATATATCCAATCTCGTTGTCAATAGTAAACTTATAGTGATTTTCTAGTGACATTGTCAATAGTGCTACTGACTAGGTGTACCCCAGCCAATGCAAATGCCTACTGACAAATAACATAGGGTTTTTATTCAAAATCTATCAGTAGACTTTAGCACTGTTGAGAAGGTAGTTCTTTTACGACCATATGGAGATATTTGAACCGAAGATTCACTCGCAAATTTTAGAGACCCTCGTCTACATATGTGACAGCGCATAGAGAAAGGGACCTAAGGTTAAAAAAAGCAATTTTCACTTTTTTTTATGTGGACAACATCTGAGCAATGAATGAGACCGATCACATGCCCCAAAAGTGTTCCCTCCCAGAGATATGCGCGTTTTATAGTGTGATGGTACACCAAAGATACACGTATTTAAATCTTTAAAATGGCTCTCCTGAACAAAACCGGTTTTTACCCTTTCTATTTTGAGCGTCACATATATTTATTTAATATTATTGCACAACATAATAAAAAAGAAAAACAAACTATTTACGCGTTCATTGACAATATCACCAGAAATACACTAGAAATGTCGTCTCTAACGTATCTCTACTCGCGCATAAAAGGAAAGTTGTCGACATTTTAACTAGTGCAATTGTCGCTGGAGAAAGAGTATTGACATAGAGCCATATGGTTCTAGGTCGACTACAGGGCTTTTATTTTTCTGCGCACATGCAAAGGCACACACATGAATTAATATTAGTTGTATGCGGTTAACCACATAATAGCTTACCATCTACTTATTACATACACACTCAAACGTACAATATGAAAAATAACAAGCATACACTAATCAACAGTACTTCTTTTGAGTGTTTGTTGCAAACAAGCTGTCTTGTCGACATCGCTTGTTAACACTGATATACACGTACACCAATACATCCATCGTGCTTCACTTATGTATAGTACGACAGCATTTATTATTGGTTTAGTATAATACATGCGACGTGAATACATTTAAAAATCATGACGTATTTACATTTAAAGACTGTTTACACAGGTCTCTAGTACATATGTACATTAGAGCGACTCAACTTGTATGGAAGAGAAAAAAGTGATTTTGTTACCCCTCTGAAAATAAAGCTTGATATGTTTTATGATGATTCCCAAAATATTTTGGTTCTAGCGTTGACCATCCGTGAGCTGGACCATTTTTAAAAAAGGTCTTTTTTTCAGTTTTTCGAATTTTTTTGTACTTTGCTCCAAGACGACATAATTAAAATTTGGTATCATCGAAAAGAGTTTTTGAAGCAGCATCCAATGGTATATAAAACTTGACCATTTGCGACCTACTAATTAAGATGTTTAACTAAATACATATTTTCGTTTCGGGTTTTTATACAAATTCTAAGTATTTGGAAACAATGTTTTTCTTTTTAAATTGAATCTATTTTAAAATAATGTTATTTTATTATATTTTTGTAATTATTCGCATAAAACGAGAAAATCGCGATATATTTGATCTTTTTTTAATATAAGCAATATGGGTATCAAATTTTTTCATTTTTCAATTATAATAATCTGGTGATAAGCAAAAGACCTGTTTTTAAATTTAGGATGCTGTGAGATATATTTAAGTTTTCAAATATTAATTTTTTTTAATTAAAAACATATTAATAATCTATTAATTAATGAGAGGTATACCATAAATTTATAACAACAGACAAGGAAAAAGAAGTTCGCTCGTAGGCACTAAAAATTATTCTCGAGGCACGCGATATTAAAAAATTCAATATTTCAAAAATATTGTTCGAGTGCGAATCCTTAAAATATATGAAAAATTGTAATAAAATTTGTCGCATTACTGAACCACCTTGTATACAATTTTATTCCCATAAGTGTTTAAAAGATCTTTGTGATTCTGAAGAAATTATTGAAATACTATGTAAAGTCACAATTTTTTTAATTTTTAGTTCAGTTAACTAGTTTAATTTGTTCTGTTAGTAACTATTTTTCTTGTTTCATATATCTATTCAACTAAAAAATTAATATTTGAAAACTTAAATATATCTCACAGCATCCTAAATTTGAAAACAGGTCTTTTGCTTATCACCAGATTATTATAATTGAAAAATGAAAAAATTTGATACCCATATTGCTTATATTAAAAAAAGATCAAATATATCGCGATTTTCTCGTTTTATGCGAATAATTACAAAAATATAATAAAATAACATTATTTTAAAACAGATTCAATTTAAAAAGCAAAACATTGTTTCCAAATACTTACAGCCGTATTCATAAAAATTTTAAAACGCGTTTCAAATATTGTTTAAAGAAAATTCGCTAAAATTGTATTCATAATAGAATTTTAGCTTAAAAAACGGTTCTTAAACCTTGCGTAAATCAGCAAATTTTAAAATTGACTGCCCCCATGTTTAAACCAATTATAAGATGACGTTGTTGTAATTCTGCTTCGTTTTTGTTTACATTTTTAACTTTACCTGTATGTACATATGTGTGTATGTATGTATGTACTTATGTATTTATGTATGTATGCATATGCCAGTGTTATTTAGAAGAAAACAATGTAATTTTTTTTATAGAAACTATTGCCGAAATAACAAATATACTCCAAAGAATATTTAAAAGAAAAGGAGCGATCCAGTTTCCATTCTCAGTCATTGTTTTCTCATTTTATGTGTTAACAAAAATAGTATAATTGTAGAAAATTAACTAGTGATGTATAAACAGTCAAAACAAACAAAATAAAGCTCGTTATTCTAGTGCTTCTTTATCTGCAATAAAATAAATAATATAAAAAGCACTTTTAACAAAGATTTGTTGTAAACTTTTTTTTATCATTTTATTAAATACAAGTTGGAACATTTCTTTTATTTTATAGAAACAATATTTCTCTGAAAACCGACAAATAAACAAAATAGACACGAGTACTTTGTGAGTTAACAATCGTTGTTTTGCAGAACTAATATGCAAGTGACAAATAAAGAATACAGTGTTGCCACGATATTTTAAAAAAATCTAGTTAATTGATTTTTAGTTAAAAAACTGATTATGAATACCAATATTTAAAAAACGTTATTTAGCCTTAAAACGTTTTTTAACTAATATGAATTTTAAACCTCAATCAACTTTTTTTTATGAATATGGCTGTTAGAATTTGTATAAAAACCCGAAAAGAAAATATGTATTTAGTTAAACATCTTAATTAGTAGGTCGCAAATGGTCAAGTTTTATATACCATTGGATGCTGCTTCAAAAGCTCTTTTCGATGATACCAAATTTTAATTATGTCGTCTTGGAGCAAAGTACAAAAAAATTCGCAAAACTGAAAAAAGACCTTTTTTAAAAATAGTCCAGCTCACGGATGGTCAACGCTAGAACCAAAATATTTTGGGAATCGTCATAAAACATATCAAACTTTATTTTCAGAGGGGTAACAAAATCACTTTTTTTTTGAGTCGCTCTAATGTACATATGTATATAATTTAAAGCAATGAGAATGTAGTTCTTCCATAAAAATGAATTAAAATCTTTTTATTGACTAACTATATAATGCTGATAGTATAATTACATATTTACTCACTGTTCTTTGCCATCGCCGTCAATATATTTCTTCAGGACAAGACCTTTTCCGTCATCAGATAATTTGCCACTATAAATAATAGTCAATCTCCACTTAGTACCTTTTAAAAATTTGCGTTTATTTTTACGTGTTAATTTTAAAAACTCCCTTATCACTTCGTATTCATAATTTAATTCTTCTGAAATGCTTGTACATAGATTCAAAATGGTGGCAATTGAAATCTTTAAATTTTCACCCGCATGAAGAGAAATACTTTTAGTGTCATTTCGCACTAAAATGTCTATTACCACTTGGCCTTGAAATACTTTTTCATCTATGTCAGCTTTTGTTACGTTAAGTATGATTTCGTAGCGTTTCGGGTAGGTTTCATTAGGAAGGCGATAATTTAGGGAATTATTAGAACTTTCCGCAGGAATATTATTTGATTCACAATTGGCTAAAGCGACAACTAAAGTCAAAAGCCAGACTAAAGTTAACTTCATATTGCTAACGGTTCCAAACACGATATACTTTTAATTTCCAACTCCAATTTCGAGGCCTTTTATACTGTTTGGAACGGAACAAATATCAAAAAAATTCGCTGTTCAAAAAAAATTTGGAAAAGTTAAATTAAAAAAAAAAAAAGTTAAAAACATTACACAATACAACATTTTTCACCTCATTGATTTGGGACTCAATTCTCAGAATTGCAAGTAAAAGTTGCCCCAAAAATAAGAATATCTGCATCATTGGTTTAGGCAAGTTTCGCTGTATTAATAATTTAATGGCCATACGAATTTTTTGTGTTGCTATTCGTACGACTTTTTGCGGGATTGTCCCGCTTTTTTAAATTAAATCATGCGTACTGTCCGGTATTTAAACATCCCGATTCTTTTAAGTTTTATTTGTTGATTTTTAATTTAACACAAGCAAGTTTCAACTAATAAAGAATAAGTACATCTTAACAGATTCACGCCATATAGGTAGTACAAGACGAACAAGTTGCACATGCAAATTTATATTTGCATGTTGTAGTACTTAGTCTAATATATGTTTGCGCTTGTTGCTCTAAACTATACCGATTATAAGCTAAACGGTCGATTGGTTACCGAGTTGCAGGACTTTTTCTGAAAAGTTCTTAAAAGTAAAGAAAAAATTAAAACACTGCAATGCTGGTAAATTATGTGAACAGCGCAGGTTTGCCATTTTAGCACTTTTTTTCTTCGTTTAGCACTAAAGATTTTGAAAAGTGCTATTTTAGCACTTTCCTAAAAATATTTGGCATTTTTTTATTTCACTAAATTTAAAAATTTTCCATAGATAATTTATTTATCTTCATTGGGTGTTTAGCATGACAGATGTCATATAACTGAACCGGTCTGAGATACACATAAATAAACAAACTTGTTTTAAGGTTTATTCTTCTTAAGAGAGTGGTAATAAGGTTATTGATCAGCTTGACAAAAAGCACAGTCAAACCTAAAAGTGAGCCCAAGACTTTAGTTGTCGGTTATACGATTATGTTTCAGTAAAACCATACAACGTATGCAATTGGTATATCTGTTCATTAAATCGGTACGTGCGATTTATCTATGAAGAAAATAAATAAATTTTACTTAACTACTCTATTTAACACTCTTAAAGGGTTTTCTGTCTTGGTGTTTTATTGGCAGCTGGATTCAAAATTTATAAATTAAATATTTCAAGCGGCATAATATTATTAAATATGTTATTGTTCACATCGTTGGGGTTACGTAAATACGTTAAATCTCGCACAATTTACAATGGAATGATTAATACAAATCTTTCAAAAAAATACATATGGCGAAATTTTTCTTGTAACGGGTGTTTTTTTAGAGGTATAGAACTTCGAATTGAAATAAAACACAAGAAAATCGTTTTAATGTCCATCAATTTGGCTTTATTGGAAGGATAATTTTATGCCATTAATGTTTAAATATGATTTCGGGCATGTGGCCGCCGCGGCTGGCTCGAATAAAGCCAATTCTACAGGTCCAATTTTCAACCACTTTTTCGAGCATATGGGGCCGTATGTTGGCAATAACGCCACGAATGTTGGCTTCCAAGTCCCCTAACGTTTCTGGTTTGTTGGCGTAGACGAGCGACTTCACATATCCCCAAAGAAAATAATCCAATGGTGTCAAATCACACGATCTTGGTGGCCAATTGACAGGTCCGTTCCGCGAAATTATGCGCTCATCGAATGTTTCCTTCAATAAATCGATTGTGACGTGCGCTGTGTGGCATGTAGCGCCGTCTTGTTGGAACCACAACTCATCCACATTCATGCCATCCAATTCGGGAACAAAATAGTCGGTTATCATGGCTCTATACCGGTCTCCATTAACGGTAACTGACTCTCCAGCATTATTTCGGAAGTATGGCCCAATGACTCCACCAGCCCATAGAGCACACCAAACAGTCAGTTTTTGTGGATGTAATGGCGTCTCAAGGGTCTCATGTGGATTCTCTTCACTCCAAATGCGGCAATTTTGCTTGTTGACGTAGCCATTCAACCAAAAATGAGCCTCATCACTGAACAAAATTTTGCGATGAAAATCAGCATCGAGATCAATCTCATTTTCGGCCCATACACCAAAATCACGACGCATTGCATGGTCTCGCGGCTTTAATTCTTGCACAAGCTAGATCTTGTAAGGTCGCAAGCCAAGATCTTTGCGCAAAATCTTCCATAAAGTTGATGGACAAAGCTCCAATTGCTGTGCACGGTGGCGAATCGATTCATTCGGGTCCTCTTCAACACTTTGCTCTACAGCGGCAATTGTTTCTTTGGTGCGCACTGTTCGACGTCTCTGCGGATGCGTATTATCACATAGAGTAAACGTAGTGCGAAAACGATCCATGGTTAACCGAATTAATTGCTCTGATGGACGATTATGTCGACCATAAAATGGACGGAGCTTGCGGTAAACTTCGCGAACTGAACCATTATTTTCGAAATAAATTTGCACGATTTGCAAGCGTTGTTCTTTTGTCAACCTGTTCACGATGAAATGGCAAACCAAACTAAATATTAATCACTTGACAGCTGACAAAATGGCCGCCAGTTAAAAAAGTGATGCCAACTTAAAGTTCTATACCTCAATAAAAAACACCCATTAGTAAAAAAACTTTACATAATACTTTCTAATTATTGCAAGTGTATGGGCCACTTAAGAAATAAGAGAAATTAAAAATGTTATGTGATTTTAGCACTTGCTTGTGTGTGCTGTAGAACATTTTAGCACTTTTATTTCTACAATCTAGCATTTTACCTCTTACATCTTATGGCAACACTGGAACAGCGCCAGCTTACCAGTGTTTCCGTATTGCTAGGGTTTTTATTTGTTTAGTTTTACATACTTTTCAGAAAAATTCCTATAACACGGTAACCAATGGACCGTTTAGCATAAAATTAGTTTTGACGAAGTAAAATAACCACAATAATAATACAAAATTTAATGCGGCTCATTGACACCAGAGGCGCTGCAACATTGCACTTCCTTTCTCTCCCTTCCTATCAAATTATTAAAAAAAAAATAATTATTTGAAAGTGCTATATTGAATTCAAAATAAGATCGGTTAAAAATCTCCAACGAAAGATCTGGGGGGTTACTCTCTATCGCGATGCGAAAGAAAAATGGTACCATATCGATCAATTTGTACCCTTTAATGCGTTATCGTATTTTTCTTACGCATCTAATTTTTCCCCTTTCGCAAATCTGGCATCACCGTACTCTGTAATACGAAGCGTATGTCAAAATCGTTCGTTAAGCTGAAATATTTTGCGCTAACAAAATATCAAACGCAAAGGAAACGAATAATGTAAGAAAGCACAAATAAATTTTTATATTTATGTTTATGTAAGTATGTATCTACATATATTAAATTATTATTCTTTTAGGGAAAAGCCAAAAAAGTTACAGACTCAGCAGCGACAGTTCGAAATCTTAGTTGATTATATGGTCCAACACAGCGATTTGGCCAAGGGACAGCTTCAGTGCGGAAATGCCAAACAACGTGCCAACAATTTGTGGACAAAACTGGCGGACGATCTTAATTCCAATGGACCTCCTGTAAGGGATTTGGCTGGTTGGAAAAAAGTAATGTATTACATATTTTATATAAAATGTGCAACTAAGACATTAAAATTTTGTATATGTGTTTTCATGTGCGCATATACATAAATATATATGTAGGTTTGGTCTGACCTAAAAACCCACACGAAGGTTAAGATGCGCAAGAACAAAATAAGCATTTCCAGCACTGGTGATGGTGTCTCACAATATTGCCCGCTTTCTGCTATGGAGGAACAGATAATAAATCTTCTTCATATGGAAGAAGCCGTCAGCGGGCTGCCAACATCAACATGCTTTGGCACAAGTATTAATATTATTCACGATGTTTCGGCAAACAAAGAGCCTGCGGAAGAAGCTTTGTTATCTTCGCAAAATGAAAATAGCAGTTTAATGGAATCAGCGCACGCTACGAAACGTAGCTGTTTGGATGAAAGTTTTCAGACAGCGAAACGTACGCGGCTGTCAAACCAAAACGACCGTGATGTGATATTCTATTAAAAACGCAAGTAGAAAGCCAAGGAATATTCCACAAGGAATCCACCAAACTTTTAGGCGATGTTCAGAATACCTTGAAGGATTAGTTAGATATAATCGGAAAATTTTTGAATTAAAGGAAAAAAAAATTAGCATTTTGCAAAAAAAATTTCAGTTTGAAAAAGAATACAAGCTAAAAAAACAAAAAATTAAAACACAAAAGCTGGAATTGAAAAAGAAAATTTTTGAATTAAAAATGAGAAAAACGATGTAATATTTTTACTGTATGATATACAATGTACATTATGGAAGCCTTTTTTTTAGACAAACTGCAGAAAATCGTGAAGGGGATAGACAAAAAGTAAGAACAGCGATCTCACTTTTTCTCGAAAGTGCAAATAGTTCACGCAGGAAATGCATTGAAATTTTTAAAGTGCGCTTTTTTTTTACTTAAAAACACATATTTTACAGTTTTTCTACTCAAAATGGTGGGTATCGATTCTGTTAGTACAATTCCATCCCCTACACGATTTTGAAACTGAAGGTTGTCGCCAAAAAAAATTATCTCCGTAATGTACATTGCCGTTAATTTCTTATAATTTTGTTATTTTCTTGTTAATTAATCGTTATTTTTTGTTTATGACTTTTATACTTTTGCGTACGAAGTATTTTATATTTAATAGTTTCGTTATTTATTCTCTATTGAGTTTAATTTTTTAATAATATGCAATTTCTAGTTTAAGAACTTTTGAGCACTGAATTTTAAGATCTCAAAATCGTAAGTTTTTTTTTATTAACACTCCAATGAACTGAATTTCTTATATTATTTGTTTTTATAAAAGGCTTTATTTAAATAAAAGTTATCTTCTTAAAATCAAATTGTTTCTAATATTATTCCTTATTTCCTTAGCAATCGTTGTTTGGTCAGCGTTGTTCGTATTGCTGTCAACAGACATTTCAATATGATTTTGATTTTCTGTTTTAGCAATCTCGTGTATTGGCAATTGCACATTAAAGTTAGCACAAATATTGTGCAGTGCACAGCAAACGTTCATTATTTGAACCACTCTTTCAGGTGCGTAATGCAACTCTCTGGCTGCTAACAGGCACCGAAATCTGCCTTTTAAAACCCCAAACACTCTCTCAATTATGGACCTGCCTTTGCAAAACTGTTTATTGTAAAATGTATCGGGTGAGTTTTCAGTTGCGTTTCTGTATGGAGTAAGCAGCCATGGTTCCAGGGGGTAGCCCGAATCACCTTTTAGAAGATTAAAATATAAGTAAGAAAAAAAATATATTAGAATTATTTTAAGTTAATTACCAATCAGCCTAAATCCCTTTTCTCCTCTTTCGAAACGTTCTTTTAATTTTTGCTTTGCGTTAGAAAGGGCCCAAACATGTGAATCATGGCTTGCACCACCGTATCGGCAATCAATAATACTAATTATCATTTTGTGATCACATATCTAAAAATTTAATATCAAAATAAGGTTTAATATGCCAAATGCATACATAAAAGCTCACATACCACCATAGCATTCATACTATGCTTTAACTTCCTGTTGAAGTATAAGTGCTCATTTCTGGAAGGTCGAATCATTTGCACATGGGTGCCATCCACTGATCCAATCACGCCAGGAATGCCACATGTATGGAAAAATCCTCTTTTTATTTCGTTTTCCTCTTCCGCAGCTAGCTCAAATTGTATGTGCTTGGGACACAGTATTCGCTCAATCGCAATGCAAACTTCTTCTAAGCAACGCGACATAGATTGTTGCGATAAACCTAATAAATGGTCTTGACCAATTTGGTGTTGATATCCACCTTGCCCAAGCAGTTTCAAAGCTGCGGCCACTTTTATTGCACTTGGAATTGCTGTTGATCTCTTCGGAACGGTGAGGTCGTGTTGAATAGCGTTTAGTACATATGTATGTACATAAACGCATCTTTATTGCTTTATTGAGTCGAAAGTTTTGTATGAAGCATGATACTTACTCCTATTTTCTTACCTGTAGTCATTTAGGGAGAGTATATCTGATCTATCTCTCAAAATTCTCCTTGTAATACGTTCAAGATTTTCATTTTCTTCCTCAAACCATAATGCCACAGAATCCATCACTATTTATTTTATTTTTTATCAAAAACGCGTACTGCACAAACAATTTTTTTAAAATATTTTAATTTTTATTATTTTGCTTACAAGTTTTGACATTTCATATTGTCATTCTTCGCTATTGTGAATTACGTGGTTCCAGTGTTTCTTATTTTTCAACTTATTTCGCGAAAGCGTTTGCGTCAGCAATACAGAGTACCAATTAGTAGTCTTCGCGCATTTACCTTTCGTATCGAACTGGCTTTCGCATCGCAATAGAGAGTAACCCACCTGGCACATAAAAGATGTATTCCATTTACTCAAACAACGTCATAATTAAAAAAAAACCAGGTTTTACATGAACAGTAACTAACTACTAACTTTAACTAGCGATCTGAACAGTTTAAATTTATGTGGAAAATATATGCATACATACTAGTCTCCTGCACAAGACATCTTATAAGAACTTTTAAGACATGAGGGATTTTTCAAATGCTTTACTACAGCGAAATCTTATAAAACAAACGTTAGCAACACTGTTTGCAAGAAATTTGTTTCAGTATTATAGGTAAAGGACTAAAGAAGAAAACACTTCGTGACGGAAGAATTTGTGATACTTGCTTCTTTCTACACATGAGCGCGTGTACAAACGTCATGCATGTATATGTGTATGATCTTTTATTTTTCTGCGCACATGCAAAGGCACACACATGCATGAACATTAGTTGTATGCGGTTAATCACATAATAGCTTTCCATCAACATATTACATACACACTCAAACGTACAATATGAAAAATAACAAGCATACACTAATCAACAGTACTTCTTTTGAGTGTTTGTTACAAACAAGCTGTCTTGTCGATCGACATCGCTTGTTAACACTGATATACACGTACACCAATAAATCCATCGTGCTTCGCTTATAGTACGACAGCATTTATTATTGGTTTAGTATAATACATGCGACGTGAATACATTTAAAAATCATGACGTATTTACATTTAAAGACTGTTTACGCAGGTCTCTAATACATACACACATATTCCCGTAGCGACATCGTTTGGTGAATATGTACGAGTATGTATGTAGGCATCAGAGTTGGAGGTTGCGTAAAGTTTGTCACTATCAGTACTCATGTACATATATTTATCGCTTAACAACCTAACGCCGGTCACAGTGACCCTGATCGTTACTTACTTGTTAAATACTTCCGTTATTACGCAAGCTGGGCAGTTGTCCGTTTATGTACGTAGGGCCTGTCCAACGATGTCGGCAAGTCGAACTTTTATTCTTTCCCAGGGAGAGTTGTGCTATCTCTCCCTTACCAACGTGCTTCGGTTTCACAAGATTTTTGTTCGTGATGTCCCACTTTGCATCTCTCCAGTACCTGGATTCCATAACTTTTGCGAACCGAAAATCGTAATATTTATCGACATATTTATTCGCTTGCGGTAACGATAATGTGATTCTGCAATTTATTTGTAACGAAAGTGTACATCTGTGGTTTACTCAACGTTTAATTCTATATCATGAGGTATCTCTGAATAGAAAATGTCAAAATAAGCGAAAATCACAAAGAATAATATGAAAATGAATTTAAGCTTGTGATATTATTGTTTTCTTTTTTCTTCAACCGACAGCAGGTATGAACTTCTGAATGCATATACATACATACATATCGTTACCTTAATAAAGAAAGGACCTAACTCATTAATTTTTTTTTAATATCGAGATTTTTTCATTTTTTGATACATTAGATGTTCTTCTATCGAAATATACAAAAATCTCGAAGTCAAAAAAAATAATGAGTTAGGGCCCTACTATATTAAGGTAACGTTATGTAGGATGTGCAGAAAGAACATGCATGCATCGTGCCTTTTTTATAAGTATGCATATAATTAAAAAAAATGTTTTTTAGATCAGAACTTTATCTACTGTTAGATTAGCTTCCAATAATTTATCTAGTTTTTATATTTATTATATATTAAATACAATTGAAAACTTCATTTACACTGTAACGTACATGTATCAAATACTTTTTGTTCGCGCTTTAAAGCACATGTTTATTTTCGTACACAATTCAATTAAAAAATAAAAAATCAAAACTCCAAATAAAAATTTCATTCGCATTCGCAAATTCGTATCCACTTAAGCGAGAGCGGATGCACTATAAAAATACCCGACCAACTGCGGTAGTGTTTGTGTTAAATTTCGTCATTCGCTTACGTTATTGCATCATCCTAAAGGTGCAATCAGACGTGACATAACCACAGTCATAGAAAACAGTCGCTCGAACCAAACTAATGGGTAACACTGTATTCGATTATAGGTGTTTCAGCGTATATCCGGTGAGGTATAAATATACAAATAAAAGAAACAAGAATTAATATTTTGTAATAAATATTGAGACGTAAATCTCTCTTTATTATCTTAAATTTTACTTCATAAAAGGATTTATAATTGCACGTAGTGCATTCTTTGACTTCTGACATAAACATTAGTATAACTAGTGAAATTTGGCAAAACAATGTTTAAATACCGTTAGCGGTTTACTCGTTGAAATGCTTCCAACAAGGTTGAAAGAAAAGTACTTTAAATTTGTATTAAGCACTGAGAGAAAAGTATTAACCGAATCAAACAATTTGTACTTAAACAATAAGTGACTCGCCATAACGCCATAGCTATTATCATAGAAACCAATTGAATTTTGGTTTGGTTATGGCTATGGCATTATGGCCATGTCACGTCTGATTGCACCTTAAGACAGAAGGGATGCACTGTATTTTTTCGGCGCTTTTACCGGACATATTTATTGCTGTGCTTATCTTCATCAGTACGCTTCGTCCAATTATCTTAACAACACGTATGTTAGTTCATTAATTAGATTCTAATTATTAAAGCTGAAACTATTTTGCTTGCGGTTACTGTGACTGACGTTAGGAGCTGAAGGAATTTTATTGCAGAAATATTTTTTGAGGATTTATGGTTTTATAATGTCTTAGCATGATCAAGACATTGGCAGATGGTTGCAAGAGTTGAACTCGGACCCGGAGAGTAATGAATTACCAACTGAGGAGTGCAGAGACATAGAGACGTTCATGTAGACCAAGTAGTTGAAGGTGAATGTAAATCCGAACCCGAAAAAGAACAATATGAGTCAGGGCATGAGTGTGAGGTAGAAAACGTTGTTAGGAAGCAGGTCGAGTGCTCGTCTTCTGACGACCATATAACACAGGCAAAATATAAGAAGTTCTTAGGAAACAACCGAATTCGTTAGTATGCTTTATCTACGGTATGGTATACCAAAAAATTGTGATTATTGCCAAATGAAAATTTTATTTTAATCGCGATTTAATCCTGCCAAAAACAATTTAACGTTGAAGTTCATGATGTTAAGATATATAAAAAAAAGTTATAAGTTAAAAGTTATAAAAGTGTCTACGTTTTCTTAAGCCAAGTGTACCGATTTTCATCGGCTCACTGTTATAAGATAAATTGGACTTATTTCTCAACTAACTGAAATAAAAGGGCATAATTGCATCACACTGCAATGTGTTATAAAGCCATATAGACTTATTCCGAGATTAATTGAGAAATATGTACATTTTGGCTTTTTACTTATGCCTTTATTACAGATGCATTGTGCCGATAGTGGAATCTCAGCTTTATAAAATTTGTGCATATATTAAAGCTTAAATTAAACGTGGCATACCATCTTGCCATAGCCATAACAAAAACCAAAATTCAATTGATTTATATGGTTATGGCAATACAGTGTTGCCCATTAGTTGGTTCGAACAGCTATCTTGTATGGTTATGGTGATGTGCACGTTTAATTGAACTTTAAGAAATAAAAAATGTTGTAGGAATATAAAATTTGTGTAAATCTGTTTTTCTCTTATTATTAATTAAATAAATGCTTGTGTGTTTTATTATTATTATTTAATAATTAAAAAAATAAAATTAAATAAAGGCTCACTATGAGCGACATTACGTGGCAGAGTGACTAAAAAATACGTGTAATGTCTAAGGGTGAATGCGTGTCGTGAAATACAATCCTCAGCAAATAATGCTTTTGGACATTATTTGGGCTTATTTCGATTAATTATATTACCTCTTATTTTTTTTTTTTTTGCAATGCAATTAATTAATTGCTGCAAATATCTAGTGTCTGTTCAAATTTTGTAGACTTTTCAACAGTCACCGATTAATTTTTGACCAGACTCAATTTCTGTTTGTTTGTTTTTTTGTTTTTAAAGAGAAGCAACACTCAGGCAATGAATGTTCACTACTAGTACTAAGTGTTACCTTCTTTAGGAAATGGATAGTGATAGAGAAGACAGGTAGTGCACGCAAAGAAAAAACATAGTTAGTACAATCACAATCGCAAACTATCATTAATGTTTGCGATTATAATTATGTCAAACATGTAATATAAGGAAGCCATTCGAAACATTATATGTTCAGCTATGTGAAGCACAATATATGTTCGTGTTAAAAATTTTATTATGTTCATTACAAGTATGCCCCATTTCCCGTTAACTCTATATATTTTTTTTTTTGTGAGTATTATGATAATTGTCCTTTTGATCATATTGCTATGTTCCTAAGAACTACAATATAAAAAAATAATAGTTTTTTTATTTGCATAGTTTTTTATTGAAAATCAGGTTGTGCAAATACAAATTTTCTTAAAACAACTTATCCTATATGTAAGTAACTATATATGTACATACATATGTACATAGTTTTATGGCGAAGTTCTGGTTGAAAATTTCAAATTCGCATTGGTTTGATTGGCATTGATATGGTGCACCTCTTTTACTGCAAATGAGAAATAAGCATGTACATTGCACATACATACATACATACATATGTAAATAATATGGCCAAATTAATAAAAATTAACTATTTTCGTACCTGCTTCAATAAATACATATATAATAATTAAGGCACTCATTAAAAGTGCATGGAACTAACACCTTTTCTTTGTTGAACATGTCTTTTTTATTAATTTTATTTGACTCACTTTTGCCGGTAATATATTTTATTATTTTCTTTTACTTTGCGATCTAAAGTGTGACTGACGCTTGTATTTAATTTGAGAAAACTGAAGAAGAAGAATTGGTATTTTGGTATGGTATTTTCTATAGAACCATAATTAGTTTGTATTAGTAAAACTATCAACCTAACAAGAAAACAATTTTTTAAGCAAAATATAATAATGACGATAAACATTCTCTTTTTATGTAACATTGTAAAATGTTAACAATATAAACTTTTGACTTTTATTTGTCGAAATATTTAACTTTTATTTGTTGAAGTATGTATATATGTATGTATGTAGGTATGTATATTGTTGTTTAAAATTTTATTCGCCACAAGTTTAGTATGATTGGATCAACTTTAATGAATAATTGAGAAATGACGACCATATTATAAAAATTTGCATACATTTTAATGTGGAGAATAAAAACATAATGTTCGAACTCTATTTTTATTAGAATAACTTAATTCTTTCAACCATATGAGGCGAAACTGAACACAAAATGACCGTAGTGATCATTTCTGAATCATGTTTTTTCTTTGCGTGTGAAGGAAGAGGCAAAGTTTCATTCATTCAGGGCGGTCTGATGTTACATTAGGATTAGTATCCGCCGAAGCCGGCGTAGTTCAGTGACCAGAGTCTATGCCTTCATCTCTTGAACTTTCCTACAACAAATGACACAAAGGCACGGACACTAATTCATGTCAGAAAAAAAATTTAGCGGACTACTTCCAGCTCTGGTAGGTAGTCACTTTCATATGTATATATGTACATATACATACATATACTTATTTATATGAATATATATACATATACATATACTTATGTATATGTATATACATACATTAGGGTGGATCACGAGAAAAACATGTTGCTACCCCTTTCAAATTAATTATCCAAGTATAAAGAAGCATCGGACGCGTCTTCAAAAATCCTTCAAATAACGAAGGACTTTTCAATTTATTTTTCTTTTGGAAGAAAATACAACTAAATGGAGTAAAGTGACCCTGCAGAAAATTTTCTACTTGTGACATGACTTGAGAAAATTGGAGTGTTACCAAAAGCAGGGAGTAGTGTATGTAATTGGTACTCGGTGAGAACAAGTTCGATGTAGTGAAATCCAGGATCTATCTATAAATATAATGTTGATTGCTCCTTCCAATGAAACCGCCAAGTCGCACTAGAACCAGTCTCGTAATTATACTAAGATAATATAACCTAAGCTTAAGTGGTATTTATACTTTTGAAATTCGAGTGCTGCTGTGGTCGAGTGGGTAGTGTGGAAGCCTTTAATGCCGTAGGTTGTCAGTTCGAATCCCAAAAAAATCTCTGCGTAAAAATAAAACATAATTGCACTTGTAACAATACAAAAATTGCAGTTGCATGTCCAAATGACATTTATATATAATTTATATTATCCTACACCGATTAGATTCAGTGACAAGTCACAAGGTGCATACAAAGTATCCATTAACCCCATCTACCGCCATCCGCGTTAGACCTTCAAGCCACAAACTACAAATGATTACAGACTCATGATTTTTAAACATTTCCAACGTACACAGAGAATGAGACCACAAAGTATAAATTGAAATTACCTTAAAATAATAACACACGAAAGGAAAAGTATAGAGGATTGGAGGACTGTGTGAGCGAGACCGTCTGAGTACTCAATTATCTTCCGTCTCGTGACATCTCTGTAAGTACTGTGTGTGGTTTTACATCACTCACTTTCTTCAATTCTGTATACTTTGTGCCCCAAACTCTTTTGGGAGTGTGATAAAAAAACTTTTTTTCATATTCCCACAACTTGAGCCCCTCTAATACACACACATACATGCATATGTATATTATGGTTTAAAATTAAACAAGAAAACTAAAAAACATAATAATTTTCTTTTACTTTGCTACTTATATAAGGTTAAAATATTTATTTAGCAAAGTTGATTCGAAATAACGAGATTGTTGATCAGTGTACATGCATATCGCTCCCTTGCTGCGACACAGTCATATCTCAAAAATTGTGTTTAAGAGTTCGTAATACAGAAAAAATCGTTATATCGTATATAATCTTGTGTAAAGATTTCATTCAGAAGTCTTGTACAAGCACCTCTTGGGAAAAGAAAATGTTTTTATATATTATTCATTGAGTTCCATTTACATTGAAAACTAAAAACTTATTTTCTACAAAACCAACTGCTTTAGAGTTATGCCACTGTTGCAATAAATGAGCGTTGTATACACAGACATACATACACATACACATATGCATATGCGTACACGTGTACATAATTATTCAAATGTTTTTGATTAACAAAAACATCTGTACCAATTTCAAAACAATTCTACTGAATAAAATTCTTTAACTTGTACAAGTACCAAAAAAAACATTGATATGTAGTTTCTAATATCTTTACTAATTCAAAGAATTATGTCGAATTATTTCTTTAACTAGGAGTCTCCACTAGTAATGATCTTGGTATGGGCATCATGTCGGCCATCGCAAATGACTAATGGAGACAGCTCATGTACATGTTTCGTCCATGCTCTGATATCGATCAGGGTTACCGTTCACCCAACTAAAGTCGCAATTTGACCCTTTTTTAGCGGTGTGCGACTTTTTGTGAGATTTTTTTTTATCACCGACTTTTGCGACTTTTTTAATTTTGTTGGGACTTTTTATCCTTTTCGTAAAGGTTCTCACAGAAAACATCAAAATTGCAGTAAATTAAAAAGTTCTTTATTATTTTTATAAAAAAAATCGTCAAAATTTAAAAGCAATTCACAGATTATTGTTCATTTGGAAGCACTTTTATTAATTGTAACCTTGTCAGGTGTACAATGTATTTAAGAAATTTTTCGCAAATTTTCAGTAGAAGTTTTAAAGAATAGTTTTAGCAAAAACAATTTTTTAAATAAATAACAATTGTGTTTTTTGGAGTGCTTATTTTACAAAATTATTTTTACCCGCCGAGTCAGTGAAAAAAGTTGTCGTAAAATGTATGCAGGTGTACACGAATATGTAAACATTTTGAAATTAGCTTTGCTTAATAATAAATTAGCTAAAAAATTAAAAGTAAAAACATGCAACTCAATGCTGACAGCCTTAAATTTAATAGACAAAGATATAGAAGACTGGATTTCTCTTGATGAACTGATTTTTATATACAAAAATTAAATTTCAAAAATTAATATTTATGTTAAGAAAGAACATTACAAAATTTTTTCTTTAATCTAGTACAAAATCGTCGTTGTCGTAATCGAAATTTGACACTCGTAATTAGGCCCAATATTATTGAAGTACACATACATTCATCCAAAATATATGGCGTAGACTTGGGTCGAACTCGTTCACTAGTTCATTTTTGCCACAAACAAATAATCAAACCCATGTAATTTAAATGGGTTTGATGACGGATGAGTAACATCCGTTTCACTTAGACTTTTAGACTTAGAAATTGTTCAACGGCTTTCGATAGTTATCCACTTCCACATAAATACATACATATATGTATTAGAGATATTATTGTAGATTTAATGAACATCCATGCTAATCATCCAATACTTATGGTAGAAAATAAAATTACCATAGCCATCCTCTTCGAAAGGTATGAGCTTACACAAGTTTATCAATGAAGTGTTCCGAGTTCTTGGACTTTCCTTTCCCATAGAACACAAAATATTGCTGGAATTTTGCAGGAATATTGTTTCCTAACGTTTTAATGTCACAGCCAATATTCATATGTCCGCTTTTTTGTCTTGCCAGCAAGGTGAGGAAATATTGCACTGCAACGTTGCAAAAATATGGCAAACATTTCTGTTACGAGTATGTCACCCGGGAACCATAAGGGCGTTTTAGTTTTTTTTTTTTTTTTTTTTTTAATGAACATACTTTTGCCTGAAACGTCCAGAATTGCAAAGAAAAAAAAATTCTCAAAAATTTAATTTTTTTAGACATAAATAATTGAATTTTTGAAAAAAAAAATTTTTGTTGGGAATCGACGTATTTTTACCTGAAACGTAAAGAAACACAAAAAAAATGTCCCCAAGTTAAAATTTGTTTGGACTTAGGGATTTTCATCGGTACTTTTGCCGGTATATGGCCATATGGCATCTGAAACGCGATATATTAATTTAACAAAAACAATTTTGCTAGATATAATATCATCTAATATTTTTTTTGTAATATTAGCTTTATTTCTTTTTTCTTTATTTCTTTACTTTTTGGGTAAATTCGGTAAAATGAGAGGAAATTATAATTTTGCTCAATAATATACAAAAATGCACAAAAGTACGGGAACGCGAAAAATCAACATTTTAATACGAAAATAAAAGTCAATGCATGTGTGCATATATTTACATATGTACGTATACACAAAACTAAACACATACTTATGTACATACACACGCAAGTATTTACTTACATGATTCAGCATACTTACTTATATAGCTTTTTTTATCTTAATTTCATATAAAAACTAATAAAACTTTGTTTGCCACTAGTTTTTAAGCATTTTGTCTACATTTTTCCATTTTTTTAGTCTTAAGGTAAATGTAATTTTTCTTTTTAATTGTATATTTTTCAAACAGCTGATTGATTATGTGTTTGCCCAAACTAGCACGAAGAAAAAGTACGGGCTGTTTCGTGCAAGAAGAAGAAGAACATTACTCTCACAAAACTTCTCTCATTTACCCGATTTTCGAGCATGGGAACGCTTTTCGTGCAAATTGGGATCCCGCGAGATCCCAATGTAGAGTAAAGAAACACACCTATTATAATAATATTGGTACTATGATGCAAATTTAATATTACCAAAATCTATTCCGGCAATATTCCTGCAATATCTAGGCTCACTAGGCCAAGTTCCGGCCAATGCACACAGTGTGTATATTTACAGAAAGCCATTCGAGTTGTTTTTACCCCCCTCATAACTTTGTGTCCCTCGACCGTAAAATTATGAAATGTAAATCATCATTAGAATAAATTTATGTAACCTCATATGCAAAGTTTGAAAGTTTTGCATCGAAAGGTTCCGGAGATATGGAGGTGCAAAAAGTGCATATTTGAAGACATACTCACTGACCTACTGACTCACTCATCAATATTATGAAGTACTTCCGCTATAGCTAGAGATGTGAAATTTGGTACACAAGTAGATCTAGGTGAGCATTGAACTAGAAAAATCTGAAAACATCGAAATTTTAACCAGGCGGCGGGGCTACGCCCATAAACATTAAAACGTATGCTAGTGAGCTGAAATTTGCTATAGAGAGCAATAAAGTAAAAAAAAATTAAAACATGAAAATTTTGGCCAGGAGGGCGGGGCTACGCTTATAAAGGCTAGAATTAAAAAAGCAAATCTAAGGCGCTTAATGGAAGCTATTTTATTGAAATTCGGCATACAAACTGCGATAGGGCAAGCCTAAAATTTTTCACCAAAAAAGTGGGCGTTGACACGCCCATACTATTTAAACTTCATTTTCGTGTACTACGGCTCAGAATATTTAGATATACTATTTCTGTATGTATTATTATCCGTTTGCAACGAAACTTGACACAAATAATAAGCACTGGCCGAAAAAAATCTTAAGTTTGGAAAAGTGGGCATGGTTACGCCCATAAATATTAAAAATTAAAAGCTGCGCTAATTAGCTCAGAAAACAACAAGAAAAACCTGAAAACCCAGAAATTTTAGTCAGAGGGGCGGGGCTGTGCCCATAAAAATTAAACATTAAAAGTTGCGCTTGTGAGCTGAAATTTGATACACAAGTAGGTCTAGGTGAGAAACCAACTAGAAAAATCTGAAAAACCAAAAAATTTTACCAGAATGGGCGGGGCCACGCTACTATTGTTTGAACCTTAAAACTTACAGCCTTATTTATAAAACTTATTAAGGCTATTTAAGAAAAATTTCTTATACAAATTTGTCTTAAAACCCCTTTATAAAGCCTTGAAAAGTTGTATAAATAAGGCTGTTAATATACAGCTTTTAACTTAAGCCATTTTAGTGAAACCTTGCATATACGTTACACGTATACAATACTTTAAACTATCACCTAAAAAAGTGGGCGTGATCACTCCCATAAAATTTTAGACTTGTGCTTAATCTACTTCGGTCTAGCATATTTTAGAAGAAAATTAGCATGAATTATAAGCGCTGCTCACAACAAAATTGTGAGTTTAAAATAGTGGGAGGGGTAAGGCTCATAAAATTTAAAGGTATAATTCGCGTTAGAGGGCTGAAATTTTATGCATAAGTAAATGTAGATGAGTAAGCCAATGGGAAAATCTTAAAACCAATAAGTTTTATCTGTTAAAACTCCAATTCGTACTAGAGAGCTGAAATTTGATACAGAAATAAATCTAGATCAGAGATCACTAAGAAAAATCTAAGAAACCAAAAGTTTCAGTCAGGGGGTGGGAACAAGCACTATAAACTCAAAATTAAGTTCAATTTTATTGAAGCTTTTCATACACATTGCACTTATCCAAAGTAAAAATTTCCTGTTTTGAAAAGTGGCCGTGACTATACCCATAAATCTTAGCTTTTTCTTTCATGTACTTCGGCTTAGCAGTTTTTAGTCTATTACTCATGTATTTCCCATTAGATTTTTCATACAAAACTTCACTTGAACCATAATTATCCAGAAATCTAGAAATTATATAACACCCTTACGAATACAAATTTGTATAATGCATATCATATTTCAACTTGGTCAAAATCTATATATATCTCACTACTTCTGATGGCCGAAATTTTTGATAGGAACTTGGCCATTTTTCACATTTATGTTTTTGTGAGGATTACAGATTACTTGCAACTTAATAACATTCCAGCAAAATTCCAGCAATATTTTGTGCTCTATGGGATTCGTACATATAGGTGGTGAGATTATTTTATTTTACAGATAGAAGTTTTCAAATGCTTTAGGCACTTCTTGTTTAAAAACAAAACAAATAGTTTCTACAATATGATTTATCGAAATCTGTAAAAAGTTTTCACGTATCATCATCAACTATTACCACAATTTGCATAGCATTTTAAACGAGGCCAAAAGCGGATTTAGGCTTGCTCTCGCCCTAGGCACTCTGTATTATGTCGCTCGTTTTTTATATAGAAGTGAGAGAGGCAAATATGTAAATCGAAAACAAATAATTTATGTATTTGGGATCAAAAGTATCAATAGATAGTGCATTTAAAATTTTTATAATTGAATTTTCTAAATACACATTACTGAATCACTTCGATCTGGAGCAGTTCTCCATCAACATAGTGAAAATTAGTGGTAATTAGTTAGTAAAGTAATTAGTTAGTAAATTCTTTTGTCGTTCATATTTTTCTTCCAAATTAAAGTGTTTTTATTCTCGAAGAAATATCGAAGAAACTTTAATTATATGGCGGTGTGTCCTCAGTTTTGTGGTCTAATGTACATATGTATAGCTGGAGATAAAGCACTACAAAAGTTAAGCTGGCAACGCTGATGATATTTTGTTGTAAACAGTTTCATGAGCTCGTGTAGATAAAACAAATATGTACATATATAAAAGTTAAAAAACAGCCTTAGAGAATAAAAACACTTTAATTTGGAAGAAAAATATGAACGAAAAAAGAATTTATAATTTAGTTATGATATATACACACATACATACATATGAATGTGTATGTATTAGAATATGTACAGTTTTTAATTTTTATACAAACCACAAGAAAAACACACCTCTAACTGTGGTACTGTTCAATGAGTTCTAAATATTGTTTTCGCGAAGCTTGAAAATTTCCAACGATTTTAATATGGACTTGAAATTGTAGGCAATTCTCTTCTTCGATGCCATCCATGAAAAACTGATTCAGTATTGACTCATGTGAGGAAATAAATTTCCTTTAAGTATTTGTAACTTTCAGCTATCAAAGAAACTTATTTAGGGAACTCACAATAGCGTATTAAAATGTGTCTTAATATTGCAACGTTTCAATTTTAATACTTTTATATGGTCTGGCAAGTTTGTTGTTTTTGTTTTGTATGTAAATCAAATTAATTACCATGTGGCAAATTTAACAGTATAAAAAGCATGTCATTTTCAATATGGCAATATGGTAATGTTAAACTAAAAATGTTAAATCTGTCAACGCAGATGTATTTGATGAAAAAATATTTGTATTTTTCGTAGAACAAAAGTTATTTTAATAAATTTATCCAATAATAATTTATAATAAAAAAAATTTTGTTATTTTAATACGTACAGAAGAAAATTCAGTCTCTTACAGCCATCCCTAAACAAAAGCGGCAAGGGTTTTTTAGCTGTCAAAAGTTCTCATGTCCATACTAAAGGGTTGCATTTGTATACTCGTTTGTATAGCCAAAACAAATATACCATGGTATGTACCATATAATTGTAGTGTGAGCGACAGAACTAGTATAAGAGTTATTGTATGTGCGTGCTTTTCCAAATTAAAATACAATTGGAAACAAATAACAATTCCTTATTGTATTGCTGCTGAGCAACTGTTTGATCTGTTTTTGATCAAAAAATACATATTGTAATACAAATATATGAAAAAAACCACTGTTGAAACAAATACAAGATGTGCAGATGTATGTCCGGACGTACGTTATGTTATTTTGTGGCGCAGCCAAAGTATAGAGAGAGAAAGAGACAATTTTGCTCTGAGAGTAATTATAAATGCATGTGTTTCATGTACATATATCATTTACTTACATATGGATGAGCAATTTTGCTTTCATTCATTCATTCATCAGCCAATTACATTTTTTCTCAACACATCATAAGGCACTTATGGTAAAAGCGGTTTTATGTATCTTATTTGCCTTAGAAAAACAAAAAAAATAAATGTGTTGTTTTCATTTGCTCATTGGCCAACCATACAATAATTGCTTAAAAAATCAACATTTACAACTATTTACTAACAGAAAACGATAAATAACATATTTGTTCATACCATAACCAAAAAACACGCAAAACTAGTGCAAACAGATGTATCTGTGCAATGCTATAGTCCATACATTTTGTAATGAGCATACCGAAATAACGCGGCGGCAACGCTTTGCTATTGGAAAATCCGATTTTGACATCGCGTTTCGCAATGAAGTTAGTTGCAAAAGAAAACAATTGCCTTCTGTTTGCCATCATCAGTGTTACCATATGTGAAGATTTATCTTGTAATCGAAGTTTTTCAGGATGTTAAAAATACCAAAAAATATCTTTATTAAAAATAAGATTTTTAAGAATATGATATTTAATACTTTTAATATATCATATAATGTCCTTTTGACTAAAGTATTGACATATTTTCTTGTTTCCTTCATTAAAAGTATGAATTATGTGCATACATATATTTATCTTATACATGTTCTATTCCGAAAACATTTTGTGTTATTTACTTTTACGTTTGTTCCCTACAAGAAATGAATGACTGAAACTAACACAAACAGAATTTTTTCACTATCACATTTTCAGCAATTTTACACTGAATTCAATAGTGACAGTCAATTGACTGGTCATTTAATTATAGTTGCTCCACTCTAGCATATATGTATGTATGTATGTTAGAGTAGGACATCTAATATAAATAAGCCAAAACTTTTAAAAATCGAGTTTTATTACAAAAAATACAAATCATTCTGTCTGTGAAAATTAAAATTTATAAGTGTTAAAAAAGATAAGTAAGAACAATAGTGAATAAAAGAAATTTAAAAAATTTAATTTAATATATATGTATGTAGATATTTCTTTTCAAAGTTGTAGATATTTGTAAAAAGCAAGATGCGTTGGCGGTGAAAAGGTGTGAAGAGGGCTGGATACCGCCTAGGTTATTCTGATTTTGCTTATTTCTATCTTTAATTTTAAATATTTTATTTACTTGCATATTTTGAATTGACTTTTTAAAATAAAAACAATTAATATAATAAAAATTATATTTTTTGTCAGTATATCAATCATGTATGATAGCTCAATTGTGGGGGATATATTAGTCAATTATGATTAGTCAAACTTGATTAATATTTATGCTATCATTGATTAGTAAAAAACACTCGTGAGCAGTTCGACTAAATGTTATATTCATTAGTTATAGAGAGATGCAACATCACACGTACACAAGAGTTTCCATCACATTTTTCATTTTCCCCTTAATAATGTGATAGCAACTTTGTTCTGCGCAATGATGAATATATCCTGCATGACTTCCGATCAATTGACTGATACTATTCATCTAGAGTTAGTTCATTTGAAACAAAATAAATTTTTTTTGAATTCGAATTCAGTAAAATCAATGCATATTAATATATTTTGAGTAAAATCAGTAAAAAAAGATTTTTAATTTTTGTCCGACTTGAAGGTTTTTGAGAAGAAAATATGGCAACGCTGGCCATCATCCTTAACACAAGCAAGTCCCAAATCACACTATGCAAGTCTTATTGCTAAGCTGATTCGTTTCAAGGAGAGAGAGACGAGGGGAACAGCAACATTTATTTTCCCCCCGTCTCTCTCCCCTAACAAAATAATCAGCTTAGCAATAAGACTTGCATAGTGTAAATTGGGACCAAGTTTTTCAAATCTTATAAATAACTAAATTTTTCAAACTTTAATTATTTTATTTTAATTGAAGTAACAAAATTTATGTAACAAAATTTTAATAACAAAATCACAAACAACAATGTCGTCCGTGCAGCAATTAAAATAATCAGGGTTGTTTTATTTATTTGTTTGATAACCCTGTTTTTGACATAACGCTGACGCTTTTGTTTAGGTATGGCATTTCAGCGTTAATGCTCGGCGGAAAAAAACGTTCCGCTTTCCGTCCTTGTTTAGGGATGGTTGTTATAAGCATTCGTACAAACATGCATTTTACTCTCTCTCTCTCTCTCTCTCTCATATTATACACTAATATATAAATAATAGAAATATGTATGTGTGTTTACCTAACTTTGATATACACAGTATGTGTCATGATACAATTATAACAGGTACATGCACAAGCCCAGCCTGTTAATGTATACAATACCTACAGTTGTCAAACTTTGTCTACAAGCTGCAAAGATGTTAGTGTATGTGTGTGCATAAAATGATTACAGTGTTGCCAATGAAATTACACATGGCTGTGTTTCTAATTATATGTTGAGGAAAATTACACTACACATCTTTTGTGTAGGTTAAAATTAAAACAAAAATAAATAAAAATACAAGCCAAAGTAGAATTACACACAGATTATACATGAATGTAACTACATGGCCTACAAATGAGAGTAATGCACACTCTGTGTAATTACACACCTATTGGCAACACTAAATGACTATAATCATTCATGAATGCCGCGTCTGCAATTGTACTTTAGTTACCCTGTAATTGTTATTTTTAAAAACAAAAGGCATCTGTTTCTGACAATTATTCGTTTTTTTATAACTACCAACAAAATGAATGTGTTTTTTGGTGTTGTAATTTTGCTGTAGTCGTGTATGTACCTAGTATAATTGTACCATGGTATGTGTATTTATATCAGTAGTGCCAACTTTTTTAAAGCAAAAAGCACTGTTCGGTCATGTAAAAAGCAACAAACGCAATAAATTTGTTTGTATGTACGTACATATGTGCAGGATGAAGATATGAATTCAAATTTAATTTTTACTCTTTTTATATATTAAATTAAATCATCCACTATAGTCGAAATATCAAAACACTTGAATAAAATTTGAGTGGAAATGTCTTGAAATTTTGGTCCTTATCTATTGCCCTAGTTATACTTTTAAAATAATTCATAGCGCTAAAACTAATTTTCCATTTTTGTAATCATAAATCTTTAATGCTTCGTTCTTCTGTATTTCTTCAACTTCACCGTATTTGTTATTATATTCTTTCATAACGTCTATGTGTCCTCTGTAATTTCTATAAATATGTTCTTAACGATCAACCTTAAATTTATCTTGGTCACCCATGGTCTAATCAGATAATTTTGACATAAAAAATGTATTAGTGTTTTTTATGGGAATTGTTACAATTTAAGTTTAAAATTTTTAAACGCACTAATATCCCCAAATTAATATTTTACTTATTAAGTAAAATATTTTTTATTAAAAATACATTGAAATTGATTATTGAGGGGTTTAGCTGGATCCTATGCGCATTTCACTGTTGCTAATGCAGATCATCAGGGAACCTTTACCCAAAGCTTCTTAGAACAACTAGAGTTATTATATTATAAACTTTCATTTAAACAAATGAGAAGTTCAATAACAAATAACAAAGTTGAAACAAGAACTCAATAATCAACATGTTTTTTATTTTCTTACTTTACTATTGCTACATTGGCTGACTTTTTTTCAGCTTCAAATGTAGTCGTAAGAGTATGTAAAAGAAAATAAATGTAAATAACAACAACAGCTATTTAAGAATAGAGTGTTGCCACACAAGTATTTTTTTGACCGGGTGCAGTCACGTTGACACGCCCATACAATTTAAACTTCATTTTCGTGTACTACGGCTCAGAATATTTAGATATACTATTTCTGTATGTATTATTATCCGTTTACAACGAAACTTGACACAAATAATAAACACTGGCCGAAAAAAACTTAAGTTTGGAACAGTGGGCATGGTTACGCCCATAAATATTAAAAATTAAAAGCTGCGCTAATTAGCTCAGAAAACAACAAGAAAAACCTGAAAACCCAGAAATTTTAGTAGGTCTAGGTGAGAAACCAACTAGAAAAATCTGAAAAACCAAAAAATTTTACCAGAATGGGCGGGGCCACGCTACTATTGTTTGAACCTTAAAACTTACAGCCTTATTTATAAAACATATTAAGGCTATTAAGAAAAATTTCTTATGAAAATTTGTCTTAAAACCCCTTTATAAAGCCTTGAAAAGTTGTATAAATAAGGCTGTTAATATACAGCTTCTAACTTAAGCCATTTTAGTGAAACCTTGCATATACATACGTTACACGTATACAATACTTTAAACTATCACCTAAAAAAGTGGGCGTGATCACTCCCATAAAATTTTAGACTTGTGCTTAATCTACTTCGGTCTAGCATATTTTAGAAGAAAATTAGCATGAATTATAAGCGCTGCTCACAACAAAATTGTGAGTTTAAAATAGTGGGAGGGGTAAGGCTCATAAAATTTAAAGGTATAATTCGCGTTAGAGAGCTGAAATTTTATGCATAAGTAAGTGTAGATGAGTAAGCCAATGGGAAAATCTTAAAACCAATAAGTTTTATCTGTTAAAACTCCAATTCGTACTAGAGAGCTGAAATTTGATACAGAAATAAATCTAGATCAGAGATCACTAAGAAAAATCTAAGAAACCAAAAGTTTCAGTCAGGGGGTGGGAACAAGCACTATAAACTCAAAATTAAGTTCAATTACCATAAATCTTAGCTTTTTCTTTCATGTACTTCGGCTTAGCAGTTTTTAGTCTATTACTCATGTATTTCCCATTAGATTTTTCATACAAAACTTCACTTGAACCATAATTATCCAGAAATCTAGAAATTATATAACACCCTTACGAATACAAATTTGTATAATGCATATCATATTTCAACTTGGTCAAAATCTATATATATCTCACTACTTCTGATGGCCGAAATTTTTGATAGGAACTTGGCCATTTTTCACATTTATGTTTTTGTGAGGATTACAGATTACTTGCAACTTAATAACATTCCAGCAAAATTCCAGCAATATTTTGTGCTCTATGGGATTCGTACATATAGGTGGTGAGATTATTTTATTTTACAGATAGAAGTTTTCAAATGCTTTAGGCACTTCTTGTTTAAAAACAAAACAAATAGTTTCTACAATATGATTTATCGAAATCTGTAAAAAGTTTTCACGTATCATCATCAACTATTACCACAATTTGCATAGCATTTTAAACGAGGCCAAAAGCGGATTTAGGCTTGCTCTCGCCCTAGGCACTCTTTATTATGTCGCTCGTTTTTTATATAGAAGTAAGAGAGGCAAATATGTAAATCGAAAACAAATAATTTATGTATTTGGGATCAAAAGTATCAATAGATAGTGCATTTAAAATTTTTATAATTGAATTTTCTAAATACACATTACTGAATCACTTCGATCTGGAGCAGTGCTCCATCAACACAGTGAAAATTAGTGGCATACTCGTATATGTATTTCAATAAAACTTACTCCTTGGGAAATAAAATATTCTACATTTGATTGAGGATTTTCAGGAGTACACATGGCAATTAAATATATCAGAAAGTTTCCTGAAGCATTTGGTTAACGCTTTAAATTCAAAAACTGATATGTCACGATCGTTTATTGCTCAATTTAGTAAAAGGCAGAAGTAATGTACATATGTACATATGTGTAAGTATGTATATATATATATACATATATATACATATATATATACACATATATATGTATATATAACAACAGAAAGACGATGATCTGCAGAATATAGTTTTAGTTCCAAATTCAAACTTTTGTATAATATTTACTTCAAGCAATATGTGAATGGCGGCCATATTTGTATGTTCCAATTCCAGAGACATGAATTGTTTTGTTAATCCTACACTCATTATCTGCATTCAGCCTTATAACGATATTGCTTGAAGATGCCATTTCGAAATATTAAATCAATAAGTTTCTTTCTTTGATAGCTGAAAGTTACAAATACTTAAAGGAAATTTATTTCCTCACATGAGTCAATACTGAATCAGTTTGTCATGGATGGCATCGAAGAAGAGAATTGCCTACAATTTCAAGTCCATATTAAAATGGTTGGAAATTTTCATGCTTCGCGAAAACAATATTTAGAACTCATTGAACAGTACCACAGTTAGAGGTGTGTTTTTCTTGTGGTTTGTATAAAAATTAAAAACTATGTACATATTCTAATACATACGCATTCATATGTATGTATGTGTGTATATATCATAACTAAATTATAAATTCTTTTGTCGTTCATATTTTTCTTCCAAATTAAAGTGTTTTTATTCTCTAAGGCTGTTTTTTAACTTTTATATATGTACATATTTGTTTTATCTACACGAGCTCATGAAACTGTTTACAACAAAATATCATCAGCGTTGCCAGCTTAAATTTTGTAATGCATTATCTCCAGCTATACATATGTACATTAGACCACAAAACTGAGGACACACCGCCATATAATTAAAGTTTCTTAAGCTATGTACAGACGGTTGTCAGATCTTACAATATTGCCAGTAAAATCTGCACAAAATTTCTTACAACCGTGTGAACTGACAATTTTTGTCAGACGTCGTTGCCAGAAAAAGCATTGTCAGTCCATTGCAAGACTAGCAGCTGACATTCGTTACATCACTAATACATACATATGTATGTACGAGTATGTACATATGTAGATAAGTATTTGTGTATGCATGTGTATGTATGTATGTACAAACTTTAGATATTAATGCCGTTGAAAGAAATATTGCCTTAAACCACAATTACGAAATCAAACATTGCTTAAAAACAGGGTGTGTCGCTTAAGAAATTAAAAAAAAAGTTTTAGAGCAAACAACATTAATTTTATTAACTTTCGTCGTACATTCCATATTATTTTTAAAACGGAATTCCTTTCTCGGCTTGTGAGCTTCGTCGATTTTAGACATCGATCAAACAAAAATAAAACACTCATTTTAAATATTTAAAATCATTAAAAATGAAAGTTAAAGTTGATTCCAAAACAAACATTTCCAAGCTTAAAGCGCAAACTAAAACATCTACGAACACCACGACTATTGGGACTGCTTCAAAAACAGATTTAGATGAACAAGAGCAGGAATCGCGATCAGCTACATACAACAAAGATTACAACAACAACAGCAACAACAGCTGGTTTAGAAGAATCTTCTTCCCTAATTGTCAACACGAAAGGACAAATTCCAGAAGAAGATGATGATGAATATGTAGGAACTTTTGAAATTTTACCTCATTTCTCAACAGCGCGCAATAACAATATTATCGTAAGTATTTTCTATTAAATTAAAAATAAACATTCACATCTATGTATGTATACATATGTATATAAATAAAATATACGAACACAATTCCAGACTTTTAGGCCTTTTTCAATGCTTAACGTTTGTTGTAAACAATTTACTACTTACACTTAGTCACAAAACTCTACATACGGCTTAATATATAAAACAAAATTTTGCTTTTAAAGTAAAAGCACTAAACTTGACGACTTTTTATTTTACTTTAAATATATAATTAAATAAAAATAAAACAACAACAAATAAATACTCGCATTTCTGCAGGAGATTTATTTTATTTTTGAGCAAAGTTATTAGAGTTTAAACCTGAATTTAACAAACTTGCAGTGTGAATGCAAAATCAGCTGTTTATGGTCTTAACTAGAGATGAGCAAATGTCGTGATTTCATTGTATCAGGCGTGAATCACGCTTGATTCATGCATGATCGTGATCAAATTTATAATTAATCACGCATGAGTGCGTGGGCGTGACCCAAAAAAAAATTGTCGTACGTGATCGTGCGTGAGCTATTTTTAATAATCACTCACCAATTCTCACGCTCACAAGATATCATTCCGGCTTAGGAGAGTGTCAATATACTATACCATTTTGCACATGCTACGATGCAAGACCATTTGCACAAGATTGTGAATTGGGCTATTGTTATATTTTTTTCAGGCGTATTAAACAGACTCATGAAATTCAAAAATATCAATTTAGGTAAATAAAATTATTTTAATACATTTTTATGGTACACAACTATATTTTCCTTAAATTTTGACTTTTTTCGGAAAATCGGCGCGTATAACCGCTTCTATGAAAAGCCACTCTTAAATTTTAATTAAAAATTTTTAAAACAATCCACATAATAAAATGTTACAGTTGAAACTTTCAAAATCTATTGTCACAACTTTTTATAAGCGCTTAAACACAAAAAATATTTTTAAAATTTAGTATTTTTATGACATTTCTTAATGCATTGTCCTTAACGCAATGTAATTTAAAAGTGAATTTATTAAACAAAGCTTTTTATAAAACTGAAAATAATGAAGATACTTAAAAAACCACATGTCGTTTTCATGGAAATTTTAAAATTTTAACTTTTGCTTTTTAGCGATTTCACGAATGGAGATATTAATAAATTTTTTTCCTATTTTTATTTCAAATTTTGTCAAAAAATTAATGCTGTCTTTTAATATAAAGTCCAAGAATAAACTAAAAATTAATAGGCGAAATACTAAAAAAAGTCAAGGCAAAATTTTTTTTGTCTCAGGTAAAATATCTTATGAGAGATACGGAAACACATCTTGAGAAATTAATTCTTGAGAATTTCAAGTTTATCTCAAAATACTTCATCCGGTAAAAATCGGATAGTTTTTAAAAAAAAGTTACAAGCCTCAGAAGTTTTTTTGAGTCCCAGGTAGCCAACTTTGGCCCACTGTAACTCCAGTTCAGCTCAAGCCAGAAGTCTGTCATGACATGGGCTATAAAGCGTAAGTCCTCCTCTACGGATGTTAGCAGTTTCATATAAATCCAATCAGTAGTTTAGAAGTTCCAGATTAATATCCATTTACTTTGTAAAAGTCCCCACGGTGCAATGTAAATTTTACATATACACGTGCATACGTATGTATGTACATACATAAATACATATGTATGTATGTGCAAAAACCTATTTTTCAACCCAAAAAAAGTATACAAATTTCATTATATACTTTTTCGTGAGCGTGCGTGATCGTGATAAGCTGTAAACCACTCGTGCGTGATTAAGAATATTTGGTTCGTGAGCGTGAAAAGTGCTTGAGTAAAATATTTTTCTGCGTGAGCGTGCGTGTCGTGAGTCAAAAAACGCTCAGGTGCACATCTCTATTGTTAACGTTAAAACCAGGGGGTCGATTCTGGTTCTGTGATAATGTGAAATGAAAACTTTTTTCACCTTTTCATAGTGTTTCTGATTCCAGTTCAGTGAAAAAATGAAAACAAAATTGAAATGATTTCATATGAAAAAAACAATTGGAATGAAACAAAACGTTTTTACAGTTACACATCATTACTGATTCTTGTTTTATGAAAAAGTGTAAACAAATGTCAAAACCTTTTCATATGAAAAGTTTTTTTATACTACGTTTATACACGCACTATTTGCAATTAAAAATATTCGCAAATAAATTAACTCACTGTTTATACGGAATAGCAAAAGTACACAAACTTGGTAGCACTTCTATAGAAAATTTACTTTTTTTGACAAAAATAATAGTGTAAATGTGCAAAATATCAAATAATTATTTGTTTTAATTGTCATTATTTGCTTCTGTTAATGTTTTTTATGCAATATTAATCCATTTATTGTTTTTTGTTATCAAACATTTGTAAGCGTGGCAACCTCAAGCATTTTATTTGCAAATAGTGCGTTAAACGTGAATAGTTTTCTGAATTAGTAAGTCGCAATAAAAACAATAATATGGCAACAATTTACAGTTTTATTTGCAAATAAGCCCTGCGTATAAACGTAGTATTACACACACAATTCATTAGTGAAAAAGCATGAAAAACCATTAAAAACCTATAATAATACTACTATAACACTTTTAAAATATTTAATTTACTTATCCTCATCCCTAATTTCGTCTGATAGGTCCATTAAAACATTTTATCCAGACATGTTCTATTTTTATTCATGTTCATATTTGCATAATTTGGCAATTGATCTCAGAAGCCGAGGGTGGCATAAGTTAAGTTATTATCGGCGGCAAAAAAATAATTTGGCGACGAGTGGAAGTTAACTTGAAATGTTATTTATAATAGTTTTCATTATAAAATTTATAAAATTAATATGTTTTCTGAAGAAAGTTTCAAACTCCATTTGCAATCCATTTGAAATCAATGCAACAATTCCACAGTCTTTAAAAACAATTGGTATTTGTGAAGCACTATGAGGAATTTTGAAGAACAATATGCCAATTTCTACATAAAAAATATGTGTATTAAATAAATGTGTACACATGTTCGTATGCTAGCTTGTATGTATGAATGTTCCTATGCACATTATTAAAAAAAATAGGTAAAAACGCATGTTGTTTAGTTTGCTTATCATTTTTTTTTTTTTGGAATCCTCGTTTGTGCTGGTATTTTACACTTTTCTCTACCTGGCAGAAACATGCACACTAGGATCATAAATGGAGCCACTTCATTGGACAAACATATTTTAAATTGTATTTCTCGTAAAATATTTTATTGTAATGTGAAATATTTTCTTTATTGAGTGAAACTTAAAGCTAGCAAAAGGTTGAAAAAATATGAAACACATACATATATACATATTTACATTCATACCTATATACATATACATAAATTGTGTTATTTACATACATAAAAAAGTAGAAATATATACATAAGTATATGTATGTACATATGTATATAAATTCAACAAGAACTTAATCCCTGCCACGATTATCCCATTAAAATTAAATACATGGAATAAAAAAAAACAAAAAATTGCCTGAAAACGAACCAAAAAAACTTTACATATTTACGAACATACATACATATGTACATTATGTATGTATATATATAAGTATGTACGTAAGTATGCATGAAAAAAAGGAAAGCAACTGTTTGTCTTGTTTGAACTTAACTTTTCCTCATGTACATTCTTATTTAAATTACATACATATGTATGTACAATGTACATTGCAAAAACAATTACTATTTCTTTTTTTTTATTTATATATTTGTTTTTTAATTAATAAATCAGGCTCAAATATAAGCCAGATTATATACTTCAATCATAAATATAAGCAGCGGCAGCGGCTCAAGCAATAATAAAAAATTGCATGCGGCTTAGCGCGGCATCGTAACTGCGAAACGAAGATCTTTGTATTTGACAATTAAAGTTAAATAACATGAATAGAAACTTTTCACAGCTACACTGGAATGAAACATTTTTTCATTATTTGAACCAGAATCGCAATCTTTGAAACTATGAAAAGATGGTGTGAAAAGTTGCTATGAAAACGAAAATGAAACGTTTTTTTCACTTCAGATTATCAGAGAACCAGAATCGACCCCCCAGGTTCCAACTTTCAGTGTGAAAGTACTATTACAATTAATTAGTTTTTTTTTATTTATTATGCAAATTTCTCAAGTCATTACAAAAATAAAATCAAATGGCTAGCTGTTCCGTTCAACTATGTGTTGTCAGAATATTTACAACTAACTTTGATGTTATTTGTTCATTAATAATTATCACATGTAATTTGGCTTACAAGGCGTTACGAACTTTAGCCTGTTTAAATCATAAAATATTAAAATCAACACTGTTGATTCAACAGAACAAAATGTACGGAATTGGTTTCTTTAGTGTTGCCATATCATTTCAGTATGTACTTTATCAGAATCTTCATATTGGCAGCACACAAAACAAAAATATACAAGGCAGAATTAAAATTATAGCATTGCACAGATACATCTGTTTGCACTAGTTTTGCGTGTTTTTTGGTTCTGGTATGAACAAATATGCTATTTATCGTTTTCAGTTACTAGTTGGAAATGTTGGTTTTTTAAGCAATTATTGTATGGTTGGACAATGAGCAAATGAAAACAACACATTTTTTTTTTTTTTTTTTTTTGGTTTTTCTAAGGCAAATAAGATACATAAAACTGCTTTTACCATAAGTGCCTTATGATGTGTTGAGAAAAAATGTAATTGGCTGATGAATGAATAAATTAAAGCAGCGTTCTCAACTTTTAACTTTCAAAAAGCACCGAAACCAGGAAAAAAGCGCGTAATTTAAGTAAAAAAGCACTAAATTTAAAATTTTATTGGTTTATTAAAAAAATTTTTACACATCCTCGATTGGTTATTGGTTTGCTGCAAACATGTATAATGTATTTTGAATACATCTGTGCCGCAAATGACGACATGCGCATAAAAATATAGGAATCGGTTGACCTTGCATTTTATTCCTAAAATTTCGAATTTGAGGCATCTGATACACATTTTATTTCTATAAGAATAAATGAATTCTTAAATCAATTTAACGAAGCATTTTCAAGTAATTATAAAAAAAAATAATTTTTTTTTCGCCAATGAACAAACGAATCTCTCAAATATGTGACAAAGATAATAAATTTTGATCGAAATAAAAATGGTGTCAAAAGTGTTGTGCAGCATACACAATATAAATACAAAGTTAATAATTAAAAAAGTGCTTTCCAATTTCATCAAGTTATAGGTATATAAAAAAATATTATTCATATCGATTCATTCGATAGACCTCTGCGTTTCAATTTGGAAGTAACAGAAGTTTGATGGGAATGCAAGTTTTGATAATTGCATCAAGTCAATCAATGTTTCTCCATCCATTGTCTCTACTAGACAAAATATCGCTATTAGACTATATTTGAGTAAATACTTGTATTATGTCTTCTTTGTTGTATGGCAAAACACTCTTTACATGAATTATGCTTAAAATGTTAAAGTTTAACTTCAGAGCTTATGTTTTTGAATGAAAGACTTCCTCGAAAAAAAATATGTAAGGAACTTTTTCTATGAATTTTTCGTTTAGTGCCACCGCCTCGAAACAAAAAGCACCGAAAATTAATTAAAAAAAGCACTGAGCACTAAATTCAAAATTTGTCGCGTCGAAAATTTCAAAAAGCACTAAAAACGGTGCGAAGAGCACCAAGTTGACAACGCTGAATGAAAGCAAAATTGCACATACATATGTAAGTAAATGATACATGTACATGAAACACATGCATTTGTAATTACTCTCAGAGCAAAATTGTCTCTTTCTCTCTCTATACTTTGGCTGCGCCCAGTGTTACCATATGTGAAGATTTATCTTATTTTTGAAGTTTTTAGACATGTTAAAACGACAAAAAAGATTTTTTGTCTTTAAATAAGATTTTTAAAAATTTTACTTTTATTACTTTTAATATATTATTGAGGGATTTTTTGACCAAACTACTTACAAATTTTCTGATTGGCTTCATAATGATCTTACACATATTCTATATATTAAATATTTTGTGTTATTTGGCTTTATTTTTAATAGTTCACAAGAAACAAAATAAATTTTAACTCATTTTCATTCAATATAATATCAAAAAAGATTTTTGGTCATAAAAAAAGTTTTTTTTTGCTCGGCTTGCAGATTTTTGATCAAATAAATATGGCAAGACTGGCTGCGCCACAAAATAACATAACGAACGTCCGCACATACATCTGCACATCACGTATTTATTTCAATAGTGGTTTTTTCATATATTTGTATTACAATATGTATTTTTTGAGCAAAAACAGATCAAACAGTTGCTCAGCAGCAATACAATAAGCAATTGTTATTTGTTTCCAATTGTATTTTAATTTGGAAAAGCAAGCACATACAATAACTCTTAAGGCCCAACTATAATATGAATAAGTTAGCTTAAGCAACTGTGCGGTTACATATAAAACGTATGTGGCAAACTATAATGTACTTAACAAACTTTTCTTCAAGTTTCGTCAAATGTCATTTGCTTAAGTAAAGTGCCAAACTGAACGCACATTCCGTAAGGGAACAACTGTTTGTACATTTTTTAAACTCAAACAAGCAGCAGCAGAAAATATTCATTGATTTTAAATATTTTTTTATTGTTTCTTATTTTAAACTCAGAAAATAAAGCAAAACTTTTATTTTCATTGTTTGTTTTACAATACACATATACACACATACACATGTATTTACTTATCTATATTCACTGTTGTACTTTTTAGTAGGCAAAACAAATAAAACAAGTAATAAGGTGATGGATATATTTATATGTGAATTTTTAATAGATTAGTACATTCTTTCAAGTTAGTTTGATTGAATTGCATTCATTTAGCAGTTATGAGATGAAACAAAATTATTGACAATACCTCGATGTGCAGCTGTGGCTAAAGAATACTTAAGTGCATGTAAGTACATTATGGCCACCTAAAAGTCACATCTGAATTGTTTAAGCATTTGCCAGACTTATCGTTCAATTCTGACATTAGCTTAAGCCAGCTTATTCATGTTATAGTCGGGCCTTTATACTAGTTCTGTCGCTCACACTACAATTATATGGTACATACCATGGTATATTTGTTTTGGCTATACAAACGAGTATACAAATGCAACCCTTTAATTAAAATATGCACACAAAAAATTTAAAACGCCTAAACATATGCCACATTAGCACATTTACTACAAAATTATATTGCCACACTTGTAACATATTTTTCGGATTGATGAAAACGATCGGAATCTGAAACACCAAACTGAAATTCAGGGCCTAATTTAGTAAAACGCAGCGCCAAGCGTTGACAAATTTTATATGGAAAAAATTTAAATTATAAAAACAAAATACATACAAAATTTGTCAACGCTAAGCGTTGCGGTTTACAAAATTAGGCCCTCAAACTTAATGGTAAAAAATACGGAATCAACACCATTTCGAACGGCATCGAAGAAACCAGACAAATTTTTCCATTATTCCTTTAAAATTGTACTTATTTGAGAAAGAGGTTAACAATTCGTCTATATTTTTTTTAGGTGTTACTTCAGAACTCGGTTAAACTCGATTGTTAAAATTCTTTTTTTATTTAATTTTATGATATTCTACATATTTGATTGCTGCGAAACCTATCAAACACCTTTGCTTCTTGTAATTACACAATTTGAAAGTTCAAAAAATGGGCGGCGTTACGCCCATTAAAATTTATTGCAATATTTCACATGGTTTTACTTAACTAATTTTTACGAAACTTGCCACACACCTTGAGCTCGAAAATAGACACAATCCCCCATTTAAAAAGATGGGCGCAGTTACGCCCATTAAAATTTAATATTTTATTTTTCTACTTTATCGATTTTTACAAAACATAACATGCACCCTGAGCTCTGAAAAACACACAATCTTGCATTCAAAAAATGGGCGGAGGCACGTCCATTAAAATTAAATTTTATATATCACGTACTTCTGCTATTAGATCATTGCATTGAAGTCGGTTTTTCTTTGGCAGAAAGAATTATTTAAGTCTCTTTATGGAAGCCCATAAAATGTTTATATCACATTTAAATCTGGGGAGTGTGGAAGGTGTGGAAGGAAGGCCATTCCTTAACCAGCCTTGAGTTGTGCTTCGGGTCGTTATCATGCATAAATATGAATACATATATTTATCTTTAAGCTGTAATTTGTTTACACTGCAAAAAATAAATTTGTAAAATATCTAAATAATCACGACCAACCATATGTAACTCCATCAACAAATTTTAATTCTCCAAGCACACGGTTGCGGAGCCCCCATCATGTTTCACAGTACTGCAGACTTATTTTTCCTAACTTGGGGGCCGGCCACGCGTTCAATTTTTGCCTTTCAATTTGCAATACAGTCACACATATTTTACTAACACAGTCAAACTTTTAGAAATTAATAACTAGATTGCTTTCCAATTCAGCTAACCATTTATCAGGTAATTTAATGTTCAATTCGAACAGCTGTTCACAGCAGCACATTGAGTAAAGCTTTCATTTTCAGTTGTTTTTTCGTCTGAGCAATTCGTAAAATAAAATTGACTACCAATTGGTGTCAAATGTCAAAATAAAAATGTGCTGTCACGTCTGTATTTAAGACAATTCAAACTAGAGATGTGCGCGTTTGAAATTTATCCAACACGACACGAACACGAATACCAAGACGCTCAACACGTACGAAACACGCAGGTGAAAAATTTCGTCAACACGCTACTGCATAACACGTACGAAATATTGTTAATAATAAATATATTATTATTATTATTATTATTTAATTGATTTTTTTTTTCAAGAGTCTCTTTTCAAAATATGGGACAGAGTTGGAACTGCCAGCTGATACTATCAGTTTACGTATAGAACTTTAAGCTTCAGAGGCCCATACAATATCAACAAATATGCTGGTGTTGTGTGTTTGACGATACAAAATATGAAATTTTTTCTGGAAATTCATTCATACATATTTTACATCTAAAATCAGTGTCAATGTTGCTCAACACAAAACGAACTGAACACACACGAAATCAGATTTTTTGTCACGAACACTTCGTGTTGAGTCGTGCGTGTTCATGTCACGGAAAAAACGACACACGCACATCTCCAATTCAAACGCGTATGTACACTTTTGTGACGTGTAATTTTTCAGTAGTTTTTACTTTACAGTGAGAGTACACTAGACATAAGTTTGGAAATTTTTGTGTTGGCAACAGCGTTGCCACCAGTGGAACAAGCAGTTACACAGGTGCAAGTCTAAAATAGTGCAAAACCGAATGAAACAGTGCAAAAAAATTTTGTATATATTTTTTTTATATTATTTTTTGGTAATCTTACATTTTAAGTTGAAATATAAAAGGAGATAATTTTTTACTAATTCAAAAATAGTCAGGTAAATATGTATATACATATTTATATCGTGTAAAAGTGCATAAAATATTTATTTAAACTAGGCGTTTGAGAAGAAAGTCCTCAAAATTTCACGAATTTTTTTTTATATCATTTGTTTGGTAATTTTTCACTTTTGTGGCTACCTAACGGTGCTAAGAATCATTTCTAGGAAGTTCATATGTTCTAGAAAGTTGTTTATTGAGTTCTTAGGTACATTTTTGTATATAATTGTTTGCTTGAATTTTGAACGGTTTGCTACCTATGGACCTTAACAGGGGAAAAAAGGTACACAAAATCGTTTTTTTTTAATATTTTGCGATATTGATCTTGAAGATATGAGCCTGAGAAAATGCAAAAATGACAGCGAGGCTCCAAATCTTTGGGGGCCCATAAAAAAGTACATGACTTGGGGCAAAACTGGGAGACACAGGTCTTTTATATAATTATATTTCAATGACTTAAAATATTACACACAGTGTAGTTTTTATTGGGTATCTCCTCAATATTTCTTATCAAGCGTGCTCAACATGCTATAATAGCATAGGTATGTATGTAGGTATAGTCCCAAACAGATTCGGCAAATTTTTCCTGTCCCTCTTTCAACCTACCCTAACTTAACTCATTGTCTAATTTTTGATAATCTAGCTCAATGATTGTGCAAATTTTGGGTCTACTACAATACAATAAATTTAATTTTTCTGTAGAAAAAGTTTCTCGTTTTTATTGTGAACCAAAAATAAAAAATTGTGTTTAAAAAGTCAACTTTTATGTAACTATACATTAATTAAATCAATATTAGTTATAAGTTAAAGCGAATATTAAATGAGCACCAAATGACATTTTGCAGATTTTACATCCAATGCAGAAAGCATTGATTCAGTTATTATTGAAGGATCTTCAAAAACTTGTAATCTTATATAGTTTACATTGCCTTAAAACAACTGAGGTTGGAATGGAATCCAATATTTCTTAGCAAATCTTCTAAATATTTTTGCTATAAGTTGGCCCTTATTACAAATTTTATTGATTTTAAGCTTATGGAAGTCAAAATTGTTTTGTTTTTATGTATCTTTATAATAAACTTCTTTAGAGATATTGGGGTTCCACGCATGTATGAAGTTTGGTTTGCAGAATTGTGTACCATATATAACTCGAATTTGTCCTAGATCATCTTATGCTGTTATCGCATTTAAACACAGAAATATAAATGCCGTTAAAGTCAAATAGTGCAAAATTACACAAAAAATTTATGGTGCAAAAATAGTGCAAGGAATTTGAAATAGTACAAATTTTGCACTATTACAAAGAAAGTGGCAACGCTGGTTGGCAATTGTCAAAATTTGCTGCTAACACAAAAAATTACCCTGTAAACCGTAAATGTTAGTGTTCGAACACATGTTTGGAAATAATTGCTCAAACACATGTCCGAGCAATTATGTTAGGACACAAGCTGTCAAATTTATTTTTTTCGTAGAAAATAATGGCTGGAAACTAGAAATAATAAGTTTATTACAGAAAAAAATCAAGCAAAAGCCCAAAATATATGCTCTGTGGCAGATGTGCAATAGCTTTTCGTGAGCACTTGCCATTACGGCCTTATCTCACGGGTGCCAAAGCACCGGGTGCAGGTAAGACGCCAGACCAACGCCCCCATGCACCCTATTAGAATGAACCTATGGCCCACTCCATAAGGCACATAGGTTGCAATCTTTGAATATAGTTATCCCTGTACTATATTCAATTACCTTGCTGAGGTAATTTGAGCTATCTAAACTCTGCTGCTATGTCCGTGCCCATAGCAGCTTCTGTTGAATGGCAACAGCACCTAGAATAGTGTCTGGCTGACTGCGTCAGACCAACCACTAGCATTGATTTCACACTGGGAAGCCAAGACTATTCTCCCAGCGATTTTGGTAGCAAACACAGCCACCACGATAATTCTCCGGCTTCCACGCTAAGGTGTTGTGTATACACCCATATCAAGGTCCCCAAGAGAATTCCTCAACCATTGCCGGCACAGCTCAACCACTCATCCGAGATGAACCCATGCCTGTGTCGCCAAAAATCCAGTGCCTACTCCACACATACCAAAATCATCCCTTAAACCCCGTGGGGTAGGACGAACTCGGCATTTTAGCAAAGGATCCTGACGACCGCTACATGCACTCAAAACTTCAAATCAGCTCGGCTGTCGGGCAACCGGCACCCGTGGCACCAGAAGTAGCCTCTGGTCAGACCTCGAAGTTCCACCACAAGGGCTTCACCTCTATCGTCTTTTGAACTCAGGGGCAGTTCTAGGTGACGCTTCACCTAACTGACATCAACAGGACCTGTCTTCCTTTTATAAATATGTGCACATCCTTTGCTCTGTTGCCAGAGATCGGGTAGTAACACATAAGTTCTATGGGTAATGTACCAAAGGTACGTCAATGGAAAAAGCCACATCACCCCAGCTGGGGCCCCGGGGTTGCCACACCCGTAGTCAAAAATAGACTCCCCTGGGGGGAGTTGAGTTTTAACATTACACGTCTAGCCACCCCTTAAAATAAGTTTGAACACAAACTTTTTTGTGACGTCATTCTGCCGACATTACTGCTTATAACGTCTAATCGTACTGTTACCAAAAAAGTAAACGTGTTTTTTATCTCTAAGTTGTAAAGTGGATCCCTTACACCACGATACAATATTTTCAAAAATTAAACATCAAACAAAAATTATGAATAAAACATATGAAATATGTACCTAAAATCGTATGTAGAGTTTTGCGACTAAGTGTACATACGAGTAAGTTGTACATATACATATGTACATATGTTGTTTTGTGCTTAAGTTGTTTCGTATAATTAACAAAAATTAATTCCTTATCTTATTTGTTTTTACTGGTTGGAAATGGCGCAATCACAATATCATGTTGCTTTTATTTTTGTTTTGATTCGAAATCAAAGGCAGAAGTTCCAAAACTGGTTTCGATGGTTTTTTTTTTTCTTCTTATAAATAAACACATGCATATTATGTATATTGACTAGGGTGATCGATTATTCGACTTTTTCCAGAAACCGGTTTTCGAATATTTGAAATAAACCCCAGCACAAATGGATTTATATTTAAGAAGTACATATAATCTAGCTAAGCATGAACACTTACGGCCCTTTTCACAAAGTACAATTAAAAGCTAACAGGAACTTTAACTGCAAGTTTTGTATGGAGAACTGTCAGTTAAAGTTCAAGTTAAAATTTAATCACACATTGTGAAAAGGGAAGTTACTCAACCAATACTAAAAAACTATGTACATGTTTTTGAGAACAACAAAATGAGAGAATAATTATTGGTTGCTACTCGACTGTGTGTGTGTTAGTTAAGTACTTGTTCCAGCGTTGTCAACTTTGAAATTTCTAAACGCACCAAAATGGAGAAAAAACCCCGCCATTTACAAAAAAATGCACCAAGCTTAGAATTTATTTTTTTAGTTTAAAATGATTATTGAATTAATTTTGCATAAAATGTATATTATTTTTTTGTGTTAAAAATTTAACACTTAAACAAGCTTTAAAAGTGCAAGGTTGAACAAAATAAAACATATAAGAACTTTTCATAAATTCTGTAAAAAAAACTTTTTAAAGAGATCAACGATTGATAGTAAGGATTCAAAACTAATAAAAATTTAGTATTTATCATTTTATTCCAACTAGGATCACCCGGTGGTCTAAATTAGACCACTTGACACCTAGTATGTGTCCATTTATTATAAATACATGTGCACAAAACAAACACAAAGGAGAAAGTTGCCTTTTTTCAAGCAAATTTGAATCTCTTTTTACTACTTTTGAGACAATAAATTTTAAAAAACATTTATATTGTGCATATCTACAGAAAAATACCTTTTAAAATATATATGTTTCGCCCATATTGGTGGACTATAAGATACTTAAAAGTGTACGACAAAAAAATGTGTGCCGTATTTATATATAAGATATTTAAAAAAAAATTATTTTTATATAACAATAAAAACAAACAGCCTTTTTTAAAAAAACTTACGGAAAAAAACTAAACAAATTTGAACATACATAGTATAAATGTGCCCTTAATTATTGGTGGCTATTCGGGAAAACGCGTCGAAGAAGTGAAACTTTACTTTAAAGCAAAAACAAAGTTTCAAAAATTGTTGTTGTTTTCCACACAATTGTAAAATAAAATAAACGTGAGAATTTCAACGCGTTGCTCTCTTTTTTTAAAACTGTGAATTTTATATGTTAAACAAAAACAAATTTTTAACATTTATGAAGTTTTGTTTTTGTTTTACATGTCAATTTCACCAAGTCGACGCGTATTCCAGAATAGACACCATTATACGTATACCACATACGCATTTTTGATTTGATATAGTAAAATAAATTCATATTTATCGAGACTATTCAACTCTAAATTAAACTGTTGCATAATAAAAAATATTTTTGAATTTGTTCAAATGTAATCTAAATATCTCGGCCAAAGATATATATGACTTATACAACTTTCAGAATTAAGGAGACATACATATGTTTGCATTCATTTGTACAAGATGATACATTTTTGTACATTAATTTTATTTAATTCTGTTTAAAACTTTTTAAAAAGAGATCAAAAATCAATTATTCCAAATTAATAAAGCTAATACTTTCATCATTACTGTTATCATCGGTACATAAAACAGATTTCATTTCAAATTGTGATGTTTTATAAACATCATTTCTATTAATATGGTAATTAACAAGTTTCACAACAAGAATCTTCCGGTTTTAACCCATTGTTGTGTTAAATTTGCGTTGGTGCCACCAAAAATTAGAAAACGCACCGAAATTTTAAAAAAAAGCGCACCACGCACCAACTAAGGAATTTTTCACACAAAAAATTTAAAAAAGCACCCAAAATGGTGCGAAACACACCAAGTTGACAACGCTGACTTGTTCGTATCTCGCTCTGACTTGAACATTCATAAAGCGAACATGGCAAGTACCATGCGACAGCCAAACTTCACTAGGTACTTGCAGTACTAGGTGAAGTTTGGCAAAAAAAAAATATTGTTACATGCATTCAATCGCTATTTAACCGCAGATTGATGCAAACCAAAAATGGATATAAATGAGGTAAGTTTACAATTTTAATTATTTAAAAAAGTTTGTTATTTATTAAAATTGATATAAAGATGAGTTTATATGCATATGTATATAAAAATATTTTTTTGATTTATTCAAATGTAATCAACTAAATATCTGGACCAAAGAAATATACATACATATGTACATAACATACATACATATGTATGTATATTTATTTATTTTATTTATTTAGTACATATTATACAAAGTAAATTTGTATAATATGGTGTTGCACAAGTATGGGCGGAGTAACTAGACCATATGCCCGAGATGGTATTAACAGTATTTTAAAAGTTTTTGTGACTGACTGTACACGACCTATGCCTTCACATCAATGTGACCCTTTTAGCATTTTCACTGCTAAATTTAGCATTATGTATTTTGATTTAGCAGCAAATTTTTCATTTAGCATTTAGCATTTTTTTTCAGCATTTCTGTATTAATTTTGTAGCATTATTTAGCATTTTTAATTTTATCAATTTCATATACATACATTATGTATTTTTTTTTTGATTTATATAAGCAAAAACTTCTGTCAATTAATGTATTTGATTGCATTTTTTCATTTTTACGTTCATACAAATGTATAATGGTGGAAACCATCTAAACAGCGGCTATCATGTCATACTTGGTATTTGAGAATGGTGGATAATGCGAAATTCGTGTATTTCAGCTTGGTTTGGTTTCCAATAAATTTAGATTTTTTGTATTTGGCATCATACCATCGTACTCTTTTAATATATCTTCTGTCAAACTCAGTGCAAAATTTCATTTGTGCTTTCGTAAGAAAAGAAAGAGTAAGAGCGCGGATTTTTAAAGGTGTTGATTGAAATGTACGAAAGTCTGTCATGCTCATATGTATTTTAAATGTCAAACATCTTATAAGAAAAAGAAAGGAACTATTCAAAACAATTCAAAATTCATCGTTGCGGAATAAGGCTCCTGGACATGTAATGAAAAATAGAACTGAGAAAAGTAAATTTAAATGCAAAGAGTATATTTTAAACATTAATGTAGAAACAGAATAAAGTCTGCAACTTCAGGAAAATCGCTGACAAATTAATCAACCCCATAATAACATCGACGGCAGTAACTTCAAATGCTCTCTAATTTTTGTTTTATTTTCTTTTGTGCTTATATTTCTTTGTAGTTTTGTTTACAAAATGTATGAAATTTATTGAAAGTATGGTAACATTTTTGTGAGAATGAACATTGATATGTGAGAGTATAAGAAAAAACGCTCTCAAAATAAAATAGATTCTATCTCACGACTGGTTTCTGCGGCTGTTTTTTTGTGTCAATTTGTATGGAAAATGTGTTGAAGTCGGTATTCTGTTTAATCATTTATGTATGTTGATAGCAGGCATATATTAAAACATATATAATAAAAGTGTAAAAATTATTTAATGTATTTCATTTTAATGTGAAAATTACCTATAACAAATTTTACATTCTTATATTTAATACGATAATCAATCAACTTCGTTTAAACGAAATAAAATAGTTATTCGTAATTATAGCGTTATAATTAGTTAAATATCATTCCAAATCTTAGCATTATTTTTTTAGCATATTCAGATATTTTTTCAGCATTTTTAGCATTATTTCAAGCCCCATTTAGCATTAAAATTATTTTCAGTTGTGGCCACACTGCTTCACATAGGAAGTAGCAACGCGGTTGTTGAAGAAATTCCACAAAAAACCGCAAGATTATACGGTTATCCGTGGCAGATCAGTCAACCAGTGCGAGCGAGACGAAAAACTCTCGAAGGCCAAACAACACGTACAAGCCTGACCGCACTTAAGAAATAATTACGACGACGCGAGAGATGTTCCTCAACCAAGAGCTGCTTAACGACGATATGTATGTATATATTTACGGCTTTATGCTCCTTATAAGAACAACATGAATTAACATATACTTACATAAATAAAGACCACTTTCGTGCTGAAGATTCAAGAGTTGTATAGTTTCCATTCAAACTACATCCTTAATTTGGTAAAAGATTTGTATTACATATACATATACTATATATGTATTTCCTGGGATTGCCGATTATTTCCTTTAACTGTATTATTTTCTGAATTACAATTGATAAATCAAAATTACAATTGACACTTTCTAAATTTCAAATTGACGAATCTAAATTACTATTAAGCTTTCTAAATTACAACTGTAAAAGGTGCAGAAATAAGGATTACGTAGTAAATATATACATATCGCACCTTATCAACAAGAGGGTATTAATTTAAAATTTTTGAAATTTCACTTTTTGAAAGACATCAACTAACAACATCAATAGGTATCTACTGTAAAAATTTCAAAGTATTCCTATTACTCTTTCATCTTGAAAACCACATTTGAGACCATTTTTGGAAAAATTATATAGTTTTGAGAAAATTGATGAAGAATGTTTTTTTCATTTGTTTTATAAAATTACACCATAGTATATTTTCTTTAATAATAAAAGTAATAGATATAGATGTGCGATAGCTTTCCGTGAGCACCTGCCATTACGGCCTTATCTCACGGGTGCCAAAGCACCGGGTGTGGGTTAGACGCCAGACCAACGCCCCCATGTACCCTATTAGAATGAACCTATGGCCCACTCCATAAGGCACATAGGTTGCAATCTTTGAATATAGTTATCCCTGTACTATATTCAATTACCTTGCTGAGGTAATTTGAGCTATCTAAACTCTGCTGCTATGTCCGTGCTCATAGCAGCTTCTGTTGAATGGCAACAGCACCTAGAATAGTGTCTGGCTGACCGCGTCAGACCAATCACTAGCATTGATTTCACACTGGGAAGCCAAGACTATTCTCCCAGCGATTTTGGTAGCAACCACAGCCACCACGATAATTCTCCGGCTTCCACGCTAAGGTGTTGTGTATACACCCATAGCGAGGTCCCCAAGAGAATTCCTCAACCATTGCCGGCACAGCTCAACCACTCATCCGAGATGAACCCATGCCTGTGTCGCCAAATAACCAGTGCCTTCTCCACACATACCAAAATCATCCCTTTAACCCCGTGGGGTATACCCCATTGGGGTAGGACGAACTCGGCATTTTAGCAAAGGAAACTGACGACCGCTACATGCACTCAAAACTTCAAAGCAGCTCGACTGTCGGGCAACCGGCACCCGTGGCATCAGAAGTAGCCTCTGGTCAGACCTCGAAGTTCCACCACAAGGGCTTCACCTCTATCGTCTTTTGAACTCAAGGGCAGTTCTAGGTGACGCTTCACCTAACTGACATCAACAGGACCTGTCTTCCTTTTATAACTATGTGCACATCCTTTGCTCTGTTGCCAGAGATCGGGTAGTAACACATAAGTTCTATGGGTAATGTACCAAAGGTACGTCAATGAAAAAAGCCACATCACCCCAGCTGGGGCCCCGGGGTTGCCACACCCGTAGTCAAAAATAGACTCCCCTGGGGGGAGTAATAGATACATATGTTTTTATTTGAACTCACGGGCCTGGCCCACGATGTCGACAAGAAACTTTCTATAGCTTACTTGCCGACATCGCGCGTCAGGCCGTTAAAGTTTCTAAACTTTTTACCCTCGACGTGAATAATTAGGATGTACAGAAAAAGACAAAAATGTTTGTTGCCGCTTATACCAATCATCACAACAATATTGTTCACTTCCTTTCAAGTAGTTCCAATGAGTGCATTTATTAAGAGAAATATACAATGGGAAAAGAACTTTATATATCCTAATATATTCAAGATATCGAAAAACTGAAAACAAATTTAAGAAATGTACACATTAATCATATTTAATCGATCAATAACTAAATTTTTTGAATGTTCTATGCGGGGAACCAGTAACCGTCCGACTATATGTATAAACAAAAATTTAACTATACAAATCTATTAACTTTATTCACGTTTAAAAACAATCGGTTATGTTCTGCATTTCACGTGAAATTAAATCGTTGGGAAATTGTTGTTATAAATACATATTTCCAACAATTCTATGAAAATTCCTTATGGTTGTATGTAGAGTTTATTCCTTAATTGTATATACATACATACATACATATGAATGTATAGACAAGGTGGATATCTACCTCTATATAAAATATGAAGCAAATTGGCAACCAAACTAAAAAACACTTTTTGGAACTGTATTTTGAAATCCATTGCACACCATAAGGCCAATTAAATTCGCCTCTGCTATTACCTCATAAAATAAATTCTCTTAAATTTCATGTTTCAGTAAATGTTGCCATGCTCTTAAAAAGCTTAGAACTTTTACACTAAAAAATTACTTACGAAAATCAACAAAACATGCAAAATGTACAAATCGAAAAGTATTCGAATCAGCCGATTTTTAAATTGTAAAAAAAATCGGACTATTCGACATTCGAAAAATCAAAAAAACCGGATTTTAAAACCGGTTGAAAAACCGAGTCGATCACCCTAATATTGACACTTGAAATTTGTAAAATTAGTGTATTTTTATACAGACTATGTACAACAATTAACACTAAAATTTTAAAAAATATAATCAGTTAATGCAATTCTATTTTACTATATTCTATATTCTGTATCTTGGAAACCATAAGAGGCAAACTCTTGAAATTTTTAAAAACGGTAAAACCAAAAAAACCGAAAAAAATCGCTAAAAACAAAAAAATCGCCAGAACGAAAAAAAGCAAAAAACAAATTAAAAAAAAATATTTAGGCTAAATTTCGTATTGAATTACATGTCTAGTGTCCATATGGAACCCTTCGTGCGCGGGTCAAAGTCGCACCTCACTGAATTTATTCTTTTATTCATTTGTTGTTGATTTCGTTTGTCATTAAGAAAGAAGTCTTTCATTTTATATCAAGCTAAAAATTTCAACAGAAGCTAAAAAAAGCGTGGTAAAAATTAATTAATTAATGTGTTCAAAAAAGTATGAAGGTTCGTCAAGGGGAATTATTTATGAAAAAAAATTCAATACGGCAATGTTCTCTCTTTCCCGAAAGTGTGAAAAAAGCAATATTTTTACGTTTCTGGCAAATGTCTTGGGAATAAAAAAAACATCATGTTACCGACAGAATTGAGTGTTTCATCAAGAAGCGGACATATGTAGATGGATTGTCAGAATCAGGGGTTAGAAAATAGGTGAACTCGATTGAATTATGTATATATTACACCATTAAATTGTTTTGTCTTCTGTATACATACTATCTTTTTTATTACACTGAATTATTTGTTTTGCATTATTCAAATTATAAAATTATTACTTACATATATTTTTGGTATTAATTTTAGTTTAAGCTCATTTTTGTTATCAAAAGAAGATACATAATATATTTTTTTTAATGAAACGGAACAAATACATTTAAAAGTTATTTCATATTATTAACGTCTGTTTTTGTCTCTTTGTTTAAAAAAAATATTTATGACGATACGATCTTTTGTTTCAGAAAATACAAATGCAAAAGAACGTAACAGACATATCTAACTTGAAAAATATTTCGATAAATATTAATATCGTTTTTTTTTCGAAATAGTTTAGTTGTTGTGTTTTAGTTCCATATTGCATCATTTGTTTCTATTTCTAAAGTAGTTGTTTTTATTTAATAAAGTTTTTTGCTTCTCCTGTAAAATTAGAAGAAGTGATGGATTTTACGTATTTTTGGATTTTCGACGACGATATGTATGTATATTAGTACAGTTTTCTAAAATGTCTGGTACAATTTTTACTCATAACATGTTCACCCTCGTTCCAGTTGTCGACATTGACGTCACTTTACCACAATATCCAAAAATTGGGACTTGTGTAGCCGCTGTCGAAAACAACTGACTTCTTCCTGTTGGCAGGTTTATGCTATTTTCTAGACCTTATGGAACGGAAATAGATTGCCAGTAGGACAAAATTGTTGTCGAGAGCGAGTAAACAAGCCTCAATATATTGGTATTGTGTTAAATAGATGTCGATAGCGACAACTGGGGTTTAATGGTCGCTTTTGATAACGAGCTGATTCGATCACGTTTTTTCAGCTTGAGATTATGGCATTCGCTATCGAACAATGTAATAATATGATTCGATATCGAGTGCCATAATCTCATATTATTACATTGTTCGATAGCGAATGCCATAATTTCAAACTGAAAAAACGTGATCGAATCAGCTCATTATCAAAAGCGACGATTAGAGCCCTAGATTAAGGGTGACTTAAACAAACTGATGAAGAGACAAATTTAAGTTGCTTTGATATTACAGTGTTCTATTTGAGCACGATATCTCTGAATCCACGAGATAATAGGCTGACCGTGTTCTTGAAGCCATTGGAAATTATTCTCAATATTTTTATTCACATTTTCCTCTAGATCAGCTTGAGCTTCAGCACTGAACTTTACTTCACTGACTAGTTCTAACAATTCCTCTTTTACATCTTGGCTAAATACATTTTCAGAAATCTGGAGAATGAGCTTACTTAAGTTAAAAGAGCCACTCTTTTTGTCTGTACTGTCTGTAAAATTAGCAATAACTTTCCAGTTTTTTTTCAAGAACTTAATGAGAGCAAATGTGGCAATCTTGTCATGCTTATCGGCATACTGCAGCATTTTAACGCGATCAGCAGGAGTTAATATATTTGAATAATCAATGGAGGCATTTAGAATCTTCATAATATGATTTTCATTTCTAGAGCAGCGCAAACCCGATAATAAATTATCACGTTCCACTTTATCTGTAGTAGTCAATAGCTTCTGATAGAAAAAATCAAACTGCCCATCGCTGGACTGTCTGAGACCATTACAATAGGGGTTCCAATCTTCAAATGAACCTACGTCTACGGTTCTGTTAATTATAGCCTCCAGTTCATTATTGGTTTGTTGTAAACATTCTTTTAAACCAAATGAACAAGCCGTCCTTACAAGAACTATGCGCTCAGCTGCAGGGAAATTATCCTTTTCAACACTTAATCTTTTAAAGATTGGTCTGATCAATTCTGTTGCAAACCATTTGAAATCAGCTTCATCCGTAAGATAATGATTGTATTTTTTGATTATTGAGTTTGCTTTATTCCAGGCCCAGTAGTCGTCTTCTTTTTTTAAATAAGTCAACATATTTAAAAGTATGGAATGATTCAAACGATTAGAAAAGCATAAGGCAGAGGCATCATTCATGAGTTGTGCACGATTTCCAGCAGGAATTTTAAATGGGTATTCAGTTTTCAAGGATTTAATGAGAAGCTGGTAATTTTTCTCGTCATATTTGATGCGACACAAGCCAGTCAATTGTTTGTTAACTAACAACCAATTGTCTTTGGGAATATCAACATCAACTTGCGTTTCAGTTACATTTGGCAAGTAGTGAGTGGCTTCTGTATCACTGAAATTATGATTTGAAGCAGTTGCGTAATTGATGGGAACATACCAGGAGTTGCCCTTCAAAGTCTCGTCACTTCCGTAGGGCTCTTGCTTAACGCTAAAACTACCACTCTCATAATCGCGCGTAATAGTCAATAGAGGGTAGCCACCCTGTTGAGTCCAAGTGCTCATCATTTGGCGGACTGTGGCAGGTAGTAGATATGTTTTATTTTTCTCTTCCGCCGCCTCTTGAATAGCTGCAAACAAATCGTCCTCCGTAACTGCATTGTACTGACTGTTGGAAAATTAAAGTAACGATTTACGTACAAATTTACAATTAAAATTTATAACACTTACCTATATTTCAAGAAGTCTTGTATGCCTTTTTGGAACACTTCTTCGGTCAACGCATGGTACCACATTAACAAAACAAAAGCAGCCTTATGACCGGTATGAGGAAAATAATTTACTTTTGCAATTTCATCTGGTATTTGGACATAAAATGTTAGGGGGCTGGTCGACTCAGGGCCTTCAGCACTCAATATACTTTCATAATTTTTCCTCTGAAATTCTTCCAACTTATGCCATCCCGGATAAATCTGAAATTTCGATATTTAATGTTTTAGTAAGATGTAGAATCATTAAAAAATTGTATTTACATTATCCAAAGCTTTATTCCAAAACAAGGCGGTAAGACCATTTTTCAACCATACGTGTGTCCACCACTGAAGTGTAATATGATCATTAAAAAATATTTCTGAAAGCTTTTCACTAAAATAATCGATTCGGGTTTTCATGATATAGTTGTTTGAGCCCTCATCACTAACAATGTTTCCATCGTCATCAAAGGGAACATGTTCGAAAAGGTTTCCCAACCATTCACGGCCAGTACATTCGTTTAGATACTTTATCTGCATTGATGTAAAGTTAGATCTATCTACTTTTAAGTCCATGCCGGGAGGGCTATAATAATTATGGCGCATACCATTTAAATCTTCTGTTTTTGTAATGACTAAGTCGGTCACAAATATTTCCACTTGATAAGTTGTAATAGGATGTGTTGTTAAAAAGACTGTTTTGCCCTTGCTAAATCAGATGTCAAAATTTAGTTCCAAGGTTATTTTCTTATAAAGTTTTTATTTACAAATAAATTTACCTTGACAGACGTTCGTTAGGTCTTGTGTTGGAAATCGCCGTATAATTTTCACTATGATGTACAGTAATGGAAAACTTGGTGCGATGACTTGGTTCATCATAACAAGGAAAACCTCGACGGGCGTATGTAGCTTCAAATTTACTTTCAGCATAATAACTGCAATTATATAAAAATAAAAATAAATCATAGTAACTACAATTAAGCAAAGTTTCAGATACATGTGTACAAAGCAAACACAAAGGAGAAAGCTGGCCTTTTTTCAAGCAAATTTAAATCGCTTTTTGCTACTTACTACAGAAAAATACCTTTTAAACCATATATGTTTCACTAATATTGGTGGACGATGAGATACTTAAAAGTGTAAGAATTACCTGAAATAATGAGTCCCAGTAAAAAAAAATGGAAGTCATTCTGAAGGAACCACATTTTCATTCCTTCCAAAAAATCGATATTTTTAATATGCCGATAGTTAGCAGAAAACCAAGTAAAAGTTTATTTAATCACACAAAACCGTGTAGTTTTTCCATAGTTTTAGTAAATACTAACCAAAATGTTAAAAAAATCGATTTTTTGAAAGAAATTTATGAACTAATTTTGGCCTAACATTTAGAAGTTATTTGCTTAAATTTACATGAAAACACTGTTTCGCGTTTAAATTCGTATAAAAAGAAACGAATTGTTAAAATATGTAACTTTTTAAAGTTTTTCCTAGATGAAAATATTACCATAGAACACAAAAAAGGAAATTTTTCTTAAAATCGCTTCTAATTCGGTGACTAGGCATCGAAAAAGAGAACTTCTTGCAATGACAACCCTATGTAAAAATCATTAGATCGGATCGAAATTTGAACTACTTCCAGACTGCAAACTCTACATTTTCATGACTTCTATGGAGTGTCTTTTTTTACTGGGGTAGAGCTGCAAAACCTATCGGTAGTACTATCGATAGTATCGATAGTTTTGTTTTAAGTGAAATCGCGATAGTTTTTTCACTATCGATACTATCGACAAAAAACAAGTAATTAAAAGATTACAAATCGAGGTCGGTAAACAGTAGCCGACGGCAGCTTATATAGTAGCACGAGTACTACATTTTTGCTCAAAAAATAGCTTTTTTTTTAAAATCTAATAAAACATGGAAAATGTCAATTTTAATTAATCTATTTGGAAAAATTAAATTTTTGTTTTGAAAAATGCAACTGATTAATTTGCTTTTGTTCTGACTGACTCTCGTCAGTTGTGTTTTGAATGTATTCACGTGTGCTTTTGGGTGTACAATACATTTGAAAACCTAGATGAGAAAAATCTTCTAATGCATATGCATTTGTACATTAGTGTCCTGCACAAGACATCTTATAAGAACTTTCAAGACATGAGGGAGTTTTCAAATGCTTTACTATAGCGAAATCTTATAAAACAAACGTTAACAACACTGTTTGCAAGAAATTTGTTTGAGTATTGTAGGTATAAGAGTAAAAAAGAAAACACTTAGTGACGGAAGAATTTGTGATACTTGATTCTTTCTACGCATGAGCGCGTGTACAAACGTCATGCATGTATGTGTTTATGATCTTTTATTTTTCTGCGCACATGCAAAGGCACACACATGCATTAACATTAGTTGTATGCGGTTAACCACATAATATCTTACCATCTACTTATTACATACACACTCAAATGTACAATATGAAAAATAACAAGCATACACTAATCAACAGTACTTCTTTTGAGTGTTTGTTGCAAACAAGCTGTCTTGTCAACATCGCTTGTTAACACTGATATACACGTACACCAATACATCCATCGTGCTTCGCTTATAGTACGACAGCATTTATTATTGGTTTAGTATAATACATGCGATGTGAATACATTTAAAAATTATGACGTATTTACATTTAAAGACTGTTTACACAGGTCTCTGGCACATAAAAGATGTATTCCATTTACTCAAACAACGTCATAATTAAAAAAAAACCAGGTTTTACATGAACAGTAACTAACTACTAACTTTAACTAGCGATCTGAACAGTTTAAATTTATGTGGAAAATATATGCATACATACTAGTCTCCTGCACAAGACATCTTATAAGAACTTTTAAGACATGAGGGATTTTTCAAATGCTTTACTACAGCGAAATCTTATAAAACAAACGTTAGCAACACTGTTTGCAAGAAATTTGTTTCAGTATTATAGGTAAAGGACTAAAGAAGAAAACACTTCGTGACGGAAGAATTTGTGATACTTGCTTCTTTCTACACATGAGCGCGTGTACAAACGTCATGCATGTATATGTGTATGATCTTTTATTTTTCTGCGCACATGCAAAGGCACACACATGCATGAACATTAGTTGTATGCGGTTAATCACATAATAGCTTTCCATCAACATATTACATACACACTCAAACGTACAATATGAAAAATAACAAGCATACACTAATCAACAGTACTTCTTTTGAGTGTTTGTTACAAACAAGCTGTCTTGTCGATCGACATCGCTTGTTAACACTGATATACACGTACACCAATAAATCCATCGTGCTTCGCTTATAGTACGACAGCATTTATTATTGGTTTAGTATAATACATGCGACGTGAATACATTTAAAAATCATGACGTATTTACATTTAAAGACTGTTTACGCAGGTCTCTAATACATACACACATATTCCCGTAGCGACATCGTTTGGTGAATATGTACGAGTATGTATGTAGGCATCAGAGTTGGAGGTTGCGTAAAGTTTGTCACTATCAGTACTCATGTACATATATTTATCGCTTAACAACCTAACGCCGGTCACAGTGACCCTGATCGTTACTTACTTGTTAAATACTTCCGTTATTACGCAAGCTGGGCAGTTGTCCGTTTATGTACGTAGGGCCTGTCCAACGATGTCGGCAAGTCGAACTTTTATTCTTTCCCAGGGAGAGTTGTGCTATCTCTCCCTTACCAACGTGCTTCGGTTTCACAAGATTTTTGTTCGCGATGTCCCACTTTGCATCTCTCCAGTACCTGGATTCCATAACTTTTGCGAACCGAAAATCGTAATATTTATCGACATATTTATTCGCTTGCGGTAACGTTAATGTGATTCTGCAATTTATTTGTAACGAAAGTGTACATCTGTGGTTTACTCAACGTTTAATTCTATATCATCAGGTGTCTCTGAATAGAAAATGTCAAAATAAGCGAAAATCACAAAGAATAATATGAAAATGAATTTAAGCTTGTGATATTATTGTTTTCTTTTTTCTTCAACCGACAGCAGGTATGAACTTCTGAATGCATATACATACATACATATCGTTACCTTAATAAAGAAAGGACCTAACTCATTATTTTTTTTTAATATCGAGATTTTTTCATTTTTTGATACATTAGATGTTCTTCTATCGAAATATACAAAAATCTCGAAGTCAAAAAAATAATGAGTTAGGGCCCTACTATATTAAGGTAACGTTATGTAGGATGTGCAGAAAGAACATGCATGCATCGTGCCTTTTTTATAAGTATGCATATAATTAAAAAAATAGTTTTTTAGATCAGAACTTTATCTACTGTTAGATTAGCTTCCAATAATTTATCTAGTTTTTATATTTATTATATATTAAATACAATTGAAAACTTCATTTACACTGTAACGTACATGTATCAAATACTTTTTGTTCGCGCTTTAAAGCACATGGTTATTTTCGTACACAATTCAATTAAAAAATAAAAAATCAAAACTCCAAATAAAAATTTCATTCGCATTCGCAAATTCGTATCCACTTAAGCGAGAGCGGATGCACTATAAAAATACCCGACCAACTGCGGTAGTGTTTGTGTTAAATTTCGTCATTCGCTTACGTTATTGCATCATCCTAAAGGTGCAATCAGACGTGTCATAACCACAGTCATGGAAAACAGTCGCTCGAACCAAACTAATGGGTAACACTGTATTCGATTATAGGTGTTTCAGCGTATATCCGGTGAGGTATAAATATACAAATAAAACAAACAAGAATTAATATTTTGTAATAAATATTGAGACGTAAATCTCTCTTTATTATCTTAAATTTTACCTCATAAAAGGATTTATAATTGCACGTAGTGCATTCTTTGACTTCTGACATAAACATTAGTATAACTAGTGAAATTTGGCAAAACAATGTTTAAATACCGTTAGCGGTTTACTCGTTGAAATGCTTCCAACAAGGTTAAAAGAAAAGTACTTTAAATTTGTATTAAGCACTGAGAGAAAAGTATTAACCGAATCAAAGAATTTGTACTTAAACAATAAGTGACTCGCCATAACGCCATAGCTATTATCATAGAAACCAACTGAATTTTGGTTTGGTTATGGCTATGGCATTATGGCCATGTCACGTCTGATTGCACCTTAAGACAGAAGGGATGCACTGTATTTTTTCGGCGCTTTTACCGGACATATTTATTGCTGTGCTTATCTTCATCAGTACGCTTCGTCCAATTATCTTAACAACACGTATGTTAATTTATTAATTAGATTCTAATTATTAGAGCTGAAACTATTTTGCTTGCGGTTACTGTGACCGACGTTAGGAGCTGAAGGAATTTTATTGCAGATATATTTTTTGAGGATTTATGGTTTTATAATGTCTTAGCATGATCAAGACATTGGCAGATGGTTGCAAGAGTTGAACTCGGACCCGGAGAGTAATGAATTACCAACTGAGGAGTGCAGAGACATAGAGACGTTCATGTAGACCAAGTAGTTGAAGGTGAATGTAAATCCGAACCCGAAAAAGAACAATATGAGTCAGGGCATGAGTGTGAGGTAGAAAACGTTGTTAGGAAGCAGGTTGAGTGCTCGTCTTCTGACGACCATATAACACAGGCAAAATATAAGAAGTTCTTAGGAAACAACCGAATCTAACGAATTCTTTATCTACGGTATGGTATACCAAAAAATTGTGATTATTGCCAAATGAAAATTTTATTTTAATCGCGATTTAATCTGCCAAAAACAATTTAACGTTGAAGTTCATGATGTTAAGATATATAAAAAAAAGTTATAAGTTAAAAGTTATAAAAGTGTCTACGTTTTCTTAAGCCTAGTGTACCGATTTTCATCGGCTCACTGTTATAAGATAAATTGGACTTATTTCTCAACTAACTGAAATAAAAGGACATAATTGCATCACACTGCAATGTGTTATAAAGCCATATAGACTTATTCCGAGATTAATTGAGAAATACGTACATTTTGGCTTTTTACTTATGCCTTTATTACAGATGCATTGTGCCGATAGTGGAATCTCAGCTTTACAAAATTTGTGCATATATTAAAGCTTAAATTAAACGTGGTATACCATATTGCCATAGCCATAACAAAAACCAAAATTCAATTGATTTATATGGTTATGGCAATACAGTGTTGCCCATTAGTTTGGTTCGAACAGCTATCTTGTATGGTTATGGTTATGTGCACGTTTAATTGAACTTTAAGAAATAAAAAATGTTGTAGGAATATAAAATTTGTGTAAATCTGTTTTTCTCTTATTATTAATTAAATAAATGCTTGTGTGTTTTATTATTATTATTTAATAATTAAAAAAATAAAATTAAATAAAGGCTCACTATGAGCGACATTACGTGGCAGAGTGACTAAAAAATACGTGTAATGTCTAAGGGTGAATGCGTGTCGTGAAATACAATCCTCAGCAAATAATGCTTTTGGACATTATTTGGGCTTATTTCGATTAATTATATTACCTCTTATTTTTTTTTTTGCAATGCAATTAATTAATTGCTGCAAATATCTAGTGTCTGTTCAAATTTTGTAGACTTTTCAACAGTCACCGATTAATTTTTGACCAGACTCAATTTCTGTTTGTTTGTTTTTTTTGTTTTTAAAGAGAAGCAACACTCAGGCAATGAATGTTCACTACTAGTACTAAGTGTTACCTTCTTTAGGAAATGGATAGTGATAGAGAAGACAGGTAGTGCACGCAAAGAAAAAACATAGTTAGTACAATCACAATCGCAAACTATCATTAATGTTTGCGATTATAATTATGTCAAACATGTAATATAAGGAAGCCATTCGAAACATTATATGTTCAGCTATGTGAAGCACAATAAATACATGTTCGTGTTAAAAATTTTATTATGTTCATTACAAGTATGCCCCATTTCCCGTTAACTCTATATTTTTTTTTTGTGAGTATTATGATAATTGTCCTTTTGATCATATTGCTATGTTCCTAAGAACTACAATATAAAAAAATAATAGTTTTTTTATTTGCATAGTTTTTTATTGAAACTCAGGTTGTGCAAATACAAATTTTCTTAAAACAACTTATCCTATATGTAAGTAACTATATATGTACATACATATGTACATAGTTTTATGGCGAAGTTCTGGTTGAAAATTTCAAATTGGCATTGGTTTGATTGGCATTGATATGGTGCACCTCTTTTACTGCAAATGAGAAATAAGCATGTACATTGCACATACATACATACATACATACATATGTAAATAATATGGCCAAATTAATAAAAATTAACTATTTTCGTACCTGCTTCAATAAATACATATATAATAATTAAGGCACTCATTAAAAGTGCATGGAACTAACACCTTTTCTTTGTTGAACATGTCTTTTTTATTAATTTTATTTGACTCACTTTTGCCGGTAATATATTTTATTATTTTCTTTTACTTTGCGATCTAAAGTGTGACTGACGCTTGTATTTAATTTGAGAAAACTGAAGAAGAAGAATCGGTATTTTGGTATGGTATTTTCTATAGAACCATAATTAGTTTGTATTAGTAAAACTATCAACCTAACAAGAAAACAATTTTTTAAGCAAAATATAATAATGACGATAAACATTCTCTTTTTATGTAACATTGTAAAATGTTAACAATATAAACTTTTGACTTTTATTTGTCGAAATATTTAACTTTTATTTGTTGAAGTATGTATATATGTATGTATGTAGGTATGTATATTGTTGTTTAAAATTTTATTCGCCACAAGTTTAGTATGATTGGATCAACTTTAATGAATAATTGAGAAATGACGACCATATTATAAAAATTTGCATACATTTTAATGTGGAGAATAAAAACATAATGTTCGAACTCTATTTTTATTAGAATAACTTAATTCTTTCAACCATATGAGGCGAAACTGAACACAAAATGACCGTAGTGATCATTTCTGAATCATGTTTTTTCTTTGCGTGTGAAGGAAGAGGCAAAGTTTCATTCATTCAGGGCGGTCTGATGTTACATTAGGATTAGTATCCGCCGAAGCCGGCGTAGTTCAGTGACCAGAGTCTATGCCTTCATCACTTGAACTTTCCTACAACAAATGACACAAAGGCACGGACACTAATTCATGTCAAAAAAAAAATTTAGCGGACTACTTCCAGCTCTGGTAGGTAGTCACTTTCATATGTATATATGTACATATACATACATATACTTATTTATATGAATATATATACATATACATATACTTATGTATATGTATATACATACATTAGGGTGGATCACGAGAAAAACATGTTGCTACCCCTTTCAAATTAATTATCCAAGTATAAAGAAGCATCGGACGCGTCTTCAAAAATCCTTCAAATAACGAAGGACTTTTCAATTTATTTTTCTTTTGGAAGAAAATACAACTAAATGGAGTAAAGTGACCCTGCAGAAAATTTTCTACTTGTGACATGACTTGAGAAAATTGGAGTGTTACCAAAAGCAGGGAGTAGTGTATGTAATTGGTACTCGGTGAGAACAAGTTCGATGTAGTGAAATCCAGGATCTATCTATAAATATAATGTTGATTGCTCCTTCCAATGAAACCGCCAAGTCGCACTAGAACCAGTCTCGTAATTATACTAAGATAATATAACCTAAGCTTAAGTGGTATTTATACTTTTGAAATTCGAGTGCTGCTGTGGTCGAGTGGGTAGTGTGGAAGCCTTTAATGCCGTAGGTTGTCAGTTCGAATCCCAAAAAAATCTCTGCGTAAAAATAAAACATAATTGCACTTGTAACAATACAAAAATTGCAGTTGCATGTCCAAATGACATTTATATATAATTTATATTATCCTACACCGATTAGGTTCAGTGACAAGTCACAAGGTGCATACAAAGTATCCATTAACCCCATCTACCGCCATCCGCGTTAGACCTTCAAGCCACAAACTACAAATGATTACAGACTCATGATTTTTAAACATTTCCAACGTACACAGAGAATGAGACCACAAAGTATAAATTGAAATTACCTTAAAATAATAACACACGAAAGGAAAAGTATAGAGGATTGGAGGACTGTGTGAACGAGACCGTCTGAGTACTCAATTATCTTCCGTCTCGTGACATCTCTGTAAGTACTGTGTGTGGTTTTACATCACTCACTTTCTTCAATTCTGTATACTTTGTGCCCCAAACTCTTTTGGGAGTGTGATAAAAAAACTTTTTTTCATATTCCCACAACTTGAGCCCCTCTAATACACACACATACATGCATATGTATATTATGGTTTAAATTAAACAAGAAAACTAAAAAACATAATAATTTTCTTTTACTTTGCTACTTATATAAGGTTAAAAATATTTATTTAGCAAAGTTGATTCGAAATAACGAGATTGTTGATCAGTGTACATGCATATCGCTCCCTTGCTGCGACACAGTCATATCTCAAAAATTGTGTTTAAGAGTTCGTAATACAGAAAAAATCGTTATATCGTATATAATCTTGTGTAAAGATTTCATTCAGAAGTCTTGTACAAGCACCTCTTGGGAAAAGAAAATGTTTTTATATATTATTCATTGAGTTCCATTTACATTGAAAACTAAAAACTTATTTTCTACAAAACCAACTGCTTTAGAGTTATGCCACTGTTGCAATAAATGAGCGTTGTATACACAGACATACATACACATACACATATGCATATGCGTACACGTGTACATAATTATTCAAATGTTTTTGATTAACAAAAACATCTGTACCAATTTCAAAACAATTCTACTGAATAAAATTTTTTAACTCGTACAAGTACCAAAAAAAAAACATAGATATGTAGTTTCTAATATCTTTACTAATTCAAAGAATTATGTCGAATTATTTCTTTAACTAGGAGTCTCCACTAGTAATGATCTTGGTATGGGCATCATGTCGGCCATCGCAAATGACTAATGGAGACAGCTCATGTCCATGTTTCGTCCATGCTCTGATATCGATCAGGGTTACCGTTCACCCAACTAAAGTCGCAATTTGACCCTTTTTTAGCGGTGTGCGACTTTTTGTCGACTTTTCCGACTTTTTTAATTTTGTTGGGACTTTTTATCCTTTTTCGTAAAGGTTCTCACAGAAAACATCAAAATTGCAGTAAATTAAAAAGTTCCTTATTATTTTTATAAAAAAAAATCGTCAAAATTTAAAAGCAATTCACAGATTATTGTTCATTTGGAAGCACTTTTATTAATTGTAACCTTGTCAGGTGTACAATGTATTTAAGAAATTTTTCGCAAATTTTCAGTAGAAGTTTTAAAGAATAGTTTTAGCAAAAACAATTTTTTAAATAAATAACAATTGTGTTTTTTGGAGTGCTTATTTTACAAAATTATTTTTACCCGCCGAGTCAGTGAAAAAAGTTGTCGTAAAATGTATGCAGGTGTACACGAATATGTAAACATTTTGAAATTAGCTTTGCTTAATAATAAATTAGCTAAAAAATTAAAAGTAAAAACATGCAACTCAATGCTGACAGCCTTAAATTTAATAGACAAAGATATAGAAGACTGGATTTCTCTTGATGAACTGATTTTTATATACAAAAATGAAATTTCAAAAATTAATATTTATGTTAAGAAAGAACATTACAAAATTTTTTCTTTAATCTAGTACAAAATCGTCGTTGTCGTAATCGAAATTTGACACTCGTAATTAGGCCCAATATTATTGAAGTACACATACATTCATCCAAAATATATGGCGTAGACTTGGGTCGAACTCGTTCACTAGTTCATTTTTGCCACAAACAAATAATCAAACCCATGTAATTTAAATGGGTTTGATGACGGATGAGTAACATCCGTTTCACTTAGACTTTTAGACTTAGAAATTGTTCAACGGCTTTCGATAGTTATCCACTTCCACATAAATACATACATATATGTATTAGAGATATTATTGTAGATTTAATGAACATCCATGCTAATCATCCAATACTTATGGTAGAAAATAAAATTACCATAGCCATCCTCTTCGAAAGGTATGAGCTTACACAAGTTTATCAATGAAGTGTTCCGAGTTCTTGGACTTTCCTTTCCCATAGAACACAAAATATTGCTGGAATTTTGCAGGAATATTGTTTCCTAACGTTTTAATGTCACAGCCAATATTCATATGTCCGCTTTTTTGTCTTGCCAGCAAGGTGAGGAAATATTGCACTGCAACGTTGCAAAAATATGGCAAACATTTCTGTTACGAGTATGTCACCCGGGAACCATAAGGGCGTTTTAGTTTTTTTTTTTTTTTTTTTTTTAATGAACATACTTTTGCCTGAAACGTCCAGAATTGCAAAGAAAAAAAAATTCTCAAAAATTTAATTTTTTTAGACATAAATAATTGAATTTTTGAAAAAAAAAATTTTTGTTGGGAATCGACGTATTTTTACCTGAAACGTAAAGAAACACAAAAAAAATGTCCCCAAGTTAAAATTTGTTTGGACTTAGGGATTTTCATCGGTACTTTTGCCGGTATATGGCCATATGGCATCTGAAACGCGATATATTAATTTAACAAAAACAATTTTGCTAGATATAATATCATCTAATATTTTTTTTGTAATATTAGCTTTATTTCTTTTTTCTTTATTTCTTTACTTTTTGGGTAAATTCGGTAAAATGAGAGGAAATTATAATTTTGCTCAATAATATACAAAAATGCACAAAAGTACGGGAACGCGAAAAATCAACATTTTAATACGAAAATAAAAGTCAATGCATGTGTGCATATATTTACATATGTACGTATACACAAAACTAAACACATACTTATGTACATACACACGCAAGTATTTACTTACATGATTCAGCATACTTACTTATATAGCTTTTTTTATCTTAATTTCATATAAAAACTAATAAAACTTTGTTTGCCACTAGTTTTTAAGCATTTTGTCTACATTTTTCCATTTTTTTAGTCTTTAGGTAAATGTAATTTTTCTTTTTAATTGTATATTTTTCAAACAGCTGATTGATTATGTGTTTGCCCAAACTAGCACGAAGAAAAAGTACGGGCTGTTTCGTGCAAGAAGAAGAAGAACATTACTCTCACAAAACTTCTCTCATTTACCCGATTTTCGAGCATGGGAACGCTTTTCGTGCAAATTGGGATCCCGCGAGATCCCAATGTAGAGTAAAGAAACACACCTATTATAATAATATTGGTACTATGATGCAAATTTAATATTACCAAAATCTATTCCGGCAATATTCCTGCAATATCTAAGCGCACGGGAGTGCGCCAGGCCAAGTTCCGGCCAATGCACACAGTGTGTATATTTACAGAAAGCCATTCGAGCTGTTTTTACCCCCCTCATAACTTTGTGTCCCTCGACCGTAAAATTATGAAATGTAAATCATCATTAGAATAAATTTATGTAACCTCATATGCAAAGTTTGAAAGTTTTGCATCGAAAGGTTCCGGAGATATGGAGGCGCAAAAAGTGCATATTTTAAGACATACTCACTGACCTACTGACTCACTCATCAATATTATGAAGTACTTCCGCAATAGCTAGAGATGTGAAATTTGGTACACAAGTAGATCTAGGTGAGCATTGAACTAGAAAAATCTGAAAACACCGAAATTTTAACCAGGGGGCGGGGCTACGCCCATAAACATTAAAACGTATGCTAGTGAGCTGAAATTTGCTATAGAGAGCAATAAAGTAAAAAAAAAATTAAAACATGAAAATTTTGGCCAGGAGGGCGGGGCTACGCTTATAAAGGCTAGAATTAAAAAAGCAAATCTAAGGCGCTTAATGGAAGCTATTTTATTGAAATTCGGCATACAAACTGCGATAGGGCAAGCCTAAAATTTTCATCAAAAAAGTGGGCGTTGACACGCCCATACTATTTAAACTTCATTTTCGTGTACTACGGCTCAGAATATTTAGATATACTATTTCTGTATGTATTATTATCCGTTTGCATCGAAACTTGACACAAATAATAAGCACTGGCCGAAAAAATCTTAAGTTTGGAAAAGTGGGCATGGTTACGCCCATAAATATTAAAAATTAAAAGCTGCGCTAATTAGCTCAGAAAACAACAAGAAAAACCTGAAAACCCAGAAATTTTAGTCAGAGGGGCGGGCTGTGCCCATAAAAATTAAACATTAAAAGTTGCGCTTGTGAGCTGAAATTTGATACACAAGTAGGTCTAGGTGAGAAACCAACTAGAAAAATCTGAAAAACCAAAAAATTTTACCAGAATGGGCGGGGCCACGCTACTATTGTTTGAACCTTAAAACTTACAGCCTTATTTATAAAACTTATTAAGGCTATTTAAGAAAAATTTCTTATACAAATTTGTCTTAAAACCCCTTTATAAAGCCTTGAAAAGTTGTATAAATAAGGCTGTTAATATACAGCTTCTAACTTAAGCCATTTTAGTGAAACCTTGCATATACATACGTTACACGTATACAATACTTTAAACTATCACCTAAAAAAGTGGGCGTGATCACTCCCATAAAATTTTAGCCTTGTGTTTAATCTACTTCGGTCTAGCATATTTTAGAAGAAAATTAGCATGAATTATAAGCGCTGCTCACAACAAAATTGTGAGTTTAAAATAGTGGGAGGGGTAAGGCTCATAAAATTTAAAGGTATAATTCGCGTTAGAGGGCTGAAATTTTATGTATAAGTAAGTGTAGATGAGTAAGCCAATGGGAAAATCTTAAAACCAATAAGTTTTAGCTGAAATTTGATACAGAAATAAATCTAGATCTAGAAACCAAAAGTTTCAGTCAGGGGGTGGGAACAAGCACTATAAACTCAAAATTAAGTTCAATTTTATTGAAGCTTTTCATACACATTGCACTTATCCAAAGTAAAAATTTCCTGTTTTGAAAAGTGGCCGTGACTATACCCATAAATCTTAGCTTTTTCTTTCATGTACTTCGGCTTAGCAGTTTTTAGTCTATTACTCATGTATTTCCCATTAGATTTTTCATACAAAACTTCACTTGAACCATAATTATCCAGAAATCTAGAAATTATATAACACCCTTACGAATACAAATTTGTATAATGCATATCATATTTCAACTTGGTCAAAATCTATATCTCACTACTTCTGATGGCCGAAATTTTTGATAGGAACTTGGCCCTTTTTCACATTTATGTTTTTGTGAGGATTACCGATTACATGCAACTTAATAACATTCCAGCAAAATTCCAGCAATATTTTGTGCTCTATGGGAGGATTCGTACATATAGGTGGTGAGATTATTTTATTTTACAGATAGAAGTTTTCAAATGCTTTAGGCACTTCTTGTTTAAAAACAAAACAAATAGTTTCTACAATATGATTTATCGAAATCTGTAAAAAGTTTTCACGTATCATCATCAACTATTACCACAATTTGCATAGCATTTTAAACGAGGCCAAAAGCGGATTTAGGCTTGCTCTCGCCCTAGGCACTCTTTATTATGTCGCTCGTTTTTTATATAGAAGTAAGAGAGGCAAATATGTAAATCGAAAACAAATAATTTATGTATTTGGGATCAAAAGTATCAATAGATAGTGCATTTAAAATTTTTATAATTGAATTTTCTAAATACACATTACTGAATCACTTCGATCTGGAGCAGTGCTCCATCAACATAGTGAAAATTAGTGGTAATTAGTTAGTAAAGTAATTAGTTAGTAAATTATTTTGTCGTTCATATTTTTCTTCCAAATTAAAGTGTTTTTATTCTCGAAGAAATATCTAAGAAACTTTAATTATATGGCGGTGTGTCCTCAGTTTTGTGGTCTAATGTACATATGTATAGCTGGAGATAATGCACTACAAAAGTTAAGCTGGCAACGCTGATGATATTTTGTTGTAAACAGTTTCATGAGCTCGTGTAGATAAAACAAATATGTACATAAGTATATAAAAGTTAAAAAACAGCCTTCGAGAATAAAAACACTTTAATTTGGAAGAAAAATATGAACGACAAAAGAATTTATAATTTAGTTATGATATATACATACATACATACATGCATATGAATGTGTATGCATTAGAATATGTACATACATGCATATGAATGTGTATGCATTAGAATATGCACATAGTTTTTAATTTTTATACAAACCACAAGAAAAACACACCTCTAACTGTGGTACTGTTCAATGAGTTCTAAATATTGTTTTCGCGAAGCATGAAAATTTCCAACCATTTTAATATGGACTTGAAATTGTAGGCAATTCTCTTCTTCGATGCCATCCATGACAAACTGATTCAGTATTGACTCATGTGAGGAAATAAATTTCCTTTAAGTATTTGTAACTTTCAGCTATCAAAGAAAGAAACTTATTGATTTAATATTTCGAAATGGCATCTTCAAGCAATATCGTTATAAGGCTGAATGCAGATAATGAGTGTAGGATTAACAAAACAATTCATGTCTCTGGAATTGGAACATACAAATATGGCCGCCATTCACATATTGCTTGAAGTAAATATTATACAAAAGTTTGAATTTGGAACTAAAACTATATTCTGCAGATCATCGTCTTTCTGTATGTGTGTATATATATATGTATATATATGTGTGTATATATATATGTATATATATATATATGTGTATATATATATGTATATATATGTATATATATATATATATATATATATATACATACTTACACATGTGTATGTACATTACTTCTGCCTTTTACTAAATTTAGCAATAAACGATCGTGACATATCAGTTTTTGAATTTAAAGCGTTGACCAAATGCTTCAGGAAACTTTCTGATATATTTAATTGCCATGTGTACTCCTGAAAATCCTCAATCAAACGTAGAATATTTTATTTCCCAAGGAGTAAGTTTTATTGAAATACATATACGAGTATGCCACTAATTTTCACTATGTTGATGGAGCACTGCTCCAGATCGAAGTGATTCAGTAATGTGTATTTAGAAAATTCAATTATAAAAATTTTAAATGCACTATCTATTGATACTTTTGATCCCAAATACATAAATTATTTGTTTTCGATTTACATATTTGCCTCTCTTACTTCTATATAAAAAACGAGTGACATAATAAAGAGTGCCTAGGGCGAGAGCAAGCCTAAATCCGCTTTTGGCCTCGTTTAAAATGCTATGCAAATTGTGGTAATAGTTGATGATGATACGTGAAAACTTTTTACAGATTTCGATAAATCATATTGTAGAAACTATTTGTTTTGTTTTTAAACAAGAAGTGCCTAAAGCATTTGAAAACTTCTATCTGTAAAATAAAATAATCTCACCACCTATATGTACGAATCCTCCCATAGAGCACAAAATATTGCTGGAATTTTGCTGGAATGTTATTAAGTTGCATGTAATCGGTAATCCTCACAAAAACATAAATGTGAAAAAGGGCCAAGTTCCTATCAAAAATTTCGGCCATCAGAAGTAGTGAGATATAGATTTTGACCAAGTTGAAATATGATATGCATTATACAAATTTGTATTCGTAAGGGTGTTATATAATTTCTAGATTTCTGGATAATTATGGTTCAAGTGAAGTTTTGTATGAAAAATCTAATGGGAAATACATGAGTAATAGACTAAAAACTGCTAAGCCGAAGTACATGAAAGAAAAAGCTAAGATTTATGGGTATAGTCACGGCCACTTTTCAAAACAGGAAATTTTTACTTTGGATAAGTGCAATGTGTATGAAAAGCTTCAATAAAATTGAACTTAATTTTGAGTTTATAGTGCTTGTTCCCACCCCCTGACTGAAACTTTTGGTTTCTAGATCTAGATTTATTTCTGTATCAAATTTCAGCTAAAACTTATTGGTTTTAAGATTTTCCCATTGGCTTACTCATCTACACTTACTTATACATAAAATTTCAGCCCTCTAACGCGAATTATACCTTTAAATTTTATGAGCCTTACCCCTCCCACTATTTTAAACTCACAATTTTGTTGTGAGCAGCGCTTATAATTCATGCTAATTTTCTTCTAAAATATGCTAGACCGAAGTAGATTAAACACAAGGCTAAAATTTTATGGGAGTGATCACGCCCACTTTTTTAGATGATAGTTTAAAGTATTGTATACGTGTAACGTATGTATATGCAAGGTTTCACTAAAATGGCTTAAGTTAGAAGCTGTATATTAACAGCCTTATTTATACAACTTTTCAAGGCTTTATAAAGGGGTTTTAAGACAAATTTGTATAAGAAATTTTTCTTAAATAGCCTTAATAAGTTTTATAAATAAGGCTGTAAGTTTTAAGGTTCAAACAATAGTAGCGTGGCCCCGCCCATTCTGGTAAAATTTTTTGGTTTTTCAGATTTTTCTAGTTGGTTTCTCACCTAGACCTACTTGTGTATCAAATTTCAGCTCACAAGCGCAACTTTTAATGTTTAATTTTTATGGGCACAGCCCGCCCCTCTGACTAAAATTTCTGGGTTTTCAGGTTTTTCTTGTTGTTTTCTGAGCTAATTAGCGCAGCTTTTAATTTTTAATATTTATGGGCGTAACCATGCCCACTTTTCCAAACTTAAGATTTTTTCGGCCAGTGCTTATTATTTGTGTCAAGTTTCGATGCAAACGGATAATAATACATACAGAAATAGTATATCTAAATATTCTGAGCCGTAGTACACGAAAATGAAGTTTAAATAGTATGGGCGTGTCAACGCCCACTTTTTTGATGAAAATTTTAGGCTTGCCCTATCGCAGTTTGTATGCCGAATTTCAATAAAATAGCTTCCATTAAGCGCCTTAGATTTGCTTTTTTAATTCTAGCCTTTATAAGCGTAGCCCCGCCCTCCTGGCCAAAATTTTCATGTTTTAATTTTTTTTTTACTTTATTGCTCTCTATAGCAAATTTCAGCTCACTAGCATACGTTTTAATGTTTATGGGCGTAGCCCCGCCCCCTGGTTAAAATTTCGGTGTTTTCAGATTTTTCTAGTTCAATGCTCACCTAGATCTACTTGTGTACCAAATTTCACATCTCTAGCTATTGCGGAAGTACTTCATAATATTGATGAGTGAGTCAGTAGGTCAGTGAGTATGTCTTAAAATATGCACTTTTTGCGCCTCCATATCTCCGGAACCTTTCGATGCAAAACTTTCAAACTTTGCATATGAGGTTACATAAATTTATTCTAATGATGATTTACATTTCATAATTTTACGGTCGAGGGACACAAAGTTATGAGGGGGGTAAAAACAGCTCGAATGGCTTTCTGTAAATATACACACTGTGTGCATTGGCCGGAACTTGGCCTGGCGCACTCCCGTGCGCTTAGATATTGCAGGAATATTGCCGGAATAGATTTTGGTAATATTAAATTTGCATCATAGTACCAATATTATTATAATAGGTGTGTTTCTTTACTCTACATTGGGATCTCGCGGGATCCCAATTTGCACGAAAAGCGTTCCCATGCTCGAAAATCGGGTAAATGAGAGAAGTTTTGTGAGAGTAATGTTCTTCTTCTTCTTGCACGAAACAGCCCGTACTTTTTCTTCGTGCTAGTTTGGGCAAACACATAATCAATCAGCTGTTTGAAAAATATACAATTAAAAAGAAAAATTACATTTACCTAAAGACTAAAAAAATGGAAAAATGTAGACAAAATGCTTAAAAACTAGTGGCAAACAAAGTTTTATTAGTTTTTATATGAAATTAAGATAAAAAAAGCTATATAAGTAAGTATGCTGAATCATGTAAGTAAATACTTGCGTGTGTATGTACATAAGTATGTGTTTAGTTTTGTGTATACGTACATATGTAAATATATGCACACATGCATTGACTTTTATTTTCGTATTAAAATGTTGATTTTTCGCGTTCCCGTACTTTTGTGCATTTTTGTATATTATTGAGCAAAATTATAATTTCCTCTCATTTTACCGAATTTACCCAAAAAGTAAAGAAATAAAGAAAAAAGAAATAAAGCTAATATTACAAAAAAAATATTAGATGATATTATATCTAGCAAAATTGTTTTTGTTAAATTAATATATCGCGTTTCAGATGCCATATGGCCATATACCGGCAAAAGTACCGATGAAAATCCCTAAGTCCAAACAAATTTTAACTTGGGGACATTTTTTTTGTGTTTCTTTACGTTTCAGGTAAAAATACGTCGATTCCCAACAAAAATTTTTTTTTTCAAAAATTCAATTATTTATGTCTAAAAAAATTAAATTTTTGAGAATTTTTTTTTCTTTGCAATTCTGGACGTTTCAGGCAAAAGTATGTTCATTAAAAAAAAAAAAAAAAAAAAAACTAAAACGCCCTTATGGTTCCCGGGTGACATACTCGTAACAGAAATGTTTGCCATATTTTTGCAACGTTGCAGTGCAATATTTCCTCACCTTGCTGGCAAGACAAAAAAGCGGACATATGAATATTGGCTGTGACATTAAAACGTTAGGAAACAATATTCCTGCAAAATTCCAGCAATATTTTGTGTTCTATGGGAAAGGAAAGTCCAAGAACTCGGAACACTTCATTGATAAACTTGTGTAAGCTCATACCTTTCGAAGAGGATGGCTATGGTAATTTTATTTTCTACCATAAGTATTGGATGATTAGCATGGATGTTCATTAAATCTACAATAATATCTCTAATACATATATGTATGTATTTATGTGGAAGTGGATAACTATCGAAAGCCGTTGAACAATTTCTAAGTCTAAAAGTCTAAGTGAAACGGATGTTACTCATCCGTCATCAAACCCATTTAAATTACATGGGTTTGATTATTTGTTTGTGGCAAAAATGAACTAGTGAACGAGTTCGACCCAAGTCTACGCCATATATTTTGGATGAATGTATGTGTACTTCAATAATATTGGGCCTAATTACGAGTGTCAAATTTCGATTACGACAACGACGATTTTGTACTAGATTAAAGAAAAAATTTTGTAATGTTCTTTCTTAACATAAATATTAATTTTTGAAATTTCATTTTTGTATATAAAAATCAGTTCATCAAGAGAAATCCAGTCTTCTATATCTTTGTCTATTAAATTTAAGGCTGTCAGCATTGAGTTGCATGTTTTTACTTTTAATTTTTTAGCTAATTTATTATTAAGCAAAGCTAATTTCAAAATGTTTACATATTCGTGTACACCTGCATACATTTTACGACAACTTTTTTCACTGACTCGGCGGGTAAAAATAATTTTGTAAAATAAGCACTCCAAAAAACACAATTGTTATTTATTTAAAAAATTGTTTTTGCTAAAACTATTCTTTAAAACTTCTACTGAAAATTTGCGAAAAATTTCTTAAATACATTGTACACCTGACAAGGTTACAATTAATAAAAGTGCTTCCAAATGAACAATAATCTGTGAATTGCTTTTAAATTTTGACGATTTTTTTTTATAAAAATAATAAGGAACTTTTTAATTTACTGCAATTTTGATGTTTTCTGTGAGAACCTTTACGAAAAAGGATAAAAAGTCCCAACAAAATTAAAAAAGTCGGAAAAGTCGACAAAAAGTCGCACACCGCTAAAAAAGGGTCAAATTGCGACCTCAGTTGGGTGAACGGTAAACCTGATCGATATCAGAGCATGGACGAAACATGGACATGAGCTGTCTCCATTAGTCATTTGCGATGGCCGACATGATGCCCATACCAAGATCATTACTAGTGGAGACTCCTAGTTAAAGAAATAATTCGACATAATTCTTTGAATTAGTAAAGATATTAGAAACTACATATCTATGTTTTTTTTTTTTTGGTACTTGTACGAGTTAAAAAATTTTATTCAGTAGAATTGTTTTGAAATTGGTACAGATGTTTTTGTTAATCAAAAACATTTGAATAATTATGTACACGTGTACGCATATGCATATGTGTATGTGTATGTATGTCTGTGTATACAACGCTCATTTATTGCAACAGTGGCATAACTCTAAAGCAGTTGGTTTTGTAGAAAATAAGTTTTTAGTTTTCAATGTAAATGGAACTCAATGAATAATATATAAAAACCGGCTTTAATTCTTGCACAAGCTGGATCTTGTAAGGTCGCAAGCCAAGATCTTTGCGCAAAATCTTCCATAAAGTTGATGGACAAAGCTCTAATTGCTGTGCACGGTGGCGAATCGATTCATTCGGGTCCTCTTCAACACTTTGCTCTACAGCGGCAATTGTTTCTTCGGTGCGCACTGTTCGACGTCTCTGCGGATGCGTATTATCACATAGAGTAAACGTAGTGCGAAAACGATCCATGGTTAACCGAATTAATTGCTCTGATGGACGATTATGTCGACCATAAAATGGACGGAGCTTGCGGTAAACTTCGCGAACTGAACCATTATTTTCGAAATAAATTTGCACGATTTGCAAGCGTTGTTCTTTTATCAACCTGTTCATGATGAAATGGCAAACCAAACTAAATATTAATCACTTGACAGCTGACAAAATGGCCGCCAGTTAAAAAAGTGATGCCAACTTAAGGTTCTATACCTCAATAAAAAACACCCATTATGTGTGTGTATTACAGGGGCTCAAGTTGTGGGAATATGAAAAAAGTTTTTTCATCACTTTTAAATTAAACATAAGTTTCTTTTATGACAACTCCCAAAAGAGTTTGGTGTGCAAAGTATACAGAGTTGAAGAAAGTGGGTGATGTAAAACCACACACAGTACTTACAGAGATGTCACGAGACGGAAGATAATTGTGTATTCAGACAGTCTAGCTCACATAACCCTCAAATCCTCTATACTTTATCTTTCACGTGGTATTATTTTAAGGTAATTTAATTTTATACTTTGTGGTCTCATTCGCTGTGTGCTTTTTGTAAGTTAAAGTTAAAAATTAATATTTGTGTGTGAAAACGTTTTGCAATCATTTGGAAACTAATTTTAATCACTTTAATAATACGACGAGTATACATTGTGTTTTTTTTGCTCAACACTACAAAATCTTTCATTTAATTTTGTAAAAATGTTTCACTAGGTATACATTTTGTGTTGTTTGTTTTGATTATTGTACAAAAAATACTTAATAACAAATATATAACTATATTTGTCCCTTTATAACCGTTTTTTCATAAGTATCCTTCTTCAACTCTGGTATACTTTGTGGTGAAATGAAGTTATAATCATGAGTGACACAAGTTCTGCTAGAAAGGGACAACTGTGGTATATTTGTTATTAAGTTCTTAGAAATATAATCAAAACAAACAAGAGCAAATGTGAATTAAACATTTTACATAATTAAATAAAATAATTTATTGTGCTGAATTAAAAATCAGAATGTGAAAAAGATTTTGTCAGCGTTGTCAACTTGGTGCGTTTCGCACCATTTTGGGTGCTTTTTGAAATGTTTTGTGCGAAAAATTCCTTAGTTGGTGCGTGGTGCGCTTTTTTTTAAAAATTTCGGTGCGTTTTTTAATTTTTGGTGGCACCAACGCAAATTTAACACAGCAGTGAGATAAAACCGGACAATTCTTGTTATGAAACTTACCAACTTCCTGATAGTGTTAATTACCATATACTAATAATGTTTACAAAATATCACAATTTGAAATGAAATCTGGGGGCAAATTACGGCACTCGTTATCGAACGAAATTACGAAATATTTGAATAGAGTTTATGTGGAAATATTTTAAAATTTCGAAACGTATCGAATGCTGTAATTTGCCCCCTGTTTTATGGCCCAAGGATAACAATAATGATGAAAATATTAGCTTTATTTATTTGGAATAATTAATTCTTGATTTCTTTTTAAAAAGTTTTAAGCCGAATTTATAAAATTAATATACAAAAATGTATCATCTTGGACAAATGAATGCAAAGATATGTATGTGCCCTTAATTATGAAAGTTGTATAAGTCTTTTATTTCTTTGGTCGAGATATTTAGTAGATTACATTGGAACAAATCCAAAAATAACTTTTTTGTTATGCAACAGTTTAATTTAGAGTTGTTCTAGTCTGATCAAAATATACTATATCGAATCAAAAATGGTATGACCCAGAGCACTTCCATATTTACACTATGTATGTACGAATTTGTTCAGGCTGTTTATTTTTATTGTTATATTTTTAATATGGATATATTAAACTTCTGATAAAAAAAATTTAAAAATATTTGAATAAAATTATAAATAAAGAACTTTTATTAGTCTTGAATCCTTTCTATTAATCCTTGATCTCTTTAAAAAGTTTTGTACAGAATTTATGAAATTAAAAAAAATTATTATCTATGTAATACAAATGAATATAAACAAATTTGCTAAGTTTTTCTAGGTTTTATTTTTTTAACCCTGAACTGTAAAATCCTCTTTTAGTGTTAAATTTTTAACACAAAAAAATAATGTACTTTTATGCATAATTAAATAAACATTTTAAACTAAAAAAATAAATTCTACAATTGGTGCGTTTTTTTTGTAAATGGCAAGTTTTTTTTTCTCCATTTTGGTGCGTTTTGAAATTTAAAAGATGACAACGCTGATTATTGTTTCCAAATTATTCCTAATATAATTTTAAGCATTTTCATTCAAAACTATTAATTTTTACCTTTTACTTACAAAAGTCACACAGCGAATGAGACCAGGGCTGTCAGATATGACCATTTCTCGCAAGACGTGGCGATTTTTCAGGTTTTTTGGCGTCCAAATTTTTGGTCTGCCGACATGGCGATTTTTCTGGCGATAACTAAATTTGTTGGCGATTTTTCTGGCGATAAATAAATATGTTGGCGATTATTATTGCTACTTTTTTAACAAAATTGAACTTGAAAATTTTTCTTATTCAGGAAAATTAGTTTGTTGAAGGAGTACTTTCAAAAATAAATCCTATCAAAACTTGTCTACAAGAAGTTAAAACAATTTCACTTTGATGATTTTTCTTATATTAATTATAATTATTGATAAACTTTGTATTTGGATGAGAAAAATTTACAAGAAATAATTTTTGGCGATTTTATTTCTAATTTTGGCGATTTTCTGATAAATTTTGACACGACCCTGAATGAGACCACAAAGTATGGCATGAAAATACGTTAAATCAATACCAATATGAAAGAAGCATTAAAGACGACACTGGTACAGAGTGAGCGAGACATTCCGAAAACACAATTATCTTCGTTCTCGTGACATATCTGTGTAGTGTGTGACTTGAGGGCCTTGAGCTGGACCTGGTTTAGTGAAGATATAATTAAGTACTTTACTTCATTATTTTCATTGTATTTCCATTCGAATTTCTATTTCTATCCCGCTTTTTAGAGTTTTCAAGTTTGTAATATCTTGTTCGATTGTTATTAAAATGTAACTGATAAAAATGCATTCCAAATGTAGTTATTGCTTAACTAGCTAAAATACTGCGTGTTTTGCTATACCCCATATAAGTTCTGAGATGGAAAAAAAAATGTTTTTATTAGAAGTGGCACGCTTGCGGTTTTCCTTCGCTATTTTGTAGAATACAATTCTCATTATTAACCCAGCAAAAAATTACACATTACTATCAGAAGTACTTGCCATATCGTGCCATAACCGCAAAAATAGCTTAAGCGACATAATTTTAAAACTTCAATATTTTACCAAAATCGATCATTTGCGATTGTAAATAGTCGATTTTCGTCAAAAAAAAAAAAAAACCAAGTCCTAAAAATGTGTCGCTTAAGCTATTTTAGCGGTTATGGCTCGATATAATGACTTACTTTTCTGATTGCAAAATTTCATTACTCGCTTACAAATCACATTACCTAAAATTAAAAAAAAATGATGTACAAGTTGCTAAATGATGAAAGTGATTCTTTTAGATTAAATAGATGACGTGAACAAGTTGCCAACTAAAAAAGTAAGTAGTTCTCAAGAATCCATTATTTTAGTCTCACGCCTTGTTAAAATCATTAAGTTGGTGGTAATCCACTAGGGAAGTGCTTCCACCAAAAATGCTTTATTCCAAACCCGATTACCTTTTTCGAAATTTTTTTGCTGTGAACATATTTAAATAGTCATGAAGAGTTTCAAAACTATCACTACATTGGTCCCCAAGATGTTTTTTCAGTAAAAATTTCTTTATTTAAGAGGAGCCACGCTCACTTGTATAATCCCGATTATTTTCTATGATCAGCAGAATCAGCGGATACCGTGATACGAGTACTAAAAAATTAATATTTGATTCATGTAGGAGGTGGTTACACACATTTTGCTCCTTTATTGACTACTTTTTAAATTAATATTTTCGCTATTGGCGTTACTGTTTACGTAAAGAAATGAAAAAAAGAAAAATTAGTAGTCTATTGCTCCTAAAGTCTAGACTATCAGTAATACGCTTTGGGCAAATCAACAACATCAGTGCAGTGGTCTTATTTTGAACACAAACAAAACTTTGCAGTTTATGAGAGGTATCACGCCAAATTTTTCAATTCTGAAATTATTTCCAGAGACAATGCACTTTATCAATAGAATAATCCATAAAAAATTTCAACGTTCTTCCTATATAAGTAAATATTTCTCTTCATGGGAGGTGTCACACCCACATGTCCAATTCGACCCTTTTTTTTGGGAGACAATGCATTCATATAAAATCGTTACTTAAACAAAATTTCATGTTGCTTGCTGCATTCTATGCAAAGATATTCCAAAATAATAAAAAAAATATGTGTACGGTGCAACTCCCACTTTATTTATTACGTCTTTTTCTTTTTTATGAGAATAATGCAGATACTCCTAGAAAATGAATATATGTTATATATGGGAGTTACCACGCCCACTTGTCCACTCCTTAGCACTATTTCTTTACGAATATTAACAAAAATTATACAAATCGGTCCAGCCGTTCTCCGATATGAGGTAAATTAAAAAAAGTGGGTGTGGTAAATTTTTCTTGCCCGAAAAAATACAAGTTGGGCTATGAAAAATATTTTTAAAAAATAGTAAAATTGGTGCAGCCGTTCTTAATTGATTCAATTACCAACGAAGGACATTTGAATTCTATTTATATACGAGTAGATATGTAAATACTTTTGTTTATGAATACTTTTGTTTGTTTAAAGCGTTTCTTTTGAGTTGAAAACTGTGTTTCCTAAGAACATACGAAATTGTGTATGTAAATAGTAAACATCCCACTTTCTAAAATATACATATTTTTAAATCCCGCTTTTTGGCAGTATTTTCTTCAAAATATCGCTTTTTGATCGGTCGTATCCCGCTTTTTTCAAAAACCATCTGGTCACGTTTGTTATGCCTCTAATGAAAAACCGGTTGCCCCCGTATTCTGTAACTCGCTAAAGCTAAATCTCTATCGCTAAAATATCTAAAAAGTCATTTTATCGATTTTCGGCTACAAATCAAATTTTCAAACGTGTAGTGAAAACTCAGGCATTGGCTTAAAAATTTAATTCGCAGAAATTTTAGTAGTTTTGTCAACGCCAAAAATTTTTAAATTTTTTATTTGTTCAGCATTTTGTCGATTGAATTTAGCTTTAGCCTTAGCGTGTTACGGAATTCGGAGGCTGTGTTACTATTTGATTCTCCTAAAATAATTTTAAGAATATTTGGATACCAACTAATATTTACACTAGTGTTTATTATAGTATAAGTTGATAAATACAGTAAATAAAATAAATAAATATAAATAAAATTAAAAGCGATTTATTTTCTGATAAATATGTTGCATACACAAAGGGTTTGCAAATAATCGCAGATTTTCATGATCGCGATTACGATTAAAAAACATGCGATTTAACTCGATTGTCGGTTAATCGCGATTAAGCAAGAAAATATGTATGCTATTATAATTTTTATTAAAACTAAAATAAATTACGTCTTAAATAAAGTTCGTAAAGTAGAACTAATGAGTATCAACAAGCAAGAGTGCTATATTCGGCTGTGCCGGATTTTATTTACCCTTCGCCGACATACATACACATATGTAAATACATATGTATGTATTTACACATACATATGTATGTGTATGTGTTATTTTACAAATTGGTTTTGTAAAACAAACAAATATATCTATATACGGACACCACTACGTGATAAAAGACCAAAAAAAGACCAGTGTCTCCCAGTTTTTCCCCAAGTCCGCTTTTCCGCCAAATACTCTGCTATAGTTTTCCGTATTAATGAACTTAAAGAATTTTAAAAACTAAATATTATTTAACGACGACCATTACAATTTTGGATAGTTTTTATTTACTTAAAAGTAAAAGTTAATTTTTGTAAGAGCTACTTTGTGTAAAATGTACTTTTATATAAGGGGTTTTTATAAAAGGTACTCTTTATAAAGGTTACTTTTTATAAAATGGGTAATATTTGTAAAATATATTTTTTATGTACACAGAGAAAAGACTGTCTCATAGAATCAAGAAGTTTTTCTCTATGAAACGTTTTTAGGCTGAAGAAATCTTATTATTCACAAATTTTTTTAACTTAATTTCCGTTATTTTTGGCACCAAAAAACAATCCATAAATAAAATCTTCTTGATTCTATGAGGTTTTCTTAAGGCTTTGATACACTATCATACACAGTCGTTCGATCTGTCAAAAAAATCGTGTGTGCTCAAAAAGTATGATAGTGTGGATTAAAATTTGACATGTGTGACAGATTTTTTGACAAGTCTGTCCGATTTCCAAAAGTTTATGAAAATTTTCATAAAATGATAATTTCTATTAGATCAGAGATACATTTTGTAAGGCAGTTGATAAGAAAACAGCAAATTCTGCTTCATTTATTTAAAGATAGGGAGATACATTTTGAAAATTACATTTTGCGTTATTATTTCTCTAGAAATGCAAAATGATTAAACATAAAAATTATTTTAAATGTTTTTTCATCTCTTTTGTGGAATAGTGTGGCACCTATAAGAGATTTAGTTGCGATTTTTTTTTTTTTTGGTGTGACAGAATTCCATCCGATTTTCCAGTGAATGAATCGTACGACTGTGTATGATAGTATATCACGGCCTTTATAAATTGTAAACTATAGGGATTTCTTATTGATTCTATGAGGTTGCCTTATTGATTTTTTTAAAAAGGTTTTCTTCTTGATTTTAGTAGGTTCCTATATGATTATGTGTAAAGCATCTTATTGATTTTTTTAATAAGGAAATCGTCTTGATTTTATGAGGTGTCTTGTTATGTCATATCTATAAATAGACATACAGGCAAGTTTTTTTCATGATCCTTTCCGTTTTTGTATAAGCATATTTGCACAATTATTTCAATGGTTATTTAGACTGCTTGTTAGCATATTGGTTAGAGTGTTTGTCTATCAGTATGAAGTTTGCTGGTTCAATACTTGTCTCCTTTCAAGTAAGAATATGTATGTATGGTGAGTTAGTTAATTAAGAATACAATATAATATGTATGTAAGTATGTATAAATAAATAACATCTATATATACTACATACATACATAAGTATATACATATCGTCGCTGTTTTTACTAACTGACCTAACTGACATATTTTTGAAAAATGAGTTAAGTCCTCTACTAGACTTTATAAGTCATAATACACATTGTCTACAATTTTCATGACTGTAAGCATTACTTCGGTGCCTATATAAGTAAAAAGATTTCTGACGCAGCCATAAAAGGTGCTCTCCTGTAAAATTTTTAAAATGTTAGTTATGTCAGTTAGTTAAAACAGCGACGATATATGGTATAGAATTTAAATGAAAATACATAAGCAAAGCACAAAGAATAAAGACATAATTTTTTTTCTTTTTATGAGGTTGCCTCATAAAATCAAGAAGAAAACCTTATGAGCCCATTTAGATGAAGGGTGGCCTCGCTGCGACAACGCTTACGTTCTCTTTTGGAGTCCCTTCTTAAATCTACGCGCGTTTACATGAAGACTTTTGAATATTAATTTGTTCAATGATTTTTATTCGTTCATTCGTAGCAGTGTTGCCGTAAAGCAACTAATTTTTAGTTTGAGAAATGTAGAATTAAAATGTCCACATATTTTTATTTTTTTTTAATTTACCACCAAAATACAATAATTCCTTTTCTCTCCTTACTTTATTTGTTTATAACTTTTATATAATAACTGTTTCTTTGATGCGTGTTATAAAAAATTGGTCTAACTGGCAACACTGTCTATACATAGCACACAAAAAATACGAGAGAAAAAAATTTGTGAGAGAGAAGAGATAAAATTGTCGCTTCAATTCAGTTTTGCCAGAATTTCTAAGGATAAAATCTGCAAAATGTAACAATTTTTTACGAAAAAATCTTCAAAATCTGCATTTCATTTTTAAAATCTTCAAAAAATCTTCAAAGCTATTTTTAAAACAACTTTTTTTTATATTTTATTCAAAAAATTTATATAAATATGGATCAAGGCGAATTCAGTATGAGGTGAACTTATTACTACAACAATTTTACAGCACGAAAAACATCATGTAGTTTGCTGTTTTACAAAACCAATCTGTCAGAAGATTTTTGAGTAAATTTTGACAGTTTGGTTCAAATTGCTCAATTTGGCATCAACACCTGATAATCAGGTGTTATTTTCTTAAAATAAGTTTCAAGCTCACTTTATTTTTTATGAATAAAACTCTTTAATTTATGAAGAATGTACATTTCGTTTCTGCTTAAGAAACTCGTCAGTAGACTTCAACCAAAAAATTTTTGAAATAAGATAAAAACTATATATGTTTATAGAACGACTATCAATATGTTATTAAGAATTACGTGCACAAACAAAATAGGTAATATTTATAAAAATTATTTTGGTTTACAAGACGTTTAACAAACAAATATCCATGCAAAGTTTGTTTCTAAAACCTTTTGTGAACGAAAACTATTTTTATGAATACGGCAGAATAAGCTTACAAGCTTCAAACAAACATCTTTACAAGCTAACATCTTCGATTTTGAGTCCATTATTGTTTTTTCATTACCTTTTTACAATTAGTTGCCACATTGGTTGAAGTTTACTGATAAGTTTGGCGGCTTTTCCAGACGCGAAGTTAACCTTGCAAAATCTTGAGTTTGTTGAAAAAAATAAATATAGAATAAGATATATTTTCTCTTCTCTCCTACAGACTCAAGACTTTGCAAAGTAAGCTTTGCGAGTGGAAAACCCTCTGTCCTTAGGAGAAACAAAATGCATATAACCAACAAACAAATAAAAATTATTCATAGTTATGTGCAAATAATATAAAATGAATGAGAAAATAAATCAGATAAGTTAAAAAATGTCATTTAATTTGTTGCATAAATATCCAAAGGATTCGAATGTTGTTTTATTCAAGTTTACTTGACCGAAAAATCTTTCGAAATTTTCATTAAAATCAATGTGGTAAGAACATTACATTTTGAATAAACTTAGGGCCGCAAAATCGTAATCAGAATGAGCTCGTCTTATATCAGATATTCGTTTCCAGAAGCTTGCCAAAGTTACTTCTTCTTCTTCTTTAGTGAAGTCTTCTAAGTTCAAAAATTGTAGCTGTCTAAACTATGAGTCCTTCACACATAAAAGAAACAAAAAGTAGTAGCAGTATTAGGAAAAATGTACTAAAATTAGAGTTGAAAAATCTAATTTTTAGGCCAAAAATCTTCAAATCTGCATTTCGTCTTATTGGAGGGCAAAAATCTGCAAAATCCAGATAAATCTGCATTTCTGGCAACCGTGCTTCAATTCCCAGTACGTTCGACTTTTCCTACACCGCAAGCTTCTCCTCACTTCTCGCCTAAAAACAAGACTCGCAGGTGACGTGTCGCAGCGAGACAATAACATAACCTCATAAAAACTACAAGATTTCTTCTTGATTTTTTCAAAAAGGTTTTCTCTATGAAATTAATAAGATTTCCGTATTGAAAAAAACCATAGAGATTTCTTATTAATTTTGTTCTATTTTATGAGGTATTTAGTAGGCACTGTTTTCTCTGTGTAGGGTCCTTTTTGTAAAAAGTAATTTTTCTACAAGTTTGTTTTAAATAAAAGTACTTTTTTTATACTTTGTATAAATGTTACATTTAATAAAAGGTGTCTTTTTAAACGTAATCTATTTATAAATGGCCTATTTCCCACCTGCGAAAGAAAACGTTCGACTTTTCGACGTTCGACAATTTATATTGAGAACAACAATAAAATACGAAAATCTGTGTTTGGTTTCAATATAAATTGTAAGTCGAACGTTTTCTTTCGCAGGTGGGAAATAGGCCAAAAGTACTTTTTATAAAGCGTTATTTTTATAAAACCTACTTTTAATAAAAGTCTCTGTTTCCAAACGATAATTTTATGTAATAAAATACTTTTTCTAAAAGGTACTTTTTCAAAAATACTTTTTCTAAAAGGAACTTTTTCAAACATATTCCTTCTAAAACGTACTTTTTAAAAATAGTTTTTCTAAAAAGTACCTCTTGCAAAAAAAAAATTTTTTTTAAAGTATTTAATATAACACGTACTTTTTGTAAAATTTAATATTTGCTGCAGGTACTTTTTGTAAAATTAAATTTTTTTGCAGGTACTTTTTATAAAATGTGCTTTTTTGAATAAACTTTTTATAAAAGATTGTAAAACTACTTCTTATAAAAACCAGTTTTTACAAATATTACTTTTAATAATAAAAGATATTTTTGGATAAACATGCTATGTACATGATATGTATATGTGACAGCGCATAGAGAAAGGGACCTAAGGCTAAAAAAAAATCAATTTTCACTTTTTTTTTTGATGTGGACAACATCTGAGCATCGAATGAGACCGATCCCATGCCCCAAAAGTGTTCCCTCCCAGAGATATGCGCGTTTTATTCAGTGATGGTACACCAAAGATACACGTATTTAAATCATTAAAATGGCTGTCCTGAACAAAACAGGTTTTTACTTTTTATGAAATGTACTTTTTATAAAGGGCTACATTTTTTAAAAGTCACTTTTAATAAAAAAAAAGTATTTTTGGCTAAAGCTATATTTCTTTTTCTGAAAGGTACTCTTTTTTATATACATTTAAAAAACTTTTTATGAAAGGTACTTTTTACAAAAGATGTCCCTTACAGTTCGTTTTTTTTTACAAAACACATTGTATTTAAGCAAATGTTACTATATCTTGAGATATGTATGTATGTAAATATGTACATATGTACATGTTTACAAATATGACACTTGAATAAATAAAATACAGCCGAAAACAAAACCAAGAAATTAAATTTTTTTTACAAAATTAATTCATGAATCTCTGATTGGTGTTAAAGCACGTGTCATATTGTTAACCCGATGTGTCAGTGCCTTTCACATATTTTAACTTCACATCTAGGAGTTAATTTATTGCAAATTGCTATTACTGATGTCATGCAAAAACATTAGCATTTATAGATACAAAAATAATGTTTATATACATAAATACGTACATACGTACATACATACATATGTTAAGTATGCAATGAAAGCAGCAATAACAACAATTTAACAATGTCAAGGTCAGTTTTGATACCCAGTTGGCCACGTCTTTAAAAAATCTTTGACAACGGGTACAAGACAATGGTAAGTCGTAGAAGACATATTGAAGACAGCTCCATACAAATTGTCGCCGAAATTTTTATACAAATGGCGGCGAGATCACACAAGACGAGAGAGCAACAATGTCGCTCAAATTGTAATCAACGCGGCTTTATTGAATACGAAACTTATGACACTGTCGCTCAGATTGTCCTCAACAAAGTCTTATTGAAGTCAAAACGTATGACACTCGCTCAGATTGCCGTCAACACGGCTTTATTAAAGACAAAACGAGGGACATTGTCGCTCAGATTGTCCTCAACAAAATTTTATTGAAGACGAAACGTGTGACATTGTCGGTCAGATAGTCATGAACGACGATGTCGTCTGCGACGATTTGGCCAACTGGATAAACAAACATACATACTCGTATACGCATACACACACTTGTACATATTTCGAACAAATATGTATTTCATGAACAAAATCATTAAAAACATAAACGACACTGCAACATTTTAGACAAGCAAAATAAAAATGAATGAAAGAAAACGTTTAACAACAATATTTCAACATTTTTATGCAACAGGCATAGAAGCATAAAAGCTTTATACTTCTAATGTTAATGTGACAAAAAAAGAATCGCATTCACACTTGCATACATATGTACGTACATACATACATATCGCACATTTACTTCAATAGTGGCATAACTCAAAAAACCAGTTTTGCAGAAAACGCGTTTTAAGTTTTCAATTTGCATACAACTCAATGGAGAAATGAAAAAAAAAATCTTCTCTCAGGAGGTGATGGTACAAGCTATTTATATGAAATTTTTACACAAGATAAAATACAAAATGCCGCATCTTTCTGCATTATTAACTCAAAAAACTAATTTTTTGAGTTATGCCACTATTGAAGTAAATGTGCGATATGTATGTATACACGAGTATTTGCATACCCCCAGATGGAATACTCACAAGATTTTCTTACTTTAGGCCTTATTAAAGGCCTGCTTGGAAATTTTTTTTGACTGCTAAATAATGCTTTATAAAAGGCAGTGGCAAAAAATCACGCCTTCAGATATTCAAATAAAAATATAACAAATTAATGCTTTATTTGAATTCAGCGACAGAAATTTCTTTAAATTATATTTCTATAGTTTGAATGAAATTTTATTTTATTTCATTTGAGTTTTTGAAATTCAAATAATTTTTTGTTAATAAGTCAAATTTATATTATTCAACGAAAACTTTATTGAATATTTCAAATTCATAAAAAATAGTTTCAAATACTTTTAAATTGTAAAAAGATATACAAATAAAAAAAAATTCTTTTATTATTGAAAATACTCCTTGTAAGATGATTTGAGGAGGTCCATAACAAAATGCAACATTTCCACTTGAGAAATTTTTTGAATAAACGAATAACTGTAATTAGACTGTTAGAATACATATTGGAATTATTTTATTTTGGTCTGAATATCTAGTTTAGGTATTGAGTCACAATAAAACTATAGACCTTTGGTATGTTTTATGAAAATGTTTACATAGATTTTAAGCTGTAGAACTGTATTAAATAAAAAATCAGAAAACTCAAAAAGTGGAATTGTTGCATTTTGTTATGGACCTCCATATTTCTAGTAATGAAGAGGAACCCACCTATTGCCTCAATTATCTATCACCTTGGATAATTGAGAAATACAGTTAGCGCCATATCTGTATTTTGTCTACTTTTAACGTTATTTTCATATAACCAAATATTTAGCTCAATAAAAATAATAAGATATTGGGTTTTTGAAAAACTTGCGCGAAATCATTATGTGCTAGCTCTAAATGAAATTCAAATTTTATTGTACACCTAAGGAAATTTCATAGTGAAAAATATAATGAATACCAGAGGCTCAGTAGTAATAAAAGAGATAAGAAAAACGCGTTCGCACAAAGAGTGCTCTTTTTCGTTGCTGATACATGAGTCCGTTTAAAAAAAAAAGTTGTTATATATTTTTAAGTCTAATAAATATTTCTTTTTATTTTTCAGAAATAGTTTTTATTCAAGAAATAATTTATTGTATGTTTTTCAAATTAAATTCTGAGAAAAACTATTTGATTTTTTCGTAGTCAAATAATATGGAAATGAATTTTATTCAAATTTTGAATATTTAAGTTCAATAAATTTTCTTTTGTTTTAAAAATACGAAAAAAATTGTATTTCGAATATTGTAAATTGATTTAATACTCTAAAAAATTTAATTGAAATAAATAAATTGTTTTGAATTTTCACATAGCAAATAATTGTTTGAATTTTTATTATTTCTGATTTAAAATAAAAACTATAACTGAAATAAAAATATTTTTATTTTTCATTCCATTCACTTATTACAGCTATGATATATATATATATATATATATATATATATATATATATATATATATATATATATATATATATATATACATTATATATATATATATCAAATTTGTAAAAAAAAGCTATTAATATGTTCTAAAAACTTAAGAAATATTAATGGCAATTTTATTAATTTCATAATGGTCATACTATTACTGAAAGCAGGCAAAAAGGCAAATGAAAACATGAATAAAGAAAAACCAAGAATAACAAAAATTAAAAATTTTAAAAACCCCCGACTTTTTTCAGAAAAGATGTTATATCTTCTAAACGGCTGTACCGATTTTTTCAAACATAGCTAAGAACCCTCTCGATCAAGTCATCTTTCAAACAGAAAAAACGAAATGAAAATCGGTCCAGCCGTTTGGCCTGTACGTGGACACAGACAGGCACAAAGATACACAGATACACAGACACACACTACAAACTTATAACACCCCTTTTTTTAGTCGGGGGTTAAAAAAAAACAAAACAAAAACACCCAAGTGCGTTCGTTCATTTCGTTCAATTATACTTTTTATCAATACTGCTGAGCCAAAACAGCTCAGTAAAGTGACCGGCTCACTTCGTTCATTTTACTTATTCGTTCAATTGTACTCGTTCGTTCATGAACGACCCAGCTCATGGTACAATTATATAGGGTGTTTTTTTCAGGGGTATAGAACTTCGAATTGAAATAAAACACAAGAAAATCGTTTTAATGTCCATCAATTTGGCTTTATTGGAAGGATAATCTTATGCCATTAATGTTTAAATATGATTTCGGGCATGTGGCCGCCGCGGTTGGCTCGAATAAAGCCAATTCTACAGGTCCAATTTTCAACCACTTTTTCGAGCATATGGGGCCGTATGTTGGCAATAACGCCACGAATGTTGGCTTCCAAGTCCCCTAACGTTTCTGGTTTGTTGGCGTAGACGAGCGACTTCACATATCCCCAAAGAAAATAATCCAATGGTGTCAAATCACACGATCTTGGTGGCCAATTGACAGGTCCATTCCACGAAATTATGCGCTTATCGAATGTTTCCTTCAATAAATCGATTGTGACGTGCGCTGTGTGGCATGTAGCGCCGTCTTGTTGGAACCACAACTCATCCACATTCATGCCATCCAATTCGGGAACAAAATAGTCGGTTAGTCGGCTCCAATTGCTGTGCACGGTGGCGAATCGATTCATTCGGGTCCTCTTCAACACTTTGCTCTACAGCGGCAATTGTTTCTTCGGTGCGCACTGTTCGACATCTCTGCGGATGCGTATTATCACATAGAGTAAACGTAGTGCGAAAACGATCCATGGTTAACCGAATTAATTGCTCTGATGGACGATTATGTCGACCATAAAATGTAAGGGAGCTTGCGGTAAACTTCGCGAACTGAACCATTATTTTCGAAATAAATTTGCACGATTTGCAAGCGTTGTTCTTTTGTCAACCTGTTCATGATGAAATGGCAAACCAAACTAAATATTAATCACTTGACAGCTGACAAAATGGCCGCCAGTTAAAAAAGTGATGCCAACTTAAAGTTATATACCTCAATAAAAAACACCCTTTACTAGGTACATGCACGACTACAACAAAATTACAACACCAAAAAACACATTCATTTTGTTGGTATAAACAAACGAATAATTGTCAGAAACAGATGCCTTTTGATTATAAAAATAACAATTACAGGGTAACTAAAGTACAATTGCAGACGCGGCATTCCTGTATGATTATAGTTATTCAGTGTTGCCAATCTGTGTGTAGTTAGACAGTGTGTAATTTCTACTCACATGTGTAGGCCATGTAATTAAATTCTTGTATAATCTGTATGTAATTCTACTTTGGGTTCTATTTTTATTAATTTTTGTTTTAAATTTAACCTACACAAAAGATGTGTAGCATAATTTTCTTCGATGTGTAATTGGAGACACAGCGATGTCTAAATTCATTGGCAACACTGTAATCATTTTATTCACACACATACACTAACATTTTCGCAGCTTGTAAAGAAAGTTTGACAACTATTTGCATTGTATACATTAACAGGCTGGGCTTGTGCATGTACCTGTTATAATTGTATCATGACCCAGCTCTAACACCAAGTTGAATGACTGATGCTTTCATGTTGTGTGCACAAAATCTCACCATGTCATCTAACGCCCGATAAAAACGACGACAATTTCCAACAACATAACAATATTTTGTGTGTGTATGGTTCCTTTAATTAGCATGTGCTTTTCATCTTTTTTCGTTTTCTTATGAATTTGCGAAGAAAAACACCTTCTGTTGCCGCAAACAAAATTAAACAAGTTTTCTAAACAATGCTGTAGTTTTCACTGCTGCTTTCTGCATAAGCGTAGAAAGGTCATTCGAAAAAACTGCCCTTAATTATCTATTTTAATATTACTTTAGGTGCCCTCCCCAAATTTTTTTTAGCTACGCCTTTGTCTTTTTAATTTGTATTATAAAATATTTTTGGGATATATACTACATATATATATATATATATATATATATATATATATATATATATATATATATATATATATATATATATATATATATATATATATATATATATATATATATATATATATATATATATATATATATATGTATACAGTAGACCGCAAAAGTGGGACACTCCACCATATAATTAAAGTTTCTCAGATTTTTTTCTTTATTTCAAAAACTAAACAACAAAAAACGACTAAATAAACAAGAGCAAAGCATAATTAATAATATAGCTTCAAAAATTATGAGCTTAACTTCGTAAATGTAGAAAAATAAAAAAAATATTAGAGAAACATCGTAAGCTCTAACCGCAAAAGTAAGGATACACCTTATATATTATGGGAATTAACTTTAACAAATTACAAAATGTATGCAAAATATTACTTTTCAAATACTTGGCTGGTGGTATTTGATTGTGTAAAGCACTCATTTAACTAGAGACTCATTCATTGTTTTTTGTCGTTTGGTCTCTAATTTTAATCCCATATATCCAATAAAATCGGTTTTACTTAAGATTGGCTTCCGATTACGCGCTTTCTAGTTTTTTGTTTGTTTAGCAAGCTTAAGTGGTCGTTTCGAATGAAATGTGGACTTTGAGGAGTTCTTATTTGTTATACAGTGTCTTAAAAAAGACAAAATTTTCACAATATGGGATGTGGACTTAGAGGCATTGTCCTGTGAAAAGTTACTACTACTCGCTAAGTAAACTGTCTTTTGACGTGAACTTATACAGATTGTTCTTCAATTTGTGTACATAGACACATTAGTTAACAGTATTCCAGAAGTTTATAATAACGCAAAGCTAAGTGCCACAATACCCCGTTCTTTATGTTTGTTAGTTTTCATAATATTTATGCATCCAATGTCTCTTTTTAAAAATTTTAAGCGGCCAAATGCCTAATTTTTTGGATAGAACAATATATATTCGTCTCTGATTACCAAATAAATGTTAATGGCGGTTTAAAAGTTGGATGTAGAGAGGTGCTGCCAATGCAAAATATATATTAAAAACCTACCAAACATGGAAGATAGGATATTGTGGTATAGAGCTGTATACCATCATAAAGTGCTGGAAACCTTGTATTTATTGAAAATGCTTAAGTCTAATGTGTCTATTTACATAAATTAAAGAACAATCTGTCACAATAATGTCAAAAAAACCGTTTACTTAGCCATTACTACTTTCCACAGGACAATACCTCTAAGTTCACATCCCATATTGCGAAAATGTTGTCTTTTCCAAGACACTAGCCCAATTCACAATCTTGTGCAAATGGTCTTGCATCGTTGCATATGCAAAATGGTATAGTATATTGATACTCACCACTTACAAATTCTTAGTGGTGAGTATCAATATACTAAACCATTCTGCACATGCTACGATGCCAGACCATTTGCACAAGATTGTGAATTCGATTACTGTATAGCAAATAAGAACTCCTCAAAGTCCACATTTCATTCAAAACGACCACTTGAGCTTGTTTTACAAACAAAAAACAAGAAAGCACTTAATCGGAAGCAAATCTTCAGTAAAACCGATTTTCTTGGATATATGGAATTAAAATTAGGGCGCAAACGACAAAAAATATTGAATGATTGACTAAATAAGTACTTTACACAATCAAATACCACCACGCAAGTACTTCTAATATTTTTTTTTATATTTTTACATTTACGAAATTAACGTCATAATTTTTCGAGTTAATTTGTTAATTATGCTTTGCTCTTGTGTGTTTAGTTGTTTTTTGTTGCTTAGTTTTTTAAATAAAACGAAAAAATCTAAGAAACTTTAATTATATGCTGGTGTGTCGTCAGTTTTGCGGTCTACTGTATATGTACATACATATATAAGTATTTATTTATACACATACATATGTAAGTATTTATTTGCTTACCTTTTTTTGCATTTAAATAATACTTATAATTTTTTTTGCGAAATGACATCATTTCCATAATAGTATGAACAACTTATATTTAATATTTTGTTTTTCGCCGTAACTCATATATGTACATGTACATATGTATGTATGTATATTTTTCTAAGTGCCCTCTAGTCAGCCTAGAACCATATGTCTCTATGTCAATACTCTTTCTCCAGCGACAATTGCACTAGTTAAAATGTCGACAACTTTCCTTTTATGCGCGAGTAGAGATACGTTAGAGACAACAGTTGCAGTGTATTTCTACTGATAGTTTGTTTTTCTTTTTATTATGCTATGCAATAATATTAAATAAATATATGTAGACGAGCGCCACTAAAACCTACTAGTGAATCTTTGGTTCAAATATCTCAATATCGTCATAAAAGAACTACCTTCTCAATAGTGCTAAAGTCTACGGGTAGATTTTCATTGACAATCCTATGTTATATGTCAATAGGCGATTACATTGGCTGGAGTACACCTAGTCAGTAGCACTATTGACAATGTCAGTAGAAAATCAATATAATTTTACTATTGACAACAAGCGAGGAAATATCGATATTGTAGACTAGAGCCCCTAAAATTTACTAGTGAATCTGAATGTCTCCATGTGGTCCCAAAAGAACAACTTAGTCAGTAGTGCTACAGTCTAGTGGTGGATTTTCAATGACAAGCTAATGTTAAATGTCAATAGGCGATTACATTGGCTCGGGTACACCTGGTCAGTAGTACTACTGACAACATCACTAGTAGATCACCACAATTTCACTATTCGCACTTTCTGCAGGGTGCTTATGTGTTTATTATATACATATACACTAGCGTTGTCTTACGCCCCCCCACTTGAGTGCATACACAAAAATTCATTCAAGTCGATCCATCCGTTTAGTTGCAGTATAGATAAATAACGTAGATACCGACTGCAGCGCCATCTGCCGGGCTGATTTGTGAATTTAAACCATCCAGGGCGCCGCCCAAACGCATAAAAAAATCCATTCAAATCGGTAAGCCGTTTAGGAGGAATTCAGTGACATACAAATGTACAGTACTATTATTATTATTATTTTCAAAAATTGGCTTGTTTTTATGGTTAAGCAATTAAGCGCAATTGTAATATGTGACGCGCAAAATAGAAAGGGACCTAAGGGTAAAAACCGGTTTTGTTCAGGAGAGCCATTTTAAAGATTTAAATACGTGTATCTTTGGTGTACCATCACATCATAAAACGCGCATATCTCTGGGAGGGAACACTTTTGGGGCATGGGATCGGTCTCATTCGATGCACAGATGTCGTCCACATCAAAAAAGTGAAAATTGATTTTTTTTTACCTTTAGGTCCCTTTCTCTATGCGCTGTCACATATGCATTTCGGTCCCTCTTGTGGAACTCGTCAGTAGACTTCAACCTAAAAAAAATTTTTTTGGAATTCAGTTAACAAACTCCGTATGTTTATAGTAAGACTCTTAATACTATATTGAGAATCACAATATACCAACATAATAAGTTTGAAAACTGCAAAATAAAATCTTTACAAAACAAGCATCTTTATTCAACTGTTGAATAAGGCATTTTTGATTTTCTTTATTGGGAACTTCACACAATATTTCTCTTAAGTCATGTTTTAGACTTGGCAGTTTTTCTTGAAGCAGTTATCTTCAATTCTCTTTTAAAAATGCTCGTTTATTTACACTCAGACGGTTTCTTGTTCAATTTTCCTATTGTTTTAATGATGCGAATGAAATAACAAAAGAGAATGGAAGCAACTTTTCTGTGCAAGCAAGTCAGTACCCCTCTTCTTTCTTCTTTCCTCTCTCTCCCATAAACTCAGACTTGCTTCAAGAAAAACTGCCGAGTCTGAAACATGAGTAAGATCGTACGCCTTAAAAATAACCTATGCTTTTTTAAGAAATACATACATATGTACATACTTGTGTATGTTAAAGAATCTAAGAATGAAAGTTTTCAACGAACTGTTTATTGGTGCGCATCGTTCGTTACATTTTTCACAAGATTCCAAAGAATTTATGACGAAAAAAAATTACTCATCAAATGAAGGAAACATAAGCGGCGAAATTCCAAAAAAAATGTGGTAAAAGTCTCGTAAGTAAACACTTTCACAATCGGAAAGAGATTGATAATTAAAAAAGTAAAACACTGTGGGGTGTACAAGTAGTATTGTAGAACGTTATTTATTTAAGCGATAAAGCCACTCCTCTACCCCATACCAGTGCAGCCAGATTAGGGGATTTGTCCCCAAAATGGGGATTTTACTTCCCATTTGGGGACAGAATTTCGTGGGGAGGGATTTGGGGACTTCATTTTGAGCTTTAACATCACTTTTTCTTATATTTTATCTGAATACAATAATTACGTTTTATGGGGTTTCATCTAATTTTACAGATTATTTTAAAATAGTATTATTACTGGAATGCTACTCGTAATTACAAAAGCAATTATATTTTTATAAAGCGAGAAAATGAAAATTCGTGAAAAGTTGCAAAACTTTAAAAAAGCCATAATATTGATTAAGAATCGCCAAAACTGTAAGGAATGCCAAAAATGTGTGAAAATGACGAGAATTCGCAAAAAATTACCAATAGCGGGATGATAATATAAAGTCTAATATTGTTAAAAAAAAGCAGCAAAATAGTTTGGAAAAATCGCGAGAAGTTTCAAAAATAAAAATAAAAAAAGTTTGGTCACAACTCGAAAAAATTGCAAATTAGAGAAAAATAACTAAATGTATTATAGTAATTACTAAACCTGTAAACAGTAAAATTCGCAAAAAATATAAAAAAAATTACTTGTTTTTATATATTTGAATAAACTCTTTTATTTTTATAAATGTGAAATATTTGAAAGCGGCTCCACTGAAATATATATTTTATATTTCAATATTAGGTTATTATGGTGCTGCTGCCGTTTTTAAAATATGTACTTAAGAAGTTGGCTACAAGCCAGCGTCATGTAGCCTGCTGTGGTCTATGTGTTTAATGCATAAGTTTTAATCCACCTTATCGTGATTGGTGTATTTCGACTACGACGATTTTGTAATAGATTAAAGAAGACTTCAACAGTTTTTCTTTAATCTATTACCAAACTGTCGTATTTAAAATACGCCAACTACGATAAGGCAGAATAAATTAACGTAAACTTTGTTAAAAAATTAAAATAGTTCCATCAAATTGGTTAAATTTAAGTTTGCCATTCGCTGAACTTTTGCAGCTCACAAGTGGCAAAATCAATTCCCAGTTCTGTCGAATTTGTTGTTATTTCTCGTACTCTCCGTTGCGAACGCAACAAATATTCGATTTAATCAACTTAGGTGCGGTCTCAAATAAATTTTACAAACTTGTAAAAGTATCAAACACTAGATGGTTATCTAAAGAAAAGCTGTGCAAAGAGTTTTGGAGCACTGGCTTGAGTTCACCATCATTTTAAAATTATATCAAACAACAATCTTGACAAATTATTTTTGGGGACAGAAACTAGGAGTTTTCTTTTGAAATGGGGATTTTTCGGGGACATGACGTTTAAAATTGCTGACAAGAGGCAAAATTTTTCTGGCAGCACTGCCCCATACAACTACCAAAAGCTTTAAGCAATTTGAAACAAAATTTCTCTTAAACCTGAAACACTCACACTTGAGCGGTGTTGCCGGAATCTAAACTCAATTTTACGCAGACAAACATTCAAAATTATCCAAAATTTTATAAATTACACAAAACATATTTTCTGGTTGGTAATAAGTACTGCTTTTTATAAAATAATAGGCTTATGTGTATCGAGTGATTTTTGTACTATTTGTTTTTTCAGTGTAAATTTTTTTATTGCAAAAAAAAAAGATTCGTAACTTGCGGAAATTCTAAAATTCATTTCACCATGAATACACTTACAAGCGAACAACACTTTTAATCATTGAATTTAATTATAAAAATTCGTGCTGTGTGAGAAATGTCTTTCGTAAACTATTTCCATTTCATGGTCGTCTGAATCGATCGACCTTTTCAAGATATTGTGACTTTAATTTCGCACCAGTTTCTCTTTTTTGAACATTAATCGAGCAATACGTACGCAAAGAGTGCGCGCTGAGGAGAATATTGCTGTTATATCGGCCAGTGTCAATAAAGATAGCGATATGTCAGCAACGAAACTTTTTCTTTTCGGTAATTGGAACGCTATATGAGAGATTGATTTATAAAAAATGACGTGATATATTATCCGACTTGTTTTTCCGCCCTCCTTTTCACAAATGACAAAAAAAAATGTATGCAGCTAATTTTGTGAAAAAATGCTTAATGTAAATTAGGTATTATTAGTCTACGCAATATATTGAATTTTTAATTCCAATATTTCATTTCCAAGATATTTTTGGTTGATTCAAAATGGTCCCCTCAATATTGTCATATACCATCATATGTAAAAAATATTTATACGATGATACCAGACGACAACTTATTCTTCATGCAAGTTTTTGTTAATATAAATTTGCTGGAAAAAATCTTATTAAATGAAATGAAGATCTTTAATTAAATAATTTATTTATGTATAATGTTTTCGCGAAATTACATAAAAATTACACAAAAAATTTTATGGTCCCAAAATAGTTCAAGAAAAAAAATTTTTGTCCCATTTTTGGATAATTGCACAGAAATCGGCAACGCTGCACTTGAGTTAACTTTCTCAAACAAATTTTTAAAATATGTGAATATTTTTACAGCTCTTTTACTCATATATGTATATGTATGTATATATGTACATATAATATAGTTATTTATGTATGCATGTATATATAGTTATGTATGTATGTATATATGTATATAACAAAACTTGAGCAATTTTAACCGGCTTTTTAAACAGATTTTTATTTGACTCCCTACAGCTACTGCAAGCTTGTTTGTGTTCAAACAAGCATTTGTTTGGCAGGTCTTGTTGTTAAGTTCAGGTAACTTTTCCTTGGAAGGAAGTAAAACAAACAATGTACATACATATTTACACTTCACATAACTCCCCCTACCACTACCAATACCACCACCACTCCCTACATACTAGGTTGTGCTTAAACATTGTTATTGTTTAACTAATTCTTGGTAAAAATGCGTATGAGTCATCGCCATCATTATTACCTTCATTCATGTTGTTAGTTAAAGCATTTGACATACGTTTGCCATATTATTGGTGTTTGTAGTTGTTGCTGTTGGCAGTATCTCATGAATGAATTTTTTTTTAGTTTTTATTATATCTTTATTTATTTATTTTTCTTCTTTTTTCGATTACACTACTCGTAGTTGTTCTGTTCGACGTATTTTATTGAATAATTTGTATAGGGTGTTTTTTTGAGGGGTATAGAACTTCGAATTGAAATAAAACACAAGAAAATCGTTTTAATGTCCATCAATTTGGCTTTATTGGAAGGATAATTTTATGCCATTAATGTTTAAATATGATTTCGGGCATGTGGCCGCCGCGGCTGGCTCGAATAAAGCCAATTCTACAGGTCCAATTTTCAACCACTTTTTCGAGCATATGGGGCCGTGTGTTGGCAATAACGCCACGAATGTTGGCTTCCAAGTCCCCTAACGTTTCTGGTTTGTTGGCGTAGACGAGCGACTTCACATATCCCCAAAGAAAATAATCCAATGGTGTCAAATCACACGATCTTGGTGGCCAATTGACAGGTCCATTCCGCGAAATTATGCCCTCATCGAATGTTTCCTTCAATAAATCGATTGTGACGTGCGCTGTGTGGCATGTAGCGCCGTCTTGTTGGAACCACAACTCATCCACATTCATGCCATCCAATTCGGGAACAAAATAGTCGGTTAGTCGGCTCCAATTGCTGTGTACGGTGGCGAATCGATTCATTCGGGTCCTCTTCAACACTTTGCTCTACAGCGGCAATTGTTTCTTCGGTGCGCACTGTTCGACGTCTCTGCGGATGCGTATTATCACATAGAGTAAACGTAGTGCGAAAACGATCCATGGTTAACCGAATTAATTGCTCTGATGGACGATTATGTCGACCATAAAATGGACGGAGCTTGCGGTAAACTTCGCGAACTGAACCATTATTTTCGAAATAAATTTGCACGATTTGCAAGCGTTGTTCTTTTGTCAACCTGTTCATGATGAAATGGCAAACCAAACTAAATTTTAATCACTTGACAGCTGACAAAATGGCCGCCAGTTAAAAAAGTGATGCCAACTTAAAGTTCTATACCTCAATAAAAAACACCCTTTAGATCAACCTTTTTAAGAAGGAATGACTTGTCAGTTTTGTGACTTGTTGCTTTTGTAGCGAGTTGTTGTTTCAAACTCAGAACTGTTAAGATGGAAAAAAAGCCAATGAATTCCATATATGATATTGTTGCAGAAGAAGCATGTCAGCAAGATTTGAAGATATTTTCACTTCTCTAAAATTTAGAGTCTGAATGCACGTGTTTAGTCGTAGTTGTATTTCGATCATAAAATATTAAATTATTGAGATATGATAGTTTTTGAAGTTCGGAGAGATTATGAGAGCAATTATGAATAAAATTCCCCGAAAAAATCTTCCCTGGGAATAATGCCAACTAATAGCAAGTAGGTAATAAAAACAAAAAATTCCAATTGGAAAGGGGAGAAATTTCCCGCGGAATTTTATTCATAATTGCCCTGTATTATTACTTTTTATATTTTTAGTAACCCCCGACTAAAAAAAGGGGTGTTATAAGTTTGTAGTGTGTGTCTGTGTATCTGTGTATCGTGTATCTGTGTGTCTGTCTGTGCCCACGTACAGGCCAAACGGCTGGACCGATTTGTATTTAGTTTTTTTTTTCTGTTTGAAAGATGACTTGATCGAGAGGGTTCTTAGCTATGTTTGAAAAAAATCGGTCCAGCGGTTTAAAGGTGTAGAAAAATAAAATAGATTCAAATCGAATATAAATTATTTGCTGGGTTTTTTGTATTAGTTTCAAAGCCTACTACGCTTATTTTTCTTTTGTGATTTTCAAAAATATTATTATTTGTGAATTCTCAAATAGTTCTTGAAAGTCTGTGCATAAGATAAGAGGTTTGTGACTATTCAAAATGTGTGGTTGAAGTCTACTGATGATTTGTTACAGCAACAATGAAATATATAGACAATGCTGAACCAGCAGCAAATAAATTTCAAATTTATTTAATTTATTTATTAAATATTACAAAAGTAATTATAAATATGTACATATGTATTTAGTAACTTACTTTAATTAGCATAATAATAATCATAATGTAGTGGAACACACCAGTGTCTTTGGTGGGAATCGAGTCCACAACCCCCGCACTGATAGCTTAGGATATTTATTATTCAATTTTATATATTTTATTATTTGTTTAATCTAAGAACTTATGTACTTTGGTGAATGTCATTTGGGTGCAAGTATTTAAAGTTCTTCAATAATTATAATAATCAGAAAAAATCGGACTTAAGTTCAGTATTTTCAATTCTTATAGAATGAAATACTTTTATTACATAATAATGTGATTTTCTAAAGAGATGAAAAATTAAACTAGACTTTTAGCTGGTGGAAATACCGTAATTTTTCTGTGTCGCCACGCACTTCATCATCATGTCCATCTACTTGGGCAGAGATAGTTGTTTGCAGCTTTTAAGCAACAACATTTAATTTTTTTCTTGGAGATCTCTACAACTACAACAAAATAAATAAATTTTTTGCAAGAAATTATAAATTTCACATATGATACAGACTTGGTAACCTTTGCGAGGGGACTTCTACGTCATCAAACGGTAAATCATGCACAAGGCGTAATCTTTATTTTATCATTCTTGGTTGTTAACAACATCAATTATTTAACATGAATTTTTATTGTTAAAATGTTCTGCGAAAAGAAACCCTGCAGTCAGACTGGTGTCTCTATGTCAACACTAAAATTCTAATAGTAGTTACATTGTCTACAATTTCTCTTCTATTCGTCAGTATAAAAGAAATAGAGAAAACAGATGTGGTGTATTTCTGGTGGATTTTGTAACAACTTGTCAGTATACATAAATTTATATGTATGTAGGTAAGGTATAGCAATGTACCAGTAAATGTCTGGTTGGTATGTGTCCATGTTCCCATAAGAACTATGAATTCACTACCCAGTCAATTGTTTTAGTGTTACTAGTAGATTTTCAATGACAAGCACATGCTAAATGTCTATAGAATAAAGTATTGTATGGGGAATAATTGTAGAGTAGTACTGGTGACAAAGTCAAAAGCGGCTCAGTACATTTTCACTATTCGCACTTTCTGCAAGGAATATTTGCCGCATGATTGCTATTCTGGGCTATGATGAATAAAATTACGCGTGAAATTTTTCACAGGGAACAATTCTAACTAATAGCAAGTAATAGGGAAAACAAAAAATTCTAATTGGAAAAGAGAGAAATTTCACGTGGAATTTTATTGATGATAGCCCTGATTATGTTTGTGTTTAAGTGAGGTTTTTTTAAGGCAACGGCACTCAACTAATGTCAATTCATTTGTGCGTTTGTAAGTGCCTAGAAAAATAAGAGATCATACACACAACGAGTGTGTGTATGTACATGCATGACGTTTGTATACACGAAGAATTCTTTTGTTTAGTTCTATACCTGCAATAACTGAAACAAATGTCTTGACAACAGTGTTGTTTAGCGTTTGTCTTAGAAGACTTCGCTGTAGTAAACCATTTAAAAAATTCCTCATGTTTTAAAAGTTCTTGCTTTTGCAGGAGTCTGGTACATACATACACATCACTGCAGTGCCTCTTATGTTAAATAGGCGCATTTCTGGAAGATACCTAGACATTTTATTAGTCGCACAGTGTGGGCAGAATCAAAATATTTTGGAAATAAATCAGAAATTTGTAAACACATAGTCCAATTGAAATAAAATTTCGTATAAACACATGTATTAGAGAACTATTCCTATGAATGTCTGAAATACCAGCTGTTCACATTGCCCAGGGGCGTAGCTAAGAAGTTAAAAAGTGGGACAGTCATGCATTCAAAGTTTTTTCAAAGGTTGCAATTTTTGTTTAAAAAATTTGCCACATTACATCTCATTTAGTTAGTGAGTTATACTCATATGAAAATTTAAATTAACAAAATTTTCAAAACATCTCCAGAGTATTTTCCAGATTTCGAATCCAAATATCAACTGGTTTTAAACATTTTCCATCTTTTAGTTAAAAAATTAAGTTTTCAAAGAAAGTTTTATAAAATTCTGCGGTCATTTAAAAAATGTCTTGTGATGTGTCTGTCATATCGAAAATAATTAAGTAGCTGGCTACAAGGCGACAAATGCAGCTAGCGGCATTTGAGGTTGTGTATTCATGTAGTCTGCTGTGTTTAATATGTTTTGATATTTATTGGATATAACTCTTGACCAGAAAATTCTCAAAATTCTCCGGAGACATTGATTTACAATACATATTTTTTGAATCGATATATTTATATCGATATAAAGGTTAATAAATTGTAAAACAAAAAGGTAATTTTAACCAAGTTTTTAATCTTAGTTATTTTTTAAACAAGAGTTAACCTTAACCAATGCGCTTATAAGCACGAAAAGAAGAATCCATATTCTAATAATAGATAGATAAGATAAGATAGCTAAGATAGCTAAGAACAATTTCGACCAAGGTACCTTTGAAAATCGGTCCAGCCGTTTGGTCTGTACGTGGACTGGTACATACACACAGATACGCAGACACACACTACAAATTTATAACATTCCTTTATTTTTTGGTCCAGGGGTTAAAAAGCATTGACTGTATTTTTTTTCTTCTTTAAAACATATTGCTTTTTAATTAGTGATTTTTTTATGGGAATTGTTAAAATTTAATTTTAAAATTTTTTATAATAACCAATTTCAATGTATTTTTAATAAAAAAATATTTTACTTAATAAGTAAAATATTAATTTGGGATTATTAGTGCGTTTAAAAAATTTTAAACTTAAATTTTAACAATTCCCATAAAAAAAATCACTAATTATTAAATTGACTGTACCAGGTCAAAAAATACTTGTGTGGCAACACTCTATTCTTAAATAGCTGTTGTTGTTATTTACATTTATTTTCCTTTTACATAATTTTACAACTACAATTTGAAGCTGAAAAAAAAGTCAGCCAATGTAGTAATGGTAAAGAAAATAAAAAAACATGTTGATTATTGAGTTCTTGTTTCAACTTTGTTATTTGTTTTAAACTTCTCATTTGTTTAAATTAAAGTTTATAACATAATAACTCTAGTTGTTCTAAGAAACTTTGGGTAAAGGTTCCCTGATGATCTGCATTAGTAACAGTGAAATGCTCATAGGATCCAGTTAAACCCCTCAATAATCAATTTCAATGTATTTTTAATAAAAAAATATTTTACTTAATAAGTAAAATATTAATTTGGGATTATTAGTGCGTTTAAAAAATTTTAAAAACATCTATTTATCTATCTATCTATATAATTAATTGGCAAACATGTTTTTTGTAATCCCTTTTACGCTGGTACCACTGCACCGATTTTAAAAAGATTTATATGGTTTTAAAGAATTTTCCGTACAGATGTGCAGAATCTATATTTTATTGAAATCAGTTTAGTATTTTGGGAGCTATAAGCATTTAAAGTTGCTACTACTACATGCACACATATTACACACGAATTCATTAGCTTACAAGTAAAAAAAAAAACAAAACATGTGCGTGTGTGTGTGTGTGTGTGTTTGTAGTATTTCTCTTGACCTAACAATATTTTTTTCTTATTTGTTGTTGTATGAAACCCATAATACCTAAAGGAAGAGAGTTGAATAAATTGAATTAGCTTGGTTGAAGGGATTTTGTTTATGTTTTTTTTTTTAATTTCATGTATTATTTAATTATGGTTGCATATGTATGTATGCCTGTGTGTGGCTGTGTTTTAATGAATTTTTTATGACGTTTAGATAAATTTTCTTTGAATCTTAATAAAATTATTTACATTTTGATTCTATAATACGGGCGATTGTGTCGTCCGTTTGGTATATCTAGTATTGTTTTTATTACGAATTATAAGAGTAAGTTTAATTTGTATACTTTAAATTAAGAAAAAATATATGTATATAAATAAACGATGAAACCAAACTGTATGGGATTTGTGCGAATGAAAGAGTTTTTCTCAAGGGATCTGTCACTTATTTCGAATTGTTGAGGTTTTCAAATTAACCGGGTGTGAATTATTAAGATTTGACTGTATAAGTATTTGGCGATTTTTGTCAACAATGAATTTTTGTGTTTTTCTAGTGCTGCCAATTAAACACATACTTACACAATTGTCAGTTGCAGTGCAACTGTTTTAAATTTATTTCGTGAACATTTTTCTTAGAGAATGCAAACCTTAAATAAATGTTAACAGTTTTAAGAATGATAATGATAACCTGATTAAGGATTTTATTACTTAACATAAGTATCTATGTACTCGTATGTATTTTTTTTCAAGCTTTATAAACTCGGAGATTAAACACTGTAATAATTAATTCCACGTATTGCAAAAAAAATCACAAGAAAAAGCTAACGTCATATTAATTTCATTCGGTGCTATTCATTTTTTAATATTTTATATTTTTTAAATATTCAGATAACAAACTTGAGCTGCCAATTTTTTGACAACGGAAATGTGCAAATGCTTAATGAATAAATGGAAAAAAGTTCAAATTAAATATACAATAATGCGTAAATGCAATTTCCGCTAAAAAAGGATTTGCCATTATTAAACGGAAAACTTTAATTATTAATAAGAAAAAAAAAAACAAAAATTATATAAATAATGTCATGTAATTCGTAACAAAGAATCTGAAAAAGGCATGAATGCAAAAAATTACTTTGTGTTATATTTTTAGACGCTTGCAAAAAAGCCTTTCGTATATATTAGCGGTGTTTGATGTGTAGCAGCTCAAAAAGAACAGAATGCATTTTTTACAATTTTAGAACCCGCCAACCCTCCAATATGAAAGTGGTCTAAGTCATACATTTCTTTGGTCGGGATATTTCCTGGATTACAATTGAGCATATCAAAAAATATTTCTATATTATGCATCATTTTAAATCAGAGTTGTAGTAGTCCGAATTAATATAAATTAATTTAATATTTATTAAATATTTATTGAATGTTTTTAAGATGTATTAGATAGTTCGAAGCAAAAATGCATATCACTTAGACCACTTTCATAAATAAGGGCACATACGTATGTACCCAGCAAAAAATTACACATTACCATTACAACTACTTGCCTTACTTACTTACTTAATTACTTACTTACTTACTTATTTTTCTGATTGCCAATTTTCATTACTCGCTTACAAATCACATTACCTAAAATTACAAAAAATGGCGTGCAAGTTGCTAAATGAAGAGAATGATTTTTTTAGACGAAATAGATTACGTGAAATGTTGACATATAAAAAAATGTAAGTACTTCTCAAGAATCGATTATTTTAGTCTCACGCCTTGTTAAAATCATTAAGTTGGTAATCCAGTAAGGGAAGTGCTTCCACCAAAAATGCTTAATTCCAAACTCGATTACCTTTTTTGAAATTTTTTCCTGGGTATATACATACATACATTAGAGGCCTGCGTAAACAGTGCTGAAATATAAATAAGTCTTGTTTTTTAAATGTATTCTCGTGGCATGTATTATACTGAACTAATAATAAATGCTGTCGTATAATAAGCGTAGCACAATGGATGCATTGGTGTTCGTGTATATGAGCGTTTACAAGCGATGTAAAGAATTAGTGTCTTCAGATGTATACGGTAAGCTATTATGTTTGTGTTTAAAGCGTAATTTAGACGTGACATTAGTTTGGTTCGAACGGCTGTTTTCTGTGACTATGGTTATGTCAGGTGTGATTGAGGCTTAAGGGACGATTTTTTTTAAAGCAAGCTCACATAACTAATGTCAATGCGCAGAAAAATAAAACCGCATACACACAACATGTGTAGGTATGTACATGTATGACGTTTGTATACGCGCCCATGAGTATGAAGAAGCAAGCATCACAAATTCTTTCGTCAAAAAGTATTCTTTTTTTTACTTCTATTTTGCTGCAGCAAAGCATTTGAAAAATCCCTCATCTCTTAAAAGTTCTCTTAAGGTGGAAGTACATACCACGCGTTACGCGGCAACGCTTTTCTGGCTTGTTAACCCTACCTTGGGCACCAATATTTTTCTTCGAATCCGGGCACTATTTACATTTGTAAATACGTACGTACACTTATGTACATATATGTATGTGTATTTTTCGGGTAAAGTTTTTGCTTTTTCTATTTATTTTTAATAGATAGATATTCTTATTTGGTTTTGCAATTTGATAATACACATAATATAATATACATATTTTGAAAAAGAACTACAGAGATTTTCGGAGAAAACTTTGCCAAATACATAGGTAGTCAGTTTTTGAAAAGTTTTGTTTTTCAAAGGGAGAGATACCCTTTTGCTTTTACAATTACCGTTGGATTCCATTATGTCTAGATGAGTATACTACTCGTTTCGCTTAGATGAACAGTTTTTGACTTTTGGAGGTTGAACCAAATTCACGCAATACATTCCATACAAGTCCACCAAATACGGCACAAAGCTCCGGTCGGTATGCGATGTTAAATCATATAACCCTTAAATGGGGAAATAGATATATACTGAGATATCGGGAAGCTATACAGAAAAAAACCAAGCATAAGGAGTAGCGAAGGATTTAGCGGCGCAGTAAAAAAATTCTGGACCCGATTTCTTATGTATTGTGTTTTTTTCACAAGTCTTTTTCTCTCAGATACACTCGCAACCTGAAAATTATCCATTTTTGGAATGATGATAAATCAACAAAACATGTGTGCTCTCGGAATTCACACCATCTGTGCATTCCAGTATATTTGGAAATGGGAAAAACAGCACCATTGTGTTCCCAAAAAGAACAAAGCTGTGATTTTATTTTTGCAAGTGCTATATGACGGCACAATCACATAAACAAAAGAAAAACAATTTATAATTTTATTTGATAATTAGACAGAGGGAGGTATTTATGTAATGGATCACATGCTAAGACATTATAGGACAAAATGCAAGAGAAATCGCTGAGCGCTTGCTCTGTCTGTTTTATAATATGAGGAATCATTCGTAAAGCTGACAACCCAAAAAAGTATTTTTTCCGAAATTCCTTCATATTTGGCATAACTATTCTTACAGTAGATCTGATTGTTTATTCCACAGAGTTTTTATGTTTATTTGTCCAGTGATGGGGTGCTAAAACCTCTGATCATTAGAAAAAATTAATTTAAAATTGTATGTTTAATTTTGCTCTAGCTTAAATTTTTTCAAAAAATAAGCCTAGGGTATTCTAGTTATATTGTAAAAGTTTTAATTTGAGATCTTTTAACCTTTAAAAGTAATACAAATTTCTTTACATGCGTAACGCAACTCAAAACCGGGAATGAAAATTTTGAATTAAAGTTTTTCTAATTAATATTTCATTCTCCACTTTTAAATCATTTAATTCAACTTCCTTTGCAAAATAATATTTTTATGTATAAAATAAACTGAATTATAGCAAAAATAATACAATTAAAATATATATTTACATATGTAAATAGTGGCCGATTATGAAGAAAACATGAAAAAATCTATGTAAATAACGGTACATTAAATATTTTTTAAATTGTTTTCCATTGACACGAATAAGATGAAAAATTAGTCACTGAGTCCAAATCATATCCACCCTAACCGTAAATATAAAAGTTATAGCTGTTTTAAAATTGGGATATTTACATACTTATGTATGTAAATAGTGCCCAAGTTAGGGTTAAACGTTTAACGCTATACAAATGGAATCTTACACAACACGCTTTTGAGGTTTTTTTAGTTGTAAAATTTAAAGGCTTTGTCGGATATTTTTTTGTCTTGCATTTACGTTTTATTTTTCTTTAAATATTTAATGCATTTTTTATCCATTGTTTAATAAAAAAATTAATTTCTAATCATTTTTGTGTATGTTAGCAACACTAGCTGTCATTTTGTATACAACGCGTGAAAGTTGAAGAATGTTCAACTTTTTGCGAGGTACGCGCGTTTCGATCTTCTCTATGTAACTTGCCTTATGAAAACACACTATTTCAACTTTTTTGACAGCCGCGTGTATCGCATTAGCGCATTGAACGCATGTTATGTACTTCCACCTTTAAATAGTCTTTTGCAGGGGTCTAATATACATACATACGTACATATCGATGATCGAAATTAAGTTTTTCAGTGATTTCAATACATATCACAAAAATACCCTTCGTCACAAAAATTTATTGCAATAGTGTAAAAAAAGATCGCTTTTACTGGCAGTTGTGCAAAAAAGTTACATGCTGAATACATATTACAATTTCTATTATTTTTTCACCTTCTCCTGTAAAGTTACAATTATTTGAGTGAGGATCTTTCTACGTGAGAGCAACGATATGCACTTATTTTATTTTATCAGATAAAAAGAAGTGTAATTGCTTTATAGATTATTTTGAAAATAAAGTTTAAATTTAGTCACATAAATATATGCAGGTATGTATATGTACGTGCTTGCATTCATGGCAAATAAGGAAGTAAACATTTAAATATTAAATAATGAAAACGCATTACAAATTATATTTACATTCATTCTAAGAGAAATATTAACATTCACTTGATCAAATAATTAAAGACTAAAATCGCGAGAGAGTAACTATTCCCTACGATTGATTTATTTATTTATCTTATGTTTCATATGGCTTAAAACGAAAATTTGTCCTAACACCACCATAAATATTTGTTGATCATAACTGACGTACAAAATGAAAAACCACAAAGAAATGTCTTATCTATTTCAAGAAATTTGTATGTACATACTTCCTATTTAAGCAATTCGTTACAAAAAAATTTATTTCAACATTAACAACGAAAGATTCCTGCGTTCCATATTACATACATACATTCATATTTACATACATGAATATGTATCTATGTATATGTATGTTTGTATTACTAATTACCAGGGCAACCAAAAATAATAATACTATATGAACTTTAGTCCATAAAACATATAATACTTTTAGCATTTTTTTTTTCGTTTGAGCTTTTTCTTAATTTTGCATTTTTTTGTTTTTTTTTTGTTTTGGCGTTTTTGACGTTTTATCGGTTTCGGCGCATTTTTAGTCTTGGCGCTTTTTTTCTCGTTTTTGCGTTTTTTGACGTGTTTTTTCATTTTGATGATTTTTTTTTTATTTTGGAGATTTTTTTTCGTTTTGGCAGGCAATCTTGTTTTCGTTTTGGCGATTTTCTCGGATTTTGTAGATTTATTTTAGTTTTAGAATTTTTTTTAATCCGGCGTTTTTTTTTCGATTTGGCGATTTTTTTCGACTTTGCCAATTTTTTTCCGGTTTGGAGATTTTAAAAGTTTGTGATTTTTACTTTTGCCGTTTTTGAATAGTTTGCCTCTTACGATTTACAAGTTAGCATAAGTGGTAAAATTGAACATGGTCTTAATGAGTGTTGCCATATAATTTGGCATTAAAAATTAACGCATTTTTTAATTGTATGGCAAAACTCATTAAGACCATGTTAAATTTAGCCACTTATGCTAACTTCATGCTAGTTTTTCATTACGCATAGGGCCGAAAGTGTTCTGTTGTGTCATATTATCATACAGTACTAAAGCAAAAAAATAAAAAATAAATATTCCAGTATTTTCAAACATCATGGTAATATGACGTAATACAACACCTTGTGAATTGGCCAATTGACTGATATGATAATAATGTAATTCTTCGTAGTTCATATTGTTGTTGCGTTTTTTAAAAAGTCCGTCAAACATATTTTATAAGTTTTTCACAAATTGATAGTGTTTTTATATTTAAATTTTTTTTAAGAACAATTAATGATAATTCATGTACATATTTTGACAATATTTCACGTGAAGTGTTAAACAGAGTACCAGGCTTACAAAATAAACCTTTAAATTGTATTAAATTCATATGCAAAATGGAAAAAATTCGCTAAAAATTCATTCCAAAGCAAAATATGCAAAAATATGCTCACACGGCTAAAATATTCATATTAGGACGGCTTGATATTTTTTTTGCCAAAATCGCATAGAAATTCTAAAAAATTCTCCGGAAAAACCATGTGTCAAAAAATCAATCCCTATAACATGAAAATGTATTTCCTCTTCTTTAGAAAAACTATTTTTTTTAATTACAATTTTTTCAAATAGAAAAATGTATGTACTAAATTCATCCTCCCACGTACTTTCCCCCTGCTTTTATTTTTTTCGCGTGCTACCTTAGATTTATTTATAATAATGGGTTCCCAATGTTAGTCAATGTCCTTAAATAAGGCAGGCAGTAGCAAAACAAGAAGCAGCTCAGGAAGAGGAAATAGAGACGCGGTATAGGGTTTGATTTTAGACCCATGGTTTCTTCGCAAAATTTTCATAGAATTATATGTAAATTTCGATTTTACTATACGATTTTTTATTTATTTTTTTTATCCATACAAATCGACCCGTCCTGAGGCATATACACACATATACATATATGAACATATACGCTCCTAAACCTAAAATATGCAAATATATGCCACCAACAAATTAATACGAAAATCCTTTAAAAAAAAATCTGAATTTGATAAATAACAATATCAAATCATTGTATGAAAACAAAAATATGATGAGTGATAATTTTGATTGCCCTGCTTATTACAGTTATTCAATATAATTTCTTTTCAATTGCAAACTACGTATATAAATTGTTATCTACAAAATTTGTTAATAAAATTACTTCAGGTTCGCGTGAGTGTAGCAGTCAGTATACATTATAAATAATAAATACATACTCGTATGTATAATAATAATCTTTACAAAAACACACATGTTCATTTAAGTTTCACTTCGTTTTAATAACTCTCGAACTGATTAGAAATTGTTTTTATTTTAAATTTTTCTTGTTGTTGTTGCTGTTGTAACAAAGGCCGCCTATTAGAAAATGAACAAATATTGAAACAAAAACAATATAAACAATTGTTATTATTATGAAAATTTAGTTAACCCATTTATTTTTCATAGCTGCACTGTCGGACAAAATAGGTAGTGATGTGTTTATAAATGTGTACATATGTATATCATCAGCTGAAATTTAAAAGCACATAACTAACAGAAATTTCTAAATCGCATTTTTAATTAATTATTGGTTATAACATCGAAACACATGTCCCTACAAATTTTCTAACCTTTATCTTAAAAGTCAGCCTAATTAAAAATGTATATGAAGAAACTTAATTGAGTAATTTTCTTTAGTTTTTTTTCTCTCTTACAAAATTTAACAAGAGATTCAGTTACGTGATTTTGTATTTCAGCTAACGATATGTAGTACATATTTGGAGTTTTTTTTAACAAAATATGAGAAAAACACATATTTTTCTTGCAAAGTTATTTAGTATATTAGGCGAAGTTGCATTATTAAATTTATTGTTCTAGAATTTTTGAACGCCAGCCAAAGCTAACCTTTAGAAATGGAGGTATGTGACTGTTTACTATTGAGTCACTCAGAATTGCTAGGAAATGAGCAAAATCGGGCTCTGAGAAGATGATCAAATTGTTATATTGACCCTGATTGCAAGTAAAAACTAGACCCCTTCTTTTACTTGATAAAAAGAAACTTTTAAAACAATTTCTTTAATCTATGTACTCGTATTTCAAATTATTTACAAGCCCATGCCTTGCATAACAAGGCTGCTTTTTAATTTTTTTTTTATTTTAACTAAAAATCATTTTTTCATTGCTTGTTTTTTTAATATCTTTTCAGGTAAGTGTCCCTCATTGTAATTTATCAGAAAAAAATGTAAGTTTTATTTAATTTTTTTTTGTCAACAAACACAAACTGCGAAACCATTGTCTTGTGTGCAGACATGCACAGTGGGATGGCTTCATACAGTTTTGTGCAAAAACTATAATATTCTAGATCATTGAAAGTTGACTAAATTAAGAGAGAATACAACGCCCATTGCCCATGCAATCCAAATCGATGTTTTCGCCTAAATTTTCTTCTATCCAAGCAGAGCTCTTCAAGCTTAATACATATTGTACTTTCTAACATAAAAAACGAATGCGGAGTTTCATTAAAATCGGCCACGCCCATCACCTTTGAAACCTATACAAAATATATATAAAATTTTTAGATATTTAGTTTTTCATTCGACAAAAAAATAAATAAATATTTTTTTTCTTCATCTATCATTTCTTTGACTGCATCGTCAGATTCCAAATCCTGTTTGGATGGCTCATGTCCCAAGAATTTTATTAAACGATATCTGTGTGTATGTGTTTGTTGAAACCTTTTAGCTTTTCCTAGAAAACATATACTTCCGGAGGTTTCCGATAAGTATTTTTCTTTTTAATCGAAAGAAAGGTGGGAATTTAATATAATTGAGAAAACAGAAAGCGGAGCTACATAAATTTTTTTTCCATTGAAAATAAAAAATTAGTTAATTTTTAGGGGCTCATAATATTTGGGTAACTCTTAAAGGTTTATATGTTACCTCATAAACTTTTTTTTAATTTATGGAAAAATTATATATTTTTCAAATTCTTATATTGAAGTAAAATTGTGTTATCAAGAAATTGAATTGCGTAAAAATATACATACATAAGTCATTTCTTTCTTAGCACCTTTGCATGGGCTTTGCTGCAATTTTTAAAACTAAAATAATTTTTTTCTAAAAAATCATAAATGCACATTTCATTATTAAACATGTCTCTACAAAACTGCCTCATTCGGTTTTGAGAAGTGAGTAGTGGAAAAATGGGGTTTCGACACCAGGACCGCCTTGTGAAACGGCCAGCGTTCCCAGCAGGAATCGAAAGTACGATCCTCTGAATACAGTGCTAGTACACTTTATCTACGCTAGCTTCGTCGGCACCCACTGAAATTATTTGTTCAATAGATTTAACTTCTTTTAGATTTACTAAACGCTATATTTAATTGTTAGTGGCAAACGTCCCTATAGACAAGGACCCTGTGTCCTTTTGAAAGGTGAATGCCCTTGGATGGTGGAAAAAACTAACCGTCTTAAAATTTTGTTAAAAAAACATGGCCGGTTTTATAATAACGAAAGAAAACTGGAACGAAACTTTCGACTGAAAATTTATTTTGAAAACAACAGTAAAATATGAAAATTGGTTTTTGTTTTCAATATAAATTGCAAGTCGAAAGTTTCGCTTAGTTATTGTGGAACAGGTCATTAAACTAGATATTCTCAAGAGAAGCAATCTTGCAAGTTAGAGAGGATTCCAGATACCAGAAGTTATATTAAGAATTATATTGTTTGCGATATATGCAAGTCCCTTTTTTCGGCGATTCCCAAGATGAAGTAGTTTGTACAAACATTGTTAATAATTTCTATATAAAAATTTGCTAATAAGCAATATTTTTGTTTAAATTACCAACAACTCATTTATGAGCTAAGACTCCTATAATAGGTTGCGAATTGAGCAAATGTTTTCACAGGTAAAACTACAGAAGCATGTACATAATTTGAAAAGAGCTCTCGTGTGACTTGCAAAAAATTTGTCATTTGGGGGCAGAATGAGAAAAGTCTAGAAATGCCGGCTGGTTAAAAACTGAGGAGAACAAGATCCAAACCACACAGAGAAAACAGTGCCTAGTAATCGTAAATACCTCACAAAATAGAACAAAATTAATAATATATTAGAGGCCTGCACAAACAGTCTTGAAATGTAAATAAGTCTTGTGTTTTAAATCTATTCTGGTGGTATTATTATACTAAAGCAATAACAAATGCTGTCTTTAATAACACTGCACAACAAAATAGAGGTTTTTTTATGATGTTTAAATAAAAATGACTGATCCTTATGTATTTTTGTCTCCTGATTACGATGGCGTCATTAATTCTTCTCTATCAGCTCTAATTTTGATGATATAGTGTCATTTAGGATTTGCATAATTTGCATCTCTTTTCGTATTATACCGTTAATATATTACGAATGGTACTCCAAACTTAAAAATACTTTCTGGATTATTTATCTACACAAAAATCCCTTTCATTCAAATAGATTCACATTGATGAGTATATCAGGGTATCTGACTATTATTGCAAGGATGTTAAAAATCATGTGTTTTTGTTCAGTCCTTTTAACAGTTTTTTATTATAATTTTTTTTGACCAAGTATAACTAATTAACTAATTAACTACAAATATCATAAAAATTTTCTGAACTGGTCCATACAACATTTTTTTTGCGTAATAATTGCACTAATAACTTGTAAATGGACAAATGTAATATAAAAAATAATTTTTTGGATGGCTTTCGAAAAGAGAAATTTCAAGAATTTTTTTATGTAACACAAAATATCTCTTAAACTAGAGGTGCTAGAAAATAAATAAACCTATTTTTGTAATCAGCGAACGAAAATACATAAGAATTAGTTATATTTGGACAAAAAAAAAATTATAATCAAAAAATGTTAAAAGGACTGAACTAAAAACACACGATTTTTAACATCCTTGCAATAATAGTCAGATACCCTGATATACTCACCAATGTGAATCTATTTAAGTGAAAGGGATTTTTGTGTAGATAAGTAATCCAGAAAGTAAATATTTTTAAGTTTGGAGTACCATTCGTAATATATTAACGGTATAATACAAAAAGAGATGCAAATTATGCAAATCCTAAATGACACTATGGGTCTTATGCAAAAAAACTTAATAAAGCTTTGCCAAGCAATGTTAAGTAAAGTTGTATTCTAAAAAAATTATTGTATAAAAATTCTAAAGTAGGCACCCACGTTTGTTAAGACTACTTTAAGTTGATATTTCCAAAATGTGTATTTTGTACCTCAAATATTTTTACTAATATAGCACATACTGATTCATGTTACATCTGAAAATGAAGCTAGAAGTGCCTGCTCTTATCTTAAATTTATTATTTCTGTCATGTAATGGGAAACATCACCAAATTATCCAACTGATTCGAAATACATAGCAAAATCCATAAAAAAATATTAAAATAAATAAAATTATACAAAAATGTTTTAGTGATGTACATACAATCAAAACAAATCGAAAAAAGCTGGATATTCAAATACTCGTTTCATTCGAATAAAACAAATTGTGATAATTTTTCACATTTTTTTACTTTTACTTCATGGTTGTGTTTATCTGTTTTCCTATTAAGTCAGAAGCTCATATTTTTTAAATTAGGTTGCTTTACTTCAAGATAATAAAAATTTATTTAATAAAATAAAAAAAATATTTGAATACCCGAATGAAATTGTATTCAATTTTGTACATCATAAGCTGTGAAGTGGTTGTTGAACACGGTGGTGTTACCAGTATTTATTATTAAATCACAAAATATTTAAAGTTGTCTTTTGCATATGATTTTTTAATAAAGCTATGTTAGCCTTAAAGTGCTTATCAACTATTTACTATGAACTTTAAAGCTAAATTAAAATATTTTTTTTGCATAAGGGGGTATATCTTCAAAACTAAAGCTGATAGAGAAAAACTAACGACACTATCGTAATCAGGAGACAACAATACAGTAGGATCGGCTATTTTTATTTAAACATCCAAATCACTGTTGTGCAGTGTAATCGAAGCACGATGGATGTATTGATGTTCATGTATGTATATGAGTGTTAACAAGCGATGTCTCGAAGTATTCTTATTCGTAACAAACAATCAAAAGAAGTAGTTTCTATACGCTCCCATACGTATGAAGAAGCAAGCTTCACAAAATTTTCAGTCACGAAGTATTTTCTTCCTATATCTGCAATAACTGAAACAGATGTCTTGCCAACAATATTGTTGTTTGGCGTTTCTTTTTAGAAGATATCGTTGTAGTAAAGCGTTCGAAAAATCCCTCATGCCTTAAAAGTTCTTGTAAGTGGTATTGTGCAGGACTTTAATGTGTACATATCTACATACATACATACATGCATATATTACCACGTACCTTAGACAAATACATTTTTTAAATACAATGTGGTTTTAGCTGGAATGACATTACACACATTTGCCACAAAATCAATTATAAAATTATAACAAATGTTTATTGAAATGGACACAAACCATGTCAAAAGCTAGAGAGGGAGCTAGCTGTTGTTGCCGAATGAACACATGCAAGTGTGGAAAGTGGAAAAAATATAGAACTAAAAACAAAAGAAAGTAAACAACTTATGTATGCAACTTTAAAATTTATTTATGTGACTTTGAAAAAATTGGGCGACATTATGGAAACGGTCAAGCGTTTGTTTGGCTCATGAAGTCTAGCGTCAAAAAAGTGCATAGAAAAGAAGAAAACCGTGACATATGTTACCCTGCGTTTACACATGCAAGTACCTTGTATGCAAGCTCTGTGTACGTATTATCAACGAAAATTTCATACAAATTCCCGACTGTCTTGCAACTTGCATGTTTGCCTTTTATTGCAGAGTTGTCCATAACATAAAAAAGTTTAATTTTGAGGGAACCAGATAGTATTGAACTTAACTTGTGTTATTTTAATGTTATTTATGTCTAAAAAATTCATTAACCGCTTGATTTATGAATATTTAATAAAATAAATATTAAATAAGCTTTTAAATGTATTTAAAATTAGTAAAAACTCATAGGTATAACATTACACTGAGATCCAGTTAATTTCTACTAACTTTCCATTTACTTGCTGCAAGTGAAACAAGTCACTGTCTTGCAAAATTCCTTGACAGTTGAGTTGGAAGCAGACTGCAAGTGCCGAAAGTGTAGTTGTGTTAGTAAAAGAGTTTGAGTGTATTGAGTTTTTCGAACTTGCACTTGCACGTGTAAACCCTAGGTAAAGTGTCCAGGAGACGTAAAAAAAAGCCATCAATCGGTAAGAATGTGTTAGTGTCGTTTAATTGATGATTTTTCGGAGACGTACAAATAAAATCGTCAATCAGCATTTTAATTTTGTGTTCGTTGTGTGCGATGGCATATATGTCTTCATCGGATGATGATTTTTTGTTATTAGCGGCATTAAAACTTTATAAAAGCTTTGTATAAAAAAACACATTAAACAAATATACAGAGCTAAATAATAATTTTTCTATCTTCCACACTAATTTTTCATCTATTATTATTATTATTATTATTATTATTATTATTATTATTATTATTTATAATTATAATAATTCTAGTTCTTCAAACACTCTAAAAAACAAACATATTTTCCTTAAAAAAAATCGAAACAAACGATTTTTAATATAAAAACAAGACAAGTGTGAATAAAAAAATATGTACATACTCGTATGTATTTGCTTTTTAGTTAAAGATTTTTTTTAAACACAAAATTCACATACATAAATACATATGTATTTGGGTTTTTAAAAACAAATTTTAAGTAATTTTTTATTCACACTACCCATTAAGATTAGAAAAATTAGAGAATATGATATAGTATTTATAATAATCATACAACTGTTTGTAGACTTTTGATTGTTTGGTTTTTTACAAAGATCAATGGTACATTTTCATAAAGTGCAAATTAATTTTTTTCATCCGCGCACTTCTCCATGTTGTCACAGAACAAATAACACAAAGCAAATGACGTTTTTTTCGTCAATCAGATTTGGAGACGTACAAATAATCAGCCGTCAAATAAAAATATCAAAATTTTTTGATTCTCATCAATCAGTGCCGACAACGTGTACGTGTAGCCGAAAAGAAACGACTGCACGCACACAACTATGTGATTGATGGGTTTTTTTTGTACGTCTCCTGGACACTTAAGATATGTGCAGATGGTTGCCAGATCTTCCAAATTGTCAGTAAAATGTAGTAAAAATTTCTTGCAACCATGTGAAGTGGGAATTTTTGTCTGACATCGTTGCCAGAAAAGGCATTGTCATATAACTGTCTGGCAATAAATTGTAAGATTTTCTAACAAATTTGATACAACCGTGTGAACTGACAGTCTACCTTGTGCTCACAATTTTTTATTGCCCGCACATTTTCCGCACATTGCCAGATCTGACAATATTGTAAGACCAGAAAAACGTCTCTACATGGCTATAGAAAAAAGTATGGGTAATTTTTGGTGGTAATATTGAACAAGTATAGGTACAAGTTTGTATCGTACGCTTTTTTTGTTAAGACTCTTCTGCCAGGATCAGTTATGAGGACCTTATTTTTTGTGTTGTACAGTGTTATTATTATGGATGATATTTATGAAATTGTTTAGAAATTCATAAATTTGTTTAGCTTGATTTGAAGTAGTGCGCATTATTTGTGACGCTATTGAAGCAAATGAGCGGCGATATGTACTTGTGTTAAAGAAGACGTAAACAAATAAATTTTTTTAAATACTTTTAATAAGAAGAATTATTTTTAAAATTAATTAATTAGTAAATAAAGGCTGGTTTAAAATTAATTAAATCACTTACAAAAACATTTTATAAAAATAATAGAAAAATGCTTAACTTGAGCTTGACTAAGAAATTATTCAATTATTATTTACATATATGTAATGCAAATAAAAAAGCCAATTATGTTAATAACTTATTTTTTTATTTAGTCAGTTTAAGCACAATAATATGTCGTGAGGTGAAACGAACAAACTCCATTTTATTTTAATTTTCCAAAAGAACGAAATAAAATAAAATTGTTCAAGTCATAGCAACCAAAATTTTAAGCTTATAGGCATTTAAAAAATATATTTAGGCTTACAAAATTTCCATAAAAAATTTGTTTTGTAAACCAAAATAATATTTTCTGAATAAGGCAGTAGGTGTATAATGTGTTTTTTTAGTTAAGTTAATACAATCTCAAATTTAAATGAGTGGACGGAGCCATTTATTTAAATTAATGTTACACAGAGAAAACAGTGCCTAATAAATACCTCATAAAATAGAACAAAATTAATAAGAAATCTCTATGGTTTTTTTTCAATAAGGAAATCTTATTAATTTCATAGAGAAAACCTTTTTGAAAAAATCAAGAAGAAATCTTGTAGTTTTTATGAGCTTATCTTATTGATTTTTTTAATAAGGTTTTCTTCTTGATTTTATGAGGCGACCTCATAAAATAAAAAAAAAAATTATGTCTTTCTTTATTCTTTGTGCTTTGCTTATATATTTTCATTTAAATTCTATACCATATACTTATGTATGTATGTAGTATATGTAGATGTTATTTATTTATACTATACATACTATACATACTTACATATGTAGATACATACATATTATATTGTATTCTTAATTAATTAACTCACCATACATACATACATATTATTACTTGAAAGGAGACAAGTATTGAACCATCAAACTTCTGACTGATAGACAAACACTCTAACCAATATGCTAACAAGCAGTCTGAATAACTAGTAACAAGACACCTCATAAAATCAAGAAGATTTCCTTATTAAAAAAATCAATAAGATGTTTTACACGTAATCATATAGGAACCTAATAAAATCAAGAAGAAAACCTTATTGAAAAAATCAATAAGATAGCCTAATAAAATCAAGAAGAAAACCTTTTTAAAAAAATCAATAAGGCAACCTAATAAAATCAATGAGAAATCCATATAGTTTACAATTTATAAGAAAACCTAATAGAATCAAGAAGTTTTTCTCTATGGACGGAAATTGAGTAAAAAAATTTGGGAATAATAAGATTTCTTCTTGATTTTATGTGGTTTTCTTCTTGATAAAATTAATAAGATTTACCACATAAAAACAATAAGGAATCTCTATGAAAAAATCTTTGCTTCTTTCTGCTGGGATACCCCTTAGCCTAAAAGCGTTTCATAGAGAAAATCTTATTGATTCTATGAGGCAGTTTTTTCTCTGTGTATATATCAAATGCTTCGGCTAAACCGATTCTTACGAAACTTGGCACACACCATGAGATCTAAACATGACAAGGTCTTGAATTTAAAAAAGTTTGCCCATTAAAGATTAGTATCAAATTGCTGGTACATACTGCTAGTTATCCGATCCCCAGGACTTTGGCAACCATTTTGGGCAATTCTGACTTTAGCAACCATTTTGGGCTATTTTAATGGCATCATTTTAGTCTTAAAAAAGTGAGCGTATTTTCTACTGGACCGATTCTTATAAAACTTCACATACATCTTCAGATCTGAAATTGGCGATATCTTGCATTTAGAAAAGCGGTTGGGACCAATAATATATATTTGGAAAAGCTGGCAAATATATATCTGTGGCAAAAAGGAAAAAGTGCATAAGTCGAGATAAGCTGATTTTGAGTTAATGGTACCTCCGTAATCTGCATATTTGAAAGTACCCCTGGTCAAAATCTCAATAAATTTGTGTGATTTTTCAGGAAGTTATAGCACCATGACTTGCGACTTATCTTTTTTAGACTTCTAATCTCATTTGGAATAATAGATTAATTGAGGTTATACTTTTGTATAGAATGACGTTTTTTTAACAAATAAAGTTAAACAGAGAATTTCCCAAATTAAACGTAAAAGAAAAAAATTCTGAACATCTACTTGAACGCTGAAAGCTGCTCTACTGCAAAACAGCAAAATATGACTTAAGCACTTTTTTCTTATTGCCACAGATATATATTCATATACACATAAGAGTTAAAAATAATGCCGACTTCAAAAGCGGGCACTAAAAACTTAACATTAATTTAGATTCAGTTAAATAAAAAGCACAAAAGATCCATTATGTGCCGCGGTGCCGGTCTTCTGATCTCATCAGAAGTGTTTCAATATCCCCAAATACTATATAAATTTCTAAAAAAACGGCACACATTCGGTACGAATTTTGTTTTTAATCAAAAACAATTAATTAATTAAGTGGCTTTTCAAAGTACTCTCACAGAAAAATGTTTGCTGAAAATATCTCATTCACAAGACAAGCGGGATCAATATTAGCAAAAATATATGTACGAATGTAACGTTTGCGACGTATAATTTTTTATCCCTTCTTGCGATGAAAATTCCCCTAATTTGGAGTAAAAAACCCAAATCTGGTAGCCATGTTTAGCAATTTAATTTGTTACAAAGCAATGAATTTTTTCTTATTTGAGGGCGTATGAATTTGAATTATTTATACTGTACTTGTACATGTATTTTATTATTATAACACATACATATGTATCTATGCACATGAGCCCAGCGTTGTCAGATTTTTTTCTGACCTATTTCGCCAAATTGATTTTAAAATCGCCAAAATCAATTTTATGTAGGTTTTCTTAATACATATGTTTATATATATATATATATATATATATATAATTAATAGGCGAACATGTTTTTTGTAATCCCTCTTACGCTGGTACCACTGCACCGATTTTAAAAAGATTTATATGGTTTTAAAGGATTTTCTGTACAAATGTGCAGAATCTATATTTTATTGAAATCGGTTTAGTATTTTGGGAGCTATAAGCGTTTAAAGTTGCTACTACTGTATGCACACATATTACACACGCATTTATTAGCTTACAAGTAAAAAAAGAAACCAAACATGAGTGTGTGTGTGTAGTATTTCTCTTAATCTAACAATTGTTTTTCTCTTATTTGTTATTGTATGAAAGCCATAATACTTGAAGGAAGAGAGTTGAATAAATTGAATTAGCTTGGTTGAAGCAGTGATGCCAATTTTTTTTGGATCTAAGAGCACATTAAAATTTAAAAAAAGCACAAAAAGCGTAATTTTGAGATCTAAAAAGCGTTAAAAGCACTAACGTGAAAAAAGTGAAGATCTATGCACATGAGCCCAGCGTTGTCAGATTTTTTTCTGACCTATTTCGCCAAATTGATTTTAAAATCGCCAAAATCAATTTTATGTAGGTTTTCTTAATACATATGTTTATATATATATATATATAATTAATAGGCGAACATGTTTTTTGTAATCCCTCTTACGCTGGTACCACTGCACCGATTTTAAAAAGATTTATATGGTTTTAAAGGATTTTCTGTACAAATGTGCAGAATCTATATTTTATTGAAATCGGTTTAGTATTTTGGGAGCTATAAGCGTTTAAAGTTGCTACTACTGTATGCACACATATTACACACGCATTTATTAGCTTACAAGTAAAAAAAGAAACAAAACATGAGTGTGTGTGTGTGTGTAGTATTTCTCTTAATCTAACAATTGTTTTTCTCTTATTTGTTATTGTATGAAAGCCATAATACTTGAAGGAAGAGAGTTGAATAAATTGAATTAGCTTGGTTGAAGCAGTGATGCCAATTTTTTTTTGGCTCTAAGAGCACATTACAATTTAAAAAAAGCACAAAAAGCGTAATTTTGAGATCTAAAAAGCGTTAAAAGCACTAACGTGAAAAAAGTGAAGATCCAAACGAGTGAAGTTGAATAATGTTTAATATTTTCGAAGCTCTTCTATGCTTAATGAAATATATCAGACGAAAAAGGTATTCTTTGTACTGAAAAAATAAATACAACAAATTTTGTTAAAAAAATTTAAAAAAATACACACATTTCTTGAAAGCACTACTTAGTGCTTTTTCTTAAGGTGGAAGTACATACCACGCGTTACGCGGCAACGCTTTTCTGGCTTGTTAAACGTTCAACGCTACACAAATGGAAGGTTACACACCACGCTTTTGAAGCTTTTTTAGTTGTAAAATTTAAATCCTTTGCCGGCTATTTTTTTTTTGCATTTACGTTGCATTTTTCTTTAAACATTTAATTCATTTTTGTATCCATTTTTTAATAAAAAAATTAATTTCTTATCATGTTTGTGTATGTTGGTTTATGAATCTGGCAACACTAGCTGTCATTTTGTATACAACGCGTGAAAGTTGAAGAATGTTCAACTTTTGGCGAGGTACGCGCGTCGCGAACTTCTCTATGTAACTTTAACTTGCCTTATGAAAACAAACTATTTTAACTTTTTTGACAGACGCGTGTATCGCATTAGCGCATTGAACGCGTGTTATGTACTTCCACCTTTAGTTTGGCACTAACTCTAAAACTTTGGCGTTTTTAGTATTCAAAAAGCACTAAAAATAGTGCCAAAAGCACCAAGTTGGCATCGGTGGGTTGAAGGGATTTTGTTTGTGTTTTTTAATTATGGTTGCATATGTATGTATGTGTGTGGCTGTGTTTTAATAAATCTTTTATGAAGTTTAGATACATTTTCTTTGAATCTTAATAAAATTATTTACATTTTGTTTCTAGAATACGGACGAGTGTGTCGTCCGTTTGGTATATCTAGTGTATATTGTATATATAATAATAAGGGCCTGTCCCATGATGTCACCAACGTTCGACTTGTCGCACAGTTGCCTTCGAAACAACAACAAAATTTTAAAATTTGCTTTTTGTTTTGAATGTAATAAATTTTGATTTTATATTACATATACATACATATATTATTTAGTATAAATTTTTATGGAATAAAACAGTGCAACACGAATAAATATCACCATATACGGATACCACTACGTGATAAAAGACAAAAAAAAATAAAAATAAAAGAAACACCGTGTCTCCCAGTTTTGCCAAAAGTCATCTACTCTTTTTATGGGTCCCGTAAGATTTGGGGCCCCTATGGCATTTCTGCATTTTCTCAGGGTCATATCTTGCCAACCGTTCGGAATTTTGATTTACTCTCTGAGGCAAAGTTGTAGTTCTTGTCATTAAAAACAAAAATTGTAAACATATAAAATCATAAAAAAATTCATCTGCAAGATCAAAATCGCAAAAAAATTAAAAAAAAATCGATTTTTTTTTTACCTTTTTCCCCCTATTCAGGTCCATAGGTAGGAAACTGTTCAAAATTCAAGGAAACAATCAACTACAAAAAATATACCTAAGATCTCAATAAACAAATTTCTAGACCATATAAACTTCATAGAAATGATTCTTAACACCGTTTATGTAGCGCTTACGTAGCCGCAAAAATTAAAAATTTCCTTAAAATTTTTTAATTTCATTTGTTTGGAAATTTTTCATTTCTTTGGAAAACTTTCAAATTCATTCTTTTCTTTACATCTATACTTGCAATAAATGAGATAAATGCCTTGCAAACACTGTTGCTTAGCATTTGTTTTAGAAGACTTTGCTGTAGTAAAGTGTTTGAAAAATCCCTCATGTCTTGAATGTTCTTTTAAATGGTCTTTTGCATGGGTCTAATACGTTCATATATGCATTTGCGAACACTGAAATAGCAGGACCACTGGTATTTTTTTTAACGGTGTACTGAATTCTTAAAAAAGTTTTTAATAAAATAGTTTTTTATTTTTTTTAGTTATTTTTTTTTTAAATCTTTATGACAAAAAGCTAAAATTTTTGAAAATTAAAGTGAAAGTAAGACCGAGTTTACATCTGGCATTTCATGTGCTAAATTTAGCATTATGTATTTTAATTTAGCAGTGAATTTTTTATTTTGCATTTAGCATTTTTTTCAGCATTTTTGTATTAATTTTTTTTGCATTATTTAGCATTTTTAATTTTATAAATTTGATGTATTCTTTTCCATTTATACAAGAAAAAACCTCTGTCAATTAATGTATTTCATTGCATTTTGTAATTTTTATGCAAAATTCGTTTTTCAGCTTGGTTTGGTTTTCAAAAAATTTTGAATTTTTTTACTTGCCATCATACCATCATACTCGTTTAATAGATCTTCTGTCAAACTCAGTGCAAATTTCATTTGTGTCTTCGTAAGGAAATGGTAAAGGTGACTTGGTTAGAATGCACATTTTTAAAGTTGTTTGTTGAAATTTACGAAAGTCTGTCATTCTCATATACCGAGTATGGCCGTCTAATAGCCCTTTTAATGTATTTTAAACTACAAACACATAATAAAGGGTCCGCCATCTAACGTTTTTTTTCAACTAGTGCTTATTTCGTGAATGGTAACACTTAGCTCATGATTTGACAGATAATTAGTTTTATCCTTCCGCTGAACGAGCCAACTGACCATCCAATGCGTTTTCGCTTCGCTAAGTGGGCCTGCGATTGATTTACAGAAGATGCCGATTTTGCCAAAAAAATCATCTTTTCAGATGAAGCTCATTTTGATCTTGGCGGGTATGTAAACAAGGAAAATTTTCGCATTTGGGGCACAGAAAACCCGCACGCATACATTGAAAAGCCGACGCACCCAAAACGAGTCACTGTTTGGTGCGGATTTTCCAGAGGCATAATTGGGCCATTGAGCAAGGAGTGGCCGTTACAGTCAATGGCGATCGTTATCGGGCCATGTTGAACGAATTTTTGCTCACAAAAATTGAAGAGGAGGATATTGGCAACATTTGGTTTCAACAGGACGGCGCTACGTGCCACACAGCCGAAGCTTCAGTAGTTTTTTTATAGCATTTTCAAAAAAAAACAAAAGTTATCTGGCGGACCCTTTAATAAGAATAAAAGAAGGATTCAAAATTAGGTTTTTCGGAGTCTCAAACACTTCAAAATTCATTGTTGTGGAATCCGGCTCCTGGACATAAGTACAATGAAAAATAGAACTGAAAAAATTAAATTAATTTTTCGATGTGAAAAGTATTTTTTAAATGTCTTTTATATTCTATTGATAGCATGCTAATACATTAAAACATATAAAATAAAAGTGCAAAATTATTTCATGTATTCATTTCTATATGAAAATTGTCAACAACACATTTTACACTATTACATTTTATACGATCATACAAAGAAGGTTTTATGAAATGGTTTTCAGCAATTGTATTTTGTATGTTCCTGAATTGCTGTTTTTTACTTTTGAATCAACTTTGTTTTATTAAAATTAGAGATGTGAACGTGAACGTTTTTTGACTCACGACAGGCACGCTCACGCAGAAAAATATTTTGCTCACGCACTTTCACGCACGAATGATGTTAAAAATTTTCACGATCACGCGCGCTCACGAACAAAATATTCTTAATCACGAACGAGTGGTTTACAGCTTATCACGATCACGCACGCTCACGAAAAAGTATGTAATCCAATTTGTATCTTTTTTTTTGGGTTGAAAAATATGTTTTTACACATACATATGTATCTATGGTTTACTAACGCAACCTCGTAACTTAAAAACTACTACTTTTCAGGAGAGACAAAAAATAAAAAGTATTTAATTGAAAATTTAACAAAAATCATCCAAGTAATTAGATTATAAAAAAACATATATTAAAAATGTTTAAATACTTGTTATAAATCATTTTTTGTCTCTCCTGAAAAGTAGTAGTTTTTAAGGTACGAGGTTGCGTTAGTAAACCATCGGTATGTATGTACATATGTATGCACGTGTATATGTAAAATTTATATTGCACAGTGGGAAATTGTACAAAGTAAATGGCAATAAATCTGGAACTTCTAAGCTACTGATTGGATTTATATAAAACTCCTAACATCCGTAGAGGAGGACTTAGGCTTTATAACGCATGGACATGAGTTACAGTGGTCCAAAGTTGACTAGCTGGGACTCAAAAAAACTTCTGAGGTTTGTAACTTTTTTAAAAACTATCCGACTTTTACCGGATAAAGCATTTTGACATAAACTTGAAATTCTTAAGAAATAATTTGCCAAGATGTGTTTCTCATGAGATATTTTACTTAAGCCAAAAAAAAAATTGTTTTTGCCTTGACCTTTTTTTTAGTATTTTGCCTATTACGTTTTAGTTCATTGTTGGATTTTTAGTTAAAAGACAGCATTAAATTTTTGAAAAAATTTTAAATAAAAATAGGAAAAAATTTAATAACATATCCATTTGTGAAATCGGGAAAAGACTAAAAAATCCAATTTTTAAAATTTCCCTGAAGACGGCATTTGTTTTTTTTAAGTATCTATCATTATTTTCAGTTTTGTAAAAAACTTTTTTTAATATATTTTTAATTTTTTTATTACATAGCGGTAAAGACAATGCATTAAGAATGTGCTTAGAACCAATTATTTTGTATTTTGGACATGTACCCTACATTCAGCAATGTCCTAAAATAGTAAATTTTAAAAATATTTTTTGTGTTTAAGCGGTTATAAAAAGTTGTGACTTTAGATTTTGAAAGTTTCAACTATAAGATTTTATTATGTAGATAGTTTTATACATTTTAACTAAAATTTAAGAGTGCCTTTTCATAAATGCGGATGTACGCACAGTTTTTCTGAAAAAAGCCAAAATTTACGAAAAATGTAGTTGTTTACCATAAAAGATGTATTAAAATAACTTTATTTTTCTTCATTGGTAGATATATTTGAATTTCATATGAGCCAGCTTACTACGCCTGAAAAAATTATAACAATACTCACCTATTCAGGAATAATATCTCGTGAGAGCGTGATTATTAAAAATATATCACGCACGATCGCGAACGAGCAATTTGTTTTTAAGTCATGCTCACGCACTCACGCGTGATTAATTGTAAATTTGATCACGATCATGCGTGAGTCACGCGTGACAAGATGAAATCACGACATTTGCACATCTCTAATTAAAATTAAAAAATATTTGTTCGTAAGTATAACGATATACATACATATGTAATTATTAAAAAATCATTCCAAAATTTTAGCATTTTCAAATATTTTTTTTTTAGCATTTTTAGCATTATTTTAAACCCCATTCATTCAGCATTCAAAATTTTTTTAGTTGTGCCACACTGGTGTCATGTGCCCAAAAAAGCGTGACCACCAATTACTAATGAAAAACTGTTTGTATGTATATATGTATGTATGTATGTAAATATGTATTTATTTGTTTGAAAAGCAGTGTTGTCAGTTTAGGGGATTTGTCCCCGAATTGGGGATTTATTTTCGAGATTGGGGATGACAATTTCGTGTTGGGGATCTGGGGATTTGTTGGGGATGATAATTAAAGTTAAAGGAATTGTTTGGGATTTATTTTATAACTGATGGTAACAAAAATGATCTTTGAGCTAAGAAATGTGTGTCTGGCAAGTCTACAAATGTGTGTTTCTATTCATAGTGAATGAATTCTATAGGTAATAAAGAAGAAGTATCAAGGCAGATTAACCAATATAATGAACACTACCAAAACAAGAATACGTAACAAAATGAAATTTGACTTGTTGGAAGCACTTCTTAGAATAAACACACTTTAAAAATAATTCCATTTGTTGTGACAAATTAATCCTTCTGCTGAAATGCTAAAGCTTTTTAATACAAGTACTTTGTACAACAAAATTTCTGAGGCTGATGAATCGGAAGATTTCGATTCTGAAATATTTGAAATGGTAAACTTTGGTTAAATTTTTTTATACTTGTGCATATTAAACTATGTGTTATATTTTCTTTGCAAGTTTTATAAGTACAAATTAAATTAATATGAATGTAAATATAGCTATCGATATAAATGTTATTTTTGTCATTATTTTTTTAATAAAATTAAAAATTTTTATCTTTTTCACAAAACAAAAAATGTTAATAAAAAAACTCAATTTGGGCATTTTCGGGGATCACAAATGAAAAATTGGGGATAAGCTCTAGAAAAAAACTGGCAACACTGTTGAAAAGATAAAAATAATAAGGAAATTCCTATAGCCAAAAAAACCGTATTGCGAAAAACCCTCCCTGTTTCAGTTCTCTTTAGCATTATTCTCTTATTTTAATTCCTAAAGATTTTTATTAAATTTTCTCTTTTGCATGGAGTGCTTTTCAATTATTTGAGTAACTTATTTTGTGCCTTTTTGTTATTTTTTGCTTATTTGAGTCAAGTATCTTAAAAATTCAAGTAAACTTTGCACTCAATACGTTGAACAAGTTGAGCATTTTATATAAAAACAAAATTTATGTGGATGACGCATTTAGTTTAAACAAGTCCATACAGTAATTTAGCCGTGTGCTGCTTGACTACATCTTTTATTAAGATAAAAATCGTCAAATACTTTTAAATATATGTAATTCGTATTAAAAGTTTTTAATAAAATTTATACACCAAAAGTTACCTATTGCATTAAAAAATAAATGAAATAAAATAATGTTTTGAACAAAAAATTATAGAAATTGAAAAGCATAAAAGAACTAAATAAAACAGTGTTTTGAACAAAAAATACAACAATAACAATAATAAAAAATTTACATATATACGTATGTACATATGTAAATAGTGTAAAACCCTTCCCATACATTTATTTATATAAAATTTGTGCTGTGTCATCCATCTATTACCCGCTGGTTCTACGTATGTAAATACATACATACATATGTACATACGTTCAAAACTAAAATAAATTGTTGTTATTTATTTAAACTTTTTATTTGTGTTGTTCTATTTATTGCCGCCCTCCCCAAGAAAAAAAAAACAAATCATGTATTTCGTGTGAAATTTACATTAATTCATCATTTAATTTACATTTTCGCGTATTTCTCACCCTTTTTGTTGTCTATGTAAGAAGACTACGGCAAATGTTTTTGTTTTGATTTTGTTTATGTGAACAAAAAAAAAAAAAGATTTTATACAAAAAAAAAAATTAGAAAAAGTACAGAAACAAAAGCAAATATTAGTTTGCGATAAGTACGAGTATTAATTAATAGGAATAAAATATTCAAATCAAATTTAATAAAAGCAGTTATTCTATAATAAATCAGCCAAAATGACTTTAGACAGTTATAACATCTTTAATGATGAATATCTCAATTTACCATTCAGCATGCCGCTATCACCATTGCCTAAAGTGGTAAGTTACTCTTAACTATTCTTTAAATAAAATAAAATAATTTTGATTGCCGTTCTTTGACCAAACATCTCGAAGAATCGCCAAGGCCATCAAAGCACGCGTAACATTTATATTCATCTGTCAAAACGGAAATGCAAATGAAAAATGTTTGATAATGTTGGAAACGTACCTGTTTACCAAAAATTTTATATCCGACCGAGATATACATGTGGACATATCGCTCATTTACTCAAACAATGTCATAACTAAAATAAATTGAATTTTCTTGTTTGCTCAACTCTTCAAAGCAAATTAAAATTTTCTTTTTTCATTAAGTTTTGTGTTTAATTTGAAAACTTTAAACTCGTCTTCTGGCAAACTAGTTTTTTTGAGTTATGACGTTACTCCAGTTAATAAGCGATATGTATGTACCAGTGATGGGAAATGTGGCACAATTGTGCCATTTTTGGCACCATTGGACGTTGCCTGGCACTGTGGCACTCTTTCTCCTTTTCTGGCACTTTTTGTCCATTAAATATGGAAACTTTTCTTAATGCTAAGTCCCTATTTACACTATGCAAGTCTTATTACTAAGCTGATTAGTTTATTAGGAGAGAGAGAGACGGGGGGAAAAGAAATGTTTCTATTCCCCTCGTCTCTCTCTCCTAATAAACTAATCAGCTTAGCAATAAGACTTGCATAGTGTGATTTGGGACTAAGTACTCTTCTTGTACTTATTACGTTTTTAAGAAATGAAAATTTAGTAGGATTTGAGGCTGACAACTGTTCGGTTCTGATAGTTGAAAGTAACGGTTTGTCCAGAGACATTAACGATCTATTAAAATGAATATATAAATTTGTTTGTAACACCTCATGTCGTATAGATGATTTTATAAATTTTTAGAAATATTTCAACTCTGAAATATTTAAAATTCTTAAGTATTCCCCAAACCGTTGGTTGTCCCGTATAGTTGTTGCAGACATAGTCTTTGAACAGTGCGAGTGAAGTATTTCTTCACATTAGAAAATTTTCACTCATAATGCAATGATAAAACTTTATTCATATTAAATAGTTTAACGAATAATATAAGCAAAATGTATTTATATTTTTATCTACATTTAATTTAACTACATTTAATTTTAAAGAAGCTTTTTTATTTCGTCATTTATGTTAAAATTTTTTTAACAAAAAATATATTAATGATCTTTATGTTGACAATATAGATCAAGATTCTCACCATCTTCCAACGGAAGAAAATTATTGCGGCACTGAAATTGAACTAATAATAATCAAAAACTAATTTTCCCAGCATAAAGTTGTATAATTCAAAAACAGAATTAAATTCTTCTTATATTTCTTTTGTGTCATATTTGAAAACTAAATATAACTTCAAGGACTATTATTTGAATTGCTTTCCAAAGTGTGTGCCACAATATGTTCCAAGTGGAGATAAAAAAAATGCTTTTAAACGAAATAAAATACGTGAAAAAATTAAAAGTGCATACAGATCCATATTAGATTTTGAAGATTTAAAAAATTCAAGAACTTAAATGTGAGTGTGTTTTTGGAAGACATGGATACGTAAACAATAGTTTCAATGAAAAATTTTAATTTTTAATATTTATCGAATCGTTCAAGGTATTCTTTTTATTCTCTACTCTTCATCAATCGTGGAAAGTATGTTTTTAGTTCGAAATTTGATCAAAAGTAAAATGTTAAATGGACTGCAATTATGAACTTTAGCATCTTTAATAATGGTAAAGATTTTTGAAGTCTAACAATAAATCTTGTTATAATCGTAATACATATTAGTGTTGTAAAAAGCGGCTACTTTTGAATACTCAGTACTACTTGATACTTTTTCAATTGGGTACTCGATACTACTCAATACTTTATATTCATATGTACATATGTATGTATATGGGAAGTTAAAAATTATTATTTATATTATATTATTGATAATGCAATATGGAAAAACAAAGATTAAATACAATTATATTTAAATTAATTTATAACAAATGAAAATAAATAAGTTCGAAGATTAGTTTTTGTACATAAAATTTTTTTAACGTACTCTTAACACTTCTGGTGAATTACAGCCGTATTCATAAAAATTTTAAACAGCGTTTCAAATGTTGTGAAAGCAAAATTCGCTGAAATTGTATTCATAATAGAATTTTAGCTTAAAAAACGGTTTTTAAACCTTGCGTAAATCAGCAAATTTTAAAATTGACTGGCCCCATGTTTAAACCAATTATAAGATGACGTTGTTGTAATTTTGCTTCGTTTTTGTTTACATTTTTAACTTTACCTGTATGTACATATGTGTGTATGTATGTATGTACTTATGTATTTATGTATGTATGCATATGCCAGTGTTATTTAGAAGAAAACAATGTATTTTGTTTATAGAAACTATTGCCCAAGTATCAAATATACTCCAAAAGAATATTTAAAAGAAAAGGAGCCATCCAGTTTCCATTCCCAGTCATTGTTTTCTCATTTTATGTGTTAACAAAAATAATATAATTGTAGAAAATTAACTAGTGATGTGTAAACACTCAAAACAAACAAAATAAAGCTCGTTATTCTAGTGCTTCTTTATCTGCAATAAAATAAATCATATAAAAAGCACTTTTAACAAAGATTTGTTGTGAACTCTTTTTATTTTTTTATTAAATACAAGTTGGAACACATCTTTTATTTTATAGAAACAATATTTCTCTTTAAAGCGACAAATAAACAAATATAGACACGAGTACTTTATGAGTTAACAATCGTTGTTTTGCAGAACTAATATACAAGTGACAAATAAAGAATACAGTGTTGCCACGATATTTAAAAAAATCTAGTTAATTGATTTTTAGTTAAAAAACTGATTATGAATACCAATATTTAAAAAACGTTATTTAGCCTTAAAACGTTTTTTAACTAATATGAATTTTAAACCTCAATCAACTTTCTTTTATGAATACGGCTGTAGATATTTTTAATAAACTTTTTTTTTCACAATTGATGTTATTACTTAGTCATTGTTGAAATGTAGAAATAAAATTTTACCGACATTGAAAGAATTTAAAATATTTTTCATGTTTGTGAGGACCTGACTTGCTGGTTATATTGTATCACGTGCCTTCCTTCCACTAGTCTAAAGGGTCACTTTTTCTGTCCAATAGTATCTGTTAATGACTGAAGTAGTTAAATAATGCATTTTGTAGTAATTTTTTAGTGGCTGTTTGTTACACTAATTCCATGAGGTTCAGAGTCATATTTATTTGTATCAAGCTCACAGAGTTGTATAATTCTGATGTATTTTAAAGGAAGACTTTCGCTTGAATACTACAAAATGCAACCCTGAAAATATTGAGTAGTTACTTTTGTGTATTGAGTACTCAGTACTCAAATACTCAATACTTTTACAACACTAATACATATAAAATTATGAACCACAAAGGCAATACAAATTCTACTATTCCGACAGAATCTTTGTTTGATTAAAATAAATAGCTAACAATTATTAATATTTTGAACATGCACGAATTTGTACAACTCGACAATAATATATTCACCATAAAAAAGCACAAACTATAATTGTCACTTAGTATATACATCTAATTAGAAAAAGTTATTTTATCATTTAAATTAGTTTAGGCTTGTTATAGGCTTTAAGTATGTCCTTTAGAATTGTTACTATAACGTAAAAAATGTTTTTATATTTGTATTTCTTGTAAATAAGTACAAATTATTAATATATGATGCATACATATCGGGCATTTACCCTTATTCCATTTGTCGACATCGACGTCACTTTAACAACAACAAATTGGAGCTTGTGTGCCCGTTGTCGAAAACAACTGACTCCTATTGGCAGTTTTATGTTATTTTCTAGACCTTAGGTAACGGAATAGGTTGTCAGTAGCACAACATTGTTCGCTATAGCGAGTAAATAAATCCCAATTTTTTGATATTGTGACGTCGATGTCGACAACTGGACGAGTACGTACGTAAATTGTCGCTCACGATAAATTTTACAGCCTGTATTTTAAAGATTAGCAACAATTTTGCAATTTTGAAATTAAAAAGTTAATTTTTTACTACATGTCGCTCACAATTATATCAAAATTGGGCTCGAAAATTATTAATGTGTATATAAAACTATTTGGCACTATTCAAGTGTTTTTGGCACTATTTAAAAGCAGATTTGGCACGAAATCAAGATTTCCAATTCCCATCACTGGTATGTACATATGCATACTACATATACATACATATGTACATATGTATAACTTCTCTCAATAGTTTTTCGAATGAGAATTTTTTAATACACAATTGCAAAACTAGAATTTTCTAATGTGGACACTTCAGCAATTTCAGAGCAAATTTTAAAAAATTGCAGCAACAAAAATTGCAAGTCTGGACGAGAACTTATTATTTTTTGTTTTCGAACAACCCTTTTTTAAAGCGAACAAAAGAAAATATACATAAGTATTTAAATCGTTTTTGAGTTTTATATATTATATTATATATTATTATAAAAGGATCGATTTATGCATGTACAGGTTTATACTTGGCCACTTTTCGAGCATTACGGGGAGATGTTGGTCGCAATAATCGACTTTCTGTAAAGGAATTTGATAAGACTGGACGCGTTACAGATGTGGCCAGGCCTGTGAATCATCGCAATTTGCGTGCGTCATGCCGAAAACATCGCTTCTGTTAGTGAAAGTGTGGCGGATAATCAGAAGAACAGTTGCCGTCAATTCAGAGCGCTGTGGCCGTGTGATAACCGATTTTTTTGACCTGCATGTTATGAACTGTACGATATGTAGTCTCAATAAGACGGTGCCACGAGCCACACAACTTGTCTGATTTTGGCCTTATTTCATGGGATGGAACGTGGATGGTCGTGTAATTTCACGTTGTGGCGATGTTAATTGATCGCCATGATAGGTCAATTTGACGCCCTTAGACTTTTTGTAAGGCTACGCCAAAGACCCTGCTTAATCCTCTAATGTTGCTGCATCAGAAAACCAACATTTGTCAAGTTATCGGCGAGATACCGCCCGAAAAGCTGGTCGAATACTATCTCAAAAGGATTGACTGCTGCAACCAATCTAGAGCCAGTAATTTAAATGGTATTGTACGAGTATTACGTATGTAATGGCAAAGTAGCTGCATTACAATCAAATAAAAGTTTCATCGAAATCATAGCTTTATGTGGGTTTCATTTAACTTTAATTTTCAAACCGAAAAACGGATAACCCGTCATGAACTGCTTTATTAAAAATAAATTCAGTAAAGTGTGACTTGGACTCGCGCGAATTTTTTAGTTCAACGATTTTTTAGTTTTGGCGCTTTTTTTCTTTTTGGCCTTTTTTTTTTTGTTCTTGGCGATTTTATTAGATTTTTGCCGACATTTTTACTTTTGGTGATTTTGTTTATGCATTTCAGCTATTTATTTTATTTTTGGTGATATTTTTCATTTAAGCGCGTTTTTCATTTTGGCGATTTTTCATTACGCCATTTTTTAATTTTGAGATTTTTTAGTTTTAGCATTTTTGAAAGTTTCAAGAGTTTGCTTCTTACGGTTTCTTGGAAAATTTCAAGTGTCTATAATTGTCTGTATACTACATTAGGATTTTAATATGTTTCTTTGCTCGCTTTAGAACACCCTTTAATTTTTAACTGGCATATATTTATTGTTGTAGCGGCTAGAGATGGGCGTGTGTCGATTTTTTCCAACACGAATACCAAGACGCTCAACACGTACGAAACATGCACGCGAAAAATTTCGTCCACACGATACTGCACAACACGCACAAAATATTATTGGTATGGCATTGAAGATCAGAAAATTCAATTGATTTTTTTCAAGAGTCGCTTTTCAAAATATGGCATCGAGTTTGCACTGGCAGCTGATACTGTCTACCACCACAGCTGATACTATCGGTTTAAGTACAGAACCACAAAACACACAGAAGTGTCACGAGACGGAAGATAAGGGTATTTCTATTTGTCTCGTTTTCCCTCCAATTTTGTCGTCGTTTTTGTTTTGATTCTTCTTTCTAGTGCAATAAAATTAGAACGTTTATTATTAGCTGTGCTAATTGGTAAGTAGTAATACACTACAATATCAAATTCATTATACTTTTCTCTTTTTTTTCACGAATTTTAAAAAAATCAGATTGGAGCTTTTTTTTATCTGTCACTTTCTTCACTTATGTGTGTTCTGTATTCTTTGACAGAACTTTAAGCTTCGGAGGCCCATACAATATCAACAAATATGCTGGTGTTGTGTTTGACGATACAAAATATTAAATTTTTGCTCTACTGAAAATTCATTCATACATATTTTACATCTAAAATCGTTTCGTGTTTTTCGTGTTAATTTTGCTCAACACAAAACGACACGAGCACTCACTAAATCAGATTTTTTGTCACGAACATTTCGTCTTGAGTCGTCCGTGTTCGTGTCATGGAAACAAACACGACACACGCCCATCATTAGTAGCGGCCAAAGCTTTAAGGTTCAATCAGACGTAACATAACCATTGCCATAGAGAGCAGCCGTTCGAACCAAACTAATGGGCAACACTGTATTCAATTATACGTGACTTGCCATAACGCCATAACTCTCACCATAGAAACCAATTGAATTTTGGTTTGGTTATGGGTATGGCGTTATGGCTATGTCACGTCTAATTTAAGCTTTACACATTCTATGTTATTTTCTGGTTCTCGAGAAAAGAGCCTGTGACAAACACACACCTTTGGTGTACGGAACCCTAAAAACTTAAAAAAGCTTTATAACGACATTTTATCGTTCGTTGAAGCGAGTTTTGCCTGTATTAATTATGATTTTTGGTAGCTTAGCCTTAAGGTTTCGCAAGCGAGTCTGTATATAACCTTTTTCATATGTCCACCTATTTTTGTCTATAAGTCTAATGATTTAAATTTTAAACTCTTAAAAAAGGCAATTCAGTATGACTGCTGCTAAATATAATTATGTTTTAGTATTTCATTTAGACATAATTATCAAAATTAGCACAAACTTCGAAACCAATAAGGTTTATAAAACAAAAAATCGTAAAAATTTATTTTAAACCTGAAAGTTAAAATATCTTAAGGCCTCTCAAGTATAAAAATACTTAAAAAAAGATTTTTTTTAATATTAAAAAAATAAAACCCACACAAAACTCTGAATATACATAAATATAAATTGTGTTTCAAGTAAAAATAATTTTAAAACCTACACTCTGCTTCCACATACTGCAAAATCGCAAGATATCGCCGATCGAGTTTAAGAAGTATGTGCGAAATAAAAAGCAACAACGATAACAAGCAGAGCTGCCAGATAAAATTATCGAAAAATCGTCGAAAACCCGATAAACTATAAAATAATCGTCATTTTATACTGGAAAAATCGTCAGAAAAATCGGCCAAATCAAAATGAATTCTTTTTAACGTTTATTGGGGAATTGAACCCATTGCCCGGTTTTAACCCCTTATAACTTTGTTCTCCTTAGTGGTAAAATTATGAAAAATATTGCCAAGTTTTGGTCTCAGTACTTTTGAGGGCCAAAATTATTAATAGGAACTTGGCTTTTTTCACATTTATGTATTTTGAGGATATCAATTTACACATACTACGTTTATACGCAGGACTCATTTGCAAATAAAACTGTAAATTGTTGCCATATTATTGTTTTTATTGCGACTTACTAATTCAGAAAACTATTCACGATTAACTCACTATTTGCAAATAAAATGCTTGAGGTTGCCACGCTTACAAATGTTTGATAACAAAAAACAATAAATGGATTAATATTGCACAAAAAACATTAATAGAAACAAATAATGACAATTAAAACAAATAAAATTTTTGATATTTTGTACATTTACACTATTTTTTTTTTCAAAAAAAGCAACTTATCTATAGAAGTGCTACCAAGTCTGTGTACTTTTGCTATGCCGTATAAAGAGTGAGTTAATTTATTTGCAAATAGTGCGTGTATAAACGTAGTAACAGATACCAATATAAAATAATGAGTGGGAAAAATTACACCAAAATCTTTTAGTAGGTAAGTAATACATCAATTGTAATAGTCCATTTTTCATAAAAAAACTGCCAAATTTTAAATTTAAAAAAATCGTCAATTTTGAGGAAAAAATCGTCAAATCGTCACTTTGCTAAGTCCCAAATCACACTGTGCAAGTCTTATTGCTAAGCTGATTAGTTTCAGGGAGAGAGTGACGAGGGGAACAGAAACGTTTCTTTTCCCCCCGTATCTCTCTCCTAAGAAACTAATCAGCTCAGCAATAAGACTTGCATAGTGTAAATATGGACTATTTTCGGCACCAAAAATCGTCAAAATGACGGTAAATCGTCAGATCTGGCAGCCGTGATAACAAGCGTTAAGAAGCGAAACAAGTACTTGGTTTATTTATTTATTTTTTTGTATTTTTGCAAAAGTACTATTAACCATGTAGGGTTAAGATAAGAAAAAAATAAGTATTTATTGAAGTTTTTTTTTCATAAAAGAAAGTTGATTTGCCGAAATTGAAGTGGGTGTTAATTTTTTTTTGTGGTACAAGTACATTTTGGAGAGAAGTTATTGTAGTGGTTTTAAAAAACTGAATTTCAGTTCAACCAATATAAATAGGCGTCCACAAAATGAGGTCACAAAATTGTTTAAATACGATTGAAATATAATTCGCATACAATAATACATAAATATGTATGTATGTACATATATGTGTATGTATACATATATGCATGACCATGTATTACATACAACTATTAAAAATCACCCTTTGTTTGATATTTAGGTTTTGAATGGGTGAGTGTGCATTTTGCTGCTGTGTTAGTTAAGCTTTCCTAATGACTTAAATTCCTGTTAAATATTTATTTATACACACAAAACGTACATACCCGCATTATATTTTGTTTTGAATACAAACGAGCTTTGGGCATTATATTGTAGAATTAAAAAATAATAATATGCATGCATTTTATAAATTCTTTTTTTTTCTATGTTAGTTCCAATAAATATAAAATTCTTAACTTGTATGTGAAGGCAAGTAGGCCAAGATTATTAACCATTATTTATGAAATTGTAATATTTGCCCGGCTGTTGTTAATTGTAGAATTCTAACACCTAATTTTTATTTAGCTAATTTCTATTTAAATTTAAATTGTATTTAAATATGGTATAATTTTTTTTAAGTGATTAAATAAAGTTCTTATTAAATTACATTGAAAGTACGGCAGCACTAAAAAATTACCAAATATTTTGGAAAGCTTTCCAAACAGCAGCTATAAATAAGAAAGTTAGGTTATCAACGTTTATCAAACCAAAAGAGCACCAGGACGCATTTTTCTATTTATTTATTCCATAATATGAAACTATGTATTGTACATGTTACCTATTTATGAAAATTGAACCAATTTTATTTAATGCGGACACCCCAGTTGTCCAAATCGTCCTAGACGACATTGTCTTCGACGATTCATGTACGACATGTCGTCTGTAGATTAAGTTTTCTAATCGACAATTTAAAAGAAATCGGCGTTCATGACTATCTGAACGACAATGTCACACGTTTTCTCTTCAATAAAACTTTGTTGTGGACCATCTGAGCGACAGTGTCATACGTTTTGTCTTCAATAAAGCCTTGTCGAGAACAATCTGAGCGACAATGTCCCTCGTTGTGTCTTCAATAAAGCATTGTTGACGATAATATGAGCGACAATGACCCTCGTTATGTCTTCAATAAAGCCTTGTTGATGACAATCTGAGCGACAGTGTCACACGTTTTGTCTTCAATAAAGCCTCGCCGCCATTTGTATGAAAATTTCGTCAACGATTTGTATGGAGTTGTCTTTAATATGTCTTCTACGACTTACCATTGTCTTGTACCCGTCGTCAAAGATGTCTTAAAGACGTGGTCAACTGGGTGTCTTCAATAAACACACACAAGCACAAAAACATATGATATGCTGGCAAAACTTAAATGGAATTTAAATACACAAGGTTGGGCATTTAAGTATTGTTTAAATATGCAAAATAATTAAAACTTAATAATCAAGTCAACATAATAATCAAGCAACATTATTTCAATGTATTTGTGAGCATTTTACTGAATAATGCAAAGTTCATATTCATACTCTCTTGATGCACAAAAGCGCACTGCTGTGCAATAAATTAAATTACTAAAATTACTTTTTTTTTAAATTTGGAACAGGGAGGTTGTATTTAATGATACATTTGTTTGGACACATAATTCAAAACGAACTAAAAGTTATTTCGTTCATTTTAAGTCAAAAGGTAAATCAATTATTTAAAAGACAAAAAACTCATATTCGTACTTAAAATTTAATTTAAGAAATCAGATTAAAATATATAAAAGACAAAATAACCCGTCTAACAATAGTTTTCAATATAATTTTTTGCAGTAATATGAACTTTGTTTCTTATCTAGAGAATTCTGTTATTTTCGATAAAATTAATGACTGGATTATCCTTCTGATTATATGATATATTGAATGGGGCCACAATGTATAAAATCATACAAGAATGTTTTTTTTTTGTAACAAAAGTTTTTATTTTTTTAACGTTGAGGGTACACATTTAAACTTTGCACCCCGTATGTATTTTCTAATGGATTTACAATTCACCAGTGATAAAATCCAAGCTTTTTTGATTGCAAAAACGATCTTATGTGAGATATCATGTATGCATACAATCTTATATATTATATCTTATTATATATTAAATCTTATTTCTATATATGGATCCACATATGAAGAGCTTCATAATTAAATTTCCATATATGAGCTCATATATTATAATACATTTCATATATTAGTCCATATATTAGTTCATATATAATAGTTTTGCCATGTATAATCCCATACATTTCCATACATGAATTCATACATATTCATATATAGTTATATACATTCATTTATTAAAAATATATGGACCATATATAATTTTTTTAGCTGGGCTATTACATATTCTACAAAGTAAATTTAGTAGAATATGGTTTCACAAATATGGACGGAGTAACTAGACCATATGCCCAGGATGTTATTAACAGAATTTTAAAAAGTTTTTGTGACTGACTATACACGACCTATGCCTTAGGAAAACACTTTTCTTTTTTGATTTTACTGAATAAGTTAAATAACAATTTGGAATACATATGTATGTAGTTAGTGCTTTAATAAATGTAAAACTTAAAACAAAAAGCTCCAATTATTAACTTGACAGCAGTCGTTCAAAAATACTTGTGTGGCAACACTCCATTATTGCGAAAGCAACGTACACCTGTTGTTGTTTTTTACGTTTATTTTCAATTACATACCTCTTAGAAAAGTAATTCGAACTGAAATAAAGTAAGCCTATGTAGTAAAATAATAAAAACCATCTTGTTTCAACTATGATATTAGTTTAGCTTCTCATTTGTTTGAATAAAAGTCTTAACATAATAGCTCTAATTGTTTTGTTTTTGATCTACATTAGATAGCACTGCGAATAGAAACTAAAATAAATATTTTACTGAATAAGTCCCAGTTCACACTATTGTATGAAAATCACTCAAAAAAATGAGTGCTGTTCATATAAATTTTCTACTCAAGTCAACCGTCAAGCTATGTACAGACGATTGTCAGATCTTACAATATTGTCAGATCTGGCAATGTGCTGACAATGAACTGGCAATCGAAAATTGCCAGCACAACATTTTTTGTCAGTTCACACGGTTGTCAGAAAATCTTACAATTTATTGCCAGACGGTTGGTTGTATGACAATAAATTCATCTGACAAAATCGTCAGTAGAAAAATTGTCAGTTCACACGGTTGTCATATGCACAAATTGTTAGATCTGTTGTTATGCGTTGCCAGACTTAAACCATTTGTTGGAAATTGTTAAATATTTATCGTTTGTGTTTAATGTAAAAAGTGAAAGTATAAATTATTATGGACCATAAAGAAGCAATTGCAATGATTTTGTCTGCATATATTTTATTATAAATTTTTTATTTAAAATCAAGCGTGTGCAGTGTTGCCCATAGAAAGAATTATCTTACAATGACGCCATTGTCAGATGCATGAACTTCGCACATCTGACAATATTAAAATGTCTGACAAATATCTGGCAATAATTTTACAATGTGTTCACACGATTGTAAGATGCCTGACAATTTGTTGTCAGTTGCTAGTCTTGCAATGGACTGACAATGCTTTTTCTAGCAACGGCGTCTGGCAAAAATTGCCAGTTCACACGGTTGTAAGAAATTTTTAGCACATTTTACTGGCAATATTGTAAGATCTGACAACCGTCTGTACATAGCTTCAGTATCGTGGAAACAGAGGGTTACATTTGAGACAAAGGCAAAATTTTAAACTACTGTTTCTATAACCCAGACGGTGAACTTGAGTATAAAATTTATATGAAATGCTAAATTTTTTGTTTTTTTTAGTGATCTTCATACAAATTTTCTATACGACTCGTGTGCCTGATTTGTGGAAACTGCACATAACATTCGTTTATATTTTGAATGTATGTAAGTGACCGACAAGTCGAACGTTATTGACATCGTGGGACAGGCCCTTTATTTTAATCTATTTTATTTAAAACCTCAAATTTTGAAAGAAAAGTATATAATTTGAAATAATTTTTTTAACACAACCTATTCGAGATTATTAAAATTTTTTAAAATTTTTTTCTTTGAAACCATAAAAAAAATTATTTTTTTAAGAATGATGTGGCTGGTACTGCTTGGAATTTTCCAAAAGATTGGAGTAAAACAACGTCATAACTCATATAATGGAATTTTTAATCCTCATATCATTATTCATATTGTGTAAAAATTTCATAAAAACCTCTTGCATATCAACTCTTGACAGAAAAATAAGAAAAAGTGTATAAATTGAAAACTATAAAAGTGTTGTCTCGCAAACTAGCTTGCTAGCTAGATTTGAGAATTAAAAAAAAAACGTATTAAATTCCTTTGAAATGCATTTACTTCAACTGCAGATTAATTTAGTTAAATTTCTCTCTTCATCTGAAACAGGGTAACCTTCCCATTGTAAATCTAAATTGTCATCAGTAGGAGGGGAGAACCAGTAAAAGGTTAAAACAAAACAAATATTAAGCAATTACAAATTAAAACAGCTGAAAAACAAAAATTAGTTGGTTGACTTAAATTCATAATACCACAGCAATCAAATACACAATAATATCAAATGTCAAAAGTGAAATAAAGGGTTAAAAGATATTTTTTGTAATTTAATTTTCTTTATAATATGCGTTTTTAACCACTTTTATTTGCAACAAAAAGAAAAAAATTTAAAAAGTTCATAAATCCTTAAAATGAAGGCAGGAAAGTGGCACGTGTATCAACATACATACATATGTATGCATGTACATACTCTCATATCATTTTCAAAAATATTTTATTTAATGCAAATTCTTTTTAACATGTTGTCAAGTCATATAAAAAATGCCATACAAATATGTGAGTACGTCCACATTTTGAAAATTTTCGTATTTTCTGGTTTGGGCGTGAACTTATTTATTTTCTTTGAAATACAAAAAAAAAATTAATCGCAAATAAAAGAGCCATTTACTAAAAGCATACATATACTACATACATATGTACAATGTGATAATATAATATTTTATCGAAATGCATTTTTGTGTTAAAAAAGGGGGATTTTTAGTGGCTTAAAAATATCCCAGCATAAAGTTTGCTCACTAGAATGCAAAGCACAAAATTGTGTGTACTAGCGTATTCATTTAACCGGGGTTTCGCTTCAGTCGGTTAATCGCTCGATTAATTAATCGAGGTTTTGGCTTAATAAGTTAATAATCGGTTAATTTCGGTATTAACCGGTTAGTTTTCCTTGAAGCAAGTCTGAGTATATAGTAGATTGGGTAAAGAGGAAAGAAGAGGGCTACAGACTTGCTTGTACCGAAAAGTTACTTCAGTTCTCTTTTGTTAGTTAATCCGCTGAATTAAAACAATACGAAAATTGAACAAATAAACTGTCTGTGTGTAAATAAACCTGCAGTTTTAAAACTACATTGAAGAAAATTGCTTCAATAAAAACTGATGTGTCAAAAACATCTACATATGTGACAGCGCATAAAGAAAGGGACCTAAGGGTAAATAAATCAATTTTCACTTTTTTTTTTTTTTTTGATGTGGACAACATCTGAGCATCGAATGATACCGATCCCATGCCCCAAAAGTGTTCCCTCCCAGAGATATGCGCGTTTTATGATGGTGATGGTACACCAAAGATACACGTATTTAAATCTTTAAAATGGCTCTCCTGAACAAAACAGGTTTATACCCGTAGGTCCCTGTCACATATACCCCTGCGCTGTCACATATGTAGATATAACGAAAAGTTACTTCTATTCCCTTTTGTTCTTTCATTAAAAAAATAGAAAAATTGAACAACAGACTGTCTGTGCGTGAAAGCGAATTAAAGAGACTTGCTTCAAGAAAAACTGATCTGTGCAAAACATGACAATTATTGTTCCATACCGGCAAATTAGAGATGAGCGATCCCGTGATTTTTTAATAATGTTGCTTCTTGTGAACGTGATCTCCAGCAGCATTTTGCTTGTAACAGTTCTGCTATTTTGAGAAAAAGTAATCAGAAAAGTAGCAGTGAAATTAAACAGTGATCGTGATCATGGTTTAACACAGTGATACGCAAAATAAAATATGTTGGCATTGTTGAAAAAAATGAGAGTAAAATAAAGTTACACTTGAAAAAAAGTTTTGTAATTTAAAATACGTGCTGTGGCTATTCATTGTTTGAATATGTTTTGTAAATAAGCAATTTAATAAAAACTTAAGAAAACAGCGTGATTTTCTTTTTCACAATTGTGGTATGGCTTGTGGCTCACTTAAGGTTTAAAGGCCTTATTCATAAAAAATATTTTTGATTTATAAGAGCTTTATAAATCAGTTTTTATAAAAAAAATTTATAAACCCTTTATGAAACAAGTCTTAAAGGCCCAACTATAATATGAATAAGCTAGCTTAAGCAACTGTGCGGTTACATATAAAACGTATGTGGCAAACTATAATGTACTTAACAAACTTTTCGTCAAGCTTCGTCAAATGTCATTTGCTTAAGTAAAGTGCCAAACTGAACGCACATTCCGTAAGGAAACAACTGTTTGTGCATCTTTTAAACTCAAACAAGCAGCAGCAGAAAATATTCATTGATTTTAAATATTTTTTTATTGTTTCTTATTTTAAACTCGGAAAATAAAGCAAAACTTTTATTTTCATTGTTTGTTTTACAATACACATATACACACATACACATGTATTTACTTATCTATATTCACTGTTGTACTTTTTAGTAGGCAAAACAAATAAAACAAGTAATAAGGTGATGGATATATTTATATGTGAATTTTTAATAGATTAGTACATTCTTTCAAGTTAGTTTGATTGAATTGCATTCATTTATGAGTTATGAGAAGAAACAAAATTAATACAAAATTATTGACAATACCTAGATGTGGCTGTGGCTAAAGAATACTTAAGTGCATTAAGTACATTGTGGCCACCTAAATAAAAGTCACATCTGAATTGTTTAAGCATTTGACAGACTTATCGTTCAGTTCTGACATTAGCTTAAGCCAGCTTATTTATATTATAGTTGGGCCTTAAGTCTTTAAGTCTTAAACTTTAACTCATTTTAGTACTTTTGCGTTAAAAGTATTTATTAGTATTAGTATTTTGAAATACTAATAAGAATAGCGACAAGAACAAACAATTAGCAATTTACCCCTTCCAAAATTTGAATATTGTCGTATAAGGGGCAGAGAGAAAACACAATTTCAAAGACAAAAATGTGAGAGGAATACGTACATAGTTGCCAGAAAAGACGATTTGACACGATTTTACAATTCTCTCTCGACAAAAGCTGAAGGTATAAAAAAATAATGTGGTAGCTTTATTATCTGTTACTATACAGTACATTTACAAGAACATGCACAGTTTGTATGAAAGAACTATATTTCCAAAACTTGTTACTTGATAAATTTAGTCACAGTTGTGATTAGTGATTTTCCAATCGACATAAAAAAGGAACAGGTATGATAATATTGCTCATCTCTACAGCAACTGTTCTAATATTTTCTTCAAATTTTTCAAATTGTATTTGCGAAAAACATTAAAAAGTTTCGTGAAAATTTAAATTTAAATTTAAAAAATTTAATACTTTTACCTGTACTTTATTTTATTATCTGAAAAAAACTTGTCCTTCATTTCAATCACAATAAATTTTATTTTAAAAAAATAATAATAATAATATTTGCACCTATTAAGTCTTCAGCTAAAAACAGTCGCAATAAAAACTAAAACAATGAAATTCTTTTAAAAATTATAGAGGAAAATAAAAAAATTAATATAACGAACGACTTATAAGTTTTCTAGGAACTGCAAGTCAGAAATAGATAAGAATTGTTAAACAAACAAAATATCATTAAAAAATTGATATGTATGTATGTATGTACATATATATAATTCCTTCTGTGCATATGTGTATGTATTTTGTATGGCTGCGTAGGAAAGCACCCCTCGTGCCGCCCATACAATACAAATGAAGTATTGTTCGGTTTTCATTTAGCACATTTAAAATTAAACATTGAAATTTGAATGCCACAATAACAATAATTATTTATGAGAAAAAAGCATTTTATCTTAATTTTTTTTTTAATTTCTAGTCAATTTTGTTTAACCCTCGTGTCACCGGTGCACCGCGATGACAGTAAATGTACGACAATCTGCGAATTAGCCCATTTTCGGCATATCGCTCATTTACTAAATTAATTAATGATGCAGAATTATTTCTCATATTGTTATCCATATTGTGTAATAATTTCATGCAAATATCTTTTTAAATTTTCTTTTTCCATTAAGTTGTGCGTACTCGTAAATTGAAAACTTTTAAGTTTAAGCGCGTTTTCTGTCCAACTAGCTTTTTTGAGTAATGGCGTAGTAAATAAGTAATATGTAGTTAAAAAGAGGTTTTAATTTTTGGTAAATTTTGATAATTTTTTTTCATAACTTTTTTCAAAGGATATTAATAAATAATCTGTTTTCTTTTCGCTTTCAAACCAATCTTCGAAATATTCGAAAATCATGATGTTTCGATGTTCCTGTTACTTAAGCCAGCATTTACAAATATGTCTACAATTCTCGAATTACATTAGAAAATAACAAATTATACTCGTATCACAATAACTAATATTTTTTAGGTATTTGGTTTTTTGTTTATATTTTTTACGATAACTAAAGCTATTTTTATATTACATATCTACATACATACATACATATACATTTGTATCTTATCAATTCATTTTGAATGTCACTTAACAAAAAAGACAATTTATGGAATATTTTGTTTGTAATAATAGTACGACGTTTCCATTATTAGCAAAACAAGTTGTTTTGAACAAAACATTGCAAGTATTTTGAGTGTATCAATTTGACGTTTATGTTCACATTATTATTTTTATCATTAATTTATGTTTTTAGCAAATTTAATTATTATTAATATTACAAATTCATGGGAGCAAACGTAGTAAAACAATTATAAAAATCGATAGACATTGTCAGACGGAAGTAATGTTTTGTCAATCATTTTGAATGGATGGCCCAATGTTGCGTTATGGTGGGAACTAGTGATGTAACGAATGTCAATTTTTGATATTCGCGAATACGAATACGAATATTTGAAACCATATTCGCGAATACGAATACGAATATTATATATGCAATATGAAATATTAAAAAATTGTTACGAGAAAAGACTTCACACTCTTGTTGGCGTACTTTAAAGTTAATAAAAAGTACCCAAAATTTTAATGATCGTCATTAAATAATATTTGAAAATGATACAAAGCACAAATTTCTATAAAAAATTAATGTATTTGTACAAACTAAAATTTTTAGTCATTTATTTAAACTTTGTTTACGATTTATGCATTTATTTATTTAATTTATTTGGTAAAATATTCGTATTCGTATTCGCCTGAAAATGGCCGAATATTCGACAATTCCAATACGAATATTCGTGCATCACTAGTCGGAACACAATTGAGACGAACGACCAGTTTTTTGTAGTGAACTTTCGTCATCAGAAATAAAAGATATTTATTTGTGCATTCGTCGACCAACGACGAAAAATCAATTGCATCTCTCTTTGTACAAACAATAATCACCTTGATCAATTATAAGAGCTGGACGAAATTCGTAAGTTCGTCCCATTTGTGTTCCTAGCATAAGTAATCCATTAAAAAATATAGTGTTGCACAAATCGCTTTGACTATTTTTGGAGCAAAATTTGTTTTTGATGTCGTTTTGGCCACACGAAGAATTTAAATTAAAACTTTGTTTTCATTTCTATGTAAAAATCACTTTTAAGTGATGTGCTTGAGAGGCTATTTAGACAATTCGGACCCAAAAAAAAAAATATAATAAGAAAGTATTAACTGAAACTGAAATCCGGTCTCTGCTTCATAACATTTTTGAACCTAAAATACAGTGTGCATGCATCCTCTTCGTCGTTTTTTTTTCATACTTAAATCCTTCTTTTAAACTATTTTAAATTATTAAAAACAAAAATTACAGGATCGTCTGACTTTCAGTTTCAGTGTCGCATTGTGTAAAAAAGTTTTCCAGGAACAAGACTACAAATTAAATTACAGCTAGGCTATTAGTTTTAAACTTTGTTTGTAACCAAATGGCGACGAACGTTTAATATTTAAGCAATACTGAAGATAATAGCTTCATTTATCAATAAAAAAATAAATAAATAAAAAAGTTTTGTCGCTGCATATTTTGTTATCCTGAAAGAAACTTTTATATAACTCGTGATTACAACTTTAAAAAAAAAAAGCTACCATGAAAAATGCATATTCAAACACCACGAATCACTTAAATAAAGAATTTAATTTTACCAGTTGTAAACGATTACGAAAATTTATTAAACTTTTTAATTTGATGAAAATTGTGAATGTATTTTTTTAATATTTATAATAAATTAGGAGTTTCTTATGCGTATATCAAAAAAAAAAAAAAAAAAAAAAAAAAAAAACTAGAAGGCTAATCGACAAATGTTGTAATGTCATTTTTAATTTCAAGAAAATGGGATGCGCAAAAGCTATCAACACTTAAAAAACTCGGATAGAAATTGAGCGGTAAAGCGATCCTCTATAATATGATGATATTGAGGTCCAAACATTTTTATTGCTTCGGTTAAAGACTACTGTTTATCAAGTTGCTTTAAGCAGTCGTATAATTTTCTAAAAAGCCACCCAAAAATTTGCCATTATGTTAGTTTGGAAGTTCTGCTTCTTGCTTACGAAAGTCACTTATTTACAGCTCTGGCAGTGTTAATTGGGGCATGGTCGTCTTGTTGAATTTCCGGTATAGGAGCAAATAATATTCTAAATCATCAAAATGCATCTTCTAATATCCTTTTGTGCGATACTCCACTCATTTTTCCCATTTCTAAAGCAAATTCGATACCTAGTACCATAGTGGAGTATGGCACCCCATACATAGAATAGGGGGAAGATCTGGTCCAAATACCGACACTGCGGCACCTGATGGATTTTTTGTGCACCCCATACCACGACTTCTTCTGCGTTGCAAAAATATTCATTCATTTTTTAAAGCAAAGGAAATAAAAGTTGTATCCATCTGGTACATCGATATTAAACTTTTTTCGTCACAAAAATATTCCTTCAAAATATATGAAATTCAATTCCCTACTTAAATGAATCGCAGTGTATATACATACATATGTACATACATACATATGTACATACATACATATCTATCCCCATAGAATTATCTTTTATACTTGTTCAATTTGTCAAAGATTTTATTGCTGTTTTTTTTTTTTGTTTTTTCGTCGTAAATTAAAAGTGAAATTATTTCATAAAACTTGCATTTTCATTTGTTTTCCCTTGTAATCTTATGTACATATATATTATTTTCCTACACATTTCTTAAAACTTGCATGAACTACGAGCACAATGGGGTTGATTATTTTATTTGCTTGTTTATACTAAAGGGTTGCATTTGTATACTCGTTTGTATAGACAAAAAAAATATACCATGGTATGTACCAAGAATGATAAACTACAAGATTACGCCAGTGCAAAAAAATAGTAGACGTGTGACGTCACTCTCACTGCGTTTCTATTGGCTGATAATTTGGTTTATTTTTTTTATAAAACTCTTTAAAGCTATTTTGAGTGCAGGATTGCCAACCGCTATACAAGTACTGGTTTTGCTAAGTTCGGTGAAGAAAAGTCGGCATATAATAATCCCACTTTTTTACTTTTGTTACTTACGAACAAGAAGACAAAACAATATTGTTTTTATTGTAGGTATTTATCCTTTTTTTAATATTATCCCTAATTAGATAATTGATTTTTAACCGATATACAAATTAAAACCCGTGAACTTTTAAGCAGTTCAGTTTGTGTGTGTTGTTAGCAGGTAACCAAAAGTATTTGTAACAACTTTTTTTCTATGATCAATTTTAAAATATTTTTTTAATAATTAACTGACTGCTATGCGTATGTATGTATGTATGTAGATGTTATGTTTGTATGTATATACATACTACATACGCACATTCATAGGTACATATACATATATGTAAGTATGTATGCAATGCAAAGAGGTGGTACATTGGTTATTTAAAACCACAACAAACAAGTTTAAGTTTTAAATATTGATATATATATATATATATATATATATATATATATATATATATATATATATATATATATGTATGTATGTAGATTAGAGCCGCTCACATAAAAAATTCTTTTTATTCCTCCCAGAATAAAGTTAGATAGTTTTAATGAGGCTTCCCAAACCATTTGGGTGGTCTAGAGATGACCGTTCGGGATCTGGACCGTGCTTAAAATGTTTATTTTTGTAGTTTTTCTTGCGTATTTTCTCCAAAGACAACATTTAACAAGAAAGATCATCTGAAAGAGTTTTTCAAGCTGCATCCAATGGTGCATTAAACTACCATTCATAACATCAGCAATGCGTTAAAAATTAAGGGTCTTATGCAAAAAACCTTAATAAAGCTTTGCCAAGCAATGTTAAGTAAAGTTGTATTCTAAAAAAATTATTGTATAAAAATTCTAAAGTAGGCACCCACGTTTGTTAAGACTACTTTAAGTTGATATTTCCAGAATGTGTATTTTCTACCTCAAATATTTTTACTAATACATATATCACATACTGATTCATGTTACATCTGAAAATGAAGCTAGAAGTGCCTGCTCTTATCTTAAATTTATTATTTCTGTCATGTGATGGAAAACATCACCAAATTATCCAACTGCTTCGAAATACATAGCAAAATCCAAAAAAAAAATTTAAAATTAATACAATTATACAAAAATGTTTTAGTGATGTACATACAATCAAAACAAATCGAAAAAAGCTGGATATTCAAATACTCGTTTCATTCGAATAAAACAAATTGTGATAATTTTTCACATTTCTTTACTTTTACTTCATGGTTGTGTTTATCTGTTTTTCTATTAAGTCAGAAGCTCATATTTTTTAAATTAGGTTGCTTTACTTCAAGATAATAAAAATTTATTTAATAAATTAAAAAAAATATTTGAATACCCGATTGAAATTGTATTCAATTTTGTACATCATAAGCTGTGAAGTGGTGTTGAACACGGTAGTGTTACCAGTATTTATTATTAAATCACAAAATATTTAAAGTTGTCTTTTGCATATGATTTTTTAATAAAGCTATGTTAGCCTTAAAGTGCTTATCAACTACTATGAACTTTAAAGCTAAAGTAAAATATTTTTTTGCATAAGGGGTTAGATTTTTAAGCGTCTTTATAGCAGAGAATATGGAGAATATTCTCACAAAAGTGCAACCACTTCTTAATACAGACTTATGTACATACACACATATTTTTATCATTGTACATATGTATATATATATATATAAATATGCCATTCCTTTTGTAATTTGCTAGAAAGGGGTGTTATGCCAACAAAATATAAGTGCCGTTCACACTGAATTTTTTATTTGTTTACTTGATAAAATTATGTACCATTTCTGATGTTTTAAAATTTAAAATTTTACTTTCTAAAATTAAAAAAAAAATATTACTAAATAAACAAATAACAAATTCAGTGTGAACTATATTAGAAAATAGCTGTTTAGTTTTGGTATTTTTCGATTTGGTGCTATGTATTAACACAGAAAATATTAAATAATTAATAAAATTCAAAATTAAGTGCTTTTTTGAAATTAATAAAACAAGTTTAATTTGAAAAATTAAAAGAAACTCTCAATAACAAATAGAAAAAAAATTTTGTAGAGAAAATAAAATAGAATAGAATTTGATTGTTGTGATTTCTTTGTTTAAATTTCTTAGTTTCCCATACTTATGATTTAAGTCTTTCATTTGATTTTTCTCAGCCTTTATGGCAACTCTTGCAATAGACGTGTGACGTCACGTCTAACGGTAAACTCTCTGATTGGCGTAATCTTGTAGTTTATCATTCTTGGATGTATCTGTGCAATGCTATAGTTTATACACGTATGTATATTGGAGGTGTGTATGAATATATACCCTGCAGAAAGTACGAATAGTGAAATTGTGCTGATTTACTAGTGATATTGTCGGTAGCACTTCTGACCAGGTGTACCCCAGCCAATGTAATCATCTATTGACATTTAACATTAGCTTGTCATTGAAAATCCACCACTAGACTGTAGCACTACTGACTAAGTAGTTCTTTTGGGACCACATGGAGACATTGGCACCAAAGATTCACTAGTAAATTTTAGGGGCTCTAGTCTACAATATCGATATTTCCTCGCTCGTTGTCTATAGTAAAATTATAGTGATTTTCTAGTGACATTGTCAATAGTGCTACTGATTAGGTGTACCCCAGCCAATGTAATCGCCTATTGAGAAGCTAGTTCTTTTGTGACCATATGGAGATATTTGAACCAAAGATTTACTAGTAGATTTTAGTAACCCTCGTCTACATACATTTTTTTTTTAATAAAACATAAAAAAAAGGGAAACAAACTATTGACGCGTTCATTGATAATATCACCAAAAATACACTAGAACTGTTGTCTCTAACGTATCTCAACTCGCGCATAAAAGGAAAGTTGTCGACATTTTAACTAGTGCAATTGTCGCTCGAGAAAGAGTATTGACATAGAGACATATGGTTCTAGGCTGACTAGAGGGCAAATACCTACATACATACACATGATACGATCATGTTGGCGTATATGTGTGTACTTGTCTGAATTGAATTAAACTCGATTTTTTTATTGCACTTGACTGTCCCTTTTCACCAAAAAGTAAAATCCAAAAATAAAGAAGAAATAGGAAAAGAATAGTTTTTGCATGTCCTTGTTTTTTGTTGCTGCCAAGTAAAGTTTTGTTCTTGTTGTTACACCCATTGCTTCTTTTTTTGTTATTGTTGTGGCTGGCGTTTGCAGCTATTGTTTAACAGTGTCGCGACAAAATGCATTTAAATAAATTAATTTTTATTTTGCAAAAATAAATATAACTTTGTATGTACATATTTATGTATATTTTAAATGCGAGTGAAAAGTAAAGTAATGTTGAAATGCAGTCGCGTCAGCTGTCTCGCTATAAAATTCATACAACAAAAACAACAATAAGCTTAAAATGTTTCTTTCTCCACTTTTGCAATATGAATGAGTATTAAGATTTTGCTTTTGGATTTTGTTTGCTATACACACTCGTACATACGGTGACTAGTCGTTGTATAAATCAGCACGCAAAACTTCATTTTTATAAGTTTTAATCAGGCCTTAGAGGGTTCGGGTTTTAAGTTCCCTGATAAAATCAAATATCTTGGGCTCATCAGCAGTGTTGCCAGAATTCCTCCACCAAAAATGGCTGAATGTGGACAAAAAAATGGCTAAAAACTAGCTAAAAAAATGGCTAAGCAAAATCGAATGCAAAAATAATGAACTTTAGCAAAAACAAGAAGGTATTTCATATATTGTTTTTTAAGGCAAATCGGGAACTTTTTTAAAGTAAATAAAAACAATAAATTGAAGTAATAAATAAAATAATTTTTCTGCAGGTAATAAAAAAAACTGCGCATATAGTGCAAACTTACAATACTTGCATTACGCCTTCTATTCATTTGCACATTCTGCTACTAAGTCTTTAAATTTTTGGATACTAATCCATTCCTTACGAAATTTTTGTTTATACTTTTTATTAACTTTCTATTGTTTAAACTTTCATTTGAACTTTGATTTTACTTGATATTTTCACTCGTGTAAAACAAATATGACCCTTGTTTGATTGATATCATAAACCACCAAATACAGTGAAATCTCTCATAACTGGACACTCACGGTCGCCCTGTTTTTGTCTGTTTATTAGAGGTTTCCTCTTATGAGAGAGTTACACATTTTTTGGATTTCATTGTAGTTTAAAAATTATTTTAAGAGTAGACTTCTACAAATTAGATTGGTATAATTTCAGCTGTTGGGTTTCAAATGACTTTCAATGATTTTATTTGTTGGAATACAACAAAGTCGTCTCTAGAAAAATGCTTTGAAAAGGCAGTTTGTATAAGAAATGTAGCAATATGAATTGTTAAAATACGCAAGAAACTTTATACCTTCACAAGTTCGTGCACCGAATATTTTCCTTTTTCAAACTCGTTTAAAATATAATTGTTTTTTCTGTAATTGATAAAAACAATTTTTTCACTGCCATTTTGCGACACCAGCTAAGCAAACAACTTCTTCATATAAACAGCAATTTCTTTGCGTCTCCAACGCATCAGTATTTACATATTCGTTAACCAGGGAACCAGCAATATCATTGACACTAATATAAATATGAATCAGAGTTGAATAAAGAAAGACCTATTATTTAAATGCAACTCTTGTTGCCGTGTTTCACAGCTTCTGTGCTTTTATGAGAGTGTCCGGTTTTGGGAGTGCATTTTGTATGGAAAAACTAATGAACGTGTTGGATCTACAAAAATTGTCCGGTTATGAGAGGTGTCCGATTATAGGAGGTGTCCGTTATGAGAGGTTTCACTGTAGACCCGACAACTTATAAACACCTTGCAACGATTATAAGAATGCAGTAGCAAATCTTATTGTTACCAATTGAGCCATCTCTTTCATTAAAGCGCTTTTAGACTGCTGCAACAAAAATGTCAAGTTTGAACCGGGATTTATAGATATTAATGCGAAAACAATAACACATTACTCTGTTGTGTTTTTTTGGTAGTTAATTAATGTTCCCATGTTCCGAGTTTAAATTTTTTGTGAAAAATCACAAACAAATTTCATGTTTGGAAAAAGAGCTAAAAAATGGCTAGATTAAAATAAAAATGGCTAAAAAAATAGCTAATAGCTAAACTCACTTTTCTTCCGGCTAAATGGGATGAAAAATGGCTAAATTTAGCCAGAAAATGGCTAAATTGGCATCACTGCTCATCAGTGATAGTTTGCTGAAGTGCAACCAAAACAAAATAGCCCAATTCACAATTTTGTGCAAATGGTCTTGCATTCTTGCAAGTGCAAAATGGTATAGTATATTGATACTCACCACTTAACAATTCTTGGTGGTGAGTATCAATATACTATACCATTTTGCACTTGCAACAATGCAAGACCATTTGCAGAAGATTGTTAATTGGACTAATGTACCATTTTGCACATGCTACGATGCAATTATTTTGTTGAAATGGAAATTTTTTGAATTTTTCGGTACATTAGCTGTTGTCTTATCGAAGTATACAAAAAACTCGATTTAAAAATGTAATGAGTTAGAGCCTTTCTATATTAAGGTAACGATATGTATATATGCTAAAGGCCTGTTCAGACCATTATACTTTGTGTTAATAAATGTCAAAAATTGTATATTAATACAATCAAATATTGTTAGTGCAAAATGCCATCACGAATGGTAAGACTTGACCACTTTTTTTTAAATTGTTCTAACCGATAAGACTTTTGATCTGAGCAGAGTTGCATTATTACAAAATCAAATAATAAAAAAACTGACAAGTCGTCTGTTTCGACGGCGTTTATGATATATTTCTTCGTTTTAAACTGGCTCTAAATATTGAATATGCTTATCGTACTGAAATATATTTCGAATAAGCCATGTCTGAACACACCCACACCTTGACCCACTTTTTTATTTTTTTTATTTTTTTTTATTTTTTTAAAGAGAAGTAACACTCAGGCAATGCTTACTGCTATTACTAGGTGTTACCTTCTTTAGGAAAGGGATAGTGATAGAAGACAGGTGGTGAAGGAAGAGATAGAAGAAAGCTTCATTCTTTTACAACTCTGCTTTTGCACGCTTTTTTAATAATGCAGTATTGCAGCGCCTTCTGGTGTTACATGAGGCGTATGAAGCTGTGTTTAGTAGCCATTTTATGGTTATTTTACTTCGCCGATGATTTTTGCTACACAATAGAGAGCTGCGTAAACAGTCTTGAAATGTAAAAACGTCATGATTTTTAAATGTATTCACGTCGCATGTATTATACTAAACCAATAATAAATGCTGTCTTACTATAAGCGAAGCACGATGGATGTATTGGTGTATGTGTATATCTTGTAAAGCTTGCTTGTAACAAACACTCAAAAGAAGTACTGTTGATTAGTGTATGCTTATTATTTTTCATATTGTACGTTTGAGTGTGTGTGTAATATGTAGATGGTAAGCTATTATGTGATTAACAGCATACAACTAATGTTAATGCATGTGTGTGCCCTTGCATGTGCGCAGAAAAATAAAAGATCATACACACATACATGCATGACGTTTGTACACGCGCTCATGTGTAGAAAGAAGCAAGTATCACAAATTCTTCATATAATATTCTATATTGTAAGGTTTATAAAAGTCTGCCTACCCGGTTATGCCGGCGCTAATGAACGCCACTGGCTCTAAAAAAGACTTAGGCAGATTTTATGCCTGAGCAGATGTATGCTCTTAGATTTAAATCAAGCAGTAGAATGCTTTTAAATAAAACAGCCGATTTAAAGGCTAAGCAAAAATTGATTTTTATTCCAAAAATTTCTTTCTTTTATACTTAACTAACGGTATCCTTAAAACTAGAATAATACAATAATATTTAATAATTGTTGCTTTACAAAACGGATAGTTATTTGTTGTAACAAGTATTATTTATTATTATTATTGTTTTGAGTTAAAATTGAGTGACATTCCTATGGGAAAGTGCACATACTAAATTGTGATATTAGGGGTGACTATAGGGGTACACTACACCCTACCCCTTAAGAAAAATTTTACAATTTTATGTTTCTTAAAATTCAAAATTTTTTTTTTTTTTTTTTTTTTTTTTTTTTTTTATATATATATATATATATATAATTTTACAATTATAACATATTACTAATATTTTTTTAAATTATTATTATGTATTTCTTTTAACTTACTTCCTAGATCTATGACAGAGTTTACTCCTTTAGTTTGTACTATTCTATATGGACCATGGTATGGTGGTTGATTCTTTTTCCTATTAAAGGTTTTTACTAAGACCATATCTCCTACATTCAAATTTAACGGATTAAATTTTACACATTGTTCAATGCGTTTCTTTTTTGATATCTCCAGTAACTCTTTTGCTTTTTGCAACGAAAATTTTAATCTAGCTTTCAATTCTTTCGAATAATTATCTATATTATAGATTGGCTCAAAATTCAATAAGTTTTCATTAGGCAAGTTTGGTAATCTACCGAATATTAACTCGTATGGAGTGTAATTTGTGTCTATATGCGGTGTTGTGTTGTACGCAAAACAGAAATAAGGTATCCAATGGTCCCATTCATTATCTTTACAGAAGCCTAAGAGAAATTCATTCAGTACTCTATGACTTCTTTCAACTGATCCAAGAGTTTCATGGTGGTATGGAGTGCTGAAAATCTGTTTTATATCCAGTAGCTTACATACTTCCGCCATTAACTCGTTTACGAACTCGGTACCTCTATCTGACTTAAGAACTTTGAAGTGCCCGTATCTTAAAATCAAGTTTTCTACAAGAGCCTTTGCAACGGTCTTAGCATCCTTCGTCTCAATGGGGCATGCAATAATATACTTTGTTAAATCGCACTGTATTGTTAGTATGTATCTAAAATTATTTGAGAATCTAAGGGGACCCACCGTGTCTATTGACACTGTTTCGAAACTAGTCCCTGGCGTATCGGTTAGTGTTAGCTTTTCTTTGGTGTGTTTCGTTTGCTTGTTAATTTTGCATTCTTTACAATTTAATATATGCTGCTTAATCATCCTACCCATATTCTTCCATATGTATTTTTGTTTAAGTTTTAGCGTCGTTTTCCTGACACCTAAGTGTCCTCCTATAGTTGAACTATGGTACTCATTAATGAGAGTATCCTGTACTTTCCTATCATATACCCTTACTGTTTCTTTATATATTAGTATTCTTAAATTTGCTTTATTTTTACCTCTTAATGCGTTGAACGTGTCTTTAAACTGTTCCTTTGTTACTAATTTGAAAATTTCATCATGAGCATTTAATGCTAGCTCTTTTACATTTATTGATAGTAATTTCAATAGTAGCTTCTCCAAATACAGCTTTGTGTTTATTGGATTATCACCACATCTCACTACAACTTCTAAATCACTTGCTACAATTTGAGGTGTTTTAATTTTACTCATTATTTCAAACCTAAGTTTTTTCATCGATTTAATGTCTGAGATTGAAGTACATTCCCAAATAAAAAGTTGATCAGGCTCTTTACTGGAGATGCCACCTCTATGCTCGACATCTTTTTGTGCATCATGTTTATTTTTCATGTTTCTAGTCATCACTAATATATCATTACGCTTTTGTAAATTTTCGGTAGGGGTTAACGTTTTTAATGCTTCGCTGTCCAATACTATCCTTGACAACGCATCTGCATTGCTATTCATCTTACCTTTCTTATACGATATTTCGAAATCGTAGTCACATAAATCCAACCTAATTCTAGTCATTTTTGATGATGGATTTTTGTGAGAAAATAACGATACCAAGGGTCTATGGTCTGTCACTACGTAGAATTTTCTACCATAAAGGTACGGACGGAAAAAGTTTATAGCCCAATGTATAGCTAACAGCTCTTTTTCTATAACTGGCTTGTTTATATCATGCTTACTCAACGATTTGCTTGCATACGATATGGGCATATCTGACCCAATTTCACCTTGTGATAGGACTGCTCCAAGTGCATAATTAGATGCATCGGTAGTTAATATAAACGGTTTCCTAAAATCAGGATATTGGAGTATTGGTGGATTGATTAATTTTGATTTTAATGTTTCAAAAGACTTTTGACAACCTTCGTCCCACCTAAAAACAGTATTTTTTTTTAACAGTTTATTTAAATTTCTAGCTATTTCAGCAAAGTTTTTAACGAAACGCCTGTAGTAATTACAGAACGCTACGAAACGTCTGACTTCATCTACATTTTTGGGAACTGGATAGTTTTCTATTACTTCGTGTTTAGCAGGGTCGGTACGTATACCCTTATCAGTTATAAGGTGACCTAGATAAACTACTTCTGTTTTCAAAAAACGACATTTACACGTATTCAGTTTTAAATTATACTGCCTCAATTTTTCAAAGACTTTTATCAAGTTCTCGTGATGGTGTTGAATACTACAACCAAAAACAATAATGTCATCGACATACAAAAACGCTTCTGCATCTAAGCCGCTCAATGCAATTGTAAGCATCCTTTGAAAACTATTTGACGATATCTTCAGTCCAAAGGGTAACCGAGTAAATTGAAAATGACCATTCCTGGTAGAAAACGATGTAATCGGTCTTGATTCTTTATCCAAACCGATTTGATGAAATGAACTGGTCATATCCAGTGTAGAAAAATATTTTGCCCTACCTAATTTGTCTAGGACATCTTCGATTCTTGTTAGAGGAAACTTGTCGCTTACTATTTTTTCATTTACTTTCCGGAAATCAACTACTAATCTCCATTTCTTCGTGTCATTTGCTGATTTTTTCGGTATTACCAATAATGGAGAATTGTAAGGACTCACAGATGGTTCAATGATACCATCTTCTAACAATTTATTTACCTGTTTGTTTATTTCGCTCATTTGTGACTCAGGTAGTCTATAAGGTTTTATGTAAACAGGTGAAGAATCTGTCATCTGAATGTTTTGACTATAAAAATTATTTGTTGTTAATTTGTCACCATCAAGGTGGAATACATCATTATATTCTGTAACTATGTTTTTTAAGGACTGCCTAGCTAATGGATCTATAGATTCGATATTTAAATCTTCTAAAACTTTTTGTACTCTGCCTTTACTTGTATTGATATTGTTGCCGCAATTATATATATTGTAATTTGATAATGGCTTCGTTTCTAACTTCAAATCTTTCAAAACTACATCTTTGTCAGTTGTATTCAACAATTTTATGTGTTGTAGTCCTATTGATGGTATAATGCTATTCCCTACAAAAATTCCCGGACATAATTCTTTGTTCAAAACAATGCTTTCCTGACTTATACATATGTTGACTGGTGTTATCAGTTCTGAGCGTGCTGGTATACATATTTCAGTTTTATAAACGCGTTTTGGGGTAATCGGTAAAATAACTTCTTCATCAGCTATATTGAAGGTTAACGTGTATGTTTCAAAATCAATTTTGCATTTATATCTTTCTAAAAAGTCTCTACCAATGATTCCATTAGTATTGATTGGAAAATTATCTTCAACTATGTGAAATTTGTGTGTTATCGGCTTATTATCGAATTCTAAAGTTAGATATGCGGTGCCAAGACTTTCAATCGTATCAAAAGTAATACCACTTAGTGATGATATGTTACGTTCATTTATGTTTTCTATATTACCTCGCTTGCAAATAGAAATATCTGCTCCAGTGTCTACCAAAAACTTAAGCTCTTTATTTATGGTACTGCAAGTTATTGTTATCGAATTATCAGTGTTATTTGAAATTTTGAAACATTTTTGCCCTCCTGGATAATAATCTTTGCTATCCGGCGCTATTAGTTTCCCTGGTTATGTCTGCCATTACTGGGTCTATACGACGAATTGTTCCTGTTATTATTATTTCTATATGAGGAATTCATATTATTATCATTACTTCTTGTTGCAAAGTTTCTATTCGCATTATTACCACTATTTCTGTACCTATTATTGCTATTGTTACTATTGCTGTCGCCATATCTATTGCGATTGTAATTAGCATTATTATTATACAATCCATTATTATAATTGTTGCTATTTCTGTTACTATTTTGGTTTGGGTATCCCTGACCTCTGTACCCTGTATAATCCCCATACACTCTTTGCGAATTGTACATACGTTCATTATCACGCCTATTAATTCTAAAAATACTATTATCATTTGTTTGCATATTTCTTTCCACTGTAATACATTTCTCTACAGCTTCACTGAGAGTTTTTGGACTACTTGCTACCAATATATTTTTATATTCCACATTAACACCTTTTATAAACACATTTAAGGCCATATTTTCACTCATTTTAGATATTGCGTTTTTTGTTTCCTGCGATGGATTTGCTATTGTCTTAAGTTCAAAATTGCTCATTTGTTCTGATAACAATGCAACTTTCTCTCTAAAGGCTGATATACTCAAATTTCCTTGCCTTATTGATCCTAATTCACTTAAGACTTGTTGCAGAGTTCTTGGGTTCGGGTACGCATCAACCAACAACTTCTTCAATTCATTAAACGTAGTAGGTATGTTGGAACGTCCCAAAACACTCCTGACATTTGCAGCTAATTTAAAGTTATAGACATACTTTATGAATATCTCTCGGTCTTCTGTTCTTAAAATATCATGCAATAACTCTGTTTGCACTATAAAGTCTTCTAACACCTCATATGAACCTTTAAAAACGTTAAGGTTTTTGCCCACAACTCCAATATCGAATTGTGCCATATTAATAATTTCCCTTGCAACACTTGCGTCCGAATTATCTGTTAAATCTGTACTTTCTTTAGTACTTATATTTTTCACTAAGTTCAACACTATTGTGTATAATTCATTAAATTTGATTATAAACGATTTGGTCTCTTCTTCCTGCAAACGACTACAAATATTGTCAATTTCTAATTTAATTTCAATTAAGCGCGATAATTTTTCAATTTTATAGTTAGAGGAGTAAATTCTGTCTTTGCTCTTTTTTATGTTCTTTTCTAATTTTTCTAATTCAATATAATATTGTTTTAATTCTTCCATCTAAAATTATATTAATTTATGTCTATTAAAAGTTAAGCAGTTGTGCGATTTCAAATCATAACTTATGTTATAACATATATTATGGCAAAAATATGTGAATCAAATAGGTAACACTGAACTTTTTTTTTTTGGGTAAACTTTACAACACTACCAATTCTTCCAATTTGGTAGCACTTATTTCTCAACATCTGTGATTGACATTTGTGTTCTTATTAATGCTTCTTCGCGTTATCTTTTATTACATTAGTAATTTTGTTATAGTTTTCTTCAAATGTGTAATTTTGTTATATTATTTTTAATTAAAATAGATGTAATATAAATTAAGCTGTGTGTTTATTTATAAGAAAATTTATATATTCATTTTATAATAAAATGAAATTAAATATAAAAATGAAAAAATAATAGTGTTTTATTATTTTGCGGTATTATTTCTGCGGTATTCCTCTATCGTCAGTGGCTTTGGGCCTGCCTTCAACGGTGTGGCCGTATATGAGGGAGCTTGTTGGTCCTTGCCTGCAGGTTTGTATTCCTCTACAGGGACATTTTTGTTATTATTTGGCAGGATCGCCATGTAAGGTTTATAAAAGTCTGCCTACCCGGTTATGCCGGCGCTAATGAACGCCACTGGCTCTAAAAAAGACTTAGGCAGATTTTATGCCTGAGCAGATGTATGCTCTTAGATTTAAATCAAGCAGTAGAATGCTTTTAAATAAAACAGCCGATTTAAAGGCTAAGCAAAAATTGATTTTTGTTCCAAAAATTTCTTTCTTTTATACTTAACTAACGGTATCCTTAAAACTAGAATAATACAATAATATTTAATAATTGTTGCTTTACAAAACGGATAGTTATTTGTTGTAACAAGTATTATTTATTATTATTATTGTTTTGAGTTAAAATTGAGTGACATTCCTATGGGAAAGTGCACATACTAAATTGTGATATTAGGGGTGACTATAGGGGTACACTACAATATATTCTATATATAAATTCAAATATAATACTGAAACAAATTTCTTGCAAACAGTGTTGCTAACGTTTGTTTTATAAGATTTCGCTGTAGTAAAGCATTTGAAAAATCCCTCATGTCTTAAAAGTTCTTATAAGGAGGGCGCTCTGATGTTACATTAGGATTAGCATCTGCTGAAGTCGGTATAGTTCAGAGACCAGTGACTATGCCTTCATCACTTGAACTTTCCTACAACAACTGTTGCAAAAGTACTCTAATGCACATCACAAAAATGCGTGGTGTTGTTATTTTGATGATTGTCGAATACAGGGATTGAACCCAGGATCTTCAGTTTTGTAGTCAACGTGCTAACTACTTCAGCCAACGCCACCCTTGGAACGATTGCGATCATTTTTATAACATTGACAGCCTGTTTTTCGAAAATGAATAAGTGTATACGTTCTTTAAAATAACGAATGAAACCATGTTTTCGTTTTTAAAACATTTATTTATTTTCATGTGTGTGACAACAAAAGAGCTTTCAGTTTGCCACACTCATAAAATTTCTTATGTAAAATTATTTAAAAATCAGTCTACATATTTTTCATTTGACTTTAACGAAAATGTTATTTAATTTTTAATGTGAGAATCTGAACTGACTTAAAACAGTGAAAAAATATTTTTTCCTTTTATTTTTTACTATAAATTACGAAAAATTAAATAAACGAAAAAATCTAAATGGTTTTTTCTATAAGCGGATTGATTTAACTTTCACAAGAACGAATCTTGACTTCCGTACAAAGCAAAGATGTTCCCCTTGCTTCTCTAATTTTTCTGTGAAAAACTCAAGACCAAATTCAGTATAAACAGATAATTTTTGCTTTATTTTCCACAATTTAACCGTCAAACAAATCACAAAAAATTTAAGTATTGAGTCAAATTAAAGTAAAGGTTGTAGAAAAAAAAACATAGTTAGTTCTAACAAACAACGGAAAATACGAAATGCAATGAAAACCTGTTTTAATGGGTAAATTGATTTCCAATTGAATGCTAAAATCAATTAGAAATTAAATTGCTTATCCCCTTATTGATAAAATTTAAAATTAATTTTAAATGAATTTTATTTAAAATTTTTCATAGAAATTTTTTTTAATAATTATTATTTTTTGTATTCCTTCACTGTAATAATTTTGTGAGTGTGATTTTTTCGTTACACCTAAAAAGCTCTTTTTATGTTAAAACGAAAGCTTTAGAATATGTTTTATAAAAATCTAATTTTAAACGTTATCGTTTACAAACGTAACATAAAAACGAAAGGGCTTATGTTTTCTAAAAACAGGCTGTGAGTCATTTTTATATGAGTGGCAAAGAAGAGCTTTCAGTTTTTTCATATGTTTTTGGTTATACGAAAAAAGCTCTTTTTACGAAAAACTGCAATAGATGAGAAAGCCTTACAGCAAATTAGCTAAATTTTAATACTACAAGGGAGTTAATTGAAAAAAATCTGATGGCAACTTTTTCGAGTGTGTATAGTTTAAAATTGATTTATCCCCTAATTCTGTTCGTCGATTGTATCGTCTTGTTTATGGACGAAAAAAAAACCGCAGTTTTGAATCAATTATTATTTATTGTCTATTGTAGAAGGTTCGTGTATTTGCTTTATGATTTTGTTCCAAACATTATATCCAACACATAATTTTTCATATATTTTTTAAACATTAATTTAATTTCTATATTTTAAAAACCAGGCAATAATATTTTTATTTTTCATTATAAAAGACAACAACCTTTTTTGAAGAAAATAATTTGGAGAATTTAAACACAAGAATTCAAAAGTATTTTCAAATAAAAACGTCCTAAATCTTCTTACTGAATTAGGGCATTAATTTAATTATAATTCTTTTAAGATAGGAAAACATTAATTGCGATAAGGATTAGAAATACTCATTTTCTGCTGCTGATAGACTAGTTAATGCCGTTTCATACTATAATACAAGTATTAATACTTTTGCAGATAATGAAACTCTGACATGTTGACTTATTGTTTTTTGGAAATTTAGAAATTACACCAGGGAGGCATTTTGGTCAAGAGTATTTATTAATGCCTGTATTATAGTCTGAAACAGCTTTTACCAATATTAGTTATTTAACTTGAAAATTTTTATAGAAATGATAACCTTGAAATTTATTTTTATAAATAATCTTCCATCATATGTTTGTTTTTCATCTACACTGAAGCTTGTTATATATATTTTCTTGTGCTTGTTTAAGATTCTCACGCAGTGCCACCAGATTAGGGGATTTGTCCCCAAAATGGGGATTTCGGCTCTAATTTGAGGACAGAATTTCGTCGGGAGGGATTTGTGGACTTTTCATTTTGAGCTCTAACAATTTGCATTGGTCAGCAAAATAATCGTGGATGTTGACATAATATTTTAGTACTGGTAACATTTCAGTTTTTAGAAAAATCTAGACTAATGTGGCAATCGTACTTTATAATGAAGATGATATTACAATCATGGTAATACCGCGAACATATACATATATGTACATAGGCAAACCCCTGCTCGCAGCTGCAGAACTAGCTCTTTGTCAATAACATTTTTTTTTTCTTTTGAAAAAGAAAAATGACTGTTGAAAGTTTTGATTGTGCAATTGTTCTCCCCACGGTTCTACCTTAGTTATTGTGTCACGTATAAAAAACTATGTATGAGTGATTCTCAGAAAATATGAAAAACTTTGATTTTCTTAAAAATTTGCAATTTAAGCACATTACAAAACATAGATTTGATTCGGTGTATGGAATTCTTAAAAATGTTATAGATCCAAAAGTGGCATTGAGCGTATATGTAAACCAATGGAATAAAATTGCTTATATCGACTGGCGGAAACAAACAAAAAATTACCGGAAATTACTTCTTTCGTGAAATTGCAGCTGCTGTGTTCAACCTGTTGATAGTGCTAATAAGTAATGCGTTTGGGCAGAGAATATATTCATGCATGAAGACTACTAAAACCAATTAAGGAATAATCTGCAATATGAAATGTTAGAATCTTTAATAAGAATAAAATCACATTAAAATATTTCTAAGATCTGCTACCATTAATTTGAGCTTCCTGAAGAAATGATAAAAAAGTTCAAATCGGAAAATATGTACAAGCGAGTTGTAGAGGACGCAGACGAACTTGATGTCTATGAAGTTTTGGATTGGAAAATTATTTAGAATATTTCGATTGCAAAAATGAATGTATGTATGTAATTTCTTCATAAATTCGTATTCACCCTTGTGTTCCCATGAAATTTTCATTCCCCATGAAGGGAAATTTGCAATTTTCAATTTCATGGGAATGTAAAAAAACGGGAAGAAGACTTGTAAAGCTTCAAAATTAATTGAAAATCCAACAAATTAAGTTTAATAATAAGAGATAAACATATTTTGGGTTGCAAATGAAATGTTATATAGTGTAAAGTTGTGTTTTTAATTATTTTAGGCGCCGTGGAAAATTTTTTTTAGTATACCACAGCCATAAAATTTAAGGCATGTAAACCAAAGAGATTCATGTTCAATGAAAAAAGGTGTTGCAATGTATTATTGTTATTAATCGTGGAAATTATTTATTGATCTTGCCCTAAAAATTATTATTTATAAGTTTTAATATATAATTGCAAGTATAGGGAACACATTTCAGGGGAAAAATTATTCACGATTGCAATTTGGGGAACAGGGAAAATATTTCGAAAGAAAAACTGTTCACGATAGGGGGTGATTATTTGTTTTGCTATTATCTTCTTCAGATTGTTTACTTCGACTGACTCCAATCGAATCAAAACAAGGAATGGAAAAGTAAATCCTAAATTTTAGTTTTAAATTCTGATCTCAAAAACTAATACTCTGTTATGTGCCTTCTAAAATTAAACATTAATATTAATTAATAGTATTAATTAATAATATTGTAATAAATAAACCTAAAACTGCCTCTTTGTTAATTGTTAAGTTTTTACACACATACATATGTAAATATATGCATGTACAATTGAATTTTATGTACGTGTTAAGTACAGGGGTGCCCCTGTGGCTGAATGGTAGCAATGCTAGCCTCTCAGTCCGGAGGACGTGGGTTCGATTCCCACCATAGACCCTGGGTGTTTTTCGCAGATAAGCTAATCGCTTTGCAAGTTGTGTTTGTGTATGTTTTTTTTTAAGTTAATAAAATAAATCAAATTTTGTGTTGCTGGATCTTTGTAATTATATTTTTCAATATTGAAAAATTTAATAAAAACATTTAAAAAAATAAAAATAAAGAATTTGGTCAATCGTACTGAAAAAAGTACCACTTTTCTTGTAACTTTGTGAAAATTCTTATTTCGCATCCCTGGGCATAAGACTTAATAATCGTTTTTTATGAATCATATATATTTTTGGGGACAAAATTTAGGATTTTTCTGTTGAAATGGGGATTTTTTGGGGAGATGACGTTTTAAATTGGGGACAAGAGTCAACATTTTTCTGGCAGCACTGTTCTCACGTCACATTTTTGTTTTCCTCCGTTTGATGTTGGCGACTACAAACAAATTCAAACGTTTAATATTCTAATTTATGTATTTTTGCTAGAGTATTTTAAATTTTGTATCATCAATCTTTTTCTCATTCTTCGCTAATAAAAATTTGAATTATTTTACAAACAATGCATGAAGCATTTTCACTTGCAATTTTGAAAGTCTTTGTTATATTTTTTTCTCTGAAGAAATATGGTCACCGCAGTTCAAATATTGTGTAAAATGATTTAAGGGGAGACTTATTTTTAAACAAAATTAAGTTTGCGTGCATTCTGCTAAAATTCATTGTGGTTTTGTCTACCCCAGTCAGCCAATATTGAAATGTTTAAAAAAAAAATGGGCGTGTTTCTTTTTTTGTAGTGCTTAAGCAGATACTTATTTTATTATTTTATTAATTTTTAAACACATCGAGAACTCATGTGTGTTTTTATTTTTAAAATGGCTTTTGTTTTGTTGAGTATTTTTGTGCTATTTTAGGCATCAAGAATATTTTGTCAAACATTTTAAAGTTGACATTTTTTAAAGTCCTTAATTTATGTCTGTTTTATGGAGAGTTGGCAAATTTGAGTTTTTGTATTATGTTTTGTTGAAATTGTTTATTGGAAAAGGAAAAATATTGAACATTTTATTGTTATTATCCTGTTATTTTTTAACTGACTTCAAAAAAAAGGAGGAGGTTAACAATTCGTCTCTATTTTTTTGGCGGTGTTACTTCATACCTCAGTACATTTTAGACCGATTATAAAAATTCTTTTTTTGTCTGAGAGTGCATAGCTTACCATTGGTATAGTTGTAAAAAAGTGGGCTGGGACACGCCCACAAATTTTATTATTATTTAATTTTATGATATTCTACTTATTTGATTGTTGCGAAACCTATAAAATACCTTTGGTTCTTGTAATTACACAATTTGAAAGTTAAAAAAATGGGCGGCCCATTAAAATTTATTATAATATTTCACGTGGCTCTGCTTAACCGATTTTTATGAAACTTACCACACATCTTGAGCTCTAAAATAGACATAATTCTCCATTTCAAAATGGGCCCACGCCCATTAAAATGTAGTATTTGATTTTAAGTGGTTCTATTTTACCGATTTTTACAAGACTTATTAACACGAATAACAGAATAATATTGAAAATAAAACCTACGATTATGAATCAAATTCCTTAGTCGAAAAATCTCCATACCTCACTACCATTTTTCTTTTATGACACAAATATTATGTTGTCTGTATGGATACAAATAGTCGGCACAGCCGATTTTAATTACTTTTTATAAAAAGAATTGCGTATACTTAATTTCAATTTCCATTTTTTCTTTCTTTCCAGGTAAGTGTTCGAAATTTTAACAATTATTCTGCCAAAGTTTTGTAAGTACGTCATACTAAATATAAATATTAATAATTGTCTATACGGAAAAAATATTCCTGCAATAAACAACTTTAATTGAAAATAAAACCAAAAATTAATTAAAAATGTAATTAAGTCAATTAAAAATTTTGTAAGTAATTAAATTTTTTAACAAAAATTTAATTGACTTAAATACATTTTTAATTGATGTTTGGTTTTATTTTCAATTAAAGTTATTTATTGCAGGAATATTTTTTTTAAGTTTTATCGACGAAAATAACTTAAGTTAGAAATCTGTTTTTACACTGATATTTAGTAGTGCAAGTCATTATTTTTACAACTAGTGTAGTAGGAAGGCCACTTGTTTAATTTTTTGATTTGTTTAATTTACAAAAAATGCTATAAAATAAATAATCTGGGGATTCAAACGGTAGAATTAAGTGCCATAGTATCATAATAATGTTTTAAAGTTTTTGTTTGAATAAACAAACACAAGCAAAAACAATTAAATTAAAATATTTTAAAACATTATAACACTACGACACTTAAAACTATCGTTTGAAGCACCCAACTACAATTTAATTTCAAATATTTTGAAAAAGTTGTATTGCATTCAGAGATGGAAGCACGATATAAGTATTAATTCTGCATTATTAACATAAAAATCGCATTTTGTGAGTTATGACGATGCTCAAGTAAATGATAGCGATATATAAATGTACATACGTAATGTTGTCATTTAATTAAAAATTAAAATTTTTTTTCATTTCTCTGTCATTATGTAAGCTATTCTGTAGCAATTTTTTTAATGTTTCCTTTGAAAAGAAGAGCAAAGCATTCATTTAAAAAATATATATCCTTCGTAAAAGGATTTCAATTTTAGGTGAAATAAAAGCAATATACCAAGAAAGCATGCCGTTAAATATAAAAATGTTGCCAAAATCAAATTGGATTATGAATGATGAAAATGCATGTTCCAGTGTGCACAGACACATTTAGAAAGTTAATTCCTTGAATGCTTCGTTCACATTGTTTGTGATTTGTGACTTGAAATTACGAACAAACGAACGTAACGTAACGACTTTGTCAGTACGTACGTAAGTGAGTCTGTATGTATTTTGCAACATGCAGCACTAAGCTATCAACCTCAATTTGTACTGCCATGGATGTACATATGTATGTACATACATACATGCATACATACATATTAAAGGGTTGCATTTGTATACTCGTTTGTATAGCCAAAACAAATATACCATGGTATGTACCATACAGTGATGCCAACTTTTTTGGCTCTAAAGGCACATCAACACTTAAAAAAAGCACTTAAAAGCGTAATTTTGATATCTAAATAGCGTAAAAAGCACTTTCGTGAAAAACGACTGAAAATCCATAACGTGAATTAATGTTAAGTTTAATAATGTTTAAAATTTTCTTAGCTATTCTCCATTTAATGAAATATATCAGACGAAAAATGTATGCTTTACACTGAAAAAATAAATACGCCGAGTAATTATTAAAACAATTTTAAGAAATACACAAATTTCTTAAAAGCACTAATTAGTGCTTTTTCTTATTTTAGCACTAACGCTCAAAATTTGGCGTTTTGAGTCTTCAAAAAGCACTAAAAATAGTGCCAAAAGCACCAAGTTGGCATCGCTGGTACCATATAATTGTAGTGTGAGCGACAGAACTAGTATAAGAGTTATTGTGTGTGCGTGCTTTTCCAAATTAAAATACAATTGAAAACAAATAACAATTGCTTATTGTATTGCTGCTGAGCAACTGTTTGATCTGTTTTTGCTCAAGAAATACATATTGTAATACAAATATATGAAAAAAACACTATTGAAACAAATACATGATGTGCAGATGTATGTGCGGACGTTCGTTATGTTATTTTGTGGCGCAGCCAAAGTATAGAGAGAGAAAGAGACAATTTTGCTATAAGAGTAATTACAAATGCATGTGTTTCATGTACATGTATCATTTACTTACATATGTATGTGCAATTTTGCTTTCATTCATCAGCCAATTACATTTTTTCTCAACACATCATAAGGCACTTATGGTAAAAGCAGTTTTATGTATCTTATTTGCCTTAGAAAAACAAAAAAATAAATGTGTTGTTTTCATTTGCTCATGGTCCAACCATACAATAATTGCTTAAAAAATCAACATTTACAACTAGTAACAGAAAACGATAAATAACATATTTGTTCATACCAGAACCAAAAAAACACGCAAAACTAGTGCAAACAGATGTATCTGTGCAATGCTATAATACATATGTATATAACTACATACATACATACGTATGTATCTGCTTTACGGCAGTCAGTCATAATGCAGTCGTCAAAATATATTTTTGGCCAAACTCTGGCTCATACCGCACTAACATACATACATACATACATATGCACATATAAAAAATATTCTCTATTGGTCATGGTCAGCAGTTAGACAAAAAAAATATAATTGAACACATAAAACTAATAGAACTGTGAAAAATACTTCAAATAACTTTTTTGTTTTTGCTTTTGTTTTTTATTCAATATTCTCCTTTCACTTGGCAACTTGAGCCAACAAAGAAGAAGAAGAAAAAAACTAACGAAATAAAACCGTAAAGCAAAACAAAAGGTTGCATGTTGTATAAAGTTTGCAAAAAGAGGAAAAAAAACCTTAAAGACAACAAAAATTTCCAAATGAGGTATAACAACAAAAATGATATTAAAAATAAACTCCAGTCAGCTAGCTGCATGGCAACAACGAATTTCTGACGGAATAATAAAGAAATCATTTCGGAAAATTTAGTTTCTTTAAAAAAAAAACAAGAAGAACCCGGCCACCATAGCGTATGAGTTTTATTAATTTTATATCAAATTAAGCATGTAGTAAATTTCTTGGTTTCAAAAATATTTCGTCACAAATATGCGAATACATATTTATTTAATTTAGGAATTTAAATCGCATACCTATTCCAAGTAGTAAATAGCCGTTTTTTTTTGTAAAATTTCCATATCTTATATTTTTTAAGAAATAAAAATGTACATATTATTTCCATATTATAATATTTATAAATACTTTTCCTAACCATAATAAATGAAATAATGAAACCGCAACTAGCAAAGTACCAGTTACTTGAGAACCAATCATTACTAACTATAAAATTAAATGAAGAACATTGACCGTCAACGGATGTAAAAGTTTAAGTTTTCCATTTTTTTTTTGTCTGGCACGCTGAAATCTTCGCAGTGATTGTGTAAACTCAGATTTCAAATATATTGCATGACTTTCTTAATAAACAGTATACAAAGGAAGGAAAACGGAAATACAGTACTTAATGGATATGAGAACTTATTTTATTTTTTGATACATATGAGGTAGGGGTGGAAAACTATCGATGGCACTATCGATAGTTAATTTTTTTTTTGTAACTATCGATACTTTAATTCTGCCATCGATTAATACTTGAAAACAATCGATATTTTTTTGCCACTATCGATAGTAAATGATACACCACTAAAACCAAAAAAATGTAAATATGTTCCTTTTCATAAACAACAATAGCTGAATGACGGGAAAATTTCTTCCGCTGATCTCACTTATTTTTAATACAATTATTTTAGTTTTATTATTTATTGAAATGACAAATAAAATTCTATTTTATTTTGTTTTGTTTTTGATTAAAAATATTTTCTTTTGAATATTTAGTGTAAGTAAATATGTATATTATACGAGAACCATACAACTTCGATACTATCACGATAGTATCGTCGATATATCGATAGTTTTTCTAACTTTCGATAGTCTTGAATCGATATATCGATAAAGTTTTTGAAACTATCGAAAACTTTCGATAGTGACACTATCGATAGTTTTCCACCTCTAATATGAGGAGTCGCAGAATAAAACGTGCTTTTTCATTTTTTTAGAAAATGTTTTTTGATGTCTTTGCATTAATTAATTACATAATGGCTAAGTTCTATTGGAACAAATCTTATTTGCATAATATTTCTTCAGTTCTCGTAGAAAAATTTGGTCTGTAAAAAATTTATGCAAAACAAAACGTGATATATCTTCTAATTTTGTACATCGTTAACATTTATTGTTGCGACTTATTGTGGTCTGATGCATTTTATAATAAGGAAGGAACTTATTATATATTCTGGGTTAATACTATAAAATAATCGGATGAAAAAATAAACTTTGATTTTCCAACATTTTGAAATAATCAAAAAGGCACGTTTTGTTGTGTTCTTTATATGTATATATATGTAATTCTACTGTACGTGTGCATGTCCTCCTAACCTACTACTCCATAAAGGACGAGTACTAGTATAAATATAATCCAAATGTATGGATAAAACATGGTCTATTCAACATTGCGATGTCCTAGGGCTGGACCACATGGTCCAAATTTGCATTACATCGGACTAATCCCAAAACTACCCCATATGGAATAGTTATAGACCACTCGCATACAATTTGTGAGTGTTTTAGAAGAACGATCATAATCGTTTAAAGACGAATACTTATCGTGCAGCATCGAACGCTTGTGTGAAAACGACATTATCCATGACTGCATTACGTGGGACCATGATGTAACTAAGTCTGTTTCATCTAAATTGGACCACGTATGTAGTCCAATATTATTTGCAGGGAAACGGCTGCACCGATTTGAATGAATTTTTTTGTATGGGTTTTGGGTGGCGGCCTGTATGGTTTAGAATGTCAAGGACTTATTGATCCGCCCTCGTATATTTTATTTCGATATTTTTAAATTAAATTCATAATAGTGTAACCTAAAAAACAATATTAGTTGTATTTCAATTAAAAAGAAAAACAATCTCAAGACCAAGCTCAAGTAAATTGAACAAAAACAAAACAAAAAATACCGCATACATTTCTACGTACATAAGTATGTAGATATTAATGTATGTATGTATGTATATGTCTATAAATATAAATCCAACTGTAGACATTTCTAAAGTTAACGTCATGGTAGACTTGATTAGCCATATATTTCCTTTTATTTATTTAATTAACAGCAACCAAACAAAAGTACATGCAATGTTTAGTTTATTTTACTTGTTTTAAGTATTTAATACTCATTAAAATCATAACTGAAAACGCTTTTATCAGCAGACATAAAAACAAAAGAAAAAATATTTATGTACATTTTTATGTATATACATACGCATGTACAAAGATACTTATGTCAAAATACATCAGGTTCTTGACATTTTCTCGAAATAAATTTATCAAAAAAACAAATATTTTTTTTTTTTCAAAATAAACAAAAAATAATTGCTTCCTACTGTATTAAAATTGAAGATATGTATAATAAAACAAATTAAGTATGGAGGCTGCCAGATGAAATCAGAGAAAAATTATAAAATTTTAGCGACTTTTTCCAACCACCAAGCATATGTACATATGTACATATCGTTGGTCACAAGTAGAAACGCCCTGACTCAAATAACTTTAACTTTACAGGAGAACTTAAAAACATAATATTAAAAAAGGGGTAACTTATCAATTACTTTCGACAAACCCGTTCATATCATTTTTACCCCTTTTGGACACGCAAAGTTTGCTTTGCAAATTCTTAATTCAGCTGTGTGAAAGACAGAGAGAGGAGGAATACTATCTCTTTCTGCCTTTCTCCCAGCTGAATTAAGACTTTGCAAAGTAAACTTTCCGTGTCTAAAAGGGGTATTTGTTAACTGCTTAAAATTTTCTTCCACTGAATGACTATTTGTAGTTGTGTTTTGACAGCGATAAAATGCTTAATTTTGTATGGTTTTACCCCTTTTAGACACGAAAAGTTTACTTTGCGAAGTCTTAATTCAGCTGGGAGAAAGACAGAAAGAGATAGTATTCCTCCTCCCTCTGTCTTTCACACAGCTGAATTAAGACTTTGCAAAGTAAACTTTGCGAGTCTAAAAGGGATATTACAAAAAATATCAATAAATACAGTTTTTCTCACTCACATGATCATAACCATTTTTGAAAAGTTCTCACATTCTTTACAGAAACAAAGGACAGGTTTACCAAAATTTGTCTCTTACAACGTTATTCGCGGCTTTGCTTCAATCAATAGTTAAGTTTTATAAAATTTCATATGGGGAGGTACATATAAAATAAAAATTATGAAAGTCCTTTCTGAAAAGCATTTTCTCCGGAAATTAACTTTTCTTTTAGAAAACTTCGAGTTCTTTCAAAAACGTACATATGTATGTATGTATGTATGCGTAGGACAACGCAGAGTAGATGGGTGGGTGTCTTAGATAGACATGAGTGCACTATTGAGTGATGCAGATATTTTTCATTTAATGTCGAGATTGGCATATGAACAGCAACAAAGCGAATTTAAATATTTGTTTATATGAATATAAGTATGTATCTGTATCTGTCTGCTTTTAAGTAAAACACTCAATACAGCCTGACCAAAAATGGTTAAAGCTTGAACATATTCGTTAAGAATTATAAAAACAATTTTAATTTTTTTTAATTTTCATTATATGTACATACTAGTGATGTAACGAATGTCAATTTTTGATATTCGCGAATACGAATACAAATATTTGAAACGATATTCGCGAATACGAATACGAATATTTCATGCGAAATTTATAGAAATTAAATAAGGGCTCTATTTACGCCTGCAATATGAAATATTAAAAGATTTTTATGAAAAAGAATTTCATACTCCTGTTGGCGTACTTTAAACTTAATAAAAACTGCCCAAAATTTTAATGATCGTCAGTAAATAATATTTGAAAATGATACAAAGCACAAATTTCGTACAAACTAATATTTTTATCCATTTATTTAAATTTACCCCCTTATTCTGAATTTTGTGACAAATAATAAAATTATAACATTTGACAACTTTTATATTTTAAGCAATATAAAAATTTTCATTTGTTATAATTTTTATTTTGTCACAGAGCTTAGAATACGGCTGTTAGTTTATGATTTATGCATTTATTTATTTAATTTTGTTGGAAAAATATTCGTATTCTTATTCGCCTGAATTTGACGAATACGAATGCTTCGTATTCGCATTAAAAATGGCCGAACATTCGGCAATTCGAATACGAATACGAATATTCGTGCATCACTAGTACACACATACATGTGTATGTATGTATGTATATGTGTTGCTGTCGTTGAAAATGGAGCCATGAACACAAAAACAAAATAAAAACATTAAAAAAAAAATCATCAATTCAATTTGTTGTTGCCAATATGGCGTTTAATAAAAATAAAAATAAAGCAACAACAATAACAACAATCCATATGACAGTAATACACCGCGGCTTTAATTTATTTATGTGTTATAAAGTCCGTCTGAATATCCGTCTGTCCATTAGCTCATCCGTCCAAACCTTTAGCACGGTTGCCTGTAGAAAAAATCAAACAATATAGTTAGTTACTCGTAATAAAATTTTTGAGTTTTTTCGCGAACCATTTATTTATTATATTCGTTCGTATGTGGCGTGCAATTCTCAAAGTCATTGACTTGGTTGCCTTAATTTTATTTTAACAGAAATGGTTTTCGGTTTTTATTTATATTATTTTTTGTGTTTTTTTTTAGCAAACAACAAAAAAGTCAAACAAAGTAAAATTCTAAAATCTAGTCACGTTACAATAGAGTATGGAAAAAAACTCCAACTAAAATTAGCAAAATACTGAATAACAAAATAAGTATGTACATACATATGTAAATACTTGCATACATACGCAGATACCAGTTTATAAATTTTTTGCAAATTTTATTTAATTAAGCTTATCAAGATATGTATGTATGTGTGTGTGTGCATATGTAGATTTTAAAGAAAGACTTAATGAAATTAAGAAAAGCATTAAAATGGTTATAAATGGTAAGCTTTTTTTCTATCATACTAAGAACAAAGCAATTAAAATTGTCATACGCAAATACATACATATCGTTCATTTACTTCAACAACGTCATAACTCGCAAAAACGTGTTTGACTGAAAACGAAAGAAAGGAAAGAAAATTTTATTTTTCTCTCAAGAGTTAAATACTTATACAAACTATTTTTACTAACCCCCGACTAAAAAAAGGGGTGTTATAAGTTTGTAGTGTGTGTCTGTATGTCTGTGTATCTGTGTGTCTGTCCGTGTCCACGTACAGGCCAAACGGCTGGACCGATTTTCATTTAGTTTTTTCTGTTTGAAAGGTGACTTGATCGAGAGGGTTCTTAGCTATATTTGAAGAAAATCGGTCCAGCCGTTTAGAAGATATAACATCTTTTCTGAAAAAAGTCGGGGGTTTTTAAAATTTTTAATTTTTGTTATAAAATTTTTATACCATATGGATAACGATATGAGAATTAATTCTTCATTATTAACTCGAAAATTTATTTTTTTAGTTATGATGTTGTTCTAGTAAATAAGTGATACATACATATCGCTCATTTGCTTCAATAATGGCATAACTCAAAAAATTAGTTTTTTGAGTTAATAATGCAGAAAGATGCGGCATTTTGTATTTTATCTTGTGTAAAAATTTCATATAAATAGCTTGTACCATCACCTCCTGAGAGAAGAATTTTTTTTCATTTCTCCATTGAGTTGTATGCAAAATAAAAACTTAAAACCCATTTTCTGCAAAACTGGTTTTTTTGAGTTGTGCCACTATTGAAGTAAATGAGCGATATGTACATATTAGAGGGCTGCGTCAACAGTCTTGAAATATAAATACGTCTCGTTTTTTAACGGCCCTATATATAAGCAAAAAATTGCATGACGTTAGAATAAGTGACAACGTTGAACTAGGTGCTAACGAGCTCCTCCATACAATTTGACATTAAAAATCCGCGCATAATGCAGTTTTAACCCACTATTAAATCCTAGCGTGATTTTAAATGTAAAATTGTATGGCAAAACTCATTAAGATCATATTCAATATTGACACTATTACTAACTTCTTGCTAGTTTTTTCTCATACATATAGCCGTAAATGCATTGTCGTAGCATGTATTATATTAAACCAGCAATAAATGATGTCGTGAGTGTTTACAAGCGATTTCGCGAAGACTTCTTGTTCGTAACAAACACTCGAGGGAATTAGTGTTGATGCGTGTGTGCTTCATATTTTGCCATATTGTACGTTTGAGTGTGTGTGTAAGATGTAGATGGTAAGCTATTATGTGTCTTAGGGAGGTTTTTCTAAAGCAAGCGCAAACCACTAATGTCAACGCATGTGTGCGTTTGTATTTGCGCAGAAAAATTAAAGATCATACACACAACGCGTTTGCGTATGTACATGGATGACGTTTTTATAGACGCCCATGCGTATGAAGAAGCAAGCATCTCAAATTTTTCCGACACGAAGTATTTTCTTCTTTACTCTTATACCTCGTTTTAGACGAGTAAGCTGTAGTAAAGCATTTGAAAAATCCCACCACTTGTAAGTGGTCTTGTGCAGGGATCTAGTACATATGTATGAATCTATACATACCTTGCAGGAAACGTGGGATTAATTAAGTGTTCCCAAGTTACATATTAATATTGTTTTTCAAGCAAAATTTAAATTTTTAACAAAATTAATTAATGTAAATGTATTGAACAATAATTTAAAAAAAATGACACAAAAATAAATTACAATAACAAATAATTCTGCCAAAAAACAACTCAATACAAAGGTTTGATAGAACATTTTCGAAAAAAATTATGGCATCAAACTCTATGCAAATAACAAAAATTAAAAATTTTAAAAACCCCCGACTTTTTTCAGAAAAGATGTTATATCTTCTAAACGGCTGGACCAATTTTCTTCAAACATAGCTAAGAACCCTCTCGATCAAGTCATCTTTCAAACAGAAAAAACTAAATTAAAATCGTTCCAGCCGTTTGGCCTGTACGTGGACACGGACAGACACACAGATACACAGACACACACTACAAACTTATAACACCCCTTTTTTTAGTCGGGGGTTAAAAAGAAAATTTTGAAAATCTGTTGGTTAAGAAGTACGTGAAATATAAAATTAAATTTTAATGTGCGTGTCTCCGCGCATTTTTTAAATGCAAGACTGTGTATTTTTCAGAGCTCAGGTTGTGTGTTAAGTTTTGTAAAAATCGGTAAAGTAGTGGTTCTACTTTAAAATTAAAATAAAATATTATATTTTAGTTATTACTTCCGTTCAAAAATATTTAGCATGGGGTGAGTACGAACCGAGTTTTTAAAAGTAGTGACTAGAATATGACGTGGTAGTAAAAAATTATTAAATGTAGCCCATACAGAGCCACGAACACCGATATGTAAAACGTTATGATCGGACTAAAAATGGCGACACAATGAACAAAATACTAAAATGGCGGCGTTTGTAGGCGTGGCAAAAAATATATTTTTGGAATTGTTTTTACATTATCTTTAATCCTAGCGGGTGACTGGCACAACTTTTTTTCGAACCACTCTAATGTGCATGTACTCGTATGTACATACATGAATATGCTATTCCTATATTTGTCATTAACAAAAACGATTAAAAGTATTTTTAATCTTTAGAAAGATGCTACTATGTACATAGAATGTATGTATGTATGTAGTTATAATAAGCTAAAGTTACTTTTTACTGCAATATTTAAAACTTCTTTAATTATACATACGTATACATATTCGTACTTACATACATACACACTTGCCTTTTCATTTGAGCCTGTAATCTAGTTATTTTTGTATTTTTACGCTTATTTTTAAAGACACTTTTATTTTGTTATTATATGTCTTGTTTATTTATTTTTAAACCAGAAGAAAGAAAATTACTTTTTATTATATTTATGGAGTTAATCAAGTTAATCATATCTAAGCTCAGAGCACTTACATCACACAGAGCACAGTATTTAATTTGACCCGAAATATTGGCCAAAAATTATTCTTGTTATTTTCAATTTAATGAATATGGGGTTTAGTTATTTATTTGTTATTAAAAAATTTACAAATTTAATCATTAATTTATTTCAACAGTTTAAAAATTTTATTCCTTGACTGCACAAATATACATATGTATACCGACTAAAAAATTACATAAATACATAGTAATAATAATTCTGAAATAATTACCTTGGCTGATGAAATTGGCAATAAAGTAATTAAATAATAATACATGAAATCGACTAAATAAATATAAATTCGTATAAAAGTTTCAAAACATAAAAAATACTACAAAACGCCTTAATGCAAAAATTCATAAATATTTACTTCCTTGTTCGTTGAAGGCATATATTTCTTTTAAATTTTATTCTTCTGTTGGCTACACTTAACAACAGCCATAAAATATATTTCGTTCAAAGGATAGTATGACAAAGATTATTTCATTTAATGAAAAAAATGCTTGTTTTACCACCTTATTAATCAATTTACGACAGCTTGAATTTGAGGGAGTGTTTTCATAATTTTTTTTAAAGCTGAAATATTTGCAAAAAAAATAAGAAATTCCAGGTAATTATTTGATAAAACTCTTTTTTACACGGTAAATACATATTTGCTACGACAAATATTGACAATTTCTGATAAAATATAGAAATCAGACAACAATGTGAAATCGATTTTATGCAAAAGTAAAGTTTGAAAATCAGCAAAATCACCACACCATACACAGTGGACCAAACATAAAAGAACGCTGATGATGAAGGTTTAGTGGCCTTCGAAAACGGCTGGCTGTTCCGTTCAACTATGTGTTGTCAGAATATTTACAACTAACTTTGGTGTTATTTGTTCATTAATAATTATCACATGTAATTTGGCTTAAAAAGCGATACGAACTTTAGCCTGTTAAAATCATAAATATAGAAACAAATGGAGTTCGAATAATAATTAAAATTAACTACAATAAGACTTTTGTTTTCTTAATTACACTGTGGAACAGTTTTTTGTCCAAATGTATCTGATACCCAATCCTAATGTAAAATGGTGCGCTGAATCCGAATATGAAGTAAAAATTGTCGAAAGTATAACAGTTTTTGAGATATAGCCAAATTACCGTTTTTGGGTTCTTAAAAAATATGATGTGGCTTAAATGCAAATATCTTAAAAAATATTCGTCGTTTTATCAACTTTTTTTTTTATTAAAAGATAGTAAAATTACTAAAATAAACAGACATCGCATGTCAAGATTAGTCAAGAAATGATGGAGATACAATGCACAAAATTTCAAACTTCATTAAAAATTTTATGATTTTTTGCAATTTCGCTGTTTTCAAGATTTCTTTTTTTTTAACCAAACAATTAAAAATTTTAAGATTTTTTTTCATAGGACATTAAATAATTTTAATACAAACATTTTGCGCTCTACAAGGTCCAGAATGGTGCAAAAATGACAAAGTTACAGAAGATTTAGTGAATTATTAAATCAAAAACCCAAAGGAAATAAATACGCAGCAAATTTAGCTTAAAAGGAGTTTTGTTGCACAAAGGTAATAAAAAGCCGTCAATTCCAGTGGCGCACGCAGTTAATGTTTAAGAATCATATGAGTCCATGTCTAAATTACTGGGTCTGATAAAGTACGAACAGCATAACTGGAAAATCTGTGCCGATCTTAAAGTTGTTGTCACGGTGACTGGTTTGCAACAAGGCTACACAAAATATTGCTGTTTTTTGTGCAAATGGGATAGCCGAGCGCGTCACGAACACTATGTTCGAAAAGATTGGACGAATACAACTAATTTTACACTCGGCCAAGATAATGTCAAACACAAAGCTCTGGTAAAAAGGAAAACATTATTTTGCCGCCGCTGCATATTAAACTTGGCTTAATCAAAAATTTCGTCAAAGCTTTGCTAAAAAGAGGAAACCGTGAAGCATTTGAATACCTGAAAACCGTTTTTCCCAACGTATCAGATGCCAATATTAAAGAAGGTGTTTTTATAGGACCAAAAATTACTAAGCTACTTAACCCTTAAATGCGCAGTGTATCTTTAAAGATACAACCAATAAAACTGGTGCTATTTCCACATTTATAAAAAAAAAACTAAGAAATATTTGATGATTACTTCTTATAACGCTTTTTTCTATTATCCTGTATTAATTTTATATAAAAAATTTAACGCTATAAAAAAATTAAAACGCAGCTTTTAATTTTGTTGTTATTTACATACAATATATTTGTTTCATAAAGATACAAGAACGTGCGCATTTAAGGGTTAAAATTCCAAATTTGGTTCGATTTTGTCAGAAGATGAATTAAAATCATGGAGGTCGTTTCTTTTTTTTTCTAGATATAATTCAAGACTTGTTAAAAAATTATGAGAAAATTGGTAAAGTTTTTAACATTATTTTGTTTTTATTTATGTTAACATTCATTTTTATGTCTTTCTTAAAAAAGGAGTTAATATGTCTTTAAAAATACATCTTCTGTATTCACATTTAAATTTCTTCCCAAATAACCTTGGCGATGAAAGCAACGAGCATGGTGAGCGTTTTCACCAACAAATTCAAGAAATGGAACGTCGGTATCAAGGGGCGTATGATGAGGCGATGTTGGGCGACTTTTGTTGGTTCCTTGTGCGAGAGGTAGAAAATAATTACAACAGACAAAGCAACTCAATAGTTTTAAGCCATTTTTAATTTAATTGTTACCTATCTAAATATGTATTTCTATATTTACTTGTTTTTTTTTATTTGATAAAAGTGGGATAATTCAATTAATCTTTCTCTTTCTATTGAGTACATAATGTTTCTATTAAAATAATCTAACGTGATAAGTGACAAAACTTAGCAAAAATGTGTTATTTAGTGTAAAAAAAACTAAATTGAAAAAAACAAAATTGCAAAAAATCATTAAATTTTTTGTGAAATTTGATCTTTGTTCCACTGTAGTTCAGTCATTTCTTGATCAATTTTTACAAGCAACCCATGGTTGTTTTAACAATTTTATTTTCTTTCAAGTGGAAAAAATAAATAAAAAAAAAATAATTTAATACTTACCAAGATTCTTTTATTAAAGTGATATCATCTTTTTTAAAAACCCAAATTTTGCAATATCCCGAAATCTGTTCTACTTTTGGCCATTCTGAATTCAGATTCGGATTTGGTGAAAAATTCTACATTAAGATCATGTGTCAAATTCATTTGGTCACGACTTTGTTGAAATTTTGTTCCACAGTGTTATTTATCAGAATATATTTTTTATGCTTTGAAAATATCTTCACTCAAGATTTTTTTATACTCGTTAAATTTTTATATAAAAACCTAGTTTAACCATAGATACAATCATAATCTTACATACCATTTACACATGCCACTATAGTGGCATGCCATTTCGAAAAACTCAATACACTCACGATTTTTCACTAACACACTCAAATTTTTCGCAATGGCAGCCCCAGTGGCAGCAAAATTTGCATGCGAGTGAAAATTTGGCAGTTACATGTCATTGAATGTCAAAACGAAGAAAAGTGTTACCCTGTTAAACATTTGATGCAAATTTATTGGATTACTGTGAAAATTAAATTAATATTTTAGCTTGTTAAATGTGTTATTATGATTTGTTACTTGATTTGTGTGTGAAAAACTGAAGTTTGTTAATTATAAAGAACTAATATTATTAAAATAATAATAATAATAATAAGTGTTAATAGTTTCCTCAAGAATGTGCCTTTGTGACGTACTAGGTAACTCTATTCTATAAACAAAACAAAAGTAAAAATGGAAGCGAGACTGAGCCAGCTCACACTAGAGAGCTGCGTAAACATCTTGAAATGTAAAAACGTCATGATTTTTAAATATATTCACGTCGCATGTATTATACTAAACCAATAATAAATGCTGTCGTGCTATAAGCGAAGCACGATGGATGTATTGGTGTATGTGTATATCAGTTGTAACAAGCGATGTCGCAAGACTTGTCATGCTTGTTATTTTTCATATTGTACGTTAGAGTGTGTGTAATATGTAGATGGTAAGCTATTATGTGATTAACCGCATACAACTAATGTTAATGCATGTGTGTGCCCTTGCATGTGCGCAGAAAAATAAAAGATCATACACACATACATGCATGACGTTTGTACACGCGCTTATGCGTAGATAGAAGCTAGTATCACAAATTCTTCCGTCACGAAGTGTTTTCTTCTTTACTCCTATACCTACAATACTCAAAAAAATTTCTTGCAAACAATGTTGTTAACGTTTGTTTTATAAGATTTCGCTGTAGTAAAGCATTTGAAACATCCCTCATGTGTTAAAAGTTCTTATAAGATATCTTGTGCAGGAGACTAATTCACACACCTTTTCAAGCAAGCCGTAGCTAATTCACTCATTTTTTTTTTATAAATATGTTGTACATGGTATTCACACCATGTGATCTCGATTTGCAAAGTTGCAGAAAATGCATGTATATTTGCAAGTGCAAATTTTCCTGCAGTCAGAAAATTAACAGCTGATCACCATTTCCTCACACGAGATTGCCGGATGTCAATGTGCCTTGGGCACTCATTAGTTTTGCGAAACATTGCAAAATTATGCTTATTATGCTTATATCTATATATATATATATATAATATATTGCTAAGGAACATTCATAACTGCAAAATAAATTAACGGACATGTTAAATTTCATTTCTCTGAAACTCTTCCTTTCTGCTAATCAAAATCGAAAAATTATGTGAGAATAAAATGTTTACACAATACCGTGATATATGTATGTAGGTGAACGTTTCATATTGCCAATCGAATGTTAGAATTGTGACATTAAATAGTGACATCAGCTGTCAGATGTAACTAAACATGTAAATGGCGATTTTGACAAACATTTGAAGTTACAGGTATATATATGTACATATATGTAAGTCTTAAGTGAAACCAACTTTAATAAAATATTAGATTGGCCCTGATTTTGTAAACAAAATGTTTAATTGCAATGAAATATTTTGAAACTGAAAACTGACTTTTATGAGCTTCTTAAAAAGAGTTTTTTCTTTTAAATTCATACTCCTATATTCATAAACTATTGTTTAAGTTAAAGCAGTCTTTAAATCGGTGTTCTCTTACAAACTGCGTACGTTAAGCTAACATTAACTTTAACAATCGTTTATGAATACCGGTGTAAATGTCAATTGCGCGTATGCTAAAAATGTCAAACTTTATTATGGTGTGGCCAGATTTTAGCTATTGACATTAGTGTTGCCAGTTCCCAAACTATAAATAGCAGCCCTCGTATTTGTGTGTATATAAATTCACATAAATTTATTTTGTTATTGAATTATTTTTAAACACTTGAACATTTAAAATTTTTCACAAGAAAATTGTATTGTATCGTATGTATGTAAGCACATGTGCACATGTTATTGCTATAATTAAAACAAAATTTTTGTCAAACTACGCCAACAACATGCGGTGACGTAATTGATTAATTTTATTTCACGTACAGCTACTGTGACAGCACGAGTTTTAATTTTAAACAAAATGTAATTCTCTTCTTGTTTTTTAAAGCAAAAAAATAAATTTTACAATGTTATATTTCAATATATAAAAATGCATACATCTATGTTTAGGAAAGTAGAATTAGCGGGAAAATTTAACATCACTTAAACTGGGTGGGTGCACACGGCAATTTTAGTTGAGCAACTTTTTAGTTTATGTGAGAGAGAGGCAAGCATGATGGATCCCTTTAAATCGTCCTTTCCTCTGTCTTCCATAAACTCAAAAGTTGCTCAACTAAAACTCCCGTGTGTGAAGCCAGTTTTATTATGCTTTAAAAAAAAAACATTAGCCAAATTCGCAATATCGCGCAAATGGTCTTGCATTGTAGCATTTGGAATGGTATAGTATATTTTTACTCTACGCAGATATGCTCTATCTACATTTGTGTATGTACATACATATATTCCACATATGCAACACTTAAATGCAAACTGACATCTGAAAATAAAAACATTTATTGCTTACCTGTCCCACTGTATATTTATATACCGCGCTAAATTGTCAATGTCATTTAAAATGAATGAACACAATTTTAAAAAAATGTATATTAAAGAAAATAAAACTTTAATAAATTGCATAAAATCAAATCGGCATAATTAAAGAAACCGACTAATATATGTATGTACATATTTATGTATAAAAAATAATCTGTAACTGGAAAAAATTTGACAAGTTCAAGTTGAAACAATAATACGTGTATTAAATACATTTTATATTTACGAGTATTATTACATAGTCAATTTAATTGTTCTTTGCTGCAACTTTGATACGAGTAGCCTATTAAAAAAATGCGATTTCAAAAATCATTTTAACATTTGCTAATTTATTTTGCTTTCATTGTAAATGTATAATTGCTGCAAAGTTCTATTTATTTTTTTTTTTTTAATGGGGCAAACATGTTTATTTCTAAATTAAATTATAAATAAAGTCATTGTTATAATTTGTTGTAAGTTTAAATTTACAATAAATGCAATAATTATGCTTTAAGCCTAGTACTCTGTTCAAAGTTGTGAAACAATTTTCAGCACCATTGATTATTTCGCGTGAAAAATTTGGCATGTAGTAAATGTAGCCAAACTCAGGTTTTTTTTATAAATTTCTTACTTTTATTGCTTGAAAGTATGCAACATTGTTAAAATTCCTTGCGAAAAAAGCACTGCTCATATTGTTTCGCAGGTAAACTAAAATGATGCCAGAATAATTTTGCATGGAAAGACATGATTTTACGTGTTTTTCAAAACAAGAACAGAGTACTACTTTTGCGAATTTAATTCGAAAATATTTCATACCAAATACTTTTATATGTAGTTTGACAGCATTTCGCACGAAATTGCGAACAGAGTACCAGGCTTTAAGCAAAAATTTTAAAAAATACACTGCGAAAAGTTCAAGAATAAGTATAAACGTACGCTATATGTATATAAGTTCACCCAAACCCCCAAACGGCAATACTGGCACATTTTGTTTTGGCCTCTTCTGCCAGAATCAGAATCTTTTTATTAGGATATATAATAATAATAATATAATTTTGTTGTACAGTGTAATTGTGCATTAAGGCCGGGGCACAATGAATCCGTCATACGTTAAACTTCGCCTTTTTCAACTGACATTAACGCAACGACTGGAAGGTTGGCATAACGACTACTTTGTTGACGGAAGTTTCAATAGGTTGATTCTCCATTTTATTTATTTTTTTATTTAAATAGTTTATTTCTTTTGCTTAATTTTATTTTTGCTGCCACAAAACACTAAGACCTAAATCAGAACATACCAAAAAACCAATCAAACTACTTAACGTACGTAAAAAGTAAAAAGTTTACCAATTTTTGTACTTTGCGTTGACGGACACGTACTGAATGTAACAGACCATGTATTTCAACTTAGTTGCCAGTTGAAAAAGGCAAAGTTTAACGCATGACGGATTCATTGTGTCCCGGCCTTTACATTTTTACACTTCACAAAAAAACATACATTTGCATAGAATTCTGAGCCCTGGTTATGACTAATGTGTACTATTTTTTTTTTTTTTTTTTAATCTTATAAATGTATGAACTTTCTTTTTTTTAATGTTTTGAATGTTTCAAATGCAAAAATAGTTTTTTTCTTCTTCATTCTTGAAAATCTTGTACGATTTAAAATTACAAAAAAAAAAATTTATGCTGAAAATCCTCAAAAGTCTAATGAAACTGCTTATGGACTTCAGTGTACTTGTTTATTTTTTTTATTTCCCTGCTTTAAGGGGCATCTCGTGCACGACAAACAAGTGTTAAATTTTTAATGATTTTTTTTGCATCGAAAATAAATTTAGAAAAATTTTTAAATAAACTCTTTTTAATACATTAAATTAATCAGATATTGGACGCAAACACTTTTTGTGACTCAATCATGTTAAAAAATAATTTCACCCAATAAAATTTTTATAAAAATATTATTCATATTTAACGTGTAAGTTGTGAAAGCAAGCGACTTGTCTAGAAAATAAATACAGGCAAATCCCGGTATAACGAACGAAAATGAACTAACAAACGTAAATGTAAATATCACAAAATATTTACTGAATAGAACATGTATAAGATAAATATATGTATGCATATAATTCATAGTTTGGATGAAAGAAAGAAGAAAATATGTCAGTACTTTAGTCAAAAGGACCTTAAATAATATACTAAAAGTACCAAATATCATATTCTTAAAAATCTTATTTTTAAGTTTTAAAATTAGTGTTCCAGATTACGCATTCTTGCAGGAATCATATTTAAACATGAGTTTTACAAAAAAAAAATCCAACTAAGCCGTTTCATTGATATAAACTCTAGAAAAAAAAACTGGCAACACTGCTTGCCATTTTCAATAAAAAAAAATAAAGATCAGTGATTCCTGCAGTTCATAAAGTATATATGTACATATGTATGTAGAATCTCCCATGATTTTTTCTCACTCCAAATGCGATAATGCCCATTGAACCAGAAACGAGAATCCAGCTAAACAGAATTTTGATGTGAATTTGAATGAATTTCTATAGATACTCCGGTGCTGAGCCGCAACTTTTTTATTTTAAATTTGCATAATATACCAACTTTGTTTCTTCGAAACCTAACTGAGCACAAGAGATAATGGGAGGCGTAGTCGGAAGTCTAAACACACCAACCACGATAACGGGGAATCTAGTTGTCAGATCTGACAGCCGTAGGACATTTATTTACTTTAAAGTCTTTAAAACACATAAATACTTTTTTATCAGCGCCCAAAATGGTTTAAAATATTATTATGGCACAGCAATTTATTTTTATGTATTTAACAAACAAACATTAATTGGAAAGAAACAAAAAAATCTTAGCCATAAGTACTAAAACAAAATTACATTTGAGCAAACATACTTATTTCGCAATAACAATATATTATTCAAAAGTGCCGCCTCACAGTGACGTGAAATGAAATGAAATACAATGACAGACTTTGAATTGAATGCAAAATCACCACGCAAATTTTTTGATTTGAAATCATATTATATCGTGTTGAATTAAAGTTTAAATCATGATGGTATATATTTGGTGTGTATCTAAAGAATATTTAAGGTTGTTGTGGCTGCAGCTGTAAGCTCGTTGACTACCACGTGATGAGTTTTGAGTTCAAATCTTGGCCAAGGAAATCAATTACAGGCAACTCCCGGTATAACGAACGATACAGTGTCAAGGCTATTCGTTATGTCGAAAAATTCGTTAAATCGCATTTTTGAAGTGTTATTTTAATTATTATTATTGTAGACAGGATACAATACAATAAAAAGAATGAGGGCAGTTTGTTTTTATATGAGGTAACACTACCACATTTTTATTTGCATTTACATTGGTGCTGTAGATGTTGTTTAATAGTTTTTGCCGTTCGTTATACAGAGCACACATTTATCAAAACATTCGCTATATTTTATTTATTTATTTTATTTTTTTAAATATTTCTTTATCATTCATTATATCCAGTATAAAATTAGAGTAGCATTCGCTATATAAATTTGTTAATGTAAAAAATTTCGTCGTTCGTTATATCGGATTTTCGTTAAAGCGGGAATCGTTTTACCGAAATTTGCCTGTATATATATACAAACATATTCTCTGATGCCTGTTCCAATTTACACACATTAAAGTTAAATAATTAATAAAATACAATGACTACATTAAATTTTTTTCATTCAACATGGTTCTTTGTGTTATTTCAGTATCGAGCTTACGTTGTTACAACTTGAAATAACTTTGATTCGAAATGATTCTGGATTAATGTTAAACCAACATGAAATAAAGTTATTTAAAAATTAAAAATTTTCTTTGAAGATTACTGTAAATCATGTTAGATTCACATGAAACACATATGAAGCAAAATCCTTGCCGAAAAAGGTCAAATAAACCTTGTTGACGTAGATTTTAAGTTGAATATTTTCTGTGTGTAGATATTTTCTAGTATACATTAGTGTCCTTGATAATGTATATCACAGCGCTTGTCCTTCGTCGGTATTTGTAGTAATGAATTGTCGGCGAAGTAAAATATTTATATGTCTAATAAACTGGCTACATAATAGCTTTAATTAATATAAAGGGTCCGCCAGATAACTTTTTTTTTGAAAATGGTATAAGAAAAAATACTGAAGCTACGGCTGTGTGGCACGTAGCGCCGTCCTGTTGAAACCAAATGTTGCCAATATCCTCCTCTTCAATTTTTGTGAACAAAAATTCGTTCAACATGGCCCGATAACGATCGCCATTGACTGTAACGGCCACTCCTTGCTCATTTTCGAAAAAATGGCCCAATTATGCCTCTGGACCAAAATCCGCACCAAACAGTGACTCGTTTTGGGTGCGTCGGCTTTTCAATGTATGCGTGCGGGTTTTCTGTGCCCCAAATGCGACAATTTTGCTTGTTTACATACCCGCCAAGATCAAAATTAGCTTCATCTGAAAAGATGATTTTTTTTTTTTGGCAAAATCGGCATCTTCTGTAAGTCGATCGCAGGCCCACTTAGCGAAGCGAAAACGCATTGGATGGTCAGTTGGCTCGTTCAGCGGAAGGATAAAACTAATTATCTGTCAAATCAGACATGAGCTAAGTGTTACCATTCACGAAATAAGCACTAGTTGAAAAAAAAACGTTAGATGGCGGAATTAAAAAAAAACACTACAGAAGAGTTGTAAAATTACTTAAGGTTAATAATATAATACTTCACCATCTGTTATATCGCTATTACATTCTAGGCAGACGATATATGATGTATATGATAAATAATTATTCCCAAATAAATATTTCATCATTCATACTACTGTTTATAAAAATACAAAGACGAAATCTTATATGTACATATACAGTGGGGAGCATGTTTGTATTTTTTGCATTTGCAGTCGCATAAAAATAGTAATGATGCGATTTAATTTTTGTTTTTTTAATTATATTTATTGATCAGTTGCTAACATAAATTCTTTTAAGACAAAACAAAAAACTTCATATTCAAAGAAGAAACAAAATAAAATTAAAATAACTCTTATGTACGCACTTTTGCACCTTCAGACAACATTTAAAACATGTTGTATTTTTAGTACTTGATCCATGTCCCTTTATTGTTTAATGCACTATTAATGCATTTAAGCATACTTTTAACCAATTTCTGGATAATTTTGCATGGAATTTTCTGCCACTCCAGCTGCACGCATAGCCACAACTCGATTCAGATAGATGGAGCCGTTCGATATTGTGCCAACCATATTATCACAATAGGCCTCGAATTCTCAATTGGATTTAGGTCGCTTCTTTGCGGAGGCCACTGCAAACTCGGCCTTAGTTGTTGTATAGTCTTAGCTATTGTGCTAGTGCCATCACCTTATTGCACCATCGCATTGATAAAGTGAATAAGGACATTCATCAAGGAATGTGTACATACAAACTTATGTTGTCATATTAAAATAAAAAAATCGCGGGAATCCCTCACAAATTTCCCAGGATTTCTTTTCCGTAAAATGCTTGGGAAATCCCGTATGAAAAACACTAGTAAATAGCTTTTAAAATAATCAAATTCTTTTAATTAATTGAATTTTTCATAGATCTGTACCATTCAAATTTCTGGGAGCACCATTTTGTGGAAGGAAAGATAGAAGTACAATTCAACATGGTAATCATAAATTTTCCATGCAAACAATAAATGAAGAAAAGTTTTTATTAATAAGTGCTAAAAAAGTTAATTTTTTTTTCATATTTAACTTGCAAAATAAAAGCCTGCTGAGTATTGCACGATTCCTCAAACCGTTATCGAATGGTTCGAATGGTTCTATTACAACTCTCGCAATGGCTCATATAAGTTTAACATTGAAAGGCCGCATACGATTCTTGAATGTTCTTCATAAAAGATTTGTAATATAATCTCTAAATAAATCTCAAATGATTGCATCTACGAGTAATAAAAGCGCTTTCTCCCGTGCGAAGCATCTTCCGCGATTAAAAATAGGCGCTCGTGTGCAATTAAAAATGCTTTGCATACGATTCACAATAGTCTATTCTGCGATTGAAAAGGCTAGCTGGGTATTTACGTAATTCGTAGAATTTTCCTAATCATGTCATACCTATAAACTTTATCGAAAGGCTTTCACATGTTTATTTTCTTGAATCTTCATGTCGTTACCTTAATATAGAAAAGCCCTAACTTATTTATTTTTAAATCGAATTTTTTGTATATTTCGTTAGAAGAATATCTAATGTAATTAAAACTGCAAAAATCTCGGTTTCAAAACAAATAATGAGTTAGGGCCTTTCTATATTAAGGTAACGATATACGTGTTTAGATACATACATACATTTGTACCACATACATACATACATGTGTCCTCATGTATAATTTTTTTATTTTCTAATTTCCTTCACTGCATAACTACATACATATAAACACCTGTTATTTTCTTATTATCAATTATTTTCTTTATACCTAGCACATTTATTAAAAATCTTGAGTGTTAAGATAACAAAAACAACAACAAAAAATTTAAGGAAATTTTAATGATAAACCATCAACATCTTAAATAAATTAAGAATAATGAAAATAAAAATATGTACACACAGAGAGCAAAAATAAGTTAACAGAATATAATTAACATGAAAAAAAAATGCAATAAACACGAGAATAAAATTGGCAATCATTTAAGAACGGAAAATACTGTAAAGAAATTTCCACAAAAACAAAATTGTTTTCTAAAAATATATCTCTAGTGAAAAAAAGAACACTAATTTCATATAAAGCAGTTTGAGAGCATGGTCGAATATTAATGTATGCTAAACAGTACAGTTTGTTTTTCAAACGAAAATGCTAGGGCTCAGGGAGGGGTGCCCTTAATCTTTTGGTTCATCTACCCCTGGCGATAATTTTCTATCATTAATACATTATACGTCGTACGTTATATGTACGTCTCCTTGTCCAACTGACATTCAAAGAGATTGACATAATGACCACTTTATTAAATTTATTATTATATTTCACGTGGTTCGGCGTAACCGATTTTTACGAAACTTACCACACAAACTTTCATTTAAAATAAATAGAGACGAGTTGTTAACCTCCTCCTTTTTTTGAAGTCGGTTAAAAAATGGGCGGAGGGAGTGACGCCCATTAAAATTTAATATTTTGTTTTACGTGCTTCTATTTTACCGATTTTTATAAAATTGAACACATACCCAGAGTTCTAAAAAGCACACAATCTTGCATTGAAAAAATGGGCGGATGCACGCCCATTAAAATTTAATTTTATATATCACGTACTTCTTCTTAACCAACAGATTCTAATTTTTTTTTTAAAGAAATTTACTTTCTATTTATTTGTTTACTTGTATTTTATTTTATTTTTGCTGCCATAAAAGCCTGTCAAACTACTCAACGTACATTAAAAGTTGTCCAAGTTTATTACTTTGCGTTGACGGAGACGTGCGAAATGTCACAAAGCCAAAAAGAAAACATCTATTTGAACTTATGCCGAATACACACTGTCATTTTGTGACATGTTAATAGTGCGTACTACATAGTCTCAACGTTTGCCATTTCCGATATTTTTCATTGTGTGGCAGGCATTGTTTTTCATATAAAAAACATAATGTGAACGGCGTTGCACATATTTTGAAAATGGCAACACAAGAAATGCCAGATGTGCACTCGGCGACTTGTAAAGTATGGCGGGTTCTATGTGCCTTGGCCTTAAATCTCTCTACAGTTTTCAAAACATAAAAAAGTAATTTACATTATAAACTTTTATCAACTGCTGTTTTAATACAAAAGTAACTATGAACGTGGTAGAGACGACCATAAATTATTCGATTAGATTATATTACAAAAAACAGATAGGGACTTATTGTCAATGATGTCAGACACCAAAATTTTTACAACTAACTCACCACTTTTTCGCGCTACAAAAATTTTGTTTTACCCCAAAACAGAGATTACATACCTGAAAATTATAGGAGAGTTTTTTTAATACATACATATGTAGTTTGATAAATTTCATTTGCTCATTCCGAATTTAAACTTTGCCACCTTGTAGCTTTGCCACTCGCGAGCCGCCATATTGGGAAAAAGGCGCCTAGAAATAAATTATTATCAAAGATTCAACTACTTTATACTGCATTTTGTTTTTTAACTTAACTTTAAAGTTGATTGCTAAAAAAAAGAACTCGTCGTTCAAAAATATTTTTAAGAAACAATAAATTAATTGTTTAGTAAAATATTCCCCGTCAAAAATACTTGTTTGGCAACACTGTTTTCTTGCGGAGTAGACCAAACTTACACACGACCAAACTGTGTTTTAGTATTGTGAGCCACAACTTTTTTTTAGGTGTTTTTTAGTTGAAATTGTCATCGCGTTGCCAACTTAAAATATCAAATCTGAAAGAAACAAAACACAAAGTTTTAGAAAAAGTATTGTTTTTAGTGTTTTAGTTCAAAGAAATCATACCAAATGGATAAAAATATGTGTAGATTCATTTTATGACTTCGAAAACGAAGTCTCAATTAAAGATGTGCTACGTATCAGAAGAAAAATTCGTGCTAATTCCAACCCTTTTCAACTACCCAATGCAAGGTAAAATAGGGAACGAATTCTTTAAAAAATAATTTTTGAAGGTTTTTAGTTATTTCCGGCAGAACAAAAAAAAAAACGTTTTGCTATTTTTTGGATCACCTAAAACCATATTTAAAGAAATCTTTATATGTGCCCGGTATACCAACGATACTGAAAAATTTGTATTAAGCATAACTATTATTTCTAGTTACGATTTTTCCATTTTTTCTGCCTTTTGTTTCGCACCAACGTATAACTAAAAAAACCCAACCACAGACCCAACTACTAAAAAGTAGTTGTCTATACTCATCGTTTTTCTCAACCAAATTTACGCAGAGTTGTAAATGACAGTACCAAAACACAACTGAAAAGTCAACTGTTAATTTAGTGGAGAACGGCAATGCAAATTTATCAATCCCAACCAAACTATTTTAAAAGTTGGAAACCGTGATAGGGGCATAATTGAACTTCTCACTTGTTTAAATTAAAGTTTAACATAATTTAATTGTGTTAAGAAATTTTTGGGTAAAAATTGCTTGATGACCTTACCCCTCAATTATCAACTTCAATGTATTTTTAAGTAACAATTAATATTTTACTGAACAAGTAAAATATTAATTTTGGCAAAAAGTGCGATAACAATATTACACTTTAATTCAACAATTCCCATAAAAAGCACAAAATATTTTTCGCTTGACCTTAAAGTTACCATTTATGGAAAGGCAATAAATATTTATCATATCATAAAAACTTTACATACATACAAGTAAAATGATAATAATGTTACAGTAATTGCAAATCGAAGTGATAAGATAAATTACAGGGCAAAAATTTCTAAAAAAAAAAATAATCCCAAGGCATGAAACAAACTAATCAGCAAACTGTTCTAGCTACAAAAAGAATCCATTTTTTCATATATGGAGCATGATTCTCAATTAACAGGGTTGATAGCTTGATTATCTAATCAAGGTTTCGTACTAATCACATTAATAATCGGTTAATTGTGTTATGAGTAGCAGATTTTTCACATTAGCGCCCCTGACGTAAAATAATTTCTCAATATATACTATGTAGGAGTAGGTACATTTTGCATTTGAGACAAGATAAATAATTAAACACATAAATCAGGGTTTTTTATATAGAGGTATAAATAAAATTTTAAGTTGGCAACACTTTTTTAACTGGCGGCCATTTTGTTAGCTGACGCCTGAACAACACTTTCAAATTGTGCAAATTTTTTTTTTAAATCATGGTTCTGTTCGAAATAAGTATGGCGCATTTTACGGTCAAAATATTCGTCCATAAGAGCAATTCATTTGATTAACTATGGAACGTTTTTGCACCACGTTTACTCTAAATGATAATACGCATCCACATAAACGTCGTACGTAGCGTAGAAGAAGACCCGAATCAGTCTATAAAGCCTATAATCAGGATATGCAGCCATGATTACTGACCCTTTCGTTCATCAATTGAACGACAATGATGTGCAGTTGCTGTGGTTTCAACAAGACGGCGTAACATGTCACACAGTTTGTGCCACATTTGATTTATTGAACGAAACGTTTAGTCACGTTTCGGACCGGTGAATTGGCCTCCAAGATCGTGCGATTTGACGCTGCTACACTATATTCTGTGGGGTTATGTGAAGTCGCTTGAAGGGCAACATTCGCCGCGTTATTGCAGATATACGGCCACAAATGTTGGAAAAGTAACCGGAAATTCGACCGTGGCGGTCATATGCCAGAAGTCATATGCCCGAAAATTATCTTTGACATAAAGTAAATTTCATGTCCATTTAAAAAATTCATCTTTGTTTTATTCCATTTCAAAGTTCTATACCTCTATAAAAATTCAGTAAATTTTGTTAAATTTTATTAATCGAATAATTTCTGAACACATCCATATGCACATACCTTTTATACATCTGAGACGGGATAAATAATTAAACCATTAAAATATATGTTAAAGTACGAGGGTGGATCATTAACTCAGTGTCTTTTTGAATTTCCCGCCTCTTGATTGAAATGGCAACACTGCTCCTGTCAAGAGGCAGCTGTCAGTTGACTCCTGTCCAAAATTGAACAAGCTATGTCATTTAGTTTATGTTTGGCAGCCGTTGATAACAGACTACCTCGCCTTTTGAGAAGAAAATGGGAAAAAGTGAATTTCGTGTGCTCATTAAAATTTTTTTTTTGCGAAAAAAAAGCGTCAATCAAACCAAGGAAAAGATCGATAAATACTATGGGGACTCTGCACCACCGATTTCATTGGTAAAAAAAGTGGTTTACTGACTTTCGTTGTGGTCGCACAAGTACAAATGACGCTGAATTTTCTGGACGGCCATTTGAGGTCAGTACACCCGAAAATGTTGAAAAAATCCACGATATGGTGTTGGCCGATCGAAGAGTAAATGTCCGTGAGATTGTTGATGCCATAGGCATTTCATATGGCAGTGTGGTTTCGATTTTAAATGATCAGCTGGGTTTAAGCAAGTTGTCTGCAAGATGGGTGCCGCGTTTGCTCTCAATTGACCGTAAACGTAAACGTGTGACAACTTCAAAGAATTGTTTGGAGTTGTTTAAACGCAATCCCAATCAGTTTTTGCGGCGTTTTGTAACTGTGGATGAAACATGGATCCATTAATGTTCTCCGGAGACCAAGCAGCAGTATAAACCTGGTACGAAGAAGGTCAAGGTGAGTTTGTCGGTCAATAAAGTGATGGCAACAGTTTTTTGGAATGCACATCGATTTAGCTCCAACGATGAAATTATTGACCAAACAAGGACCTCGAAATATTTTTTTTTTGGAAGGGATAAAAAACTGGAGAAATGTTGGACTAAGTGTATTGAGTTAGAAGGAGATTATGTTGAAAAATAAATTTTTATTTGCAAAAAAACTGTTTCATTCAAAAAGTCACGGACTTATTGATTTTATAAAATTTTGTTTAAGCAACTACAAACTCAACCGTTATTTAAGTTGTGAATGGCAATATCAATATGTAAGTTGGGTTGACCCTCAAACAACCAAACTGAGATGAGTTAAGTTGAGAACGATAGTAGGGGGCTTAATTACTGTTGACTATAAAGCTCTAAATAAAATACAAATTCCAAAATCGTTTAATGAAAGCAGTTAAAAAGTTAAATATAAAAATAAATATGTACTGACTTGATAAAAATACAACGATTTGGTAAGCGGCATAAAAATTAATTAGAAGAGAAGGGAAGGGGTTATTTCTCGAGATACTTATACATATGTATGTATATATTTTTTACACCACGGACCCGTAATTCAGCAATAGTTTATTATGCCAGAGAGCAAATTGAATTTAATTTGAGCGATATGATTTTATAATTTTTCTACATACCTAATCATATAAAAAAAATTATAATGTTATTAATTAAAATCTTATTTGTATGTATGTATGTTAACATTTAGTTCTTAAAATGTGTAGGTAGCTGTTTTTCTATTTAACTAATTTATTTAGAAAAAAAAAAACGTTCTCTTCAGTTGAGAAATTTAATTTAATTTTTAACAAAAAACATCCAAATACAGAATCTTGTGTGTGAACGAATTGAACAACGACTACTAAAATGCTACACTATGGGGCTATAATAAATAGATGCTGATGTTTTGCTGCGACTTCTAGTCGATGATCATGAAGATATTTAAAATTTTGCACAGAATTTATAGAACAAAAAACGTACATACATACATACATATGTATGTGTTCTCAAAGCTTAATGAAAAAATTTTCTTTAGAGTGTAATTTAGTCATAAACGAGTAACGAGCCACTGCGGTGATATTTAACGGGTGTTGGAAAGAATTATAAACGAATTATAAAAAAAAATAACGAAAACGAAAAAATCTTTTCTGTAGAAGAATTTCAATAAAATTTTTTTAAAGATTAGCAAATCTACTTACTTACTTACTACCCGTCTTTAAACCCGAAAAAAAATTGCAGGTGGTGGATCTGTTTCAAATCATTGTAAAATAATTTAAAATAAAAGTTTTGAAAATTTCAACGAATATAAATACATATATCGATTCAGTTCAAAAATAATAAGCATTAAAATTTTTAAATAAATATCATAACCTCATAACCATAATTACGAAATTGGAAAAGAAGAAGATCTTCAAGACAATTTGAGAGAGCGACACAAATTAATGAGAGAGCTAGAGCTTTATGGAAAATTGTGGTTCAACGCGGGATTTCGAAAACTGCATTCAATTTAATTAAAATACTTAAAACTTTTTGCAATTATATAATAATTTTAATTGTTTTACATTCTAAAATAAAATAAAAAAAAACAACATAATAAACGAACAACGATATCCAATGAAGAGAAAATCTCTGATAAATGAGTATATTCAAAACAAAAAACAACGACATTTTCAAAAAAGAGAAAGAATATATATAGATTTTTAACATCATTTTGGAAGAAACAACGTGAAACAATTCAAAATATTTAAAATAAAATTTAGAAAAAGAAATAAATAATAAATTATATGTTTCCTCCTCAAAGTTTAAATTAAGAATTTACAGCGAATGTAAATTTATGATATAATAAATTTGTTTAATTTGAAAATTCATTAAAACATACATTTGAATTTCTTTGAATTTTCGTTTAGTTATAAAATTATATAGAAGTCATTAACATTTTTAAGCTGAATATATACTGTTTTTAATCGGGGTTTTTTTTTGAAATTTTACTTTGTAAGAAAAATAACAAACGATAAACGTTTTTCGGTGAAAAATTTATAAGCTTTGCAGATTACTTAATTAAAAAAGAAAACTTAAAAATAAAAATAAAAAGTAATGGACATCATCAATATCCATAAGCTGAAATCTCTAATTCTAAACTTAAATATTGAGAATCAAAGATTTAAAATGTGTACAAAAGCAATTACGTATTTTCTATAATACATCAAATAAGTAAATTTTATTTTAAAGAAAGCCTTTATTTATTATTAATTGTTGTTAAATTTATTTTATTTGTTTGTTAAACTTGTTGGTTACACTTAATATTTACAAAAAAAAAAAATAGGAAATAAGAAAACTTTTAAACTAAAACATTTCAATTTAAACAATTTAATAAATATAAAAAGAATTTAAATAATAATATTATGATTACGTGGGCTTTGACAACTTTATACTTGGTCAAAGTTGGCCAAATTTTAGAAAATTTTAAAGGTCAACCACTATTTCAAAAAACAAAAAAAGTGTTCACAAATCACAATAAATTGCTTGTGTTAAAACCACCTGAAAAAGACTGTCAATACATTTGATAAATAAACTTACAACGAAAGCTTTAAACAACGACAACATTTTTCTCAAAACGATTTAAACGAACACACCTAATAACGAATCTTAAATAAATATTACAAAAAAACAAAACGAAAGCAAAGCTAAAACAATAACGTGTCATAAACTAAAAAAATAAATAAAATACTTTTAAATTACAGGCATAAATATTATATAAAAAAATTAAAAAAAATCTTGACTAAAGTAAGATATTTTATACAAAATTTTACGATATTTTTGTTTTTGTAAAATATATAAAAAATATTTGACTGCTCTTTTTAATTTTTAAACTAGATTTAGCAAAGCAAGTGAATTTTTTGTTGTTAAGCTTTAAGAAATATATAATTTAAGCAAAAAATCTTTTCCAAGAAAAGTTTACTCTTAACATTATTTATTTAAAAAATTTAATGTATTCATGCAAAACTTAAGACATATTTTTAAATTTAATTTAACCAAATAACAAAAAGACGCTAAAATTATTGTTTTTGTTTTTAATATAAATGTTTAAAAACTACTACTCACATACATACACATACATATATTTATAAGTTGCATACTCTGAACTAGTCATTTACATACATATTTCTTAACATTAACCGCCCACCCAAATATTAAGATTAAGATAATTGTTAACATAGTTTTATAAGTACATACATACATATTTTGTAAAAATAGGCTATATGAAAAATTTAAATATAAAACAATACCACCAAGCGTATCTTCCCTTCGAAATACCAGCCAACTCTCAACACCAACGTCAATTACAAAGTCAAACAACGTTATTACATCCCTACAATTGTTCAGCTGACACTATACCCAGCACCAATCAAAAATTTACTAACATAAGTAACTCGTATAATTTTCTACCAACAACCGCAACAAATTACGCTGGCTGTAAAACTTTTAATAACAATTTTACGTTTGATAACAATCATACCCTATTATCATCAGCAACACCACCTACGCTTGGCGGTTACTTGGCAAACCAGCAACAGCAACGTTTGCAGCATCAGCAGCAGCAACAACAACAACAGCTGCTACATCAAAACTATAATCAACATACACCAACAGGCCAACAAATCGGCAATATGTTGAGCTTAAATCAAACGAATACTTTTAATTATAATTTTCATTTCAATGCCGATGACAATGGCAACAGTAATGCCAACAACAATTGTAATTTAATTACTAATACCAGCAAACGTAACAACAACAACAACAACAAAAGCAACTGCAATCGTAATACAAACAATAATAGCAATAGCAATAATAACCACCATAATAGTAGAGCTCTCTCTCGTCCGCAAAGACCAAACTCTCTTAACATTTCGTCAATGGCAACACCTTCTTACTCTTCCTATTCGACGGCTTCAATTAGCCATGAATCCTCCGCATGTCATTCGGCACCAACATGTGCATGCAATTACGCTCCAAATTATTTTTATAACAATAATAATAGTAATCAACGTGAAAATATATTTCATATTCCCACAAGTCAACAGCAGCAGCAACAATTGCTGCAGAATTATAATAATCATAATTACAATTTAACACAACATCAACAGCAAAACTGCAATAATTATCAAACTAATCAACAACAGCAATTGCAACAATTTCAAATTTTACAACAACAATTAAAGCAGCAACAACACCAACAGCAATTGCAAGTAAATAATAATAACAATTGCAATATAACATCACGACCGGCTGTAATGGCCACATCATCTGCTTCCCCGTGCAACAGCACAACTTCCCCGTGTGCCGGCAGCTCTAGCAGGGCTCCAGCTACTTCTTCTGCGCCTGCTTTAAATTCGTCTTCAGATCAATTGACTAATCATTATGATAAACTCACAATGGATGCTGGCGAAATTGCTAATTTCCTTGCCAATGAGCTATTTATGCAACAGGTAGTGTGTGTCGCATTGGATTTATTTGAAATTACTAAAAATCTCAAATCTACAAATTTTATATGAAGAGTTGTAGAGATTATTTTGCTTCTACTTTCTAAATATAAACTATTTTTCTATTATATAAACTATTTTTCTAACCCCCCAGAAAAAAAAAATCAGAACTAATTCCAAAGTTTTGCCATTTTTATTGCATAGAAATCACTACAGGTATTGAATTTAATATTCTAAGGGCCATTATTGCAACTTAAAGTTAGTTAAAAGTAGGATTTTATGGGACGTATAAAAACCTTTCTATTATTGCAAATTGGATTTAACTTAACAGATAGGATAAACTTTCCTGTAATTTATCGCTCACTTTAAGTTAAAGTAAAATTTTTCAAATGCTAAAGTTTTTATACGTTCGATTAAATCCTACTTTTAATAATGGCCCTAAGACTGTTGTTTATATCAAAAATTGTTCTAGGCAACTTTTTAAGTGCATATCATTCTGTTACTTGCATCGCTTTCGTCCTATAACAACCATGTGTTACAAGTTTGTGTATGTACGAGTTCAGGTACTTGATTGAGAGTATTCTTAGCTACATATTAAGTTTGAATAAAAAGAAGATATCACATCTTTTCCAGATGTATTCGGGGGTTTTTTAAATTTTTTATTTATGTTATTTTATTTTTTATTATTATTACAAGTAAAGGCCATGATACACTATCATACAAAGTCGTGCGACCTACGAAAAAGTACAACGCTGGTATGATGGAGTTTATGAAAATTTTCAAAAGACAATAACAATTCATCACGCCAGGGTTATATATTTTCGTAGATCGCACGACTTTGTATGATAGTGTATCACGGCCTTAAATGAGCAAACAGAATTACGGCATAAACATATTCTCCATACAAAGTAGTCAGTAGTTGACAGCGTTTTTTCTTATCCTCTCACATATAAATAAATATTCTCTCAGCAATTCTACCATACTTTCAATAAATTTTCAAAATTTCAAAACTACACAGAAAAATAAACACAAAATAAAATAAAACAAAAATTAGAGAACATTTGAAGTTACTGCCGTAGATTTTATTATAGGCTTTGTTAATTTGACGATTTTTCCTGAAGTTACGAACTTATTCTTTTGATCATTTAAGCTTAACCTATAGTAGGCCTCATTAGTTTTACTTTTCGTTGACGTTCCATGCCGATTTTTTCTGTAGAAAATAGTTTACAATTACTTTTTCCGTGAAAGGAATCAGCTGGCAACTTGTATCTCTGCAATCTTTTCATCATCCAGTGTTATGTAAATGAAAAAAAATCCATCACTTAAAAAAAATCTGTAATTCAAATTAAAAATTTTAGCTTTTAACGAAAAATATCTAATTTTCATATAACCCCAAACTAATACATACGCACTTTTGGCTGTCACTTAACGTTGAATTTCTATTTTCTACAGTTTTGTCCACAACAGAACAGAACGAAAAAAAGCAAAACAAGCCACAAATACAGATTAAAAATTGAACAGCAACAAATCAGCTGATTCATAACAGAACAGAACGTATACAAAGTAATTCTGCCTTGAGGCTCAGTTACCCGACTGTAATGGAATGTAACTGCAACATAGGAAACAGATGATCGATATTTTGGTGTGAAAAGTTAGTTACGTTACATTACGTTTCTACAACAATTTTCATTACTTTATAACCAAACAAATGATTAACACTTCGAAGCAGTCGAAGATCGAAAGTTGCTCATAAAGTGAGCTAAACATTGTTCGAATGCAGTAAATTTACATCCGATCAGTTGACTCGTTCTTGAGCTGTGAGATGTTTACATTCATACACACACATACACACAAACTCACACACCCATACGGGGACATCGTATCGACTCCTAGGACCTCAAAACGCCGAAATATAATGAAAACTCGATTTTCGAAAATTGCGATAAAGTCTGTAACTTCCCACATCGGGAATTTAAAAAGGTTTCAACATTTTCGACAACAACATCTCTCAAACCATTTAACTCAGTTAGATAATCACTCTTATTTCAGTTGTCGACATCGACGTCACTTTAACAATGTACCAATTCACGAGAACAATTTTGTGCTACTGACAATCTATTTCCGTTTCCTAAGGTCTAGAAAATACTCGTAGCATAAACCTGTCAACAGGAGTCAGTTGTTTTCCACAACGGGTACACAAGCCCCAATTTTTTGGAATTGTATTAAAGTTTCGTCGATGTTGACAACTAGAATAGGGGTGAATAAGAAATGCATTATTTTTAAAGCATAAATAATGGGCGTCATTGTAATTGGCGTATTTCGACTTCGACTACGACATTTTGGTCCTAGATTAAAAGAAAAATTTTGCGATGTTCCATTACAAAAGCATCGTAATCGAAGTCGAAATACGGCAACCACGATAAGGGGGAATATAATACATTAAAAATAATTGCGTTTATTCCAGTTGTCAACATCCACATCACGTCAATATAATACCAAAAAATTGAGCTAGTCTACTCGCTCTCGAGAAAAATTTTGTGCCATTGACGGTCTATTTTGTTCCCTAAGGTCTAGAAAAAAAGCATGAGCCTGACAATTGCAGTCAGTTGTTTTCGACAAGGGGCAAACAAAGCCCAATTTTTGGGTATTGTGAATTACTTAATTCGTTATTCGATCATAATAATTATGGAATCCATATATAAACTATGGATTGATTACAGTATCCTTTCCTATTCATTACATTTTCCTTCTGTGTGTTAATACAACGTTTTTCGAATTAATAGTATATACGTTTCCATTATGACCAAATTAAGTTGATTTGAGAAAATCATGTCGAAGTGTTTCCATTATGTGTTGTAAGTGTTTCTATGTTCGAATTTTCGAAATAAATTTGACGTTTGAATTGTTTATTTATTTTTATAACCTAAAAGAAGCACACAAATTTGTTTAATAATAATTTGGAACAGCAAAATAAATAAAACATGTACATAAGAATGGAAAACAACATTGACAATAACTTTCTTTTTCCTTTTTATAAGCAAATAGAGTCTGCCATTTTAATTCGTACTTAAATGTCACTTTTTCGGATTTGTAAGTCATAAATAATGGATGACCCAGAGTTGCATTTGTAATAATAGCAGCAGCGCAGTGTTGCATTGACAAATTCGACTTAATTTGTAGCAAATTAAGCCATTTGAGATAATTTGCTCATATGAAAAATGTATGGCAAATCACTTCGCAAATTACTTACTTTGGGCAAATCAAATGTTTTGAACTAAATCACGTATATGGAAACGTACTATAAGCGATTTGAAAAATAAAACTTTTTTTCCGTAATCGATGCCGATTGATTGATACTGTCGATCAATTATATCTTTGTTTATGATAAACTATGTATTAATAATTTAAAATTTTTTTATGTCTAGAAGTAATTTGTAATTATTAAATATTTGTAATTTTTGGCTAATTCACTTTTTAAACATATCAAAAAAAATAACTAATTTTAGGTTTATGGGACATGACTACGAGTATTTGATATAAAACTTAATTTTCAAAAAGGACAAAATCTTAAAAGCACAAACTCTCATTATTTTTTTTTTATTCCGAATTAACTGTCACAAATTCTTTTCTAATTTGGTATCGTCAATTGGATGGAAAAACAAAAACGGTCAACGAGTGCGTTTAATTAGTTTTAATTAAAATCGCTTCATTGTATTATTTACAATAAAATGACGAACGATAATAAATACACTTGAGTTCATCTTTAAAAATAAAACGTCGTCGAAGTGTGCGCGATTCTTTTCTTTTTGTTTAGTGCTTCTATTTTTATATACAGTAGATTCTGGATAAATTGAAATTCAGAGAATCAGAGGAAAAGTTCAAATAATTGACAGTTCGAATTGACCAGAGTTAACTTTGATAATTATCATGAAAAAAGTTCGTAATTTTCTTTTGAGTGACCGACTTCAATGTGCTTTTATTCAGTGAATCTCGGATTGCGTTGAGATCTGGCAAGAAATCACCACTTGTGTCCTTTTTAAAGGCTACAGGCATTGCATGGAAACTAAAGCAAACGATTTTGTTTTTGGTTGTTTCACATTCACATTGACATTCATATGTATAGAGCAATGTATGTATATAAACTGAAAAACAAATAATACCAAAGTCTGTTGTAAATATTCTGACTAACAACACATAGTTGAACGGAACAGCCAGCCGTTTTCGAAGGCCACTAAACCTTCATCATCAGCGTTCTTTTGTGTTTGGTCCACTGTGTGTGGTATCAGTTGATGTAGATTTCTGCTTTATATACTTAGCATTTTATTGCAAATGGAATATGCGAATTGTTTTGATTCATCGTATTTCAATTTGCTGAAAGCTTTTTTGTATTGTAAGCTCAATTTTACCATCACTATATTTACAACAGTCTTACCATTGTCGTTTTGTTCTTTTTACTAATTATACACATGTTACTTAATTTGCTTATTTTTTGTTCTACTTAAGACAAACTTTTTTGGTTTGTTACTATTAAGTATATTTTTATTTAACTTTTGCCACAGGCCCATGGCTATTAATTTTTAGTTAATTTTAATTATTATTCGAACTCCATTTGTTTCTATATTTGTGATTTGAACGGGCTAAAGTTCGTATCGCTTTTTAAGCCAAATTACAAACCAAAACACAGTGGACCAAACACAAAAGATCGCTGATGATGAAGGTTTAGTGGCCTTCGAAAACGGCTGGCTGTTCCGTTCAACTATGTGTTGTTAGTCAGAATATTTACAACAGACTTTGGTGTTATTTGTTCATTAATAATTATCACATGTAATTTGGCTTAAAAAAGCGATACGAACTTTAGCCCGTTCAAATCACAAATATAGAAACAAATGGAGTTCGAATAATAATTAAAATTAACTTAAAAAAAAATAAAAAAAAAATAATTATATTATTTTTGTTTAATTTTTTTTCTCACATAAAACACAGCACATTAAAATAATTCAAAATATAATGTAAGATTACATTCAATTAATTTTAAATTTCAGAGGTGACTACAGAATTTATTGAATAAACAAACAATTCAAATTGTCGAGAGATTCAAATTAACAAGTTTCAAATTATGAAGAGTCGGCTGAAATAATTTTTTTATTTTCTTCGGAAAAACTAACAAGGAAAATAAATAAATTTAAACATATTAGTTAAAGTGCAGACGCACATATGCATACAAGCCAATAAATAAATACGCTGATAAGAGGTTGGAGCGTAAGTGCCCACGAATTGAACATTTTTCTCAGCATCGACAAATTTTACAATGTTTCCGATTACGAACGCTTATATGTAGCGAAATGGTTTTACATTTAAGCCAGTCAAACGCAAGCCATACCGCAATAGCGAACAATAAAATCACACACATTCTTATGGTCTTTCATTTAGTCGCTAATGAGAAAGTGACGAATAAACTTGTGCAGACATGTACGAATTTTTCGTGGTTTTTTGTTTAGTTTTGTTTTTTTGATAATACTGAACGAAATTAAAGTTCAAATTGAATAAATTTGTGAAAATAGTCGGAATCGACTTTCAGAACCGGAAAGCTTCGAAATATGAAGAAAATTGGATTTTCGAAAATTGCGGCAAAATCAATAACTTCTAATGGCGGATAAATATTCGAAAGATATACATATGTACATTAGGGGTGTAACCAATTTTTTGGCATAGTACCATGAGGTCAACCATGTCCTAGTAACTACTAAAATCATAATCTTTTGTAATTTTTCTCAAAAAAGTTCACGCACCAATTGGTTTTTCTAAACATTTTAAGCACTGACCTGAACTAACAAAAATATTATTTTACATAACCTAAAATTATTTCGAGGCCTTCTTAATGCAATATTGAATATTCATAACTTTATACGGCGTTTTTATTTATTCTTTGTTTTAAATATACATAATATTAATTTTCTTTAACCAAAATGAAAAGAAAATTCCATCGCGTTTGGTGCGTGAACTTTTTTGACCTTAGCGAAAAAATAAATATGCATTCCCTTATAATTTTTATGCTCTATCGGACTGTGCTATGCCAATTTTGATATTTAAAAAAAAATTTAAAAAGTTATATCCCTAATGTACATATCATCCATTCATAACCGCCGAAAAGGCTTAACCGACACATTTTTTGCACCTCGTTTTTTTACGAAAATAGATTATTTACTATCGCAAATGATCGATTTTGGTGAAAAAATAAAGTTCGAAAATTATGTCGCTTAAGCTTTTTTGACGGTTATGGATCGATATATGTGTGTGTGCATGTTAAATTTTAAATTTAACCAAGTACTCACGACTCTAGTAAAAATTGCAATAAATAAAATCAAGGAAATTAATATTCTTAAAAAAATAAAAAAAGAGTATGCAATTGCTGAAAAATAATTTTCACATGGAAGACAATACGATTACCGAAAATATTTTAAAGTTTAATAAATACACTTTCGAAAAAATATTTAATGAACATTTTTCAATAAGGAATAAAGCCAGAATTAGTTTTTACTTTCTGTTCTGTTACGAATCAGCTGACTATTTTTTGTTTATAGAAATCTAATACAAGTCGTTAGTTTTTCTGTTTCGTTCTGTTCTGTTTCGGTTCAACCTCTGAAAATTAAAAAAAATGTTAAGTGACAGCATAAATTAAATAAAAACGGTTTGAAATAAATTGTGTTGCTCTTTTTGAATTAAAAAGAATGAATTTTTACATGAAAAATATTAAATTATATTTAAACATAACAATGGACGATGCAAAACTCATCGCTTTAGTTGAAAACTGCGACCCTTGGGGTACTAAATAGGGGATAAGTTACTACAGAAAAAGTAAGTACTAAAATTTAGAAGCAGAACGGCACAGCACAGAACAGCAACAGAAAGTAAAGACTAATGAAGCCTTAAGATTTACTCAAGAAAGTTTATAATATTCGCTTTTGCTTTTTTATTTTTTTTTTTTTATTTTTCAAATTATTATTCGAAAAATATTAAAGGTACATATTCACAATGGGAATGTTAAAATTTTAATATAGCAGCATTGCTATTATTATTGTGAACAACGAATGAAACACCACACCATACTAATTTATAAAAATAACTTTAGAGCCTGTTTGTCTAATTGCGAACGAACGTTTCGGTCGGACATTTAAATTACAAACAAAAACAAAAAACTCAAATTTGTTTTTGTTTCAAATACTAATGTTCGATCGAAACGTTCGTTCGCATTTTTTTTGTTGCCAGTTTTTTTTATAAAAAAGAGGGAAAGATCGACAAAGCGATTAACAAAAATTTCTTCCGTTCGAACTTATTTAGGTTTCTTTGTTCCAAATTACGGAATTACGGAACAAATAACACAAAAGATAACAATGGCAAGACTGTTGTAAATTAAAGATGATAAATTTGAGCTTTCATAAAAAAGCTTTCAGCAAATTGCAATACGATGAATCGAAACAATTCACATATTCTATTTGCACTAAAAAATATGTATGTACATGAGGCTGAAATTTGCATTGACTGACACCACACTCAGTGGACAAAAAGAAAGACATGGACGCTGATGGTGAAGGTATAGCGGCCTTCGAAAACATCATGTTGTTTTGTTCTGCTAGTGCTTATTAGAATATTTACAACTCAGGATATGTACATATCGATGAGTTCAAGTAATAAAAAAGTCTAAGTATGTACGCCTTTTACTAGATTTAAATTTGTGATCACTTGGTTCACGCATTATCATGCCCATATCCATTATATATCAAATATGTACAAATTTTGTAACTAATTTTGCAATAATTTTGGTAATATTTTGGCCATAATTTGTAATAGCTTTTTCTTTCCAATGATTCAAGAATAACGTCGGATTATTATTAAAGTTAGTGTTGGCTTAAAGCCTGGTACGGAGTTCATACGGAATAACAGGTTCTCATACAAAATGTATGAAAAAAAAATTACGGAAATTCAAATTGGTAAATTTCATAAAGAAATTTCCATTTGCTTGTACGGACTTTCAGCCTGGTACGGAGTTCATACGGAATTTCAGGTTCTCATACAAACTATATGTAAAAAAAAATTATGGAAATCAGGTTGGTAAATTTCATAAAGGAATTTCCATTTGCTAGTACGGAGTTTCATAACAAAAATTAAAAATTTTAAAAACCCCCGACTTTTTTCAGAAAAGATGTTATATCTTCTAAACGACTGGACCGATTTTCTTCAAACATCGCTAAGAACCCTCTCGATCTCGATCATCTTTCAAACAGAAAAAACTAAATGGAAATCGGTCCAGCCATTTGGCCTGTACGTGGACACGGACAGACACACAGACACACACTACAAACTTATAACACCCCTTTTTTAGTCGGGGGTTAAAAAGCAAAATACACGCGATTTTTTAAATTTATTGCCTATCTTAGGGATGTTATAAATATAAGTGGAGACTTTTTTCAGTTAACTGAAACAAAAATTAATGTTCATACTATTGTTTGATTACGGAATTTTTGACATTTCTAATTTTCATCAAATTGTAATTAATTTTTGTGTGCCGTAAATTCAAAAATAAACGAATTTGTGTGTATGCAAACATAATTCTATACAAAAGGCTACACAATTATTTTTCCGTGTAGAAATAAATGAAAATTTACAAACGTGAAATTCCGAAAGAACTCTGTACTGGACTTTAATATGATTTCTACCAGCCGGTTGAGTTCAAATTTTCATAAGTACATACACACATACCTACATAATTACATCTGGATTTTGAAAATACACTAGACTCCGCTTTACTGGAAATAACCATAACCCAATTTTTTTAAGTTATCGGATTTTTTCTCTAAAACGTAGTTTGAATTACTGAAATTTGTTACAGGTAAGCGTACTGCTTAAAATCAGTAAATGTCTAGCCACTTGTATTGACAATATAATAGAAAAATACAATAAAGTACGTAAGAGCGAAAAGGACAAATACATTTTGCCATTTAATTTTTTAACGGACAAAACGTGCCAAATTTTTTCAGCCTTAAGCTATGCAATCGATTTGTAATAAATAAATTTGTCATTGTTTATTTTTTCACTAAAGCGAAGTAAGTTTCATACAAAACGTAGTTGTGAGCTTGCTTTTGGTTTTCAGTAATACGATATTTTCAAAAAAGCGATGTTTCGCTAAAGCGAGGTGAATAAGGCTAGCTGCGCTTAAAATCGGTGCGGGGGTTTGTATCGCTTTCAGTAATCTCTATAGGAGGGCTAGGGATGCAAACAAGACTCAGATAGTTACTCGTATTAAAAATCCTCTAAAGACGAACAATATACAACACTTTTTACGGCACTCTTCTCTCTATTACACTTTTATTAATAAATAGAAAAGTTTATTTTTGTAAGAAAAAGAAATTTATGAAACATGATCATGTAAATTCAGTATTATATTGCTAAATTTTGTTCAAACAAATTGAAAAATAAAATATTTAATTACGATTGTTTTTTTTTTAGCTCGTTTCAATGGAATGCATGCAAACAGGTGTACCCACTCTGACCACTCCCACCCTGACACCTACAACGCTCAAAAGTATAGAAGAATCGTTTATACAGTTAACTAGCGAGCCAATAAATGCACCATATCAGGCAGGATTTATACCACCACCATTGGGTTCCTATGTTGCTACACCAACGAATACAACAGCTAACAGCAGCAACAACAACAACAATAGCACATTAACTACAACAACAACATCAGTTGCTGGTATTTCACCAAATTCAGCATTGAATAATGTGTATTTGGGTGACACTAGTACAGGGGCTAGTTTGCCCGAATACGGGAACATAAACGATACAGAGTCGGAAAACTCTCAGGGATCGTGGACGGCCAATCATTTGAATGAAGAAAATTCTATGGCCACAACAGATACTTGTAAGTTTGTACAAAGTTTAAACATAATAAAAATTATTCTATATATACATATTTGTTTCTTCTCATTATACATATATAGCAAGTGCCGCCACAGATACAACTTCATTTCAAAATGGTCTTCATAGTTTAGGGGTGAACACTCTTAATAATTCAAATTCGTCAACGAATGAATTTACCACTTTGGCTGCTTTGGCTGTGGCGACGGCAGCAGCCAAAATATCCAACGCTGGTAGCCACAACAACAATAATACCTCATCAAGTGCCACTGCAACAATAAATACGCCAACTCGACGTGGCGGCGGACGTCGTCCAGCAACCAACAGCAATATGACACCCGAAGAAGAGGAGAAGAGACGTATACGTCGAGAGCGTAATAAATTGGCGGCCGCCAGGTGCCGCAAGCGTAGAGTAGACCAAACTAATGAACTGACCGAAGAGGTCCAAATGTTGGAAAAGAAACGTGAAGAGTTGCAAAAACAAATCGAGTCACTGAATGGTACCAAACAAGATTTAGAATTTCTGTTAGAAGCACACCGTCCTACCTGTCAAAGAGTTGAAGCGGCAGATATATTATCTGTAAATGCGTTTGAGGGTCTGATGCCTTCCACAATATCGACGCCCAATGACAACATTACTGGAGTAGACACCAGTTTAGCCACAACAGCTAGAAGTATTTCGCCTTTAGATTTGAAACCAGTATTGAATGATCAACTATTAGCTCAAATTAAAGCTGAACCTTTGGACTCAGCCTTAGATTCCAGCTCATCCTTAGATGAGGATGGTCCTCCTTCGCCAAAAAGATTATTATTAAGCAACCACAATCCCATGATACCACCGCCATTACCAAATGTTGCTACGCTCTCAGCTTCTCTGGCGGCCGCTTCAGCCTCGCTTAACACTCCCATAGTGACTACGGCTCCCGTCAGCTTCGGTTCCATGTACTCCAACAATCCATCACTTAGTATTCCATTAATGAAACCAAATTCAAAACAACGACCCAATTCATTGCCAACAATACCAAGAAATTTGGCTCAAAATTTAGGCATACATGTTAATGAAAACAAGGCTCCCACAGATATCAATGGTGTAGCAATACAGACTCCGTCGACGGGTATGTTCAATTTTGATTCTCTAATGGATGGTGGCACAGGTCTAACACCGGTTTCCGGCCCTTTAATTCCCAATTGTTCTTCACAGAACAAACATCCCCTGGAACTGGTGACACCAACCACTGAACCATCTAAGTTGGTAAGTTTATAACAATAAATGTATAACAAGTGGCGAAAGAGGACAAGAGCATAAAAACCTGAGGTGATGAGGAGAGAGTGCAAACGAAGCTGGTCTTAAAAAAACAATTAAGCTATTAAAAAAGGTAATTGATCGAAAACCAACCTACTTTCTGAAAGTATGCGTATTTTTTTTAACTAAATAATGATTTGTTTAAAATTTAAAGATAAAGAAATGTTTTTTTATTATTATTATAAACTACTATTAAGCAAATTTCCTAGATACGTTTAATTAAAATTTTGTAAGATCTTTTTTAATTGTAATAATATTGTGAACACAAAAGGAAAACAATTGCAACAATCCTTTAAAAGATTAAAAATAAAAACGTTAATTTAGTATATCATTTTTTTTTAACTCTATCTATGTCAAGAAAAAAGAAAATAAAGCAGACGACAGACAATTAATCAGAATGCAAGAACTTAATTTTTTTACCATATATTTTTAATCTGTATTATTATATGTAATTATGTATTTGATTATTTGAAACAAGTAACCATAAAAAAATTATTTGAATGAATTAATGTTTATACTTTTTTCTACATACATAAATGTATTATTAAGCGGCAAAATCACTAGCATTGCAGAATATTCTTTTTGTAACGAATTACATATTTAAAACAAAACCCGACTTCATTTTTTCAACTAATTTGCTCATTATTATTTGGATGTTCTTTTATTATATTTTCATATTAATTTTACTTTTTTTTTTAAATTTGTTTCCCTATGTGCAATTAAAGATTTATTTAATAATTATAATTTTTATTTAAAATAAATTAAAAAATTAATACAAAACATGGTTTTTATTAATTACATAACTAACAATTTAAAAATAATAAATTTGTAATAATAATAATAAAAATAATAAAAAAAAGCCAGGCGTTGTGATATTTATAAATAAAATATAAAAAAAAACTTTAAAAAATAATAGGTATAATTCATGGTTATTTTGCTTTTTTACAAAAAATTTTCTTTTAACAAAAAATATGGCCTTTTATAATTGAAAAAAGAACAAATAAAATTACTTTAAATAAAAACATTGATAATGACAGCCTTATGCAATTATTTTAGTATTCATATTTACATAAAAATTTGGTATTGTATATATTTTTTGCTTACATCTCAAAAGAAACGTAATATATTTATACATACATACAGTATATTGGAAGCTTGATACAACACAAAAATTAAAACTGCATATATATTTAAAAAATATTCACAAAAATTAAAAATATGCTGTTTAGTATTTAATGTAAAACAAACAAAAATTCATCAAAAGCAATTTTCAAATCTGAAAACAAGTGGTAAAATTTTTAGCTTTACTCAACTAATAACTAACGAACATGGTGAAAAATATACCTATAAAATTATTGAAATGAACAAAATCATATTTTTTAAATAAAATTATATTTATAAATTGAACACAAAATAAACGATTTGAGAATGTCCAAAAATTAAACAAAAAGATAATAATAATAAATAAATGCAATACGTTTAAATATAATATAAATAGGAATAAAAACATTTTTAAAACAAACACCAAATGATTTCAAAAATGAAGAATAACGATTTAAAAATAAAACTCAAAAACTATATAAATTTGTATGAACATTTACTGAAATAAATTAAGAACAAATGGTATGTAAAATAACTTTATTTGCAAAATTTTCACATCAGTTTAAAATAAGGTTAATTATTTTTGTAAGCAAAAAGTAATCCAATAACTTTTTTCAAATTATAAGTACTTTGAACTAAGGAGTAAGTACATTTTTTTGCATTCTAGTAAGAAAAGTTTTCGTTACGACCCCCAAAATTAACAAATCATAACAAAACTTTTTGTTAAGAAAACGCATATTACAAAAATTGTTGCTCACACAAAATTTCCGTTTCTTGTTGCATTAAATGCAAAGATATTCCTAAATAAAAGAGGTGCCACGCAGTTTTTCTTTTTTAACAACTTATAAGGACAATGCACGCACCACTATAGGTCAAATCACCACTTTTTCTGTGCGAAATTAAAACCAAATCATTCAAATAAAAATCCTGAACAAATCGAGCCTTATTTTCGATTTTATCGTAAGCGACATGTTATCGAAAACAGAATTTTTTTATTGAAATTAAAATTTTATGGGCCTATACCCATAGTTTAGAATTATCAAAATGCCAAAATTGTTTATAACTTTTAAGATACAAGCTGTCAAATTTTATCCTAACTCATGTCTTAGACTCGGCAGTTTTTCTTGAAGCAAGTCTGAGTTTATGAGAGAGAGGGGAAAGAAGAAAGAAGAGGGGTACTGACTTGCTTGTACAGAAAAGTTACTTCAATTTTCTTTTGTTATTTCATTCGCAGCATTAAAACAATAGGAAAATTGAACAAGAAACCGTCTGAGGTAAACAAACCAGCAGTTTTAAAAGAGAATTGAAGATAATGGCTTCAAGAAAAATTGCCAAGTCTAAAACATGACTAAGCGACAATTTACGTGCAAAAACATGTTTGAATATTTAAAAAAAAAACCTTCTGAAAACTTTAATTTTTGTCGCTTACAATAAAATCGAAAATAAGGCTCGATATATGCATTAATAAACTGTAATTTTAACAAAACAGTAGCTAATTGCTTAAAATTAGCTTATTTGATCAATTAAAATTGAAAATATTCTCATTCTCATTAATTTCATCAACAGTTCAGTTGTTTTCGTATAAATGTTACCTACTAAAAAGAGGCATTACTCACAAAACGCTAAAAATTCGCAATTTGAAATAAATTGCAAATAACTCATTTATTATTACTTAATTTATCAGGTATGTGATGGAATTTGGTTAGATTTGAAATGAAATCGCAAGCTCAAAACGTAGAAAATTGTTTTTGGTGTGACAGAAAACGCATCGATTTCATATTCCTTTGTTTCATTTTCAGTTGGTTACAAAAAAATCAATTGTTTTTTTATATTTTTTGCTGCTAACTAAAATTGAAGCCAATAATGCTGAAGTCGGCTGCATGTTGCCAAACATATTTTCGGCGACGGCGAAACGAATATCGTTGGATCGTGGTTTGCTGAAGCAATTGTTGAATGGAATGGCATATTTTTTCTTAATTTCAAACACCGAGTTTTATAATGAAAATCTTTTATTTTTTAAACCAAGAAAAAGTCTTGCAAAAAAATGGCCACGTCGACGGCGACTAAGTGTTTTCAGTACATGTCGGCGGCATATTTTAACTGATCGGCTTCAATATACATACAATTGAATTGTTTCAAACAAAAATAAATAAATAAATAAATAAAATACATACCGTTTATTGTGGTATCATATGTCTTTAATTATTTTAAAGCATTTTACTTACATTTTCACACAAGTTATTGTAGGAAAATTTTGTTTAGGTATAGAATAATTCCTAAATCGTCAAGTCATGCTTACTTGATTTAAAAACGCAAAAACAACACAAATTCCGTTTTCCATCACATCTTTTTTTTTCTAATATTTTCATAGAACAAGATGGGAAATGAAATCGATTTCGATTTAAAACAAAACCAGAATAAAATCGAAATAATGTGTGCATCACAACTTTTTACGTTTTTCAATCGATTTTAAATCGAAAACGATTTCCATCACATACCTGTATATTTTAAATTTGAAAGTTATCAAATAGGCTCACAATTTTTGAGGGCGTACATAAAGTCAATGTTTAAGATAAATTACACCGTTTTAAGGTTATTTAAGCTAATGAGTTATTTTAAAGCATAGCGATATATGTATGTATGTAAATATAAAACACTTCATGAAAAACATCAATACTTGCATGTCGCTTTATTTTCCATTTCAAAGCAATGAGTTAATACCATCGTGATTCGAAAAAAAACTCAAACAGGTATGCTCTCACACTCGCAAGGTTGTCAAATCACATGTGAATTGCAAATCGCTAAACTTTTTTCTACATGTTCTGTAACTCATGCGTTTTGCTTGCGACTTGTCATATTGATTTATGCTCAATTCGCCAGAGTATAAGGAAACAATGGAGAGGAAAATGAGCAAAATAAAAAAGCTTTTTTTAAATTTAATAAATTTTATAAAATTGTCAGTAAAATCGTCTAGTTTTGATACAAATAAAAAGAAAACATATATAATTTAATATATTTATCATTTTATTGTTTGTTTAAAGTTCAGTTTATTTTAATTTCATCAGTTCACATCAGTATACCCTTGCGAGTTCAACTCTCCAAAATTCTGGCGTTTGCGATTTACAGAACACTAATCTTGCGAGTTCAAGTCATAATCGCAAATATTATACTAGTTGCTAGTGTGAGAACATGCCTGAAAGTTAACCAATTCGTACTGAACTCACAATCTTATTTTCAGACTTTGATGCACAAATGTGTATGTGACAGTGCTTAATATTTTGCGAAAATTAAAATAACGTGTCTTTATTTTAAAATATTGTTACGAAAATAGCCGTCGACAGGTTTAAGGCAGCATTACACAAAAATATTCCAACAGGGTTAATGTAAGTGTTACGCGAAAATATTCCTACAGGGTCAATGCAAAGAATAATCTAGAATAGTAGCAAACAACTAAATAAGCATGCGCAGCATATATGTATGGACAAGCTTGATTAAACGTAAACAAGAAAAAGCAACAACAAAAAGCGTCTGCTTATTAAGAAGATTCACATATTTACACACATACATACATGGTAATTCAAACGAAAAGCAAAAGATAAACAACCACCGTGTATTGCTTAGTTAATGATGTACACACGTATGCATATACACATGGATGTACATAGTTACCATATGAACTTAATTAGGCACTTTGTAAACAACATATAAGATGATAATGATCGTCTAGACATTGCTTGAAACTTCTAGTTGTATTTGTGTGAAGTATAAAAAGCGGTGACGCATCCCATGAGTTAGTTAGTTGCGAGTTAGTTATAGTTGTGTTGTGAACGAGTTGCAGTTGTGAGTCAGTTGCGAACAAGTTGTGAACAAGTTAGTTGATAATTATGTGAACTAATAATAGTCTGCGATACAGTGGTGAGTTCATAGTTAAGAGCAGTCTGTGCTTTACTGGAGCTGCAAAACTATCGATAGTCGCTCCACTCGATAGTTTCGATAGTTTTATGTAAAACTATCGATACTATCGATAGTATCGAATAGTTCTATAAAAGTTGCCACATAAACTACATTTGACTGGAAAAAAATCCAGAGCCCTTAACATTTTCATTAGTATATAAAAATATATCAAGCCTTTTTTTCGATTTTATCGTAAGCGGCACATTATTGAAAATATACTTTTTTATTGAACTTATAATTTTATGGGCCTACCCATGGTTTAGAATTATCAAAATGCGAAAATTGTTGATAACTTTTAAGACACTAACTGTAAAGTTTTATCGTAAGCGACAATTTTATCCTTCTAAAAATTTAATTTTTATCGCATACGATTACATCGAAGATTAGGCTGGATATGTAGGTATGTAGGTACAATTAAAAAAAATTTTTTGTAGGGAAACACACTAGGGTATGTCAAAATAAATCGATTGGCGGCCGTCGCGATATCAGTACCACCAAAATTTATCTTTGTGTCATGTTGAATTTATTAAGATACTTGTGACTACTATTTGTCGAATAACACTTGGATTTATAAATAAATTCATATACATCAATGCTGCCCACAGAGAGAAAACCGAGAGCTTATATGTATTAATTTGTATAAAAAGCCGATTGATGTTCGGCACTCTGGCGCTTCTCTGTGCAGCCTGGATATACATACATATGTATGTATTTAAGTACTTATGTATACAGAAGCAGGGATGCGATGTCATATTTACAAATTGTACTAACTTTCAAAAAAATTTTAATTTTTTCAGTATGATTGTACCTAATTCTTTATTTATATTTTTTTAATACTTGTACTTTTTAATTAACTAAAAATCAATTAACAAAACGCCAGAAGGTGCACAAAGAATATTAGTTGCTGGCATCTGAATATAAAAGTAACATTTACGATATACTACGCTTATAACCTTTTTTTTTATTCGATTGTACACAGTCGATGCAAATAGTCGGCTTCTCCCCTTGGTACGAAAATGAAATTTCCACATTTGCAGATGAATTTGGAATAAATAGCATTCCTCCAGCAATTCTTTAAGTACCGGAAAACATCGTTTGATAATTTTCTAATACCTTCGCGCTAAAGATTAACCCCCTTGTGCATTATGTGCATATTTTTTGCATAAGGGGGTTAATATATTTTAATGCTATATAATATAAAGAGATTCTAGTAGTGCTAAATGGGCCATTGCGGTGCTACGGTACTTTTGGCATTCAAATAGCGCTAAAATTATACAATTGTATCAACTTTTGCATCGCTGTACAAAAGCTTAAATCAACGACGGATAATTTGCTTCAAAGATGCCGGCTACTGTTTACTGACTTCGATTATTTGTACTCTTTTAATTACTTGTTTTTTTTTGCCGATAGTATCGATAGTGGAAAAAACTATCGATGTTTCATTTACAACAAAACTATCGATACTATCGATAGTACTATCAATAGTTTTGCAGCTCTAAGCTTTACATGTGAGTTGGGAAAAGGAGAAACTATAGGACAGCCCATAGTGACAGCAAAGTCTGTCGTGGAATTGAGATTATTGTGGAGTCTATCGTGTCGACTGGAGTAAAGGGAACAGCGCAGCGAATAGACGTGTGTAAGGGTGTAAGTAAAGCCAGTGAGTCTTTATTGGTGTATCAACTGTGAGTGTCGGCAGAGTGAGTGCCGTGTGTGACGAGCAGCATACAAAGAGGTGTCACGTGAGTACTTGCGCAGCCAGCTAAGAAACGTGCGTAAACTACAGCGAGGAAGGCGTAGTGGTAACCAGTTGTGAATATTTGTGTGTAGTTCAGTAGTTTAAGTTGTATTAGTTTATATGTATAAGCTTTTGATTAATTTAGTTTAAGTGTATTTGTAAATAAAACTTTTATCATTCTTAACCCTAATTACTACACTCGGATCTTGTATTCATTTGCAAATCTTCGGGTCCACGGAAAAGCGTTTTTAAAGAGAGAAAAACGTAACAATATTGACAACTAGCTACAGCCGGTGTGCCTCGCTACCCCCATCGTGTTATCGAATGATGTAAATATTTTGTAAATAAACCGAAAACTCGGATTTTTTAATGCAACATTTCGAAAGTTTTAAAATTTTGATATTGGATCATTATTAACATAGGTTTTTTGTAAATATCTTCGGAACTACATAACCGATTTAAGAGTTTGATATCTCGTTTTGAAAAACATGACAACAGCTTTCAAAAAAATAAAAAAAGCAAAAATAAAATAAATATATATACATATATGGCATTGGTGTTGTAATATGAAAAATGGATTTTGCAACGCCCCTCCGCCCGCAGACCGAAAATTAAAAATCAGACTTCACAGTGTCACCCGCCTGAATATTCTGAAGATTCCCTGAAAATTTCATCAAAATCGGCCCAGCCGTTTTGGACTCCATACGTTACATACATACACACATCCTCTTTTATATGTATATATAGATTTGCCTTTCACACACGAGACTAATTTTTATGCCGCACAATTTTTGTTCTTTTTAGAACACACGAGCCTAATTCATCTGGTATAAAAATGTATACGTGCACACAGCTTTGTGTGTATTAGTGTTTTTTGCATTCTTTTAACATAAATTGTTCCCAGTTGTCCAAATCGTCCTAGACGACATTGTCTTCGACGATTCATATACGACATGTCGTCTGTAGATTAAGTTTTCTAATCGACAATTTAAAAGAAATCGGCGTTCATGACTATCTGAACGACAATGTCACACGTTTTCTCTTCAATAAAACTTTGTTGGGGACCATCTGAGCGACAGTGTCATACGTTTTGTCTTCAATAAAGCCTTGTCGAGGACAATCTGAGCGACAATGTCCCTCGTTTTGTCTTCAATAAACCATTGTTGACGACAATATGAGCGACAATGTCCCTCGTTATGTCTTCAATAAAGCCTTTTTGATGACAATCTGAGCGACAATGTCGCTCATCTGGTCTTGTGTGACCTCGCCGCCATTTGTATGAAAATTTCGTCAACGATTTGTGTGGAGTTGTCTTTAATATGTCTTCTACGACTTACCATTGTCTTGTACCCGTCGTCAAAGATGTCTTAAAGACGTGGCCAACTGGGTTTTTTAAGTTGTGTGTGTATTGGTTTTGTGCTGCTGATGCGCGGTTGTGCCGGGTTGAAAAATTTTGCCAATCACAAAACCGCTCTTTTTGCCTCTCTCACCCACAAATTGGCATGTTATACCAACAGAATTGTTCTCGTGTGTGAAAGGGCATTGAAAACAACGACAAAAAATGTAAAAGGTCGCTTTTGTTATTATCACTTTTGCACAGAAAAAGTGATCATTTGACCTAATGTGCAATGGAGTAAGTCCTGCAAAATCTCAGATGTTTTACCGTACTAGCTCCCAATATATTTCAAAATAAATATATGTATATAATATATAAATATAAAAATGGGCTTAACACCTCCCCACACTTTTCCACTCCTTAAAACTATGGGTGTGTTCGTAAATGCATCACAGCTCTGCATAATACTTGCAAACTTTTATTTAAAACGCAATACTAGTTCGCTGATAATCTTTTCCAGTAGTAGTCATGTTTGTAACCCATATTTGACATTGGATGCATTCATAAGACGTAGCTGTTGCACAACCGTTGAGTGTTTGTCTTAAAAACGCATAGTTAAGTAGTTCCGCTCCACTCAACAGTTGAGTAATTTTCCATCAAAAAATTTTTTCGCTACCTATAGTCTACATGTTGTTCTCAGCCTAAACAGCTGATCGAATAGAGTTATGCCTTTTCTATGCTTTGTTAGGTGTTAGGAGAAAATATTTGTTAAATTTTACATTACAACTGCGATGAAGTAAAAAAATAAAGGTATAAGATTAAATTATATCCATCAAGCCGTTTCTTACCTCGTTTATAAGCAAATCTTATTTGCAAATAAAACTATTTGCAAATACTGAACTCACCGTTTATACGTAGATAGACTACATTACTATCTGTGAATGATATTGCCACACATTGTGAAATTTGTATTAAATTTCTTACAAAACAAAAATAATTGGCAACATTTTACACTTTATTTGCAAATAGTGCGCTATTTGCAAATAGTTTTCGTGAGTTATTCACCCCTATTCTGCGTTTCGATTCGAATCGAAAGTTTCTCCCTTTGGCAACTTTGGTATTCTGCGTTCCGTTCTTCGATTCTATGTATTCTGCATTTCGATCGTAACTACGTTTTTGTAAGTTGTTATTTTACTGGCGGAGCGTTTTCAATTTTTGTTTATTTAGCTTTAAAAAGTGATTAATGCAAAAAATAATGCAAGTATTAAATGAAAGAAGGTTTAATTAATGAACTAAACAGTTTGTTTTGTTAGTTTATTACAGGTAGAACAGTTGACATACCTATTTAATGGCAACGAAAAACGGATTTAATTAAATTTAAACACATATACTTTATTTTTATGTTACAATTATGTGTAAAAAATTAAAATATCACCTCCGGCGCGACAGGATTCTTCAGACTGGAAAAGTTTGGCCACAAATACCTCTTGCTTATCCCGTTTTTTTTAACTATATGTACTTAAATTTGCAAGAGTTTATTTAATGAAAATTTTCATAATATTTAATTATTATTTGTTTTAATTGTTAAATCATTGTTTTTTGCACTAAATTTAACTTTTTGCTAAAAATTTTGCAAAATTGCTTAGTTTTACTGTTCCTATTTCACCCGTTTCAAAGCAAAGCAGCAGGTTTAAAAATACTCTTCTCTTCTTCTTTTTCTTTCGATTCAGTTTTTTGGCAGAATACCTCTTTTCGATCCGTGCGTAACTGAATGCGGGAACGTAATCGAAACGCAGAATAGGGGTGATTAACTTACAATAAAAAAGTTACACGGCAACGATTTCCAGTTTTATTTGCAAATAAGAAGTGCGTATAAACAGGATATCTAAGACGTAAATGTTGGGGACAACAGTTGTCAACAGTGGATGCATTCATAAGACGTAGCTGTTGTTCAACCGTTGAGTGTTTGTCTTAGAAACGCATAGTTGATTAGTTCCGCTCCACGCAACAGTTGAATAATTTTCCATCATAAAATTTTTTCGCTATATATAGTCAACATGTTGTGCTCAGCCTAAACAGCTGATCGAATAGAGCTTTATCTTTTATTTGATTTGTTAGGTACAGGAGCAAGCAAATATTTGTTAAATTTTACATTACAAATGCGATGAAGTAAAAAAATAAAGATATACAGTAGAGCTGCAAAACTATCGATAGTCGCTCCACTCGATAGTTTCGATAGTTTCATGTAAAACTATCGATACTATCGATAGTATCGAATAGTTTTATAAAAGTTGCCACATAAACTACATTTGACCCGAAAAAAATCCAGATTCCTCAACATTTTCATTAGTATATAAAAATATATCAAGCCTTTTTTTCGATTTTATCGTAAGCGGGGCATATTATCGAAAATATACTTTTTTATTGAACATAAAATTTTATGGGCCTATCCATGGTTTAGAATTATCAAAATGCGAAAATTGTTGATAACTTTTAAGACACTAGCTGTAAAGTTTTATCGTAAGAGACGATTGGCGGCCGTCGCGATATCAGTACCACCAAAATTTATCTTTGTGTCGACGATGTTGAATTTATTAAGATACTTGTGACTACTATTTGTCGAATAACACTTGGATTTATAAATAAATTCATATACATACATATGTATTTAAGTACTTGTGTATACAGAAGCAGGGATGCGATGTCATATTTACAAATTGTACTAACTTTCAAAATAAATTTATTTTTTTCAGTACGATTGTACCTAATTCTTTATTTATATATTTTTTAATACTTGTACTTTTTAATTAACTAAAAATCAATTAACAAAACGCCAGAAGGTGCACAAAGAATATTAGTTGCTGGGATCTGAATATAAAAGTAAAATTTACGATATACTACGTTTATAACCTTTTTTTATTCGATTGTTCACAGTCGATGCAAATAGTCGGCTTCTCTCCTTGGTACGAAAATAAAATTTCCACATTTGCAGATGAATTTGGAATAAATAACATTCCTCCAGCAATTCTTTAAGTACTGGAAAACATCGTTTGATTTACTTAATTTTCTAATACCTTCGAGCTAAAGATTAACCCACTTGTGCAAAAACAAATAAGTGAACGTTAAAACCAATTTTTCTATGGAAATTTTTTTTAATGTACACTTCAAGCACGCATTATTTTTTGCATAAGGGGGTTAATATATTTTAATGCAATTTTGGCATGTAATTTAATATATAAAGAGATTCCAGTAGTGCTAAATGGGTCAATGCGGTGCTACGGTACTTTTGGCATTCAAATGGCTCTAAAATTATACAATTGTACCAACTTTTCCATCGCTGTAAAGAAGCTTAAATCAACTACGTATAATTTGCTTCAAAGCTGCCGGCTACTGTTTACTGACTTCGATTATTTTTACTCTTTTAATTACTTGTTTTTTTTGCCGATAGTATCGATAGTGGAAAAAACTATCGATATTTCATTTACAACAAAACTATCGATAGTACTATCGATAGTTTTGCAGCTCTAATATACAGCCGTGTCACAGATTCCGTTCGGAATGGTTTTGATTCCGTATTAACTATTCCGTTCAAATTTCATTTTGGTGCTTCAGATTCCTATCGTTTTCATCAATCCGAAAAAAATGCTAAATCTTACAAGTGTGGCAATATAATTTTGTAGTAAATGATAATGTGGCATATGTTTAGGCGTTTTAAATGTTTTTTGTAAGCGTATTTTATTTCTGCCTTGTATATTTTTGTTTTGTGTGCTGCCAATATGACGATTTTGATAAAGTACAAACAAAAATGGTATGACAATACCAAAGAAACCAATTCCGTACATTTTGTTCTGTTGATTTTATTGTTGTTGATTTGATTGTAAGGACTTGAGAAATTTACATAATAAATAAATAAAAACTAAATAATTGTAATCCAGCTTTGAATAAAAAAAGAAAAATAGTATTCTTTATTGAAAAAAAAATTGTTAAAAATATTTTTTTTACTTTAACATGCAGAAAATGTTAATTCCGTCCATGAAAATAAAAGTGATTTCATTCCGAATTTTTTTAATTTTTTAAAGCACTAAAATACGGATTGAATTCCGTTTCCGAATGGAATAGAGCTCTGTGACATGGCTGAATATCATACCTTAGGGGTTAACATACACTGGGCGATTCAAATAAAAGTAGTCTTAGGTTTTTTTCGTTACGGAATTTCTTGATTCGGTCGACACCCTCAAAGCCTGCGATAAAAGCTATGCAATAGCTTAACTATTTGACAATTTTTTTTCGGATTGATGAAAACGATCAGAATCTGAAGCACCAAAATGAACTTCGAACGGAATGGTTAATGCGGAATCAAAACCATTCCGAACGGAATCTTTGACACGGCTGTATGTTACAAGTGTGGCAATATAATTTTGTATTAATCCATAATGTGGCATATGTTTAGGCGTTTTCATTTTTTTTTTTTTTTGACAAACTAAAAATTAACCACAAAATGAAAATTAGAAATGTCAAAATTTCCGTGACCAAATAATTGTATGAACATTAATTTTTGTTTCAGTTGGCTGAAAAAAGTCTACACTTATATTTATAACATCCCTAAGATAGGCCCTAAATTTAAAATTTTCCGTGCGCTTTTCCTTTGAAATTCCGTACAAATGGAAATTTATGAAATTTACCAACCTGAATTTCTGTAATTTTTTTTTACATACAGTTTGTATGAGAACCTGAAATTCCGCATGAACTCCGTGCCAGGCTTAAATAAATAAAAACTAAATACTTGTAAACCAGCTTTGAATAAACAAATAAATAAAAAATAGCATTCTTAATTGAAAAAAAAAATTTAAATAGTTTTTTTAATTTAACATGCAGATAATGTTAATTCCGTCCATGAAATTAAAAGTGATTTCATTCCGAAATTTTTTTTTTTGGTTTTTAGTTTTCTAAAGCACTAATATACGGATTGAATTCCGTTTCCGAATGGAATTGAGCTCTGTGACATGGCTGATTATATGCTTTAGTAAAGGAATTTGTGACATTTCAATTTCCATTTGCAGCGCAGTGATGCATTTACGAACAGGCCGAGGCCCTATTTCTTTAAATTACTACGAATTAAAAAAAAAATAAACGACAAATCGGTCCAGCCTTCCTTCGAATTTATATAAATTAAAAAAGTTGGCGTCACCAATTTTTTTCACGAAAACCTAAGCTGAGTTATGACAAACATTAAAGCCTTTCTTAATTGATGCTGTTACTACCAACGAAGGACATTTGATTTTTATTTATATAAATAAGCTAGCTGAGCCCGGCAAACGTTGTCTTACCTTTAATTATGTATAAATTTATTTTTTTTTAACTACAAATTACTCCACAAAGTGGTCACTTGCTGGGTCAAAAACAAATGAAAACCTTCCAGGTATTGACCCCAAACTGTGTTGAAATTTTCAGCGGCATAGTATCAAAATCCTTAATTTTAAAATCCCGAATTTTTAAAAATCCCGAATATTTTAAAATTGCAAATTTTGAAATCTTAAATTTAAAAATCCCGAATTTAGATAACCCCGAAAAATAAAAATTTAAATTTTTGGCTTTTAAATATTCTGCTTTATCCATATATGTACATACATATTCTATCCCCCATATTCAAAAATTTTAAATGTATTTCACTTCAAGTTTTTCATACAAAATTTTCCTAAAATGGATTTAAAATTCATTTTATTTTTTATGGGTTTGTTTTTATGCACGAACTATAAGTTTTTTTTTATTACGGGAAGCTGTGCTCTCCGATTTTACTATTTCGTTTGCTGTTTTCCAATTTTTTCATATATGAAGTATGTACGTAGATATGTGAATTAAGATTGAAAAATGTATTTATTCGAGATTTTGAAATTCGGCATTTTGCAATTCGGGATTTTGAATTCTGGATTTTGAATTCAGGATTGTGAAATTAGGGATTTTAAGTTTCGGGCATATGACCCCAACCCATTTTCAGCTCCACATCTCTTATAGTTCCAGAGATCATGCGTTACGAACAAAGCACACTCTACGATTTTATATACATACATACATACTATATAAAATAGTTTTTGATACAAAATTTGTTTTATAAACCTTTTATAAAACAAAATTATTTTTTTATGAGTGATTCGGTATATATTTAAATTTTTTAAGTTGTGACGTTGCTTTATGTTCTGAAACAAAAAAGATGTCATACACGTATTTTTTTTATACATGTACACATGATATAAATATAGAATGCATGATATAAATATAGAAGGTACTTCCATTCTCTCTTTGTTTTTAAAAATAAGTATTTTTGAAGTCTGTTTTTTGAGAGAAATAAAGAAAAATGTTCCCATATAATATAAAATTCCCTAGAAATTTTTTACAAAATGTGTAATTATCTTAACAAAAATTTGGGAATAAATAAAATTATATACATAACTACATACATATCTGTGAAGTTTAAAAAGTGATTATGTAATAACTTATCTCATACTTTTAAGTTTTCTGCTTAATACAAATCTCTTTTTATATTTTCATCTAAATTTGGCATTGAGAAGCCAAATTGATTGATGATTTGGATTATTTGACAACGAATTTTCATTAAATTTAACAAATATTAATTGATATTGCGTTCTGTTTAATCTACATAATATGTTTCTTGTCGATTGTAACATCCTTTTCTAAAAAAAAATTGGTTTAATAACCGGTCAGATCTTTTGGCAAGTCTATTTCACAGATCTTATAGGATCTTAGCCACTGTTGGCGAACACCAGGAAATGAAGGGAATTTAAAAAATGCTACACTCTTATTTCTTTACTTATGCCCTAATTTAGTAAGAAGATTTAGGACGTTTGTTTTAGTTTGAAAATAATTTTCTTGTTTTTGAATTCTCTAAATTATTTTCTTCAAAAATGGTTGTTGTCTTTCATAATGAAAAATTAAAATATTATTACCATGTTTTTAAAACATAAAATCAAAATTAAATTATAATACAAAAGTTTGAAAAATATATGAAAAAATATGTGTTGGATATAATATTTAGAACAAAATCATAAAGCAAATACACGAACCTTCTAGCATAGACAGTAAATAATGTTTTAAAGACGATACAATCGTCGAACAGAATTTGGGTATTATTGTTTAATTTATTTATACATTCTGTATTTTATAAAAACAATTTTTAAATAATTTTTGAGTAAAATTTTCAAACAAACAGGAAACAGAGGGGGAAATATTAAATTAATACGGTAGCACGGAAACTTCAAAATACTTATACTTGTCAGATGGTGAATGTCAAGAAAAAATGAGAGAATGGAAGTACCTTCTATATTTATATCATGCATGTACATATCAGAGAAGCCCAATGAGTCATGTTTTCGCTATTCATACTGACTCATAAAATTTTAAATGTAAGTGAGTAGACATCATTTCAAATCAACTATTCTGATTTACTCATTCTCACCATGAAATTGATTTATAAGTATAGGTTGAAATAAATATGAATGCGACGTCAACATCAAAGTCATCCACACTCACACTCATAAATCACCTCAATTTTACTTACAATTTGAGGAAAATACTTATACTACTCATGTTGATTCAACTTATTCAACTCATGCATGTATGTTTATTTAAAGTTTTAGAGCCAATTTCACCAACTTATTTAAATATCAATTCATATTTAAAAGTCATTTTTCCATACAAAAATTCATGAAAATCGATATTTAAATATGAATTGATATTTAAATAGAGTTGGTGAAATTGGCCCTTAGTCATTAAAGAGTTTGCAAGTAGTATACAATAGTAGTAAATAGGGTTGTTTTTCAATTTCTACAAAAAACAAAAAAACAAACACAACCTCATAATGAGAATTTAAATGTTCGTATTGCGAATCATACTTATTTTGCATCGTCCATAGACATTGAGTTAAGGAGAGTGGAAATCAACAACGTCATAAATATTGCTAAGTATGAGTTCGATGCGCATAGACAACATTGCAGTAAGTATGAGTGCGCATAAGTATTTACAAGAAATTATAAATCATGATTCAACTCTACTTACTTTTTCACTACTCATCGCGCTTGTCTGGTACATATGTATTATTGTAATAACATCATAACTAGGGTGATCGATTATTCGACTTTTTCCAGAAACCTGGTTTCGAATAGTTCGAATATTTGAAATTATGAAAAACCCGGTTTCGGTTTTTACAATTCAGAAAAAACCGGTGAACCGGTTTTTTTAAGTAAGAACATTATTGTACAAAAGTTTTGATTTTAAATTGCTTTATTAAAAACAAAGAGTTAAAAGTTCATATAAATACTATAAAACAATAAGGATTTTCATGGGAACTTTTAAAGTTGCCATTTGTAGAATTGGGCAAACTTGCGAGACCTGTTTCATAAAAGCCTCTTTTGCACTTTTGCGCAAAAAGTTTATGTAAATTTCAAACAAACGTCAAAAAGTTCATTTAATAAAAATAAAATAAGAAAATTTCAAGCAATTTTTAATTTAAAATCATATTTATGTATGTATATCTTTCTATAAAAAGAAAAAAGTGTGTGTGTGTCTTAAAATGCCTAAAGAAACTCATGTTTTAGACTAGGCAGTTTTTCTTGAAGCAAGTCTGAGTTTATGGGAGAGAGAGGAAAGAAGAAAGAGGAGGGGTACTGACTTGCTTGTACAGAAAAGTTACTTCAATTCTCTTTTGTTATTTCATTCGCAGCATTAAAACAATAGGAAAATTGAACAAGAAACCGTCTGAGTGTAAACAAACGAGCAGTTTTAAAAGAGAATTGAAGATAATTGCTTCAAGAAAAACTGCTAAGTCTAAAACATGACAAAGCCAAAAAACCACGAAATTGTTTTTTACAATATGCACAATTGCACAGCTTAAGTTTATGAGTCAAAATTATTTAGCGAACTTAACAGATTTGTGAAAATAAATTCCTATACAATTTTTGACATTTTATTTACGAGAGTATAAAAATGCACAATTGCACAGTTTGCGAGACTTTTGAACAATTTCATGAAAACCCTTAATATAAAAATGAAAGGTAAAACATAAAAATTAACTTCATATGCCTACATATATGTATATGTATAATACATATATATATATATATATATACATATGAATGTATGGACAAGTTGTATACCTACCTCTATATAGAATATGAAGCAAAATGTCAACAAAACTTAAACTTCGCCTTTTTCAACTGACATTAACGCAACGACGGAGAAAGTTGGCACAATGAGTACTTTATTGACGGAAGCATTTGAACAGCTTCAATAGGTCGATTCTCCATTTTATTTATTAAATTCAACTTTTTGTATTCATTTCGTTTATTTCTTTTGCTTAATTTTATTTTTGCTGCCACAAAACACAAAAAACTAAATCAGAACATACCAAAACAATCAACCAATATCTGTCTCACTACTCAACGTACACAAAAAGTTAAAAGTTGACAAAATTTTGTACTTTGCGTTGACGGACACGTACTGAATGTAACAGACCTTAAAGAAACCATGTATTTCAACTTAGCTGTCAGTTGAAAAAGGCGAAGATTAACGCATGACGGATTCATTGTGCCCCGGCCTTTATTGCTAAGCTGATTAGCAGCGTGACCGTTTGACCGACTAAAGTGGCAATTTGCCACTTTTTCGACTGCGTTTCCCCTTTTTCGACTGCCTTGCCACTTTTTGACCCCCTTTATTTAGGGTGAGTTATATGAAAATACATTAAAAATAAAAAGTTTAGTGCAGTTTTCTCGTTTTTTTTTAATTTTGCCCCTTTTTTTGATAAATCCCCTATTTGGTGCCACTTTTTGAAAAATGTCATCGGTCACCCTGCTGATTAGTTTTACGAAGAGAGAGAGAGAGAGAGACGAGGGGAACAGAAACGTTTCTTTTCCCCTCGTCACTCTCCTAACACTCTAACCAGCTTAGCGATAAAACTTGTATAGTGTAAACTAGGGCAACCAAAGAAGTTCAATCAAAAAAGGTGTTGTAAGGAACTATCGTAATGGTGAACATTATTTACTGATCTTGTCCAAAAGATAATTTTTTATAACTTTTAATATTTAATTGGAAGTATTGAAATCACGCGATGTATTAATTCAGTTCGTCTGCAAAAATAAAGTGAAGAAACCCAAGGGAAAAGTTAAAAAATGTTATTCATGATAAGGGAAATCAAAAAGGGAACTCGTTTTTAAGAAAAAATTATTCACGATTGCAATTTGAGGAAACGGCAAAATATTTCGGGGGAAAACTGCTAATGATAGGATTGAATATATTATTTTCTCAAGAAATGCGTGTGTGTACAAGACTTAATACTTTTCTGCATTATTAACTTCAAAAATGCATTTTTGAGATATGACTATGTTTGGATAAAGGAGCGATATACATACATATGTCTGCAAAGGCAAAGTATTATTTTAATTTGGTCTCTTCTATTTTTTTTTCTCTCTTTTTTAAGACACCAGAAATTTTATGTGTTTTGTGTTCTACAGTGTAGTCAGAAATGTAAGAAATTTAATATCTCGTATGTACTGCAAACGAAGAAAATGTAATCTGATATTTTCGTTTTCATGTTCCTTTAAGAATACAGAAATGTATACAGACATACGCACATACATATCTATGTACATATGTATGTATGTATGAACACTACGAATCACTTTAAGTATTGTTGAAAATTTTCTTCGATGGATACTTATACATGTTTTTAACCATTTATTTCCTTGTTATGTTTATTTATGCTTTTATGTTAGTTACGTGCTTTGTAATAAAAAATAGGTGCATTCGTAATTACGTCCGTTTGAATTTCTTTAATAAAGTCGTAATTTTTCATCGCACAGGTCTAAATATTTGCGTGAAAATGTAGTTTGATAAAATGAACCATAATCAATCAATTTCGAATTTTTGTGTAGTTACGTCCGTTTGCGGTTAAGGTGACGATATGTACATACGTAAAATGTTCATAAAAACATCCTCATGAATTAAATAATTTTTTTTTATTGTTAGGCTTTAAATACACTCTACATACTATAGCATTGCACAGATACAACTGTTTGCACTAGTTTTGCGTGTTTTTTGGTTCTGCTATGAACAAATATGTTATTTATCGTTTTATGTTACTAGTTGTAAATGTTGATTTTTAAAGCAATTATTGTATGGTTGGGCAATGAGCAAATGAAAACAACACATTTATTTTTTTTTTGTTTTTCTAAGGCAAATAAGATACATAAAACTGCTTTTACTCATGTTTTAGACTCGGCAGTTTTTCTTGAAGCAAGTCTGAGTTTATGGGAGAGAGAGGAAAGAAGAAAGAAGAGGGGTACTGACTTGCTTGTACAGAAAAGTTACTTCAATTCTCTTTTGTTATTTCATTCGCAGCATTAAAATAATAGGAAAATTGAACAAGAAACTGTCTGAGTGTAAACAAGCGAGCAGTTTTAAAAGAGAATTGAAGATAACTGCTTCAAGAAAAATTGCCAAGTCTAAAACATGACTTACCATAAGTGCCTTATGATGTGTTGAGAAAAAATGTAATTGGCTGATGAATGAAAGCAAAATTGCACATACATATGTAAGTAAATGATACATGTACATGAAACACATGCATTTGTAATTACTCTTAGAGCAAAATTGTCTCTTTCTCTCTCTATACTTTGGCTGCGCCACAAAATAACATAACGAACGTCCGCACATACATCTGCACATCATGTATAGGGTGTTTTTTTCAGAGGTATAGAACTTCGAATTGAAATAAAACACAAGAAAATCGTTTTAATGTCCATCAATTTGGCTTTATTGGAAGGATAATTTTATGCCATTAATGTTTAAATATGATTTCGGGCATGTGGCCGCCGCGGCTGGCTCGAATAAAGATAATTATACAGGTCCAATTTTCAACCACTTTTTCGAGCATATGGGGCCGTATGTTGGCAATAACGCCACGAATGTTGGCTTCCAAGTCCCCTAACGTTTCTGGTTTGTTGGCGTAGACGAGCGACTTCACATATCCCCAAAGAAAATGATCCAATGGTGTCAAATCGCACGATTTTGGTGGCCAATTGACAGGTCCATTCCGCGAAATTATGCGCTCATCGAATGTTTCCTTCAATAAATCGATTGTGACGTGCGCTGTGTGGCATGTAGCGCCGTCTTGTTGGAACCACAACTCATCCACATTCATGCCATCGAATTCGGGAACAAAATAGTCGGTTAGTCGGCTCCAATTGCTGTGCACGGTGGCGAATCGATTCATTCGGGTCCTCTTCAACACTTTGCTCTACAGCGGCAATTGTTTCTTCGGTGCGCACTGTTCGACGTCTCTGCGGATGCGTATTATCACATAGAGTAAACGTAGTGCGAAAACGATCCATGGTTAACCGAATTAATTGCTCTGATGGACGATTATGTCGACCATAAAATGGACGGAGCTTGCGGCAAACTTCGCGAACTGAACCATTATTTTCGAAATAAATTTGCACGATTTGCAAGCGTTGTTCTTTTGTCAACCTGTTCATGATGAAATGGCAAACCAAACTAAATATTAATCACTTGACAGCTGACAAAATGGCCGCCAGTTAAAAAAGTGATGGCAACTTAAAGTTCTATACCTCAATAAAAAACACCCTTTATTTGTTTCAATAGTGCTTTTTTCATATATTTGTATTACAATATGTATTTTTTGACCAAAAACAGATCAAACAGTTGCTCAGCAGCAATACAATAAGCAATTGTTATTTGTTTTCAATTGTATATTAATTTGGAAAAGCACGCACACACAATAACTCTTATACTAGTTCTGTCGCTCACACTACAATTATATGGTACATACCATGGTATATTTGTTTTGGCTATACAAACGAATATACAAATGCAACCCTTTAATACATACCTACGAAATTGTTTCAAATAACAGACATACATACATATTTACATCTCGCTCATTAGCTTAAACAACGTAATGATGCAGAATTAATTCTCATATCGTTCTTCATATTGTGTAAAAACTTCATACAAATATCTTCTTTACTCAGCTTTTGAAGGCAAAATAAAATTTTCTTTTACAATTAAGTTGTGTGTAAATTGAAAACTTTATACTCTTTTCCTGGCAAACTAGTTTTTTTGAGTTATGACCATGTATGGGCAAATGCAAAATGAAAATGCAAAAAGAGCGAACGATGTGTACATACACAAAATTGATGAGCGAAGTAGAGCTGCAAAACTATCGATAGTTTTGTTGTAAATGAAATATCGATAGTTTCTTCCACTATCGATACTATCGGCAAAAAAAAACAAGTAATTAAAAGAGTAAAAATAATCGAAGTCAGTAAACAGTAGCCGGCAGCTTTGAAGCAAATTATCCGTAGTTGATTTATGCTTTTGTACAGCGATGGAAAAGTTGGTACAATTGTAAAATTTTAGCGCTATTTGAATGCCAAAAGTACCGTAGCACCGCAATGACCCATTTAGCACTACTGGAATCTCTTTATATTGTATTACATGCCAAAAATAGCATTAAAATATATTAACCCCCTTATGCAAAAAATAATGCGTGCTTGAACTGTACATTAAAAAAAATTTCCATAGAAAAACCGGTTTTAACGTTCACTTATTTTTTGCACAAGGGGGTTAATCTTTAGCTATAAGGTATTAGAAAATTAAGTAAATCAAACGATATTTTCCGGTAGTTAAAGAATTGCTGGAGGAATGTTATTTATTCCAAATTCATCTGCAAATGTGGAAATTTTATTTTCCTACCAAGGAGAGAAGCCGACTATTTGCATCGACTGTGAACAATCGAATAAAAAAAAGGTTATAAACGTAGTATATCGTAAATGTTACTTTTATATTCAGATCCCAGCAACTAATATTCCTTGTGTACCTTCTGGCATTTTGTTAATTGATTTTTAGTTAATTAAAAAGTACAAGTATTAAAAAAATATAAATAAAGAATTAGGTACAATCGTACTGAAAAAATTAAAATTTTTTTTGAAAGTTAGTACAATTTGTAAATATGACATCGCATCCCTGCTTCTGTATACATAAGTACTTAAATACATATGTATGTATATGAATTTATTTATAAATCCAAGTGTTATTCGACAAATAGTAGTCATAAGTATCTTAATAAATTCAACATAGTCGACACAAATATAAATTTTGGTAGTACTGATATCGCGACGGCCGCCAATCGTCTCTTACGATAAAACTTTACAGTTACTGTCTTAAAAGTTATCAACAATTTTCCCATTTTGATAATTCTAAACCATGGGTAGTCCCATAAAATTTTAAGTTCAATAAAAAAGTATATTTTCGATAATATGCCGCTTACGATAAAATCGAAAAAAAGGCTTGATATATTTTTATATACTAATGAAAATGTTGAGGACTTTGGATTTTTTTTCGAGTCAAATGTAGTTTATGTGACAACTTTTATAAAACTCTTCGATACTATCGATAGTATCGATAGTTTTACATAAAACTATCGTAACTATCGAGTGAAGCGACTATCGATAGTTTTGCAGCTCTAGAGCGAAGCAGAGAAATGATATTGTGCTTAGTCTAGCAGAAAATTTCGAACGAAGCAGACGTGCATCGGATGTCACTAAATGAGAAAAATAAAAAAACCAATACAATGCCACACATGCTAAGCTTTCATTGTAGTGGTGCCCATACCTGGTTATGACGTTCTTTGATATGTACATATGTATGTAGGTATTGACTTAATGAAAATGGAGTCATGAGTTACATACATATGTATATACAAATGTATGTATTTCCATATGTACATATCGATGGTCTCAAGTTGTATAAAGGTCCTAAGTCGTATTTTTATGAAATTGAGTTTTCAGTGATTCCAATACATTTCACACAAATACTTATTGTCACAAAAATTTGATGCAATAGTGTAAAAAATGGTGATTTTACAAGCAGTTGTACAGTTTATTATTCCCCCATATTGTGAGTGGCGTCGTCGGCGTCACATCAAGACGACAGTGAATATGTTTTTACCTTCTCCTGTAAAGTTAAAATTATTTGAGTTAGGGCGTTTCTACTTGAGATATGTATGTATGTACTTATATACATATCTATAAAGCAAGTGTAGTTGCAATCGCTCGGTTTCTCGGAACGAGTTTAGTCAGAAAGCTGGGAGCAAATTACGTCATTCGATACGATTCGAAATTTAAAAATATTTCCATATAAACTCTATTGATATATTTCGTAATTTCGTTCGATAACGAGTGCCGTAATTTGTTGTCTTCAGATGTTCAAGAACTTCGTTTGCACTAAAACGTTCGATCTGCACAGGGCAGGTATGGAAATCATGGTACAATTGTACTTTTTATGGTACATTTTTGACCTTGTTGGTACCGTGGTACTACCGCGAGGTACTTGGTACAATTTAAAAATGTCAATGTTTCACTATATAGTAACATTAATTTTGCCTATGTTCTCTTTAATTTTTTTGTATGTGTTTTATTTTAATCTCTTATAATAGTCGAATCTACGAATGTACCTTTATGAATGTAATATTTAATGTTTCTTTTATGTTAAGTTTCTGTTTTTAACCCCCGACTAAAAAAAGGGGTGTAGTTTGTAGTGTCTGTCTGTGTATCTGTGTGTCTGTCCGTGTCCACGTACAGGTCAAACGGCTGGACCGATTTTCATTTAGGTTTTTCTGTTTGAAAGATGACTTGATCGAGAGGGTTCTTAGCTATGTTTGAAGAAAATCGGTCCAGCCGTTTAGAAGATATAACATCTTTTCTGAAAAAAGTCGGGTGTTTTTAAAATTTTGTTATTATTATTAATAAATATTAAAAATTGGTACCGTATGGTCTAAAAAGTACATTTTATTTTCATAGTTGGTACAAAATCGAAGAAGTCATTTTCCTTCCCTGGCACAGGGGGTTTCTTAGTATGTACGTACATACATACATATATACATACATAGATATGTGTGTACTCATTATTTTTGGTTACAAAGCTGTCGAAGCCGAAAAAGTTGCATATAAAATAGCAAATATGTACCTATGTAATTTCGAATCAAGTTATTCTGAGTTGACATTTACATATTTTTTCTTATTATTATTATTTTTGAAATAGAGTTTTTTGCATTTTTCGATACATTAGATGTTCTTCTATCGAAATATACCAAAAACTCGATTTCAAATAATAATGAGTTAGGGCCTTTCTATATTAAGGTAACGATATGTACATCCCCAGGTATGTTTGCATCTATGTACATATGTATGTACATACATACTTATCCCAGCAAAAAATAAAATGAGCACTTCTTTAGAAAGTACTTCTAAATTACTTCCAAAATAGGTTATGCATTTTATTCTGGTTTAATGAAGTTATCTTTAAGAACATATCTAAAGTAATGACAAATTACCTATTTTATTATTATTATTCTCTAAAATATAAACCCAGTAAAAAAGTGATGAAAAAAAGTAGAAAAAGCACCACAACTACTGACACGAACCATTTCAAACTCCGAGCAAGCCCGTAAGCTAATAAATTGGCTGATTGATTTAATTGTTTAAAAGTACCAATTCTTCAACTTCATAAATAAACGAAAACTAGAACAGATTTCCCTTCTGTTTTCTTCTGAGACAATTATTTTAATGAGTAGAATACTTTTAGGAATGAAGTAGCTTCCAATTGGGTTAGTAAATAAGTGAATATGCACCACTTCCTAAATCATAGATTTAAGTGCTTTGGAAAAGTGGTTGAGAACCACATCCTAAATCTAAAATATATTGGATTTACTTCAGCAATAAAAAACCAAATTTATTTTAGAGTTTCTATAGCAAATAAAAAGTAAATCTTATTCACTCACGGGTTGGCAAAAACTAACCACTTCGCTCCAATGACACGCTAATGTAAAATTCACTACTTTTTGCTCGGAGTTCGAAGTGCTTCGTATTAGTAGTTGTGGTGCTTTTTCTACTTTTTTTCACCACTTTTTTTACTGGGTACTAATACGAAACACTTCGAACTCCGAGCAAAAAGTAGTGAATTTTACATTAGCGTGTCATTGGAGCGAAGTGGTTAGTTTTTGCCAACCCGTGAGTGAATAAGATTTACTTTTTATTTGCTATAGAAACTCTAAAATAAGGTGTGATTTTTTATTGGTGAAGTAAATCCAATATATTTCACATTTAGGATGTGGTTCTTAACCACTTTTCCAAAGCACATAAATCTATGATTTAGGAAGTGGTGCTTATTCACTTATTTACTAACCCAATTGGAAGCTACTTCATTCCTAAAAGTATTTTACTCATTAAAATAATTGTCTCAGAAGAAAAAAGAAGGAAAATCTGTTCTAGTTTTCGTTTATTTCTGAAGTTGAAGAATTTGTACTTTTAAACAATTAAATCAATCAGTCAATTTATTAGCTTACGGGCTTGCTCGGAGTTTGAAGTTTTTCGTATCAGTAGTTGTGGTGCTTTTTCTACTTTTTTTCATCACTTTTTACTGGGTTTTTATTTTAGAGGATAATAATAATAAAATAGGTGATTTGCCATTACTTTAGATATGTGATTAAAGATAACTTCATTAAACCAGAATAAAATGCATTACCTTTTTTGGAAGTAAATTAGAAGTACTTTCTGAAGAAGTACTCATTTTATTTTTTGCTTGGTAGTTGTGGTGCTTTTTCTACTTTTTTTCACCACTTTTTTTACTGGGTATTAGTGCACAGATATCTATGTATAGTGTAAGTTAAATTTTATATGGCAAACTCGTAGGTAAATTATCTGTTCGTATAAATAATGGGCAAAACTCAAAAATGGAAGTTATGACGTTCTTTGAGTAAATGAGCGATATGTATGTAAATTATGTTGAATATTCCTGACAAAAGGGGTAGGTATGCACGCAGATGCATACGTACACCAAAAAAAAAAAAAGTTTTAAAATCAAGAAGAAACAATTTCATCTTAAAAACGAAACCTTTATGAAATCGAACTAAGTTTGTTTTGTATTATTAACGCCCGACCAAAAAAAGGGGTGTTATAAGTTTGTAGCGTGTGTCTGTGTATCGTGTGTCTGCCCGTGCCCACGTACAGGCCAAACGGCTGGACCGATTTTGATTTAGTTTTTTTCTGTTTAAAAGGGGATTGGATCGAGAGGGTTCTTAGCTATGTTTGAAGAAAATCGGTCCAACCGTTTAGAAGATGTCGCATCTTTCCTATAATGTTTGGAGAGTTTTTAAAATTTTTAATTTTTGTTATTTTAAAAATGTTCGTTCTTGTTTTAAAAATGAAAACTATTTTGAAACCCAAAAATTATTTTTTTAAGAAAACAACCTTGATATAAAGTTGAGTTAAGAATGAAATACTCTTGAAGTAATAATAAAGCATTTTTATTTTAAAACTAACTATTTTTAACCCCCGACCAAAAAAAGGGGTGTTATAAGTTTGTAGTGTGTGGCTGTGTGTCTGTAGAAGTACACGTACAGACCAAACGGCTGAACCGATTTTAAATTAGTTTTTTATGTTTGAAATGTGACTTGATCGAGAGTGTTCTTAGCTGTGTGTAAAGAAAATCGGTCCAGTCGTTTAGAAGATATAACATCTTTTCTGAAAAAATCGGGGGTTTTTAAAATTTTTAATTTTTGTTATATTAAAAATTAAACTTTTTGAATTAATAGTGAAGAGTTTTTAAATTACCGATTGTACGTTTTAAATTTAAAAATGTTTAAATTTTAATTTATGGAATCAAAAGACCCTCATTATGAGCAACTTTCCATATTCGAAAGCGATAATAGAGCGAATTTTCATTTCTGTTATGACGAGCATTCGACAGAAAATTCAGCTATTATCAATCACTGTGGTTTTTAAAATTTGCAGTAATTTTAAGATTTTGTGCTCAAGAATCATACATATGTACATATGTATGTATGTATGTATGTACATGGTAGTGGTCATAATCATAAATTAATTCTCTTTTTTCAACACGACACAAATGTAAAATGTTGCTCGAGAAAAATATAGCTTTTAGTTTTTAAAAATTAAAATTCTTGATATAATCTGGTATGTATCTGATGGAAAACGATCGTTTTCAAAACGATTTCAAAACAATCGTTTTGAAAAGGTGTGATGAATTCCGATCGATTTTGAGTATTATTTTTGAGCCAATCTCAAACAACTGACTTCGAAAAAGCACACTTGAAGATAAAATATAGACCATATAATACGAGCTGTGAAAAGAAGGTTATCAAAATGTTTTGGAAAAACTATTAACAACAAATTTTAAAATTATTGACAAAACGACTAGGTATAGAAACCTCATCACACCTTTTATCGTTTTCAAATTGCTTTTGTGTCTTAATCGTTTTTCATCACATACCTGAATAATATTTTTTAATGGTTAGAAATATATTTTCTTTTCTGCTATAATTTTAAGTATAATTATAATAATTATGTGTAATTTTTATTATAATAGGAAAGTTAATGCCCGTAATTTCTACATACAGATAATTGACCTAACAAATTTTGATTTTAGTACTGCTTTGTTATAAAAATAACAATGTGATAAATTAGTATTATTAGAAACATCCTTATTTTAAAAATATTTTTTTTAAATGCAGCATTTTTAAAACGAAAACGCAAAATTCTTGTTTTAAGAATGCTTTTTTGGTTCAGTGTATACATGTATGTAAGTATGCACATGTGTATGTGCATTAAATTTTTGGAATAGGGCAATTATAGGTCTAAAAATATGTGTAAAATCCATTTATTATTGAAATATTGTGACACAGGCATCTTCAAAAAAAAAAAATAAAATAAAAGTATAAAACAAACAGCGAAACAAATTCCCTACATTTGCAACTTTATAATCGTGTATTTCTTCTTTTCACATTTCAGTTTGAAATTCAAACGCAGAACGATAAGACCAAAAAAGGCAGAAAACAAAACATCTCAACCAGTGGCACTGAAATACATACATACATATGTACATACTTATGTACTTGCATACAATTGTATACAAAACATTTAAAGAACGTTTCTTGAATACCTAACAAATGTAATAAATTGTGTATTCAAGTTCAAGATACTTACTTCTTCAATACTATACATTGTTAAAAAAAAACTGAGATAACGAAATAAAAAAATAATATAGAAATCATGACGCTCTGGAACGCTATTACAAGAATTCTTGGTTTTGGTGGTCGACAATTGAAAGTTTCGCCTTCCAATGTTATTCTTATTACAGGTTGTGACTCTGGATTAGGGTATGTTTATCATCAAATACTGACGTTTAACTAATTTAAGATAGGTTTTCCTTCCAGCCTGAAATTTACTACATAAGAAATACATATGTACTTCGGTACATAAGATAAATAGAAGTTGTACATTTTACGAAACATGTATGAACAATTTTTTCGTAAAATGCTGTATGAATTATTTTTGTGTTCGATAGGTAGTAAAATAAATGAGAGAACTACCGAGAAATCCCGCGATTGTCGGTTTGAAAGCATTTAATATTTAATTTAAATAATTAAGTAAATAAAAATCGTTAAAACTCTTAAAAATACATATACTATTTTGCAGATGTGTTTACCAAATGTTTGGTTGGTTTTTACCCTTAATGTTTTCGAATTTACATGTTATTATTAACATACAAATTAGAAAACCTTTTCTTTCTTTTCGAATTGCAGAGTAGACTCTCAGGATCAAATAACTGAAAAAATTGAGCACAAATCTAAAAATTATCTCTTTATGTTCATTGAATCTTCGAAACAAAACTAAGCAAATATTGTCATATTCACAAGTTGGGATGTATAAAAAAATGCTATAAAAATTAGGGGTTCTACTCTGTAACTCCAAATAAAAGAACATACTTTTAAATTTATACATATGTACATACATATGTACATAAATTCATAACATGCAAATACGAAAGAATTTTCTTTAATTATGATATTTTTGAGACCAATTATTAGTTACAAAAACATATTTTATTACAAAACAAAAAAAAACGAGAAATCATCATAAAAAAATGAATTGGTTTTATAAGATCAGCCATTCTGTAAAAACTTGTACTTAGAAATGTACAATTCAATGTTAATGAAATTATTCGCCAACAAATAATTTTCTTTCGGGTTCATATTTTTTTTTTATTTGTATTATTATTCTGCATGTTTTTGTAACATTTGCAAGTAAAAAAATTTAAAAAATTCCGTGTTCGGTAAAATGCGGAAAAATAAATTATTGCCCTCTTATAAATATTGGACTGATACCAAAGCTGATTAATATGTATAAGTATAAATATGTATGTGTGTATGTATTCATGTACATATGTATATATAAACGTCTTTAATGTGTACAAAACTATTTTTTTCTTTTCTTTAAGATTCTCTTTAGCCCTATATTGTCACTCGCTTAATATGACGGTAATTTCAGCATGTCATAATGTTTGCTCTAATGGTGCAAAAATGCTGCAACAAGTAAATGATCCCAAGCGTATGATAACTATTGAGTTGGATTTGTTGAAACCGGAAACTATAGCAAACACAAAGCAATGCCTGGAAGATATACTCACAAAGCATAATTATCACTTTACAGCATTGGTTAATAATGCAGGCGTCATGTGTTTTGGTGAATTTGAATGGCAAACATGGTCACAAATTGAAATGCAAATAAATGTTAATTTATTAGGCAGCATGAGAGTAACTAGAGCTTTAATATCATTAATAAGACAACATCAGGCACGAATTATTAATGTAACAAGCCATTGTGGTCTACAGGTGAGAATCATTTTTCAAATTTATATACATACATAAATAAAACATACTTAAATTCGTTTACTATTATTTATAAATAAAACATTTTTAACTTATAAAGGCGTTGCCGGCCTTATCACCTTATGCTGCTTCCAAAGCTGGTTTAAGATTTTGGACCGACTCTTTACGGATCGAAATGCAGTCTTACGGAGTAGAAGTTATAAACTTTATTCCAGGTTCCTTCGTTATGTCCAGTAATATATCTGCTAGACAACAAGAGCATGCCAAAGAAATGTTCAACAATTTTACACCAGAGCAGCGCGAGTTTTATACCACATATTTTCAAAGTTTTAATAATTATTTAAGTATAATTTCTGGCTTTAAGCCACCAAACAGTATGAATGATACTGAACTACTTGCGAAATTTAAGGATGCATTAACTAACAGCATACCAAAGCCTGTATATATACATGAACCGTGGCGGTAAGATCCTTGATTTAAAATCTGTCAAAAATTAAGCATATTTCATAATTTCTTATATTTTTAGATACAAAATATATCGATTATTATTTACATTTTGCCCTACGCCACTTGCCGATTGGTTATGTATTAAATTTTGTGCTATGCCAACGTATAGGCAAGTACTTAACGAAACTAAACAGCAAAGAAATGGTTGTAATATAGAAAATTAAAAAATATATATATGTATATATATATTTATACATGTATTATATTATTTTGAATTTATAAAGAAAAATTAAATTAAAAATGTAATTAAAATTTCAAAAACAAATGGTTGGTATCAAGGCACATTCACCAGGTAGTAGCGGAAACGCAGCTGAGCTATTTTTTTTTCAAATTAAAGTTCATCCGAAACTTCAAAAATTGTTTACGAAAGAGAAATTAAAAAAAATATTAAAAAATTTTTAATGTGAAAAATATTTTATTACAAAAATTCTTTTGAAACAAATTTAAAAATATGAAAAAAAACTATAAAAAAAATTGAGAAAAGTGCTAAACGTTGCAAATTTGTTTATTGGTGGCTGCCGTGGAGAAATTTTTTCAACTTTATGTGAATAATTTTTATTATTATTGTGTTACAACAAATTCTATTTTTGATATTTCGGATGAACTAAAAATCATGTTGTTTTTTTCATTGTTGTATTTTTTCATTGTTTTTGTAATCCTGATATTACCTGGAAATAAATGTGGCTTGGTTGGTATTATAAAAACTTTATAGCAAAACCTAGTTAAAAATATCTTTGATGAAAAATTAAATGTTTTAAGAAAGAATACACATGTTTAAATGCCATGATTGTTTAATTATTCTTTTAATCTCAAAAAAATATAATAATTTTATTTTTCCTAATTTTATATAGAACGGAAATTGTTTATAATTACACTTTTACTTTTTTAATTTTTTTTATTTATTGTGAGTGGATTAACCTAGCACTTAAAAAAATAAAATGAGAATTATAATAAACAAAGGCAAAGAATCAATTACAAAAAAATATAATTAAGAGCCAAATTATTATCTGCTTTATGGTTCAGAAAAATGGAAACATATAGGACAGTAACAATAATAACAGCAATTTTTCGAGATCCCATTCCAAAAAAAAAAAGTTGAATTGTGAAGCCCTTTTCGTATAAAAAACATATGCAATCAAAGAAATAAATATAACTTTATGTGAGCGATTTATTTAAAATGTGCGTTGGGATTATTAAAAGAATCATCTGAGGAATCTTGAAATTTTCCTCGACCAAAAGCAGCCATTAAATAAATTAATACAATAAACGTCAAAATACCGCTAAGAACCAAAAACCAAGTTCTTCTCCAAGGTGGCCTTGACGAGGGTGCATAAAAACGCCTAGACCAACGTGAAAATATCTCTGCTGGTGTACGTCTAGCATATTTGTTTTCATCACGATCTGCTGCACCAATTGGCGATTGGCGGGGTAATAAAGGCCGACGACTGCTAGCTATTCGTTTTACATTGTTCTTTTAAATAGTATAAAAATGAGTAAATGAAATGTATAATATTTACCATGTACATCAGCGTGTGTTGGTGGATTAAATGCATCCATAAGTAAAACGGAATGTGGCCTTTCTTGTTTTAAGACGCTGCTTGAAAAAGCACCATTAGTTTTAGAACGTTCCAAAGCATTACTTTCATTTAGGTTATTGCTATGTTGTAGCTTGGTCATATTATTTAAAGGAGCAGTGGTAGAAGTGGAAGTTGTCATCTTCGACGAAATGTTGCTGAAAAAATTTGTATTTTCCACTGACCCTTCATTTAACTAAAACGTGATAAAATACGATATTATATGAAAAAGCAGTAAAGATGTTTCTTGCACTACCAAGGGTAACCCCAAGCCATTACGGCCCCAGTTGGTCTCCAACAGTTGTTGTTTTAAGGCATCTGCCACCGGAGACACTAAATTAGAAGTGGGAAATATTTCAGTTTCGCATATAGGACACTGATGACCTCGGGGAGCAGTGTTTGTAGGTAAGGACGATTGCCTAGCGTTTATACATTCCCAATGAAACACATCTGGAGAAAATAGCAATAAAAAATTTTTCGTCGATCATTTCTTCAACCCATGACTGAACTTACGATAACACACCAAACGCACACATTCTCCTTCTTCCAAGCCAGTAGAGCACAATGTACAGTTTGATACATAATCACTATCTCTAAGCCATTGTAGATATGATTGCACTATGCACTATTTTAAGATGAAAAATTTTAGATTATTTTAAAACACAATAATATTTTTAATACCTTTGGGTGGCTTTGAACCATACAGTGTTCACAAACATTTACGCGATGTTCAAAGCAAAATTGATTCGTCACTTGTCGTTTGGGGCATTTGCATAAACCCATTTTTAAACACTTTAAACTTTATTTGATTTAGTAGAGTATAAGTAAATATTTTCTGAAGTGGTTTATTTACCAGAAATATTAATTCTTTACGAATTCATAATACTCTACCACTTTATTTCTGCTTCACAATGCAGGTAAATTTCTTTCTTTCTTCTGTGAAATACTTTTTATTAATACTTTGACAGGCCACGTCAAATTATATTAGATTAGCGTTTTTACACTATTAAATAGAAGTACTCCCTTAAAATCCGTTAAAATGTTTTTAAATATATTTTTAAGAAGTGTAGAAATATACGTAAATATGTAAAGCAGCTCTGGGTTGAGGAACATCTCTCGCGTCATCGTAATTATTTCTTAAGTGCGGTCAGGCTTGTGCGTGTTGTTTGGCCTTCGAGAGTTTTTCGTCTCGCTCGCACTGGTTGACTGATCTGCCACGGATAACCGTATAATCTTGCGGTTTTTTGTGGAATTTCTTTAACAACCACGTTGCTACTTCCTATGTGAAGGCATAGGTCGTGTACAGTCAGTCACAAAAACTTTTAAAATACTGTTAATACCATCTTGGGCATATGGTCTAGTTACTCCGCCCATACTTGTGCAACACCATATTATACAAATTTACTTTGTATAATATGTACTAAATAAATAAATAAAATAAATGTATATACATAATATGTACATTGTACATACTTATTAATAAGTTTACGTTTTATTAAAAATGTATAAAAGCTGTATACTCATATAATATTTTCAGCATATACCTATAATAGCTACAACGCTCAATACATTTTTTAATAAATTTTCTTTTTTAAGTTAAAGAACCTATTTATCGTCGGATTGTAAAAATTATTCTCAAAACCGTAAAACTTCAGTATACCTATTGAAATCAATGTTTCGTAATCGAATGGTTTCCACCAGATATCTGAATGTATTTACGAATATATGCAGGTACACATATTTATAAATTTTGATTTTTATTTAATCCAACCATTCTTTCATGTATAGACATTTTGTAGGTGTAACATCGCCACATTTGGAACAATTTTTAATAACAGGACATATTCCACATGGCATCTGCACTAGGCCCGGAGGGGGTAGCGGTGAATTGATGGCTCTATAAACAAAAACTCCATCTGGCATTGTAATTCTCTCTGCATTACCATCATAGACAACAGTTTTTAAAATTGTTTGCAGGTCATCTTCATCAAGATTTACCTTAAAAATGTGTATATACATTATGCGTATATATGTATTTATACGTACATGTAAGAATGAATTATAAATAGTAAATTTTACCTTGCTTATACCCAAATCCGATATGAATTTGTGTACTTCTCCTACTGTACAGCACGAAAGTTGTTTGAAGGCCAATGGTCCTTCTCCTTTTTTTAACGCATTATCTCTTTTCATTTGTAGAAAGCGAAGACACTGTTGATTTAAAACATCGACAAATTCTGCTTCAAAGTCTTGATCCTGATACCAAGCACCTCCAGTAACTGAACGATCTGGTTCTAAGTTATATAACATATATACTTTCTTTTTGCTTGCCTACATTTTGAAATATTAAAACGTGCAGATAAGTTCAAGTGATTATTATTAATAATAATAACTTACATTCACTGATTTCACGGCTTTAATTAGTTTTTTTGTTTCCAAGTTTTTTAATATTTTATTTAACTGAGTCATATTTAAATTTGACTGTATTCGTATATCACGTATCCATATTCCTTTGTTCCCGCCTTCTTCTATAATACCGTAGACAATTTTCTCTTCATTATCAGCATCCTTAGGCAGCACAGTCTTTTTGCGATCTTTTGAACGGTAAAATAATTTATCGCCTTTTTTCAATACTTCGATTGAACCTTGCTTTAACAGTTTATTAAGAGCTTCAACTCGTGTTGCGGGTGGAATGCTTGGCAAACCTTTTTCTAAATCATCATTATTAGCACCCGCTGGAATGCCTTGTATTATGGCCAATACTTGATGCGATGTATCTTCTGATGTCATGTTGTTTTAAGATACTACCTTTTACTTTATTTTTTTGGTGTAAGATCGCCCTAAAAACATGTTTTTAATGAATTGTCAAATTATGGTTAGTCAATTTAAGATAAATTTTAACACAAGCATAAAATATATGGATTTCAAAATTATAGAACAATTTTAATTTTTAAATAAGTATTTAAGTATAATAATGTTGACTACGAACGATGAAATTTTTTGCACAGAGTTTGCGGATGTAAATAAAAACAACTTTCAACAGATTGAAAACAAAGCGATTAAGGTAAATATCAATACTTTGAGAGCACACTTTTCAACTAGGGCTGCCAGAAGATTCTGCTGAAAAATTGCACTTTTTTGAAAAATCATCGGCATATTAATTTCGAAAATCGTCGAGAAAATCGGCATGAGTTTTTCCTTACTCTGATACTCTGTTCAACATTTCACGCGAAATGCTGCCAAAATACATATAAAAAAAATTGACACGAATTGTTCATGATAAAATTTTGCAGAAATAGTACTCTGTTTACCTTGGGAAAAACATTTGAAATGTATCTTCAACATTTTAAGTTTTCATACGAAATAAGTAGAGTGCCACTTGTTCCGTACAGGGCTGTCAGATTTTTTCCACCTATTTCGCCAAATTGATTTTAAAAGTCGCCAAAAAAGAGTTTTATGCAGTTTTTCTTAGTAAATATTTGATAATAAATTTGTTTCGATATAACAGTTTTTTAATAGAAATTTTTATAAAATTATCGTATCGGAATTTATCAGAAAATCGCCAAAATTAGAAATACAATCGCCAAAAACTATTTTTTGTAAATTTTTCTCCATCCAAATACAAAAATTCATTATGAACTATAATTAATATAGAAAGATCATCAAAATCAAATTGCTTTAACTTCTTGAAGACGAGTTTTGGTAGGATTTTTTATGGAACTACTCCTTCAACAAACTAATTTTCCTGAATTAGAAAAATTTTGAAGTTCAATTTTGTTAAAAAAAATAGCCATAATAATCGCCAACATATTTATTTGTCGCTAGAAAAATCGCCAACAAATTTATTTATCGCCAGAAAAATTGCCATGTCGCCAAACCATAAATTTGGACGCCAAACAAGTTGAAAAATCGCCACGTTTGGCGAGAAATCGCCATATCTGACAGCCCTGGTTCCGTATGGAATTTACAACAAACACATGGGATGTTTCTATAAACATGAGAAATTGTAGCATAGTTTCAGGCGCTAATTATTATTGTTAACATGTCAAATTTTTCGTACAAATTAATCAATGTTGATAAACATTTTTCACAAATTTGAACAGAGTACTATGCTTAACCCCTAGTTTTTAACTTATAATTATTAAGTTCGTAATTAGCTAATTTTGATTTGAACTTAAATTGTATTTAAATACGATTTATTTTTTTCAGTGCTTAATTTAATTTGACCTTTTTTAACTTGGTAATCAAACTGTAATTATGTTTAAGTAATTATCCGCCTGGCTCAGAATGTCGACAAGGAATTTTCTTTCGCTTATTTATATTGAAAACAAAAACAAAATAAGAAAATTTGTTTTTGTTTTTAATATAAATAAGCGAAAGAAAATTTTTTGTCGACATCATGAGCCAGGCAGTATGTAATAATTAAATGCCCAACCTTGTGTAATTAAATACTACTTAAGTTTTATGAGCGTACCTTATCGGTCGTAGTAAAAAGAATTTAGTTTAAATTTTATAAATATGTAACATATACAATACAAAGTTTCATATTATGGAATAAAGTAATAGAAAAATGCATATGATGATCGTTTGGTTTCATAAAATGAGTTTTTTTGTTTACGTTAAACAGCTGTTCTTTGGAAAGCTTTCCATAATATTTGGAAATATTGCAGTGCTGCCGTTCTTTCAACGTAATTTAATAAGAACCAAGGCGCATTTATTAGGTGGCAGCACTTCACCAGGTGACTAATGTCATTATACCAATCTAAATGTCAAATTTGGATTGTGTAGGTATAAGCCTAAAAGCATGCTTTTGTTTGGGTATCCATAAACACCTTTCGAATATTCAGTTTTGTATGGTGTTTGACATTTCCTATAAGAAACACGCAATCTGACGATACTACTTTGTTCTGAAAAGTAAGAAGGTAATATATACCAACAAAGTACATGTGGTTGTTGCTGTTGTAATATTTGTTGTAGAAACGGGGGTACCTGATTGATGTGTCTTGATAAGAACTTTAATAACCACTGGAAAAATGAAATCGTATTTAATTACAACTTAATTTTAAATAAAAATTTGCTAAATACGTACTTAATTTTTAAGTTAAAAACTGGGGTAAGACTAGAAAAGATGCCATACCGATTGAATAATGAAATTTCAAAGGAACAATTGACATTTTGCCAATTCGTTTCGACATTTTGGTACTAGATTAAATAATACCCCAACATGTTAATCTACGACAAAAATGTCGCAAAAATAAGTATTTAATTTTTTTTTCATTTCTATTTTAATAAATTCGAAACCAATTGAACATTTCCATTTCAGATTGGTTACGCGGATGGTGTAAATGATGGGCGCGAAAGTGTTTTCCAGAATGGTTTTGATAAAGGTTATAAGGACGGATTAGCTACAGGTTTTAAATCAAAGAAATTTATATATTTCTTTAACCATTTAAATACTGAAAAAGTACATAATAAAGAGTTGATAGAAGAAAAAGAAGAGTTTAACAGGCTTGGTACGCATTTAAAACCGCTTCGCTCGAACATGATTTCACACGAGTGTATGTTGCCAATAGCAACAAAATTATTAAGCATACATTCAAGTACACCAGATTTCTAATAAAAACGTTATATTATTTAAATCTTTTAATTTTATTAAATTATCAATGTTACATTATATAATAAAGAAAATTTATAAATAAAGACCTTCAGGAGTTCCCTCTTTTTTACGATACAAAACACTTTCTTTAGATTTTTTAAAATCTTCGTTCGTAACTTTCATGCGCCGTTCACGTAGAGCCATTAAGCCAGCTTCAGTACATATAGCTTTTATGTCAGCGCCAGACAAGTCATCCTTTGCCATAATCAATTCACTTAAATTAACATCTTCAGCTAACGTCATACGCGATGTATGTATGTTAAAAATGCGGCGTTTAGTTTTTTCATCCGGTAGAGGAAATTCTATTTTACGATCTATGCGCCCAGGACGGATGAGGGCCGGATCCAATGTTTCGATACGGTTTGTGGCCATAATAACCTAGGTATAAATAACATCAATTAAGTATTGTTGAAAAAATACATATATTCGCCCTTATTGTGAAAGGCGTCGTCGACGTCACATCAAGACGACAGTAAATATTGTCACTTTACCGGAAATAATTGGCTCTTATTGACAATATTTTACTAATCGCTAAAGCTTTGAAATTGAGAATGTTAATGGTAGTCAATTGTTGTCGACAAAGAGTAGACTAGTGAAAATGTTTACTGTCGTCTTTATGTGACGCTGACGACGCCATTCACTATAGGGGGGATTATATCTACCTTGACATCGCCTCTGGAATCAAAACCATCCAATTGATTCAACAATTCCAGCATAGTTCTTTGAATTTCTCTTTCACCGCCAGAATTTGAATCATAACGTTTTGTTCCGACAGCATCAATTTCATCAATAAAAACAATGGAAGGAGCATGTTCTTCAGCAACGCGGAAAAGTTCTCTTACCAACTTTGGACCGTCACCTAAATATTTTTGAATCAATTCAGAACCCACAACTCTCAAAAACGTAGCTGAAGTTTGATTAGCAACTGCTTTTGCCAGAAGTGTTTTCCCTGTCCCAGGAGGGCCATATAGAATAACACCCTTTGGAGGCTTTATGCCCATTTCTTCATAATACTCCGGATGTGTCAGTGGTAATTCCACAGATTCCTTTATTTCTTGAATCTGAGTATCCAAACCTCCAATATCGGCATACGTTTCCTGTGGAGCCTTTTCCAACTTCATTACTGTTACCATTGGATCTGTGTCATCACTCAGTACACCCACTACTGCGTGAACTTTGTGATTGAGTAGCACTGAGCAACCGGGCTCAAGTTGATCCTTATCAACAAAAGACAATATACTGACATAATGTTCTGAACCAACACTGGTGGACACTATTGCATGGTTATCGTCAATTATTTCTTCCAAATTACCAACTGACATTGGCGTACCCCTTAAATCATCAACCTTGGAACGTTCTTCTTCGTTTTTCTCATCCTGCGGCTTAAGACGCTCTTGGTTGCGAATGAATTCTTCTTCCATCATCAAATAATCCTTGATACGTTCCAATTTCAATAACTTTAAACGACACCGCGTGTGTGGTGTAACTTGGGGCAGTTTCATTGCTGCATCAGGACCCTTTGCACGTTTCTTCTTCTTTCCAACTCGCGTTGGAATTGGAGGCTCATACTTTTTCTTCTTATCTTTGTCATCTTTTTTATCACTAGAACCCCCCTGTGCTGATTGATTTTGGCCCTTAAGAGTTTTTACTTTAGTTATTTGACTTCAAGCAAGAAAATTCATATTTACCATTGTTTTTAATTATACAAATTATTCTTTAAAAATTATGATTAGTTTTAGTTCTCTACAGTTTCTGCAACATTAACAATCGGCCTTACCAAAAAATTTGTTTTTCACTAGTCATGCCAAAATCTATAGCTGTAAAACTTAGTAGTAGATTTCAAAATTACAGTATTGTAAATATACTTAGTGGCGATTAGTTTACAAGGTTGAATTTTGACTTTAACGACCTGTCCCACGAAGTTGCAGAAATCGTTCGAACGAATACTTGTATTGCAAACAACAATAACATTAGAAAATTTGTTGTTGTTTTCAATATAAGTTGTCGATCGAACGATTTCTAGTGACATCCATCCATCCATTAAATTTGCAATACACTCACACTTTTTTCACTAACACAACCAAACTTTTTAAATTGAAAACTAGATTGCTTTCAAATTCACCTATCCATTTACATATATAGCAATTTAATTATCAATTTGAACAGCAAGCCACAGCACACATAGATTGAAGCCACATTATCAATTTTTTTCACAGCTATCAATTTAAAAAATTTTGACACACAATATGAGGCTGTACGCAGTTTCCAAGCAATTTTTTTTTTTTCAATATGATGATAAGAAAACAGTTTAAAACAACTCAACTTCATGGCTTCTATACACACAGGTCTATAGACCGCAACACATCATTATACTTTTTATTTTTGTTCCAAAATATATTTATTTAAATTTAATTAAAATTTTTCGGTGGACTCATTATTTGTAATAAAAGAACACAAAAATACTCTGTCGGGGAAATATTTGAAAACAAAAACGAAAAGTGTGCTCCTTAAAATTGTTGTCAGTTTTTTTTTTTTTTTTTTTGCTATAAATTTGAACACACAATTGGAATGAAAATTTTAAGTCAAAGTTGAATCAAATTCCAAAAGTATGAATGTATTACTGAAAAATTGTGAATGTATTCAAATTTGAAAGGCAAAACTTGATCGTGTAACCCTCAGGTTAATCAAATAATGCAGTTTGCTCTGGTAGTGCGACTACTAAGTACAAATATTCATATTTTGATTGACAATGTCATCACAAAACATACAGAAGTGTCACGAGACGGAATTTTTCTGTTTGTCTCATTTTCCCTCAAATTTGTCGTCGTTTTTGTTTTGCTACGTCTTTCTAGTGCAATAAATTTTTATTAGCTGTGTTAATTGGTAAGTAGTAATACCACAGAATACACAGAAGTGAAGAAAGTGACAGGTAAAAAAAGCTCCAATCAGGTTTTTGTTAAAATTCATGGAAGAAAGAGAAAAGTATAGTGTATTTGATACTGTAGTGTATTACTACTTACCAATTAACACAGCTAATAAAAATGTATTGCACTAGAAAGACGTAGCAAAACAAAACCGACGACAAAATTTGAGGGAAAACGAGACAAACTGAAAAATACCCGTATCTTCCGTCTCGTGACACTTCTGTTTGTTTTGTGGTAATACACTACACAATCAAATACACTATGATTTTCTCTTTTTCCCACGAATTTTAACAAAAACCTGATTGGAGCTTTTTTTACCTGTCACTTTCTTCACTTCTGTGTATTCTCTGATAGCATTTTGGCAATCATGGCAAGTGTTTACAATTTGGTATCAAGGCACATCAATCAGGTACCCGCGATTCTACAACAAATATTACAACAGCAACAACCACATGTACTTTGTTGGTATAAATTACCTTCTTACTTTTCAAAACAGGGTAGTATCGTCAGATTGCATGTTTCTTATAGGAAATGTGCATGTTTTTAGGCTTTTGCCTACACAATCCAAATTTGACATTTAGATTGGTATAATGACATTAGTCACCTAGTGTAGTGCTGCCACCTAATAAATGTGCCTTGTTTGGTATTGTAATTTTTCCACAAATTAGAAGTTTTTTTGTGTCTTGAACGGAACCTGCCAACTCATGGAAAATGGTTTTGCTTGATAACTCTTCAGTAATTGTATTCGCATTAAGTTAAAAGAAATATATTAATGAAAACTTTTAATTCTAGTTTATTTTACGTTTGCAAAAACTGGCCAATTCAGCTAAAAAAGATTCATCATTTACCATCACACTGAAAAGATGTAAGTATGCACCTTGAAGTCAAATTTGGAAAAAAAGGAAAAACTTGTATGCACATGTGTATTCTGATGATGTATAATAATTTAAAATATTTTGATCCACGAGCTAGCTGCATATATGTATGCATATGTATATACTGACTATAAAGGAATAAACAATATACAAGGGAATAAATAGCTCGTTATCGAATATTGTAGTCTCATCCGCAATGCTCGAAAGTGATTATTCCTAAATTAAAATACATATAAGAGGGTCATATCCAATAAAATTCAGAGCCTGAAACCGTTTTTCAAATTGCCGAATATGACAATTTTGAAAAAAAAATTAATTTTACATGTAGAAAATGTTATTAAAATTCTTTTGTAGACAATGGATATGACAAACCTAAGCCACGTGAAGGAAAGCCAGCTCTACCCGAGCCTGAAGAATACCTGTGCCTAATGAGAGCTCAGTCAAAATCAAAAAAGGTAATGTTGCTTTGAACTAAACAAATCATATTGTTTTTAAAAATAATAACTGTAAAGATTTCCACAGTGGTTAAACATGAGGATGTTCCAAAAATGATGGTTATGTATGCACAATTTATGAAAAGTACTATGGACGGTTTGAAACGAGTTAAGAAGGTGAAAAGTAAAGCCAAAGCTGCCAAGGGATAATAACGCTAAGTTCTGCAGATTGATTCATTGTACACCAGCATTTAATGTTATTTTTTAAACATCCTAGAGTCATATGATAACAAATAAATAAAACAAAAAGCATTTGTAACAAGAAACTCCAAAAAGAAATATTACAACCCACAATTTTATTATTTGAAAATTGTTTCATGATATGCAGGCATGTTTAATTTGCGCTTGCTCGGGTGGTGACAAGAAGAGTCACATATTCCCTCCAAGTATAGCTGTCACTGACACATACGCACAAGTGCATATTATATAATTTTACATTTAACATACAATTTCTGATTAGGAAGGAAATTCTACGAGTACTTAGACCCGGTCCAGACTTGCAATTTTTGTGGCAGAAATTCTTAAATGTGTGGGAGTGTTTAAATAGAGGTACATACATATCAGAGAACTGTATGAGTGGATTCACTTTTGCTGTCCACTAACTTACAATGCTTTTGTTTTGTTTTTTAACATCAATATGTAAATGATATTGTTTGCAGAGTTACCTCTCTAACAACTGATTGTCATTAATTCTCTTTTTTTGGTGCTGTTATTAAAAATCAGTAACAATTCTTACTGTTGCTTGATTGTTTTGTATAGCAATCAAATAACTCACAAAAGCATGTTGACTGGATTAAGTCTTAAGTTAATAAAACATGTCGTATTAATTAATAATTTTTCTTCTATTAAAACAATTTATAAAATAAAATGGGGCTAGCGTTTTCTTTTATAATATTACATAAAAGTATATTTGTCAGAAGGGGTTTCAAGAAGTATTCAAAACAATCATACTGATACATTGCTTTAGTGAATCATATGAATGAATAGAGATTGCAAGCAGTGGCATGCATTTATTAAGAACAGTCTCCTTGATAAGAATCATGCAATAGCATCATTCATTATTTTAATGTTAAGTGCTAGCTCAATATTCATTTTAGAAAATGCAAAATTATACCGTTTGATTCGTAATCATACAGATCACTGATACATATCGTTACCTTAACATAGAAAGGCCCTAAAGGCCGAGGCACAATGAATCAGTCATGGGTTAAACTTCGCCTTTTTCAACTGACAGCTAAGTTGAAATAGATGGTTTCTTATGAGGTCTGTTACATTCAGTACGTTTCCGTCAACGCAGAGTACAACTTTTAACTTTTTGTGTACGTTGAGTAGATTGAGAGATATTGGTTGATTTTTTTTTTGTATGTTCTGATTTAGTTTTTTTGTTTTGTGGCACCAAAAATAATATTAGAAAGAAATGCCCTGCCTAATTCATTATTTTTTTTGAATTCGGGTTTTTTGTATTTTTCGATGGAGGAAGAATATCTATCTAATCTATCGAAAAATGCAAAAAATCACGATTTCGAAAAAATAATGTGTTAGAGCCTTACTGGTTTAAGGTAACGATATGTACGTTTCATTTGTTTTCTAGTTTCATTTTTCTTCTCTTTAGAAATTCGCATTAAAAATATTTCATTCATAAGAAATCAATGTACTGAACTTAAGCCCGATTAAGAAATTATTCCGGATTAAAATTCATTCTAGTTCAATTAAATTTAAAATGAGTTATTTTTCTTTTATTTTTGTTTAAATTTTATTTAAAAAATGCTAAATCTCTAATTCAAATGGGCAAATATAGAACAAATTTCTTTAAAAGAAGTCTCACTTTAAATTTTACAAAAGAGAGTAATAAAATTAATAAGTCCTAGTTGCAAGTATTATTGCTAAGTTGATTAGTTTAAGGGAGAGGAAAACTAATCAGCTTAGTAATAAGACTTGCATAGTGTAATCTAGGACTAAGTATGTATATATGTATTCAAATAATCAGTATGACATTTGCAGATGTGTAAGGATAAGTATACAAAAACGTTTAAAGCAGGTTCATGAATTTAATTAGACACGTTTCTCTATTAAACCCTTCTTCTTTAATTGACGTAAAGCACACTTTGCAGCAGTACATTTAGCAATTCGGTAGTTTCTACCAATCCCACGGTAAGTTCCTTTACAAAATACTTCTACCGTTACACGAACTCGCCGACCATCAGCCAGCTTTTCAGGTTTGCTAAAACGAAACAAGACAATTAAAGTGAATCATTATTTTTCAATACATTTACGCATGTGCAAATAATTCCAAACTCACCCAAACTTCGCAGTTTCTGGCTCCAATTCCAATAATTCTCTTATTGGCGATTTTGGCACAGAACTACTAAACTGTTCTATTTCAGGCCGCATCATATTATAATAAACTAGCCAAACAGCATCTAAAGACATATTTGAATCTAGGAAAATTGCTCCAGCAACAGATTCAAAAACATCGCCTAATGCCTTTGGTACCTCAACATCTTCTGCATCATCACATTCTTCCTCAGATAGCAAATAATACTTGGAATTTTTTTTAAAACATTCATACAAATTAAAATTCAACATACAGCCATGAAAGTAGTATATTAGCTTACTTCTTCACTTATGCTGTGACCGTTTTCGGTTTGTATACGCACAAAACGGTCAATAACTTCATTAAGACCCGGAGACAAATGTCTGAAATACTTGTGAAAGCCATATCTAACGGCTAGAGACGCGAATATTGTATTGTTCACTAATGCGGAGCGTAAATCTGTTAAAGCTCCCGGAGAATGTTGCCGGGGATCTTCATATAAATGCCTTGTTATCAAATAATCCAAAACAGCATCACCAAGAAACTCGAGACGTTGATAGCAATCTGTCAGTCTGTTGGGTGTATAAGATGCATGGGTCATCGCTTGCAGTAAGTATGATCGGTCACGAAATTTATAGCCCAACTTTTTTTCAAACTCATCATACCCCATCAACAATGCGTCTAGAGCTTTTTCAGAGTGCTGTGCATAGGGCAAAAGTGGAGATTTGGGTGGAGCCCATGAACCAAAAACATTTACCATTCCATCACTGTCAGGTAAGGTGGTACCTGCCTCTCTTGTTTTACTGGAATCATAGGGTATACGTTCGTACGGAATAACTCGAATGCCTAACCAAGCCATAAAAAGTAAAGCTCCTCTTAGACCACATTCAATAAGGTATGCCCCTATAAGAGCCTCAACACAATCAGCTACCGATTTATCTTCAAATGAAAAAATTTCAATGCTTTTTGAGGTTTAGACATAGTTATAATTGTATAAATTAACCTGGTATGCTGTGCTGGGACACTAAATTATATGGTATAAAACACGAAAACTCGACCGGAACGCAGTTCGGATCATCCCAATCATGAACCGTTTTCGTCGAGTTTCCACAATTTTCATCTTCAAAATCATCTTGTTCCTAAAATGTACAAACGTTTAAATGTTAGATGTTGTATAATAAAAATAGTTTCAATACCGAAAAATTGCATCCCCACTCGTCAGCTTTCTTACGAACCAATTCACAAATTTCCGCATTTGTTAGTTTTTTAATATTAACTAAATCAACTAAGCTCCAATAATGCGGTGGTATTTTGGCTTCTATTAAGGCTTTTTCTAGTTCTTTGGGCACATAATAACATGGTGGCAACCAGTTATCGCTTGGTTCGAATTTCGTAGCAATCATATATTCGCCCAATCGTTTTCTCCGGCCCAATCGATATAAATTTAAATTAGCTACTTGTTTTGAGCGTAAGTGACTGAGCTTTCCTTCATGCACGTTCTCGTATGTGATATATAAATATGTGGTGATGGCGTATTTTAAAAAGGAGTCACCTATTGTTTCCAATCTTTCAAGATTTATACCATCATTTGCGTTAGACATAGTCAGGGCTTGAAGTATAATGCTTGGGCTAGGGCCCGGATGGGTAGACAAATCGGGTTGATAATCAAAACTGAAGTTCTCTGCAGGAAAATGTTTCAAATTTTTGCTATATTCATTTGTATAATTTTGCAGTTGGCTCTCATTGCTGTATTCCCTCCCCTGGCTTTCGAAATCGATACGAATTATTTTTTTCCCATTTTCAGTCATTACTAGATTTTCGGAATCATTAAATTGATCAAATAAATCCCCACATCCATCAATTCTATACAATTCCTGTGGATTATTTTTCAACCAATTCAAATTAAGATTGTGCAAGACATCAACACTCAGGGGCTGATTGACTCCTTCCTCATTAGTCAATAATTTCGAGAGATCACTAACTGACATATAGGGTATAAATTGCTGATATGTTTCTAAACATAAATCTAGTTTGCTTATTGTTTTGCTTGTTTCTTTTATTTTCTCAGGCAATTTAATATCGCGGTCGTATTCTACCAACATACCAGAGTTACGTATATCATAAATCAACTGCTTTATCGATTGTTCAAACTCTTCTATAGATTGTTTTAAGATCTCAGATATTTCTTGTTTAATGTCCTGGAAATTGTAGCCCACTTGAAGGTTTTTGGTTTCCTGATAATCGCGGTCATTAGCTTTTGTCGCTTGTATAATTGAAAGCTGTTTATTTAACTTTTCTATGTCTTGCTCCGTTTCTACAGTTTCCGCCTCATTTTTAGAGTTTATAACGATATCATCTTCGTCGGACGACTCGGTATCATCAAAAATATCAACATCACTATCGAAACTAGATTCGCAATACGATGCATCTGAATCATAATAGGCAAAAACTGGGTCTTGTTTTTTCGTTTTAAGAGTTTGTCTCTCTGGAATGTCATCAGTGTCATCCAATTGAATGTCAGTAAAAGTTGGTGAAGTAGCTCTAGCTGCTTTGTTACTAATTTTATAATTCACTACCATTAGGCCATCCAAAACTTCATCAAAATCTTCATCATCCGTATCAACGTGATAAGATAGATATTCTAAATTATCAGCCATTTCATTTGACCATGTGCCGATTTCAACAAAACCAGACGACTCCTCGGGATTATTGCATTCCGTGTCTGAAGTATTTTTATTTTCTTTATCCGATTTTAAGCAATCCCCAGGATTCTCAGCATTATTATTCAAAGGTGATTTTTTACTTTTATCTTTTTGAATGCAATTTTCACACTGTGTTTGTTCTTCATCATTTTCATTATTTTCTGCGTTTTTAAGCTTGTTGGTCTTTGTTTTTTTCAAAACGTCACTCAAACTCCAGCCAAAGTCTAACATAGGCCAGTTCCTATCGTCAGTTAATTCAGTTTGGCCTAAACCCATATCTCTGACAACTTTCTTGCGTATATCATCAGCCAGCAGTAGACCATTTATTCTATACAAAATGCAAGGTAAGCACACTGCAGTGCGCCATAAAGATGCCGGAAACGGATGTACAGTACATAATTCGGGAACAAGAATTTGTTTCAATTCCAAGTTTTCTCTTTTGGCTCTTTTAGTTGCCTCAGAGCTTGTAGGCAAAGCAACCCCCTTGCGATTGACATAACGGGGAGTTAGGAAATTTAATCTGGCACTTGTGTGATCCACGTCTAACAATGGTTGTTTTGGATGAATTCTCAGACCGTATTTTAAATAATAGTAATGCATAAACGTGCGATATTTTTTACTTGGAAATACACTCAAGGGCGACAGCTGGTGACATATCTCAGCCACATAAAAGTAATGAGGCTGGTCTTGATTACGATACCAGGGCATAACAACGGCATCATTAAATTTTTCGGCTGAGAATTCTTCAGCGTGTCGTTCTTCCTCGGGTACGGGCGTGGGCATCATATTTGTATTCTGTTCTATGAGTCCCAAAAATTGCCAATCGATACATTTGTCACCATTTGCTCTTTTAACTGTGGGCACGATAAAGATGCAGTTTTCTGTTGATTCTGGGTCGAAAAGCATTAAAAACTTTTTCAAGCGTAATACTTTGGTAAATGTGTAATTAATAAATGCATTTATGCATGAAATTTGTTTTTCATTAAGTGTAACACGTTCTGGATGTAAAACTAATGACACCTTTACTTCGCCTGAACGAGTAAAAATCGGAAATGAACTAACTTTTGGAATTTTCTTAAGAGTTAAAATTCCGAAACCCTGCAAAGCATCTTCCGGTGGGTATATTTTTCTACCCCTGGTGTTTTGTTCTTCTGGTATAGGGCACTGTAAAGTGAGATCCAATAAGTACAAATAACATTGTACTCCAGCAACAGGCCGACAGTCGCAAAACTCTGAAGCAATCTGAAATTGTAAGTATGTTTTTCATAATTTTAATCTCATACATTTTTTATTTAATTAATCACTTTTTTAACTTACTCTTTTATAATAGTATTGTCTTCTTTTGGTAGTACCTGGCCTCGGTTCCGAGTTTTCTATAACTATTTTTTCATCTTCCTCTTCCAATTCAAAATTTTCCCAATCCGGCTCAATGGCTTTAAATCCTTCCTTACCAATTGGCTGCAAGTTGTCATCTAACTCCCCAGATTTATGCAACGCAATACATGCCTGCAATGCGGCCATTCTGCGAGCCAGCACTTGTGTAGGCATAGGTAAACCAACAATATCGTACTTTAGTGGCGAATTTATTGGTAATCGTATGGTACACTGATACATTCTTACATTATTACGTTTGGAATGAGCACAGCGCCATAAGGGTGTGAGTTTAGTAAAAGTATCACTAGGTAATTTGGCACAATATTTGTTAACCAAAGCTATTGAGTTGCTTAAATCAACAGATGCACCCGTAAGTAGAAGATCCAGAGGTTTGTATGGTTTAATGCAATTGTTAAAAATGTCCGCTTCTCTATGTTCAATTTCTTGAGGTTCGATATTGGCACATTTTTGCAGAAGCATCTAAAATTAATAATTATTATTTTAAACGTAGTTTTTTTGTTATTACGGTAGTCTATATGCATTTCGTTCGTGCTTATACTAACTCATCCGTAGACTTTTAAGCACTTTTAAAAAAAAACTTAAAATAAACTTCCGGTGTTTACATACATATGTATGTAAAGGGTGTTTTTTATTGAGGTATAGAACTTTAAGTTGGCATCACATTTTTAACTGGCGGCCATTTTGTCAGCTGTCAAGTGATTAATATTTAGTTTGGTTTGCCATTTCATCATGAACAGGTTGACAAAAGAACAACGCTTGCAAATCGTGCAAATTTATTTCGAAAATAATGGTTCAGTTCGCGAAGTTTACCGCAAGCTCCGTCCATTTTATGGTCGACATAATCGTCCATCAGAGCAATTAATTCGGTTAACCATGGATCGTTTTCGCACTACGTTTACTCTATGTGATAATACGCATTCGCAGAGACGTCGAACAGTGCGCACCGAAGAAACAATTGCCGCTGTAGAGCAAAGTGTTGAAGAGGACCCGAATGAATCGATTCGCCACCGTGCACAGCAATTCGAGCCGACTAACCGACTATTTTGTTCCCGAATTGGATGGCATGAATGTGGATGAGTTGTGGTTCCAACAAGACGGCGCTACATGCCACACAGCGCACGTCACAATCGATTTATTGAAGGAAACATTCGATGAGCGCATAATTTCGCGGAATGGACCTGTCAATTGGCCACCAAGATCGTGTGATTTGACACCATTGGATTATTTTCTTTGGGGATATGTGAAGTCGCTCGTCTACGCCAACAAACCAGAAACGTTAGGGGACTTGGAAGCCAACATTCGTGGCGTTATTGCCAACATACGGCCCCATATGCTCGAAAAAGTGGTTGAAAATTGGACCTGTAGAATTAGCTTTATTCGAGCCAGCCGCGGCGGCCACATGCCCGAAATCATATTTAAACATTAATGGCATAAAATTATCCTTCCAATAAAGCCAAATTGATGGACATTAAAACGATTTTCTTGTGTTTTATTTCAATTCGAAGTTCTATACCCCTCAAAAAAACACCCTATACATAAGTGCGAGTATGTACATTAGAGTGGCCGTTATTTTTTAAAAGCTTTTATTTAGTTTCACTTGTCCCGTTGTCCGTCTGTATCCAAATCTTGCAAATTAAATTTGATCCACTTCCCAATTTCTGATTGAGATGAAATTTTGCATGCATGTATGTATAAATCGGATGACAATGCAATATTATTATGATATAGAGCTGATCTGATGATGGCGGTTAATTTTTTTTTTATATTTAACTTTTTAGTTCATTTTAGCAAGTAATAAAAGCTTGTTTTTAATAAAAAAAAAGTTTTTTTTATTTCATAAAATTATCCTTCCAATAAAGCTAAATTGATTGACATTAAAACGATTTTCTTGTGTTTTATTTCAATTCGAAGTTTTATACCTCTTAAAAAAACACCCTATAAATACCTCAAGTCAATAGGTTATGGGCGAAAATAAGGAATTGGCAAATGGTATTCCACAATTTAACGGTTGTGGGTACGATAATTGGCAGTTTAGAGTCAAGATTCATTTGGATTCACTAAACATTTTGGATGTTCTAACCGACGATCCGCCAGCAGCAGCTAATGGTAGCGCGGAGTTTTTAAAAAGAGATAAGAAGGCCAAAGACCGCTTAGTAAGCTATATTCATGCTGATTGTTTAAGCTATGTAAGAGACAAGGGAACAGCTAAGGAAATGTGGAACAGCTTAGAGTAAGCTTTTGCCAAGAAGTCATTGGTAAATCAATTGCTTCTACGAAGAAAACTAGCAACACTACGAATGAATCCTGGAGAATCCATTAAATTGCATTTGGAACATTTTGATAACATAATCCGACAGCTAAAAATTTCTGGAGCTAGTGTGGAAGATAGTGATTTAATTACTCAAGGTTTTCTATCTTTACCTGAAAAATTTGACCCTTTGGTAACAGCATTGCAAAATATGGACGACAACAAATTAACATTTGGACTTGTGAAGGAACGATTAATTGCTGAAGAAATCAAACTAAATAATCGTGTTCATTCTGAAGAGGTAGAGAAGGTCGCATTTTCAAGCAAGAAGCATTTCAAAAAGAAGTTCAATGGTAAGTGTTACAAGTGTAACAAGTTCGGTCATCAAGCCAAAGATTGTAGAAGTCGTGAAGCTCGTACGACTGATAAAAAGTTTTGCTTTATGGCTTATCGAAATTCCAATAAACATGTTGAAGGTTCAAAAATAAGATTTATATTAGATTCGGGTGCCAGCGACCATCTTGTTAACGAAAGTTGGTATATTTCTGACCTTTTCAAACTTGAAGTTCCCGTTGAAATAAATATTGCAAAAGACGATTTATCAGTAGTTGCTAAATCAAGTGGTAAAATAGAATGCAAAACAGATATTGGTAACAGCATTACAATAAAGGATGTTCTATATGCACCGGATTTAAGAGATAATCTTATGTCAGTTCGAAAGTTAACGAAAGCTGGCGCAGAAGTGAAGTTTGTTGATAACCGGGCATTAATATTAAAAAATACAAAATTGGTGGGTGTAGCCTATCTTCGTGGAAATCTTTATGAAATTGAAATCGTTATCGAAAAATGTGAAGCTTTGATTTCTTATAAGGACGATGTAAATTTGTGGCATCGTCGTCTTGGTCATATCGGAAAACAAGGCTTAGATTCCCTTGTTAAAACAAATATTCTTCCTGAACTAAATGTAAATTCAGAGAAAGTTCGTTTTTGTGATGTATGCGTTGAAGCAAAACATGTTCGATCTCCGTTTGATGGCACTAGAAATAAAGCTACAAGAATATTGGAGCGAATTCATACCGACGTTTGTGGACCAATAAGTCCAGTTGCTGTGGATGGGTCAGCTTATATAATTACATTTATTGATGATTTTAGTCATTTTACCGTTGTTTATCTCCTACAAAAGAAATCACAAACCTTTAATGCGTTCAAAGAATATGAGGCTATGGCAACAGCTATGTTTAGTTCTAAAATATCAAATTTACTGCAGATCAAGGTCGTGAATATCTCTCAAATGAACAGCATGAATGGTATAGGCGAAAAGGCATTCAAATCGAAACAACTATTTCGTATAGTCCTCAACAGAATGGAGTTGCTGAGCGTTTTAACCGTACTTTATTGGAAAAAGTAAGAGCCATGATATTTGAATCCCATGTTCCAAAACATTTGTGGAATGAAGTGGCAAGAACTGCAACATATATAACTAATCGATGTCCTACAAGTTCGCTTCAAAACTCTCAAACACCTGCTGAAATCTGGTATGGAAAAAAGCCTGATATGTCAAAATTACGTGTTTTTGGTTGCAAATCGTATGCATGGATTCCGAGTCAGTGCAGAAAGAAGCTTGATCCTAGAAGTCGTAAGGCAATAATGATTGGTTACACTTCAAACGGGTACCGGCTTTGGGACATAGAAAAAAGAAAAATTTTTACAGCTCGTGATATTAAGTTTGACGAGACAAATTTTCCCTACAAAGATGAAACGAAGGAAGAGAATACATGTATTGTAGTAAGTCATCAGCAAGAGGGGTGCAGTGATGATGAAAAAGGTGCTGATACTAATGCTGAATCTCAACTGCGTATTAGTGAATATGTTGAAGATTCATTCAGTGGCGATGTGGCAGAATATAGTGGAGAAAGGAATTGTGATGGAGCTGAACCGATTTCAAGTATTTTAACTGACAATGAAGATGATTTAGATGTAGATGATAATATTCGTCTTCCTGAAGCAGTCACAGCGCTCCCATTGCATGAAGAAAACAGAGATGAGTCTGTTAGGCGTAGCGATAGGGAGCGCAGATTTCCAAGTAAGTTATTCGACTATATTACTGGCTTACTAGCAGATTCTGCTGTTGATATTTTTAAGCTTGCACCTGAAAACTATAATGGTATATTTGGAAGACCTGATACTGAACAATGGAAGGATGCTATATATGATGAACTAAAGTCAATGGAAATAAATAATGTGTGGACAGTAATGAAACAACCTCCAAAATCAAAACTTTTAAGGTCCAAATGGGTTTTTCGTATAAAAGAGGACGAAGTAGGAAGGCCTTCAAGATATAAAGCTCGTCTTGTAGCAAAAGGGTTTTTGCAAAAGCATGGAGTAGACTACAATGAGACATATGCAACAGTTGCCAAGTTAAGTACAGTACGTGTAGTCCTTGCTGTTGGACTGCATAAGGGTTATCTCTTTCATCAATTGGATGTAAAGACCGCTTTTCTTCATGGGAGCTTGGATGAAGATATTTATCTTGCACCACCTGAGGGTGTTGAATTAGAAGTAAACATGGTTCTTAAGCTGAATAAGTCTTTGTATGGACTTAAGCAAGCTCCTCGTAGTTGGAACAGCAAATTTAACGAATTTTTATTGTTTGTACACTAAATTCGAAAATGATATAGCTCTTATAGTGGTTCTCTATGTGGATGATTTACTGATTGCTGGAAACACCTTGAAATATATAGAGAAACTAAAAAAAGATTTGTCAGCTAAATTTGAAATGAGCGACTGCGGTACTTTGAAGTATTTCCTTGGAATAAAAATTGAATACGAAGAAGGAAAAATAAAGTTGTCTCAAGAATTGAGTATTGAAAAAGTTTTAAATAAATTTGGAATGAGCGATTGTAATCCTGTAAAAACACCAATGGAAAAAGGACTTCAACTGTCAGCTGAAAATCATACAAATGATAAATTCAATGAACCATATCGTGAGTTACTTGGCAGTTTGATGTATACAATGCTTAGTTGTAGGCCTGATATTTGTTTCTGTGTGGCTTACATGGGACGATTTCAACAAAATCCAAATGAAATGCACTGGCAACATTTGAAAAGAATTGTACGCTATCTAAAGGGAACAAAGGATATGAAACTTATTTACGAAGTAATAAAATTCCAATTGAGGGATTTGCCAATGTTGATTGGGCAAATGATAAAGATGATCGTAAATCGGTCAGTGGTTATTTGTTTAAAGTTTATGGTGGTTGTGTGTCCTGGTCTTCAAAGAAACAGCAAACTGTGGCAACTTCATCAAGCGAAGCAGACTATATTGCTTTGAGCTCTGCAGTGTCTGAGGCTTTATGGCAACGAGGCTTAATGCAAGATTTGCAAGAAATAACAAATGAAAACGTAACAACAATATATGAAGACAATAAATGTTGTATCGGAATGGCAAACAGTTCTGAGAATAAACGAGCTAAACATATAGATGTCAAACACCACTTCATTCGTGATAATGTTGCTAAGGGATTTGTAAAAATTGAATCTATTAGTTCTTAAGATCAAGAAGCTGATATGTTTACAAAATCTTTGGATATTACACGTTTTAATGAGCTCCGTGTTAAAATGGGGGTCAACGATTGAAGGAGGGTGTTGAAATACAAGTAGTTTTTTATATAAGCAATCGTTTGAATATATGTTTTTGTAAATGAAATTTGTTTTGTAAAAATTTTCTTAGTCTGAATTGAACAATTGAACAATAAATATCTCAACTTCCTTTTATAATAAATACCTCAAGTCAATAAATTTAATGTCGTTTTAAATATTCGTATTCGCGGATATCATTTTAAAAATTCCGCACATGTATGTATGTATACATACATAATATAAATGTGAAGGTAAGACGTATGATGAATTAAATAAATGATAATCAAATAAATGAGAAAAGCATATTAAATGAAAAAACATACAAATTACTAAAATTTTTCTGTTACGTAACATTTTCAGACTCCTGCAACCCCACCATAACAAATCATAACAAAACTCGAACCCCACCCCTCCTCCCTACAGCGTTACGTAATAAATGGACGACCCCTAACGCAAAAAACATTTTCTGCGGTACAATTCGTCAGTAGTATTGTTGACAAAGGCACTGTTGAATCAGTAGTGTTTCTCAATTGATACTTCCTACAGGGTATCTAAGAAACATATATACAACATACTTACAAAGGTGTATGTACCCATCAAACAAAATGCTCCGAATTCGTAAATAATTCGTAACGATTGGTTGACAAAATCTTACGATTTCGGCACCGAAATATTACCGAAATTGTTACAATTTTTGTATGAAATGGTTGACACGACTTCGTAACGATATGTCGGTACGAATTCGTTACGATAAGTCGGTACGAATTCGTTACGATAAGTCGGTACGGATTCGTAACGACATGTAGGTACGATTTCTTTTTGCTTTTATAGCAGAGTACCGCTTCACCGTTATGCTGCTGCTATTGTCGAAATAATTTGCACATACTCACGTTTTTTAATATTTGTTACAATCCTTTTTTTATCAACATATACATATTTATTTAAAAAAAATTTCACAGACTTTTACTTATGTACTCAAAAATCAAAGTTTTACACCCTAATTCAAAAAAATATTTTATTTGAGCTTTAAAGTTCATAGTAGTTACCAAGCACTTTAAGACTAACACTTTGTTAAGAAATTGTATTCAAAAGGCAACTCTAATTATTTTGTGATTTAATAATAAATTCTGGTAACACCACCGTGTTCAACAACTATTTCATAGCTTATGATGTACAACATCGAATACAATTTCATTCGAGTATTCAACTAATTTTTTATTTTATTAAATACATTTTTATTATCTTGAAGTTAAGCAACCTAATTTATAAAATTTAAGCTTCTGACATGGAAGCAAAACAGATACAACATTTTTATGAAGTAAAAGTAAAAAAATATGATCAACATAGAAAAATTATCTCAATTTATTTTATTCAAACGAAATGAGTATTTGAATATCCAGCTTTTTTCGATTCGTTTTGTTTGAATGTACATCACTAAAACATTTTTGTTAATTGTATTTATTTTAATATTTTTTTATGGATTTTGCTATGTATTTCAAATCAGTTGGATAATTTAATGATATTTTCCATCACATGACAGAAATAATAAATTTAAGATAAGAGCTAGCACTTCTAGCTTCATTTTAATTTTCAGTAACATGAATGTGCTATATTAAGAAAAATATTTGAGGTACAAAATACACATTTTGGAAATATCAACTTGAAGTAGCCTTAACAAACGTAGGTGCCTACTTTAGAATTTTGATATAATAATTTTTTTTTGAAAGTACCGAAATGTCTTAACGAATTCGGTACGACAAGTCTGACTTCAGAAAAAGTCGAAACATTTTGTTTGGGGGTATTCATTATGTTTGTAAGCTCATACTACCATACATATTACTATACATATATGCATTTATTATTATATAATAATTTATTTCAAATGATTGAATACAGTTACATATGTATGTACCTATGCAGGAATGTTATCTCGTGAGAGCGTGAGAATTCGTGCGTGATTATTAAAAAAGCTTACGCACGAGTAAATTTTTTCAGTCACGCTCACGCACTCACGCGTGATTGGTTATAATATTTGATCACGAATCACGTGAATCACGCGTGACTCACGCGTGACACGATAAAATCACGACATTTGCACATCTCTAGCCAATTGTTGCCGATAAAGAGTAGACAAATGAAAATATTTACTGTCGTCTTGATGTGACGTCGACAACGCCATTCACAATAAGGGGGAATATTTTAGAAAATAACAAACAAAATACCAAAAAGTTTATGTACCAAAATTATATTTATGTATATGGAAATTATTTATACTAAGCATGCACAATAAGAGCTTACATCTATTAAAATATTTCATACATACATATATACATATTAGTCTCCTGCACAAGACATCTTATAAGAACTTTCAAGACATGAGGGATTTTTCAAATGCTTTACTACAGCGAAATCTTATAAAACAAACGTTAACAACATTGTTTGCAAGAAATTTGTTTGAGTGTTGTAGGTATAAGAGTAAAGAAGAAAACACTTCGTGACGGAAGAATTTGTGGTACTTGCTTCTTTCTACGCATGAGAGCGTGTACAAACGTCATGCATGTATGTGTGTATGATTTTTTATTTTTCTGCGCACATGCAAAGGCACACACATGCATTAACATTAGTTGTATGCGGTTAACCACATAATAGCTTACCATCTACATATTACACACACACTCAAACGTACAATATGAAAAATAACAAGCATACACTAATCAACAGTACTTCTTTTGAGTGTTTGTTACAAACAAGCTGTCTTGCGACATCCCTTGTTACAACTGATATACACATACACCAATACATCCATCGTACTTCGCTTATAGTACGACAGCATTTATTATTGGTTTAGTATAATACATGCGACGTGAATACATTTAAAAATCATGACGTTTTTACATTTCAAGACTGTTTACGCAGCTCTCTAATACATATATTACGTATAGAAAAAAAAAAAACTAAACAAAAAAATAACAATGAATAAATGCACTTGAGGGCCAACGTTGACGCACCCTCCTAAAACACAACTTATCGCTATGAAATTTTTTAATATTATTTTTTTATATAAAAACTGAACCGATTTGGGGGGGGGAGCTAATATGAGAAATAAAATTAATATACATGCAACTAACGGCCACGCTAATATACATATATATTAGTGGTGTAGCGAATGTCCAATTTAGATATTCGCGAATACGAATATTTGAAACGATATTTGCGAATACGAATATTATATGTATGTGAAATTTATAGACAAAACTGGGGTTCAATTTACGCCTGCAAAATTAAATATGAAAAAATTGTTATGAAAAAGAACTTCATACTTGCCGTACTTTAAATTAGAGATGGGCGCGTGTCGAATTTTTCCAACACGATACGAACACGAATACCAAGATGCTCAACACCAGCGTTGCAACTTGGTGCATTTCGCACCATTTTGGGTGCTTTTTGAACATTTTTGTGCGAAAAATTCCTAGTTGGTGCGTGGTGCGCTTTTTTAAAGATTTCGATGCTTTTTTTAATTTTTCGTGGCACCGACGCAAATTTAACACAACAATGGGTTAAAACCGCAAAATTCTTGTGGTGAAACTTGCCAACTTCCTGATAGTGTTAACTACCATATTAATAGTAATGATGTTTATAACACATCACAATTTGAAAGGAAATCTGTCTAATGTCCCGATGATAACAATAATGATGAAAATATTAGCTTTATTAATTTGATCTCTCTTTAAAAAGTTTTAAACATAATTTATAAAATTAATGTACAAAAATGTATCATCTTGCAAACATATATATGTGCCCTTAATAATGAAAGTTTATAAGTCATACATTTCTTTGGTCGATATATTTAGTAAATTACATTTGAATAAATCCAAAAATATTTTTTATTATTCAACAGTTTAATTTAGAGTTGTACTAGTCTCGATTAATATAAATTTATTTTACTATATCGAATCAAAAATGCGTATGACTTGGACTACTTCCATAATTAAGAACACATGTGTACCATGTATGTACGAATTTGTTTAGTTTTTTTTTGGTTTTTTTTAATTTTGTACACATATTGTAAAAGGCTGTTTCTTTTTATTGTTGTATTTTTAATATGGGTAAATGTATTAAACTTCTGATAAATTTTTTTTTAAATATTTGAATAAAAAAGTTTAGTACTTTTATTAGTTTTGAATTCTTGCTATTAATCGTTAAAGGGCTATTAGACAGGCATACTTGTCTGCAGACATGTACGATGGCATACCAAATCTAACTGTCTAATAGCATGTTTGTCGAGTACGTTAGACATGTATGTTGGTTTTCAAAAATTTTTGATTTTCTGATGTCTGTCGCAAACAAACATACTCGTCTAACAGCGTGTCCGTCATACTTTCATATAAAAATTCAGTTCGCTTGTTGACGCTGCTGAGTGCGTATCAGAAATTTGTGGAAAAAAAAGCTTTTGCTAATGTTATTTTCTGGGAAGAGTTCATTGAGGAATATAAAGCTTGCCAAAATTGTGATAAATAAAAATTAAGATCTGTACCACAACAAAAAATTGAAAAATAATGGATACAATAAATTAAAAGAAAAATTTTTTCGGCTTCATTGACATGCTTTTGCTTCAAAAATTTCTGTGTACTGAAGTATGCCGTCAGCGTTCGACAGTGTAAAAGCAAAACCCAAAGTATGCCATCGTACATGTCTGCAGACAAGTATGCGTGTCTAATAGCCCTTTTAATCTCTTTAAAAAGTTTTTTACAGAATTTATTTATAATAAAAATTAATATAAACAAATTTGTTAAGTTCTTATAGTTTTTATTTTTTTAACCCTGAACTGTAAAAGCCTGTTTAAGTGTTAAATTTTTAACACAAAAAAAAATAATATACTTTTTTGTTAAATTAATTCAATAAACATTTTAAACTGAAAAAAGAAATTCTAAGCTGGTGCGTTTTTTTGCAAATGGCGCGTTTTTTTTCTACATTTTGGTGCGTTTTGAAATTTCAAAGTTGACAACGCTGCTCAACACATACGAAACACACACGCGGAAAATTTCGTCAACACGCACGAAATATTCAGGGCTATCATGAATAAAATTCCACGTGAAAATTCTCCCTTTTCCAATTAGAATTTTTTGTTTTCCCTATTACTTGCTATTAGTTGGAATTGTTCACCGTGAAAAATTTCACGTGGAATTTTATTCATGATAGTCCTGATTATTGGTATGGTATTGAAGATCACAAAATTTAATTGATTTTTTCAAAGAGTCGCTTTTCAAAATATGGCACCGAGTTGGCGCTGCCAGCTGATACTATCTGCTAGAGCTGGGTCCAACTCGTTCATTCGTTCATTTTTGCCACACACCTATGATCAAACCCATGTAATTTAAATGGGTTGGATCATAGGTTTATGGCAAAAATGAACGAATGAACGAGTTGGACCCAGCTCTACTATCTGCCACTACAGCTGATACTATCGGTTTACGTGCAGAACTTTAGGCCTCAGAGGCCCATACAATATCAACAACACACATATATGTGTATTAAAAATACTCACTCCTCGAGGGAGCATAGGGCCATAAATTAATACACATAAATAACTTATTTAAATATGAAACTACAACATTTATTACCAATAAAGGTAAAAAATATATAAAAGGAATTCTCATGGACAAAAAAGTGTCCTTTCAAAAAATATATTCTTACATGGATATGACAATATCAAATTATAAGTTTTAAAATTGTTGTTGGCCCACTTGAGGCTTCATCGTATAAGTTTTGACAGATGTATTAATCTAAACTTTTATACAGACGTATTTTCAAAGGGATATCCCTTATAAGGCTGTAATATTTTTATCCATTTATTTCAATTTCATTTAGGATTTATGCATTTATTTAATTTTTTTTTTAGGAAAAATATTCGTATTTGCCTGATTTTGGCGAATACGAATATGAATGCAAATATCTAAAAATGCAATTCGAATACGAAACGAATTTTCACTTAAAAAAAACGATATACAGTGTCATATTTACCCACCGTAAAATTATTGTATTATTGTCTCTATACTTTCGCAAAAAAATCAGTTTTAACCGTGTTCGTGATATAAAGGTATATTCATCATGTGCATAATTAGAGAAGACTAAACGACAATGGCAAAAATGGTAAAATTTAAATTAAATTAAATAAATTAATTAAATAATTAATTAAATTAGAGATGGTTTATCAAATTGCAATACGATGAATCAAAACAATTCACAATTCCATTTGTACTGAAAAGTTATATGAATGGCATAAAATAATGCTATAAAAATTTAATGATAGTTAATCATTAAATTTAATCAACAGCAACCAAGAGAATATGAGTTAGTTATTCCATTTTTGCGCTGATGGCCTCGTAAAGCAAAGTTAACAGCATAACTGGTAAAAAATTAAATATCAGATATTCCATATTAATTAATATTTTTACTATCATTCAACTTTTTAGCTAAAAAATAAATATGTCCATGAACTTAGTCCTAGTTTACAATATGCCCCAAATCACACTATGCAAGTCTTATTGCTAAGCTGATTCGTTTCAGGGAGAGAGACGAGGGGAACAGCAACGTTTCTTTTCTCCCCGTCTCTCTCCCCTAACAAACTAATCAGCTTAGCAATAAGACTTGCATAGTGTAAATTGGGACTATGCGTCTTATTGTTAAGCTGATATTTTGAGGGAGAGAGAGACTAGGGGAACAGAAACGTTTCTTTTCCCCTCTCCTCTCTCACATAAAAAACTAATCAGCTTAGTAATAAGACTTGCATAGTGTAAAGTAGCACTTAACATGGTACACGTATGTCTATGAATGTTACTTTAAATAAGAACTTTAAGTATAACATTTTACCGGTCATATACATATATTCACCTTTTAAATTAAAAAAAAAAATTGCATTACCTTTTCAATTTCTCGATATTCAGCCATTTGCAGAACAATTGCATTTGTTGCGTTATGCATATTTTCAAACTGCTTGGTTCCAACAGTAGATTTAGTATATTTTAAATCTTCTTTATTATGGTCATGAAGTAGGCAAAGGAAATTTTTTTTCGGCACTTTTAATTTTTGAACAGGTCTTGGTTCCTCACTTTTTTTATCTTGCTTTTTTTGAATATCACTAAGAGCCTCATCAATATCAAGGGCTTGTAATTTTTGGACAGAGTTTGGTTCTTCACTTTGTTTCTCTTGTTTTTTTTGAATATCATTAAGAGCCTCATCAATATCAAGGACTTTATATTTCCCGTTTTTTGATGAAATAGTTTTTTCGTAGCTGTCATCTAAGCTTATGTTTTTATTTGCAAAACAGCTTTTACTATTACTAACATTTTTGTTATCCATATCAACTACATTATGAATATCGTTCGCATCTATTATGGATTTGTTACAATTAATGCTTTGATTTAAACTTATAGAATTATTGTACATTTCATCATCTTTCAATGATATTTTATTACATATATCAGTGGTAGAGTCGTTGCTAATAAAAGTTTCTTGTATTTTTTCAATAGCCAAAGATTCATCTTTAATTTCTTTTAATATTAAATCACTGCTTACCGCGGAATGATTCGATGGATGTTTATAAGTTATTACCTCTGGATTTAATATTTTAATGGTACCTTTGCTGGATCCATACACAAACTTTTGTTTCATACAAACACCATTGATTTCTTCGCTCTCTTCTTCATTGTCATCTGCTTCCTTTTCTGAATTATCTGCATCACTTGTGCAATTGTATTCGCTGTCTTCAAGACTACAGAGCAGGAGATGACTTTTATCATTAAGTTGTTCGTTTGATGCCGTGAGATTTCCAAAGTCATTCCAGTCCGGTGCAACTAATAATACGTGATATGCATGAAGCGCCCTAGCTTTTCCCTTGCATTGAACATAACTACGATAGGTGGTTGGAGGATCCCATCTTATCACCAAATTACATTTAGGTACGTCTATGCCTTCTTCTAAAACAGATGTGCCAATTAAAATATTGCAATCATGCATGCGAAATCTTTTCAATACTTCTTCTTGTCTACGATGTTCTGATTCAGCTTCCTTAGGTTCAGTTATTGGATCCGCTACACGATCAGTGGTAAATTGGCACTTTATAAATTTCAAACTAGGATCATGTCTGCTCATTTCAGCTAGCAATTCAAAAAGTACACGGGCTATATAATTTGAATTACAAAATATAATAGAACACAGAGTATCAGCGGCATCATATTGGTCACGGTGACGTCGAAATGGACGTCTTTTCTGGCGATTATTATGACCACTAGATTGACGACGATTTGTGCTCGACGTAGAATGGGGATTGCTTAAAGTTATTGTATCATCAGTCTTAATGTTACTGTTTATATCATTTTCAATATTCGTTTCACAATTGCACTTCTCTTCAATTGTTTTCTTATGAAATTCGGGTTTAATTACAGAATCTAGATTTTCAACAATAGATCGAGACTCCAATTGCTGTTTTTCAACAGCCTGCTCTACCGAATGGCATTTGGATTCAAGAACACGGCCAAGCTTTTGAAAATCCATTGTATCTAATTCAAAGCTTATGCGTTTCATTGTATCACTTTTGCTTATATTATCATCCGGCTTAAACAATCTTAAAACTTCTAAAAGTCTTAATACTTTAGGGCTGGAATAATTTTCAATACAATCTTTATGATTTTTGAATTTTCGAAAATTTTGCTCACATATTGCATGCACTTCTAATAAAGCTGTATTTACTAAACACAAAAGTATATAGTGGCGTTCGTGAGGAGTTTTAATTTTTTGCTTCTCTATGCGCTGATAAACATTAAACGCAACTCTATCGGCGGACCAAGGGCCCATTTCTAACAAAACTTGTTGCATAATATCTAGAAATTCGAGTGGTTCTTTTTTAGGATCTGGAATGTCTCCTAATTCTTCTAAAAACTCATCAGTACTATAAATTTCAAAAGGATCATAGCGGTGATGATTAAGAAATGCTTTGCGAGTCAATAAGATGTCCTGTAGTAAAAAGCATAATTCACTCTGCTTGTAAGGTGCGCACTGAACAATGTATTCAAATGGTTTTGAACAATATCTGCAAATAGTAGAAAATAAAATTTTTTAAACTTGCAACATGCATTCACACACTTTTTACAATTAAAAAAACTAAGTACTACTAGATCTTTTTTCAAAAAGAAGTAACACTCAAGAATGATAAACTACAAGATTACGCCAATCAGAGAGTTTACCGTTAGACGTGACGTCACACGTCTATTGTTGTAGAGTTGCCATAACGGCTGGGAAAAATCAAATGAAAGACTTAAAGCATAAGTATGGGAAACTAGGAAATTTAAACAAAGAAATCCCAACAAACAAATCTATTCTATTATTTTATTTTCTCTACAAAAATTTTTCTTATTTGTTATTGAGTTTCTTTTAATTTTTGAAATTAAACTTGTTTTATTAATATTTAAGAAATTTATTATTCGACATATTGTCAGAAGTTTATTTTAATTTGAAATTTATTTGCTGGTGGTTCAGCGTTGTCTATATATTTCATTGTTGCTGTAACAAGTCACAAACCTCTTATCTTATGCACAGACTTTCAAGAACTATTTGAGAATTCACAAATAATAATATTTTTGAAAATCACAAAAGAAAAATAAGCGTAGTAGGCTTAGAAACTAATACAAAAAACCCAGCAAATAATTTATATTCGATACAAATCTATTTTATTTTTCTACACCTTTATACAATTTTTGTGAGAATATGCTCTGCTATAAAAACGCTTAAAAAATCTTTATTTTTAACATATTGCTGATGTTATGAATGGTAAAGTTTAATGCAGCATTGGGTGCGGCTTGAAAAACTCTTTCAGATAATCTTTTTTGTTAAATGTTGTCTTGGGAGAAAATATGCAAAAAAAAATACAAAAATAAGCATTTTATTTTAAGACTGTCTATCGGTTAAAAATCAATTATCTAATTACGGATAATATTAAAAAAAATGGTAAGTACCTACAACAAAAACAATATTGTCTTCTTGTTCGTAAGTAACTGCAAAAGTAAAAAAAGTGGGATTATATGTCCAATTTTCTTCACCGAACTTAGCAAAACCAGTTCTTGTATAGCGGTTGGAAATCCTGCAGTCAAAATAGCTTTAAAGATTTTCATAAAAAAAATAAACGAAATTTTCAGCCAACAGAAACGCAGTGTGCGTGACGTCACACGTCTACTATTTTTTTTGCACTGGGGTAATCTTGTAGTTTATCATTCTTGGTAACACTATTACTAGGTGTTACCTTCTTTAGGAAAGGGATAGTGATAGAGAAGACAGGCGGTGAAGGAAGAGATAGAGATTTTACAACTCTGCTTTTTTGCACGTTTTTAATAATAGTGTTGCAGCTCCTCTGGTGTTAAAGGAGGCGCATTAAACTTTGTTGAAGCTGTAGTTGGTAGCATTTGATTGGTTATTTTACTTCGCCGATGATTCTCCTACACAACGAAGGAGGGCGCTCTGATGTTACATTAGGATTAGTATCTGCTGAAGTCTTTATAGTTCATTGACCAGTGAATATGCCTTCTTCGCTTGGAGTTTATGCAACAACTGACACAAAAGGCAAAATGCGTGGTGTTGTTATTTAATGCCTGTTGGACACAGGGTTTGAACCCAGGCCCTTTTAGTAGATTTCGGAAAAAATCTAGTGACGAAATAGATTTTATTTTTGTATGGGAAATTTACTTGAAATTTCGTAAATACCAGATTTTGCTTAAATGTGAACACACTATAAATAAAATTTTTATGTCTCTTCAGTTTTTATTATTTGAAGGACTTATTGTAATAACATCATATGCCACAACCAAATAATTTTGAGATAAAGACTTTAAAGTTGAAGAAAATATATTAAAAATAGGTCGTTCAGAAAATTAATTTGTACACCCTTTCAAGAAATTCTTTAAAATTTTGAATTAAGCAATAAAAAAATTGGTGTTTCTTATGATGTTATTACAAATTTTAAAATATTTAAATGTAAAAAGTTAATTATAGTCTATATCAGAAACTAATTGGAAAATGCCTTAAGCATTTTCAGGCGATGTGGGAATGGTTAAAATCAATAGGAAAACACATTTTTCAGTTCAGATGGCTTATGATGATATTACAATAAGCAATTCATTAATACTTATTTTCCAATAACTCGCTTATAGTTACACAAACCGATTATGAAACCCTTTTAAATTGCATGGATTTGGTCACCGGTTTGTCAAAAATTAATTAATAAACGAGTCTGACTCGTCTTACTAACAGGCAGTAAGATAAGCAAAGGATTATTTTACCGGGAAATTTCTATAAGGACCCACACATCTTTTTTTGCACCCAATCTAGTTTATGAGCTCAATAGCAAACCACCAAAAAAACGATCTGATATATAAAATTACAATTGTAATATCAATTACACTTACCGTAATACAGTAACTATATCACTTGCGGTTTCCGTTTTGCACTTCACTGTATTTTCTAAAGTATTAAGCATTGCCGATAATTCTGCCAAAGCACAACTAGCACTATGCAAAGGACCGGCCAAACCCAAAATCTTAGGCATATTTCCTTTTTCTTGGGGATTGAAAAAATTTTTAAAAATCGCTATAATATCACTTTGTATAACATCATGATGACAATTTTCAATCACCAATAAATTTATGTTATCCATTTTTATTTTCTCCTCAACAAGCAATTTCAAGAATTTCGCTGGATGCAAAATGTAAACATGGTAGTAATGTGAAACATCAAAACATTCTGACTGATCAGATTCCTGATATACTTTCAAATCCGATAGATGCTGCAACATGTTGACCATTGCGGGTGTATTATTAAGACTCAAGTAAATGCTAATTTTTGACTTTCCGGAATGGTTTTGATGGCCTAACTCTTGTATCAATTTAAAAGCGATAAATTCCTTGGAGGATTTATGACCCAAGCATATCATAGTGTTGCGTTCGAAAGCGGATGCTAAAAGTTCAACTTGATAATCTCGTGGGCTAAAAACAGCCGTATGCAAATTATCACACCAATGAAACGACATGGTGGATATTATGTTTTCCAACTGCTTAATTAAACCCACTTATGAAGATACTTGATACACAGTAGATAAGCTTAATTTGCAAAAAAAAAAAAAGAAAACTAATATGCAAACTTGGCCATCAAAATGACTGCAAACGAAAAAAATATACACCTGATTTTGAAGAAAGAAGAAGTAAGAGAGTTAAGTTAACAATGAACACTAAAGCAACAATCAGAGGGAATTCGGTCGCTTTTATGGGAATTAAAACCATTCACATTTAATGCAGATTAACAAGGTATACTCATTTTCAAGCAAGTTCATCACTTTTGAGCAAGAAAACTATTTATATACAAATAATTATACAAAAAGAACTAAGTTTATAGTTTAATATATAATAATAATGATTTTAGTTAGCTTTAATTATTTTTGTTCGAACTTTATTATTAGGCTAAAGTTCGTATTTTGAGGAAACCAAATTACATGTTATAAATTTTATGGACAATCAACAGCAGAACGGAGCAACATGCTTTTTTCGAAGGCCGCTACACCTTAATCATCAGCATTCTTGTGTTCGATTCATGGTTAGTTATGCTTTGTGGTGCCATTTAATGCAATCTTCAGCTTTATGCACATACATATCGGCGGTTGGTTATTGGTTTGCTGCACAGTATATTCAATATACATTATTTCTGAAACAAACCAATAACCAACCGACGATATGTCTCAGTGTAAATGTAACATGTGTTTTGTTCAAATATCTGTGGCAAAAAAGAAAAACTACTTAAGTCAACTTTAGCTAAAACTGAGATTATGACGTTCCCAATTTAAAGTTTAAAAGTTCTCTCCTGGAAAACTGCAAAATTAGACATAAGCGCTTTTTCAATACTTCTACAGATATTTTTATTTATTTATTTATACAAAGTAAATTTGCAGAATAAGGTTGCACAAAAATGGACGGGTCACTAGGACAATATGTCCATGATGTTATTAATAGTGTTACGAAAATAGCCGTCGACAGTTTTAAGGCAACATTACACAAAAATATTCCAACAGGGTTAATGTAAGTGTTACGCGAAAATATTCCTACAGGGTCAATGTAACGAATAGTCTAGAATAGTAGCCAACAACTAAATAAGCATGCGCAGCATTAAACGTAAACAAGCAAAAGCAACAACAAAAAGCGTCTGCTTATTACGAAGATTCACATATTTACACACATACATACATGCTAATTCAAACGAAAAGCAAAAGATAAACAACCACCGTGTATTGCTTAGTTAATGTTGTACACACGTATGCATATACACATGTATGTACATATTTAGCACATGAACTTAATTAGGCAGCATATAAGATGGCAATGATCGTCTAGACATTGCTTGAAACTTCTAGTGGTATTTGTGTGAAATATAAAAAGAGGTGACGCATCCAGTCAGTTAGTTAGTGCTAATCAGAAAGTAGTCAAGTTAAGACCTCGTTAGTCAGCTGATAATTAAGTTGTGAATAAATAATAGTCTGCGATACAGTGGTGAGTTGATAGTTAAGAGCAGTCTGTGCTTTACACAAGAGTTGGGAAAAGGAGAAACTATAGGACAGTCTATAGTGACAGCAGTCTGTCGAGGAATTGAGATTATTGTGGAGTCTATCGTGTCGACTGGAGTAAAGGGAACAGCGCAGCGAATAGACGTGTGTAAGGGTGTAAGTAAAGCCAGTGAGTCTTTATTGGTGAATCAACTGTGAGTGTCGGCAGAGTGAGTGCCGTGTGTGACAAGCAGCAGACAAAGAGGTATTGGTGTATCAACTGTGAGTGACGGCAGAGTGAGTCTCGTATGTGATGAGTAGCAGACAAAGAGGTGTCACGTGATTACTTGCGCAGCCAGCTAAGAGACGTGTGTAAACTACAGCGAGGAAGGCGTAGTGGTAACCAGTTGTGAATATTTGTGTGTAATTCAGTAGTTTAAGTTGTATTAGGTATTTAAGCTCTTGATTAATTTAGTATAAGTGTATTTGTAAATGAAACTTGTATCATTCTTAACCCTAATTACTACACTCGGCTCTTGTATTCATTTGCAAATCTTCGGATCTACGGAAAAGCGTCTTTATAGAGAGAAAAACGTAACAATAGTATTTTTAAAAATGTTTTTGTGACTGTACAACACCTATGCCTTCACATAGGAAGTAGCAACGTGGTTGTTAAGGAAATTCAACAAAAGATCCGCAAGATTATACGGTAGTCCGTGGCAGATCAGTCAACCAGTGGTAGTGAGACGCAAAACTCTCAAAGGCCAATAAACAACAGTGGCCTGGGTGCATTTGAGAAATAATTGCCAACGACGCGTGATGTTGACTAGCCCAGTAGCACCAGTAGTTCGATTCACTAACTTATTTTTAGCGATAATCGTATCGTTTAGAAACAATAACATCAAAATTACCGGCTTTTCTATGCAGTAACACTTTTAAACCACATGTGTTGTTGTTAACTAAACGACGATAATTTTTGTGGTGTTATTGAATCGACAACAGTCAGCTGTTCAGTTAAAGCACATGCTCTTTTAGCAGAACTCAAGTAATTATTTTACAGCATTATACACACATGTAAAAACTTTTAGCTATAAATAACACTATTGCTATTATTTAAATATTCAATTCAACCTTTATTTCTCAAAATTAAAGAAATTGATGAAAATATGTTTGTGTGCAAGTACAAATTTATTTATTTAATTTCTATTCGTCTTTGTGCTTTTCGTTAATTTTAACAGAGCTGCCACATGATATCAAATTTTAACGAAGTTGTTAACAAGTATACTTGTAAATAACATAATCGTTAATGCAAACAATAATAATTGTAGAGAAAAATAACATTTGTCTATTCGTTAAAAGTTAGTGAATTTCACTACAGAGCTGCAGATATTTTTTGTAATATATTAAACACAAATCCCACAAAAAATTCCTTGCTTTTTTATAAATCCCCATACTGAAAATACAGTCTTGGCAACAATGATGCAATTTAATAATAAACACAAATAAACAATTGTAAACAATATGAGGCGCTCCCAAGCACCTTCCGTGTTAAATAAATCGAAGCGTTTGTGTAAGTTCAATGATACCGCGGAAGATGGTCATAACAGTCATACTTCAGATTATGAGGATGAACAATACGCCTGGGGATCTCGGAATAGTAATCTTAAGTTCGACAAAAACAAGAGAATATTCAACATAGTATGGCGTGATTTATCAACGAGAAAACACAAAAATTGGAAAGGCGATGGAACACTTGAGGTAAACAATGATTTCTCAAAAGCCATTTTGAAAGATGAAACCGGTAAATACATTGGCTATTCAACAAAATTTAACCGAAACGAATTAGTACCTGATATTCAGATGGTAATTGGAGGCAAAGAAATTGAAATTCAAAATGAGATTACAGATGATGGCCAATTGAACGAACTCCGTAAGAGTCAAATTGAAAATCGTTGCATTTTGGAAGAATACTTGTCTGCTAACGATAATGTTGAAGAAGCAAAGAAACCTAAAGGAGGATTTAAATTTAAACCGATTTTGGTGCTAAATCCTCCGAAAGTGAATTTAGAAGTTATGACAAATTTAAAAATAGAAAATTTGCTTTCAATTGATATTAATACTCAAAAAGGCTTGGAATGGGGAAGTAATGAATCAAAAAGTGAATCAAATTCTTGTATATCAAACAAAACTAAGAATCAAAGTTTCTTAAATATTGGTATTTGTAGGGAATACATATGTTTTTTAAAGCCTTCCGAGTTGCAAATATTTCTTTTCCAAAAGGTAATGGAATACATTTATACAGTTAAGGCTGATCTTACTTTAGATGAAACGCAGTCATATGATGTTGAAACAGTTCTTAAACTCATTTGCAATCACCCATCATTTATTAACCATAAAAGTAGCACAAGTAAATTAATACGCTACTTAATACCATCTTTGCCAAACTGGACAGAAATGGGCCCTTTTGATTCTGCTAAATTGGAGTTTGTGCAGTATTTTCTTAGTGATTTAACAAAATTTGATTTACCAAGTTGCATTATTTTCGCTAAAAACTCTAATGTCTTGAATATGCTGCAAGGCTTGTGCGATTTTATGAATGTAAAATGTTTACAATTAAATCCAAATCTATTGGAAGACGTTGAAAGGCAAGTCATCGAATTTTTCTCGTCAAAAAAAGAATCAAGTAAAGTATTGCTACTCAACTCGATAGAAATCTTAAACATCTTTAATATTTTTATTTACTGTAAAATAATAATATTTTTCGAAGAAGCCTCGCAAAACATAAAAATGTGCGCACTAGAAAATGTAACAGACATAATGATATACAACTTGATTACAGCATTTTCTATTGAAGAATTATTGCTTCTGAACACATATAATAATGCGAATATGGAAAACATGCTAAATGAAATAGTTAATATAACGAAAATGGAAAATAACAGCTGCTACCTACATTCAAAAATTGGATGTAATTGTTTCAAAACTAATTATGAAAATGTGAACTCAAACAACGTATATATAAAGAATTGGAAACATTATAAATACCCTTACGATTTGGAACTATTAAAGGTATTAATTTTAACACATTTCACTTAGAACTATATAAGGATATTTATTTTAAATGTGATTACAGGCTTCTTCATTGGAAAACTTTTCAGAAAATATTGTTGCCGTATTTGGTAGAATAAAGGCAAAATGACTAGATATTTGGTCGAAGAAATAATGGCTGTATGGAGTGTATCTTTTATATTATCTTAACTTACGGTGTAAAGCGGAATAAATCAAATAATGTGCAGAGCATTGTTTTTTATGGTGCCAAATTCAAAAATAATAATAATAGATGAATAAAAATAAAAATATAATGCGTTTGGTAGGTATTTGAATTTTGATATTTAATTAGTGAGATTAGGTGAATCGCTCCAAATATTATTTATGTAAAGATTTTTTACTAACCGCACCAATGACTAATCTTAGGGCGGGTTTCCATCTGTGTGCCATGTGCCACACAAGCGTAAAAAAACGTAACCACTAATTACTAATGAAAAACAGTTTGATTGCGCTGATTTACACGGGCATAATTGTGCTGGCATAACATACCAGTTTGTCGGTGAGGGAGGCAAAGAGAGTGGTTTTGCGGCTGGCATAACTTTTCAACCAAGTACAACCCCGCATTAGCAGCATAAAACCAATACACACACAACTTAAAAAACAGCAAATGTTAAATGAATACTAAAAACACTAACCCACACAAAGCTGTGTATACTTGTTCATTTTGTGCCAGATGAATTAGTCTCGTGTAATTTGGAAAAGAACAAAAATTGTGATGCTTAAAAATTGTTCTCGTGTAAACTACCTCATTCAGACAAGTATTTATTAAGTTAAACAGTTTCATACATAACTAATAGACAATTTTATAGAATGCAACATGATTGGAAACTGTTTAAATCAATAAATATATGTCTGAATCAAACAGTTTTTCATTATAATTAATAATTATAATTAGTTGGTTACGCTTTTTTGGACAAATGACACACAAGAAATTCCAGATGTAAACTCAGCCTTAGATGCTTTTTCATTTTTGTTTTTTATATGTAGATAAATAAAAAATAATGATACATAAATTATGTCTCAGTCTCTCTTAATTTTGTTTTTGTTAAATTTATTGCCATTGTTGATTAAATAAGCTTATTTAATTCTTCCTAAGAGTGATTTGAAAATTGTTTTCCAAATTGGACCGAATATTTTCTAGTTGCATTAGTTAAGCAGTCACGCCCATAGTATAATTTAACGATCAATCAAATATAAGCGTTTTACTCTGTCTGCCATTAAAAACGCTACTTGGTCCCAAATCACACTGTGCAAGTCTTATTGCTAAGCTGAGAGAGAGACGAGGGGAACACCAACGTTTCTTTTCCCCCCGTGTCTATCACCTAACCCTACGTCTCCACTAACCATCGACTTGGACATGACGCCGGCAGAGCAACTGTGAAAAATTCATTAACTCCCTTGTTGTGGTGAACACGTGCGATGTCCATGTTCAGGCATATCAAAGTAGATATTTTGCTGTAGTGCAACAGAGATGGAATATTTACCAATTTTGTTCTGTCTCTTTTCTTTCTATTGCAAATGGTTGCGGTCGTCAAATCTCATGGCGAACATTGTTGCTCAGACATATGCTCGGGCATTGATGTCAGACCATGGACGAAAGTTAGACATGAGCGGTCTCCATTAGCCATTTGCGATGTCCGACATGATGCCCATACCAAGTTCATAGCTAGTGGAGACCGCTAGTAATAAACTAATCAGCTTAGCAATAAGACATGCATAGTGTAAAGAGGGACTTGATACTTTCATGCTGCTATCAACTTGGCAGTACTAATTATGATTTGAGTACTCAAAATAAGAACATTCAAGGCTATTCAATATTGAGTAACCGAAAATAATATGATATTATAGCTCTATCAAATTTGCTTGTATACAAATTAATTTTTAGTAGGTTGTATCCAAGTTTTCCAAAATTTTTAAATCAGACTATAAAAAAATGGTGAAAAGCACACCAAAAGAAACTGGCTTTGTGGTAGAGAAGATTGTTGATAAAAGAATTACACCGGAGGGAAAAGTTGAGTATTTTATAAAATGGCGCGGTTATCCAAACTCTGATAACACCTGGGAACCAGAGGAGAATTGCGATTGTCCAAAACTAATGCAGAAGTTCGAAGAATCTAGAGCCAAGTCAAAGAAACGCGGTGAAAAAAAGCCTAAGGTAGAGGAAATACAAAAACCTAGGGGATATGAGAGAGGTTTGCCAATAGAACAAATAGTTGGTGCCACTGACACAAGAGGCGACATTTTCTATTTAGTCAAGTGGCAATTTTGTGACGAATTCGATTTGATATCTGGTTCAGAATTGAAACAAAAAAATCCTGAATTTATAATCGATTTTTACGAGAAGCGCTCCATATATCAACGAAATATTAATGATCGTTTATTGGGCGTACCAGACGAATTAAGAATTTTAAATGCAGATGGTAATATTGGCCTATCAACGATTCCTACTATTGCTAATGCGGGTGCAGATACAGTAGATATAACGATGCAGCAGGATTTAAATGAAAGTGGAAATAGTGTAGACAGCAATGCAGTTTCATATTCTATACCTGTCCCAGGTGTGGGTAACATCGCGATCGACGTACCCATTATGCAACCAGGTGTATAGAAGAAAAAACTGCCTATACATATATATAAACTTGAGATATATAATTTGAAATCTGAAGAACGAAAAGAAATAAAATTTGACTTGCACCTTTTAAATTGCTTTATTTTATTTTATTGTCCAAGTTACAAGCACCCAATGCTCTAGTTCTAAATAGTTTAATGAAGTGTCGAGCTGAATGCAAAATGTCGGGCATAATTAATATTTGACCATCAGTTGTCTTAAGTTTTCTTTGCGCCCCAATTTTGTTGGCACACGCCACCAAAACTTCGGATATATTGTCTGTGGGATTTTCTAAGCCCATCATTTGGACATATTCAAAACGTCTTTGACGGTTTAACCAATATAATAAATAATCGGCTATTAAATCTTCTCCCACTAAATGATCCGGCAGGCACCCAACTAAGGCCAGCTTCATACCCATTTCATCACTGCTTATGCACGGCTCTAGAATTCCTGGTGTATCAATCATATACAACAAAGGGTCCTCGCTAATTTTTATTCTTTCCATTACGGATCGGGTGACCCCAGCTATGCCTCCTACTTGGGCTACTCCTTTTTTCTTTAGATGTCGATTTCTCAGAACATTTAGTAAAGAACTTTTACCAACATTTGGCACTCCAATAATCATCACGCAATAGTCTTTTTCGCCTTCTCGGTTATACCTTCCACTATTTGAGACTGATTCATGAACCATAGGTATTAATTTACGTATTCCAGCACATTGCTGATCCTTACAATTTGTAAAAACAACACGTTCTAATCGCTCTTCTTCATTAAGGGCTTTAGTTATATATTTTTGAGCTCCTGTTGATATTAAATCCTTTTTATTTAAAACTAATATATGAGGTTTTACACCACCAGCAATTGTCTGTTTGAATTCGGGGTTACGACCAGAGAAAGGTATCCGAGCATCATGTACTTCCAAAATGCAATCTACCGACTTCAGTTTCTGCTGCATTTGCTTCAGGCCCTTGCCCATGTGCCCTGGAAACCATCTTATAGCTTGCTTTGTGACTAACTTGTAACTTTGTCTAAAGCTCATTTTGTTATGTACATATGTATATAAATATGTACGACTTTTATCTAAAGCCTATAGTACACGGCATGTAAAAAACCGCATGCGCATGTGGTTCTGACGTAATTTTGACGTCAGAAAGCTACATTTGCTACATGCAGTGTACTAGCAACATATGTACATGCAAATATTCACATGATTACATATTTGCTGCCTCAGAAAATATGTTCAATAATGTCACATTTGTATTTTGGAACAAAATTTTGTATCAAAATTTTACGGCATGTAGCCACTCTAGTAATTTTAAAAAATGCAAAGAACATGCTGAAAATGTCCGCGACGTCATCGCCACATATGCATGTGGGTTTTTACATGCCGTGTACTATATTCTTAAGGTCTGTAGTACACGATAATTAAAAAGCCACATACGCATGTGGTTATGACATTCCATAATTGTCAGCATGTTGGTTGCATTTTTTTTAAATAAGTAGTGCGTAGTGGTCATGAGTAGTGGTTACGTACAATTTATATACATACATATTTTTTGTCCCAAAATCCAATTGTAACACATGTATGTTATTACTGCACCGCATGTAACATATGTACATATATGTACATTGTAAATACATATACAGCCATAGCTTCACGTTGACGTAAAATATACGTCAGAGCCACGTGCGAATGAATTTTCATTATAATTATATTTCCATTATGAACGGTTGCCCAAAATATCGGAATTAAAAAACATAAATTTGACTGGTGAAGAAAAAAGAAGTGTTAGAACTTTCTTATTTTGCTTTGTTCTTTTTTTGTAAGCAGTGCTGCCATTATTGTTATTAAATTTCTTTATTAAAACATTTTTATACATTTTTTTTTCAACCAAACAAACAGCACAAAATCTAAATAAAAATGAATGCTTGGTGGGGCATCAAGCATGGTAACCTCAAGCCGACAAGCACACGTACACGAACTTGACAGCAAGCATTTTGATCGTGTCCAAAGCCCTTAAGTATGACAACAGTTATTGGTTTGATGCAGATATACAGGGCTATCATGAATAAAATTCTGCGTGAAATTTCTCCCTTTTCCAATTAGAATTTTTTGTTTTCCCTATTACTTGCTATTAGTTGGAATTGTTCCCCGGAAAAAATTTCGTGCGGAATTTTATTCATGACTGCCCTGATAATAATAATTGCGTTCGCGTACTCAAAAGTTTTTACAAATTTTTACTGAACTTTACTGCATTTTACTAAATTGCGTTCGTTTACCCAAAATACAGTAAATGAGAACACAAATTGAGAGACTAAATTGACAGTTCTTGACTGAGTGTTTTGCAAATTTTTACTGCAGAAATTTGTCGTAGTAGAGTTTAGTAAGATAAAAACATATGATTCAAAATGTAAACAAATGGAAAGTAAGCAAACGAAAAGTGTAAAATCGATGTGAAGAAATCGTACTTTTACAGCGTACCGGGACTCAGGGTTGCATATGTTGGTACTTAGTACTAAATATTTTTTTTTTGCTATTATGGTGCAAAAAGTAGCAAGTACGCACATTTGCAACCAATTAGGTGAAAAATTATGCAGAAAACAAAATGTTTGCAGCACATGCAAGTTTTTGAATATATTAGCTTTAAATAATGAAATTAATTAAATTATTTTATATTTGCACATGGATTTTCAATATATATGCAAAATAATTATAGTATATTATTATTGTTACAGTGTATGTGTGGGGAAAATCGGTTCTATTCCATTCGTTCTTAGTAGATCGTGTGGCAGCACTGGAATTCATCATGGCGTCAGTATTTATTCTATCCATTCCAGAAAATGAAGTGTGAAGAAAAATTATAAAACGCTACAATTGAAAGCCGCTGGAATTTATTGTGGCAATATTTCGAAAAGAATTTTGATGGTGTAGTAAATTCGGTTGAAACCTACTTGAAAACGCACGTTAAGGGTGGCCCGACGGGAGGTTCTGGTATTCATTATGGTACTTGGGAAAGTGCTGTTTACGGTTTGGCTCATTCCGGCGAGTTACGTGGAATACGCAGTCAATTATACAGTGAAAGACTTCCCAAGTTTTGACCTGTTCTCAAGCGTCGCCCCCTCATCTTTCGTTCTGAAATTGTCAACAGTGTTTGCCATTTCCCGGTTCTGATCGTTCGGTAGTAATGCGTTCCCAACGTTTCCTTTATGAACAAGAGCGTAAACGACCCATACAAATGCATGCTTACGTAGCGCTTGGATCATATTTTACGGCTTCTTTGGTGGCATTCTTTGCGGTTTTATTTGGCATTCTCACCAAATTCTCCATTGGTCGTCGATTGCTACTTAAGTATCCAAAAATTTTCTCTCTGGGCTTAGTATCACACGAAGGGCCGACAGAAGCTGCCATGGAAAGAACATCCTTCTCAATTGTCATGAAAGCTTTGGGTTGGCCGCAGTCGGAACGTTTGGCAGAGCCTACAGATCAATACACTGATCCACCAACGAAATCATTAATGGTTAAAGTAAGTGGGCCTAATCCTGGCTATGGTTCCACTTGTGTTGCTTTGCTTTGTTGTGCGTCAACAATACTTAAACAAAGTAACGAAATGCCTGGTATCGGTGGAGTACTTTCTCCTGGTGCTGCTTTTTCCAAGACCAGTTTAATAAGTGAATTGGAGAAATACGAACATGGCATTAAATTTGAAATTATGGCCAATAAATAAACTAATTTTTGATGGGGCATTTACATAACTATGTGTGTTATTTATTATGAAATGTTATACATATACAACATATTGAATTAAATTTCCTGTTATATTTATAAATTTACGTTCGTATATACTATTTTTATTTTTTTGTGGAATTTTTAATGCATTTTTATAATAAAAAATAAAGCTTGCATTCTTTAAAAGATAATCATGCATATGATACAAGTCGAATAATTTGAAAAGGTGTGCGTTGTACTAGGTTCCATTCGAGCATATGTACGAGTATATATCGCACACAATCAACAAGAGGGTATTAACTCGAAATTTTCAGTAGAGAATTTATTATTTTTACCTTGAATAAAGGCTCAAATCAAAATAATAAATTTTCTTAGGAAAATATAAGATACATTTCCATGTCCACTTCTCTATTAACTCAAAATAATAACTTTTTTTGATATAAAGGTAGTCATTAGACAATCACAAAAATGGTCTCAAATGCGGTTTCAGAGATGAAAGAGTAATCGGAATACGTTGAAATTTTTACAGTAGATAGATATTGATGTTGTTAGTTGATTTCATGCAAAAAGTGAAATATTGAAAATTTTGAGTTAATACCCTCTTGTTGATTAAGTGCGATATGTATGTATATTATGCTAACAAAAGTATTGGTATGTGCATTTGAAAATAATGAAAAATGTTGTATCTTTATTTGTGTTAACAAATTTTCATATCGCTCGAAAAGTTTCTGGTAGGCCAATATTCAGTACTTTTGTAGTGATAAGGTCACCTGTATTACCGAGGGGACACAATTTCATCTATTATTTCAGTTTATTGAATTATTTTCAAGGGTCCTGGGAGAGTTCAAATTATCGAGAGTTTCAAATTAACGTGTTTCATAACACATTGAAACTTCATTACAACGAAAAACTTAATATAATGTATGTTTTATTGAGTTCCTTGAGAAAACCTCATTATTGCAAAGTGTTTCATACAAAAATACACTATAGGTATAACAAACAAATTCTGAGCAGAAAAGACTCTTTCCAATGCCTCAATATAACGAAATCATAATAAATCCTAAATGGTAAAGTCCCGTTATAAAAACAGCGAAGTCTAAATATATTTACAAGCACATTTGTAAGGCCGACAACGAACGAAGTACTCGTATAACGAAGTATTTTCGGAACCCCTTGGAATTGTAAAAATGATGACACTATAGAAGTTTCAATACCCCCAACAAGGCATGATGACATACATGCTTGTGGCATTTACGAGGACGTTGCCATTGTTTATGGCTATAATAACATAAAGAAATCTTTGCCTGCTTTTATGCAAATTGCAAAGCAATATCCGCTAAATAAACTTACCGAACAGTTAAGAGAACAAGTTGCTCAGGTTGGTTTCACTGGAGCTTTAACCTTCAAGCTATGCTCTCGAGATGATGTTGCTCGTAAACTGAATAAGTCAATTGAAGAAATGCCTGTGGTTCCTATATCTAATCCAGACTTTGGAATTCCAGGTGGTAAGGACCACACTACTGGCAGGTTTGCTAAAGAAAACGGCGGGATTTGAAATAGTTCATGGTTTGTTGTATCGTGTTATGCAACTGGTATAGACATACTATGTATAAAATAAGTTGTATAAATACATACATATGAATTTTGCATGTGAGTGAAACGCGTGATTCAATTTCAGCATAAAATATTATTTTATTTTTCTGTAATTTCTTTTGATAAATTTTTATCAGGTATAGACACTATGTTACATGTGTGTCTAAATAATTTTCTAATTATAAAATAAGTTGTATAAATACATACATATGAAGTTTGCATGTGAGTGAAACGCGTGACTCAATCCTACGCAATGATGAATATTCAAAAGTTTCCATCACATTTTGCCCTTAATAACGTGAGAGAAACTTTGTTCTACGTAATAATGAATATATCCTGCGTGACTTCTAATCAAATGACCGGTCAATTGACTGATAATATTCTTGTATGGTCGATTTCAAATTCTCTATCCAGCTTTTTTTCAATTTACAATATATACCATAACAAATCAGCTTGCTTTGAAATTGCTTTCAATTTAACAGCTATCAATTACATGAATTCCTGAAAGAATTATGTAAAGAAATTGTAAATAAATAAAATTAAAGTCTTATTGTAAAATTTACGCAAGAGTTTTCGAAGAATATCAGCTTTATCTTCTCACTCATCTCTTTGGAATTTTTTTATTAAGAAATTTACTTTCTATTTATATTGAAATATGTATAAAAGATTTATTTTGGGTGTATAAATACAACACTTAAAAAACATTTCATTTCGTTTCATTGCCACAGTTACCTAATGCTGTTGCCAGACCTAAAATTTTCAATCAATTTAAACGTGCTGCCATATGTTGAACAATATGAATGAAACAAGAATTTCACCATACACCGAAAATATATTTCAATTTGATATACAAATAATTTAGATTTTGGCCTAGTATGAAATTTTACTTAAGGGTGGTATACCCTCTAAATGGCTAAAATGCCAGGAATAACATTCCTATAGCCGTTTAGAGGGCTCTTTCACCTATTCAAAACTGGTCTTCTTTTTTTCACACCATTAAATTTACAGATTTTATTCAATGGCGCACTTTTGATTTTGGCCTAGTATGAAATTTTACTTAAGGGTGGTATACCCTCTAAATGGCTAAAATGCCAGGAATGACATTCCTATAGCCGTTTAGAGGGCTCTTTCACCTATTCAAAACTGGTCTTCTTTTTTTCACACCATTAAATATACAGATTTTATTCAATGGCGCACTTTTGATTTTGGCCTAGTATGAAATTTTACTTAAGGGTGGTATACCCTCTAAATGGCTAAAATGCCAGGAATGACATTCCTATAGCCGTTTAGAGGACTCTTTCACCTATTCAAAACTGGTCTTCTTTTTTTCACACCATTAAATTTACAGATTTTATTCAATGGCGCACTTTTGATTTTGGCCTAGTATGAAATTTTACTTAAGGGTGGTATACCCTCTAAATGGCTAAAATGCCAGGAATGACATTCCTATAGCCGTTTAGAGGGCTCTTTCACCTATTCAAAACTGGTCTTCTTTTTTTCACACCATTAAATTTACAGATTTTATTCAATGGCGCACTTTTGATTTTGGCCTAGTATGAAATTTTACTTAAGGGTGGTATACCCTCTAAATGGCTAAAATGCCAGGAATGACATTCCTATAGCCGTTTAGAGGGCTCTTTCACCTATTCAAAACTGGTCTTCTTTTTTTCACACCATTAAATTTACAGATTTTATTCAATGGCGCACTTTTGATTTTGGCCTAGTATGAAATTTTACTTAAGGGTGGTATACCCTCTAAATGGCTAAAATGCCAGGAATGACATTCCTATAGCCGCTTAGAGGGCTCTTTCACCTATTCAAAACTGGTCTTCTTTTTTTCACACCATTAAATTTACAGATTTTATTCAATGGCGCACTTTTGATTTTGGCCTAGTATGAAATTTTACTTAAGGGTGGTATACCCTCTAAATGGCTAAAATGCCAGGAATGACATTCCTATAGCCGTTTAGAGGGCTCTTTCACCTATTCAAAACTGGTCTTCTTTTTTTCACACCATTAAATTTACAGATTTTATTCAATGGCGCACTTTTGATTTTGGCCTAGTATGAAATTTTACTTAAGGGTGGTATACCCTCTAAATGGCTAAAATGCCAGGAATGACATTCCTATAGCCGTTTAGAGGGCTCTTTCACCTATTCAAAACTGGTCTTCTTTTTTTCACACCATTAAATATACAGATTTTATTCAATGGCGCACTTTTGATTTTGGCCTAGTATGAAATTTTACTTAAGGGTGGTATACCCTCTAAACGGCTAAAATGCCAGGAATGACATTCCTATATCCGTTTAGAGGGCTCTTTCATCTTTTCAAAACTGGTCTTATTTTTTTCACACCATGAAATTTACTGATTTTATTTAATTAGCGTACTTTTTCAGAATCAAAATATTTTTCTTTAATTGCTTACATAATTGTTTGACATATATGATAGTTAGTAGTTTCTCACCGCAGTTTAAATGCAACACTGTATGGAAAAATTATGTGGAATGGAACAGAATTTCTCTTATCCACCACGAATTATTTCAGCAGGGTTGAAATAAATTGGTTTTGGCTACATTTTTTGCAAAATTCAATACTATTTTTCCTACTACATTTTTTTTTCAACTGTGGGTAAAAGGTGGAAGAAATCGGTTTGATTCCGGTGCGATTTCTTCACACGCGTAAGTGTAAAAATTTGAAAAAAGGTTAAATGGAAATCGTGAAAGTCATTAACAAGATAACTAATTTATAAATGATAATAATAATAGCTGTTAATATATATATTTTGTAACATATTTTATTGAACCTTTTGTTTTGCAATTTATTTTAATTACTCAGAGTTGTAAAATTGTAAAGTATCTGGGTACTTAGTATCGCACTTGCTTTTAAAGTAATCAGTAACATTAACAAATAGTCATGTAATTTTTAGTAATTTAGCCAACAACAAAACAAGGAAATCAGAAAGAAATTAATTACAAATATTACATGAAATAAATTACAGAATTTATTCTGATATTGTCCGTGTTATAAAAATATTGTATCGAGTACCAATAATTAAAAGAGTTGCATAGTACAAAGATTATATATTTTTCAACACTATGTGGAGTTAGAGTCAGCTGTTTCTTTAATCTTACTAATTTTTACTATTTTTCGTTCGCGTACTTTTTTTGGCTACCGCTCTTTTTGAGAGTAAATTTTAAAATTTTTGCAGTAACTACTCATTTACTGCATTTTACTGCAAAAGTAAACGAACACACTTAATGTATTTTGATTAAACCAACTGACGATATCAGAAGTCGATAGAGGAACTTTATAAAAACAAATATAATTCATATAAAAATACATACATACGTAGTTAAACTAAAAACTTTGTTTTAATTATCAAAACATTGTAAGCATGAGCAAGGCAAAGAACTAACTGTCAAATAAATTGTTCGTTATAAAGGCTCATTTAGCCGAATGTAATTGCAACAGTAGGAAACAGCTAATCGATATTGTAATGTGAAAAGTAATGAAAATGGTTATAGAGATGTAATGTAACGTAACCTACTTTTCATATAAAAATAACGATCAGCTGTTTCCTACGTTGCAGTTACATTACATTACAGTCGGCGAACTGATACTTAAAGTGTACGAAAACAACTGATAAGTAATCTCGCTACTGCGTGTACCAGTTTGAAATGCCTTGCTTATTACATTAACTATTATTTTACTACCCACGTATGTTTTCAATATCTTTTCTAAATGTCAGATATAGTACATAATGCAGAACCTAAATTAAAACAGTGTTTGAAGTTTCATATTCTCAATAATATTTAATTGTCAACTAAAAACTGTTGCAGTGAAAATGGCAATATCACAATTTTGATATTTGCTGCAATATGTGTTAATGGGGTATCACACACGGGAGTAATTTTTAAGCCGCACAATTTTTGTTCTTTTCCAAATTACACGAGACTAATTTATCTGGCACAAAATGTATACGTATACACTGCTCTGTGTGTTAGTGATTTTAGTATTCATTTAACATTTGCTGTCTTTTAAGTTATGGTTGTATTGGTTTTATGCTGCTAATGCGGGGTTGTAGCTGGTTGAAAAATTATGCCAAACACAATACCACTTTGCCTCTCTCACCCACAAACTGGCATGTTATGCCAGCACAATTGTTCTCGTGTGTGATAGCTGAATGAATTTATTTCGTCTAGATTGGGGCAAGTTACGTTGATTTACGTTCATTTTCCCTAAATCGCTATAATTGAAATCGCATATTTGGCACCAGTGGCCACGAAGAAGTTTCAAAAGAATTTTTTGATATTTGCTGTTTCTTGTTAAAACTTGTGGTTAAAATATTGATAAAATTGCTATTATAAACTTTCGTTTCATTGTTCAATAGTGTTGCAGTGGATATATGTAAATAAATTTCATAAAATTAAGGGGCAAATGTTGGATCAAATTGGTGCAAAAGAATGAATGGCTCAAGGACCCATTTGTCAAAAATAGAAAGACTGCGGCATATACAAAGGAAAGATAGCAAGACAAAATAAGAAAAAAAGTTGTAACCAGAATTCGCAGCAGAATATGGATGAGCAAGGTAATGCAGGTGTTTAACGTTGACGCTGGCACTATAAATTAAAATTAATTGCAAAAAATACTACCCAACAAATTAATATCTATAAAGGAATCAAGAGTACTTTTTTCAACAGAAATAAAAATTTAAAGACGAAAATTTAGAACATAGATGTAATTAAGATAGTAAACGATGAGTTCTATTGTAACACCTAATACAACAATGACCGTTTCTGCGGTGACAACTACAACGCCTTTAATATCTTCGCAACCAGGTAACCGTCCTCAATCAACATTACATCAAAGTTCAGCTGTGATCGGAGGCACAGTAGCGTGTATGAATGCACAATTTCGTGAAATACATAAAAACACATGGCTCAAACGTTTAACAGCTGAAGGTAAAAAAATCTGTGTGGGACCAAAAGTAAGTAACTTTTATTCATTCATATTTTGTTGACAATTAACTATGTTACTGTTAGAAATCCGAACGCAGTTGGGTGGTATTTTGTGTACATGATGACACTGAGGCGTTATTGGAGGGTTATGCCGAACCCCGGCAAGCTCCATCACATAACCCAGAATGGGTTGTGTCCATGCAGGATACATTACATATATCACATGCATTAATTCCAAATTCACATGAATTCGAATTTGTTGTTACTCTCTGCAATGAAGTAGTGCGTTTTCACGCTATGTCATGGTAAGTTGAACACTTACTTTAATTTTAAGGGGAAAGATGACTCACTGAAAACGAACTTAACAAAAATCATTTTTTATATTGCAATTTCTGTATTTTTTCATCCTGAATAATCTAAAAGTTCTTGAACAGGTTTTTCTGTCCCGAGATATTAATATCAGTACATACATACATATCGATGGCTTAATATAAAAAGGGCCTAACTCAATTTTTTTCGAAATCGTGTTTTTAATGTTTTCAGGGCGACAACGTATAATTGCATCCTCCTTGAAGATCTTAGTATGTTACAGTTCAAAATCAAGGACTTATGGCTACTTTAAAAACTATTTCTGCATGTAAATGCTTTATTTTTTCTTCAGTTTTTTGCTTCTCCTGTAAAATATCGAAAATTAGAGTTAGGCCTTTTTTATATTAAGCCATCGATATGTATGTATCTATTTATTACCGGGCACATAATTTTTATATTAATTGTAAATAGCGTTGAACTACATAAATATTCAAGCGATATATTAAAGGACTCTGAATACAACATTTTGAGCTAAGATAAATCAAAACGAAAGAAAATGCTTTCGAATTTACATGTTGTAAGCCTACAAATTCGAAATTATTTCCTTTCTTTTCGAATTACAAAGTTGACCACCTGTTTTTTGCATTCTTCCATATGAACATTTTTCCAGTATTGGCTTACACATACATCAAGGATAGGCAAAGGGAAAACGTTTTTGAAATGAAAATTGTACCTAACGCTCATTTACTCAAACAACGTCAAAACTCAAAAACTTAAATTTTTCAGGTTAGTGATGCAGAATTAATCCTCATATCGGTCTTCATATTGTATTTCATACAAATATCTTGTTTACTCAACTCTTGAGAGAAAAATAAAACTTTAATTTTCCAAAAGTTGTGTGGAAAAAAGAACAAACTAATTTTCTGGCACTGGTTTTTTGAGTTTGACGTTGTTTGAGTAAATGAGTGATATGTATTTGAGTATTTACGAAAACTAAAAATGAAATGAGTAAATATAGGGCGGGTCGATTTAAAAATCGCTCAAATTACATATAAAATCGTATTCTAGGGATCAAAATAAGAAACTTTGCCGAAGGAACCATACCTCTAAAATGTATTTTGATGTCCCGGCTTTTGATCCAAAAGGTCAAATTTTTAAAAATCTCACTTTAGAGTTCCTCAATCGAGTCAAAATGTATGACCGACCCCCAATAATATTGGAGGGCCGACCCACCTATGCCACTGGAACCCCCTGGAACCACCCCTGCTGTGGTTTCCCCATACAAACATTTCAAAAAATCACAATTTTTTGCACTTTACAAGAAAAAATCAGCGAAATGGCTATGTTTTTTTTTATTTTTGGAGTTTATTTTTCTCTAGAAATTTATTGTCAGAATGAAATGACAAAATTAATTTTACTTAGTAATAGGAAAGAAAATAAAAAAAAATAAAATATGTGTGGCACTCGGGGACTGCCGCGGTAAAGCTATTGCTTAGCATTTTTTTATCAACATGCAAATTAATTTTTTTAAATAAATAACCTACGAATTGTCTGTTTGTTTGTGTTTATCATTTTTTGTCAACCACAATTGCTCTTAAGTATGCCACATTGTGTTTTCGTACATGTAAAAATATGTTCTAGCAATACTGTATGTTAATGAAATCAATAGCATACTTTAGGGGTTAACATACACTGGGCGATTCAAATAAAAATAGTCAGGTTATTTTTCGTTACGGAAATTCTTGATTCGGTCGACACCCACAAACCCTGCGATTAAAGCTATGCAATAGCTTAAAAAATTGACTCTTCGGATCAAAAGTTGGGACATCAAAATACATTTTAAAGGTATGGTTCCTTCGGCAAAGTATATATATATATATATATATATATATATATATATATATATATATATATATATATTATATATATATATATATATATATATATATATATATATTATATATATATACATATTATATATATACATATACATATACATTGCATTGAATATATTTCTGGGAACTTGCTTGACCTCATCACAATTTATTACATTTCTCATTATATAAATTCAAACTGCAATAATTATAGTTTTATTTCAAAAATATCTAGGGACATTATGCAAGAATGGGTCGAGACACTACGCTGTAAATTAAGAGAAATGAAAATACTTTCACCGCGTGAAAATCTATACACGAAACTTCCAGAGCTAAAGGCTCCCTTATTGCCTACAAGAGATCCAACTTCACCACTGCCAGCTCCACCACCTGTACCAGCTGCAATTGTTCCTGGAATTGAAAGAGTTATACCCCCCAGTATTCAGCAACATACCCAACAAAATTCTCTAGTAATAGAAAATAATGAAGTTAGAAATTCCATAAGCAATATGATTACAACAAGCGATTCCCACGAAACAGAACCAGTAACAACAATAACAACATCTGTTGCAACTGCGACAGTTAATACAAGTATACAAGCAATAACAACATCATCATCATCATTACATATGACGGCAGTTTCTACGCCTCTAACGTCCATGTCAAATACTCTTACACAGAATCTTTTGAATATGCTTTCAGATCCTATTAGCGCTTATAGCGAACAATTAAATGATGCCAATTCTTCTTCATCATCTATAGAACAGGACGACATTGTTACTGCTTCATCATCAATTTCTTTAGCTAATGAAAGAGATTTAAATTTTAGTGATAGTTCGGCAGATGAAGAATGTGTAGGTCCATTATTGCGTAAAAGTAGTGCAATTGCCAGTGATTCAAATTCAGTTTTTGGTAATAATAGTGTACGGTTAGATGTTCTAGCAGGTCATCGTTCTTCAGTAGGTAAATAACAGACTTTAAATATAGTTCACATTATGTAAATTAAAATTTTTTGTAAATTCTTCTTGTTTTAATTTCAGATCAAATAAGAAATTTAGAAAATATATTGCAATGCGACCGTATCATTCCAAGGTAAGTAAAACAAACTTTTGATAATTATATTCACGCTAGTTCTATTTATCGATATTTACATTGTTGTTATTGAGGGCACTTCTTAATGTAAACATGAGTTTGACATCTTCCATATACATATTTATTTGTTTAATAAGTCAAATTAAGAGTTTTTTCCCCATTAATTTACTGGAAGAGGGAGAAATTTCTCTCGGAATTTTGTTCATGATTACCCTGTATGAATAAAATTCCGCGTGAGATTTCTCACTTTTCCAATTATAATTTTTTGTTTTTGCTATTGCTAATGTTTGAAATTGTTCCCCGGGAGAAATCTCACGCGGAATTTTTTTCAAATTGCCCTGATAAATAAAAATTTTAGATTTTGAGTAATTTCCTACAAATCTACCGACAAAGTAGGTTTTGTTTTTTATTCGGAATCCAGTAAAAAATGACTGGCAATTCCAATTAATTTCAGGTAGAATTCAAGATTATTTGAATAAAATATTTTGATCTTTTGGGTTTTTATTATTGAACTTTTCCTATTATTCTTTGCTCGTTCGAATATTCGAACATAAGTTCAAAATTATTCGTCTATTCGAACACAAAATAAACCTTGAAATGTTGTTCGAACAAATATAAAACGCGAATAATTGACAACATTAATAAATATATACAGGGCAATCATGAATAAAATTCCGCGCGAAATTTCCAATTAGAATTTTTTTGTTTTCCTTATTATTTGCTATGTTTGAAATTGTTCCCCGGGAAAAATTTTACGCGGAATTTTATTTATGATTGCCATCATAAAAGATATAATTAAAACTATTTTAGATCATCATTTACAATATTCTGATATTTATCTTCAAGTGTTTTTAAAAATTGCCATCCTTCAAATCTGCCGGAATCATTATGATGGTTAATAAATATTTGTCGTAATATTGAAAAAGAATTAAGTTTAGCAAGTTTTAGTTGCAATTTGTGCGATTCATTCTGCATAATCAGACGATGTTCGAATTTCTCTCGCAGTTTTGCTTTTGATTTAAAAAATTTGCGACAGATGTGACGTGCAATCATGGACCTTCGCTTATCAAAATAAAACTTAAATTGTCTATGAATGATATAATGCAAGTCTAAGTCGAGCTTGCTTACCATATCCGTAAATTCTTTATCATTTGATAATTGTGCAAAAATGTATTGAAAAAAATTGAATTGTGCTTTCATCATACCCCGCTGTTCCATGTCTAATAACAATTCTCTTATATTTTCTAAAATTGACTTGCTCATATTTCTTAGAATTTCTTCGAACTCATTTTTTTCCATACGGATTTTTTCGACAATTTCTTTAAGTTTTATATTTTCAATTTGTTTCTCCATCAACTGTATGCGTAAAGTTTGCAATTCATTTGTTAGTTCAGGAGTTTCAATTTTTATATCAACCGTTTGGTTTTCTTGACGTATCGTATTTAAATGCTGCTGTTGCTCAAAAGTAACATGTGATTTAAATGTATCGTCCGTTCCAGAGCGAAAACTTTGATTGCTTAATTGACCACTAGCCTCATCATCTAACCCACGCAATACGCATTCTAAATTGAGATTGCAATTTTGCAAGTTATTAAAGGGATCTTGTAGGTAACCACTTTCTATGATCTGTTCCTTCATAAGAGTACATAAGCAATTTCTAGCCATTTTTTCCTCACCAGAAGCTCGATTGAATACTTTTAACCATTTGCGGCATATTTCGAGGTCATTGGGTTGAGCTTTTCTAAGTATTAAATCCCTCAATTCTGTTATTTGTTCTTTATACAGATGATCCAAAGTATCTGTTTTCAGTTCATAATCATTCGAGTTATTACTATTCAACTCATCTTTAATTTGGTTTCGTTTATTTAAAAAAATCATTTTTATTAAAAATATGTATATGAATTATATTTTGTATATTTAATCATTTATAAAAAAAATGTATTGAATGTTTTAAATTTCAATTTATACGATTCCAGTTTGCTTTGACAAATTTTTAAATCTCTGTTTTATTATTTTTAAATAACAAATGTTTTTGTAAATAATTTAATAGCCCATTCAGGCTGACGTCAAATTAAGTAATTTGATGATTTGTCGAAATGAAGTTGGAATTAAGGTAATCGATCACCTGTTTTGATTAATCTGCAAATTTTCAAAATTATTCTGTTCGCGTACTTTTTTGTACAAGAGCCATTCTTGAGAGTAATATTTTGAAATTACACAAAATTTACTCAATTTACTCTGTGATAACAGAGTTTTGTAGTAAAATGTAGTAAATGAGTAGTTACTGCGAAAATCTAAAAATTTCCAGCAGATATGGACACTCATTAGTTTTACGAAGCGTAGTGATTTGTTGCTTATTATGTTCATATCAGAATTAAAAAAATTCAAAGCAGTACTATATTGTACCCAAGTTTCCAATCGATGGTCTTACTTTGGCAGCATGTAACTGGGTTATTATTTATTTATTTATTTCTCAGCAAACAAGAAAAAAAACATGACCCATGTACCCGTTGTCGAAAACAACTGACTGATGGATCCTGCGTCTACACCTGATATATTTTTATCAAGACAAATGTCAAATTGCATATAGAAAAAATAGTTAACGCTACAGTTACACGACCAAGATTTGCTTTCAAGTTCTTCACACATACTGGTTGTCAAAAGTCGATTAAATTGAAAGCTGTGACGTAAGCTGCACTCATTTGCCAAGCAAATTTATTTTCAATATGCCGTTGATAAAAAAAACAGCTTAAGACAGCAAAACTTCATGACTTCTATATAGGTTTATGAACCCCAACACATCATTATACTTTTTATTTTTGTTCCTAAACATATTTAAGTGTAATTAAAAATTTTCGGTGGAATATAACATTATCTATATATTGTTACATTTTTCTCTCTATAAAAACGCTTTTCCGTGGACCCGAAGATTTGCAAATGAATACAAGAGCCGAGTGTAGTGATTACGGTTAAGAATGATATAAGTTTTATTTACAAATACACTTAAACTAAATTAATCAAGAGCTTATATAAACTAATACAACTTAAACTACTGCATTACACACAAATATTCACAACTGGTTACCATTACGCCTTCCTCGCTGTAGTTTACACACGTCTCTTAGCTGACTGCGCAAGTATTCACGTGACACCTCTTTGTCTGCTACTCGTCACTTACGAGACTCACTTTGCCGTCACTCACAGTTGATACACCAATACCTCTTTGTCTGCTGCTTGTCACACACGGCACTCACTCTGCCGACACTCACAGTTGATACACCAATAAAGACTCACTGGCTTTACTTACAACCTTACACACGTCTAATCGCTGCGCTGTTCCCTTTACTTCAGTCGACACGATAGATTCCACAATAATCTCAATTCCACGACAGACTTTGCTGTCACTATAGACTGTCCTATAGTTTCTCCTTTACTCCAACTCACGTGTAAAGCACAGACTGCTCTTAACTATCAACTCACCACTGTATCGCAGACTATTAAGGCCCAACTATAATATGAATAAGCTGGCTTAAGCTAATGTCAGAATTGAACGATAAGTCTGTCAAATGCTTAAACAATTCAGATGTGACTTAGGTGGCCATAATGTACTTACATGCACTTAAGTATTCTTTAGCCACAGCTGCACATCTAGGTATTGTCAATAATTTTGTAGAATGTCCTAATCTATTAAAAATTCACATATAAATATATCCATCACATTATTTGTTTTATCTGTTTTGCCTACTAAAAAGTACAACAGTGAATATACATAAGTAAATACATGTGTATGTGTGTATATGTGTATTGTAAAACATACAATGAAAATAAAAGTTTTGCTTTATTTTCCGAGTTTAAAATAAAAAACAATAAAAAAATATTTAAAATAAATGAATATTTTCTGCTGCTGCTTGTTTGAGTTTAAAAGATGCACAAACAGTTGTTTCCTTACGGAATGTGCGTTCAGTTTGGCACTTTAGTTAAGTAAATGACATTTGACGAAACTTGACGAAAAGTTTGTTAAGTACATTATAGTTTGCCACATGCGTTTTATATGTAACCGCACAGTTGCTTAAGCTAGCTTATTCATATTATATTTGGGCCTTTATTAATTCACAACTTAATTATCAACTGACTTGTTCACTCGCAACTGACTCACAACCAGAGTAGCAAGCCGACCAAAAAATTCCGGCGGCGGCTGAAAGACAAATATTTTCGGCGGCGGCGTCAGAACGGCTTAACGCCGATTTTTTTAAGCACATAAAAAAATGTTTCAACCCAGTCTGTTTCTAGAAAAGTACGTGAATTATTGAATCACCACGTTGTAACATTAATTATTTTGCAATAGTTTGAATGTTGGAGTAATTGATGTCCTAAATGACAATAAAAATAACTTCGTAAATAATTTGTTAAACCATAGAAACTAGACTATACATAAATTTCATTTAAGCTTCCTGATTGAATTAAAAATTAGTTACTTTATTGCAACACTGATACGGATGAAAATAAAAAGCTTTGATCAAATACATAGTTATAAAAAGTCGGCTGACTGCTGCAACAAAAAGTCTATGTAAACGTGCATGGATTTAAGAAGGGACTCCAATAGAGAACGTAAGTTTTGTCGCAGCTACGTTAGTCCCGGTTCACACACTTCAACTTATGTTGATCAACTCTTAATTCAGCTGTAAGAAAAAAACGAGACATTTGTACTTCTTCCTCCGTCTCTCTTAAAACTGAATTATGAGTTGATCAACAAAAGTTGAAGTGTGTGAACCAGGACTTACCGTTCATATACGCATTTTCTCTCTATGTGGAAGCAAAATCAACTATTTTTCAGGGACGCTCGCTACCATATCAATACGAAATACATATAAATAAAAACTATAAACAAGTTGAGTAGACACAATATTAAATATGATTCAAAAAGTATAAAAAATAAAAGACAACATATCGGCTGAGTATTAAGCCGCCAATAAGCCGAGTGGTTCGGCGGCGCCTTGGCTTGTTGAAAAAAATTGGCTGAGTGGCTAGCCGCCAGCCGCGCCGTTACGGCTTGCTACTCTGCTCACAACCACAAAAGATACAGAAGTGTCACGAGACGGAAGATACGGATATTTTTCAGTTTGTCTCGTTTTCCCTCAAATTTTGTCGTCGGTTTTGTTTTGCTACGTCTTTCTAGTGCAATACATTTTTATTAGCTGTGTTAATTGGTAAGTAGTAATACACTACAGTATCAAATACACTATGCTTTTCTCTTTCTTCCATGAATTTTAACAAAAACCTGATTGGAGCTTTTTTTACCTGTCACTTTCTTCACTTATGTGTATTCTGTGTCACAACTGCAACTAACTAACTCATTGGCTGCGTCACCTCTTTTTATATTCCACACAAATACCACCAGAAGTTTCAAGCAATGTCTAGACCAATGGTCATCAAAAAAAGAAAATTCTTAAAAGCAGAACAGAACTAATACATGTTTAGTGCTGTTCCACTGAAAAAAATCGCTCTTGTAAATGTTTAATTGGGTATATGAAAAATATTTTTATGGGTTAATTTTATATGAATGAACTAGTTTTTTTAAATTTCTGGACACATACTCGACACTCAGCATCTACAAAAATATTTAAGCCAAATAAAAACTTATTTTTTAACTCTATATTAAACATATTTTGTCTATTTTTTATAGCAATAAAAAGTGCTGTTATAAAAGATTTAAATTAGATAATTTATTTACATAAATAATATAGAAAAAAGAAATTAAATAATTTTTGGTGGTATTTGAATATTCTCGGTGTATTTTTTTTATAAAAAATGCGACAGAAATCTGCTCTTTTTGTGTGTTTTATGCTCTTGCTTTAGATTTTTGTTAGTAGTTGTGCTGTGTACGTATGCAAAGCAGAATGCTAGCAGAGCCCTTAGGGCAATGGGATGGTGGACTATGGTCTAGACGCTCATTATCATCTTATATGCTGTTTACAAAGTGATTAATTAAGTACATGTGCTAACTATGTACATACATGTGTATATGCATGCGTGTGTACATCATTAACTAAGCAATACACGGTAGTTGTTTATCTTTTGCTTTTCGTTTGAATTAGCATGTATGTATGTGTGTAAATATGTGAATCTTCTTAATAAGCAGACGCTTTTTGTTGTTGCTTTTGCTTGTTTACGTTTAATCAAGCTTGTACATATATGCTGCGCATGCTTATTTAGTTGTTTTCTACTATTCTAGATTATTCTTTGCATTGACCCTGTAGGAATATTTTCGCGTAACACTTACATTAACCATGTTGGAATATTTTTGTGTAATGCTGCTTAACCTTGTCGACGGCCATTTTCGTAACAATATATAAAAGAGGACGTGTGTATGTATGTAACGTATGGACTTCAAAACGGCTGGACCGATTTTGATGAAATTTTCAGGGAATCTTTAGAATATTCAGGCGGGTGACACTGTGATGATTTTTGATTTTCGGTCTGGGGGTGGAGGGGCGTGGCAAAATCCATTTTTCATATGTATATATTAATTTTTTTTTGCTTTTTTTATTTAATTTTTTTTGAAAGCTGTTGTCATGTTTTTCAAAACGAGATATCAAGCTCTTAAATCGGTTATGTAGTTCCGAAGATATTTACAAAAAAACCTATGTTAATAATGATCCAATATCAAAATTTTAAAACTTTTGAAATGTTGCATTAAAAAAATCCGAGTTTTCGTTTTATTTACAAAATATTTACATCATTCGATAACACGATGGGGGTAGCGAAGCACACCGGGTGTAGCTAGTTTGTAATAAAAGAACACACAAATACTGGGCCTTATTACGAGTGTCGTATTACGACTTCGAGAACGACGATTTTGTAGAAGACTAAAGAAAATTTTTTCTTTAATCTAGTACGAAATCGTCGTAGTCGTTAATTAGGCCCACTATGTCAACAGAAAATTTGAAAAGAAAAACGAAGTGTGCTCATTGAAATTGCTGCCAGTTGTTTTTTTGCCTATAAATTGAACACACAATTTGAAAGAAAATTTGAAGTCAAAGTTGAATCAAATTGAAAAAGTGTGCATGTATTGAAATTTGAAAGGCAAAACTTGATCGGGTTACACGAGTAACATAAAAAAAATTATTTTTCAATATAAAGTTTGACTTTTGTTATGATAAAAATAGTATATCAGGTGTAGACGTAGGGTTAGGGAACGGAAAGTCCTGATTCACACACGTCAGGTCTGAGTCGTCAAGTCTTGAGTTTTTAGGAGAGAGAGGAAAAGAGAATGGAAAGGGGTACAGACTTGACCGTACCAGTCAAGTTTGCTTTTTCCTTTTGTTTTGTCATTCGTAATACTCTACTACAACACAAATTGATGAGTCTTGATGAAACAAACTTGACGGTGTGTATGAACGTAAATGCAGGTTCAAAAGAAAATTTAACAAAAACTGATCAGCTAAACCTGATGTGTGTGAATCAGGACAAATCGATGTCGACAACTGGAATAAGGGTGAATAAGCTGGGACATATTTTTAAAAACTTACAAGTGTTGTAATACAAGTAAAATAGTTGTAAAAATATGCTTGTGAGATTCAAACGATAGTCTTAAGTATGGTCGGGTTTATATCTGTGTGCCATGTGCCACAAAAGCGTAAAAAAGCGTAACCACTAATTACTAATGAAAAACTTCTTTTCGCCGATGGTTCTGCTACTTTTCTTCGCCGATGATTCTGCTACACAATACCGACGAATGAGGGCGCTCTGATGTTACATTAGGATTAGCATCTGCTGAAGTCGGTATAGTTCAGTGACCAATGACTATGCCTTCATCAATTGAACTTTCCTACAACAACTGACACAAAAGGACAGTAACGCACATCAGAAAAATGTGTTATGTTATGTCGGATACAGAACTTCAGAAGTGGCCGAATTTACGAGTATAACTGAAATGTCATATGTATGTGAACAGTTTAAATAGTAATCGATTTACATATGTACATATCGAGAGCCTATATTTAAAACACGTGAACTCAAAAAAGCTAACTTTTCAGTAGAGCGTTAAAAATATTAATTCGCTCAATACTGTAAAAATATATTATGTGCCTTCCATAATATGGTTTAAATATGCTTACAAATTTATAGGTCTGCAAAAAATATTTTATTTTGCACTGCACAGTGGGGACTTTTGCAAAATAAATGGTAATAAATCTGGAACTTCTAAACTACTGATTGGATTTATATGAAACTTCTAACCTTCGTAGAGGAGGACTCAGGCTTTACAACAAAGGTCTTGGCAGCCGTCTGGCCTAAGCTGGACAGGAGTTACAGTGGGCCTAAGTTGACAACATGGGACTCAAAAAAAATTCTGAGGCTTGTAACTTTTAGAAAACTTATCCGATTTTTATGAGATAAAGCGTTTTGATCTAAGCTTAACATTTTTAATAAATAATGTCCTCAAATGTGTTTTCGTATCTCTCATAACTTAGAAGATATTTGACTTTTAACAAAAAAAAATTTTTTTTTTGCCTTGACTTTTTTTAGTATTTCACCTACAACTTTTTAGTTAATTGTTGGATTTTAAATTAAAAGACAGCATTAAATTTCTGATCAAATTTTAAATAAAAATAAGTAAAAAACTTATTAATATCTGCAGTCGTAAAAACGGGAAAAGGCAAAAAATTCAAAGTTTTAAAATTTTTCTGGAAAAGGCACGTTTTTTTAAGAAAAAGTATCTTCATTATTTTCAATTTTGTGAAAAACTTTGTTTAACACATACACTTTTAAACCACATAGCGCTAAAAACAATCTATTCAGAATATGCTAAGAGCCAATTATTTTGTATTTTGGGCATGCACCCTACACTCAGCAGTGTCCGAAAATTGCCAATTTCAAAATTTTTTTTTGTGCTTATGCGCTTATAAAAAGTTGTGACGGTATATTTTGAAAGCTTTAGCTATATCATTTAATTACTAGGATAGTTGGCAACATGTTAAACTTAAATTTTTAACAGCCTTTTCATAAATGCGAGGATGCGTGCAAATTTTCTGAAAAAAGTCAAAATTTTGGAAAAATTTTGTTTTGTATCATAAAAAATATATATACAAATAATTTTCTTTTTTTATGTTGGCATTTTTAGCTTTCATGTGAGTCCTTTTACTTTGCCTGAAAAAATTATTCCAATATAATTAACTGATCTCGAGATATTCCGATTGTAGGGTGCAATTCAAAAAATATGTAGAATGCGCTTAACTTTTTTCCCTTTATTCACACATCAGCTGTTTAAAACTTTTATGAATTCTGAAATTCAACCTAAATAGAAAAACAAAAATAAATTTGGAATGTTATCCAATAAGTCTATGTATATTTTTCGCAATAAAAAATATTTATGGTAATTATACCACATGTTTTTCCATGTAAGTGTAGTTAATGTTAATAACAGGTAAGCATTTAACGAATAACAACACACATGTTTAATGGATTAAAAAAAGGTTTTTGCGGATTTTATTACAGCAAGATCGGGAGGTGCTACCTGATTGTGCTAATACTACTTAATAACACTTCACAGTACTAGGTAATTAGACAAAATTAGCAAAGGTTCTTATAAATTATGCTGTATTGCATAAAAAATGTGAAAAGTTTTATTTGTGTGTATTGTTTTTTTATTATTATTTACCAATAGATAATCTATTTAATATTAGGCTATAGCTAAGAAAAACTATTTAACACTAAATAATTTATTTATTTTTAAATTACATGTTTGAGCTATGTTAATTACCATAATTTTACAATTTATTTATTTCAATTATTTTTAAGAAAACAATCCGAAATATCGAAGCTTAAGAGGTTTTTTATTTGAATTGCTTCACTGTCGTCTTTCTCTATTTCTTTAGTTATCTTTGGTAACCATTTCAACCGTATTGCTTGTAAAACTGGATCTGAGGATAACAATAAGTGAAGCATTAAATCATAATTTTCTGCTAATTTTGAACACTTTCGACTATTAAATAATCTGTACTGCTTTACATCTTTGTTCCTTGCTTCTTGAGCTTCTTCTGTAAGTTCTCCCAGAGGTAGGATGTTAGTTTCAATGATTTCTTTTCCATGAGATAATACCTTATGTACAGTTGGCGTCATCAATCTCCATGGATATAAATTTTTTATCAATACTTTTGTTTCATTAGCAAAAGCATCAAATTTTTCTGCATTAATTTGCTTTTTACTGTTAATAGTTGCCAGTATTATTTTGAAGTTCCTTATTAGTTTTTTATCTAAGCCGGTTATCAAGGATGTAGTCTCAGGATCCTCAAAAAGCGTCTAGCAGTATTTCCATTATTCGAGCTACCATAACCGTTAATTGGCTTATCAATTATAAGCACATGCTTTCTAAATTCATCTTGTATCCATTTCTTCTCAGTTCTTCGTGTATCTGCTAAGTCTTTGTTGTTTCGTGAGGAGACAGTTTCATTACCTTTGATATTTCTATATTTTATATCATATGATAGATGCAAGCAATACTCCATAAATCTAATGCGAGCATAAAGTGGGGAAATTCCAAATTTAAGGGCTTCCTCTTTTATAGTTTCATCAGATTTATCTTCAAACTCAGAGCTTTTTTCCCACATATATTGCATTTCCAGTATGACTTGGTATCCGTTAGGGCATTGGCAACTTTTCTATCTATCATAGTCAATTGTAAATCAAATGTGACATTTATAATGCAGTCAGAAATTTTTATTGCAATGCTTGGTAAGTTCCTTATTTCTTCTGATATAGTAACTACAATATTTTGAGTTTCATCTCTATTTTCTTTCATATATTCAAATTTTATTGGTCGACATAATAACTTTGATGCAGGCGTCCTATTTATCCATACGTCTTCAAATGCAGGTACAGTGGATGATGATGATGAATTTGTATATAAACGCATTCTAAGAGGTACCAACGTAGACATAAATATCGATGAAAAAGATATATTATCTTCGCTTTGTTGTCTATATTCAGAAAATCCAGTAGTCCCATCACAACCCGATTTACAAATTAATACTAGCTCGGACTTGTGGCATTTACTTATGTCTTCTTTGCTAAAGGTTGAAATTATCCTAGAAGCAGTATTTTCGAGGAGACTGCATAACTCAATAGTGGCGCCCGTGCTACTAACGTTCGAAACCGATGGCAAAATTACATCCTTTGTTGCCTTCAATGACTTTGTAGATGGCAAATTTCCCCATTTCTTTTCAGTCATAGCTTTTCTTAATATTTCATATTTATTCCTTGTTAGACCCAAGTTTAGAATAAGGGCTAATGCATCTTCATTAGTAAAATCTGTTTTAGATTTAGGCGTTGGTATGCTTTCCACCATACGTTGTATTCTCTCGTTGTATTCTCTTTGGAGATGCTTTTGGAAGAGCATCTACAATTTTGCCAACTTCCTTCGGTTTGTTTTTGGTTAAGGCACTTCTAAAGGCATCCTTTATAAGGCCAAAAGAGTGGTTTTCAATGAGGTCTTCTTGCTTTCTTTTCTGGCTTCTTGGTTGAAGTTCCTCGTATAATTTATTAGGCCTTCCCAATTGTTTCATACCAATCTGTGTAACTATCTCGGTTTTTAGCCATTGTTCATTTTGTTTTTGGAACTTAGTTTTGTTATAATTTAATTCTTTCATTTTTCTTTCGTACGCTACCAAAAAGTTCTCTATTTTTTTAGTAGCATCTTCATTTAGTTTTAATCCAAATGAGTTGTCAATTATATCTATGATTTTAGAACATTTTTCTTGGCGCAATAAACTAACAGGAACGTATTCCCATAGAAGTTTACATACCGTGTTATATTTAATACTAATCTCCATAACAGTTCAATATAGAGTGATTGTTCTTATAAAAGAACCCTGCGTTTTTATGCAATACAGCATAATTTATAAGAACCTTTGCTAATTTTGTCTAATTACCTAGTACTGTGAAGTGTTATTAAGTAGTAGTAGCACAATCAGGTAGCACCTCCCGATGTTGCTGTAATAAAATCCGCAAAAACCTTTTTTTAATCCATTAAACATGTGTGTTGTTATTCGTTAAATGCTTACCTGTTATTAACATTAACTACACTTACATGGAAAAACATGTGGTATAATTACCATAAATATTTTTTATTGCGAAAAATATACATAGACTTATTGGATAACATTCCAAATTTATTTTTGTTTTTCTATTTAGGTTGAATTTCAGAATTCATAAAAGTTTTAAACAGCTGATGTGTGAATAAAGGGAAAAAAGTTAAGCGCATTCTACATATTTTTTGAATTGCACCCTACAATCGGAATATCTCGAGATCAGTTAATTATATTGGAATAATTTTTTCAGGCAAAGTAAAAGGACTCACATGAAAGCTAAAAATGCCAACATAAAAAAAGAAAATTATTTGTATATATATTTTTTATGATACAAAACAAAATTTTTCCAAAATTTTGACTTTTTTCAGAAAATTTGCACGCATCCTCGCATTTATGAAAAGGCTGTTAAAAATTTAAGTTTAACATGTTGCCAACTATCCTAGTAATTAAATGATATAGCTAAAGCTTTCAAAATATACCGTCACAACTTTTTATAAGCGCATAAGCACAAAAAAAAATTTTGAAATTGGCAATTTTCGGACACTGCTGAGTGTAGGGTGCATGCCCAAAATACAAAATAATTGGCTCTTAGCATATTCTGAATAGATTGTTTTTAGCGCTATGTGGTTTAAAAGTGTATGTGTTAAACAAAGTTTTTCACAAAATTGAAAATAATGAAGATACTTTTTCTTAAAAAAACGTGCCTTTTCCAGAAAAATTTTAAAACTTTGAATTTTTTGCCTTTTCCCGTTTTTACGACTGCAGATATTAATAAGTTTTTTACTTATTTTTATTTAAAATTTGATCAGAAATTTAATGCTGTCTTTTAATTTAAAATCCAACAATTAACTAAAAAGTTGTAGGTGAAATACTAAAAAAAGTCAAGGCAAAAAAAAAATTTTGTTTGTTAAAAGTCAAATATCTTCTAAGTTATGAGAGATACGAAAACACATCTAAGGACATTATTTATTAAAAATGTTAAGCTTAGATCAAAACGCTTTATCTCATAAAAATCGGATAAGTTTTCTAAAAGTTACAAGCCTCAGAATTTTTTTTGAGTCCCATGTTGTCAACTTAGGCCCACTGTAACTCCTGTTCAGCTTAGGCCAGACGGCTGCCAAGACATTTGTTGTAAAGCCTGAGTCCTCCTCTACGAATGTTCTAAGTTTCATATAAATCCAATCAGTAGTTTAGAAGTTCCAGATTTATTACCATTTATTTTGCAAAAGTCCCCACTGTGCACTGGTTTGCGTATTTTTATGAGATAGCATATTTTAGTCGATCAAAAACAAATATTTTTTTATAGTTAGCATATTTTTTCGGAAAAAAAAAATAAATTTTTTTAATATATTAATTTTTTAATCAATTTGTGAAATCTTTTACTTAATACTAGATATAAGAATTAAAAAGTTACAAGAAAAAACTTAAAATACCATAAAAAATAACTTAAGCCTTACTGAAAGCCTCTTCCATCTCGAGGTGGTCAGCTTTAGCACTCTCTAACTCACTCTCTAGTATAACAGGGTCACTACAAATTATCAATTTCGAAAGCTTATGTCATTGACTATAATTGGTCTATACTAAATGTTTCTATTCGATTAACAGTTATACATGTATTAGCAATTTTTTTTATCAGAACCTTTCCGTACTAATATATTAAAAGTGACCATATCTCAAAAACTAGCCATAGGATATGAAAATCCTTACCAGATTCGTGTTCAGCATGCCAAATGCAATATGAGGTAGAATTATTATAAATTACAATTTTTTTTAAATACTGGAAATTTACATGGGAGCATTTATTTTCACAAAAAAAAATATACTTTGAGATAGCAGAATAACACCTAATTCACACGAAGACTTTTATGAAGTCTATTTTTCGACGTCACTTTTTGTTTGTTAGCGAGCGGTGTAGAGAAGAAAGAGGGGTAGAAAAAATGACTCGGTTTCTGTTTTCCATGGTTTTTTTCATATTTCTCATTACATTGCTCTTGTTGTTATTGTTGTTACGTTTTAATGTTACTCTTCTATCTTATTGTATTTTTTTATTCTTGCTCTTCTAACTTATTGGCTATATGGGTGAAGAGAAGTAAAATTAGACGTCCAAAAAAAAACATCGTATGAATGCAAGGAATTTTTGGTAGCAACTTCAAAAGAGAATTAAGAAAAATAGACGTCCTAAATTTCACCGTGTGAATTAGCACTAAGAAAAATTTATATAAAACGGGAAAAAAATAATTTTTTGTATTAGAAATTTATACCACAGAAATGACGAAATTTGAGTTGACGTGTTTTGAATATATGCTCTCGATATTTTTTTTAAAAAAATTTTTGTTCAATGCGCTGATTTACACGGGCATAATTATCGGCGTTGTCAACTTGGTGCGTTTCGCACCATTTTGGGTGCTTTTTGAAATTTTTTGTGCGAAAAATTCTTTAGTTGGTGCGTGGTGCGCTTTTTTTAAAATGTCGGTGCGTTTTTTTAATTTTTGGTGGCACCAAAGCAAATTTAACACAACAATGGGCTAAAACTGGAAAATTCTTGTTGTGAATCTTACTAACTTCCTGATAGTGTTAATTACAATATTAATACATAGTAATGATATTTACAATATATCACACTTTAAAATGAAATCTGGTTTATGGTTCGATGATAACAATAATGATTAAAATATTAGATTTAATAATTTGGAATGATTTACTTTTGGTCTCTTTTTAAAAAGTTTTAAACCGAATTTATAAAATTAATATACAAAAATGTATCATCTTGTAGTTACAAATTACTGCAAAGATATGTATGTATGTGCCCTTAACTATGAAAGTTGTATAAGTCATATGTATATATTTTTGGTCAAGATATTTAATAGATTACGTTGGAACAAATCCAAAAATATTTTTTTTATTATGCAACAGTTAAATTTAGAGTTGTACTAGTCTGGATTAATTTTTTTTTTTTTTTTTTTTTTAATGCATGTTTTTTTATTTATTTTATCTTCAAATATGAACTAACAATAAGTATTCAAATCCTAAATCTATAAAAAAATTATTAGGCCCGACCAATGTCGGACATAAGCTTAGTGATAGTTATTAATAATACATAAGTAGTGATAAGCAACAAAAAGAAAAAAGTGTTTTCAAGCAGCTTCATCATCTAGAGTGTTGAATATTAGAGCCCGTGTATCTCTCTTTTTTAAGCGGATGTGCCCAGTAAAGTTCAAAATATTACGAGCAAGCGGATTAGGATGTGACTCGAGTTTTGTTAGATATTTGCCTGCGTATTTTACAATTTCTTCAGTCACTAGTGGCATATTCAAATCGCGATGTATATTTGAATTTTTGATGTACCATGGAGCCGATGTTATCATGCGTAAAATTTTATTTTGCCTTCGTTGAATTTTCTCTACATTTGAAGCTGAAGCAGTGCCCCATAGTTGAATTCCGTAACACCATATTGGCTTTAAAAGCGACTTGTATATTAAAAGTTTGCAGTCTAGGCTAAGTGTTGAATTTCTACCAATCAGCCAATGTACCTGAGTTAATTTAAGTTTCATTTCAGTTAACTTAGAGTCCATGTGATGTTTCCATGTAAGTCGTCGATCAAGGTGTAAACCAAGATATTTCACATGTGAATGTTGAGGAACAACTTGATTGTTAATCCGAATGGGGGAGCAAGTATCTCTTCTTAGGGTGAACGTTATATGGACACACTTTTGTTCATTGACTTTAATTCTCCATAAGTTTAACCAAAGCTCCATCTGGCTAAAGTGTTCCTGGAGTTTGCGGGATGCCTCATCAGGGTTTTCGTGCATACTAAGGCAGGCTGTATCGTCGGCAAATGTGGAAGTATGGATACTACTGCTCACAGGCATATCACAAGTATAAATCAAATATAAAACTGGTCCCAGTATGCTCCCCTGTGGCACACCGGATGAAATAGTTTCAGGCCTACTCGTAAAGTCTCCTTCCACAACAGTGAACTTACGGGAAATAATGTAACTTTCCAAAATATTTAAAATGTTTATTGGTAAGTAAGTCTTCAATTTTAAAATTAGGCCTTCATGCCACACTTTATCAAATGCCTGGGAAACGTCAATAAAGAGCGCAGAACAATACTTTTTTTCCTCAAAAGTTCTTCTTATAAATTGAACCAGTCTGTGAGTTTGTTCAATGGTGCTATGCTGACTTCTAAAACCAAATTGATGGTATGGTATGCACCCACTACTAATTAGAATTGGGGACAATTTTGTTTTGAGCAGTTTTTCGAAAAGCTTTGACATAGTTGATAGTAGACTTATTGGCCTATATGACTCAGCCTTGGTTAGATCTTTGCCCGGCTTTGGAATCATTTTAACCTTGGCAATCTTCCAGCTGTGTGGATAATACTCCAGTCGTAAAATGGCATTAAATATGAATAATAGGATTCTCATTGCAATACGAGGCAAGTTCATAAGCATCTGGTTACTAATTCCATCAATACCCGGAGCTTTCTTCGGGTTGAGTTCGGCAATTAATTTTTGTAAATCACGCGTCTTAAACTTTATGTGTTGAGGGGTAGAGCGACTACATTCGGCAAATCAGCAACACCAGTAGACTTGGGTCGAACTCGTTCACTAGTTCAGTTTTGCCACAAACCAATGATCAAACCCATTTAAATTACATGGGTTTGATCATTGGTTTGTGGCAAAAATGAACTAGTGAACGAGTTCGACCCAAGTCTAAACACCAGTACATATGTTTGGCGTAAAAACGGATTTTAAGTGCTCAGCAAATATTTTACCTTTTTCAGTATCGCTTCTTGCCCAACTTCCGGTAGATGTGCGTAGAGGTGGCTTATACTCAATGGGTGTTTTAAGCTTTCTAGCAGCGCGCCACAAAGAGTAATTAGACGCTGGTGTGACATCAAGACCTTCCAGATAATTTTTAAGAGATGCAGTTTTTTCAGACGCAAGCAACTCTTGGAGTCGTTTAGTGCACTCTTTAAATCTGATTTTATTTTGTGGTGATCTTTGCTGTTGCCATTCCCTTCTAGCTCTTCTTTTTTCACGTACGAGACGTTCAATGTCTGTAGAATAAATTTTATTAAACCCAGTCTGCGGATGGGAGATAATGGCATGTTCAGCAGCCTGTTTAATATTCTCAGTCTGGATTAATATAAATTTATTTCACTATATCGAATCAAAAATGCGTACGACTTAGACCACTTTCATAATTAAGGGCACATTTACATATACTATGTATGTACGAATTTGCTTAGTTTTTTTTTTTTTTTTGTTAAGTATTTTTAATTATGTGCATACATATATTGTAAAAGGCTGTTTGTTTTAATTGTTATGTTTTAAATATAGATATATTGAGCTTCTGATAAAAAAATTTTACAAATCTTTGAATAATATCGAGCTATAACCGCACAAAAAGCTTAAGTAATAAAAACAAAATTTTACAGGAGAAGGTTTTTTTTAATTTTCTTCGCTCTTATTTAAGTTAATTCATTGAATTTAGTATTTAGGTGTTATTGTACTATATATAAGTAACGCATCGAGTTTTAACGAAATATTAGCATAATAACGGTATTTTTTGTCCCTTAACTTTTTTTGCTGTCTCCCTGATAACCTCCTGTGTATATTTTTGTGTTGGTTAAGCTAAAAAATTTTTTTAAGAAAAAGTAAATATCAGTTTTTTTTACCTAAACTTGTCTCCAAATTGCTAAATTATTGTCTTCTTGATCGGCGTCTTCTACAGACTTATTACTTTTCGAATTAAAAAGTTCGCTATTAAATTTGTTGTGTATAGGTTTAACGACGGAAAGTATTTCCAAATCCGTATACTTTTGTGAAGAAATTTTTAATAAATTGCTACGTACCGGAATTGAACTGGCGACTATCTCAGTTTTTCGCCAGGACCGCGTAATCAAATTTAAATCATAATAAATTGTTGCAGAGTTATCTAAATAACCATATTTAAGACTTATAGATGATTTTTTCAAGTTGGGAAACATAGCCTTTAAAACAATGATAACTCACTTGAATACAATCAGATATATTTTTTTGATTAGGTGTAGAATTCAATTGAATGGGGTTTATCGTGATTCGCGTATTTTGACTTCGACTACAAAAAGTTGGTTCTAGATTAAAATACTGCATTTATTTATTTTATTTTATTTTTTTTTGTGGGAAGAATTCTAATGATTTGTTCGTGAAGTTACATAATATATACAAGTATGTATGTAAGCAGATTTTTTATGCGAAAATGTGTTTTCCTCTCTCGTCTAAATTTGTGTGTAGTTTTTGTTGAGATATACTCAATGGGTCACGAGCTGTAGGATAATTTCCAAATACATAACAAAGCTGATAATAAACTGGTATGTGATGTTTCATTCTTATGTTATTAGATGATACATATTTGGTCCAAATATAATGAGGCTATATAGTATACAGATCTTACCTTATACAATTATAAAAACGAATTATAATTATCACTACCCATTTTTTAGCGCAAGCCGTTGAAAAAGTATTTCCAAAAAAAAATTAGTTTCATAACATAGTTTCATCTCATTAAAGGGCCATGATAGGTCATTTTTATGGGAAAATTATGTAGAGGAAAGATGTGGCATTTATTCTAAACAAAAATGGATACAAAAGTTTTTCCGAAAAACGCCGCATTTAAAAGTTATGATGTCAAAAGTATTTATATCCAAGATAGGTTATTTTTTAGGTGAAAAGTGCAATGTGCATGATCGGTATGCACGCTATTAGTGCAATTTTTACACATATGTGATTTTTATGGCCGGTCTATCATAAACTGCCGGTGGAGCGAATAAAATAAATAATTTCCGTAATTTGTATGGTCTAATAATGTGCATTCAAGTTTTTTATATGTGGGTCAATAAATTGCTATCAGGAAAGGCTGGCCTAGTTAAATATTTTAAAAATAGATTATGTATGTAATATTGTGTGTATGCATATACTTCATACAAAGTCGATGGAGGGTATATTATATACGGCTAATCCGAATATTATATCATACTTGCTTTATTTTCAAAAGGAAATTTTAGCTTAAGTAACATGTTGCTGTTACAAAAACTGTAAACAAACAATAATTTGTACTTAAGCTTAAATTGTTTTCGCTATAAAATTGAAACGGTATATCCTATGGTTATAAAATTTTGACAGATAATGCCAATGACAACAAGTTAATGATTTTTATAAAAAACGCATTTCGAAAATCATGTTGGTTAAGCTTCTTTGGCGGTAATGGCTCGATATGATAAATAATGAACTTTTATTATTTTGAATCCTTTCTATTAATCGTTGATCTCTTTAAGAAGTTTTGTACAGAATGAAATTAAAAAAAAATATTATCTATGTAGTACAAATGAATATATAGTAAACAAATTTGCTAGGTTTTTTTAGGTTTTATTTTTCTTAACCTGAACTCGAGTAAAACCTTGTTTTAGTGTTAAATTTTTAACAAAAAAAAAAAATACTTTTTATGCAAAATTAATTCAATAAACATTTTAAACTAAAACAAGTAAGAGTTATATTCGGCTGTGCCGAATAGTTACTTTTATGTACAAAGAAGAAAATAATAATTTTCAAACCCTAGAATCATAATTTTAGATTTTTCTGATTACTTATACCAATTTAGTAGTTCTTAAAAAAATATAGAAAGTGTGTTAAGTGAAAAAAATGAAATTAAAAAAAATGTTTTATTTAGTTACTTTAATGTCCAGAAAAAAAATCATAGTTTCCAGCTCTGGAGCTGTGGTTTTTATTTTTATAATTTTCTATACCAAACTTTTCTTTCCAAAACGTAAAATATATATAATTTATAAAGGAAAAGATAAAAATTGATTAGACTTAGTTACTTTTATATATCAAAAAAGTGTAAGTGTCCCAACCCTGAACTCATCCTTTTTGATTTTTCTGATTACTCTTTCTTTTAAGAATTTAAGAAATGATTAATTTATAGAAAAAAATAAATATTTGTTTTAGTAACTTACTTTTGAACAAAAAAAGTTAAAGTTTTCCAACCCTGGAATCGTCTTTTTAATTTTTTTATTGTTTTTTTTTTATTTGAAATACACATTTTATTCTTACTCAATCATAAAATAAGTTTATCAAATAAAAACATATAAAAACTAGTTTTCGGTAGTTAATTTTTTATATCACAAAGAGTGTAAGTTTCCCAACCCTGGAATCCTCTTTTTTGATTTTTTTTGATTTCTTACACCATCTTTTTTTTAAGAATATAAGATATGTTTAATTTATAGTAAAAAAGAAAAAATTTGTTTTAGTAAGTTACTTTTTTATAAAAAATAAGGTTTTCCAACCCTGGAAACGTCGTTTTTTTTTAATTTTTTTTATTTTGAAATACCAAATTCATTCGTACTGAAGTATAAAATAAGTTTATTTTATAAACAAAAAATATAAATTAGTTTTCGATAGCAAATTTTTTATATCACAAAAAGTGTGGGTTTTCCAACCCTGAAATCAAACTGTTTAATTTTTCTGATTTCTTATACTAATCTCTCTCTTTTAAGAATATAAGATATCTTTAATTTATAGAGAAAAAGGTAAAATTTGCTTTAGTAAGTTACTTTTCTATAAAAAATGTAAGGTTTTCCAACCCTGGAAACGAGTTTTAAACTTTTTTAAATTGAAATACCAATTTTATTCGTACTGAAGTATAAAATAATTTTATTTATTTGAAAAAAATTAAAATTAGTTTTCGGTAGTTAATTTTTTATATCACAAAAAGAATAAGTTTCCCAACCCTGGAATCATCCTTTTTGATTTTTCTGATTTCTTACATCAATCTTTTTCTTTTAAGAATATAAGATATGTTTAATTTATAAAGAAAAGGAAAAATTTGTTTTAGTAAGTTACTTTTGTATAAGAAAAAAAGTTGAAGTTTTCCAACCCTGGAAACGTTTTTTAAATTTTTTAATTTTTTTTTTTATTTGAAATACCAATTTTATTCGTAGTGAAGTATAAAATAAGTTTATTTAATAAAAATAAATAAAAAAAATTAGTTTACGGTAGTTAATTTTATATATCACAAAAATCGTAGGTTTTCCAACCCTGGAATCATCCTTTTTGTTTTTCTGATTTCTGACATCAATCTCTATCTTTTAAGAACATTAGATATGTTTAATTTATAGAAAGAAAATGAAAAATTTATTTTAGTAAGTTACTTTTGTATAAGAAAAAAAGTTAAAGTTTTCCAACCCTGGACACGTCTTTTTAAATTTTTTAATTTTTTTATTTGAAATACCAATTTTATTCGTGGTGAAGTATAAAATAAGTTTATTTAATAAAAATAAATAAAAAATTAGTTTACAGTAGTTAATTTTATACATCACAAAAATTGTAGGTTTTCCAACCCTGAAATCATCCGTTTTGTTTTTCTGATTTCTGACATCAATTTCTTTCTTTTAAGAACATTAGATATGTTTAATTTATAGAAAAAAAAGGAAAAATTTGTTTAAGTAAGTTACTTTTGTATAAGAAAAAAATTTAAAGTTTTCCAACCCTGGAAACAACTTATTAATTTTTTGAAGTTTAATTTTTTATTTGAAATACCAATTTTATTCGTAGTGAAGTATAAAATAAGTTTATTTAATAAAAATAAATAAAAAAAATTAGTTTACGGTAGTTAAATTCATATATCACAAAAATCGTAGGTTTTCCAACCCTGGAATCATCCTTTTTGTTTTTCTGATTTCTTACATCAATCTCCTTCTTTTAAGAACATTACATATGTTTAGTTTATAGAAAAAAAAAGGAAAAATTTGTGTTAGTAAGTTACTTTCGCATAACAAAAAAAGTTAAGGTTTTCCAACCCTGGAAACGTCTTTTTAATTTTTTTAATTTCTTTTTAATTTTTTTTAGTTAGAAATACCAATTTTATTCATACTGAAGTATAAAATAAGTTTATTTAATAAAAAATCATTAAAAACTAGTTTTCGGTAGTTATTTTGTATGGCAAAATGAAGCTTAAGTCTCCCAGCTCTGAAACCGTCTGCTCGATTTTGCTGATTTTCAATACCAATCTTATTTCGACCATTTCTGACCCACCAGTCCAAGAACGAAGTCTCTAGCTTTTCTGAGAGCTTCGGAAACCCGATTTCACATACAGACAGACGGACAGACGAACATCGCTTATTCGTCTTCCCTATGCATAAGGATCCAGAATATATATACTTTGTGGCTCGCTTATTAATATTCTGGAAATTACAAACGGAATGACAAACCTATATATATATATATATATATATATATATATATATATATATATATACATATATATATATATATATATATATATATATATATATATACCCTTTTACCATTTTTTGGTAAAGGGTATAAAAAGGAATTCTAAGCTTGGTGCGTTTTTTTTTTTGCAAATGGCGAGTTTTTTTCTCCATTTTGGTGCGTTTTGAAATTTCAAAGTTGACAACGCTGATAATTATGCTCATGATACAATTATAACAGGTACATGCACAAGCCCAGCTTGTTAATTTATACAATACCTACAGTTGTCAAACTTTGTTTACAAGCTGCAAATATGTTAGTGTATATGTGTGCATAAAATGATTACAGTGTTGCCAATGAAATTACACATGGGTGTGTTTCCAATTATATGTTGAAGAAAATTACACTACACATCTTTTGTGTAGGTTAAAATTAAAACAAAAATAAATAAAAATACATGAATGTAATTATATGGCCTACAAATGAGAGTAATTGCACACTCTGTGTAATTACACACCTATTGGCAACACTGAATGACTATAATCATTCATTAATGCCGCGTCTGCAATTGTACTTTAGTTACCCTGTAATTGTTATTTTTAAAAACAAAAGGCATATGTTTCTGACAATTATTCGTTTGTTTATACCAACAAAATGAATGTGTTTTTTGGTGTTGTAATTTTGTTGTAGTCGTGCATGTACCTAGTATAATTGTACCATGATTATGCTGACATAACATGCCAGCAGCGTGACCATATTAGCTTATTTTGAGCTAAATTTAGCTTATTTTTTTGGGATTTAGCTGTAAAATTTCCATTTAGCTCTTAGCTTATCTTTTAGCTTTTTTTAAAAACTCATTTAGCTTTTTTAGCCGTTTTTTAATCTAAATTGCATGTTCTCAAAAAATGTGTTAAAGACATAAAAAAGTTATAATGACAAAAATTAAAAATTTTAAGCGTACTGACTAACTGGCTGAATTGATTTTCTTCAATTATAGGCGAGATCAAGTCACTTTTCAAACGACAAAAACAAAATTAAAATCGGTCTAGCCGTTTGGTAGATATGGCGTCAAAGACACACAGATTCAACTAAATATATCTAGAAAAGATGTGATATCTTCTAAACATCTGGACAGATTTTCTTCAAACAAAGCTAAGAACACTCTCGGTCAAGTCACCTTGCTAACAAAAAATAAACTAATTCAAAATCAATGCAGCACTTTGGTCTGTACGTGGACTCGTACAGATGCACAAATGTACAGACACACACTACAAACTTATAACACCCTTTTTTTGATGAAGGAAGGTTAAAAATTATAATTTGTTAACATTCAAAAATATAAAATTTTTTCATTGAAAAATAATTTAAAAATAAAAAATGTAAATTGCGCATTTATAGGAAAAATGACAAATTTAAAAGTAGGTGACATTGATTGCAATTTTGGAGTTACAATGCCAAAAGTTAAATTAATATTGCCTATAAGACTTTTAAAGATTTTCTTTGAGTTGAGTTGAACTTGTATTTAGCAGCATGAATTTACTTAAAACAAAAATTAGGAAATAGGTTTTCTTTTAATAAGACTAATTAATTTAAAAAAAGGTTTCGTATTTTAGTATAAATGTTTTTAAATTTTTGGAAAGTTTTTGTGTTATTTTTCTTTAAAACTCAAATATAATAATGAATAAATAATTTAATTAAAAATTATTCAATATTTTTATTTCAAATAATAGAAAATATGTTTTTGTATGTATATATTTAACCTTATTTTAGCAATAAGAAACTATTGCAACGTGGAAGAAGCCGAAAAACGTTTAGCTTTATTTTATGGCTGAAAATTTTAATTTTTAGCTTATTTTAGCTCTTTTTGAAACGTGATTTAGCTTAACTTTATTTTAAAATCTGGTCACACTGCATGCCAGTTTCTTGGTGAGAGAGGCAAAGAGACTGGTTTTGTGGTTGGCATAACTTTTCAACCAGCTACAACCCCGCATTAGCAGCATAAAACCAAAACAACCACAACTTAAAAAAACAATAAATGTTAAATGAATACGAAAACCACTAGCACACACAAAGCTGTGTATACGTATACATTTTGTGCCATATGAATTAGTCTCGTGTAATTTGGAAAGACCAAAAATTGTGCAGCTTAAAAATTGTTCTCGTGTAAACTACCTCAATCAGCTATCACACATGAGAACAATTGTGCTGGTATAACATGCCAGTTTGTAGGTGAGAGAGGCGAAGAGAGTGGTATTGTGTTTGGCATAATTTTTCAACCGGGCACAGCCCCGCATCATCGGCACAAAACCAATACACACACAACTTAAACAGCAAATGTCAAACGAATACAAAAAAACACTAAACACACAAAGCTGTGTGTACGTATAAATTTTTATGCCAGATTAATTAGTCTCGTGTGTTTTAAAAAGAACAAAAATTGCGCCGGCATAGAAATTACTCCCCAATTGAATGAATGTTGCATTCTATTAAGAGTATTTGTATCGGTGTTCTTTTATATGCATATGTATATGCAGTATCTAATAGTTTTATCTTTATTGGTTTAGAATTAGTTTTAGCAGAACTCCCGTAGAGAAAAAGACCGTAGTCCATTTTTCTTGATACTAGAGTTTTACCGAGTTAGTTTTCAAATAAATATAACTCTGAGAATTCTTAGTTCTCACGCAATGTATAGTAGAGTTATTTATGTATGTTAAAATTAGTTGGGTTTCATTTACATTTTCTGGATATGTGAAGTATAGACGATTTTTCTGATGAAGTTTTAGCTCCCGATATTTCGGACCATTCTTGAATATCAACAAATACTTCTTAGGGTATGTTGTTAATTTTTGAGATGCAATTGCCAGTGTTTTTACTTTTGCCTAAAGGCAATAACCGATAAACGTTATTTGATTGCAAGCTATTTGGAACAGTACGACGGATAAAGGCGAACCTGCTGTAATACACTATCTAGGGAATAGTTATTGAACTTTTTATTATACTTATATTCTTACTTGTATTGTTCGGCCGGTTAAAAAGTACTTTACGTAGTTGAAAATGTTTAGTTTAACACCAATATAATGTGGAATTTTATTGTGTTTATAGACCTCAGACATCTCGTTCGTTATCCGCCGGAGCTGTAGACAAATCAAAAAAACAAAATATTAATCAAAAAGTTGAGCCTAATAAGAAATTATCATCGCTCATGGTGGCTAATACTAGTAGCAAGGGAAATAACATTACGGAGTTGGAAATTAGTTCAGAAATCTCCACACCTTCGACATTAACTAATACATCCAAGTCAAACATCACAATTATACAAGTATCAACAGAACACGAAATGGAAAAAACGTCAAATAGTTCTGCTGAAAGTGATTATGAACCACCAAAATTGCCGCATAAAACGACGACAACAATAGCGGATGTATTTAAATTTCCCGATACTCACGTGTCTGTTACTAAAAATGTCAAACAGCATGAGTACAAAAGTAATGTACAAATAATTCCGTCCAGTAGTAATAATAGTAGCAATAGTAACAATCACAATCATAATAATAGTAGTTCTATACATGTTATCGGTAATTCCACAACGGCAACAGTAGGTGGCAATCAATATACAACTCCGTTTAAGAAGTCGCAAATACCAGAAGTTAATAGTGGTGCTGCTTCATCGACAAAAATTGATGAACAGAACAAAATCACAACAGTGCATGTGACAGGTTCTGATAATACATATGGCACATGTTTTACACCGTCCTCATCATCGGCCACGGCATCGCATACATCCACGCCCAAAATGCCTAAAAAAATAATATTATCAGCTAATTCGTCTGGAATTACAAGTATTGCAGTGAATAATTCAACGACCAGTGAAGAAATGGCTGCAGAAGCGACGGCGGTCGCAAGAAAAAATTCAGTTGGTGGAAAAATTGAAAATGACTTATCAATTATGAATAATACCGCTATAAATCAACATGATGGACAGCATTATGAAAAAGTTTTTCTTTCTACTAGTTCTCCTAGAAATATCGTTGACCAACCCAGTGTATCTTCGGCTCAGAATAATGCTCCACAGTCGCCGAAATGGAATTTGTCACATCACGGCCAATCGAAACTGCGTGGTAAAGAAGATGTAACAGCGTCAACATCGCTCAAACCAGCGACCGCCTCAAGCAGTGCTGATAAAAGAGTTAAATGTCAGAATACCACAGCAAAACAACGTAGTAGCGAACAACGGCAAAAGTCACCCATACAAATTCATGAAACTGTGGAGCAAACTATTTCAACGACTACTACTATGGGAAGTCCGGCCATGGCTAGGAGAAGATTCGTTTCTCCAACGAACGGCAGACTTCAGCAATCATCGTCAGCATCAAGACCTCCGTTTCTTTTAACTAGAGGTCTAACGGAAGCTGTTATAACAAGCAGGCCAAGTCGAAAAGATTTTCATTTCGTTCATAAACCCCCAGTGGGAAAGACAAAATCTTCAAACACTAATTCTAATAACAGTAAATTATCGAATACCACAAATAACAATGAAAATGTTGCGGTATCGCTCACTGCCATTTCCTCAACACAATCACAATCACAATTACCAGCCTCCGCCCATTTAGCCATTAACCGTACAACATCAGAAGTCTTAGAACAGCGCAGGCGTAGTTCGTCAACTTCCGATGCTCAAACTCAACGTCATGCACGTGCTACTAACAATAATGACTCGTGCAATCGTGCTAATGTTGGTGTCGGTATGCCTTTGCGTCAGCCTCCCCAACCTTTCCGTTTGACGGAAAATATTCTCGGTGTTAGTTCCAGTCCAGGTAATTTACCATCTCACAATATTACTTCGCCTGCCAAGCGCATGACTCTCAGAGAGCAACAAGTTATGCAATTACGGCGTGAAATAATGCATCCTGGTGGTGTACGTTTGCAGTTAAGACGTAAAGATTGTGTTGGCTCAATTGCATGGGTGGATGCTTTTGGTGCTGTTTGGTAAGTGAAGCTAATCTATTATAGTGCAAACTCGTATAAATTATATACTCAATATTCCTTAAAAAAAATACAGGGTGTCTGGTTGGAAACAAAAAGAACATCCCGTCTTATACAATGCTCTACATATTGGCGATCAATTGCTTTCAATAGCGGGCGTAACAGTCAATTCAGCAACGGAAGCTAATAAAATAATACGAAATACAAATACGCTTTTCGTAAGTGTAGAAGTTAAATACGAATACTGCAAAGTTTAACATTTTTATCGCACTTTTTTCTAAATTTATATTCAGTAATATATTTGTAATTGTTTCTTAAGAAACAACCCGAAAAACCGACTTCAATGCAAAGATCTGATAGAACATTTTCGAAAAAAATTCATGGGATATAAAATTTAATTCTACTAGGCCTGCCTCCACCCATTTTTTAAGTGCAAGATTTTGTGTGTTTTCAGAGCTTATGGTGTGTGTTAAGTTCTGTAAAAATTTTTAAAGTAAGACCACCTAAAATAAAGCATTAAATTTTAATGGGCGTGACTCCGCCCGAAAAAATTTATGGGATATAAAATTAAATTTTATATCCCGCCCATTTTTCCAACTTTACAATTGTGCATTTACAAGAACCAAAGGTGTTTGCTAGGTTTCGAAGCAATCAAGTAAGTAGAATATCATAAAATCAAATAAAAAAGTTTGTGGGACAAATGGGAAGCTCAGAAAATAAGAGTAAAATAATTTTTACAATCGGTCTAATATGAACAATGCAGTAACAATGTCAAAAAATAAATACAAACGAATTAATAACCTCTTTAACCTTTTTTTGAAGTCGGTTAAAAATACATTGAAATTGATTATGTATTGAGTGGTATAGCCAGTTTCAATGTCAATGTATTTATTGGAAACAATATTTTACGACTCGTAAAACATCTTTGAAATGAAGAACAACTCTATCGTCATCGTAATTCGTAGTTGCGTATTGGTGGTGTATTTTGACTTAGACTATGACGTTTTTGTAATTGATTAAAGACCAAAAAAGGATCAAATTGTCGTAGTGGAAGTCGAAATACGCCAACCACAATAAGGCCCAATATTTTACGAGTCGTAAAGCAGCTCTGGCATGTTTGGCCCTCGAGAGTTTTCTATCTCACTCGCACTTTTTAGTACTTACCTCTTATTGTTGAGACAAAGACCCCTTTTCCACACGCAAATTTTACTTTGTACAGTCTTACTCGTAATTCAGCTGGGTGAAAGAAAAGGGGTGAAATAGTTTTTCTTTCTGTCTTTTGCCCAGCTGAAGTAAGACTTTGCAAAGTAAAGTTTGCGTGTTTAAAAGGGGTCTAACTGTATCGCTTACTTTTACCCTTTCAGACACGCAAAGTTTACTTTGCAAAGTCTAAATTGAGTTGGGAGAAAGACAGAAACATAAAGTATTTCTCACTCTGTCTCTCACTCAGCTTAATTAAGACTTTGCAAACTAAACTTTGCGTGCCTAAAAAGGGTATTTGCAAAGTCTTAATTCAGCTGTGTGAAAGACAGATAGAGAGGAATACTATCCCTTTCTGTCTTTCTCTCAGCTAAATTAAGACTTTGCAAATAAACTTTCCGTGTCTAAAAGAGGTATTACTAAGATTTTCTGGCATTTTCAAATTACCCCTTTTAGACACGGAAAGATTACTTTGCAACGTTACAAAAAAGTTGTCAAGTTACACATTTTTATTAATGCCCCCTTTTAGACACGCAAAGTTTACTTGGCAAACTTTTAATTCAGATGTGTGAAAGACAGAGGGAGAAATACTTTCTCTTTCTTTATTAAGATTTTTGTTGGTGGAAACCATAAAAATTCTACCTTGACTCGTTAGGTTTGTGCCTTTGCCATTTTTGGTTGCTGCTGGAAATACAAAGTCCAAAAAAAAAAAAATAGAAACTGAGCAACTAAAAAATTATTTTGGAAAAAAGTGCGATAAAAATATTAAATTTTAATCCAACGATTTCTTTATTTATAAGAGGAATTATATGAAATCTAATGTATTTATTACAGGTTGAAGTCTTAGTTCGTCGTATTCCATTTGGTCGCGGTTATGCCATACGGCGCGAAAGAGAAGGCCAATGTTTAGGCTTAATACGTGATGGTAATACAGCTACAATAGTTGATGTAGTGCCAAACAGTTTGGCAGCCAGACATGGTCTGCCTCCAAAGGTAAAACATTGAAATATTAAACAAAAATACATATAAACCCATTTTAATAACATTGCGAACGTGCGTTCACAGGCCCAATCATGTGATGGGAGTACTTTAACATTTTGGATACTTACAGAAATAAATGGCCGTCCATTAAATTTATTTTGTAAAGATAATGAAATTCGCGACCGCCTTAATTCAGTCGGTCGTGATATTTCTATATTGGTGCAGCCGTCTGATTTAATAACGAAACTTAAGAAACAACTTAAATCATTACGCGGCTATAAGGATTATTTGGTGCAATAACCCTAAATCAATTAATTTAGTGTTAATTATATACAGGCTGAAAGCTTTGTCATATTTCGAAACAGTCTTATTGGTAAGATATTCACGTTTTAATTCATTTTTATATAGTTTTAGTAACTGTCAGCATTCCAATTTAATATTATAGAAAAGAAAGAAATTTATCTCAAGCAATTTTTTTTACAAAAATAAGATAAAATATGACATGAATATACATAGTCAGTATATATAATAGACAAAATTATACATACAAACATGTTCTTCTTGTTAGGCGTACATTTTTTAATTATGTACTTATATGTCTTGTATATTAAAGACATTTATGTATAAAATATATACATATTTATAAACATTCTATATATATTTTTGCAAATAAATATGTTGTACACATATACTTATATTAATATACATACATACATACATATAATCTTAGGAATATTATATAAATTTTTTAGAATATTCATACATATATACATTATTGTTAATATTTCTTCAATCGACTACTTACAAAAATACTCAACTAAATTTACATTTTTGCATCTTTCACATACATACATATCGTCACCTTAAATGCAAACGGACGTAACTACACTTTTATATTTTTTACAGGAGAAACAAATAACGTTTCAAAATCAATAATAATAAAGTGTTCTTGAAAACTTTCTTCGAAATTTACTTATAGTATGGATATATATGTTTTTAACCATTTATTTCCCTTTTATAATTTTTAAGCTTTTATGTTAGTTACGTTACTTGCAATAAAAAATAGATGCATTCTTAACTACTTCCGTTTGAATTTCCGTAATAAAGTCGTAATTTTTGATCGCAGAGGTCTAAATATTTGCGTGAACATGTAGTTTAATAAAATGAACCATAATCAATCAAAAACTCGATTTCGAATTTTTGTGTAGTTACGTCCGTTTGCATTTAAAGTGACGATATGTATATTATAAAATAAACTCAATTATAGGAATTTTTAAGCAAAATTTATTAATTAAATTATACAAAAAGGAGAAAAATAGTTAAGGCATCAAAATATTTCGCGCTCACAAAAATATATGTACATACATACTATGTACATACATATGTACATAAATACACCTAGAACTACTTAGTCCATTACTTGTCTTAAAATGGTTTGTGTAATGATATCAGAAAACTGCTTTTTTTGTAATTTACACAATATAATCAAAAACAAAAATTTAAATCCATTTTAAATAATTACAATACGCAACAAAATGTTGGAAAAAGAATTTCACTGACATGGCTCTGCATGGTATGAAATGTCTTAAGCTTCCTTAGGATTTTAAATTACAAAAAGTCCAGATTTGGAGTTATATCAAAAAAAGTTTTTCCGAACAATTTTAAATAATTCCAAATATCGTAATTATTTAGCGAATTCATTCAAAATTTTACTTCAGAGTCGTAAAATATTTTTGCAGATTCGTATTCTAGACAACATTTCATTTGCTTTTGATGTATATTTTTTCAGTTTGTTTACAGATAAGTGACTTTCATTGCAAGGAATTTAGAAATTTCATTTTCCTCTAGTCATAGTTTTGTTGAAATTAACTTCACATTCGCCCAGAAGCTTTGCATTTATTAAAAAAATAGTGTTTTTTGTATTAAAGAAATTGAGAAATATGCACAAATGTACTTACAACTTAAACTTTGTTCAAAGAATCTTCCATTTTGCTTTTTAATAAATTTGTATTTTGTAATTTTTCCTATATTTGCAAATTTTCTGATTAATATTCCAGTTTCATATGTAAACAAAAAACAGCTGATTATTTGATTCTTGTCCTAACATACCCAGAAAATAAGTTCGTACTAGTTTATACAGGAAATGAAAAAAGTTACTCTCTCATTCGCTCTGAAAACTGCACAAAAATTGCTATCTGGAACGCTTTTGGATAGCTTTGTACAAGTTCAGACTTTTCTATTATGCATCTATATCTATTATTACTAGTAAAATTTTTACTTGCAAAAATTATCCAAAGAGCTGTTCTGTATTTCAAATTAATTATTTTCAAATTAATTATTTGCAAAATATCTGAAAAAGGAAAACTCAAAAATATGCATTTCTTTATTAAATAACAAAAATTCAAAATTTTAAAAACACCCGACTTTTTTTCAGAAAAGATGTTATATCTTCTAAACGGCTGGACCGATTTTCTTCAAACATAGCTAAGAACCCTCTCGATCAAGTCATCTTTCAAACAGAAAAAACTAAATGAAAATCGGTCCAGCCGTTTGGCCTGTACGTGGACACGGACAGACACAGATACACAGATGCACAGACACACACTACAAACTTATAACACCCATTTTTTAGTCGGGGGATAATAATATGTCTGAATTTATTTCTGAATTTATTGTTTTTCTTTGATTAAGCCGAAAGTTTACTTTTCGAAGTCTTAATTCAGCTGGGAGAAAGACAGAAAGAGATAGTATTCATCACTCTGTCTTTCACACAGCTGAATTAAGACTTTGCATAGTCAACTTTCCGTGTCTAAAAGGGGTGTTAGCGTAATGGTCAGGGAACGAAGCCGATACTGATTGGTCGGCGGTGGCGGCTGACCAGAAATATCATCGGCGGCGGCTAAAAGTCGACTTGCGCCGAAGAAATCTCGGCGGCGGCGGCTAAAAAATAAAACCGTCGGCGGTCAGTACAAATCGGCTGAGAGTCGGGTAATGTCAACTATTTGTATAAGCAAACCACTACCACAGAATATTCTATCCCATCACTTCATGTCGTGTAATTCAAAATAAAGTATTTTTTTACAGCAAAAAGATATTTTAAGAGAAAATATATATGGCACTAACATGTTACTGTTATAATTAGGCATTTCATGATAGGTCTAGGGTTGTAAGAATTATTTTGACGTTTTTCGTGAAATTCAATGTAAAAAATCGTTAACAAAATTTTTTTAATCTGTACGTGGCCACGTACACATTTTTCAATGGTGAAGCTACCAAATGCTTTATTTTTCAGTGATATCAAATTTGTATATGATAAAAATCACTATTTTTCAAAGCACAATTAGTTAGTTATCATTTCTGACAGAAGCTAACACATAATTTGAAAACAAAAAAAAATCTGATTAACAGAACGGCTTAGCCGAAGCCGATTATGAGCCGCATAAGTCGGCGGCGGCTGAGGGTCTTTGAAAATTGCCGGTGGCGGCTGTTAGCCGACTCACGGCTTCGTTCCCTGGTAATGGTATTATTGTTATCTTTTCAAAGAATATCGTACGAATAAAGATTTATAATATAATGTTAAAAGTAAATGTAGAAACAGAATAAAGTCTGCAACTTCAGGAAAATCGCTGACAAATTAATCAAGCCCATAATAACATCGACGGCAGTAACTTCAATAGCTCTCTAATTTTTGTTTATTTTCTTTTGTGCTTATTTTTCTTTGTAGTTTTGTTTACAAAATGTATGAAATTTATTGAAAGCATTTTTGTGAGAATGAACATTGATATGTGAGAGTATAAAAAAAACGCTCTCAAAATAAAATAGATTCTATCTCACGACCGGTTTCTGTGGCTGTTTTTTTGTGTCAATTTGTATGGAAAATGTGTTGAAGCCGGTATTCTGTTTAATCATTAATTCGATTAAACATTTTTCTTAGAGACCGTTTAGATGAAGGGAGCGAGTCTTGTTTTTAGGCGTGAAGTGAGGAGAAGCTTTCGGGGTAGCAAAAGTCGCACGTACTGGGAATTGAAGCGACAATATTATCTCTTCTCTCTCACAAATTTTTTTCTCGTATTTTTTGTGTGCTATGTACAGACAGTGTTGCCAGTTAGACCAATTTTTTATAACATGCATCAAAGAAGCAGTTATAATATAAAAATTATAAACAAATAAAGTAAGGAGAGAAAAGGAATTATTGTATTTTGGTGGTAAATTAAATAAAAATATGTGGACATATTAATTCTACATTTCTCAAACTAACAATTAGTTCCTTTACGGCAACACTGCTACGAATGAACGAATAAAAAGCATTGAACAAATTAATATCAAAAAGTCGCCTGACTATTGCGACAAAAAAATCTTCATGTAAATGCGCGTGGATTTAAGAAGGGACTCTAAAAGAGAACGTATGCGTTGTCGCAACGAGGCCACCCTTCATCTAAATGGGCTCTTACGAGGAAAACTTATTCTTATAACTTCGAAGAATTTCATTTTTAACTATTCGTATAAGGCAAGGCGAATTCAGTATCAGGTGACATTATCCGCCCGGCTGATTATCAGCTGTTGATGCAAAATTTAGCAATTTGAACCAAAATGCCGAAATTTGTTCAGAAATCTTTTGACAGATTGATTTTGTAGCATGTTGTTTTTTGTGTTGTAAAATTTTTGTACTGATAAGGCCACCTGCTACTGAATTCGCCTTGGTTAAGGGTAGTCGAATAAAATTATTATAATAAAAATTATGTCAGTGCAATAAATCTTTGAATTTTCTCATTGTGCCTCTTACTTAAATATACTGCATACATATAACAATACTTAAAATAAGGAATTCCAGCGAATCCCATGTACCAGAACAACCCTCGTATTCTTATATGTACATATCGCTACCTTAATATAGAAAGGCCCTAACTCATTATTTTTTTGAAATCGAAATTTTTGCATTTTTCGATACATCTATCGAAATATACAAAAATCGCGAATTTAAAAAATAATTAGTTAGGGCCTTTCCATATTAAGGTAACGATATGTAAACATAAAAATACAAAAAGAATTTGTTATACATATCAGCCAGAGGGTATTAACTCAAAATTTTTAAATTTTCACTTTTTGCAACTAACAACATCAATATCTATCTACTGTAAAAATTTCAACGTATTCCGATTACTCTTTCATCTCAAAAACAAAATTTAAGACCATTTTTGTGATAGTGTACCTTTATATCACCAAAAAGGTATTATTTTGAGTTAATACAAAAGTGGGCATAGAGACGTATCGTATATTTTCGTATAAAAAGGTATTATTTTGACTTGAGCCTATGTTCAAGTTAAAAATAATCAAATTGTTCATGTAACCACATTCAAACAGTTTTTCAACTCTACTGAAAATTTTAAAATTTTGAGTTAATACCTTCTGTATGATTAAGTAAGATATGTAGTTATTTGTTGAAACTTGCCTATAATTTGTTGAGGTAAATGACGAAGAAACTAAAATTTTCACAAAGTCAATTTAGAACAGATTATTTAATATTAATTTTCAACAACTAATATAGTTTACGCTTCCAAAGCAATAGTGTTCATATGAACTTTCCAGCAGATCAATTACAAATTGAGTAATTCATATGGAAAAGTGCGAATAATGTGTGTCCCCAATATTGGTTATACATACATATGTACATATACATATAATTGACATCACAAAAGGAAAAATCTTATTATTGACTAAAAAACCTAAATTCAAAAAAAAAAAATAGAAAAGCAAATTTGTTTAGTTCTATTTCCTTATTATATTATTGTTATATTTAGGTTTTTATCTTATTTAGGATAATCAAATCAGACATGGGCATACTGCAGTAAATATTTACTGCAGTAAAAAAGCAGTAAGCAGTAAAATTTTACTGGTTACTGAAAAAATTTGCGGTATTCAGTAAAATTTTACTGCTTACTGAAAAATTTGCAGTATTCAGTAAAATTTTACTGAATCTGCAAAAAAGCAGTAACCAGTAAATTTTTACTGAAATGAAATTTTGTTGCAGTATTTTATTGGTTACTGAAAAAAATAGCAGTAACCAGTAAATGTTTAAATACTGCAGTAAACATTTCAGAATTCGCTAGGAAATAATCAGACCACATCTAACGAGAACATCACTTCATCGTCTACAATTCATTTCTTTGAATTGTGCCGAATTGTTCATATTGTATATAGATCCTTCCGTGATCTTCGTTAAAATGTTAGTTATATACTTACATAGATTCATTGAAGGTGCACCGATCAAGGAGCATATAGGCCTTAGAGGAAACCCCTCTTTCTGAATTTTAGGTAGTCCATTTGCAAAATTTTACTGAAAACTGCAATTTTTTCAGTAACCAGTAAAATACTGCAACAAAATTTCATTTCAGTAAAAATTTACTGCTTTTTTTTCAGTATTCAGTAAAATTTTACTGAATACTGCAAATTTTTCAGTAATACGGGACTTACAGTACGACTTTTACTGTGACTTTTCTAGAGTTTATTGACAAACGGGGTATAAAGGCAATCAAAGGGGTAGCAACACAAAAGAGAATTGAAGAAAATGCAGGGGAAAAAGTCATCGTGTAAATCCCGTATAAGCAGTAAAATTTTATTTTAATTTTCATTATCAGTAAAATACTGTAAAAAAATTTCATTTTCAGTAAAAATTTACTGGTTACTGCTTTTTTCCAGTATTCGGTAAAATTTTACTGAATACTGCAAATTTTTTCAGTAAGCAGTAAAATTTTACTGAATACTGCAAATTTTTTCAGTAACCAGTAAAAAAGGATTTTTAAATATTTTTAAATAATTACTGCAGTATGCCCATGTCTGAATCAAATGCAATATTTTAGTGCCTGTTTTCATAATTTTTATATATTTTATTTACTTGATTATTATGATGTATTTTATGTTTGTATGTAGTTAAAAATTTAAGTTTATAATCGTGATATTGTATTATTTCAGTATAGCTAAATTATAAAAAAATAAAATTAAATATGCATACATACATACATCATACTTTTAATTTTGTTAAAATTTTCCAGTTTATTACTTATACAAATAAAATACATTTAAAAAAACTTTTCCAAAGTGAAGTTTCTTTCCACAATGCAAGCAGCGACTTGTCTCGAAAAATATGTGAAAAATGCTCACTGCCAGTTTCTACAAGACAAGTAAAAATTATCGTCTGCCTATTTATATTCAAAACAAAAACAAATTTGAGTGCTTTGTTTCAATATAAATAGACAGACGAGAATTTTTGCTTGTCTTCTATAAACTGGCAGTAAAATTTTCGAGTGATTCCTATAAACATTTTCTAGACAAAGCCGCTTGCTTGCATTGTGGAAACAACACAACTAATTTATTTAATAAATCATAAAAGTGCATACAGTATTTTGTATGGCTGTTGCTGTATTTTGTTTCCAAACACGGAAATTGAAGGTGTTTGAATCTAAAGTAGAATAAATAAAAATGGGCATTGAGTTTGTCATAACCCACATGATGCCATCTTCGTCAATCTAAAAAATCATCAGAAATGTACAAAAGTAAATACATATGTAACTTAATGGTTCTCTTATTTTGTATATATGTATGTATGTATTTTTTACCGTCAAATCACTTGGATATATCATGGTTTGTTCATCTTTTGCCACCTGTCCATGATTGGCACTTGTAAAAGGCTTACGTGTATTCCAGCAACCAACACCGTTACTTTGAATTTCAGCATAAAACACGACATCAGTACGAGGATCGTACTTGTGCATAGTCGACTGTTTATTGTCGCCGCGACTACCCAACAAGCGAAAATCTGCACCATGATATGATCGTTGCGCATTTGTCTCATTTTGAAGCACTTTATTCTTAACAACGAATTCATTATTACTTGCCATGGCATGGAATAAAATCTGACGCGAGTAATCATTTTCTTTTGGTCCTAAAGAGACGGAAAAAATTCCATCATTCCATCTAAAAGATTGACCACCAATTTCAAAGTCTCCACTAATGGGATCGAAATTAAAATAGTTATGACTGAAAGACCATATTTTATTAAGCTCGAAGCTGAAAGAAAGTAGAAAAATGTTATTTTAAAACTTTGTTAAAAGGTATTGAAGCATGTGACTCAATAAAGTCCAGGTTCACACGTTTCCATTTTTGTTGGTCAACTCGTAAATCAGCTGTAAGAAAAAAAGAGATATTTGTACTTCCGTTTCCGTCTTTCTTACAGCTGAATTACGAGTTGAGCAACAAAATTCCCGATTTCCAAACCCTAATCTAGAGATGATATCAAGAATTGAATTTGTTAAAAAATATTGCGATGTGACCTTTGCGAAATTGTGTGTTCACATCAGAGATTTGCAATGAATCATGTTTTCGCTATTCATACTGACTCATACAATTTCAAATATAAGTGAGTAGACATCATTTAAAATCAACTACTCTGAGTTACGCACACTCACAATAATATTGATTTATAAGTATAGGTTGCAATAAATATGAGTGCGACGTCGTACCACACTCACACTCATAAATTACCTCAGTTTGGTTTATAATTTCAGAAAAATACTTGTACTACTTACGTTGATTCAGCTCATTCAACTCATCCATATAGTAGAACTGCAACAGTATAAAGTGTATAAAAAAACACATTCGTAACCTCATAATGAGCAAACACATAACCAGCGTTGTCAACTTGGTGCGTTTCGCACCATTTGGGTGCTTTTTGAAATGTTTTGTGCGAAAAATTCCTTAGTTGGTGCGTGGTGCGCTTTTTTTTAAATTTTGGTGCGTTTTTTAATTTTTGGTGGCAGCAACGCAAATTTAACACAGCGGTGGGTTAAAACCGGACAATTCTTGTTGTGAAACTTACCAAAATATTAGCTTTATTTATTTGGAATAATTAATTCTTGGTTTCTTTTTAAAAAGTTTTAAACCGAATTTATAAAATTACATAATATACAAAAATGTATCATCTTGGACAAAGATATGTATGTGCCCTTAATTATGAAAGTTGTATAAGTCTTATATTTCTTTGGTCGAGATATTTAGTAGATTACATTGGAACAAATCCAAAAATAATTTTTTTGTTACGCAACAGTTTAATTTGGAGATGTTCTAGTCTGATCAAAATGTACTATATGGAATCAAAAATGGTATGACCTAGATCACTTTCATATGTACACTATGTATGTACGAATTTGTTTAGTTTTATTTTTGTTGTTTTTTAATTATCTATATATATATAAAAATAACTTGCATTGTGTTAGTAATTGATGTTCTCTGGAATGCGTGAACCGATTTTGATTCTGCAAAGTTTATGTGAAAGGTGACGTCAATACCAAGGTTTTTATGTACAAACAGTCTCTGTATGTGTATTGGTTCATGAGTTATATTTTAGTGAACACTGCATTCATTTCGAAATATTTATATACTTAGCTATTGTAAATCACAACTTCGGGGATCTATGAAATAAATTACATGTAAGCACACCACTAAAAACTTAAATATTTAAATACATTATGCACAGCAATGAGCTTTCTTATATGTTAACTTAACGGATATTCCAAAAATTAAATCAAACAGCTTATATATACATGTAATGCTGCAACGGACTTTTTCTCCAAGGTCGCTAGCCTTTGAGTGCATGCTATGACTGACATTTAATGATCAGATGATCTATTTATATTCTTAATAATTGCATTATTCAACTAACATATGTATGTATATCAATTTTTGTATTTCGCAAATAAATAAAATTTCAATTACTTCATATTTAATTGGTGTAGCCACATTTTTTAATACAATATGGTACTTACGCGCAGTAATTTGGGGCGTCAATCACGTAATGCTAGAAATGTTGCAGCATATAGAGCATCTCAAAGTGACGAACAGCGTGTAAATAATACTTTGGCTGCTCGAAATGCCATGGCATGTGGTAAGGCTCTGCGAAATCCAGCTCCATGTCCGTAAGTGCGACGTACTTACTTTGGAGCGTGCTGTATTCAATTATGATGCAAACTTTGATTACTTTTCTCATGGCAAGGTTTCAATTGGACCAATGACTACTGTTTGCAGTCATTGCAAGGCATTTAAGTTTAAACATGAGGTATCTGGATTGTGTTGTTCGAACGGACAAGTTACATTACCAGAATTGAATCCACCACCGAATAATAACTGGTGGCATAATAATTTGATAACTGGTGGCACAGCAATTTCAAAGCATTTTCTGTCAAACATACAAGCGTATAACTTCGCATTTCAAATGACTTCATTTGGAGCGACAAATATTATTCGGAAATTTTTTGCCAAAGTTAAAGCTATTTTTGTTTGTTTTGATGTTTATTTAGATAATCGCGAAAAGTACTATTGTGAAAATTTCAATCTTCAATAGATTCAAGGCCAAGTTTACCATCGACTTGGTTCTTTGTTACCCTTTCCTGATCAAAGTTATCAATTTTTGCAAGTATACTTTGTGGGTAACTCAAATGTGGAAACTGATTGTGGTTGTGATATTTCATCAAATTTGCGGAGGGATATTATTGAGCGTTTGCAGAATATGTTGCATGCTGAAAATGAATTAGTGCGACTTTTTCAAACTGCTCTCAATCAAATGCCATCCGATGAATATGCAATTGTGATTCGAGCTGATGAAACGCCTCCTGGGCAACATGTCAGACGATTTAATGCGCCCACAATGGATGATGTCGCTATTTTTATTTTCTTTTTTGCACTACGAAGTGTGCAGGGGTTCGCTAGTATACATATATTGTAAAAGGCTGTTTATTTTTATTGTTATATTTTTAATATGGATATATTAAACTTCTGATAAAAAAAAATTTTAAAATATTTGAATAAAATGATAAATAAAGAACTTTTATTAGTTTTGAATCCTTTCTGTTAATCCTTGATCTCTTTAAAAAGTTTCGTACAGAATTTATGAAATTAAAAAAATTATTATCTACTAGCTGACCTGCCAGACTTCGTATTGCCTCAGTTGATAAATAAAATACCAAAACTTTTGTATAAAATAATCTTAAAACCAACAAACCTATATATACCCTTTTACCATTTTTTTGGTAAAGGGTATAACAAAACGAATCCGTATTTAATAAAAAATTATTTTTTGAATGAAGCATGAAGTTTTATTATTATTTTCGACACATCATGTTGCTTACTTACAAAATAGAGTTTTCCTGAAATACTGGCTATTTATAAGGTTTAAATTTGATATTGACAGACACACACTGTTATGATATGTTAATCAATTTAAGGCTTTCTCATAAACTATATTTTTGGTTTTGTTTAGTGGTTCGTAAATAAACAAAGAAGACGATTTTCAGACGCGCGAACACGCGACGTATAATTGTCCATGCGCGAAACAGGGAAACTCCAAGTTGATTCCGCAAACTTCTAACGACTGTCCTTGCGATTTATTTATGGTCATCGCCAAGGCCAGACGTACTGGAAATTGTAAGCGTTTAAAATCGAATAGTAAATCCGTTGGAATCATCGGTATCCGCGGGATCAAAACATCCTCTCCTTTGTATTTTCCTTTTATGATTGTTGCCTCAATGACGTTATTCATCAGCTTTTTCACAGCCAGTCTTGTTCCATTGCACAGTCGAGGTTGATTAATGTTACGCAGCATGATGACAACTGATCCAACTTTTAACTGAAAATTGTGTGGTGGTAATCCAGTCAATTCCAGTGAATTTAAAAACTCCATGGGAAAGTTGACTACGTCATCCTGGTTCATAACGGTGTCGACTGATTTGAAGGAAACCAACTGTCCTGGAAAAAAATTCTGAATGGTCGCATTGAGATCCTCGACATCTCTATTTTTCGCCGCCAATATTGCTCGTTCAGCCAGTTAGTTATGGCTATTTAACTTTTGCGCTATATCTGGGAAAACACGCTAAGTAAGCTCCTCTTTTGAGTCTGTGATGTGACAGAAATCTTTTGGCAATGTGGTGAATCTGGTCGAGGTGTCCACTGCAACTTTGTTATTTCCAATGTCTAACAACTGCTTCTCAAACACATTTCCAGTCTCGTTGCAAAAATACCTGCATGTTAGTTGTTGATTGGAGTGTCTTGACATACTGCCGGAAATTCGATGATTTTAGGCATGCATTTAGTTCATCAGCAACAGTTAATTGGGTAATAACTGGAAGAGTCTGACGAAAATCACAAATATAAAAAAAACAGCACATTACTTGGAATGACACTATTACAAAGGATCACCAAAGTAAAGAAAGTTCTCTTCTTAGTTGGTTGCCAAATTTAATGTCAAATATTATGGTTGCGTTCAAAATTTTAATTTGTGACAAAACTTAATAAACATCAATCTATATAAAACAAAATAATTTGATAGATTAACAACTGAAGTTAGCTAAAATTAAGTTTGAATAGCAATAAAGTTCAAATTGACTCTACATTTTATTTAGAAAACGTTTATATGAGAAAAAGAAAAATACTGCTTTTAGGATTTTTCCGGCAATTATTTTTTTTCACCTTTTAAACCTTCCTTCGATCTTCACAAACATTTCAAGACCAAGATAAGATAAATCCGTTAAGCCGTTCTCGAGTTTTACTCAGACTAACGAACAGCAATTGATTTTTATATATATAGATGTAATACAAATGAATATAAACAAATTTGCTAAGTTTTTTTTAGGTTTTATTTTTTAAATTTAAATTTTAACACAAAAAATAATGTACTTTTATGCATAATTCAATAAACATTTTAAACTAAAAAAATAAATTCTAAAATTGGTGTGTTTTTTGTAAATGGCGCGTTTTTTTCTCCATTTTGGTGCGTTTTGAAATTTCAAAGTTGACAACGCTGCGCACAACCTCATAATGATTATTTTAATGTTCGTATACGAAGTTGGTTTTGCCATACAATACTTAGTTTGCATCGTCTATAAACATCAGCGTTGTCAACTTTGAAATTTCAAAACGCACCAAAATGGAGAAAAAAACGCGCCATTTACAAAAAAAAACGCACCAATCTTAAAAAAAAAATAAAACCTAAAAAACTTAGCAAATTTGTTTATACTCGTTTGTATTACATAGATAATAATTTTTTTTTTAATTTCATAAATTCTGTACAAAACTTTTCAAAGAGATCAACGATTAATAGAAAGGATTCAAAACTAATAAAAGTTCTTTATTTATCATTTTATTAAAATATTTTTAATTTTTTTTTTATCAGAAGTTTAATATGTATATCCATATTAAAAATATAACAATAAAAATAAACAGCCTTTTACAATATATGGGTCTTTCTACGTTAAGAGGCACTATCGACGGCTAAATAAATTGCAATACCTAAATTAGCTTAGTTTAGTCACAACTGCATGCTTACCAAGAAAAAAGTATCCACCCTGTTCCTTTATTTTTCTGATTATGTTAGTTTTTAATGCCGTATCTCCCCTGCTTCACCAAATGCCATAGTAGAGACTTTGCGTCCAGGGTAGGTAAGAAAGTGAGATATTACTTCTTTCTTAGTATTTCACGTATATTATTTATAAACCTCGCCTTAATGTGTTACTGTGAAAGTTCTTATTTAAGTATCTGAAATACCGAAGTATATTTATATACTTTTATATTTATATAAAGTCTTTAATTATTTAATTAGAAAATTTTACTTGTTTTTATGGTTAAGCAATTGTCTATATGCATTTCGTTCCCGCTTTTGTAACTCATCAGTAGACTTCAGAGCATTGATGCTCTATATGTTTTTGTCATTTCACATAGCCAAATATGTGTAATTAAATAATTAACTTTCTTTGGAGTACTTTTTTGTTATTTTAGAAAAAAGATGTTATGTTATTTTTGTAAGTAGATACTAAGTATTTTTGTTTTCAAAGTTTATTACCTAATTCAAGTTAAACAATTAAGACTTTATGGAAATTATAGTCTAATTTTTTTTTATATAAACTATCACTAATTAGTGAATAATTAAAGTTGATTTTTGCGAAAATAATGTTTGTTTTCAATTGATCTTCTCCTGTAAAGTAAGTTGGCCTTCATGTTTCTAACCTGTATAGAGTATCTTCCCTGGTCACTTAAAATACCCATAAAAGTAGATCAATTGACTGGCCATTGTTAAACATGCATACAAAATACATTATTAAATACTATTATCTTGGAAAAAATTATTATTTTAAGTAATTTTATCATGCCGCCCTTCCTAGTATCAAATGAACTCTTGACGTAGAATGACCCATATGTACATAATTAAAACAACAACAAAAAAACTAAACAAATTCGTACATACATAGTGTACATATGAAAGTGGTCTAGGTCATACCATTTTTGATTCGATATAGTACATTTTGATCAGACTAGAACAACTCTAAATTAAACTGTTGCATAACAAAAAAAATTATTTTTGGATTTGTTCCAATATAATCTACTAAATATCTCGACCAAAGAAATATAAGACTTATACAACTTTCATAATTAAGGGCACATACATATCTTTGCATTCATTTGTACAAGATGATACATTTTTGTATATTAATTTTATAAATTCGGTTTAAAACTTTTTAAAAAGAGACCAAAAATTAATTATTCCAAATAAATAAAGCTAACATTTTCATCATTATTGTTATCATTGGGCCATAAAACAGATTTCATTTCAAATTGTGATATTTTGTAAACATCATTAGTATTAATATGGTAATTAACACTATCAGGAAGTTAGTAAGTTTCACAACAAGAATTTTCCAGTTTTAACCCATTGTTGGCTTAAATTTGCGTTGGTGCCACCAAAAAATTATAAAACGCACCAAAATTTAAAAAAAAGCGCACCACGCACCAACTAAGGAATTTTTCGCACAAAAAATTTCAAAAAGCACCCAAAATGGTGCGAAACGCACCAAGTTGACAACGCTGATAAACATTGAGTTCGAGAGAGTCGAAATCAACAACCTCATAAATCTTGCTAAGTATGAGTGCGATGAGAAAAAACTTCAAACTTTTGAGTGAATATGATACATACACAACATTGCAATAACTCATGTTTTAGACTTGGCAGTTTTTCTTGAAGCAGTTATCTTTAATTCTCTTTTAAAACTGCTCGTTTGTTTACACTCAGACGGTTTCTTATTAAATTTTCCTATTGTTTTAATGCTGCGAATGAAATAACAAAAGAGAATTGAAGTAACTTTTCTGTACAAGCAAGTCAGTACCCCTCTTCTTTCTTCTTTCCTCTCTCTACCATAAACTCAGACTTGCTTCAAGAAAAACTGCCGAGTCTAAAACATGAGTACCTAAGTATGAGTGCGCATAAGTACAAGAAATTATAACCCCCCTTTGTGTAAAACGTTTGAGTTAAAGATCTTGGCGTTTTTGTAATAGACTAAAGGAAACTCGTACAACTTTTCTTTAATCTATTACAGAAACGCTTAGATTTCTAACTCAAACGTCTTACACAAACAGGGGGTAAATCATGATTCAACTCTACTTACTTTTTCACTACTCATTGCGCTTCTCTGGTTCACATGACATCTTGTCATTCATATTTTCTTAATAAGAATAAAGAACAATGTAGAATTTACCTGTAAACATAAAGACGATTGCTCACTAGGTCTGGTATGTAAGCAAATGCTTTGTCGCATCCACTATCTGTATCTGGTGTTATACTTGCTAAACCTCGACCTTCGGCTACTACAGAGTCCAGTATTTCGAATCGTCGTATTACTTCATCAGTACGTAAATCAATCAACCAAATTGCAGGCCTTTGAATTTGCGTAAAGTTATCTAAAAAATTAATTTATTTAAAAAAATCATAACTACATATATGTATACACACATATCCATATGTATGCACACTTACTGGGGTATTCCAGCATTCCTGTATCAATAAACCACAAGCGGCCGCAACTATCTGTACTGGTGCGATAGACTGAAATTAAGTGTGTGGATTTGGACTGGAAATATCGATTATTTTATAACACATACTTATATGAATAGTATAATACAATTTTAAAAATACCGTCAACTGATTAGTCTCAAAATCGGGATATGCTGTCAACTTTGGACTTTGTTGTCCGCCATCCTTGTTTAAATCGATATAGTTCAAGGTAGATGGTATACCAATTCTTCTTCTTGGTATTGTTACGAATAAACGTCCCTTATAATGCGTCGCTCCCATGGGCACATTATTATATGGTATATACGGTGCAACATTGGTTTGACATTTTTGTTTTGTTCTTCCATTATAATGTGTAGATTCGACGGGATAATTGTTATTGGTTTGTCCAGGAAAATATATAATTCCTAAGATTTTTTTTAATGTAATAATATGTATTTGACAGTGTTCATCATAGATAACACAAATAAAAATTAATGAAGAAACATTAAAGACTGAACTGTAGACCCTCAAACAAGGTGCTTAAACAAACCATAACTTTAATTGTATTAAAAAAATTTAAATTGAGAGAACTAATGTTGTAGATATATAGATATATAGAAACCAATTCGAAATTAATACACACTTACCCCCTGTTTGTGTAAAACGTTTGAGTTAAAAATCTTGGCGTTTATGTAATAGACTAAAGGAAACTTGTACAACTTTTCTTTAATCTATTACAGAAACGCTAAGATTTCTAACTCAAACGTCTTACACAAACAGGGGGTTAGAAAATTTGAAACTGCAAACAGTTGCCCCTATTATGAGCAAGTTTCGTCTAATAGAAATCTAGTTAAAATTTAGTAGAACTTTGTAATGCAACAATAGTTTTTTTTCTCAAAATTGTACTAAAAATAAGCCGATGTACTTAAAAAGGTGTGTGAATTAGCTACATTGCAGTTGCTTGGCTATGGTTTAAGCGGGCTGTACGAATTATCGCCCAAGTTACTATCGCCCGAAAAACAAAAATGTTGCATCGCCCAAAAATTGTTGTAAAAAAAATTGCGTGATTGTTCATCGACTTTGGGCGACTTAACATTTTTAGATATTTGGGTATTTATTCATAAGTGCAAAATTTCCGCAAAAGGTTAAAAAACCCAAAAAAAACTTTTTTTTGGGCGAATATTCATTTCAAATTCGGGTGATTGTACGTAATGAACAAATACCCAAAAACTTCGGGCGATTATTTATTTTACACTTTTGGGTTATTCTTCATTTTATTTTGGGTGATCGGGCACTGTTTTTTGGGTATTTCTTCACAACGACTAATCAATCACCCAACAATTTTTGGCGTTCCTTCATTTAGCTGTTTCGGGCGATAGTAACTTCAGCGATAATTCGTACAGCCGTTTAAGCGGCCCACCCACTTGCAATATAATTGTGCAATTTTTCGTATTGTACAATAATATCGCCAATGTGTATGTCATATTCGAAGGTGTCACAATATATTGGCAAATATCAAAAGACTTTTAATTTTTATTAGGGTGCCGTACACCAAAGTTGAAAAGGAACCCTATAATAATAATAAATAACACACAATTTTTATTTGCTTCTGTTTTTCCTTTTATTCTTAACGAAGAAAATTACAACTTGTCTTTACTTAACTACTTCTTATCGTTATTATCCACTTTCAACGAGGTCTTAACTCGACTACTTTCTGATTAGCACTCAACTCAACGATCTCAACTCGACTACTTTCTGATTAGCACTGAACTGTTCTCGCACATGCTGCCTCTTTTTATAGTACAGGAACCGGTTCTCGAATGTTCGACCGATAGATGGCGTAATAACATGTCTGTACTTAGTAATGGCATCTATGCATGTTGCCATCTGTATTGTCATTTACTATTGGTAGTGTTCAAACGGTCCTCTAGCACAATCGGGAAAATTCATGTTGCTGCTTCTAGGCGTTTGTAGATAATTCGATTGGCAGTTATATTTGAATTTCAAAGTAACGAATCTTATGTTGGCAATGCGCTGTGCTACTGGTAGCACAGGGTGGTTACCATACGTGCTCGCACTTTTATTTGTATGTGTGTATGTCTATAGCTATGTACACAATTATTGTTGTTGCTATAGTGTTTGCACGTAAATATGTGTGTACGTTTAGTGCTTTAGTTAAATACTTCTAAATAGTTCTTTGCATTAACCCTGTAGGAATATTTTTACGTAACACTGCCGCCCACTTAAGCCTATTCGTCCCGAATAGGCACATTAGCGCCTTTCTCTTTCTTCGTTTTCTATACGTCTTATAATTACGTTGGAGACGACTTCCTCTTCCATACTTGTAGGCTTTAGTTCTGGCTCTGCCTCGTCTTTCAACTGGGACTTGCGTTGCCATACGCTGGAGATGACTACTTCGCTGACATTTGTGGCCCCTGGTACTGACTCTGCTTCCTGTTTCCACTACAGCTTGCCTTGCCTTGCGCTGAAGATGACAAGTTCTTCCACATTTGCAGCCCATGGTACTGAATATTCCTGGTATTTCCACTACAGCTTGCCTTGCCGTACGCTGTAGATGACAACTCCTTCCACATTTATGGCCTTTGGCTCTGACTCTACCTTGTCCCTTGACTAGAGCTTGCCTTACCATTAGGGTGATCGATTCGGTTTTTCCACCGGTTTTAAAACCCGGTTTTTTTTCAAAATACAGTTGTCGGGTTTTTCAAAATGTTGATTTTTCGAATGTCGAATAGTCCGGTTTCTTTACAATTTAAAAACCGATTGAGTCGAATACTTTTCGATTTGTACATTTTGCATGTTTTGTTGATTTTCGTAAGTATTTTATTACTGAAAGATGAAATGAAGAGAAATTATTTTATGAGGTAATAGCAGAGGCGAATTTAATTGGCCTTATGGTTTGCAATGGATGTCAAAATACAGTTGCAAAAAGTGTTTTTTAGTTGTTATATTTATGATTTGAACAGGCTAAAGTTCGTATCGCTTTTTAAGCCAAATTACATGTGATAATTATTAATGAACAAATAACACCAAAGTTAGTTGTAAATATTCTGAACATAGTTGAACGGAACAGCTAGCCGTTTTCGAAGGCCACTAAACCTTTATCATCAGCGTTCTTCTGTGTTTGGTCCACTGTGTGTGGTGTCAGTTGATGTAGATTTCTGCTTTATATACGAAACTTTTTTGCAAATGGAATATGTGAATTGTTTTGATACATCGTATTTCAATTTGCTGAAAGAAGTTTTGTAATGAAAGCTCACCCTACCATCTCTAAATTTACAACAGTCTTACCATTGTCGTTTGTTTTGTTGCCATTTTACTTCATATTTTATAGAGGTAGATATCCACCTTGCCCATACATTCATATGTATATAGCATTAAGGAATAAACTCTACTTACAACTGTAATTTTTGGGGTTTGAGGAAACTTGGGAAGAAACTTAAAAAATTAAGTATGCCAATATTTAGGTTGCTAATATATATGTTTATACAAAAAATAAAAAAATAATTATAATAACAACAACATAATAGACCATATTTGGATGCCATTTGTTGACGGCTTGGTACCGGAAATCACAGAATTTTCAAACAAGTTGACGACATCAAACATTTTGCACGTTTTTTTTCATGTATTTTAAGTCTGTATGTAGACTCTTCTTCTATGTATTTTTAATATTTACTGTAGGTGTTATAATTATTTTTTTACTATTTGTATAAACATATATATTAGCAACCTAAATATTGGTATATTTAATTTTTTGAATTTCTTCCCAAGTTTCCACAAACCCAAAAAATGATGGTTGTATGTAGAGTTTATTCCTCAACTGTATATTACATATAAATATTTATGTAATTACTAGACATAAGTATATGAAGTTAATTTTTAATTTTAATTTTTGTATTGTTTTATAGTCTTTACATGAACTGTTAACCCTTTTTTTATAAAGCAATTTAAAATCAAAACTTTTGCATAATAATTTTCTTACTTAAAAAAACCGGTTCGCCGGTTTTTCCTGAATTGTAAGAACCGAAACCTGGTTTTTCATAATTTCAAATATTCGAACTATTCGAAAACCGGTTTCTGCGAAAAATCGAAGAATCGATCACCCTACTTACCATACACTGGAGATAACCACTCCTTCCACACTTATGGCCTTTGGCTCTGACTCTACCTTGTCCCTTGACTAGAGCTTGCCTTACCATTCCACATTTATGGCCATTGGCTCTGACTCTACTTTGTCCCTTGACTAGAGTTTGCCTTACCATACGCTTGAGGGTCTTTATAGAAGTTGTCTTCTTCTTCCTGACTGCTTTTATGCTACGCGCTTTGTATACTGTAGCAGTTTCTTTACCCTGAGCAAGCGAGACCATTTCACCCATAGCTTGTTCCGCTGTTTCACAGACCACATGTACATCTTCTACGTCACTAGCTTCATTTTCTTTGCTGGAAGCTTCTGGCTCACGTCCAACTTGTTCACACTGTCCACTGCTAATTTCATCTTCTGCCTTCAGTCTTTGGTCAACGTTTTCCTCTTTGCCAGAAATGTCATCGAAGCCAGTATTATTTTCGCCAGGGGCAAATTACGGCACTCGTTATCGAACGAAATTGCGAAATATTTCAATAGAGTTTATATGGAAATGTTTCGTAATTTCGTTCGATAACGAGTGCCGTAATTTGCCCCCCAGATTTACTGACTTGCATTTCTACACCATATGCCCGTCTTTTTATGGCCTCAGAAATTTCTTGAAGTTTCTCATTCGTAGCCCTAGATGTTTCTCGTACTTCAGCTAGCATTTTCTCGTTGTTGGCTCTAGGAATTTCTTGAAAATCAGCCTTCATAGCTCTAGAAGACTCCTGAAGTCTCCCATCCATTTGGCCTAGAAGTTTGTCGTTGTTTGCCTTCATTTCCTCATTGTTTGCTCTTATTTCGCTCATCATGGCAGCAAACATTGCGCTGATGTCTGTACTGGTTGCTGCTGCACGAGTACATACTTCAATTTCTTCTTTTTCATCGAACTCATAGCTTTCTATGTCGATGTTGCACCGCTGGAACTCTTCCAACAATCTTTTCTGTAGTTCGACCTTGTTACCAGTTGTTGGCAAGTCCAGATTGTTCAAGTCTTTCATGAGTTGCTCCACTTTTAGGTCCTCGAGCTTCATTGTAGATTTTCTTTCTTCTTGTATTACAAATTCATTATTCTCTAATTAATTTATTATTTTTATTTTAATTTTGCAATCCCACTTCTGACACCAAATGTTACGTTTAAATTTTATTAAATGTGTGAGTTCTTTTGATTGCTCAAAAATTAAAATAAATAACACACAATTTTTATTTCCTTTTATTCTTAACGAAGAAAATTACAACTTGTCTTTACTTAACTACTTCTTATCGTTATTATCCACTTTCAACGAAGTCTTAACTCGACTACTTTCTGATTAGCACTCAACTCAACGATCTCAACTCGACTACTTTCTGATTAGCACTGAACTGTTCTCGCACATGCTGCCTCTTTTTATAGTACAGGAACCGGTTCTCGAATGTTCGACCGATAGATGGCGTAATAACATGTCTGTACTTAGTAATGGCATCTATTTGCCATCTGTATTGTCATTTACTATTGGTAGTGTTCAAACGGTCCTCTAGCACAATCGGGAAAATTCATGTTGCTGCTTCTAGGCGTTTGTAGATAATTCGATTGGCAGTTATTTTTGAATTTCAAAGTAACGACTCTTATGTTGGCAATGCGCTGTGCTACTGGTAGTACAGGGTGGTTACCATACGTGCTCGCACTTTTATTTGTATGTGTGTATGTCTATAGCTATGTACACAATTATTGTTGTTGCTATAGTGTTTGCACGTAAATATGTGTGTACGTTTAGTGCTTTAGTTAAATACTTCTAGATAGTTCTTTGCATTAACCCTGTAGGAATATTTTTACGTAACAATACATACATATGTATATGAACACTTGAAATTTTTAAAGTTAGTGTATTTTTATGCAGACTACAACAATTAACACTAAAATTTAAAAAATCTAAATTAAAGGGTGTTCTATCAGTTAATGTTATTTTGGCTATGTAATTTTGACAACTTCTGTATCTTGGAAACCTAAGAGGCAAACTCTTGAAATTTTCAAAAACGATAAAACTAAAAAATCGCAAAGTTATAAAATCGCCAAACCAAAAAAAAAAAATCGCCAAAGCCAAAAAAAATTGCCAAAATGAAACAAAAGCACCAAATTAAAAAAAAATCTAAAACTAAAGTAAATCGCCAAAATCCGACAAAATCGCCACAATTAAAAAAAATTGTCAAAATTAATAAATATCGTCAAAATGAAAAAAAAAATCACCAAAATTAAAAAAACGCTAAAAATCGAAAAAATCGCCAAAACTAAAAAATCTCCAAAAATTAAAAAAACGCTAAATAAAAAAAGCTCAAAACCGAAAAATCCCAAAACGAGAAAATGCCAAAACTATATTATACGAGTATAGCCTAAACTTCGTATAGTACTACATATCGCACATCCAGTTCAAGAGTGTCATAACTAAAAAAAACTAGTTTTGCAGAAAACACGCTTAAAGTTTTCAATTTACATACAACTCAATGAAGGCATGAACAAATATTCTTCTCTCAGGAGATGATAGTAAAAGCTATTTATATGAAATTTGCATGCAAGATAAAATACGAAATGCATTATTATTCTGCATTATTAACTCAAAAAACGAATTTTTTGAGTTATGTCACTATTGAACTGAATGTGCGATATCATTTATTATAATATTTCAAGCGGTTCTACTTAACAGATTTTTACGAAACTTACCACACACCTTGATCACGCCCATTAAAATTTAATATTTTATTTTAAGTGGTTCTATTGTACCCATTTTTACAAGACAACACGCACCCTGAGCTCTGAAAAACACACAATCATGTATTTAAAAAATGGGCGGAGGCACGCCCATTAAAATTTAGTTTTATATTTCACGTACTTCTTCTTATGCAGGTCTTTGCATTGAAGTCGGTTTTTTTTAGCAAAAAGAATTACTTTAAGGTATGATCGAACTGGTTTTTAATGAAAATATTTCGTGACTTCATAGATGTGTACTTGGACAGCCAGAAAAACACAAATTAAAAACAAAATCATTTAGGTACTGAGGACATGCCTAGTTTTGTTCGCTACCTCCTCATATTAAATTTTAATGTGTGGGTTACACACTTTGTTTAATGCTATACTGAACCAAAAAAGTACATAAAAACAATGATGCCTTAATTTTGACCTAAGACACAGGTACATTGAATCAATGAACTACAGTTCATTGAAAAATTTACATAGTTAATTTTAATCATTATTCGAACTCCATTTGTTTCTCTATTTATGATTTTAACAGGCTAAAGTTCGTATCGCTTTTTAAGCCAAATTACATGTGATAATTATTAATGAACAAATAACACCAAAGTTAGTTGTAAATATTCTGACAACACATAGTTGAACGGAACAGCCAGCTGTTTTCGAAGGCCACTAAACCTTCATAATCAGCGTTCTTTTGTGTTTGGTCCACTGTGTGTGGTGTCAGTTGATGTAGATTTCTGCTTTATATATGTACTTAGCATTATTGCAAAGGGAATATGTGAATTGTTTTTGATTAATCGTATTTCAATTTGCTGAAAGCTTTTTTGTATTGTAAGCTCAATTTTACCATCTCTATATTTACAACAGTATTACCATTGTCGTTTTGTTCTTTTTACTAATTATACACATGTTAGTTAATTTGCTTAATTAATTTTAAAATCAATGTATTAGTTCATTGGCACAAGTGAAGCTATAATTTGACGCAATGTACTAATACATTGTTTCAATGAACTTTTACATTAATTTTAATGCAACTATATGTTGAGCAAATCTAAAAGGTACCAAGTTATGAAATAACAAACGCACAAAAAATACCGGCGAATTGATAACCTCCTCCTTTTTTGAAGTCGGTTGAAAAACGGAATTCTCTAGGCATTTTTAAGAAATAAAATAAAACATATTCATAATTCATACCTACCCGCTCTAAAAAATGATCTGAAAAATAATATTGAAAACTAGTTTTAGTACAGAAACTGGTTATTTTTTATTTTATAATCCCATTAGTTTCTAATTTCTTAACATAAATTATGAAAAAATGAATTCATGAATGAAATCTATTTTTTCAACATTTGTTAACGCACTAATAATCCCCAACTTTTATTTTACTTCTTCCATAAAATATGTATTTTTTTATAGGTATTAAAAATACATTGAAATTAATTGATTGATAGATATACCTGTTTTTATTTATATGTTTTATGAAATAAAACATACATACACAAAATCTTAAAAAAAGTAATTTTAGTAATTTAACTTATTACAAGGCAGTGCGCGCTCTTTTAATTGATATTGTATGAATATGAACTTTGACTGTAAGTATATTGTGTCTTACCAGATGATGAACTATTTATAGTTGGCCCTGTAGTTATAAAATGATCACCACGATTATAATAAGCTATTTGTTTCCACTTAAATACCTCAATCATTCCCTCTGCATTTAAATTTTTTGTTAAGTGCAGAATTATGAAAGAAATTGTGCATATTAAACGTATGAGTAAAATCATTTTTAATAGCCAATTTAGTAAAGATTGTTTTAAGACTTATTGAACCGCTCTTAACAAAAGGAGAATAGCTACTGAATACTTAAAACTATCATGTAAAGCTTTTGAGAAAGTGCTAAAAACATACATATATTATGTAAATATGTACATATACATATGTATTTATATGCCCAACAATATATAGATTCTATATTATAGAACTTCGTACGTACGTGGATATCCCAGTTGTCCATGTCTTTAAGATATCTTAAACGATGGGTAAAAGCCTATAGAAAATCTTGACGAAGTTTTCGAATAAATGGCCACGAAATCATGCACGATCACATATCGTGGTCGTTCACAAAATGAGAGTGCAAGCTCTTGAGCCCTATTTCAGTAAGTAGCTTTAGGACGTTTTTGTTGGAAAATACTTTTGAGTGCTTGTTTTTGAATTCTCTAAATTATTTTCTTCAAAAATGGTTGTTGTCTTTGATAATGAAAAATAAAAATATTATTGCCATGCTTTTTAAATAAAAAAATTTAATTAGAGTTGGGTTGAAAAATATATAAAGAAATATGTGTTGGAAATAATGTTTGGAACAAAAGCGTAAAGCAAACGCACAAACCTCCCACCATAGACAACAAATAAAAACTGAATTAAGTCCCAAAAAACGTTGTTGTTGCTTTCTAATAAATTTTTTGGGGACTTATTTCATTTTGTTTTTGGGGGCTTATTTCGTGGGGAGTTATTTCACGCCGCTAAGTAGAGTTAGCAAATAATCGCAGATTTTCATTTTCGAGCTAAATCTTGCTGCTTTTTACTAGATTTCCCATACAAAACAAAATCTATTTGTCAGTAGATTTCTAGGAAATCTAATAAAAATCTAATATTTTTATTTATTGTTTACTACCCTGCAAAACATATTTGTGAAAAAGATGAGTGAATTAACTACGGTCTGTTTAAAAAGGTGTGTGACTTAGCTACATTGCAGTTATTTGGTTGTAATTTTGGAAATTTTTTAGTTAATGGGTTTTGTTTTGGATAAAAAATGTTGATAAATGTCAAAAAAAAGTTGGTCTAAGCGGTGTAGATTTTCATAAAGATTTGAATTAAAATATGCTAAATTTTGTGCTGGTGTAAATGGCCTATTATGAATATTACATATTATGTTTGTGTACGTAATTCTTAATAACATATCGATATTCGTTCTATAAGCATATGAAGTTTTTTTTACCTTATTTCAAACATTTTTTGGTTGAAGTCTACTGATGAGTTTCTTAAGCAGAAACGAAATACACATTCTTCATACATTAAAGGCTTTGCTTGAAAGTTATTTAAAAAAAAATGTTTCTAACAAATTGAAATAAAATACATTTTAAACCGAGTTAATGAAAATATATACATATTTATATGTTACACATGTATGTATGTACATAAATCCACATTTATGTAAATTTTTTTAATAAAATATAAAAAAAAGTTGTTTTAAAAATTGTTTTGAAGATTTTTGGAAGATTTTAAAATAAAATGCAAATTTTGAAAAATTTTTTGTGAAAATTTTTTAAATTTTGCTTATTTTATCCTTAGAAATACTGTGTGTTGGATACAATGGCTTGGAACAATAGCGTAAAGCATATACACGAACCTCCTAGCATAGACAATATATACTAATTGTCTTATGCCCTAATTCAGCAAGAAGATTTATGACGTTTTTGTTTGAAAATACTTTTGAGTTCTTGTTTTTGAATTCTCTGAATTATTTTCTTCAAAAATGGTTGTTGTCTTTGATAATGAAAAATACAAATATTATTGCCATGTTTTTAAAATATTGTTACGAAAATGGCCGTCGACAAGGTTAAGCAGCATTACACAAAAATATTCCAACAGGGTTAATGTAAGTGTTACGCGAAAATATTCCTACAGGGTCAATGCAAAGAATAATCTAGAATAGTAGCAAACAACTAAATAAGCATGCGCAGCATATATGTATGCACAAGCTTGATTAAACGTAAACAAGAAAAAGCAACAACAAAAAGAGTCTGCTAATTAAGAAGGTTCACATATTTACACACATACATGCATGGTAATTCAAACGAAAAGCAAAAGATAAACAACCAGTGCCACCAGATTAGAGGATTTGTCCCCAAAATGGGGATTTCGCCTCCAATTTGGGGACAGAATTTCGTGGGGAGGGATTTGGGGACTTTTCATTTTGAGCTCTAACAATTTGCATGTGTCAGGAAAATAATCGTGGATGTTGACATAATATATTAGTACTGGTAACATTTCAGTTTTTAAAAATCTCGTAGAGAAGTGTGGTATTCATACTCTATAATGAAAATGATATTACCATCATGGTAATACCGCGAACATATATATCGTTAACTTAATACGAAAAGGCCCTAACTCATGTTTTTCATAGTTTACAGGAGGAGGAAAAAACTAAATTAAAAAAATGCAATATTGATACAAAATTTTTTTAAACGCAATATTATGTGCTTATGTGAAGTGTTTTTTAATAAAAATTGCGTTTAAAAAAATTTTGTATCAATATTGCATTTTTTTTAAATTGGTTTTTTCGTCCTCCTGTAAACTATGAAAAACATGAGTTAGGGCCTTTTCGTATTAAGTCAACGATATGTGCATAGGAAAAACCATGCTCGCAGCTGCAGAACAAGCTCTTTGGCAATTAACATTTTTTTCTTTTGAAAAAGAAAAATGACTGTTGAAAGTTTTGATTGTGCAATTGTTCTACCCACAATTCTATCTTAGTTATTGTGTTTCGCATAAAAAAACTATGTATGTGTGGTTCCCAGAAAATATGAAAAAATTTCAACTTTTTAAAAATTTGCAATTTATGAAAAAAATACAATTTTTCTTCTAACTTTGTGAAAATCTTATTTCGCATCCCTGCGCATAGATTAAGTCCTGCGCACAGATTAAGTCCTAATCGTTTTTTATGAATTATATATTTTTGGGGACAAAAGTTAGGATTTTTCTGTTGAGATGGGGATTTTTGGGGACATGACGTTTTAAATTGGGGACAAGAGTCAAAATTTTTCTGGCAGCACTGTAAACAACCACCGTGTATTGCTTAGTTAATGATGTACACACGCATGCATATACACATGTATATACATAGTTACCACATGAACTTAATTAGGCACTTTGTAAACAGCATAAAAGATGATAATGGTATTTGTGTGAAATATAAAAAGAGGTGACGCAGCCAATGAAGTTAGCTAGTTGCAGTTGTGAGTCAGTTGAGAACAAGTCAGTTGCGAACAAGTCAATCAGTTGCGAGTAAACAAGTCAGTTGATAATTAAGTTGTGAATTAATAATAGTCTGCGATACAGTGGTGAGTTGATAGTTAAGAGCAGTCTGTGCTTTACACGTGAGTTGGAGTAAAGGAGAAACTATAGGACAGTCTATAGTGACAGCAAAGTCTGTCGTGGAATTGAGATTATTGTGGAGTCTATCGTGTCGACTGGAGTAAAGGGAACAGCGTAGCGAATAGACGTGTGTAAGGGTGTAAGTAAAGCCAGTGAGTCTTTATTGGTGAATCAACTGTGAGTGTCGGCAGAGTGAGTGCCGTGTGTGACAAGCAGCAGACAAAGAGGTATTAGTGTATCAACTGTGAGTGACCGCAGAGTGAGTCTCGTAAGTGACGAATAGCAGACAAAGAGGTGTCACGTGAATACTTGCGCAGCCAGCTAAAAGACTTGTGTAAACTACAGCGAGGAAGGCGTAGTGGTAACCAGTTGTGAATATTTGTGTTTAATTCAGTATTTTAAGCTGTGTAAGTGTATTTAAGTGTATTTAAGCTCTTGATTAATTTAGTTTAAGTGTATTTGTAAATAAAACTTGTATCATTCTTAACCCTAATTACTACACTCGGCTGTTGTATTCATTTGCAAATCTTCGAGTCCACGGAAAAGCGTTTTTATATAGAGAAAAACGTGACAATATAAAAATTAAATGAAAGTAGTATACAATAGTTTGAAGATATATGAAAAATTATGTGTTGGCTATAATGTTTGGAACAAAATCATAAAGCAAATACACGAACCTTCTAGCATAGACAACATATAATAACTGTTTTAAAGAATCACAACTGCGTGTTTTTGTTTGTCCGTAGACAAGACGGCACAATCGTCAAACAGAATTAGGGCAATGACGACTGCGACTTTTTTCCGTTCATAGACGGACACTAATGTCGAACAAAATTGGGAAAATTTTTCAGGTGTTTAGAATTCAAAATTATGTACTTGATTTCGCGGTAGCCTAAGTGGACAAGTTAATAATAAGCATAGTTGTTTCTTGGGAAGAACGAATTTAGTTTTCAATAACAATTGATAAGTGTGAGATAATAAAATAATTTTAAAAAATGTCAAATATGTTTTTAGTAAACATTTTAATTTGTAACCAAATCAATAAAATAAAAGTGTATTTATAGATTAAAAAAAAAATTATTAGATTTGCGTCGCATTTCTCCGTTCCCTATTAACATGGAAAATCAGGGCTAAAGTGTATAGAATGAGTGGAAATGATTTTTAAATAAATGATAAGTAAATACAAAGATGGAAACTTACGGCCCTATGTATAATCATAAACTGGCATGAAGTTTGCATAAGTGGCAAAAGCAACTATATTTTTTGATATTTTTGGTAAATTTATTTAAGATTTTATATGAATATCGCTGTGTAAAATAGGACAACAATCATAATGATCTATTTTTTCTCGATGCGAGGACTTCTCACAAGTTACAGTAACGAAGTACAGACTAGTACCTTCAACTGTTATTTACAGGAGCGGCAAATAACTGAAATACCTAGATAGGGACTAGCAAGAAAAACTTACCCCCTGTTTGTGTAAGACGTTTGAGTTAGAAATCTTGGCGTTTCTGTAATAGATTAAGGAAAAGTTGTACAAGTTTCCTTTAATCTATTACAAAAACGCCATGATTTCTAATTCAAACGTCTTACACAAAAAGGGGATTAGTTTTCGGTTTTGAATGGAAGATTTTCGTGACTTCATGGATGTGTACTTGGAGAGAAAAAAAAATTATTTACTAAGTGTATGCCCAGTTTTTTTCGCCAGCTAATCAATTGTAGAACAATTGCACGGTGTGGCGCAGAATGAGCTCTATGGTTTAAATGGTTTATAACTTTTTTATTTATGCGACTATTATATTTTTTTTAAATACACTATATTATTGGGAAATTTTTTGCAATTAGCTTTGAAAAATTACATCTGTAAGTGATGTCCATTTTCTGCTTCGCATATACGTGCTCTTTTTATTTTCGTTTCGATCATGTAATGATCTTCACAAAATTCTGAAAAAAAGAAAGAAAGAATAATAATTAAAAAAGTTATAAAGAATTGAAACTATAGCTCATTCTGCGCCAACCTGTACAAGCACACACACCTACCAAATTTGTTATTTTGATGATTTCGAGAGGAAATTGTCTACTATTAAAACCGTAAGTAGTGAAAAATAAATAAATAACAACACTTTCCTTTTTCTATTTACGTATCGCTACTGCAATATAAAGATAGCTCGAAAAATGCTTGTTTTTTTTTTTTTTTAATAGGACCAGCACTTAGGGGATAACCCCTGCTCATGCAGTGCATTGTGCTAGAACTAGGAAAATAGGTTATAGGGAAGGAGGATAGAGGGAGTAGTGTCTGTGTACATTTGATTTAAATCTTCCCACGCTGGTAGTGACAGAAAAGACCTCCGCAGGTAGTTGATTCCACATACGAACAGTGCGGCTAAAAAAGGAATTTTCTCTGTAATGCGTAGTGCGATGCATTGGCCAATTGACCACAAAAGGATGTGCTCTAAATGAGGCACGTGTTGTACGTACATATGTGCGGGTTTCAGGAACAAGTTCCCTAATTTCATTAGAACACATTCCGTTGTAGTAACGATAGAACAATGAAATGCACCCCACATTGCGTCGATGATCCAATGAATCAATAGAGTTGGATACCCTACTGTCACCGATGAGCTTTTTCGCCCTCTCCTGGACGCGGTCGAGCAGCCCCAAAATAGACTTTGAAGCGCCGGCCATACATGAGAGTTGTATTCCATTTTCGGACGGATATAGGTGGTATAAATAGTAAGGAGGTCAGATGGGGTGAAATATTGTTTGCACCGTTTCAAAAAGCCGAGGGCACTTGAATGCTTCTTTTGCAATTTGAAAAATGTGTTCAGTCCAACGAACATCACACTGTATTTTCATGCCAAGAACATCAAGAGCATCTGATTCCTTAATATTTATACCCCCCATAGTTACAGAGGCAACAGCGTTTTCGGTCATACGTCTGTGTGTAACCATGCAACATTGGGTCTTACGGGCGTTAAAGTCGACCCTGTTCACATGGCCCCATTCAGAAATTTTTTCTATATCATAGTTTAAAGTCTCATTCATTATTTGACGCATGGCCTCAACCTGCGGCAGACTAGGTCTATTGCTGAATGAGAAAGAATGGCAAATGCTGCTGTCGTCCGCGAAAGAGTAGATAGGGTTGAAAGTTTTACATAGAAGGTCGTTTATGAAGATAAGGAATAGAGTTGGCGAAAGAACGGAACCTTGCGGTACCCCTGAATTTAACTTGAACTCATTTGATGAGATCCCATCTATAACAACTCTTATAGTGCGATCCCTGAGGAAACTCGATAAGAAACGAGAGAAATTATCACCGACACCAATGGCAATACATTTTGACAAAAGTGCACCATGCCACACTCTATCAAACGCCTTGGAGATATCTAGAGCCACCACCTTACTTTCGCCAAAATGGTGGACTGAATTACACCATTTCTCCGAGAGGAGGGCTAGTAGGTCTCCCGTAGAGCGGCCTCTACGAAATCCATACTGCCGATCGTTGAGTAAGCTGTTGGACTCCAAATACCTTACAAGATGGAAATTTACCATACTTTCCATCACTTTGGAAAGTGCAGAGCATATTGCGATTGGGCGATAATTTTCAGGGTTAGTAGCTTCTCCTTTTTTAGGGATTGGCGTAACGTTAGCAATCTTCCAACACACTGGGAACTCACCAACATGGTACAACGTGCTGAAGAGATTAGCTAATGGACGTGCTAGCGTCGAAGAGCACTGTTTCAAGACCAGTGCTGGAATGCCATCCGGCCCAGGAGACTTGTTTATGTTGAGTTCCGACAAAACCCTTTTTACTACCCGAGCTCGAAAGAATATCTTAGGCATAGTAGTGGATATTCTCTCTAGTATAGGCAGAGGCTGATTGCTTTCCGGCAAGTAGGAATTACTTGCAAATATTTCAGCTAAGAGGTTAGCTTTATCGGCCGGGTCAGTGAATATTAAGTCATCCTTTAAAAGAGTCGGAATTGAAGAACTAGCATTATTCTTTACTCTTTTAACGAATGACCAGAAGCTCTTACTACCCCGAGGGGCAGCAAGAACTTTAGCACGAAGACGATTCTCGTAAAGAGCTTTTTCACGCCTCAGTACTTTGGCACACGAAGATCTCGCCCTTGTGCGTAGCAAATCAGTATCGGCATTTTGGTTACTTCGCCAAATACTGAATGCTTCCTCTCTAGATCTGACTGCGTTTTTTCATGTCTGATTAAACCATAGTTTCTCTTTGGGCTTAATCGGAATTTTTTTTTGATGGTATGAAAGCTTTCATGCCCATCAAAATTATACTTTCGACCATTTTGGCCATGGCATTGACATCATTGTCTAGGAAACATAGCTTCCAATTAAAATGCCGAAAAAATTCGTTGAGATGAGCCCAACGAGCCTTTTCGTATATGTATTTAAGTCGTTTCGTAGCTGTAGGTGAAACGCTATGAAGTGCTGAGAACGAAAAGGAGGCCGAAATGGTACAGTGATCTGAATTGCCGAGAGGTGCATTAACACTTACTTCATACTTATCAGGGTGTGAAGTGAGAAAGAGGTCGAGCGTATTTTGTTGGTGCCCTTCAACACACGGAATGTGTGTTGGTTTATTCACAAGTTGCACTAGGTGGTTATGCGCTGCGAATAACTCAACATATTGGCCTTCCGTAGTTGTACGGCTCGAATGGCGAAGCCAAGTTGAAATCACCAGCAATAACGATTTCACTGTTCGGACAACTCTCTAGGATCTTCGATATGGAGTCAGAAAGGGCATCGAAGCCGGAAATGGTAGTATCCCTTTCTGCGTTTGGACTTCTGTAGACAAATCCGAAATGCAAACAGTGTGCCCTGATTTGGAACTTAACCCAGAGACAGCTAAATTCAGCATCAGTTATACCTAGTGATTGCTGGCATTGGTACACAACTGTATTGCGAATGTACATTGCAAGTCCCCGATGAAAGTTAAAAGCGATAGAAGTTGATAACCAGGTATCTGAAAATCCTGTGAATCAGCATTCTCAGACACCTGGGTCTCACATAAGGCGAAAACATCCGGTCGATGGAGACAAATGTGTGCATATACAGAGAAAAAATTCGATCTTAGGCCCCGTATGTTGCAGAAGTCAATTTTGAATTTGTCAGACATAGCAACGTGAGAAAATTCAAATCAAATGTTTAATCTGCGGTATTGAATCCAGTCACGTTAACCACTGTTTTGTTTGGAGTTAATAATGCAGAAAAAATCGTAATATCATGTTTAATCTTGTGTAAACATTTAATGCAAAAGGCTTGTACCACTCACCTCTTGAGAAAAGAAAATATTTGTATATCTTTATTTATGTATATAGTTGCAAATTGAAAACTTCTCTTTTCAATAAATGTATTTTTTATTTTTTTTTTTTTTGAAAACGCCGCGAGGTTTGTCTTTTAATTTTTGTGGCTTATCATGTCGTTGTACAAATAAATCTAGTAATTTAATTCATATGGCTTATGATGTATTCGCTGTAAAAAATGTTTTTAAATTATTTGAACATGAATAAAAAAGTAAAAAACTTTAAAAACTTCCGATATATCTAGATAAGATGTGATATCTTCTAAGCATCTGGACCGATTTTCTTCAAACATACCTAAGAACACTCTCGATCAAGTCACCTTAAAACATAAAAAACTAAATCAAAATAGGTCCAGCCGTTTTGTCTCTACGTGAACTAGTACAGATACACAGACACACGCCACTTTTTTTGTCGGTGGTTAATAAAATTTATCATAACCTCAGTTTAGAAAAAAATTTTAGCTTTTTATTCGATATGTTTCTGCTGTCCAACAATGGGTACGTGATAGTAGTCGTTGTAAAGGAGTTCTTAAAAGGGTGTACACTGTACAGTATAATTTTATGAAAGACCTATGGTACATACATATGTATATAATATTTTTTTTTAATTTTCGATTTTCTCAACATATTTTTTTCGTGGCATGTTATTACATGTTATGTTATTACAATAAGCCCTTCAAGCCATATTCAAGTTGAAATGTGTGTTTATGTATGTACGTACGTATGCTCATTTAGATACTTACATATATAAAACCTGTTGGATTTTTCTTAATTAAATTGAAGCATAGCCGCGAATATCGTTGTAAAAGACAATTTTTACAAAAACCAGTATTTTCATAAATTACCGTCAACATTATTCTCTTGCATTGTTCAAACATCAAACAATCCAAAATTGTGCTTCTTATCGCCGTCAAAATACAATTACAAGCAGTCAGCCAGTGAAAGAACTTTGTAAGTAACTAACAAAATCATGAAACGAAATTGTCGAAAATAATTGTTAAATGTAACAGAGATACAAAGAGAATTGTTAATGCTAATTGTCATTATTTTCGATATTTGAAAAAAATTAAACGAAAAACAATCTTGCTTTAAAATACGTTTTTTGGCTCTCCTGAAATATTGTTTTTATGTCACTTACAATGTTATTTGCGGCTAACCTTCAATTGTAATATCATGTAATGATAGTGATGATGAACTATAACTATAATTACAGTATTTGCAAATTCATTATGACGTAATATAAAATACAGTGGTGGTGAAATCTGCGTATTTCTTATACAAATACTTGATGCTTGCTTACATTTTGTAAGTCCCAAATCAAGGAGTTTTCTTTCGTCTATTCACCGAAGAAAGCAAATTTAATATCGTTGAGATGAATAACAAACCCTGGACCAAATCTAGAACTGCGCTTGGTTACTCTAAACCAACAGTAATGTATAAAGTGCAATCAGTTATAATCGTTGGGGGGTTTGGGGTGTTTTTTAGCGGCAGAACCAATATATCTGCATTTTGTTTATGTTATGAACCGAAATACCTATAAATCTATGCAAATATTAAAAAAATGCTTAAAAAAATAAATGAGGTTGCTGTAAATGAAATGGAAGCTTATGATTGTAAGTCCCCACCCAGACTTGCAATTTTTGTTGCAGCAGTTTTTGTGTTTATTGGTTAGAACAGTGAGAAGATTGGGGGAGGGGTAAACAGTTTCATTGCTCTCCAATTATATTTTGCTTTGAAATTGGCACTCGTTAATTTAAAGTTGGTATGCGTATTTAACGTTTTTTTTTCTTCTCTTGTATGGAAAACACAAAGTATAGAATTGTTAATTTTTCAGGAAAATTTGTGGTGAAACAGAATTTGTTTAATATATGTATAATTGCAAAACTAGATTTTAAAAAATTGCAGCAACAGCAAGTCTGGACGAGGACTAAGAAGTGAATTTATTTTCTTATAATAAGTGAAATTATTGATATCTAGAGAATTTTAGAGAACTATTTCCTATCTCTTGGGGCAGAGAAAACATACATGACAGCCCTGCCCAGGAAGTATGTATATCAATGCATATGACCGTAAATTACACTTCTTTGAATTCTACTAACTGCGACTTGGCAGCAGTGTTTAAATATATATGTATATGTATATATATTTAAACTATTTTAAAATATGGCAGCCATATTTACAATCCGAGGCCTTTTGATCGGCGGCGGCGCGGTTAATATTGATCGGCGGCGGCGGCGTTTAAAACAGTGTCTCGGCGGCGGCCCATATGTCGGCTTGCTGAACATGAAATTATATTTCAAACAAACGTTCGTGTGAAATGTGCTTAAGTTCTTGGAATTATCGTAACATAGAAGTATTTGTTAATTAAAGCATAATATAATGGGTCTTAGTTTAGTATAAACATATGTATATGCATACATGTATGTAGTACATATGTATAAATAAATTTTACTGAGATATACAGATTTTGAAAAAATTCGTATTTTGTTTTTTATTTATAACATATAACATAACAAACAGCCTCCCCGCCAAATAAGGTATCGAATATCGCTAACTATCGCCATATTGTACAAAAAATTTTTATTTTGTAATTGCGTTACAAATATTGATCAATTTGAATTTCAGTAGGTAATGCAAGTAGTAAAACATGAAAATGATATTGTTTAATAAAAATTAAGAAAAGCGTTCACTTAAGGCCCTGATTCACTATTCTACACGATCGCACGATTCATTCACAAGAAAATCTTGCAGAAATCTCACCGACTTTAAAAAATCGCTTTGGAATGGTGTTTAGGTGCCACACTATCACACAAAAATTATGCAAAAACAACATTCTTAGCTGTCTGACAATAAAAACAACTCTGTTCGCATGGGTTCTATCATTTTATGAAATTTTTCGTAAATATTTCTAAAATCTCACGACTTTCCAAAAAGATCTGTCACACAGTTGAATTCTTAGTCCACACTAACACGCTTTCGCACGATTATGTGGGATAGTGAATCACGTTCTTTAGGGGCCATTCACGTATTACGTAATCCTATTTTCGGAGCTTTCATACCCACCCCCTTTTGTAACGTTTTTACAAAATTTTCAGCATAAATTTTCTAAACCGCAACAAATCCTTACCCCCACCTCACGGAACGTTACATAATATGTGAACAGCTCCTTAGTAACAGTATGTTTTTTAAACGTAGATTGGTTAACCATAACATATAAGAATGTACTGGCGTATAAAAAAAATTGTATTTAAATCTTGTGACAAAATAAAATTAACATTTACTTAAACGTGTATTATGTTTATACATACATATAATTATTGAATAAAACTTTCGTACTCAATATCATTATTGTTGTTTGTAAGGATGCTTGCACGCGCAAACCCTAAGTTAATGCAAATTTTTTACAAAAAAATTAATGCTCTTACATGCACATTTGTTAAAAAACATAATTTGCGTACCTCTTATAGACGTGAGTTGAAAAAAATTAAACAAAAAACTAACAATTCGTCAATTACCAAAGCAGCAACTAACTCACGCGCCATAATAGACATAAACCTCACCATACAGTGTTTGCTTTTATACTGATGTTTGACGACTTGGTATGATAGTCTAATAGCAAAACTCTCTCTCTCATCAGACCATGTTGGCAGACCAAGTCGTACCATGTAATAGCCGCTTAACTCTGATGGCAGCTTTAATTAATATAACCTCAACTAAATTGCATAAATTTCTAGATGTAAGTAGTTAGCTTACATAGCCAGATATTTAATTCCATCACACTTTCATTTACGTTGCCTTACTTCTATATATGCAAAACCCTCTTAAGGATTGAACAATACATAACGTTAGTATGAGTGTATCGAAAATTTTCTATCCAAGGTTATTGTTCCTAAAATATATAATTAATACTATCTACTTCTTACTTATTTAGTTCGCCACATCGTCGGGTGGTTACTGGTTTGCCGCAATAATAATATATCTTAATATTCTGTGCGGCAAACCAGTAATCACCCGGCGATATGTTCTTTAACTCCTCAATCACATATTTTGGAATCAATTTCAATATGAATAGAGGTGTTATTCTAATTCTTTATCAAAATAGTTTAAATTTTGCACATGTGTTGTGGGTGACGACTTGAGTAGTCAGTCACTGATACAGGAAATCGTCTATTTTTTTCCTAAATGTGGCTATGCTACTTCGTGGGTACAAAAATAATAGTCTGGCCACACTGATTTGATACAACAATTATGGCAACGAAGAGAAAGACGAAGAAAATTCATACACGAGAAAAATTCAACAAATCAAGTGCACATAAAAATAATTATTATCGAACAATCAGTGATAATAAATACAATTAAATAATAGTTATATCCAATATAAAGTCTTACTTGTAATATAAATCAATTGAATGTTATAAATTTTATAGACTGAAGAGGTGGCTGAAAAATTCCTGAAGGCAGTTTTTCTATGTGCTACATGGAGTCTCACTGAAATTCATACATACATCTATCCAGAAGACGGAATAAATCAAGAAGAAAACAGTTTTTGTGTAATTTGCAACGAAATAAGAAACAAAGCAAAATAAGTGAAAATGCGAAAGTAGATAATGAAATTATGTAGAAATATAAATAGGTAAAGTTCTAAAGAGTGCAGTATACAGAGCTGTGAGTTGTTAAATTTACAAAGGGTTAAAGAAAAAAAACTTGAAATTAAGGATTTTAATTCAAACTCCAAGAAAAAAGTTTAAAATATCAAATGCTGAGTGGAAGCATAGAAAATTTAATTATTCGAATTGTGTGATATCCTTACAATTATAAAGTAAAAATGGATGCAAAAAAGAATAAGATATGTAAACTACGCCTGAGGCGACTCAGGCCCGATATGATGAATAAACTAAAGACCAAAAGGGGAATTACGAAGTCTGATATGCAACTTGGATCATCGTCGTCGGAGTCAGAAGAGGACGAATTAAATTTCGATGACGGAAGTGAAAAAATATGCGTTCAGCTAAGAAGTCCCCTAACTTTAGGTAGCAATAAGGATTTCGATCCTTATGTCCTGTTAACTAAAGCACAAGCTGCCTTAAAACTAAGTTCTGAGAATGAGTCTAATCGTGATAACAAAGATAATGTGGATTTAGGCAACGCAAGTGCAGTGATTAAAGTTGTTGAAAAACCTAACAAAAAACCAAAGCATTGCAAGGAGCAGAAATCAAACTATTATCCACTGTTGGAAGTGACTAGTACGAATACTAAAATCAAGGGCATTGCAAAGTTAAAGTCATCAATTGAAAATGACATTTACGATTTGATTTATTATCACAGTGATGACGGTTCGTGTAGCTATAATTGCAATCATGCTGGTGCATCTTCAACTCCATCCACTTATGCTCTTGCAACCACCGATCGTCACAACAGCATCGGCAGTAGTTCATCATCATTGTTATCAGATAACGGGTCTATGCGATATTCTAAACTATTTGAAAATAATTGTATATCTGTTATGGATCATGAAAATCCACCAACAGCCTTATCAAAAATACTTTCTATTAAAGAATTTGATCCCTTTGCACCGCAACAAATTCTTTCAATAATTATAAAATCTATAGTGTCTCTTTCCGAGTTGAGCGAACGTGATGATAACATAGTTTCCATAGACATAGATAAACGACGAATATTAGAATTTTCTGATATGAGTCCCGAAGAAAAACGGAATTGTCCACTCAATCCATATATGGTAAGAGAAAATCATTAAAAAAATTCAAGTCAATTCTTTGCATAATTTTATTTATTTATAAAATAAAAAATTTTGGGTGATTTTAGGTATAGGTATACCTATTATGTAATTAAGATAATTTGGATGTTCAAGATATCTAGCATTGAAAACGGTAAATGTTTATATTTTAAATTCGGCCAATTTCTTATATTTTCCTTAGTTTTCTATAATTTAAGCAACAAAATGTGTAGTATGTAATTATAAAATTGTTTAATTGTGTCGTTTCTAATAAACTAAATAATATAGTTTTATTAGTATTTTGGTATTTTTAATATAAAAAATATAGATTACTTCTTAAAAAACTTTAAAGCTTTATAGCACATAAAATAATACATCGGATTCCTAAAATTTATTTATTTATTTATTATACATATTATACAAATTAAATTTGCATAATATGGTGTTGCACAAATATGGACGGGGTAACTAGACCATATGCCCAAGATGGTATTAACAGTATTTTAAAAGGTTTTGTGACTTACTGTACACGACCTATGCCTTCACATAGGAAGTAGCAACGTGGTTGTTAAAGAAATTCCCCAAAAAACCGCAAGGTTATACGGTTATCCGTGGCAGATCAGTCAACCAGTGCAAGCGAGACGAAAAACTCTCGAAGGCCAAACAACATGCACAAGCCTGACCGCACCTAAGAAATAATTACGATGACGCGAGAGATGTTCCTCAACCCAGAGCTGCTTTACCACTGCGAAAAAAAAATTAATTTAATTTTATTTTAAGAAAATAAACATAAATTTATGCATTTATATGAAATCAGCTTACTTAGAATTGACAGATATTTCATTTCCATACTCTTCACACCATTTCCTCTGAAGAGTTAACTAAAATTTTGCAATTTTCACTTTTTGCAAGAAAATTATATATGTATATACCAACAGTGTTTATACATATCATCACACTGAAAATATTACTTATTTTTCTCTACCCTTTGAAAAATTATATGAGGATCAATTCTGCATCATTAACTCAAAATTCCATTTTTTGAGTTATGGCGTTCTTTCAGTAATGAAATATGAAATATAAAACAGCTAGGTATTTGCCTCTACTGAAAATTTTTAAATCTTGAATGTGAACTTTTGGAAATTTCAATCAATCCTTCAACATTTCTTGTTTCATGCTCAAGATGGATTAATCGGATCAATAAAACGTTTTCATTTAATAATTGATCCAATTTATATAAAAGTCCCCATCTACTTTTTAAGTTAACTATGATTAAATTAACGGACCGTATTATTATTTAACTCCAAAGCGTATGATATAAAGTTTATGTTTTTAGCTTCATTTGCATACTATTTACTTTTATGATTTAATATGATTAAATTAATCAGTAAAAATTTGTGGAACATTTTTACAGATTAATTTAAATAAATTTTATTTGTATTTTTCATGCATTTATATTTATTTATTTTTAATTAGGATGTTTCTAACATCGTTGTCACTCACTCGGATAATGAATTTTTAACATTTTGCTTATGCGAAAATTGTGAAAAATATCGTGAATTTGTCATACACATAATGGTGGAACAGTTTAAGGCTACTCATATGGTAGTTATGTTACTAGATGTTTTAATTCAATCGTATGGACCCATGTTAAAGTAAGTACATTTGAATTTAAATCAAGTCCGTTTTTATATATGTATAATTAAATATACATATATTATTATTATTATTATGTGCCGTCTATCTTTATAGAAATATTACTGCTTATAATAAATTTAAAAAGCTGCTCGATAGTAATAAGGAAATTTATTGGATAACGTGTGGTGTTATTTATCACAAAAAGGCCGAACATTTGGACTTTATATATGATGAATATCTTTCAGATAATATGATATTTGTGCTCTTCAGTTCCATGTAATTTTTCAAGCAAATGATAAAAATATTGCTTATTTTTTATAATTTTATCATTCTATTCATTCTATATTTAGACTGATGTTAAACAATCCTGTACTGTTGTTGCAAATACTAGCCTTCCATGTAGAGTGTGTTGTAAAAGCTTATGCTGAAGGATTTTTGGAAATCGTTGAACCCGACAAGAGTAAAATACCAGCTGATGAAATGTTAAATTGTAAATTGTTGATATTTTGTTTCTTTTCCCATACTAAAATTTATATTTTATTTCAGATATTCTTAATGGTTATGAAGATCTAATGCATATTTCGGAACAGGTAGCATCTTGCATGTTTTCTTTTGAAAATGACTTTTTACGCAAATTCTCGCTAACTTGGAAACTACTGTCTCAACGTTTATATCAACAACATGTTCATTTACATTTGGCTGACACTATGTTGGCATGTATTATAACCGTAAGAAAAAAATAAATTAAAGCCGTAAAAAAAATAAAAACTACATATCTTCTAATCTTAAAAAAAAAATATTTACAGTTGAAAGAAGAGGAATTAACTTCACATCATACTGATCTGATAAAACGTTATATACAATTTGACGACATTATGAATTATGTTGAAAAACGATGGACTGAAGTTTGGGTTGAACTAAATAAATTTAATTTGTCGGAGGTGGAACGTAAACGACGTAAATCCCTTTTAGATGTGTATCGTATATTTGATACTGTAGTGCAGGACGCCATTGGATTTTCGCTGCAGGACAGTGTAGACGACAATGATTTTTATGATTTTCGATTTTTAAAGAATCGTCGTTTGGCATGGAAGAACATTATGTCTTATACAAAAATGAAATGGCCGGATGGTTTTTTTCGAGCGCCAAATACTTTGGTGGTTGATGATAAATGTAAAACCTGTAATGTTTCTTTGGAATATCATGCTGAGTATGAGTTACATAGAATAATACTTTTCTGTTGTATTTAAAACAAAAGAAATGATTTTGTTTTTGCAGGTATTGTAAATGTATTACCTGCTCTATAGCCGGTGGTCCCTTGCCACCCAGACGAAATGCAGATGGTAAATGTTCAAAATGTTTGGCGCATGAAATTGTTGAGAAAGATGTCAATTTCTACGATTCTAAAATACTAAATGTTTGCGCCAATGATGATTTCCAGAATTTTGTTTCAAAGACCAATAATAATGATGTTAAACGTAAAACCACTGCCCTCTTAGAGGTTGGACAAGAACTGTACCCAACTTTAGCCACAGTCGGAGAATTGTTAAATATTGATGAACACGACACAAATTCAGATATATCGGAATCAAACCATAGCTATCACATTTCATGGGCTGTCTTTAATCATTTAAACAGTAAGTTAACTTTTTTTTAACGACTTTTGTAAATTTAAATAGGGTTCTGGTGGGCATACTTTTCTAAACGCGCCTATGTCCTTGTTAATCCCCAACATTATATTATATAGCAATCGGTTGTGTAGAAGTACGTCAAATTAAATATTATATATTATTGAGGGTCGCTAACTGTAAAGAATTCATTATTTAGAATTATTTCATAAAAATACTAGCTGAAGCCGGAAAAATTACAGATTACTCCATACAGTGGTCACTTGTTAGGTCAAACATAAATTAAAAGCCTGCCGGGTATTGACCCAGACGTGTGTTGAAAATTTCAGCTCCACAGCTCTTAAGCTGGTGCTAGACACATCAATATTCAGCTTCAATATGTGTGGTTGTGTGCTTTTTTTTATAAAAAATATTCACACCAATAGTATATGTGTGACTATTTTTGGTAAACAAACGCTTACAACCATAAATTGAAGCTGAATATTGCTGTGTCTGGCACTAGCTTTATAGTTCCATGATCATGAGTTACAAACAAACACGCTACGATTTTATATACACATCTATCTCTCGATTTACACGATAGATACGTTCCTGAGAAAGTCGTGTCAATCGAAATTTAAAATTTTTGTGTTAAAAATCGGGTAAATCGAAAATAAAGGCAGAATCGCGTAAAAAATTGATTTTATTAAGAAATTATATGTGTATTTCAACTTACTTTTTAAAATATCAGAAGCGATTACTCAAAACGCATAAAAATAAACCTTTATTCATTAAACGAAATAAATGCTATTCATAAAAACAAGAACAAAATTAAAAATATCAGAAGCGTTTACTCAAAACACATAAAAATCGTGTAAGTAGAGGTATTTCATAAATCTCTCAATTTACACGAAAATCAAAATAATCGTGTAAAAGTGACATCGTGTAAAAAAAAGGGTCGTGTAAATCGTGGGATAAGTGTACATATACATATATAGAAGATTATATATATTTATCGTGATATTGTCGAACAGAGACAAACAGAGTATTCATAGACGATTGTTAAAATAAAATATACATACTATACATTATTTGTATTTTATTTTCTTTTTCATCTTAAGGATGATTGTTAGAATGTGAACTATACTTTACAATATTAAGTTTCCTGCTTCTCCTATAAAAATTACTAAATTGATTCCAAATCCCAAGCTAAAATTTATGGACAGTAAATTTTGTTTCTACAATTTGAAACTATTCAACGAAAATCAACGCATACGTTCATTTTCATAGAATCTCTTACATCTCCCTTTTAGTTAAAATAAATATAAAAATTTACTTTTATGAATGTTAATTGTAAAATATTTCTTAAATCTGCTATTTTATATGCGATGTTATAGATTTTTGTAATTAAATTTTGTCTTTTCAATCCGTTAAGAAAATAATAAATCACATATTTTCAGATCGCAAACATTATCATCATACCACAATTGAAGAGCAATATTTTTGTCAGGATTGCAAACAGCCCGCATGTCTTTTGGCACTTAAAATTTTAAATAACAAAATATCGCCTTCACTCTCACAGGATCTGGTGCATTATTATCAACCCATGTCGATGAGTCGTGAAGAATTACGTTCAATTTTACCTAACATAATGCTTTATAATCGCAAATTAGTTGCTTCTAATAACGGACTGGATTTAATAGATGTACATGATTTAGTTGTAAAGATTTATTGGATATTTATAATTTCTATATATGCTATATATTTCATTGAATATGATGATGATGGTCAAAATGATGATGATTGTAATAGAATGGAGCAAAAGAAAGAAGAAGGCAACAAGTGTAAACATTCTTTCCTGGACATTTTACAATTATCAAATAATGATATTAAAGTGGATTTAAACAAACTTACCGGCAATAAGGATGATACAAAGTTTTTGGAATTTCTTGATAAAGTAAAGAGGTAAGCGAAGTAACACTTATTTGTACTGCGTAATTTTTTTTTTATAAACTTTAACAAAACTTACCTAAATTTAGTTTATCGCCATATAATAACGATGTTGATTCCAAGTACGTGTAAACACTAAAATTCTTTTAAATTCTCAATAATAGTGTATGCAATTATTTATATCTTTATAGTTTGGGCATTGGAGTTGATATGAATAGTGAAGAAATGCAAAAGAAATTAAATGATATTCTAAAAATAACAGATGACCAAAAGTAAGTTATCTACCAATAATTTATTTTAATCGCGCATACATACATATCTAAGTATATACATATATATATTTTTATAAAACATGGAATATCATTTTTAGTATACTTGCTGAATCTGATAATATACCACCACCTATTGTTACTCCAAATGAATATGAAGAACAACCCCATCCTTCAGATTTAGATAATACTGCAGCCGTTGAGGCGCAGCCTAAGAAGTGTAGCAAGGAAAAATCTAAAAAATGTATGTTTTTACTAATTATGTTGTTAATATTGAGTGTGTGCTAAAAGCGAACTGAATTTCAGGTTGCTTCGATCATTGTGAAATGGGAGGCGAACATTCAAGTAAAAAACGTCTTAAAAAGGTATTTTTTGTGTTTTCTATTATATTATATTGATTACACTATGCGACAAATTAAGGCTTTTGGGAAAACACACGGACTAGACAGTATAAATTCGATAGTACTACCTAAGGGTAATAAAGCCCTATACTTAGTTGGGCGATTTTGGTGACCAATATTTTATGGATCTCCAAAGATTTCGAAAACCTGTGCGCTGTGATATTTCCACAAAAGTTGTTCAGCCTTACCGTAGCTACAACTTTGCCAAACCTTGCTAGCAAAAAAAAATCCTTTACTTTTGCTTTAAAATGTTGTTGAGATTTCTTCGGTTTACTCTTACCTACATACATTATTGGCATATATAGCTGAGCGCTCTCACTAAGTCTGAATTAACTGATGGCACCATTTTTTTTATTTTCGAAATCTTTAGGTTAGATTATGTTATGCAGGTTGCTGAGAGGAGAAAGTAAGTTTTCAGCTCACTTGGGTCCAAATGACAGGTAACTTTGCGTTACCTGAGAATAGGAAAGGGATAGTGGAAGTACAGATGGTGAAGTGGCAGATAGTTAGAGAGAAGAAAAGCTTAATTTTTCGATTTTACAACTCTGCTATTGTGCGTTTTGTTATTTTTTTATATCATCGTTGCAGCGCCTCTGGTGTTAAATAGGAGTGTTACTTTAAGCTATGTAACAATGTAACAATTTTCTTAGTTATTTTACTTCGCCGAAGATTAATTGCTACAAATATCGACGAAGAAGGGTGCTGCGATATACGTTAACATAAGACACTAAAATCTATGATGTTGATATGACTGTCATGGTTTAGCCGGGGTTTGAAGTCGGGCTCTCGAATACCGTTATTTGCTGTGTAGTTGACGCACTAACTACCTCAACCAACAGTAGCCCTTCGGAATCTTTGGAAGCCCATAAAGAAGTGGTTACCAAAATCGCCAAACTCAGAATAGGGTTTTACTACTCTTTAATAATATTTAGAATCAAACCTATACTGACAAGTCCGTGTGTGTTTTTTTTTTTCACTCTTACACAGTTTTATATTTTAATGGATATTATTATGTTGTTTATTTTTTTTTAAAAAAAGGATTGCAATCATGCACGTATGAATGAAACTAGGGATAGATTACGTAAGAAATTGTCTCAAATTGTGAATGCAAGAAAAAATACAAAGCCCTTGCAACTAGCAGAAAGCTCGCAAACATCTTCGGTGTCGACCTCAGTTGCAACACCAGCAGACTACGTAGATGCACGAAATATAATGGAACATTTCTTAAATCCTGAAGAGTTAAAGCTGTTTCAGCACTATTTACCACGACCCGATTTTTGGGACATTCAAGATATTGTTGCAACATTTGAACATATTCATTCTGAAACACGAAGAAATGAAGAAAAAAAGAATCTATGCGAATGCTTACAAAACTTCAAAACAAACTCAAAAGGCGAATCTAAAAATAAAAATAATAGCAAAAAGATTCAATACAATCGTCAACATATGCACCAACAGCAGCAATCGCATGTCTCTTCACAACAGGAACAACAACAGCCATGTGAGGCCAGCGAAACTGTGTTGCAGCAATCATCCTCACTAGAGCCACCAAAAAAGTCAAATTTAAGCAACAACTCTACGCGAGATGCTTCAACTTCAAGTCTGGGCACAACGAGTAAAGATAATAACTCCACAAATGCAACTACACCAATTTCAGCGCCAAAAGCTGCCAACAACTTAGATTTTGTTAGCGAAATTTGTGAAATTATTGATAATTATTCCAAAGAACAGGCCAAGCGCAAGTGGATAAAAGAGACTCTAAGTTTTATCGAAGGTCCTACTCCTGGTACAGGCAAAAAGAAGATGCAGCCGCAAACTCTGAATCCAAAAAAAGCTGCCAAGAAAGCGAAACAAAAACAACGTAAAGAGGAAGAAAAGCGCATTGCAGAACTCCACGATCAAAGAGCCCAGTTTCATAACATATATTTCAAAGAGTTTAGCGAAAAACTTAATCTTAAATCCTTAAAAGCCAACAAAAAGAAAGATAAAAAGAAAATAATTGAAATGGAAAATAATATAAAAAATTTACAGCGTGCCAAAGCAAAAGTTGAAACTGCCATATTAGAGCTAATAGCAACGGTTAAACAGACTAATACTGAATTCAAATTTTCCTATCTGCCCACTAAGGAACAACAAATGGAAAAAGTGCGAGAGTTGGAAGGCAACAATAATAAGGAAACTGATAGAACAATAAAAGTTCGAAATTTACTGCATCAAAATGTCAAAGAACCGAACCACTCGGACACAACTGCATCTTCCTTTACGATGACAACAACTAATAACTTGAATATGGTTCCAGAATCTTACAGCATGCCATACGCTCATGCCAATCACTTTCCGTACAATCTTGCGTTTCCTACTCCAGCTGCACCTGCTCCATTTGGCCTTATGAGTGCCTCTCCAATATGTTATGCACCACCAACGGCAGTATCTGTAGCATCAGTCCAACAACAGAAGCAGCAGCTGGCACCTGATGTTGTAGCGGCCATGGCTGCAAATTCAAACAGTAATAATGCCACAGACCCATCCAAGCGTATAGTAACTATCAGGCGAGTTAATTTACCAAATGTTCCGGAACCTCAAGTAACCGTAACAGCTAAAGGCCCATCCCCAGATAAAGACAAATTACTGTATACATTTATAAATGGCCAATTAATACAGACTGGCACCGCGCCACCTATACCTATGCCACAAATGCCAGCTATAACTTCCATTCAACAGCCTCAACTACATGCGTCGATATCGGCCAACCAACAAAGCTCTGTCACAAAATTTACTACTGAAGGTTTGCTATCTATTCAACCCCCTCCACCACCAAAACTTTCCAAGACTCAAATGAAAAAGGAAAAGAAACGATTGGCTAAGCTCCAAGCCGAAAGAGAAGCTGCCGAAAAAGCTAATCGTATGCGAATCGAGGAGGAGCACCGACGATTGAGAGAAATAAAAGAAGAGAAACAATTGGCAATGCAACAGTTGGAAATGCAACAACAACAACAGCAGAAAAATCAAACGAAAAATAAAAAGAACTGTCAAACTCAACAACAATCAAAACTTTCATATTATCCAACATCTTCCAACAACAAAGATTTGGCAACTACCCGCAACAAAAGCAAGCTTTTCAAATCTAATTCAAAAACATCAATTTCCACAAATGAAAACAATGACTCGCCGAAATTACCTCAAATGATGGTCGTAAAGAATTCAGCAAAGCAAAATCGTTCCAATTCCACGACAACATCCTGTTCTGCAGCGACTTCAACATCATCAAATAATTCAACAAGTTCGCAAATGAATACAAGAGATAATTCTGTTAGTAGCATAAAACCGGCAGATTTCAAAGGCAATAGTGAAAAAACAAATTCGGAAAAAGTTCAAAAAGTCTGTATTACCCAACAATCAAGTATTTCTAATAAAAATATGAAGACAAAGACAGGTCAAGTGAAGCAAAAGCAAAACAAAAAAGTAACAAGAATACCACCCACTCCTTCAACGACATCTTCGGATGCTGATAACGAAGACGAACTAGAATTAGCGAAAACTAAAGAAACTAAACTGAAGAAATCACCGCCACCACCACCATCTTCTAAAACTAAAAAACAACAAGTACAAACGTCTAAAAATAAATTACCACTAAATAATGACAAAAAGTCGAAGACGCCCCAAAAGCCAATAACACCGCCCAGCTCCGATACCGAAACTGAAGACGAACATATTTCAAATATTGAACCCACATTCAAGGAATACAAAAAACGGCGCCCCAAATTAGTTGATAATGGACAATTTGATAATAATCCATTTAAGTCGTTGCACATGCAAGATTCTGAAACGGAATGGTCTTCAGAGGAGGAAGATAAACCGGAGGATACTGAAAATGAAGTCGATATAAAAACAAAGAAAAGAAACATGCAAAAAAATGAAGTGAAATTAAAACATAATGAAGAGAAAACCTCCACTAAAACATCATCGCATACCATAAGCAAAAATGTGAAAATCGAAACAAAAGAAAATATAATGCAACAATCATCGGTATCTTCAACATCAGGCAATAAAAATTTAACAAACAAATCTAAAAATATCAAAAACGCGAAACACCAAAAGCCAGACGAAAAATTAGTTCACTATCCGAATTCAAAAGAAAATAATTCATCACGCGGGCAAAGGTTGCTAGAGGATGATAGTAGATCTAATAACCAAACTGGCGAATTGAAAAAGCACTCCCAACAAAATACTATCCGCAAAACAAAAATTGATAATCGAGCATCATCAAATGCAAACAATTTTGCTTCGCATGCAAAAACGAATAATAAAGACGCAACCGCATCTTCCAAAACTCGAAATGAGCAAACCACTTCCTCCACAAGCTCTCGAAATAACGCCACAAATCGTATTAACAACAAAAGAAATCAAAACATCAAACTAGATTCGAATTCACATTATAATCATCAGAATAATCAAATGACATCACCAACTTGTTCTAATATAGAAAATGAGAATCAATCAAGCAAAAGATCCCAACGTAATAAAAAATATCAGCAAAAAACTCAAAAAGTTTCTTTAAATCATCATAAAAATTGTTGTTCGTCAGGAATACCCAATCACATGGGCTATTTCGATGCCAACGAAGTGAACTTAACATCATCGCCAGTTTCCCAAAATCGATCGTATCAAGCATTAGCCGAACAAATGCAGGCCTTGCGTTTAAGTGGACATCAACTCCAAACAACAACTGCCATCACGACAGCTCAACAACGTCAACAACATATCAATTCAGCAAATGTTAGTATTATGGATCAGCTAAATAGGGGGGTGCAAGTGGAAAATCTTTCTCTGCCGCCTGGCATTACATTAACAAAAGTTGACCCAATCAAGAGTGAACAACTGCGACAAAAATCTGAATCGATTAAAAAATTGGCTAAGCCGCTGCAGCAGCATTTATCACAAAATTCACAAACATTCCATCACTCCTCGACTGGTGCTACTATAATAGCACCACCTGTTATCAATCCAATAGCCAGTTATTATGGTTCACCATTAATTAATGCCGCTACTGCTGGCATTGACCCACAAAGTGGCGTAATAATGGTCGAAGCTAATCCACCCAAATGTTCCACTACGGCACAGACGAATGTGATCAGTAATTGCAATAGAAAACAGTCTAAAAATAAGAAAAGGCGCAACAAACCTAATGCCAATAATATATCATCGTGTCCTATGAAAACTTCTTCAAATATGGAAAATTCTAATCAGTTAGGAAACAGTACCAGTGGTGGACAACCGAAAATGATAACTTTAAGAAATCCTATGTTTCATAATGGTCCCACAGCCGCTGCAGCTGCAATACTTCAACAGCCAACCATGTTACCAGGTATGAAATTTAAAAGATTGAGCTAGAGAAGAAGATTGGAAATCGGCATTAATTGCCATGCCGATATTTCATTTTTTTTTTTACTTCGATATTTGTATATTTACTTTCAAGGCGAAACCATTTCAGCCCAGATGACTGTTTTCGCCACTTGTGATTTGAATACCTCTCAAATGTCAACACACATTTTTCAGTGCATTTTCTTGATATGTCAAGTATGAATTCTCAAAGCGAATTGAATCTATCTTATAGGAATATGCCTTATATGTACATATACATATATCGATATACATACATAAGTATGTATGATATTAGGTGCGTTTGAGTACTTTCCCAGTAAAATCCAGTAACTGAGTAAATACTGAGTAATTTAAAGAAATTACTCTCAATAAAAAAGTTTGCAGCTAAAAGTACGCGAACGGAAAAATTGTAAAATCCAGTAAAATATACACAACAGCTGATAGACAATTTGGCGCTAAAAAAATTATACATAAGTATGTACATATGTATATTCAAAAAAACCTGAATATAATATTGTACTACGTGGTCCAATCGAGATGAAACAGACTAGTTACATTATGGTCCATGTAATGCAGTCATGGATCATGTCGTTTCCACATAAGCATTCAATGCAATATGGAGTAGTTTTGGGGTTATGCCGATGTAATGCAAATTTGGACCATTTAGTCCAACCCTAGGACATAAACCTCCTTTTTCACATATTTGGAGTTTTGGCGTATTCCTACTCCTCTTTAGAGTATTTATTTACATACATGTATGGAATAGTCGCATTATCTGCAAACAATATACAAAACTATACATACATAAGTATATATTATTGCTTCTGTGAAGCACTTTGGCAAGGCAAAAAATTATGGCTTTTTGGAAGCTGAATAAATTGCTTCTAGCTGGCTCATCTCGCACAAAAAAAATCTCCTTATTCATGCGCAACACCAAGTGATTCTCTAACATTATCTCCCTTACTCGCGGTCTCCACCTGACATAAAATAGCTAACTTTAACATTAACTTCTAAGAATTGTTAAGTGGTGAGTATCAATATACTATACAATCTTGTGCAAGACCATTTGCACAAGATTGTGAATTGGGCTATAGTTTTTATGTACTCAGATGCAAAAGTTACTAGCTTGAAAATTTTTTTGTTTTACTTTTTCCTCTATTTTGTTAGAGAGCCTGCCTTATGTTAGTGCTTTTGAGAAGCAGTTTTCGAATCTTTTGTGATCAAGTAAACAGAACATTGCTTCCCTCAGTTGTTAGTGCTTCCAAATCAGATTTTTTTGCTGGGTAGTTACTGGCTAGCCGCATGGAAAAGTTATATGGTTTTGAGAAAATTGATGAAGAATGTTTTTTTCATTTGTTTTATAAAAATACACAATAGTATATTTTCTTTAATAATAAAAGTAATAGATACAGATGTTTTTATTTGAACTTACGGGCCTGGCCCACGATGTCGACAAGAAACTTTCTATAGCTTACTTGCCGACATCGCGCGTCAGGCCGTTAAAGTTTCTAAACTTTTTACCCTCGACGTGAATAATTAGGATGTACAGAAAAAGACAAAAATGTTTGTTGCCGCTTATACCAATCATCACAACAATATTGTTCACTTCCTTTCAAGTAGTTCCAATGAGTGCATTTATTAAGAGAAATATACAATGGGAAAAGAACTTTATATATCCTAATATATTCAAGATATCGAAAAACTGGAAACAAAAGTTTTTGGTTTTTGATGAAATTTTAAAAATAACAAAAAACAAATGTATTAAGTTATGAACAATATTGCATTTATTTAAGTTTGATGCCAGAAAAATATAAGGGTATGTTTTATGTATTCCACGCGAAATTAAAACGTGTGGAATTTTCATAGAATTGTTGGAAATATGTATTTATAACAACAATTTCCCAACGATGTAATTTCACGTGAAATGCAGAACATAACCGATTGTTTTGAAACGTGAATAAAGTTAATAGATTTGTATAGTTAAATTTTTGTTTAAACATATAGTCGGACGGTTACTGGTTCCCCGCATGGAACATTCAAAAAATTTAGTTATTGATCGATTAAATATGATTAATGTGTACATTTCTTAAATTTGTTTTCAGTTTTTCGATATCTTGAATATATTAGGATATATAAAGTTCTTTTCCCATTGTATATTTCTCTTAATAAATGCACTCATTGGAACTACTTGAAAGGAAGTGAACAATATTGTTGTGATGATTGGTATAAGCGGCAACAAACATTTTTGTCTTTTTCTGTACATCCTAATTATTCACGTCGAGGGTAAAAAGTTTAGAAACTTTAACGGCCTGACGCGCGATGTCGGCAAGTAAACTATAGAAAGTTTCTTGTCGACATCGTGGGCCAGGCCCGTAAGTTCAAATAAAAACATATGTATCTATTACTTTTATTATTAAAGAAAATATACTATGGTGTATTTTTATAAAACAAATGAAAAAAACATTCTTCATCGATTTTCTCAAAACCATATAATTTTTCCATGCGGCTAGCCAGTAACTACCCAGCAAAAAAAAAATCTGATTTGGAATCACTAACAACTTGATCACAAAAGCTTCGAAAACTGCTTCTGAAAAGCACTAACATAAGGCAGGCTCTCTAAAAAAAGTAAAAAAAAAAATTTGCAAGCTAGTAACTTTTGCATCTGAGTACATAAAAACTATAGCCCAATTCACAATCTTGTGCAAATGGTCTTGCACAAGATTGTATAGTATATTGATACTCACCACTCAACAATTCTAAGAAGTTTTATGTCAGGTGGAGACCGCGAGTAAGGGAGATAATGTTAGAGAATCACTTGGTGGTGCGCATGAATAAGGAGATTTTTTTTTGTGCGAGATGAGCCAGCTAGAAGCAATAAATTCAGCTACCAAAAAGCAATAATTTTTTGCCTTACCAAAGTGCTTCACAGAAGCAATAATATATACTTATGTATGTATAGTTTTGTATATTGTTTGCAGATAATGCGACTATTCCATACATATATGTAAATACTCCAAAGAGGAGTAGGAATACGCCAAAACCCCAAATATGTGAAAAAAGGAGGTTTATGTCCTAGGGTTGGACTAAATGGTCCATATTGCATTGAATGCTTGTGAGAAAACATGATCCATGACTGCATTACATGGACCATAATGTAACTAGTCTGTTTCATCTCGATTGGACCACGTAGTACAATATTATATTCAGGTTTTTTTGCATATACATATGTACATACTTATGTATATTTTTTTAGCGCCAAATTGTCTATCAGCTGTTGTGTATATTTTACTGAACTTTACAATTTTTCCGTTCGCGTACTTTTAGCTGCAAACTTTTTTATTGAGAGTAATTTCTTTAAATTACTCAGTATTTACTTAGTTACTGGATTTTACTGGAAAAGTACTCAAACGCACCTTATATTAAAAAACATATGGTTTCATTTTACTGGATTTTACTGGCAAAAATTTGTCCAGTAAAAACTTGCATTTACTCAGTAAAAGAACTGTCATTTTTCTCTCTCAATTCGCCCTCTCATTTACTGGATTTTGTGTACTCGAACGCAATCCAGTAAAAAATAGTAAAAATTTGTACAAATTTTTGAGTTCTCGAACGCACTTATTACCAGCATGTTTTAATTTATGAAACAAACGAAAACTTTTTAGGAAGGTGATTCCATACTAGGTGGCCGCAAGGGCTCAGGTGACTATTTTCGCCGCTTGTAATTTGAATATACGTTGGATGTCAAAGCACATTTTTCAGTACATTTTTCTAACATTTCAAGTATAAATTTCTCGAAAGTGAATTGAACTGAGTATACCTTTTATGAATTTTAGTAGTAGGAATTAATTGCCTGAAGTGTTACTTCTCTTAAAAAAAAAATTCTATTGCCCCTATCACGGTTCTCAACTAAATTCAGTTTGGTCGTCTAAGAGTAGACCAAACTTACACACGACCAAACTGTGTTTTAGTATTATGAACCACGACTGTTTTTTAGTTGAAATTTTCATCTCGTTGCCAACTTTAAATATCAAGTTTGACAAAAAAAAAAACACAAAGCTTTAGAAAAAGTATCGTTTTTAGCGTTTTAGTTCAAAGAAATCATACCAAATGGACACAAATTATGTATATTTATTTAATGACGACGAAAACGAAGCCGCAATTGTAGATGTGCCACGTATCAGAAGAAAAATTCGTGATAATTCCAACCCTCTTGAACTACCCAATGCAAGGTAAGGAATAATCAAAATAGGGAACGAATTCTTTAAAAAATAATTTTTGAAGAACAAAGAAACGTTTCGTTATTTGTTGGATCACCTGAAACCACACTTAAAGAAATCTTTGTATGTGCCCGCTATACCGCCGATACTAAAATTGTTAAAAAAAAAATTGATATTATGCATAAAAAATATTTCTAATTACGATTTTTCCACTTTTTCTGCTTTTTATATCGCACCAACCTGTAACTAGAAAAACCCATCTACTAAAAAACAGTTGCGTATATTCAACGCTTCTCTCAACCAAACTTACGCAGAGTTGTAAATGACAGTACCAAAACACAACTGAAAAGACAACTGTTAATTTAGTGGAGAATGGCAATGCAAATTTATCAATCCCAACCAAACTATTTTAAAAGTTGAAAACCGTGATAGGGCATATATTTTGTAATGATCTTGTTCTTTATTGTTTCGCTTTTATTTTTACAATGCCGGAAATTAAAAAATATCCTTAAGTTAGTTGCAGCTACTTGACCGAACTTGTCGTGTATTGCCAGATCGTATGGACACTATCGTGTCTTGCCAGATCGCATAGACACTAGTGCCATCTCTGAGGTCATTACAATCTCGGCCGACCTGACTACACAATCGACCTCGATTGTTACTTAAATCTATTTTACATATACATAACATTATTCATCACCCAAAAAGTCATCTTCAAAAAATTCATAGTCTTCATATTCGGAAGTGTTGCCTTCAGAATCTGACAGTTCCTCTGCCGCTGCGTCCCTTGGTTCCGGCCATTTCCTTAACTTACTAGCATCAACTACCCCCAAATACGGTACCTGTGTAACCTGATTATTCTCTACATCCTAAATCTCATAGCGGTCGTTCCCAAGCTGCCTCCGGACCACATATGGTCCGCGATATTTTGGTATAAACTTTTTGTTCACACCAGTAGTAGTATCTACATTTCTCATTACCACATAGTCACCCACATTGAAAGTTTTCGGCGGTCTATGATGCCTGTTAAAGTACTTCAAGTTACAGCTGTGACTTCGCGATGGCCTCAGAGGCGGCCCTTCTAATATCGTCTAAGTCTGTCCTCGCTTCCTGGTATCTCCCATCTAAGTATTCAGTCAGTTCGTCTATGATCTCACCCCTCTGTTCGGTTCCGAACAACATCCTACTTGGTGACTGTTTCGTCGTGCAATGAACGGTGTTGTTAATGGTGTACTCCACCTGTGCCAGCCTATCTACCCAGTCAGCATGCTCAATAGGTTCTGTCAATTTTGACAGCATATCCCTAATATCACGGTTTATTCTTTCAACCTGTCCATTTGATTGCGGTGAACCCACAGAAATCTTAAAGTGCACAATATTATGTTCACCCATAAATCTTCCGAATTCTCCCGAGGTAAAGCACGTGCCCCTATCACTAATAATCCGCCTCGGGCGGCTGTAGTACCCAAAGTATTTCCGCAGTGCACAACATGCCTCCTTCGTACCTGGCGAGTTCACTGCATAAAGCTTTGTGACCTTGGTAAAAGCATCCACAACGACCACAACGTGCTTCCGTTTGGACTTTATCGACGGCAGAGGACCGTAATGGTCAATGTGCAGTGTATCAAACGGAATCGGCTTCTGAATACTGTACAATTTCCTCTCGTTCCTTGCACCTGGTCCAGAGTAGTATATGCACTTCAGACAGTTCCTAATGAACTTATTCAACCTATCCCTCATATTCGGAAACCAATAATGTCTCCCCAGCTGTCCCAAACATTTCTCTATGCCTACATGTGCCAGTTTCTCGTGAAATAACCTCATGATATTCTCTTCTAAGTCCGCGGGAACATATAACTGTCTCTGTCCCTGTTGACCACTCCGAAAAACCAACCCATCCTCTAGCATATATCCCTCAACCTCTCCCCCTTCTAACCCATCACGAATCTTTTTGATTCTCTCATCCCTAGCCTGTGCAATCTGTATGTGTACATCAACGTCGTACTGCTCGATGACCGCCACATGTTTTATGCGACTCAGCGCGTCAACATGAGCCATCAGTTCCCCTTTTCGATGCCTAACCTTATAGTCGAAATTCTCCAATTCTAGTGCCCATCTGGCTATCCTGGGATTCACCAGTCTTTTCCCCAATGTCATTGCCAACGAGTTGCAATCGGTCACTATCGAAAACGGTATCCCTTCCAAGTATACCCTAAATCTCCTCAAGGCGTAAATTATCGCTAGCGTCTCCAGCTCGAAGCTGAGATACCTTGACTCTGCGGGCGAAGTGCATTTCGAGTAGTAAGCCACAGGGTGGAACTTACTGTCCCTTTGCTTCTGCAACAGTACTGACCCATAACCCTTCGAACTAGCATCCGTATGTAGTTCCGTCTTACGGGTGGGGTCATAGACAGCCAAAACAGGCGAATTCACTAATCCGTCCCTCAAGGTCCGAAAAGCCTCCGTGCACTCGTCTGTCCAGTCAAATAATCCATTCCTCAAATTACACAATGGTCTAGCTATCCGAGAAAAGTTCGGTACAAAGCGTCTGAAGAACGAAAACAAACCTAGGCATCTTTGCAACTCTACGAAGTCCGTAGGCATCGGATACCTCTGAATAGCCTCGACATGTTCACCGTTCGGGCGTATACCATTCCTGTTTACCTGATAGCCTAGGTAGTCTAGCTGGGTGAAGCCAAATTTGCACTTATCAAAATTTAACCTCAGTCCAGCAACCTTCAAAGCCCGTAGTACCCTCCCGAGAATGTGCAAATGTTCCTCAAATGTTTCACTAGCTATACTTATATCGTCCAGGTAGACCACAATCTCCCCTGCGTCAATAAATTTCCTTAAGACTGTTGATGAAACGCTGAAATACCGACCCTGAGTTCTTCAGCCCGAAGGGCATAAAACAAAATTCAAACTGGCCCAGTGGCGTTACAAAAGATGTATACCTGATCGAGTCTTCGTGCATCGGCACCTGGTGAAAACTATTCTCTAAGTCCAGTGTGGAAAAATAATTCTTACTCCCAAGGTAATCCAGGCAGTCCTCTATGACTGGTAGAGGGTAATTGTCCTTTAATGTAATCCTGTTCAGCGCCCTGTAATCAACGCACATCCTCAATTGGCCATTCTTCTTTTTTACAAGCACAATTGGCGAGGCGTAGGGAGACTCGCTAGGTCTTATTATACCCCTTTCCAATAATTCCTCAAGTCTAAGCCTAACCTCGCTGCGTTCCTGGTAAGAAAGTCGCCTAGGGCCACTTGACACCGGTACATCACTAGTCAATCTGATCTTCATACTATAGTCCATAGCTGTCAAGCCACCCGCCACATCCCCAAAGTAGTCCCTTTCTATTACCGACCTAAGGGCCACGGACTGTACCGGGTACAGTCCGTCATCCACAATCAACCTTACATCCGTGTCAACTGTACAAACCGAATGCACCTCAGGTATCACAGCAAAATCACCTATATCCGTTCCGGAGGCATCTCCGATCTTGCCGCCCATATGAGTCCTATCCGAACCCCCATACACACTAGGCCCTTCAACAATTGACAACCCTGTGCCATCCCCTTTGGCAGGAACCACGTGGCCAATCTGCGGGCTCCTATACAAGTCAAAAAACATAAGCGCACTGACCATTTCCTTCTCAGGTATTTTATTAGAGTTAATTAAATTCAATTCTTTCAATTTATCCGCATTATAAGTTAAAGTATTCAAATCCTGGTTAAGTTTAATACTAAGTTTTTTTAACAGGTCCCGTCCTATAAGTAGAGGCACCACAGACTCCTCATCTGGCAATACAAAAAAATTATGAAATACTACCTTTTTTCTGAAACTAATCTCACAGCCAATAGGGCCATACATACTTATCTTGCTGTTCCCCATGCCACGGTATGAAGTAGCAGTCCGCCTTCCTAGTTCTATCAAGCACGGGACACTGGATTTCCTAATGAAACTAATAGGGCTACCCGTATCCAGGAGAGAATAAATTTTCTTAACTTCAGTGCGCTTATGTCTATTGTAGAAGGCAACACTTACCATTTGATATGACTCTAAAGGCTCTCCATCCTCTCCTACAATGGCGGCAGCAATCTTCTTCTTCCTGGGACAGTTGATGAAAATGTCCTACTTCACCGTATGTAAAGCAGGAGTTGGCAGGCCGCTTTGGCTTTTGGCAACGGCTTTGGTAGTGTCCAAACTGGGAACAGTTGAAGCACCTAACCTCAGCCTCAAGCAACTTCGGTACACTGTTACTCGATGTAGTAACTTAAAATTTTTTATGTTACTGGCTGTTTTCTTCATGCGTCGGCGTTGCTCATACCGGCCCATGTGTTTCACCAACTCGTCAATTGTTTCAGCCATATATAGAATTGCGTTGGCCATATTATCATCTAGTAATCCATCCACGATTAAATCCACCAGCTCTTTTTCTTCGATATCTGATTGAGCAGCTATTGACTGCATGGTGACCAAATAGCTTAGACAGGATTCATCTGGTAGAAGTGTTCGTGCCCGTAATTGGCGGTATACGTCTTGTCGCGCCACACTACAGCTGAACAATTTTATGAAATTGTTCTTTAAAACACTATACTGCACTAGGCCCAAGTTATCCGCATACTTCTTCGCCGTACCTTGCAGTCTGCGGCGAACCCCTACACACTTCTCTTTTTCTGAAAATCTACACATATTTGCGTAGTCTTCAAACTGACTAAACCATTTCTGCACGCTGTAGTAGTCGTCTCCACTGAATAGCGGTACAGCGGCATCTAGTTCTGCCAGATTAATGTGCTGGAAATTTGAGCTACGATGCTCGTTTTCTTCAGCGGTTCTTATGTATTTGCTGACGTAACTGCATTATTTGCATTTTCAGCTGCAGACCTCTAAGCTCTTCTTCAAGAGACACACTCTGATTAAGAGCACCCACCCTTATTTTTTCATCGGCATCTGCGGTCATACAATCATCAGTGGCATAGGTACTATCAGGCTTCATTATATCAGCAGTGTTGGTAATAACAGCAGTGGCATCAACAGCATTAGCTTCAGTAGCGGCGGCCGTTAATGTAATAATGGCAGCAGTTGTTTCAGCAGTGTCAGAAGTTGCAGCAATGGCTTTACTGCTGGTGTCCATCAATGCCATTGGAATCTCCGGACAATTCGTTGCACTCTTCCTGAGCACGTCATCGTATAATGCCCGAAGTTGGCTTAGTGTGGCTGACTCAGGAATGTCTATTCCTGTTGCCCCAAGTAAATCAAGCATTGTTTGCTTTGACGGGCGTAAATCCATATTTTTTAATATGGTGTAGTTGCGTGTGGTATGCACTATATTTTGTCTTAATTTCTTTGAAATATCGTAAGATGCACCCCACACCTGAAAATTGTAATGATCTTGTTCTTTATTGTTTCGCTTTTATTTTTACAATGCCGGAAATTAAAAACTATCCTTAAGTTAGTTGCAGCTACTTGACCGAACTTGTCGTGTATTGCCAGATCGCATAGACACTAGTGCCATCTCTGAGGTCATTACAATTTTATAAGAATAAATATACAATTTGAACTTCATATCTTCTCAACTATTGCTCATCGGTTCAACCGTTCCCACTGGAAAATCAGGTCTGCTTCAGCAAAAACAAAAAGTGAAATATCTTGAGATTAATTTTTTGACAGGTTTGAATTCGCCGTGGCTTAAAACTCATGCATTTTCATTTAAAATTAGGTGGATGCTTGGGTGTCATGGCTCTCGCAACAACGACTGCATGACTTCACTGATAGTGGGAAGAAACATTCCCGTTACCAGTGTGCCCACATAAGCAATTGTCTTCCGGCCGCTTCTCTCGAAACGCTAGCAGCAACAATAGAGGTGATAAAAATTCTCCCTCAGGTTTCCACTAATCATACTATATATATATATATATATATATATATATATATATATATATATATATATATATATATATATATATATATATATATATATATATATATATATATTTATTTATTTCAATTATATTTTAAATTTGTAAAATATACGTACAAAAAATGTGCCGGGTAACTAGACCATGTGCACAGATGTGCATAGATAAGAATAACTATTACAAGCATAAACGATAAATCTTAGAAAGATATTTAAAAAATAAATAATAATTTTAGACTAGAATAAACGTAAAGTAGAGAGAGAAGAAAAATTATAATAAAATGTTTAAATAAAAAAAAATAAAAATAAAATAAAAAAAAATAAAAATATTTTTAGGAGAATAAAGTTATCAAATGTTTTCAATGCTGTGTTTCCTTAGACTTCTGGCTACAATGATTCGTTTATTTTAGACATTGGGCATTCAACTAGTATATGCGGTACTGTAAGGGTGACATTACATTGTGAGTATTTTGCTGGCTCCGTCCGCTCGAAATAATGCCTTGTGTTGAAGAGGGCTTTGCCTACTCTTAGCCGAGCCAGCAATATGCAATGTTTTCTAGACAAGAATTTATCATAATGGGGTGTTTTAATAGTGGGGTTCTGCGACTTTTTAAACATCTTAAAAGCGTTTGTGATAATTTTAGGGAAGCTGCCAGCGTAGTTAACCTGTGGAATGTTCAATGCCTCTTTTGCACCAATGTCTGCTTTTTCGTTTCCACTAATTCCAATATGCGATGGCACCCAAACAATTAAAATTTCTTGGCTTGTATTTTGTGATAAGATGTTGTCGTATATACCATTCTGGTTTCGTCTTAAGGCCCTAATGGCGCTGAGACTGTCGGAGCAAATTATTGAAGTTTGATTCCTTTTGATGGCGTAAGATATAGCATATTTTATAGCCGCAATTTCAGCTGTAAATATTCCTGAATTGTCGGGTAGACGTGCTTGCTTTATGGTTAAATAGTTGGATGTATTAACTTCTTCTACTATAGCAAACGATTATGCACCATTTTGAAAGGATCCATCAGTGAATAATTTCAACTTTGGTTTGAAAATAGCAATCTTCTCATCAAGCATTTTTTTTTTAAATAAATAGGATTTAGTCCGTTTTTTGCGTGGGCTCCGAGGCTATCGTCGATAGTAAATAAAGTGTTGATAACATCGCATGTATGTTGAATTGGCTTTAGGGGAGGAATGGGTATATTGTTTCTCTTCAATAGGGATATTATACGTTAACAGATGAAGCTGGTTTATTTAAATGACAAGTAATGTGTTTCCAAAATAGTTCGTGTAGACTATCATGTGGCAAAGTAATAGATTTACACGCCAAGTTGACTGACGATTTTGCCAAAATTGTTTGGAAATCTTCGAAAGTAGCCTCTTGCCGTAGTTTTTGCACTGGAGTAGCTTTAAGTAGCCCTGATGCGGTCCTAAAACAATTATTGATCGAGGTGTTGAGCGTGCTGATATTTTTCTTTGATGTCCAACCATATATAGTTACGCAGTGAAGAATGGTACCGAATACCAAAGACCGGCATATGTTAAGTGCCACATCAATATGAGGTCCTTTGTTCCGAGAACAAATTAGCTTAAGTACACAGAAAAAACTAAATTTCATTTTCAGTAACCAAATTCGTTGAATCAGTAAATATTTTATTTGAATGCGGTCCTACAAAAAATTTTGTAAATTCTGATAAAAATTTTGTAAAAATTTAAATTAATCACAGTTCAGCTGAGAGAAAATGTTATTTGAGTGTGTTGGTGTTTATCTTGCTTGTTGATAGAAACAACGTGCTGTTGTGCGGTTGTTGTTGTTTATTTTGATTGGTCGTGTTGTATACATGTAAATGCCGAAAAGTAGCCGACAAACGTCGTGGCCTGTTTCTTCTCTACACAGTGTTTTGGTACAAATTAATATAGTGGAACAGTACAGAATATTTATTGAAACTAAGTTTGATTTCAAACAAATATTTGTTTAAAAATTTTTTGGGAATAATTTTTTCTGTGTAGGTTATTAATTTTACTCAGTTTAGATACAACATATTTTGCATGTTCATTCCAAAGCAAATTTTTGGTAAAAATCAACCCAAGAATTCTCATTTGGTCCATGATGGGAACATTGACATTTCTGATGAGTAGGTTACTAGTGGCGCAATTTTTTAACCTGCATACATGTAGTATCTCGATTTTATCGGCACGAATTACTGCTCCTCTACTGTTTGACCATTCATGTAAAATTTTGTCCAGATTTTGTAAACTTGAAGAAACTGACTCTTTATTACCAGAAGCTATAACAAAAATGTTGTCAGCGTATATGCCTGCAAAATCGATGCCCTTTAAGCCAGTGATAGCTTTGGCTAAGAAATTAGAATATATCGTGTAAAATACAACCGACAATGGAGATCCTTGAGGAACACCGTTGTCTAAAGGGTAGATTTTAGATAAATGCCCATCTACCTTTACCACTAGTTTACGATCTTTGCGAAAAGAGAAAAAAGTTTTAAGTATTTCTAGTGGTAAATTCCATTCATGAAGTTCTGTCATGACGTACGTGAAAACCACTCTATCAAAGGTATTCTCAATATCCTGAGATACTATCAGCGAATGTTTTCCATTTTTCAGGTTTAGCCTCAAGTGTTCTTCAAGTTGATGGCATAGACTGTGAACGCCATATCTAGGGATAAAAGCGTATTCCAATTTAGAAATATTTTTCCTCGTATATTTCCAGAAACGCTTGGCCAAGATTTTCTCAAATATTTTAGATAAAACTGGCAATAATGAAATAGATCGGTATCCTTCAAGATGGTTTGGGTCCTTACCGGGTTTAGGAATGGCTGCCAGCATTGCAGTTTTCCAATCGTTGGGAAAAGTGCCGATGACTAAGATGTTATTGTACTAATCGCAAAGCCTAGACTTAAGGCAAATGGGCGCATTCTTTACCATAGAATATGTGATTTTGTCTTGTGCTGGGGAGGTTCCTTTAAGATTCTTCAAAACTTCACTTAATTCCGAGATTTCTATTTTGGAATTCATGACCTCATATTGTTCGTTGCTTGCTTGAATGTTATTTATGTTGAAGTTCCTTTTTGTTGATATTATTATTGGGTCAAAAGCTTCATCAGAACTAAGTGAGCTCCAAAAGATAGCAAATTTTTCAGCTTTCTCTTTTGGGTGTATTATATTGCTGTCGTTTACAATTAGGTTTGGAAAATTGCAGAATTTGTTGGAATTTAGATTTTTAACTTTTTTCCATAAAAATCTGGTGTCCATGTTTGGATTTAGGGAATTCACGAAAGTTTCCCATGCCAATCTCTTTGCTATTCGGCACTCTATTTTCACCTTAGCGCATGCCCTTCTATAATCCAATAAGTTTTCCTTGTTCCTGTATCTTTTAAATAGTATCCAGCACTGTTTCCTTAAACTATTCAAAACTGCAATGTCAGTGTTGAACCAAATTGGATGGGGTTTTTTGCTTATGGGGATAGTTTCATTTGCAGCCTTTCTAAATATTCGTTTGATCTGTGCAGCTTCTCTGTTGATATTGAGGGATTTGTCGAAATGGGAAGAAATTGTTGAGGACTTCTCTGCAAAACTATGCCAGTCTGCATTTTTGTCTAGAGAACGTGGTACAAACTTTTTGGCATAGGAATGTGTGTTGTTGGAGATTATTATTGGAAAGTGGTCTCCTACTTCAGGTATTGGCAAACGAGTGCAAACTAGATGTTGAGCGATTTTAGCACTGGTCATGGAAACATCTACAGCAGTAAGCGTGTTTCTGTTTCAAAATGACCAATTGTTTGTCGTCTGCATAGTCTTCCCAAATTCGCCCACTGGGTGAATTAGTAGAAAAGCCCCATAAAATATTCTGCGAGTTGAGATCGCCGAGTATAACACGATGCATGCCATGAGGAGTAGGAATATCATTGACCATTGAAGGTGTTAAATGGAAATCGCATTCTTTATAAATGTTTGTTAAGCACAAGTTTGTACCGCAATTTATGATAATGCTCTGAAATAGTAATGTCCCATCAGATTTGATGTGTCGCGTCACTTTTATGTTGTTTTTAACAAATATGGCTATACCCGCTTTAGCATAAGAATATTCTTTATTATGATGGAAAACTCTGTACCCGGGTATATGTAAAAGGTGGAGATTTTTGTTAATTATGTGGGTTTCCTGCAGTGCCAAAATATTGGGTTTGTGTTTGGCAATTAAGAGTTCTAGTGCAAATTTATTATTAATAAAGCCTTGGATATTCCAATGAAGAATATTTATGCCGAGACTAAAATCCATTTTGAATAACTAAATTTGTTTATTTTTGCACTTTTTCGATTGTGCGCTTTGTTTTTTTTTTTTAATGTATTAGGTGTAATTAATACATTAAGTTCTGGGAAATTATTATACAGTTGAGAACAAGGTGTTAAATCACAGTTTGTGTCCTCAGTAGTGGTTCTTGGAGGGCTATTTAAATCCAAGCTATCGGAAATTTCCATTATTATGTCCTTCTCTGTTATATTTTCATCAAAAAACATGGTTGTTGGGAATTCATTGTTTTTGTTTTCAGAGAAAATGTCTTCATCTGAAGAGTTCTCTGTTATTTTATTTACAGCATTACTGTTAAGATCTGTAGCTTTATTGGGAAAAGAGTTGTTGAGTAAAGTTTCATGAGATGTTATGATGTCTGAGACGGATTCTAGTTGAGTTTGATATTTGTCTTGGATTGTGTTGTTTGTAGATGATGAGGTTTTTGTTGTGTTTGTTTTTTGAGTGTTTTTAATCTGAATGAGCGTAGAGTTTGATAAATTTGTGTTTATTGCGTTTGATGTACTGGATGATTTAAAAGCCGTTGAAATGTTATTAGCAGTTTGTTTTTTGTGCTGATTTGTTTTGTCTTCTACATGTGCTGTTAAGTTTGCAGTATTGTCTTTGACATTGTCCTTTATAATTTGTGCATAAGTCCGAGTATTTCTTGATTTTCCTGGTATTGGCTTCAAGGTGTTAAGAGCGGGATTGCCGTTAAATATCTCCCAGCCTAGTCGAGTTGTGCATTTCCTTGTTATCCGTATATAATTTACTGACTTGTGCTTCCAGTAGGGTCGTAAGATGTATGCGTTTCACACTGGCAATTAATACAATATTTTCGGGAACACAATTGATGGGGTGGTGGAAGAGCACATTCTTTACAGAGTTGAACATTTCTACAGCGGTTTTTTGTGTGTCCTAATTTATGACAGGAAGTGCATTTCATTGGGTTTGGTATGTATTCCTGTACTGGAACTCTCTCCCAACCCAGCTACAGAGTTTCAGGGCGGTGCATATGGTCGAAAGTGATAATAGCAGCGCCTATGGCTATAATTTTGTCTCCCTCTTTTCTCGTAATCTTGCGAACTTCTACTACTTTTTGGTCCCTTAGGCATTCCAGAATCTCTTCCTCCGGAATATCTATGACCTTCCGTGAAAAATGCGTCCCTGAACGGTGTTGAGTGTTTTATGCAAACTAATTTTGACGGCAATGGTGTAAATGTATTTCGCTTCCAAAAATTTTTGTGCTGTTTTGTTGTCGGGTACTTTGATCAGTAGGTCTCCGCTTCTCATTTCAGTTACATCCAATCGATCACGGGATATGAGGTTAAGACCTTTTTCAACTCGGAAAACATTGTATGAAGAGATTGGGGGTACTTCTTTATCAGCGGTAAGGGATATTGCTGAAGCGACTAAATAGCGAGGCAGTTGTTGTTCAAATGTTTGTGTCGTGGGCAATGGAACAAAATCATCAGGGCGTGGGCGTTTATTTCTGTTCTTATTCTTCCCGATTTCGCCAAGTTCGCGAAACCGGTTGTGGTTCGGGGAATGAACCCCGTTCATCTTCCCGAGCTGCTGAACTTTACGCTATTTGATAGACACCAAAAGTTGAAAAATATACGGTAAAATTTATAAGAAATTAATATATTCACGACGAAACAAAAAGGAACTCAAAAATCAACACGTGGTGTTGTACTTTATACATATATACATATATATATATATATATATATATATATATATATATATAGTATCATTAACTAGTTAATGATTCTGTTGCTGGTTGTGTTTTCCAATGTCACTATCTTGTTCACTCTCCTACTTAATTGTGGTTCCGACAAGTAGTTAAAATTAACCAATTGTCCATCATAACAAGAAGGCTCTCGGAGCTAAATTACGTCCATGAGCCATCCATTCTTTGTGTATTCCTAGGAATCTTTTGACAATATTTTTCGGAACCTTGATACTCGTAGCTCATTTGCGGATTTAGAGCCAAACCCACGATGTCGACAACGTTCGACTTGTCGCACACTTACATTCAAAACAAAAACAAATTTTAATATTTTGTTGTTGTTTCAAATGCAAGTGTGCGACAAGTCGAACGTTGTCGATATCGTGGATCAGGCTGCTAATCTCTTTACAGTATTTCATCCATAATACCCTTTTCCTCCTGTACCTATTATGCAACATATTTTGGTTGTTCCAATCTTCAATTCTACCTGTGAGTTTCGCCCTATTGGACAATCTTTTTACCGATGACCCCAGATCTTTCAGATCATTGGTGCACCATCAGGGCTTTCTTGGATTCCTATATGGGTCAAGCTACCTGTGAGTTGAAGAGAGGTAGTGAAAGAGGGTGATAAGAAAGGGATAGTGATAGAGAAGACAGGTGGTGAAGGAAGAGACAGAAAAAGAAAGCTTCACTCTTTTACATCTCTGGTTTTTGCAAATTTTTTTAATAATGCTGGGTTTGCAGCGCCTATGATGTCAATGAGGCGTATTAAATTTTGAAGCTGCGTTTAGTAGCCATTTTATTGGTTAGTTTACAATACACATGAAGGAGAACTTTTCTGACAATAACTGATACAAAGGGACTCTAATGCACATCAGAAAAATGCGTGCTGTTGTTATTTAATGACTGTCGGAGACCGGACTCGAACCCAGGACCTTCAGCCAACGCCATCCTCCTGCAACTAGTCTTACTTATGCCTACTCCGTCAGCTTCTGCACGCCAGCCCCCGGTGGATCAACAACATCGTAGGTCCTGTAGACTGAGACAAGCATAATTCCCTGCTTACTTTTGGCCACTCCAGTAACGTCTGTAAGGTTTCCGTGGCTGAAAGAACTAAAGTTCATTTTAGCTTCTCCCTTGCTAAAGCGCAAGTAATAACGTTGTCATCTGTGTGACCGGTACATGCAATATGTTGCCTGTGAGTCTTAATCCGCAAAGCCTATTTTTATTAATCCAGGGTTCTTGGATGAGAGACATGTTCTCTTTACGATCCATTGAGGCTAGAAATTTCGACTAGTTTGTCGTAAGAGGCGAGTTCTGAGCTGTCGGTGGTTTTTCCATGGGACTGGTGATTGGAAACCATCATCACTATCCGGAGATGCAGAGCTGAGCATAAAATCACCTCCAGTTTCGCATCCGGGTCGCTACATTTGTCAACCAATAAAATGTCAAATGATTTGTTATTGTCGCAATTGACGAGTTTGACGCTCCTCGCCCAGTCCGCGGCATGGAATTGTAATTCCTTCTCCCGCTAAGCCGATTTTATCATTGATCAATCAGCTTCCATAGTTCAGGATCCCAGCCGGATCATTCTAATCTATTACATCTACTTGAAAATCACATTCTCGGCTCGCGGACTTCACCTTCTTCGACGTAGAAAATAGCTTCTCATATCATCATCAGATCTCACTATCTTCGACAGCTTCTTTCGAGAGTCCTTAAGATATACAGCTATTTTTATCCTTGCTACTTGTTGATGCTTTGTCAGCCATGACGGTTGCAGAATTATGACACTCGATATCGAATGAAATTTCAAAATATTTCAATGGAGGTTATGTGGAAATATTTAAAATTTTCGATGGATATCGAATGCTTTAAATTGCGTCTTAATCGCCTTGGGAACAAGACACCGCTGGGTACGTTGTTGTTTACTTTATTTTTGAAGCTGGGTGTGCTTGCCGATACCGCGCCAACACTCTTGCGAGATACATCCTGGCTTATGTCGGCACTAACATCTTTTTCCAAAGGAGATTGTATTCCCAAGACAACAATTACAGCTCCAGAGCGACTGTCAAAATTTAAAAATTTGTTTTGTTTTGATTGTAAATGTGCGACAAGTCGAACGTTGTCGACATCGTGGGGAGTTTCATAAATTCTTTAGAATTTTCTCAGGTCCTTGCTCTTCTTTCTGACTAGATGTCTCTACTTTACCGTGTACAACTGAGGATCTCTCTTGATCATCTTCTCCAGAAAGTCGAGAGAATTCCTTGTGACGTTCTTGGTCTTCTCCAATTTGTCCGACCTTCCTTGCTCATATTTCCTGGAGGGCCGTCTTGTCCTTTCTGCTTACGTACATAGACCGAGAGCTGCTCCTTTAGCTCTGACGGCTGAAAACAAAATATTGTATTCCTCTAGAAGCGAAAGGGTAGTTTGATCAGACACCATAATTACGCATTGATTACCATGTGCATTACAACATCTGCAGAAGAAGGAATGTATTGTTTTTGCTTGTGACGAGTAGATGCGCAATGATGCTGGAGTTTGATAAATAGAAACTTCTACTTGATATACGAAGGATATGGGTCGCTTGTAGATCCTGAAGAAAGCTCGCACACGTGGGACATGCTGGGCTACTTAGGCATAGTTCTATTTGGAATACAGAATCCAAAAATAAGTAAAAGTTAAATATGTTTTGGAGAAATATTTTACATAATAATGAAATTTGGTTAAAATATATAATAACGCAAGCTTTCATTAGAGAAGATATTTTGGCCCAACACCGCAGCTTTAGGTGCAATTTTATATAAAATAGTTTCAACAATCCGACTACAAATGGAGTTAGCCACTATATAAAACATACTGAAGCAACCGACTTCTTTATTTTTTTTTTTGCCTTCCTTGCACTGATATCTATTCTAAAAGATCGATTTAATTTTTATTCTAAATTTTAAAGGTCGACCAAAAGATGGCTTTCCAATGCCTGTCCCCTTGCCAGTTGATCAACCAGCAGCTATTATTAAGAATGAAAATGGTATGTACACCATACGCAATCCAGCATTACATCAGGCTGTCACCAGCGGCTTAGCTATGGGAGGATATCGACAATTTGGTGGAAATGTTAACTACTATACACCAAAAGAAGCTGCAGCCGAGGCAGCCAGGGCGACACTTCAACAACAACAACAAATGCAGCAGCAACATAACGAAGATAACAAGTCTTCCACAAACAGCAATAATCCATCATCGTCATCATCGTATTCCTATTTTCCAAATGAAACGGTACAAACAAATACACCCCATAATAATATCAGTATTAGTTGTACCAGTATTGTCGAAACCGAATTGAGTACAGCCAATGTACATACGCAACGAGGTATTAATAGTGTTGTGGGCGGTTTGATAGGCGACGCAGCTATAATACAACGCCCCTCTCCACAACAGCAACGTCCTATTTCCGCTATTGGAAGTGAAATCAAGAGTGCCCAACAACAGAAACAGAAGACAAAAATTGAACAACAATGGACGAACTTTGTCTCAGATACATCTCTAATTATTAACAAAAGCGATAATTGTGCGTTAAATTTTAAACTACTCGTATTTTCTTAAAAAATCTATTTTATATATTTAAAATTTTATCTTTAGTGGGTTGCAATACATCCTTTTTAGGTGCTGTTTCGGAAGATGGTGCTAACGCAGTCGTTAGTGGGACTGACTTGTCATTACAGGAAAAATATCAGCAATCTAAATATTATAATGGATTTGATGTTTTCACTGGCAGTAGTGGTGGCAGCAGTGGCTCGGCTGCCACATGTCCCCACATACATCATAATTGTGGCGATGACTCACCGCCACCATCGATTAGTGGTTACAATTCATACCTCGATGGTATACCGAATACAGGCGTAATACGTTATGATGATGCTTCATTTTTGAAAAATTTAATACCCGGGCAAAATCTCAATAATGAGGTTAGTTTTATTTTTATTTCACTTTTTTATATTTCATTAATTAATCGAGCCCATTGTGCCATGATTATGATTAATATTTTTATGTACAAATGATGAAGATTTAAAAGTAATTAGTTTAATTGTTTGCTTGGCTTTGATAAGTCTAAAGTTCATATTTTAGGGAAGCCAAATTACATGTGATCATTTTTAAGGAACAAACTAGAGACGGGCGCGTGTCGAATTTTTCCAACACGACAAGACCCGAACATGCGAAAAAATTTTCAAACACGACACAACACAACATCCACGAAATTAAATTGAATAGCACAAAATAATTTTTTGTATTCAAATAGATACATATCGTTAGCTAACATGCAAAAAGGCGTAACTAACAAAAATATAATTTTACAGGAGAAGCAAAAAACTAAAAATAAACTGAACAAACTTGTAGTTAAAGGTAGAATTAGTAAAATCGTATCGTGATGTTGCGTGTCAGCTGACAAAAACCGTACCATATACAATTCATGTTACTAGTTATAAAATATGTGGTGGTAGCACTGCTGACGTAGGAATCTGCAGAAAACAGATTTTTCTGTAGCGAATGTCAAAAACTACGCATTTAATGCCAGACAAAAAAATGTGCTGTGCAAACTGTTACATTTTCTATAACTTGTGCGCAAAGTTGAACGATACGGCAAGCTGTAAAGTAGAATGATACGATTTTACTAATTCTACCTTAAGTCCCCTTATTTTTTTTTGTTAATAATAGCATCATTTTTTTTATCGTAGAAGTGTAAAATTTCTGTCAAGACATGCAGTTTAATGACAGTCATAATAATCTATCAAAAACTCGATTTTTAATTTTTTGTTAGTTACGCCTTTTTGCATTTTAGCTAACGATATGTGCCCTTAGTTATGAAAGTGGTCTAAATCATGTGCATTTTTGCTTCGAAATTTTAAATAAATCTTAAAAAAACAACAAATATTTAATGAATATTAAATAAATTTAAATTAATCGATACTAGTGTAACTCGTAATTAAAATTTTTAATAGTATAAAAACTGTTTACAATAGCAATCTAATAAATAATATCTAATAAATATCTCGACCAAACAAATATATGACTTAGACCACTTTCATTATGCAGACACCAAATCTTCTTTTATGAGATTCGGAAATTTTCATTCTAATTGAAAACGTTCGAAAGTCGTGACAGACACGAATGTGTAATTTTTTGCTGGGTATTTTTGTTTAATTTCAGAACTTTACACTTGAAACCGTTTCGTGTCAATTTTGCTCAGCACGACACGACCTGACCACGCACAAAATTAGATTTTCTGTCACGAACACTTCGTGTTGAGTCGAGCCACGAAAAAAAAACGACTCGCGCTCATCTCTAGAACCAGCAATACCAAAGTTAATTTTAAATAAATATTCTGACAAACACTAGTAGAACGGAACAACATTCTGTTTTCGAAATCCGCCACGCCACACCGTATAGGCTCGGGACTAGGGAGGCATGATTTTTGGGGCGGGTACGATATTATCGTGATTGTATCGAACTTGTATGTTTCTCGGATAATGTATTTATTTGCTCTAAAATTCAAAACAAAAAAATTTCGAAACAACAAAAAACAACAAAGAAATTTTTATTTCTAAGTTCGATCCAGTTTTTTTTTTGTTTGTTTATGAAGACCAACATATTTACATTTTTTGCTTTAAGGGGTGCATCATTTAACATCGATAGCTTTCCACATTTCTGGTTTTCAGATCTTTCTAGTTGGTTTCTCACCTAAGCCTAATTGTATATCAAATTTAAGTTCTCCAGTGCAAATTTTAACTTCTTATTTTTATGGGCATGACTCCGCCCACTTTTCAGAGCGCCCTCCTTCGTCGGTATTGTGTAACAGAATCATCGGCGAAGTAAAATAAACAATAAAATGGCTACTAAAACACAGCTTCAAAATTGAATACTCCTCATTGACACCAGAGGCGCTGCAAGACTGCATTATTAAAAAAGGTGCAAAAAGCAGAGTTTTAAAATAAGGAATCTTTCCTCTATCTCTTCCTTCACCACCTGTCTTCTCCATCACTATCTCTTCCCTATCACTATCTTCTCTTCAACTCAAAGGTAGCACAAAGGGATCATTGTATTGGACCCAAGTGAGCTGGGTCCTTACTAGTAGCGTGCTAACTCAATTTGTATGTTTTGTTCGGCCTTCGAGAGTTTTGCGTCTCACTCGCACTTGTTAAAGGTCACCGCAACTAATTGTATCGCTTAGTTATTTTGTGATATTTTAAATTATCAGGTGCAAACTTTTTTACTGGTTTACTGGTGGATACCATGAGAAACTCTAGGAGTGGATCTTAAGAACTCGTACTTCATATATATTACAAGCTGAGATATCCGCCATTAAAAAAGCAACACACTGGCTAAGTTTTTATCGGATCCATATAATAACGGACAGCCAATCTGCGATCAAGTCCCTCACAGGTGTGTACTCCACATCATTCCTTGTCCAAGCATGTCGCACAGTCTTGGATACATTTGCACTCACACTATATTGGGTGCGAGGACACGGGACTAATTCAGGCAATCCAGTTGCGTATGACCTGGCAAAGAGGGGAACCCTACTCGGAGTTGTCGATATTGACAATCTCTGTGGGCTCCCTCTCTCATTCTGCTGCAGACGCTTCGATGCTGCCTTTCTCAATTCAGCTCAAGTCAGATGGTGCAGTGAGCCTACCTGCGCTATATCGAGAACCCTTTGGCCTCTCCTAAATGTCAACAGAACCAAAAAACCTCATTAGCTTCACCAGGAATCTCTTGGCTACAATAACCGGACACTGCACTTTTGGAACCCTCACTAAACGTATGGGTCTCCCATTTAATGATTACTGCTACAGTTGCAATGAAGAAGAAGAGGAGGAAAGCATTTCGCATCTTATCTGCTTCTGTAACGCTTTGGAGGATTTCCGTCGTCTTTTCTTCTCTTTTATTCTCTCTTATTCTAAAGAAACTTTCCATCCATATCCTCCCCTTTATTCCATATCCCCCTTTATTCTAATACTTTAAACTTACAGGTAGGACAAAGGGATTATCGTATTGGATCCAAGTGAGCTAGACGCCTATGTTTTTGTTTTCTTACCTAACCTACTTTATATACGAGTGCGAAGGTATAGGGGTCGTCTGCAGCTACCGAAGGAATCACCTACATTTGGCATACCCTGCTATTTGCCTACGTGGCTTTTCCATATTTTGTTCAATTCGGAACACAAATCTCATAAAAAAAAAAAAATTCCAATATTGGCTATTTAAGTTTCATTTAATTTTGCGGTGAAACACAAAGTTTTGTATTTAAATAAGGTTTAAAAATGAAAGACATAGAGCCTGTCCCACAATGTCGACAACATTCGACTTATCGCAAATTTTGTTTTTGTTTCAAATGTAACTAACTGTGCGACAGGTCGAACGTTGTCGACATCGTGGGACAGACCCATAATCATTGAATTCATTTCTTGGTCCTAAGAATTAGAGGTGTGCACGTGAGTGTTTTCTGACTCACGACACGCACGCTTACGCAGAAAAATATTTTACTCACGCACTTTCACGCACGAATGATTTTGAAAATTTGCACGATCACGCACGCTCACGAATAAAATATTTTTAATCACGCACGAGTGGTTTACAACTTATCACGATCACGTACGCTCACGAAAAAGTATATGTATAATATAATTTTCATGTTTTTTGGGTTGAAAAATAGGTACATGTCTATGCTCGTGTTTTTGTAAAATTTATTGAAAATTTCAAAAATTGTTGGATGGGTTTATTTCAAATTATTGAATACAGTTACATATGTACCTATTAGGGATGCCAAACGGGAAATCCCGAACCCGGAAATCCCGGGATTTTCGGGATTTGGCAAATCCCGAATCCCGGGATTTGTAAAATTCAATCCCGCGATTTCATTTTCGGGATTTCTTACCAATTTTTGTATAAAAACTTTATAAATTCAAATTTTCGTTGATTTTAAGGTATTTTTTATAATATTTAAAAGTCTCATTTTGCTGCAGCCGTTGTTGCTGCTGCTGTATTTTGTTATTTCTGTTTTTTATAATGAAAAAATTTAAATATTTTTAAATTTTTTTAATTAAATAAACAACAAAGTCAAACAATTAATGAAAAACTCGGATTTCATAAACTAATAAGGTAGCATTAATTTTGAGAGTAAAAAATAATCGGGACAAACGTCAGAAGGTTAATATGGCGACGAAAAGAGAGAACGGTTTTACCTTTATATTATTGTATCATGGTATTTACTTATGTATATTCACTGCTGTACTTTTTAGTAGGCAAAGCAAATAAAACAAGTAATAAGGTGATGGATATATTTATATGTGAATTTTTAATAGATTAGGACATTCTTTCAAGTTAGTTTGATTGAATTGCATTCATTTAGGAGTTATGAGATGAAACAAAATTATTGACAATACCTAGATATGCAGCTGTGGCTAGAGAATACTTAAGTGCATATAAGTACATTGTGGCCACCTAAGAGTCACATCTGAATTGTTTAAGCATTTGACAGACTTATCGTTCAATTCTGACATTAGCTTAAGCCAGCTTATTCATATTATAGTTGGGCCTTTAGTCGTAACGAAATCGATAAAAAATTAGATAATGCTTGGTATACATACATATGTAACAACCGTTATACTTGTTGAGCGATTAAAAAAACGTTAGTAGATATATTTTTAACAAATCAATATTGTTTTTCCAACTTATTTGTATGAAAGTGAATCTAAAAATTTTCGTAAGTCAACTTAGGCGGTAGTGCTAAAAGTCCACCGATATGTATATTCGTTTTGGTTTAGATAATAGAAAAACATTTATGTATATTGAAAAAAAAAACAACTTTTCATATTTAGTTATTTTTTTCACTATAAATTCTCTAACATCAAATGTGATTAATCAATTTAAAAATAGATGAGAAAAATTCTTTTGATTTTTATTTCATAGACGTATTAGAAAATTGTTCACTTTAAAGGCAATTGTGCAATGATAAATTATGAACATAAAACCTTTTAAAATGCATTAAATTGTTATTAAAGTAATATTTATTTAAAAAAATAATTTATTTTACGAAAAATATTTAGATCCCGAAATCTCGAAAATCCCGTGATCCCGAAAAATCCCGGGATCCCGAAAATACCGGGATTTTCGGGATCGGGATTACAAAATCGCGAATCCCGGGATTTCCAAAAATCGATCCCGATTGGCATCCCTAGTACCTATGCAGGAATATTATCTCTAGAGAGCGTGAGGATTCGTGCGTGATTATTAAAAAAAGCTCACGCACGAGTAAATTTTTTCAATCACGCTCACGCACTCACGCGTGATTAGTTATAATATTTGATCACGAATCACGTGAATCACGCGTGATTCACGCGTGACACGATAAAATCACGACATTTGCACATCTCTACTAAGAATATTGAAAATAGTTTAACAAATTTTTTTTAATATGTAGATATATTCAAAACTTTGTCATCTAATAATTTTTCTAATATTCATTTCAATATTCGTTACAGATATCTATACATAATGTAAACGAATCGAACTTTGTACGAAGTGATCATTCGCCTCAATCACACCGCGTTGAAATTACGCAAGTTTATAGTAATAGACCATCATCGACTAGTTTGTATGAATCTTCTGTTGGACAAACAAACCAGTCCAATTTTAGGAGTAATTATCGTGATACGATAAATGACTACAGCAATGGTAAGTACAAAAAATATTCGACAAAATTAATACATATTCAGGGCAATCATGAATAAAATTCCACGAGAAATTTCTTCCTTTTCCAATTATAATTTTTTTTGTTTTCCCTATTACTTAAGTATTATTTGAAATTGTTCCCCGGGAAAAATTTCTCGCGGAATTTTATTTATGATTGCCCTCATAAAGTAATTTTAAAAACTTTTTTGTAACTTCTTTTGTATGCCTTTTATACTATGTTTCAGATGGTACAACTATTTTTCCTACTAATATGCACTTGAATTTAAACGAATTAAAAGCTTCTTTGAAGTACGATTTCGAACAAACACCGCCTACAACTGTTACGAATGACAACAGTCATAATAATACAATACTGGATTTTAAGGATTTATTGATAAATAATGGACCAACTGGCCCAGCCAGTCACCGTGCTTCGCCCTATTTAGGTGAAAATACACTCGAGGGATTTGTGCAAAATATGAATTCCTTACAAATTTCAAACACTTCACGTGCAGAGCAAAGCTCTCAATTGAACGGGAGTGGTCATTGCTTGGGACATGGAACAACCGCTACAACTAGTAGCAACAATACTTCAAATGGATGGTGGTAAATGTTTCACTCGAAAGTCAAGAGAGAAGAAGAAAAAATATGCTCTCAAACATTATTTTTCAATTATTAATCATTACCACGATTTCAAAATTATTCAAAGAATAGATTTTCTAATTAAATGTCAACATACACTTGTGGTGATAAATAATTGTTATTAAAATAAGAAATAAAATTCAATAAATAAATAATAAAAGCATATGATGAAAATAAAAAGTGGTTGACTTACATAATCTTATTATTAAATAGAAATCAAATTTAAATATGAAATATGTGCATTTTTTGCTAAAATAAATTCATGCATATTCGTACATGCATAAAAAATAATATACGAGATATTCATAATATAAATATCTAAATTGCTTGCGCTTGGCTTTTTCCATTTTTTTTCTTTAATACAAATTCGCACACACAATACATGTTCACATAGTCGTTTGCAATTTATTATTACAATTAATTAAAAAGTGTGTAGTCGTACTAAATTGTCATGTTTTGTTTTTATTATTTTCATTTTAAACTTAATAAAATTTAATATAAAACTATATATTTGAGATGTTCTCCTAATTTTACAAATAAAAAAAAACTAAAATGAAATCGAAAATTTTTGTGAATTTAACAGAATCGACTCGTCCAGAAGATTTTAATATACGAGTACATATCGATGGTCTCAAGTAGAAAGGCCCAAACTCGTATACAATACAGCAATAGTGTAAAAAATAAGGCCTTTACAAGCAGTTGTACAAAAGAAGTTAGATATTAAATATTACAGCTTTTATGTTTTTATCTTCTCCTATTTGAGTTAAATAAATAATAATTTTACTTGAGACCAACGATTTTATGTTTATGTGGTGAATTTCGAAGATTAAGGTGTATTCGTTTACCCCAAATTTTTTTGAAATTTAATGCTGGATTTTGCTGAAGTGCGTTCAAAAAAAGAGATTAAATTGACACTTGTTAACCGAGAGTATGCAAATTTTTACAGGACAAAATTTTGCCCCTAAAATCCAATAGACAAGAGAAACATAAGTATGATTCAATAAAATAAACAAAAGCTGAATTAAAATTGCAATAAAAACTGAAAATAATTAGCAGTATTCCCGGTTGGCTATTGCAGATCGTTTACATATTGCAGGCTTTGATAAATCGTGGTAAATTTAAAACACGGCAACAACAAAATTAATACATTTTAAATTTTTTATTCCTACACCATCTACTAAACTAAAAACTGTAGTAGATGTTGTACCTGAATTTATTTACCAGAATTTGTACAAAAGAAGAACAAGATCAAGGCTGGCTGGCCACTGAGAGATCACCGAGAGAAATGTATTCGCGTATGTGTTTGTATTCATTTCTACAGGGTGGGCCAAAAGTTACCATGGGGTTTAAAAATTTAATAACTTTTTCATTTATATATTTTTTTATTTTTTTTTTTTCGGATTATATAAATAACACTTGGAGAATAAATAATGGAGAGATTCACAACTGAACAAAGAGCCAGAATATTAGCATTTTATTATTTAAATCTGAGATCAATTATTTTAACGCAAAGAGCATATCGTCGACATTTTAACGTCAGAATTTCGCACTCTGAAGCAATGATTCGTTGCTTAGTTGATCGTCAGCACCAACATGGCACCGTAACAGATTTGCCTCGAACCGGTAGACTACGTTTAATTCGCACTGCGGAAAATATTGAACGAGTACAGCAAAGTGTTAACGAAACACCAGAAACATCTGCCAGAAAGCGTTCTGCTCAGCTAGGAATGTCTCGTACGTCACTACGGCGCATTTTAAAAAAAGATTTACATTTATAACCATATAAGGTGCAAGAATTAAAACCCGGAGATCATCGGCAACGTCTAAATGTTGCAGTTAAATTTCAACATTTGGTCAGAAATGAAATCAAATCTATTGAAAATTTGATTATGAGTGAGGAAGCTCATTTTCATTTGAATGTCTTTGTTAATAAGCAGAACTGTAGGTTCTGGGGTTCTGAAAATCCAAGAGCCATTCATCAACGCCAATTGCACCCCATTAGGTGTACAATATGGTGTGGGATCACATCTGAAAATGTCATTGGACCTTACTTCTTCGAGAATGAAGATGGAAGTGCTGTAACCGCAAATTGAGAGCGGTATCGGTTTATGATAGAAAATTTTTTACGTCCTGCTCTTGAAAACAGGCCTGGTATATGGTTTCAGCAGGACTGAGCCACTGCCTACCCTGCCCGAGACACAATGGCACTTTTAAATCAAAATTTTGGAGAGCGAATAATTTCCAGAAATTCGGAAATTATTTGGCCAGCGCGATCGCCAGATTTGACAGCACCCGACTATTTTCTTTGTGTGTGTGAACAAGCCAGAGACAATCCTTGAACTCAAGGCAAACATTGTTGCAGAAATTCGAACGCTACAGCCACAAATTTTTAAAGATGTTATGGAAAATGCTCTAAAACGAGCCCATCAGTGCGAAGTATAAAACGGTGGTCATTTAAGAGACATTCCCCCATATTGTGAATGTCGTTGTCGACGTCACATCAAGACGACAGTAAATATTGTCACTTGTCTACTCTTTATCGGCAACAATTGGCTTTTATCGACAATCTATTACTAATTTCTAAGGCTTTGTAAACTAATGTAGTATGTTAATAGTAGTCAATTGCTGTCGACAAAGAGTAGACAAGTGACAATTTTTACTGCCGTCTTGCCATTCGCAATAAAGGAGATTATTTTTCATACTTAGGCTGAGTTTACATCTGGCATTTATTGTGTGTCATTTGCCCAAAAAAGCGTAAACCAAGTAATTACTAATGAAGAACTGTTTGATTCAGACATGTATTTGTTAATTTGAACAGTTTGCAATCATGCTAGATTCTATGAAATTGTCTATTAGTTATGTATGAAACTATTTAACTAAATAAAAACATGTCTGAATCTAAAAGTTTTTCATTAGTAATTAGTGGTTACGCTTTGTTTACGCTTGTGTGGCACATGGCACACAGATGGAAAACCGGCCTTAGTGTAAAAAATTTCTATTTTGTATATTATATAATCTGAGAAAAAAATAAAAAAACTAATAAACGAAAAAGGTATTAAACTTTTAAGCCCCAAGGTAACTTTTGGCCAACCCTGTATAAGAAGCCGATTGATGTTCGGCACTCTGGTGCCATTTTGGACAGCCATGAACAAGATACACCAAAAAAAATCGTTCACGCTTGGACGTTTAAAATCGTAGTACTCGTATATTTAAAAGGGGATTAAATTTAATACAAACAGCGAATTCCGCTATTATGTATATACTTCCATGGTGAAGCACATTAATAATAATAATCATTAAATTTATCAGTTTTTTAATACAATTATTCAGTTTGATCAATCATTCACTTTACATGAAGAAGGATCAAAGAAGGTTCCGGGTCACACACGGTAATTTTAATTGAGAAATTGTTTGTTCATGGGCGAGAAAGGAAAATATGATGGGTACTCTTCTCATTGTCTTCCCTCCCCTCTCTCTTCTATAAGCTCATAAGTTGCTCAACAAAAATTGCCGCGTGCTGTTAAGTTCCGGAGAAGGAAATACAAAGATCTCGTTTTTTTTTTCTTACAACTGAATTACGAGTTGATCAACAAAATTTGAAGTGTTTGAACTGGGACTAACCCAGTAAAGGCAACACACAAAATATGAAAATGACAATGAAGCTGCTGCTATTAGGTGCGTTCGAGTACTTTTCCAGTAAAATCCAGTAACTGAGTAAATACTGAGTAATTTAAAGAAATTACTCTCAATAAAAAAGTTTGCATCTAAAAGTACGTGAACGGAAAAATTGTAAAATCCAGTAAAATATATACAAGAGCTGATAACCAATTTTGGCGCTAAAAAATTATACATATGAAATATACGATAGAATATTTTGTTTAATAATAAAAGTAATAGATACGGACATTTGTTTTTATTTAAACTTATTTGGCTGGACCACGATGTCGACAAGAAACTTTTTATAGCTTACTTATATTGAAAACAAAAATAAACTTTCTTATTTTGATTTTGTTTTAAATATAAGTAAGCGATAGAAACTTTCTTGTCGACATCGCGGGTCAGGCAAAGTTTCTAAGCTTTTTACCCTAAACGTGATTAGGATGATACAACGATTGACAACGAAAAACTGGGAAAGAATTCAAAAAAAGTACACAAAGTAAATATTTTTTAAATGTTCCATACGGCAAACCAGTAACCGTCGACCCGACGATATGTAGAAACAAAAATTTCAATATAATAATCTATTAACTTTATTCACGTTTAAAAACAATCGGTTATGTTCTGAATTCCATGTGAAATTAAATCGTTCGGAAATGCAATAGCATTGTTATATAAATACATACATATGGCAAAAATTTGTCCAGTAAAAGTTTGCATTTACTCAGTAAATTAACTGTCATTTTTCTCTCTCAATTCGCCCCCTCATTTACTGGATTTTGTGTACTCGGAACGCAATCCAGTAAAAAATAGTAAAAATTTTTACAAATTTTTGAGTTCTCGAACGCACTTATTATTGTCAACTCTTTGTGACATTCAGTGATGCCAACTTGTCAAAAATCAGAAACAAAGGTATTAACAATTTACATTAGTAATTTTTTCATGCAATTTTATGAAAATTTGCTGCACGAAACTTTTTTTCTAATTGTAGCCAAGACTACCACCTAATGTCTCAACTTCTTGTAATTTGAAGACAGAGAGTTGAATTTGAATACCCGTTAGCTATAGCCACTAATTTTTTAACAATTTTTTTTCAAAACGAATTAAGCTGAATTTGTCTTGATTTGATTGCATGGCCATAGAAGAGAGTGATATATAAATAATGACGTAGCATGAATGTCTGAAGTATTTTTGGCAACTTTTTATACCCTTTACCAAAAAATGGTAAAAAGGGTATATATAGGTTTGTCATTCCGTTTATAATTTCTAGAATATTAATAAGTGAGTCATAAAGTATATATATTCTGGATCCTTATGCATAGGGAAGATGAATAAGCGATGTCCGTCTGTCTGTACGTGAAATCGGTTTTCCGAAGCTCCCAGAAAAGCTAGAGACTTCGTTCTTGAACTGGTGGGTCAGAAATAGTCTGAAAAAGATTGGTATTGAAAATCAGCAAAATCGAGCAGACGGTTTCAGAGCTGGGAAACTTAAACTTCATTTTGCCATACAAAATAACTACCGAAAAGTAGTTATTTTTTATTAAATAAACTCATTTTATACTTTAGTATGAATAAAATTAGTATTTCTAATTAAAAAAAAAATTAAAAAGACGTTTCCAGGGTTGGAAAACTTTAACTTTTTTTCTTATACAAAAGTAACTTACTAAAACAAATTTTTCCTTTTTTTTCTATAAATTAAGGATATCTTGTGTTCTTAAAAGAAAGAGATTAATGTAAGAAATCAGAAAAACAAAAAGGATGATTCCAGGGTTGGAAAACCTAAAATTTTTGTGAAGTATAAAATTAACTACCGTAAACTAATTTTTTATTTATTTTTATTAAATAAACTTATTTTATACTTCACCACGAATAAAATTGGTATTTCAAATAAAAAAAATTTTAAAAATTTAAAAAGACGTTTCCAGGGTTGGAAAACTTTAACTTTTTTTCTTATACAAAAGTAACTTACTAAAACAAATTTTTCCTTTTCTTTATAAATTAAACATATCTTATATTCTTAAAAGAAAAAGATTGATGTAAGAAATCAGAAAAATCAAAAAGGATGATTCCAGGGTTGGGAAACTTACCCTTTTTGTGATATAAAAAATCAACTACCGAAAATTAATTTTAATTTTTTTTTTAATAAATAAACTTATTTTATGCTATAGTACGAATAAAATTGGTATTTCAATTTTAAAAAATTTAAAACACGTTTCCAGGGTTGGAAAACTTTATTTTTTTTATACAAAAAGTAACTTACTAAAACAAATTTTTCCTTTTTTACTATAAGTTAAACACATCTTACATTCTTAAAAAAAAGATTTGTATAAGAAATCAGAAAAATCAAAAAGGAGGATTCCAGGGTTGGGAAACTTACACTCTTTGTGATATAAAAAATTAACTACCAAAAACTAATTTTTGTATTTTTTTTATTAAATAAATAAAAATAAAATTGGTATTTTAAATACAAAAAAGAGAATTAAAAAAATTAAAGACGATTCCAGGGTTGGAAAACTTTAACTTTTTTGTACAAAAATAACTTACTAAAACAAATTTTTCCTTTTTTACTATAAGTTAAGCACATCTTACATTCTTAAAAAAAAGATTGGTGTAAGAAATCAGAAAAATCAAAAAGGATGTTTCCAGGGATGGATATATAAAAGTAACTAAGTCTAATTAATGTTTATATTTTCCTTTATAAATTATATATATTTTGCGTTTTGGGAAGAACACTTTTGTGTAGAAAATTATAAAATTAAAAACGTCAGCTCCAGAGCTGGAAACTTTGAACTTTTTCTGGATATTAAAGTAAATAAATAAAACATTTTTTTTTTGAGTTTTCTTTTTTCACTTAACACACTTTCTATATTTTTTTTAGAACTACTAGATTGTTATAAAGAATCAGAAAAATCTAAAATGATGATTTTAGGGTTTGAAAATTATTTTTTTTGTGCATAAAAGTAACTAGGTCAAATTGTTTTTTTCTTTTTGTTTATGCTTTATGTATGTGCTTATGTATGTATCTCTATACTACATAAAAGCACTTTGGTGAAGGGTATATAAGATTCGGCACAGCCGAATATATCACTCTCACTTGTTTTAACTAATTTGATTCTCCAGGCTTCCTATTGCCAAATAAATAATAATAATTTAACTAATTTCATGAAAAAATGTTTAATGTAAATTTGGTGTAAGTAAAGTTTATTGTAATGACTTCCGATATACATATCGTCAACTTAAATGCATACGGACGTAACTACACAAAAATTCGAAATCGAGTTTTTGATTGACTGTGGTTCATTTTATCAAACTTTATTAAAGAAATTCAAAAGGACGTAATTGCAAATGCATCTATTTTTTATTGCAAAGAACGTAATTAACATAAAAGCTTAAATATATATAAAAAGGAAATAAATGGTTAAAAACACATAAGTATTGTAACCAAAAGAAAATTTCGAAGAAAATTAATTGTTAAGAAAACTTTATTATTATTGATTTTGAAACGTTTTTTGTTTCTCCTGTAAAAAATATAAAAGTGCAGTTACGTCCGTTTGCATTTAAGTTAACGATATGTATATGTAGTATAAATAGTAGTTTTATTAAAGAGCTTGTAATGTAAATGGAGATACATAATTTTTATATTTCGAAAATATTACAAGTCAATTTTTAAATTTTGTTCGAAAATATCAAAAATCAGTTAGAAGCAAAGGATAAGCATAGATTTATTTTTAGCATTCAAATATTAAAGAACCAGATGCATAACTAACACTGGAATCGTCCATACTCTTACATTGACTACTTTGAGCATATTTTAGAAATTTAAAGTTCATGTTGTAACCTTGCTCCTGTAGAACTTTGATTGCACTAAGCAAGACACCAATAGGATGACGACCACAAATTGTATTATTAAACTCGCGCAAATAAGAGGTAAAATCTTCAGGCTTCAAAGTTTCTATTATGTCCATCCCCTTAAATTAAGAATGAAAGCGAAAAGGAAATTACATATATGGAATATATTAATTAATTAAACATATTCATTCTTGTCACCTGTTTGTCCAATTTTTCAATGGATTTGTAGATTGGACCACACGATCTATCGTAATAGGTATAATTGAAACGATGACCCCAGTGACAGAAATCCGATGATATCACAAATAAATTTTGTGGATCCGTGAAGTAATTGGCTAACAAACGTCCATATAAATCTTCTTGATCTGGATTTAAGGAGCCTACCAGGATTGGAACAATTGTAAAATGATCCTTGAAGCTAACAAGTGATGAAAAACATCAAAAAGGATATAATAAATTTTTATTTTATTGTTATTAAATAAAAACATACTCTTCCATAACTTTGGCTATATAGGGTAAATGCATTTCAATGCTATGTTCATTTTCGTCCGTTTTCGCATCCATCCACGAAAAGTGTCCAGTCTTTTCTAGTTCAGCATTAACTAATAAAAATATATAAAAATTAATATCATAAGATATTAGTCTAAATCTACATGTTTACCTTCAATATCAATTTTAAGATCATAAAGTGGGGTTTTATATTTCTTAGCAATGGATAAAGCGCATCCTCTCAGACGAACATGATGCGAAGGTCCCAATATGAAAATCCTTTTGCTAAAAACAATATATTATTAGAGATTTTTACAATCATAAATACTCTACTCACACTACAACGGGACTAACTTGTCGATAAGCAAAAGCGCCACAAGCTCCACAATATGTATAGCCCGCATGACTAAAAACATATGTATTTATAAAAAATTTTATTAAATAAATATGTATGTAGCACATGGTATATAAAAAGGATACAACTTACGGGGCAATAATTGCTCTAGCTGGACCATGTGATAGGGTGGCAGCACCCAGCCAGTTGTCTAACTGGCGTGAAAGCTCTGCAGCTAAAAGTAAGAATTTAAATTTATTAATCCGAAATAATGAAAGTCGATTTTCGCATTTAGTTTCGGTAAATTGTGAAGTTTTTGGTTGAGATTTCTTAACTTCTTATGTTTGTGTAATTCTCAACAACATTTGGTAACTAAATTCAAAAATATTTTGGACTGAAGTCAATTGACGAGTTCCATAAGCGGGAACGAAATGCATATAGACAATTGCTTAACCATAAAATCAAGTAAAATTTTCAACAATTTTGGAAGTTTTTCTATAAAAATACGAAGCTTTTTAGTTTTTCTCAAGTCTACTCATGAGTTTATTAAGCAGAAACGAAATGCGTTTAGACGTTGCTTAATAACAATAAAGTTCAAACAATAATTCGCAACGATGCAAATAGCATTGACACTAAACGAGGGTTTTGTGTATAGAACACACTCGACTATTTCTATAGCAACTTTGATACAAACTGTTATAACTTTATTAATTATCACAATGTATAGCAACAAGCTTTTCCAATCAAACGATTATTTAGTATGTTTTTCAAAATTAATTTATTTTGAATTTGCCTTTAGTTTATTTTATACGTGAATATTGGAATGGAGCCTGTAGAAGATACTTCAAACGTTCTTTTAGAAACGATAAGAAAAGAAATGGTTTCAATTATCGAAGAAAGGTAAATACTAATTGGAATATTTCGTTGCCTAAAACGCAAAACGATCCAATATTTTTATAATTATAAAATTAAAACTTTTTTGAGTTTTCTGGCAAATGTTTTTTTTGAGCTGTGACGTTCTTTGAGTAAATGATCGATATGTACATATTTACATTCCAATTCGAAGTTATTTATTTTCTTGATCCCAGATTCTGGAGCTTTATATTTTTTTATCCCAAAGCTTTATATTACTTTAATATTGAATAGGTATGTATACTAAATGTGTGTTAAGAGTCCAACCTAAATTAGAGCTTTGCGTTAGCAGCAGGATACCTATTTTCAGTACATTTAAACGTATAAAATATTGTTTGAATGTGCATACCCTGCTGCTAACGCAACGCTTGACGCTCTAATTTGGGTTGGACTCTTAGATAGTGACTTTGGGAAACGATGTCATACATAAGTATGTACATACATACATAACTACATATCGACCGCTCCATTCTAAAACATACTAAGTCAAAAAAACTAGTTTTGAAATAAACGCCTTCAAAGTTTATTTTTGATATCTCGGGAATGTTATGTGATAGAAATTTTAGACTTTTTGTAATCATATAATAATTGCAATAGAATTTTTTTAGTTTATTTGAACTTTATAAAATTGTCGTAGATCACACTTATCAAACATTTGCTAAAAAAAGAGTAACCAACAAACACTAATGAAAAAAGTTTTGATCCGGACACTTGTTCATCATATTAAACAGTTTCGAACACAACTAATGCACAATGTCATAGAATCCAACAATATTGGCTACTCTTTAACTTGACAAACTTTTGTCTGAATTGAAAGATTTTTCATTAGCATTTAGTGGTTACGCTTTTTTGGGCAAATGTTTGACAAGGGTGACCGTAGCTTTATGGTGAGTATACACGATACTACAAATCGTACAAGTATGAAATTAGTAACGTGTATAATGCTGTCGTACTTATGAAGTATACTTTGTAGTACGAAAATCAAAAATTTTTGATTTTTGTGGGCGGAGCTTCGATAAGTACGATAATAAGTATTTTGTATCATGCTGTTGTACAGCAAAATTAGTTTTATGAGGAAATGATTTAGAAAACGCAGTGTTTCTGCAACTCAATTTTTAAATTAGGTTTATGTAGAGGATATTTTAATTGAAAAAAGAAAATAAAATATTATTTTAATCATTCTTTATAATATGTCCCTTTTCTTTTTGCATTATTTTTTTCATTCTTTTTCACTGCAGTTCACTTTTAATTAATAAATCTAACACATTATTCATTTTATCCGTGTGGGTATTGCCTTAAAAATTTTGTTTCAAATGAATTAGTATGATTTGTAGTAACGTGTATCTTAAAAAGCGTACTACAACTCATACTACGCCAAGTATGAAATTAAGTATCGTGTATACCCTGCATTAGAACCACAAATCTATTACCTAGTTCTCTAAGTGAGGTTCTTTCTCACCTACAATGGTCATCTAAGTACATATAGCATGTTTTAGTTTGGAGAGAAACTTAAATTAATTTTTTTCTACTTAATTTGAAACTAAATCATGCTAAGTGTACTTAAAACATTTAAAAAGGAAGGTTTTTTAAAATTGACAAATTATGCTAAGCACATTTTTGCTTAGCATAATTTTCAAAATCTTCTTAGTATGTTTTGGAATGGGACCGTCGATATGTAAAAATAAAGTATACATATATATGCAAGTTATTTAAAAAAAAAATATATATTATTTCTTTGAAAGATCGGAAAGCTCTGAAAATAATTTCGATAGAGAGAAAGAAAGAAAAGCTTCAAAATGTTGTATTCATTCAATCGAATCCTCTTCTGCTGATATTAGCGCTCGAAAGGGAAAAACTGCATCTGCACATGAATCCTTTTCAAAAGGCATTGATAACGATATACAGAAATTACAAAGCAACCTTGATGATACTTGCAAATTATTCCAAACAATAGGAGAACGTTTTGAAAGTATAAATTTTGGCTACTTAAAAAATCGCATAAAGGATTTACGTTTGAACGAACGAAATGCTGATTCGGTAAAGACAATTGTCAATGATTTGAAACATTCTTTTGATGAGAAATATATGGAGAATCGCCTCAATGAATTAACTGAAGGAGTAACAACGAAGTTTCGTGATCATCCTGGAGAATTTGGTGATATTCCAGAAATAAGCGAATTTTTTCGTACGTGTTCGAATTTGGAACATGGATTGGAAAAGTTAAGAAAGGAAAGAAATGACTGCATGAACTTGCAAAAACGAATAACACGGGCGGCCGAAGCTTCATATGAACGAATTAATGAGCTTCAGCAAAAACTAAAAAAAGATGATGACCAAGAGAAAATACATATTTAGTTAAGTATCGATTCGCATTGAGGCTGACTTCCAAAACCTTTTAATAAAAAGTTTGTATACATTTGCGCAACATTGTAGCCATGAGCATCAACTTTAAAATTCGATACGCTGATTGCGTTGTTTGCAGCGTTCTTAATATTAGTCGACGACGTTTTAAAATGTCAACTTTTTGCACCAAGGCGTTATGAAGGTTCAGTTTTGTTCGAAGGTTCAGGTAATTGACGTTTTGGAAGACGGCCTAACTTACATACACATATGTATGTATGATCACATAAGATTCTAATATGAGTTTTCACATACATAAATATATTTTTGGCACACTAACATAAATTAATATCTTCATTAAAAGAGCTATTAGACAGGCATACTTGTCTGCAGAAATGTACGATGGCATACCAAATCTCACTGTCTAATAGCATGTTTGTCGAGTACGTTAGACATGTATGTTGGTTTTCAAAAATTTTTGATTTTCTGATGTCTGTCGCATACCAACATACTCGTGTAATAGCGTGTCCGTCATACTTTCATATAAAAATTCAGTTCGCTTGTTGACGCTGCTGAGTGCGTATCGGAAATTTGTGAAAAAAATTTCTTGCTAATGTTATTTTCTGGGAGGAGTTCATTGAGGAATATAAAAGCTTGCCAAAATTGTGGTAAATAAAAATTACTAAAAATAAAATATAAAAATTATTTTAAAAAATTGAAAAATAATGGATATAATAAATTAAAAGTACTGAAGTATGCCGTCAGCGTTCGACAGTGTAATAGCAAATCCAAAAGTATGCCATCGTACATGTCTGCAGACAAGTATGTGTGTCTAATAGCCCTTTAACGTTTTTCTGAATTTACATTATGAAATTATAAAATCAGTTGTGAATCAAAACACAAAAATATCAATAAACACCAACAATTATATTTTAATTTGGCTGACTAACAATAAAATGGAATAAACTTACAATTACAAATTGTTGAATATTTAAGTCCTTATGGTTCCCAACCAGAACAAAAGTCATATAAAAACAAGAAGCTAAAGAAAAAGACCAAACATCCAAATACTGTCAACAGACTAATAAACGGTCCTGTTCTGTAAACCGAATCCGAGTAAATTTCTCGTTTTCAAAAAATTAATAATGGTCCTGCGGATGTGTTTAAAATCATACACGATAATTTTCTTTCAGATATAATATTTGAGATTTTATATAATAAAAAAACTGAAAAAATCTAAAAAAATATTTCTACTGTCGGAGTTAGGTTTCTAAAATTGTGCGATTTCAAATCGATCGGTTTGCAGAACGGGGCTGAAAGTATCATGTAAAAACTGATACATATATCGCACTTGATTAAGGTGAGGTTATTAACTCAAAATTTTTAAAATTTCACTTTTTGCAAGAAAGCAACTTAACAACATCAATATCTACCTACTGTAAAAATTTCAACGTATTCCGATTAATTATGTCTTATTACTATTATTAATAAAAAAGTGGTCATAGAAATGTATTATTTTGATTTGAGCATTTATTAAAGTTAATGTAACCACAAAGAGTTTTTCATCTCTACTGAAAATTTTAAAATTTTGAGTATACCCTCTTGTTGGTTGAGTGCGATATAAAGTTATAAGAGTATAATTAATTTGAAAAAAAATGAAAGGTGTGATGTGTTTGCTATAGTCGTTTTGTCAATCATTTTAAATTTTAATAGTTTTTGCAATAATTTCCCTATTATATTGTACATATTTTACAAGTCGGCTTAGAAATTATACATAAAATCGATCCGATATAGAAACATTTTAAGAGCTAAGAGATCCTAACAATAAAATATTTCCCAAACGAACAATATGACCCAAGTTAGAGATAACACCTGCATAAGAACCAGTGCGTTATACAATTTGCGGTATTAATATTGTATACGAAAGACTCAATTTAATGCGAAAAGGTAAAAATATACTCGTAGAGTAAAATCGGCGAAGTAAACCCGAAATATTGCAACTGATATGTTCAATGAAAGACTTGCAACCAAGTATACCAAGATGATTCGATAAAATCGATTACATAAAAAACGAAAAGAAACCGACCCAAAACAGAGCTCTGACGAATAATGCGCTATTTTCTTCCTCCAAACATACACCATGTTCATAACTAGGTATAAACTTAATTTTATCCATGGGTGATATTCGCAAAATGTGATTTTGTAATTCTACTGTTGAATAATATTATACAATGTATGTATAATATACATATACATATGAACATTTGTATGTAATAAGAGAACAAAGTATTTTGGGTTTATCATAAGGAATTAGATAAAATTGAGAATATGCCTATTATTTTTTCCTTCTATTCTGTTACTCCCGCTATAGGAATACGCCTATTAGAAACCGAAATTACGATTAGTGGTATATAACGTTATACTACACATACACATACATATCGTTGGTCACAAGTAGAAAGGCCATAACTCAAATAAGAGCAACTTTACAGAAGAAGGTAACAACATAATAATAAACAGTACAACTGATTCGTAAAACTGCTTGTAAAAGCGTTATTTTTACACTATTGCAATAAATTTCTTTGACGAGGCGTATTTGTGTGAAATGTATTGGAATCACTGAAAGACTAAATTTCGGGAAAATTCGATTTAGGGCCTTTCAACTTGTGATCATCGATGTAATATGTATATCACAAGGCGAATTGACAATTGATATGAATTCGCCATGATATATCATATGATTGTCATCGTCCATGTTTAATGTCGTTTTTGGGATTTTTATATTTTAATATGAAATGTTTTCTTCCAATAAAATGTGATAGATCATTTATATGACTTGTTACAAGGCACATTAATATTATGAAATTAATTACAAAATATATTTGTGTATCAACTTACATATGTATGTGCACATATTTGGATGTGTGTACTATATGCGTATGTATTATTTCTTCATTTTTAATTTGGAATTTGTTCTACTTTTTTACTCAGTTTACTGACCTGAATCTGCATACCAACTTCCTGCGTGGGATGCTTTTCTACTTGACATCGTTTTAATGCTTTTTATTTAATTCTTTAATATATTATTTATTGTAAAAACTTTTGTAGATTAGTATAATATACAATATATTTTCTTCTCATGCACTTTTTCTATTTCGTAAAATAATGACGTCCTTTTTTTATTACATTCTGCATCAGTCAATTGTGGTAAAATTAATAAGAAAGGAAAAGAGAATGAAAACAAAAAAGAGAATGATTACATTAGCAAAAAAGCTACCAGATTGTGTTCATAATTAAGTAGCAGGAGATTCCACTGGATTCCACTACTTAAAATCTTTATTGTTCAAAAGAGAAATAAGTTATTGTTGTATGCTGAGCCCATGTTTAGGTAAGTTAAAAAGGTAGTATCAAGCAATAACTCTTCCACTTTGAGGCCTTAGTGGACCTTTACATTTGATCTACATATAATATAATCGTTCTTTTCATCGCGAATTATTCGAAAAATTCAAGAACGTTTTGGAATGTTTTTTTTAGCACTAAAATATAATATACATTATTTTTAGGTAATTTTAATTATAATTGTTCGAATTTGGTTTGTTTCTATATTTACGATTTGATCAGGCTAAATTTCGTATCGCTTTGTAAGCCAAATTACATGTGATAATTATTAATGAACATATAACACCATAGTTGTAAATATTCTGACAAACACTCAAAGGTGTCAAAGTAACCTTTGCGTGTGCAGAAGTGAATCAAAGTTTGAACAAAATTACAATCCGGTACCGGTTACATACATATGAATATTATATGTGACGCGCAAAATAGAAAGGGACCTAAGGGTAAAAACCTGTTTTGTTCAGGAGAGCCATTTTAAAGATTTAAATACGTGTATCTTTGGTGTAGCATCACTGAATAAAACGCGCATATCTCTGGGAGGGAACACTTTTGGGGCACGGGATCGGTCTCATTCGATGCTCAGATGTCCACATCAAAAAAAAAAAAGGAAAATTGATTTTTTTTACCCTCAGGTCCCTTTCTCTATGCGCTATCACATATGTAGACTACTTGCTTTTAAATACAACCATGTATCATTCATTCGCTACTTTTAATGATTATTTTCTTATATTGTACATCAGGAACGGCATTGAGTTTAAAATTATACCAACAACTTTCAAAAATGGTACTTTTTTAACCTTAATTGACTAAAAGATTTTGTTTAGCTAAAATTACATATTTTTATTTGTTTTTATTAAAATAATCGGCTTTGTTCTGGCTAGCGAATCATTTTCACAAATTTGCTTGTAAGTTGGGATGTTATAGCATATGGTTACACCTGTTTAAATTGAAATTTAAAATATATATATAAGTTGAGGAGCTGGCGAACAAAAGTAGACATGTCCCTATTAAAGGCCAGGATACACTATCATACAAAGTCGTGCGATCTACGAAAAAGTACAACGCTGGTATGATGGAGTTTATGAAAATTTTCAAAAGACAATAACAATTCATCACACCAGGGTTGTATATTTTCGTAGATCGCACGACTTTGTATGATAGTGTATCACGGCCTTAAATGATATCTTTTTATTTTTTTTCGGACTCTGCAAGTACACATCTATGAAGTCATGAATTATTTCCATTCAAAACCAGTTCGATCCTATCTTAAAAAAATAAATAAAACTCTCGTTTATTTGCTAGTCTCCATCTAGGTAGTTCACTAATTTGCCTGTCCTGTAAAAATAGTTAACGCGCTCCTCAGTTAATATCATGTGCTGTAGCATCCGAATTCAGAAGAAAAATATTTTGAAAAAGGACGAGTTCACATTTTTTTATTTTCTCATTGCGTTTTGCTTTCACAAGACTGTTTGTTTTCAAGTGAAAATAATATGACGTTGGTCTCAAGTAGAAAGGCCATAACTCAAATTATTGTAACTTTACAGCAGAAGTTAAAAACATAATAATGCACAGTAAAACTGAATGTAGAACTGCTTTATTCAACTGCTTGTAAAAACGTTAATTTTTAAACTATTGCAATAAATTTTTGTGACGAGATGTATTTGTGTCAAATCTATTAGAATCGGTGAAAACCTCAATTTCGTAAAAAAATACGAGTTAGGGCCTTTCTACTTAAGACCATCGATGAGTTTCATGGTTCAAAATTGATAATTGACATATGCAGTCCTTTGGAGGGAAATGCTGAATGAAACTGGGGAGATTCCATATATGTACTAAATAAGTCAATGATGTACCACTGTACTTTCCAAGTTTTAATAGTCTAAAAAAGGTACAATTATACCAACTTTACCATCCCTGTTGTGCATTCGTTGGTCATATTCTATTAGTTTGGTTGTTGTTAGTTGCTTCTTGTTCACTGCTGTAATGAGACATTATAGTTTCATGGTGTAACCACACTTAACTGACTTAACTAATACATTAAGAGTCTATCAAACGGGAAATAACTGATAAAAAATATTCACGGTAAATTATTCTGCTTTAATTTTTGGGCAATTTGAAAGGAAAATATAGTGGTCAAGAAGTGAAAAAATTGTGGGTGAAATAATCACTCGTTAATGATGGAAACGAATTGAGAAAAAATTGAGAAACAGTACTCGTCAGGAAATATTGAAAGTGGCGAATTGGTTGCAATCGGCGTCATTAATGTACTAAAACAGAAAAAATTGCCGTGTGCTCGTTGATTTCTTTTCACATTTTCCGCCATTTTGAAAAGTACGAGTGTAAAGTTGGAATTTTTATGGACGCGTTGCTTAAAAAAAATTGATAAATCGTAGAAATCTATAACTAAATGTGTTTTTAAGCGTTGAAATTGTTCAATAAACTTGTATGGTGTACGAGATATAGTGAATTACTTGTGTTTTAATTGAAAATTATACTTTTTTTTTGTTAATTTATTGACAAACAGCATTGTTTATTGGTTAAAGGGAACGCCGCGCGACGAAAAAGAATCTTAAGAGACCAACCACATTTTAAAACATTAGGAAAAGTGAACAAATTGTAAAATACAAAATATATACAATTCCGAAATATATACATATAATCTGCAATATTAATTTTGATTATACAGATTTTTTTACAGATAAATATGTACACACATTTATGTGTGAATGTATGTGGTGGTGAGTGATGAATATGAAAGTGAAGTATAGCATTTTTGCAAAGAAATATGACAATTTCATGCATGAATTTAAAAAATTAAATCTCTTGAATATAGGGGATATATACTTGAAAATCATATACATATGTATCTTATACATCGTTTTTGTGCATTTATTTTCACAATTTTTTTGTTTTTTAGTCAATTCGCCGCATATTACTCGTTACGAAAAATTGCAAACATCGTTTATATTTAGTACTGAATAAAAAATGTATAATGTAAAATCGGCATAAAAATTAATGTAAATAAAAGCGTTTGACAATCTGCTGTATAGAAATTGAAACGATATGGGAACAAAAAGCGGTATTAAAATACATTACTATCGATATTAAAATATATGTGTTTCTGATAAATTTAAAATTAATATCAAATGCTAACGTTTTAGTTAGTAAAATCATAGAGATATTGCCTTTATTTATATTTTAGAACGGAAGAAAATATCCTATTTTAATATTGCTTCCTTCATAAAATCTCAAAAACTAGCAACAAAATCTCTGTTAGCATTAAATTCTATCTGAATATAATGTAACTTTCTGTAATTCGAATATATGTATGTACATACTATGCTGAGTAAATAATTTTTGTGTGTTGTAGAAAAGATAAGTACATTGCGCGGTGTTTTAATATCTTGTGTAATAACTTCCCTGTTTTTCCATTGAATTGCTTATTTTTTTTTTTTTTTTTTTTTTTTTTTTTTTTTTTTTTTTTTTTTTTGGTATCTTTATTATATAATAAAAGCACATGTTTTTGAATTATTCACAATTCAAATTTATATTACAAGAAACTTTGCTACATGTGTATTCTGGTGATCAAATTGTTTCTGCTGCAAAGTACGCATATTTATTTACTTTTTTATTATTGCTTTCAACCTTTAGTTTAATTTCTGTGACTGGGTGTGTAATATTTAGTAATATACAGCTAAGGACTAAACTATCCATACATCCATAATTGTTTGAAGTTTGACGACAGCTGTTGAAAATATTTAAAAATGAATTATGCCAATATTTAGGATGCTAATGTAGCTTTTTATACGAAAAAATTAAAAAGGCATTTATTATTATCAAGGCTCTGTCTTTCAAGCAATTAAAAATTGATTTTAAACGCTAACAAATGCATCTGATAATTAAAAATATGTGTAAAAATATATATGTATTTATTACCTACGAAATTAACACCAAACTAAAATATGGAAATATTTTAAAATTTAATTAAGCTTTAAAATAAAAACAACATAAATAAAACAAACAACAATTAATGTAATGAATCCTTAAAAACTATTTCAAACAAAAATCAAAATTCTTCACACAACAAATGCATTCTACTGCTGCTGTTTACATATACACTGGTACAACAAATAAATTTTCTTTATATTCTCAAAAGTAAACATATAAAGCTATAACATATATGGAAAAACTGGGTTAAAACTAATCTAATTAAATTGTTTAAATTTGTTTATTTCTTCTTCGACCTTTATTGTAAATTCTTGAAGTAGTGTAATCAGTTTCGCTTACAAAAGTATAGGCTGACATGCGCAGATTGTATCACTTGAACCTACATATACACTCCGTTAACATAGGATAGCCTCACTTGAAATTTTAGAGAATAGTAGACATTTTCACGATTCCTTAAAAAAATAGCAAATATGTTTTTAAGTCATTCTCAAGAGGATACTCTGTTGCTTTATTGACAAAAATTCCAAATGGGTCAGTAAACATTAAGTGGACTTTCATAATAGTTTTCTTAAACAGCATGAGAAATTTTAATATTTCTGTGTTAACATAGATTAGCCTCAGTGATGAATTTTCAATTGATCTTTGATGTTTATGCCAAAATACCTTTAAGTGCAATATAAAATCGTTTTATTTGCACAAAAAAAAAGTATTAGGAAAAAGCCGTCGCTTAGTTCCACGGAAATCGCAAAACTTGAGACGTATCACGATCTAGGGCCTTCTAACCGCGCTATTGGCGGAAAACTTCGTCGCAGCCCAAAAGTTATAAGCAATTACATGAAGATTACATCAAAGTATTCCAAATGGTACAAAGGAAAAACTTACAAGAAGTTTTCACCTCGATATAGACGCAAAATTCTCTAAATGGTTTCGAATTCATCTGTGAGTTTAAGTAGAATTAGAGCTGCAGTCGGAGTTAGCGTCAGTAAAATAACTATTCATAATGTTATACAAACCACGGAGTACTTGAAGCATCTAAATCATCAAATAAAGCCACAATTGTAAGACGTACATTAGCAACACAGACTAAAGTTTGGGAAAGACCACATGGCGTAGATGGTGCATCAAGGTCATCAAACGAACGATTGGAAAAAAGTAGTTTTTTCTGAAGAAAAGTGCTTTAATATCGCTATTCCAGATGGGTATAGTTATTATTTCTATGATATCAGGAAGGAGGAAGGCTTTTCGTCTGAAGAAATTACTTTTTCCTATCGTTCGTTTGATGACCTTGATGCACCATCTACGTCATGTGGTCTTTCCCAAACTTTAGTCTGTGTTGCTTATGTTCGTCTTACAATTGTGTCTTTTTTTGATGATTTAGATGCTTCAAGTACTCAGTGGATTGTATAACATTATTAATAGTTATTTTACTGACGCTAACTCCGACTGCAGCTCTAATTCTACTTAAACTCACAGATGAATTCGAAACCATTTAGAGAATTTTGCGTCTATATCGAGGTGAAAACTTCTTGTAAGTTTATCCTTTGTACCATTTGGAATACTCTGATGTATTCTTCATGTAATTGCTTATAACTTTTGGGCTGCGACGAAGTTTTCCGCCAATAGCGCGGTTAGAAAGCCCTAGATCGTGATACGTCTCAAGTTTTGCGATTTCCGTGGAACTAAGCGACGGCTTTTTCCTAATACTTTTTTTTGTGCAACTAAAACGTTTTTCTATTGCACTTAAAGGTATTTTGGCATAAACATCATAGATCAATTGAAAATTCATCACTGAGGATAATCTATGTTAACACTGAAATATTAAAATTTCTCATGCTGTTTACGAAAACTATTATGAAAGTCCACTTAATGTTTACTGACCCATTTGGAATTTTTGTCAATAAAGCAACAGAGTATCCTCTTAAGGATGACTTAAAAACATATTTGCTATTTTTTTAAGGAATCGCGAAAATGTCTACTATTCTCTAAAATTTCAAGTGAGGCTATCCTATGTAAACGAGTGTATTTGCATATTAGAAAATATGTGGCGCATGCACTGCTCATGTCACGAGTTAACTATTGCATTGAAGTTTACTCGTGCTGCAACTTGAGGAACAGAAATAAAATCAAATTTATTGTGAACAAAATCATTAGATTTGTTTAGGGTCTTAGATAAGGGGTTCAGGTTTCTAACCACTAAAAACTTTTTTTAAATCTTACCTTTGACGATTAAAATGATCAAGTCACAAAGTCCGTTACATATTGTTCAGATGATATCTTTCACCAGATAGCTTAGAAATCGGCAAATAATCGATCGTGTTGGTAATTCTGTTTACGAGCACTCATTTGTTGTTCGAGCTGATCGTTTATGGAACATATAGCCTCGAGAATTGCATACTTTTGCGTTGCCTCTGACTACTTTCAAAAGGACATTACTAGATATTTTTATGAATATCTAATTGAGCAGCTAATTATTTGGGTCTTATATAGGTTAGGTTACGATTCCTTTCTGTTGCCCAAAATGTAATATTTACCCTCTCATTTGCAGCCAGAGTGACCCTATTATCCATCTCTAAGCCAGCAATGGCCCTATGCTCGTTGTAGGAGTTAAAAGGAACAAATATATATGTGACGCGCAAAATAGAAAGGGACCTAAGGGTAAAAACCGGTAGAGCCATTTTAAAGATTTAAATACGTGTATCTTTGGTGTACCATCACATCATAAAACGCGCATATCTCTGGGAGGGAACACTTTTGGGGCATGGGATCGGTCTCATTCGATGCTCAGATGTTGTCCACATCAAAAAAAAAAAAGATTTTTTTTTTTGCCCTTAGGTCCCTTTCTCTATGCGCTGTCACATATACGTATATAAGCCACCCAATTTCCACGATGAAGCCTCTGATGTCCTCTAGTTTTCACTTGCCGACATAAGTAATGCTTTCATGGAAACGTCTGCTCAGCCATCTAAGCCACCGAATTCCCATGGGTCTTCCATAAGTTTTTAATAATTTTGACTTTCTTAGTTCTGTGGGAGTTGTTGGATGTTAGGATCTTTAAGAATATTGTATTGTTTTTAATTTTTTGATTGTTAATTAAATGGGGTAGTTAATTAATTATTCTCATAGAATATGTATTTAATTAGTACTTGTAATATATTTTTATTGGCCTTGAGGCCATATGTATTACATCAATTGAATGAATAAATATAATAAAATATTTGAATACATATAAAAGTATCCTATTCATTCTTTACAGGATTTAATTATGATTTTTTTAATTTTATTTCGAAATATGCATTAAAAATGGTTACAACTGCAAAAATATGCATTTATTGCTACAACCAATTTATTGGCAAAATATGTAAAATATGCAGTACCACCAATTTACGGCCCTATGTATAATCAAAGAATGGCATAAAGTTAGCATAATTGGCAAAGTTGAACATGGTCTTAAAGTATTTTGCCATACAATTTCAAATTAAAAATTATCCTAGCATGTAAGTAATCTTGTGTTAAAAGTAAATTATGCGTCGATTTTAATGTCAAATTGTATAGAGGAACTCGTAAACACGTAGTTCAATTTTGTCACTTATGCTAAATTCATGCCAATTTTTGATTATACATAACGCGCAAAAAGCGAGCTATGGACCTCTACCTTTAGTTTACAAGCTAGTTGTAAATGAGTTATCAAAAAGTCACCCATATTTTGAGTTAGCTAATAAAAATCCGACTGTCAATACATACATATTAGACGAATACGAATAATTTTCCAAAAAAAAAAAAAAAAAAAAAAAATTAGGTCAATAAATGCATAAGTCCGAAATGAAATTTAAATAAATGACTAAAAATATTAATTTTTACGAATCCATTAAATTTTTTACAGAAATTTGTGCTTTGTATCATTTTTAAATATTATTTAATTACGATCATTAAAATTTTGGGTAGTTTTTATTAACTTAAAAGTACGGAAACAGCATTTTGAAGTTCTTTTTCATAACAATTTTTTAATATTTCATATTGCAGGGGTAAATATAATTTATATAATGTCTATAAGTTCCATATATAATATTCGTATTCGCGAATATCGTTTCAAATATTCGTATTCGTATTCGCGAATATCAAAAATTTACATTCGTTACATCACTAATACATACATATCGCACATTTACTTCAAGAGTGGCATAACTCAAAAAATGAGTTTTTTGAGTTAATAATGCAGAAAGATGCTGCATTTCGTATTTTATCTTGTGTAAAAATTTCATATAAATAGCTTGTACCATCACCTCCTGATAGAAGAATTTTTTTTAATTTGTCCATTGAGTTGTATGCAAATTGAAAACTTAAAACGCGTTTTCTGCAAAACTGGTTTTTTGAGTTGTGCCACTATTGAAGTAAATGTGCGATATGTCCGATTATTAAATGAAGTTTTTTCGTTTATACCAGGGTTTGAATTGCTGACTTCAAAATAGCATCAGCACACAAATTTTGCTATGCTTCGGCTTCTGCTAATCACATTGTATAAGCAGCAGCAATCAGCATCAGCACTCAATGTAAAAAAAAAACTATTTGCTAAATGCTGTGCTGTGAAATGTTTGAAGCACAAGCAATCAGCAAAATGAAATTACTGAAAGAAATTGCTTATGCTTACAGCAGCAATAGTATTTTTTTTGAAAATGTGCTGATGCTGACCATCAGCAATTTTGTTTTTTCGTTTTTTTGCTGATGCTTCGGTGCTTTGCTGTGAAGGTTTGCCAGCATCAGTAATAGTAAATTTTAAAAACTACTGTTTTTGCTGACTTCAGCATTGCTTCAAGATGCTTAGGCATTACTAAAAAATTTATATTGTGTACAATTGTTGTGTGTACTTTGTTGGTATAAATTACCTTCTTACTTTTCAAAACAGGGTAGCATCGTCAGATGCATGTTTCTTATAGGAACTGTCAAACGCCATACAAAACTGAATATTCGAAAGGTGTTTATGGATACCCAAATAAAAGCATGCTTTTAGGCTTGTACCCACACAATCCAAATTTGACATTTAGATTGGTATAATGATATTAGTCACCTGGTGTAGTGCTGCCACCTGATAAATGCACCTTGATTCGGCCGTTGCTAGATATTCGTATTCGTTAAAAAATATATATAAAGAAATTCATAAATCTAAAACGAAATTTAAATGAATGGCACACAAATATTAGTTTGTAATAATTAAAAAAAAATTACTTTTTATTTTTAGCTAATTTTAATTATTATTCGAACTCCATTTGTTTCTATATTTGTGATTTGAACGGGCTAAAGTTCGTATCGCTTTTTAAGCCAAATTACATGTGATAATTATTATTGAACAAATTGACTCCGTTTGGCCATCTTCAAATCAATCTAAAATGTGCGTGAAACAAAAAAATTATATCTTGGATCTTGGTTGCCATGGTGAATTATATTTCATTTTCTAAAAGAGAACATTTTTAACCCGCTTTACAGATTGTTGGGATATCAAATGAGTCAAAATGATGTCAATTACGAAAGATATACAATTTTCCTTTTCTTAATTTTTGTCCCTTCTACAACATTACATTTTCAATACATATTTGTCTTAAAATTAGAGGGGCACACAATCTAGTTCCTAAACACATTTCACTGTTGTTTTCATAATATTTTTTTAAGTTCTGTTGCATAAAAAATTGAAATAACAATTAAAATAAAATTATGAAAATACGTCTATTTATGCAAGTTTCCATTAACACTAGATGTTTTGGTTTTGATACATCGAATAAATGCCGATGTATCGTATCATACGATGTTAATCGATACATCGATGTTTTTATTCGATGTATCGGAAAGAAGACTGTATATATTGATGCTTGCAACTCATTTAATGTAGTGATAAAAAAACCCCTCCTAGAATGACTTTTAAAACGTTTTTTATTGTGAAAAATTTGTCAAAATTTTCTTGGTATTGGTAATAATCAGCAATGTAAGTTCCTTTTCCATATTTGATGTAAAGATCAATAATATATATGGCTTAAAATTAGTGTTACAGAAGGTTTTATACACCCAGTGAAATTTATATCACCGCATTGTAAAGTTCCAAGTAGAGCTACTGTGACTCGTTGGGTTGATAAAAAATATGAAGTTTTGTCAGGAACATTGAAAACTAAATTACACACAATGGAAAATATTACTTTCAAAACTGACATTTGGTCCGATTTGCAAAGCAATAGAACTGGCATTTGAAAAAAGAAGTACATACCGTGCTTTGCACACATGCTTTTCTTAATTCTTATGAAATTTTAAAATAGACTTATTTATTTAATAAATTTAAAACTTAATAATTTGATATTGTCATGTACATATATAGAAGAATATATTTTTTGAAAGGACACTTCCCAGCAAAAAAATTTGAAGATTTTGTAATGGGTAGTACTCTTTTAATGGCTTGCAAAGTAATGAGTGGTACTTATTTAATTATTTTATGTGTATAATAATGACTGTCTTGTAATGAATAAAATAACAACTTATTTATATCATTACATGAAGGTACTTATTGTAGTACTTCCTAGTTAATCCTGCAATCTATCTAAAAAATATTTATTCATCGTGAAAGTGAGCTTCGAAAACAATAAAATAACTTTGGTTTACTACAATATTTATTACAGTCTAAGTATTTTCGCATATTCTTCAATATACGTATTCATATACTTGCTTTGTAAAATTATGATTTTTAACAATCCCAAAAAAGGTTCAAATTTTATAATTATGTTACAAAATTATATTTGTTTATAATTTTTGGCTATTTTATTAAATTTTGCATTTTTGTGAGCATAAAATAACCCATTATATTTTGAATACTTTTAGGCAATCAGTAATCTATTAACTTTTGGATATTTGTAGGCAAAAAGTATAGGGTACCGCATACTTTTTGAACTTCTCATACAAAAATAATGGCTTATTCAGCCAAATTGTAAGTACTCACGACTGGAGAGTACATACATTTTTTTGCATTCTAGTAGGCAAACTTTTTTGCTGGATTTTTTGTCTATGAGAATTGCAAGAAACCTTTTCCTAAACTTCTGCAAATACCATTTCCTTCTATGTATTTGGTGGATTTAATGTTAATATATTCTGCAGTTTAATATAAAAAGAAGTTTTTATGTACATACTTATATTAAGAATATTTAAAAATGTAAATGGATAAAAATGAGGAATTCAGAACCAAGTATTTTCAGTTTGACTACAATTTATTTAATTTATTATAAAAACTTTGTATAATTTTCAAATGTTATTTAAATTTTTGGATAGTTTTCATAAACTTTAATGTACGCGGACAGAATTATGAAGTTCTTTTCCATACACATTTTTTTTATTTAATTTTGCAGAATAAAATAGACCTTCAATTAAATGTCCATAAATTTCACATACAATATATATTCGTATTCGCGAATATCGTTTTAAATATTCGTATTCGCGGATATCGTTTTAAAAATTCGAATTCAACTTCTCGAATATCAAAAGTTGACATTCGGCAGATGTATGTAGTATACATAGTCACTCGTACATAATATATGTAGGCAACACGTATGATCAATTAACTAAAGAAATGAGAAAAACATACGTATTTTTGTACAAAATTAGTAATTTTTTTCTGTTACGTAACATTTTCACTTTTTTAACTGGCGGCCATTTTGTCAGCTGTCAAGTGATTAATATTTAGTTTGGTTTGCCATTTCATCGTGAACAGGTTGACAAAAGAACAACGCTTGCAAATCGTGCAAATTTATTTCGAAAATAATGGTTCAGTTCGCGAAGTTTACCGCAAGCTCCGTCCATTTTATGGTCGACATAATCGTCCATCAGAGCAATTAATTCGGTTAACCATGGATCGTTTTCGCACTACGTTTACTCTATGTGATAATACGCATCCGCAGAGACGTCGAACAGTGCGCACCGAAGAAACAATTGCCGCTGTAGAGCAAAGTGATGAAGAGGACCCGAATGAATCGATTCGCCACCGTGCACAGCAATTGGAGCCGACTAACCGACTATTTTGTTCCCGAATTGGATGGCATGAATGTGGATGAGTTGTGGTTCCAACAAGACGGCGCTACATGCCACACAGCGCACGTCACAATCGATTTATTGAAGGAAACATTCGATGAGCGCATAATTTCGCGGAATGGGCCTGTCAATTGGCCACCAAGATCGTGTGATTTGACACCATTGGATTATTTTCTTTGGGGATATGTGAAGTCGCTCGTCTACGCCAATAAACCAGAAACGTTAGGGGACTTGGAAGCTAACATTCGTGGCGTTATTGCCAACATACGGCCCCATATGCTCGAAAAAGTGGTTGAAAATTGGACCTGTAGAATTGGCTTTATTCGAGCCAGCCGCGGCGGCCACATGCCCGAAATCATATTTAAACATTAATGGCATAAAATTATCCTTCCAATAAAGCCAAATTGATAGACATTAAAACGATTTTCTTGTGTTTTATTTCAATTCGAAGTTCTATACCTCTGAAAAAACACCCTATACATATTAGTGATGCACGCCAAATTCGGGCGAATACGAATATTTTTCCAAAAAAAATTAAAATAAAAAATTTGAATAAAAATTAAAATAAATGACTAAAAAATATTTTTTTGTAATAAATAATTTAAAAAAATTGTTTCAATTCAATTGTTGTACCCAACTTAAAAAAAAATAAAACAAACAATTAACGTACTTTTGTAGATATTTGTCCGAAAATTATCTCTCCATATTAAAGTATTATAAAGTATTCTTTAAATATATTGAAATGGCCAACGCTTTATTAGTTCCTAGATAACTGCTGTTTTATAAAAATATTTTCTTTAGTTTGGTTAAATAAAAAATTAAAATAATATCCCTTTGAAAATACGTCTATGTATGAAAGTTTCCATTAATATATCTGTCAAAACTTATATGATGTAGCCTCAAGTGGGCCAACAACAATTTTAAAACTTATAATTTTATATTGTGATAATCCATGTAAGAATATATTTTTTGTCCATGAGAATTCTAAGAAATATTTTCATAAGCTTCTCGAAGACAATTTCCTTCTATGTATGTATTTGTTACCTTTATTCATAATAAATGTTGTAGTTTCATATGGAAATACATAAGTTATTTTATGTGTATTAAAAATATTTAAAAATATAGAGGGAAATAGAGATGAAGAAATGAAAACCATTTAATCAGTTTGAATAAAATTTGTGTCAAGATTGTTTGGCATAAAGTGACTTTTCTGAAAAAAAAAAATTAAAAATGTCGTACTGTGTACGAGTTCATAAAATTTTTTTATAGAAATTTGTTCTTTGTATAATTTTCAAATGCTATTTACTTACGATCATTAAAATTTTGGGTAGTTTATATTAACTTAAAAGTACAGTAGTTTGAAGTTCTTTCTCATAACAATCTTTTTATATTTCATTTTGCAGGTGTAAATAGAACCTCAATTTTATGTCTATAAATATCACATATATAATTCGTATTCGCGAATATCGTTTCAAATATCTCGAAATCATAATTTGACATTCGTTACATCACTAGTACATATATACATACATATGTATATGCATATACATATACTCTGGATCAGATGATTAGAACTACTTAAATTTCGGTTTTAAGTGTTCAATAAGTGTTGTCCCAAGTATCATAATAAAACCAAAATACAGCGGTATTTTTTTTTATTTAGAAGTATTAATAATACTTTGACAAAACCAAAATAATTAAATATTTACATTATATAAAACAAAATTTACACATTTCTTTCTGAATATACTGTCATTTCTTTCATTTTTCATATTATTTGGCAATTCATTAAATAATTTCAATCCTTTGTAGAATAGAGATCGTTGCATTTGTATTGATGTTACCCTTTCAATTCGAAAATCATTAGCATTTCTAAGTTCATATGGTTGACATTCTCCTTCATATTTTATCTGCTCGCATAAATATTCTGGTGCATTTCCATTTTTCATTTTTCTAATAAATTGGATTGTGTTGAATTGTAATCTTTGTTTAATATTCAACCATTTGAGATTTTCCAGCATATTTCGTATGTGAGTGTATCGGTCACACTTTAATATTATTCTCATTGCCCTGTTTTGCAGTCTTTCAAGTTGCGTTGAGTTGCAGCACGTATATAAAATAGTTGGACCGTATTCAAAATGGGGTTTAAAAATTGTGTTATAAACATTTATTGCAGTTGATTGTGATATTTTATTTCGTATTCTTTGAAGGAAGCCTATTTTTTTAGAATTTTTTTTACATGTGTAGTTTATGTGTTCATTAAATTTTAGTTTTTTATCTATAATAAAGCCAAGATATTTTATTTGCTCTACTTTTTCAATCACCGTATTGTTAATTTCGAAATTGTCATTTTTGTTCATATTTATTTCTAGTATTTTAGTTTTTGTTTCATTAAGTTTCAGTTTATTCATTTTTAACCAATTATTTATTTTGTTTATATCGTGATTTGTGTTTGATTTGTGTAAAAATACTTTCTACTAAGGAAACTCGAACTACGAGTGGGTTTTGATTGCCTAAAATTTTGTGAATTTATTTTTAATTATTATTTATTTAAAGAAAATTTATTATTTGACATATTGTCAGAAGTGTACATAAAATAATTGAAATTTATTTGCTGGTAGTTTAGCATGTCTAATAAGTATTTCATTGGCGCTTGAACCAAATCATCAGTAGACTTTAGCCACAAATTTTAAACAGTCACAAACCTCTTACTTTGTGCATAGACTTTCAAAAACTGTATGAGAATTCATAAAATAATAATACTTCTGAAAAACACAAAAGAAAAAATAAGCTTAGTAGGCTTTGAAACTGATACAAAACCCAGCAAATAATTTATATCCAGGTGAACTCATTTAGCCTTGTAAATACTTTTATTGTTATCCAATGGATTTCTAATTGTATAAGGATGTAGAAAAATAAAATGAGTGCACCTGGATATAAATTATTTGCTGGGTTTTGTATCAGTTTCAAAGCCTACTAAGCTTATTTTTTCTTTTGTGATTTTCAAAAGTATTATTATTTTATGAATTCTTATATAGTTTTTGAAAGTCTATGCATAAAGTAAGAGGTTTGTGACTGTTTAAAATTTGTGGTTAAAGTCTACTGATGATTTGGTTCAAGTGCCAATGAAATACGTATATAGACATGCTAAACTACCAGCAAATAAATTTCAATTAATTGTTATTTATGTATATTTATTTAATATAATTCCATATATCTTTCTGTTTTAAGAATTTATATTTCGAATAAATTAATAAAAATTACTCAATTAAAGACTCAGTTTAAATAAATTGCTGTATCATGTACATCTATGGTCTCAAGTTGAAACTAGTACTTTTTACGAAATTGAGCTATTCAGTTACTACCTTTATACGCAGAACTTATTTGCAAATAAAACTGGATTTCATGTCCATAAACTGAAATAAATTTATTTATTTATTTAATTCAGTCTATGGACAGAAAGTCGTTCCAGACTACCATAAAAAGATAAATTTTTTCTTAATAACTAAGATTGAATAACTTATATATATATAGTAAAATAGTAAAAGATCAACAAAAAATAAACAGAGCTAATTTCTTAACGAATGAATATACAAAGTTATAAAATTGTAGCAAAATTTCAAATAACAATATTATTTTATTACACTTAGAAGAACAAGTTTAAAATCATTTTTCTCAGTGCTGAATGAACTCTATATAAGACTTTCGGCCTGGCCCACGATGTCGACCAGAAACTATCTATCGCTTCCTTATATTGAAAACAAAAACAAATTTTCTTATTTTGTTTTTTTTTTTTTCAATATAACTATGCGACAGATAATTTCTTGTCGACATCGTGGGCCAGGCCGTTTGATTCTCTTTGCAATTTAAAGTTAATTTCATTGAGAAACACGAAAGCACGGGTTAGTGTGCCATTACGAGCATAATTAGTCCGATGAAAAGGAACATCAAACAGCTTAGTTAACCTGAAAATTCTGGGAGGTATATAAAATTGTACAGCATGAAGCAAATCAGGACAGTCAATGTATCCGTTAATAATATCGTACACCAGAAGGGCGGATTGGAGTTTTGTACGTCCTTCTAAAGTACATAGGCCAATAAAAAGGCACTTAGATTCATAAGGAACAGAAATCAAATATGATAATGAGCGTGTAACAAATTTAAGAAAGATGCGTTGAAGTCTCTCGATACGAGAGATAAGATTTGAGAGATGAGGATTCCGTATAACGGCAGCATATTCCAAATTAGATCTAACGAAGGACGTATAAATGTATTTAGCTCCCTTGTTAGCTTAAAGAAGTATATACTCAACATGAGCTACAAACGACATAGAACTATCAAAAACAACACCTAAATCAAGTTTAGAATTCGAAGTGTTCAAATTAATGCCATTAATATTAAATATCACTACAATGGGATTCATGGATCTATGAAATGGAACATGTAAACACTTATTTATATTTAAATGCATGTAATTAAGTTGGCACCAATCGCTAAAATTATTAAGCTCATTTTGCATAGTGCAAATATCACTCAATGAATCACATTTCATGAAACATTTTAAGTCCTCGGCATATAACAGATAGTTTGACTTAATAAAGCAGCCACCAATATCATTAATATATAAATTAAATAATAACGGGCCAAGGATGCTCCCCTGAGTCACTCCAGACGTTTGACAATAGGGCAAGAATTGAAAACATTCAATAAATACTGAGCAAACTCTATTTTTGCCATAGCAAAAAATTGGAATGGAATCCCATTAAACTCAATTTTGACAACAGAATGGAATACAATATGTATACAATACAACTTTCCAATCGATCAGTTAAATTTTTGAATACTTTTTCAAATAAATCTGGCATCAATGGTGGCTTGGCTGCTATAGCAGCAATATTTTCTTCGGTAAGAACATTTCTTTGTTTTGTTGATAGTTTTTAATCGAGAAGAGCGGAAACGAACAATAACACGAACTGCTTGCTCTCTAGGCAGATAATATATACCGTAAAATGGACGAAGTGCTATATGAACTTCGAGAACAGATTTATTTGTTTATAGTAAATTTCCAGCGTTGTTCTGTCAAACGATTTGTGATGAAAAAATAAAATATAGCCTTTATAACAGAAACATCTTTCGATTCTCCAGCATCTGGTTTAATAGATATATACATACGTTTAACATTGGTAGAATTAAGGGCCTTATTTAAGCGGTTCTCAGTGTATATATGTACGTATGTACATATGTATGTATGGTCATTTATTGAATAAAGCAGATGATAGTACTATGTCCATCAAAGAGTAGCATTTATACTGATAAGATTTATTTACATAAGTACGTTACAGACATATTGTATGTACATACGTGTATGTATTTACTAGTGATAGAAAGAATGTCAAATTTTGATATTTACGAATAAGAATATTTGAAACGATATTCGCGAATACGAATACGAATATTATATGTGAAATTTATAGACATACATCCTTATTTATAAAACTTATTAAAGCTTTATAAAGGGGTTTTAAAACCAATTTTCATACATGTTTCTTAAAAATCCTTTATAAAGCCTTAACAATTTTTATAAATAAGGCTGATAATATTTACGCCTGCAAAATGAAATATGAAAAAAATGTTATGAAAAGAGCGGATGAACGAACTCGTTCTTTTTTTTAGTAAATGAACGAAAATGAGCGGTCACTTGAATGAACGATTTGGCACAGCTCTAATCTAGAGACAAATTTTAGTCCAACTGTTTAAACGGTTCTCATTTATTCATCTCTTCCCTCTAAAGCCACCATTCTAAGACGTACATAAACAACACAGACTAAAGTTTGGGAAAGACCACATGACGTAGATAGTGCATCAAGGGCATCAAACGATGCTTCAAGTACTCCGTGGTTTGTATAACATTATGAATAGTTATTTTATTGACGCTAACTCCGACTGCAGCTCTAATTCTACTTAAACTCACAGATGAATTCGAATTCATTTGGAGAATTTTGGGTCTATATCGAGGTGAAAACTTCTTATAAGTCTTTCCTTTGTACCATTTGGAATACTCTGATGGATTCTTCATGTAATTGCTCATAACTTTTGGACTGCGAAGAAGTTTTCCGCCAATAGCGCGGTTAGAAAGCCCTAGATCTCGTCTCAAGTTATGCGATTTCCGTGGAACTAAGCGACGGCTTTTTCCTAATATTTTTTCTTTGTGCAAATAAAACGTTTGTCTTTTTTAAAATTTTTTAAACGCACTAATAATCCCAAATTAATATTTTACTTATTAAGTAAAATATTTTTTTTATTAAAAATACATTGAAATTGATTATTGAGGGGTTTAACTGGATCCTATGCGCATTTCACTGTTGCTAATGCAGATCATCAGGGAACCTTTACCCAAAGTTTCTTAGAACAACTAGAGTTATTATATTATAAACTTTCATTTAAACAAATGAGAAGCTCAATAACAAATAACTAAAGTTGAAACCAGAACGCAATAATCAACGTTTTTTATTTTCTTTACCATTACTACATTGGCTGACTTTTTTCAGCTTCAAATTGTAGTTGTAAAATTATGTAAAAAGAAAATAAATGTAAATAACAACAACAGCTATTTAAGAATAGAGTGTTGCCACACAAGTATTTTTTGACCTGGTGCAGTCAATTTAATAATTAGTGATTTTTGTTATGGGAATTGTTAAAATTTAAGTTTAAAATTTTTTAAACGCACTAATAGTCCCAAAGTAATATTTTACTTATTAAGTAAAATATTTTTTTATTAAAAATACATTGAAATTGATTATTGAGGGGTTTAGCTGGATCCTATGCGCATTTCACTGTTGCTAATGCAGATCATCATCAACAATTTTCTATTGCACTTAAAGGTATTTTGGCATAAACATTAAAATTTCTCATGCTGTTTACGAAAACTATTACCCTACGTCTCCACTAGCCATCGACTTGGACATGACATGGACATGACGCCGACAGAGCAACTGTGAAAAATTCATCAACTTCCTTGTGGTGAACACGTGCGATGTCCATGTTCAGGCATATCAAAGTATTTTGCGGTAGTGCAATAGAGATGGAATATTTACCAATTTTGGTTTGTCTCTTTTCTTTCTATTGCAAATGGTTGCGAACGTCAAATCTCATGGCGAACATTTTTGCTCAGAGATATGCTCGGGCATTGATGTCAGAGCATGGACGAAAGTTGGTCATGAGCGGTCTCCATTAGCCATTTGCGATGTCCGACATGATGCCGATACCAAGTTCATGGCTAGTGGAGACTACTAGTTATGAAAGTCCACTTAATGTTTACTGACCCATTTGGAATTTTTGTCAATAAAGCAATAAGAATGACTTAAAAACATGTTTGCTATTTTTTTAAGGAATCGCGAAAATGTCTACTATTCTCTAAGTGAGGCTATCTTATGTTAACGGAGTGTAATTTAACTTTACAGAAGAAGGTAAAAACATAATAATAAACAGTACAACCTGTTTGGACAGTACAACCTGTTTGGACAACTGCTTGTAAAAGCGTTATTTTTACACTATTGCAATACATTTTTGTGACGAGGTGTATTTGCGTGAAATATATTGGAATCACTGAAAAACTCGAATTTCGTGAAAATACGAGTTAGGTCCTTTCTACTTGTGACCATCGATATGTGTTTTTTATTACTTTAACTTTCGGTGCTGTAGACTAACAGACAAGAACACATTTACTAGGCTATCATCATACATTCGAGAAACTTAATTGGATATTTTTCGAATTGTAAATATAACTTTTATTTATTTTATGTAGCTAAAAGTTTTTTTTTATTAATTTTTGGTTGAAAAAATCATGAATTTGACTGCATGTGTTAAGAGATTATTGCTCAGCAATGAATTTTACCATTTCGAGCCATAACCGCCAAAAAGGCGACACCTTTTTTGGACCTCGTTTTTTATTTTTAGTAAAATCGTTTATTTACGATAGCAAATAATTGATTTTGGCCAAAAAATCAACTTCGAAAATTATGCTGCTTCAGTTTTTTTTTAGCGGTTATGGCACGATTTGTTGCTATATGTGACCTTCTCCGAGAAAAGGGACCTAGTGTGTCAAAAAACGGGAACTTTTGAAAATCGATAAAAATGATAAAAACATTAAAATTTTATTTTTAAATGCGTTTTTTCTCAAAACTTCATTTTCACACACTAGGCCCCCTTTCTCGGAGAACGTCACATATATACATATGTATGTACATACATATATTTGAAATAATATTAACTAAAATCTCTTTAATACAGATATACTAAAAATTGGTCGTATCCGTTTCATGATGATCGGCTGATATGTTGTGTCTTAACAATGGAAGAGCAGCAGCACACAACAAGAGGAAGTTGTTGAAAAAGCGCCAGAGACCACATGCACAAAATTGCTTGCAAACACATCTTCATACGTAATTAGAGCGATATCAAAAAGAAGGAAAGTAAAACAGTGTGGTGTATTACAGCACGTTTAAGCAAAACAAAAGAAAAAAGAAAAACCATCGGCAAAGCAACAACAAACTATATAAAAACATATGTTTTTATAATTAAATATTAACAAACAAAAACACATATTGGATAGGAAGACAAAGAAAATTAAGATTGCGAAATAACAAAAATTTGATTTGATATCAACTGAACTTGAATTTCAAATTCAATAATAAATAATAAAAAAAAAGCAAAGGCAACTCAACAAAAATTGCGAAATCATCACAATTGTTAATTTAAGATTGTCGTGAAATATTTTAATTTCATTTTTTTTTTTTTTTTTTTTTTTTAATATTTGATAATATAATTTAAGTTTAAAGTGTTTCAAAGCACACTAAAATAAAAATCGCAAAAAATAACTGGACAGCAAAGTGATAGTAGTGGGAAAGTTTTTAAACACTTATTTTCACGCAAACCAGCAAAAAGTTTCGTTAAAAAGATAAAGCCAGGAAAAATAAACACAATTAGAATTATCAGTAGATTTTAAAATTATTAACTGTCGTGAAAAAGTCTTTCATAACTACAGAGTGATAGAGAGAGAGAGAGAGAGAGAGAGCGATAGATATAGAAGGAACGAGAAAGAGAGGAGATATAAAATATAACAAAATTGAAAATCATGGATAAAAATATGATGCTACCGAAACGTTCACGTTTAGATGTAAAAGGTCCTTTTGCCAACGGTCCCATGCAAGCCAGACCATTGGTAGCTTTATTAGATGGACGTGATTGCTCTATAGAAATGCCTATATTAAAAGATGTTGCCACGGTAGCCTTTTGTGATGCCCAAAGCACATCGGAAATTCATGAAAAGGTAACTACATACATACATACATACATATGTATGTTTAAAAACAATCATGCCAAATTCTAATAAAAACTGTAATGCCTAGGTTTTAAATGAAGCAGTTGGAGCACTTATGTGGCATACGATTATTTTGACAAAAGAAGATTTGGAAAAATTTAAAGCGTTACGTATTATTGTCCGAATCGGCAGCGGCACGGATAATATAGATGTTAAGGCAGCTGGTGAGCTTGGTATTGCTGTATGTAATGTTCCCGGTTATGGTGTTGAAGAAGTAGCTGATACAACAATGTGTTTAATATTGAATTTATACCGAAGAACTTATTGGCTGGCGAATATGGTGCGAGAAGGCAAAAAATTCACTGGACCTGAACAAGTCCGAGAAGCAGCACATGTAAGTGTAGTAATAATTGTTGATTGAAAATATCTGAAACTTATAATGAGATTTCTTATCATACATACATGCAAATCTAATATTTCTTCTACTTCCTAATTTAAGACGATTTTGTTAATCCTATACAAGTATATTTTCCAATCTAAGAGTTAAATAAAAGTTTTCTACACAATTTTTAATATGTTTCTGTAAAGGAAGTTTGGTCTAAAAAGCACAATTTAGTCAAAGTTTATACGCAATTTGAATTAAAACTTTGAAAAACAATTTACTAACTTTTTTCCGCAAAAAAAAAATAAACTCAACATTCGCCATCACGTAGTGCTAGGGCCAAAATTTGGCTATAAAGCCCTAATGTACACATATTTAACTATCAAAACAAATAGTTATATGCTTAAGGTCGTGCGCAATAAATCAAAAAGCCAAGAGTTTTCGAAGCGATTCTGGCTGTTGTTATAAATAATTTGATATAGTGACTTGTGCTTAACTTCTTTTAATAAGAGATTTTAAAATTAATTTTACTTACGTTCAACACATTTATTTTGTTCCAGGGTTGTGCTAGAATTCGTGGCGATACCTTAGGTTTAGTTGGTCTGGGGCGCATTGGAAGTGCTGTTGCTTTAAGAGCAAAAGCGTTTGGATTTAATGTTATATTTTATGATCCTTATCTGCCGGATGGTATTGATAAGTCCCTGGGTCTAACGCGTGTCTATACTCTGCAAGATTTACTATTCCAATCAGATTGTGTATCACTGCATTGTACACTGAATGAACACAATCACCATTTAATTAATGAATTCACAATTAAACAGGTAAGAATTAATGCTATTGTACAAAAGTTTACTGTTGACAATATATTATATATATTTCATATATATACATTTTCTTTAATGTTAAGATGAGGCCGGGTGCATTTTTAGTTAATACGGCACGGGGAGGATTAGTTGATGATGAAACATTGGCGCTTGCCTTAAAGCAAGGTAGAATAAGAGCTGCAGCACTGGATGTTCACGAAAACGAGCCATTTAATGTATTCCAAGTAAGATTGTGAAATAAACATCATTGTTTTTATTAACGTGTTTGTTTTGGTTTTTATTTCTGCCTGTTGCAGGGCGCCCTTAAAGACGCTCCAAACCTAATATGTACACCACATGCCGCCTTCTTTAGTGATGCATCTGCTACAGAATTACGTGAAATGGCTGCTACAGAAATACGACGAGCGATTGTCGGTAACATACCCGATGTTTTAAGGAATTGTGTGAATAAGGAATATTTTATGCGAACACCAGCTTCAGCAGTTGCGGCCGCAGCCGCTGCCTCAGTTTATTCAGAAGGTAAAATACCACCCATATTATCAAATCAAGAAAAGTGAAAAACGAAATGCAAAAAATACAAATATAACTGTTACGTTTACAATTACGATTACAACTACTACTATAACAACAAAACAAACAAGAAAAAAATTCACAATTTTTGAAGAAGAAGATAAGAATTATCTAACACTTGAATTTTACATTATTAAAATTAATACAAACTACACATAAAACACTATAAATCCTATAACAACTACTAATACAACTCCATTCTCACTTGATCCCTGTCCTCTTGCTGGAGTACAGTAAGAGATAACACATGAAAAATAATGCATAACTACTCATGATTTGTTATGTTAAAAAAAAGAAATAAAATATATATTTTAACAAGCATATATTTACTATAATTATAAAAAAGAAAAACATATACTTTTAGTATAAAAACCAAAATATTCACGATGAATTTTGACGTTAAATAATTAACAAAAAACACTAATCTACGACGATATTAAAATACACATATGTAACTGATTTTTGCAATATAAGTTAAAAACACCCTACATTTTATACTGTGTCAGAAAAAAATTTTTTAATCGCGCCGAGCGTTTTGGGAGATTTTTTCGGGGGCTACTTCAGCGTTTTTAAAATCGTGGGTTTCTTAGATTTTTCGTAAAAGGATGTACAATCAAATGGAGATGTACGATTTACTTTTTCATTAGTGTGGTATTTATGGGGCAAAATATTCATATGTATGTATGTATGTATTATACATATGCATATGTATGTATTAGAGAGCTGCGTAAACAGTCTTGAAATGTAAAAAACGTCATGATTTTTAAATGTATTCACGTCGCATATATTATACTAAACCAATAATAAATGCTGTCGTACTATAAGCGAAGCACGATGGATGTATTGGTGTATGTGTATATCAGTTGTAACAAGCGATTTCGCAAGACAGCTTGTTTGTAACAAACACTCAAAAAAGAAGTACTGTTGATTAGTGTATGCTTGTTATTTTTCATATTGTATGTTTGAGTGTGTGTGTAATATGTAGATGGTAAGCTATTATATGGTTAACCGCATACAACTAATGTTAATGCATGTGTGTGCCTTTGCATGTGCGCAGAGAAATAAAAAATCATACACACATACATGCATGACGCGCTCATGCGTAAGAAAGAAGCAAGTATCACAAATTCTTCCGTCACGAAGTGTTTTCTTCTTTACTCTTATACCTACAATACTCAAACAAATTTCTTGCAAACAATGTTGTTAACTTTTGTTTTATAAGATTTCGATGTAGTAAAGCATTTGAAAAATCCCTCATGTCTTGAAAGTTCTTATAAGATGTCTTGTGCAGGAGACTAGTATGTATGTAAACGTACATTATTATAAATTTATTGGACTCAATCGTACATACTAATAACAATCGTTATTGTTCGCTTTTAATAGTTTTTGCTATACGCCGGCTAAATAATCCGGCTTCCACAGCTCTTCTGCGGATCATGCTGTCGCTAATGTACAGATGAACTGTTTCGTAATTGAATAGTGGATATTTTTGTATTACTCCCTTCATGTGTACGTCACGTGAAATGTACCGGTAATATACCGACTTGACCGCAAAAACTTTGAAACAAGCCTGGAAATCACTGATAGATTGATTGAATATTTTCTAAGTTAAAAAAAAAATGTACAATTTCAAAACGCTGATATTGCCCCCGACTTTAGTTGCTTATTGTAAATTTTGAATAAAAACAAACTTGCAGCGCAACTTTATGAAACTTAAAATTTAAAGTACAATAAATTTTTTACATATATTTTCACAATATCCATTTGATAAATGTACTGAAAAACTTTCCAAAAATTTCAAAAGACCATATAAATTTGTATTTTGTGAATTCCTTTGCTTTTTCTGACAATCGCAAAGACGCGCGTCGTAAATTTGCCGATTTCGATCTGAAAACTAAATCGCTGGCCATTTTACGATTTCAAACAACATTTATGTACTGATGCGAACTCCTGTAATTTTTTTTTGTTTAAATTTAAATAGAAAAAATGATGCACAAATTAAATTTAATATTTTTTCTTCTTTATTTAAAGAAAAACTAGTGAATATGCAATTTAAAAATTGGTTCCATTTTTTCAACTACGTATCTTTGTAAATTTTCTACATATGAATGCGATTTTTTAGAATACATATATACATACATATATGTATTTGTATGTTCAAATAAGTTTAGTGTGGCGTTTTTCAAAACATGGCTTTCATATTAATAATTTAATAAAACATTTTTAATTGGGATGCTTAAAATGAATTTTAGATAAAAACTTCTAACAACGTACTAATACAATCCTATCAATCTTTAAACTTAAAAATATGCAGCGATTTTGTGATGAAAATTTATTAAAAATTATCGTCAGTTTTTTTTTGTCGACATATTAAAAAAAAAACACCACAGACTTTTTATATAAAAAATAATTAAGTTAAGGGTTATTTTTATGCAACATATTTTTTTAAATTTATTTTTGTATATCTTTTGATAACTATAATTTTTTTATGCTGGTACTCTGTTCAAATATGTGAAAATTTTTGGACATTGCTGTTTTCTTTGTAAAAATTTACTAATAAATATTAACGGCCTTATGCGTAAGAAAAAAATTTGCAATAAGTTAGCATAAGTCACGAAATTGAATTAGGTGTTAACGAGAGCCTCCATACAATTTGACATTAAAAATGAGCGCGTTCGGTAGTTTTAACCGACTCTTAACTCTTAGCGTGATTTTTAATGTGAAATTTTATGGCAAAACTCTAAGATCATGTTTCAATTTTGCCACTTATGCTAACTTCATTCCAGTTTTTTCTTATGCATAAGACCGTAAGTGTGCATAACCACTAAACACTAATGAACAATCTTTTGATTCAGATATATACGTGCTTATTAAGTTCAACACTTTCCAATTATGTTGCGTTCTATTGTATTGTCTTATTAGTTATGTATGAAACTGTTAACTTAATAAATTACCCCATATGCAAAAACGATTCTTCAAGTTAAAAGCTGTCTTGCAAACAAAATTAGTAGCGGTATTCACGGTTGGCTATTCTAGGTCTTTTACATATTGTAGCGTGGTAAATTTAAAACAGACCCTTTTTCCACACGCAAAGGTAGTATAGTACAGTCTTTCTGTCTTTTTCCTAGCTGAATTAAGATTGCGAAATAAACTTTTCGTGTGGAAAAGGGTTGACACGGCAACAACAAAAGTCATACATTTTAAATTTACTATGCCTACACCATCTACTATACTAAATACTGTAGTAGATGTTGTAGCTGAATTTATTTACCAGAGTTTGTACAAAAGAATAACAAGATACTTACAAATTCTATCAGAGTCTCTATATCTCTCATTGATTTGAATAATAAAATTTGTTTACCACACAAAAGAAAAAATCGCTCACGCTTGAACATTTAAAATCGTACAGGGTGGCCCAAATGAGACCTAATGTGTAAAGCGAATAGCGTATTGTAGTCGTTGTTGGGGGTCTTGCGGTAGAAGCTGTTTGAACTTTGTATGGATACATCTTAAGATCCAACTTTAAAATTCTCTGTAATGTTGTTCTGGGTCTACCCAATTGGCCGGAACGGCGACGAGTTGAGACATATGGATCATTTGCAACACTCTGCTGTACAGCTTCCACGTTGTCTACAGTACGAATATTTCGATGAGCACCTCTTCCTGGACGGTCGGCAACTGAACCCAGTTCCTCAAAACGGCGAACTAAACTTGTAATCATGGAAGATGTGGGCGCTGATCTTACGTTAAAAAAAAACGGCGATAATTTCGCTGCGTCAGAACAAATGATTGTTGAGAAGAATAATAAAAATCGATAATTTTAATGCGTTGTTGTGGACTGTACGTATTCATTTTAAATTTCCAAGAGTTCAGTTATAATCTGCAAAAAGAAAAAATAAATTATGTTAAAAAATAAAAAAGTTATTTGTGTTTCACATCAGCTGGTCTTATTTGGGCCACCCGTTAGTATGTATATTTAAAAGGGTTTTAAATTTAATACGAAGAGTGAATTCCGCTAGATTATTATACCAACTTTAAGTTTAGCAATCGTCGGGGTAAATGTCCGAATCAAAACATTGTTCATTAGTACTCGTATTTACTGGTTACGTTTTTTGTGAACTCACACCTTCTTTATAAATATTACAGTAAGGCCTCGATTATCCGTGTTTCGATTAACCGGCAACGCCGATTATCCCGGAAAGAAATATTTTAATTGTTTTCTTTATTTTTTTTTTTTTTTTTTTTTTGAATCGATCAACCGTGGTTACCTCTATTATCCGGGATTGCAAGCATGCAATCGTTTTACCTTATAGTACATATTTATGAATTTTTTGATTAAACACAAGCATATAATCCATGAATTTTTCTTTTATTATATGCGGTATATACAAAGATATGTAAATAAATACAAAAATATGAAAAAAAATCAATAAAAGCTGTTAATCCATTAACCGGGAAAATCAATTATCCATAATTCTTCCGGTTCCGGCCATTACGGATAATCGAGAACGCAAGAGTTGCCTTCAAACTGAGTTGAGTTAAGAACGGCAATAGGAAATATCAAACACCAAAATAAAAATAAGACCACTGAAGAACGATTTGACTACATATTTTTAATATACATACATATCGCACTCAATCAAAAAGAGGGTATTAACTCAAAATTTTAAAATTTTCAGTAGAGATGAAAAACTGTGTGGTTACATTAACAACTTGAATAAAGTCTCAAATCAAGATAATATCTTTTCTTATGGAAATATACGATACATTTTTACGTCCACTTTTGTATTAACTCGAAAATAATCACCCTTATTCCAGTTGTCGGCATCGACGTCACTTTAACACAATACCGAATAATTGGGGCTTGTTTACTCGCTCTCGAGAATAATTTTGTGCAAATGACAATCTATTTCCGTTCCTTAAGGTCTAGAAAATAGGATAAACCTGCCAACAGGAGTCAGTTGTTTTCGACAACGGATACACAAGCCCCAATTTGTTGGTATTTTGTTAAAGTGACGTCGATGCCGACAACTGGAATAAGGGTGAATAATCCGAATACGTTGAAATTTTTACAGTAGAAGATATTGATATATTTAGTTGATTTCTTGCATAAAGTGAAATTTTAAAAATTTTGAGTTAATACCCTCTTGTTGATCAAGTGCGATGCGTATGTATGTACGTATGTATGTAAGTTTTGTGTAATGTGATTTGTAAGCGAGTAATGAAATTTGGTAATCAGAAAAGTAAGTCATTATATGGCAAGTAGTTCTGATGGTAATTTTTTGCTGGGTACTTGCATAAGTTTTTCACAACATGAACAGAGTACTCTTCTGAAACATTCTTTCATAAACTTTATAAATATATATGTATTTCTTCATTTCCCGTGAAAGGTTAGAGTACGAGACTTTAGTGATAAAACAAAATACAGGGCTAGTTACAAAGTTTTAATTTCACATTCATTTATAACAAAACATGTACTTCTACATAACTTCCATTTCCATTTTACCCATTTTTTGTGTTCCTATTTTACATATACGTATATACATATATAAAATACAGCAACAACAACCAACAACAACAATGTTTTTTATATTTTTTAAGCATTTAACTAACATTTTCTTTTGACATCAAATGATGTACATGTATATATGTATTTCCGTTTTGGCATAATTTATAATGCATAACGTAACCAACGAGTATGTTATGTATAAAAATATGTGTATGCCGAAAAATAAAAGCTACAATTTGAAAGTCAAACAAATGAGGTGAAAGTAGCGGCTTTTGTTGGGTAAATTAACAATTACAACTTTTATTTGGAATACGAATTTCGATCTTCGCTGACTATCGAACATCGAGTATAGAATGTCAAATTCGTATTATGCTGTCATTTCATAATACGAATTTGACATTCTATACTATATATTCTATTCTATACATTCTATACCAGCACCATCGAAAATTTCGTTGAGCAACGAATTTTCTATTGAACAGCATTTTTTTAAACACATAAACACATTCATCAGGGCTATCATGAATAAAATTTCGCATGAAATTTTGACGGGGAACAATTCCAACTAATAGCAAGTAATAGGGAAAACAAAAAAATCTATTTGTATGAAAAATAAGTGAGATCAGCGGAAGAAATTTTCCCGTAATTAAGTTATTTTTGTTTATGAAAAGCAACATATAAGAAATTTATTATTCGACATATTGTCAGAAGTTTATTTTAATTTGAAATTTATTTGCTGGTGGGTGGTTCAGCGTTGTCTATATACATATTTCATTGTTGCTGTAACAAATCATCAGTAGACTTCAACCACACATTTTGAATAGTCACAAACCTCTTATCTTATGCACAGACTTTCAAGAACTACATATTTGAGAATTCACAAATAATAATATTTTTGAAAATCTCAAAAGAAAAATAAGCGTAGTAGGCTTATTTGTGAATTCTCAAATAGTTGTTGAAAGTCTGTGCATAAGATAAGAGGTTTGTGACTTCAAAATGTGTGGTTGAAGTCTACTGATGATTTGTTACAGTAACAACGAAATATATAGACAACGCTGAACCACCAGCAAATAAATTTCAAGTTTCTGCGTTGTAATTTGGTGTATGGTTGATTTTATAAGTACTTTTTGTCCATTTTTTTTGGATTGGCAATGCCATAAAAAGTTGCACAACTTTGCAAAATTTACCCTGATAATCTTGCACTTACTCAGACCCTGACAATTTTGCATCATTTGTGCAAAATAATTTTCTATGTGGTTGTTGTTATATTTTTTGAAAATTTTGCATTTCTGCAACAGTGCAACTTTTGACGTGAATACCTTTAATGTATTTTGTATTTTTAATGAAAAAAGAAGAACAAGCTACATACAAATTCTCTCAGAGAGCCTCTCTGAATACAAAATTTTAAAAACATATGAAATAAAAGTGTAATAGTGTATTTCATTTTTATATGAAAATTACAAGCAACAAATGTTACACTCTTGTATTTAATATGATAATACAATCGATACAGGGATACAAGAGGTTTTGTGAATTAAGGCCGGGGCACAATGAATCCGTCATACGTTAAACTTCGCCTTTTTCAACTGACAGCTGATGATTGGTTGGTTTTTTTTTTTTTTTTTTTTTTTTTTTTTTTTTTTTTTTTTTTGTATGTTCTGAATTAGGTTTTTGTGTTTTGTGGCAGCAAAAATAAAATTAAACAAGAAATAAATGAAATAAATAAAAAAAATTTGAATTTAGTAAATAAAATGGAGAATCAACCTATTGAAGCTGTTCAAACGCTTCCGTCAATAAAGTACTCATTGTGCCAACCTTCTCCGTCGTTGCGATAATGTCAGTTGAAAAAGGCGAAGTATAACGTATGACGGATTCATTGTGCCCCGGCCTTTAAGCATATGTTTTCATAATAGCAACGAGAATCGCATTTTATGTAATTGTGAAAAGTATTATGAAAAATGGTTCTGAAAATGAAAATGAAAAGTTTTTTTCATTTCACATTATCACAGAACCAGAATCGACCCCTGGGAATGATATTTAAAAAAATATGTACATATAAGTTTTTCGCAAAAATGTTCCGACGATTCGCCAAAGTTAGAGTCTCACTATCGCCACCGATATACCAACAAGTTTTATTGAGCAGCGGACTACTTTTAACTGACTAAAGGCTCAGTTAGCCGACTGTAATGTAAAGTAACTGTAACGTAGGAAACAGCTGATTGACATTTTTGTATGAAAAGCAGGTTACGTTACATTACATCTCTATAAAGGCTCAGTTAGCCGACTGTAATATAATGTAACTGTAACGTAGAAAACAGCTGATCGATATTTTTATATGAAAAGTAGGTTACGTTATATTACATCTCTATAACCATTTTCATTACTTTTCACATAACAAAATCGATAAGATGTTGCCTACATTACATTACAGTCGGCTAACTGAGCCTTTAACCATTTTCATTACTTTTTCACATAACAATATCGATCAGCTGATTCATACTGTTGCAGTTCCATTACATTACAGTCGGCTAACTGAGCCTTAAGTTCTAATAACGGCCCTAAGTGTTACCCCCTGTTTGTGTAAGACGTTTGAGTTAGAAATATTGGCGTTTTTGTAATAGATTAAAGGACACTTGTACAACTTTTCTTTAATCTATTACAGAAACGCCAAGATTTCTAACTCAAACGTCTTACACAAACAGGGTGTTAAACAGTGCTTATTTTTAAGTACGCAAACACAAATTGTAAGATATTTTTGTAGATTTTATTCACAATAACGACGTTCTTTGACGAATGAATATTAGCTCGATCAGAGAGTCTACTCTGTAATTCGATTCGAATGAAAATGTTTTCGAATTTAGATGTTATAAACATACAAACTCGGAAGCGTTTTCTTTCGTTTCGAATTACACAGTAGACCCCCAGTACTTTCGACTACAGTCGAAGATCGAAAGTTGCTCATAATAAGGGCCTTCGATTTAAATTTTTATCTCAAGTGGCCGCTTAAATTTAAAAAATTTTATGCTGGCGGTTATGAACGTTTACGCTGTTGAAGAAGAAAAAATACGATCACGTATTATCAAGCACCATCATATGTATGTGAATAAATATCACCCTTATCGGGAATAAAAGTTCACGTGAAAAGTCTTCTCTTTCCCTAAAATTGTGATCGCCAATGTTTGCGTTGTTGTGTTAGTATACTATTTTCTAATTTTGTTCACCATTTTTTTTTGTTCACGGGAAATATTTCACGTGAACAAACTGTTCGCCTTTTATTCCCGATAAGGGTGAATGATCTCACTTATTTACGTTGGTTGAATTAAGTTAGTAATGACTTGTAGTTTATGTATCATTTTCGCAGATTTGAAACCAGCATCGCTTTAACCAATAATGTTGCACTGCTTTTAGTTTATTGAAAGTCTTTGGCAAAATATAATTTTTATATTACAAAAAATAATGTGAAAAATTATAAGCCCCTGATTCTTTTATACACACTGATTTTAACTTTAAAAATGATTATTATGCATAACACCTAAAAAGGGAGAATTGCAAGTAATCGTTTTTTATTTTTTGTTTTTTTTTGACATCGGTTTTATTGAAGAACTCTTCTTTAAATATATTTAATAACCAATTCCCTCAGAATGATGTTGATATACATACAAGTAAATCAAAAATAACTTAACATCAATAAAAATTTAAATACAATTAAAGTTAATTTATAATTATCATATGTATGTACATTAAAAAAACTAAAATTAAATAAGAATAAAGTAATGCTATACTAATAATAGAAATAAATAATTACTGACTTCAAAAAATAATTAATACAACATTTCACAAAATATTGACCAATAGTTTTTATAAAAACATGTCTTAACAAAAAGAAATTAAAAATTTGCTCTTTAAATGGTCTCATCATCCGTGATTATTTTCGCCTTCAAATAAAATAAAATAATAAATTCAAACCAACTACATATATCTATAGACTTCAATATTAATTTAACTGTCTTCGAAAAGTAAAAAAGAAAAACAGCATAAAAACTTTAATACATGCTTATTAATATGGAATATATATATATATATATATATATATATATATATATATATATATATATATATATATATATATATATATATATATATATATATATATATATATATATTGAAAAAGCCTAGTTGTTAGGATTTAGTATTACAGTGTACATTTAAAATATATTCATAGATATATGTCTAAAAGTGAAAAACAAAATAAAAAATATATATATACCTATATACACATAGTTACATACATAGTTAATATACATATACATTTTATATACGTACATATATAAAACAAATGCTAAAAACTGTGCAAGAAGATATTAATTTAAAATTAATAAACATTTTAGGACAAAATAATACAATTTGCACAATGTATTTTCAGTTTATCTAATCAATCTATTACTTTTTATAGAGAAAAAAAATCGTTTGCAATTGAACCTTTAGTAGTGAGGATGTACATACATACATACATACATATGTACGTACATGTAGTATATTAGAAAAGAAAGCACCAAACTTTAGAGCATACATACATATGTATATAAAGATATGTATACCCTGAAGGAAATGTCGATGGTGAAAATGTACTGAGTCGCTTTTGACTTTGTCACCAGTACTACTCTACAATTATTCATCATACAATGCTTTGTACTATAGACATTTAGCATGTGCTTGTCATTGAAAATCTCCTAGTAACACTAAAACAATTGACTAGGTAGTGAATTCATACTTCTTATGGGAACATGGAGACATACCAAGCAGACATTTACTGATACATTTCTATACCTTACGTACATACAAATTTATGTATATTGACAAGTTGTCGCAAAATCCACCAGAAATACACCACATCTGTTTTCTCTCTTTCTTTTATACTGACGAATAGAAGAGAAATTGTAGACAATGTATCTACTACTAGAATTTTTGTGTTGATATAGAGACAATTGGTCCCAGTCTGACTGCAGGGTATGTACATATTTATATACATACATATCTATATGTACATTAGACCGTATCACCTATCACACACGAGAACAATTGTGCTGGCATACCATGCCAGTTTGTTGGTGAGAGAGTCAAAGAGAGTGGTTTTGTGGTTGGCATAATTTTTCAATGCGCTGATTTACACGGGCATAATTGTGCTGGCATAGCATGCCAGTTTGTAGGTGAGAGGCAAAGAGAGTGGTTTTGCGGTTGGCATAACTTTTCAACCAGCTTCAACCCCGCATTAGCAGCATAAAACCAATACACACACAACTTAAAACACAGCAAATGTTAAATGAATACTTAAAACACTAACACACACAAAGCTGTGTATACGAATACATTTTGTGCCAGATGAATTAGTCTCGTGTAATATGGAAAAGAACAAAAATTGTGCGGCTTAAAAATTGTTCTCGTCTAAACTACCTCATTCAGACACAACCCTGCATCATCAGCATAAAACCAATACACACACTACTTAAAATGATAGAAAATGTTAAAATAATACTAAAACACTAAACACTCAAAGCTGTGTGTACGTATACATTTTTATGCCAGATGAATTAGTCTCGTGTGTTCTAAAAAGAACAAAAATTGTACCGGCATAAAAATTACTGACGTGTGTGACAGGCTTATCGCAAGAAAAATTCCGTGTAAACCTTCGAATAAGAAGTATGTACATATTATTTGGAAAGTTTAGTGGGCTTTTGTGAGATTTAATTTTCTACAATTATGTGGTAGGGTGATCTGGTGGGTCAATAGTTTATAGGGAAAAACATTGGTATCCTCGATACAAAAACATCAATAATATCACACTCTGAGATCCGACTGTAATTTATAACGAAAACTTTAAAAAGGCGACCTGCGCTCGGCAAAAAAAATATTTTTCGAAATTGTCTTGCAATAATACTTCATATTCGAAGGTGTACGGCGCGCTTAATGTTTTTCGCCTGTAAAGGTGCAATTAGACGTGATATGGCCATAATGCCATAACCAAACCAAAATTCAATTGGTTTCTATGGTAATGGCTATGGCGTTATGGCGAGTCACCTATAATCGAATACAGTGTTGCCCATTAGTTTGGTTCGAACGGCTGTTTTCTATGGCTATGGTTATGTCACGTCTGATTGCACCTTATTTACATCACTGCTGGCCAGAGTGCCGAACCTCAATCGGCTTTTTGTACAAATGAATGCACATAAGCTTATACATTTCTCTCGGTTTTCTCTCTGTGGGCAGCATTGATGTACATGAAGCCGATGTTCGGCACTCTGGCGCTTCTCTAGCCATCAGTGATGTACATAATACATATGTATGTATGTGTATGCATGTATGCATTTACATATATACATGGACACGCAAATACCACACTTTGATACCATACAAGTTCAGAAACATACATATATGGTTATATTAGAGAACTTAGTTTTCCATAAATCACTTCTGTTTCTAGAAAATTACAATGATAAAAATTAAAAGCCAAAATTGCTAAGTCTCAGAATATTCAACTGAATAACTTAAATTTTACAGTCTCACAAATATTTTAGCCCTTTATACCGTAATGGGAAGGTGCGCGATTTCTGTGTCCATAAATTCATACATTCACATATGTATGTATGCGTGTATGTATGTATGTATGACATAATATATTCGGTACGCAAACATTTCACTGTCTTCAACTCCTCCCTCCCCCAGTAAAAAATAGATAAAATAAAATACATATTTTAATAATCGTACTTATAAACAGTGCACACACCCACACACACACATATATAACCCACACAAACACACTTATAAATTTTTATTGCAACTATTATTTGTTTCATTAGAAACATTTTATATTACAAGAATAATATTGAAAAATGATACTTATAAAAAATACACAAAATAAAATATTTTAAACAAAAATAACAAGTAAAGATAAAAAACAAATTCAAATGGTAATGTTTAATTTCAAATCCACTTAAAGGATTTTTATGAAAATGAAAAGTAAAGTAAAACGGCAAAAAATGTTATTTTGTATAGTATAAAAAAATATTTTTAATAACTGTGAAAACTAAAATTAAATGGAAAATTTCTCAAAAAAATTTAAATGGGAGTAAGAAGCAAATAAAAATTTAAAAGAAATAAAAAAGTTATTAAAAACCAAAAACAATATTACGCTTAAATTATTTATAAAAACCTCAATCGAATCATAAATAGATATTTGTGTGGTAAGATAAAAATTTACTGATGGGATGATGGAATCATTTAAAAAAAGAGCATTTTATTAAAGAAATTATGTATATCGTTATTGAAGCCTTAAAATGGCATTTAATTATTTTATTATTAACAATGGCTGACTTCATAAATGCAGCTTGCAATGCAACACTGAAATGCGTAGTGCTCATAAATACAGCAGAGTTATTTTTGACAATTCCGCGCGTTCATTATTGCAAGGCAATGCTTTTCAATGCGCAACATCTGTCAAATTTGTGCATTGCTTTCATTTATGATTCTTTTGTGCTTGGTATATTTTTTATCATTATAAGCCAATTCGAAAGCGGTTTTGAAAAGATTAGCGCATGTTTGCTGAACATTCATTAAAAAAATAATTTCACAAAATTTGTACTTAATGGAACAACTAAACAACTTTTACGCGTTCATAAATGAACTAAAATGTATTTCATCGAGTCAAAATAGTGTTGCCATAAAGTATTGCTTTGCCTTGTAAATTAATTTCTTTGCAGTGTTGGATTGCAAGCTGCATTTATGAAATCAGCCAATGTCTTACTTATTAATTTAAAAAATTAACTTTTTACTAAATACTAGAGACGTATTTTTAGAAAAGTCAGTAATTATTTTATAAGCTACTGTGTTTCATACATATACATATACAACATATATGCGTAAGAAACACGGTTTTTAATTTATTTATTAAGTTTTTAATTTCTCAAATCTAAAAACAATATAAATATGTGTATGTTTTTATATGATTGTTTGCAAATTTTTAATCGTTTCCATCATTCCATTTATAACGATATGCAAATTATTAATTTATTTTTCTTTACAGCACACTTATTAAAAAACTCAAAAAAAAAAAATTAAATGCTTTGTACTAAGATTTTTTAACTGCCTAATTTTCTCGACTAGACCATGGTATATGTACGTTGTACAGCCCTCTATTATGAAGAATCAAGAATGCATTATCAAAACTTATATGTATGTACTTAAATGATCGAATATATACCATTCTTTAAGAACTCTGACAACATTATGCTATAAAATACTTATTATAATGCTCTAAGTAAGGCCTTTAAATAAAAAATTGCTTGTGAAAAGAATCTTAATATTGATTTACATATGTACATGACTCATAGATAATTACTGACTTAACCGGAAGAAATTAAATCGAATTAATCACCCGTATTGTGCATGTCGAGTCGAATATTCATTTACGAGAGTTTTTTTTCTAGATTAAAGAAAACTTTCACGTCCTCAAATTTAAGAAATCGTATTACATATTCGACATATTGTCATAAGTTAATTCTAATTTGAAATTTATTTGTTGCTGGTTCAGCGTTGTACATATGCTATAACAAATCATCAATAGACTGCAACCACACATTTTGAACAGTCACAAACCTCTAATTGTATAAAGGTATAGAAAAATAGAATAGATTCATGTCGAATATAAATTATTTGCTGGGTTTTGTTTAAGCCTTCTACGATTATTTTTCTTTAGTGATTTTCAAAAATATTATTTGTGAATTCCCAAATAGTTTTTCAAAGTCTCTGCATAAGATAAGAGGTTTGTGACAAAAACATAAATGTGAAAAAGGCAAAGTTCCTACCCAAAATTTCGGACATTAAAAGTAGTGAGATATACATTTTGACCAAGTTCTTGTTTGACACAATATCTAGCACTGAAATATGCTATGCATTATATAAATTTGTAATCGTAAGGGTGTCATATAATTTATAAAAAAACGTGGTTTTTACTTTATCCAAAATGTCAAAAATAAAATTTGTTGAAAATAATAATAAAAATTATTCACAAAAAATTTCTTCACGGCAGCTACCACTAATAAAATTTGCAACGTTTAGCACTTTCACAAAAAGAACAGAAACGTTTCTTTTCCCCTCGTCTCTCTCACCTAACAAACTAATCAGCTTAGCAATAAAACTTGCATAGTGTAAACCAGTACTAAGTCCCTATTTACACTAAGCAAGTCTTATTGCTAAGCTGATTAATTTATTAGGAGAGAGAGAGACGGGGGAAAAGAAACGTTGCTGTTCCCCTCGTCTCTCTCTCCTTGAAACTAATCAGCTTAGCAATAAGACTTGCACAGTATGATTTGGGACTAAGCATCACTGTCGTTTTGTTATTCAATTAATTTTTTTTTAATCTAAAAGACAGTTGAAAACTTTAAATGCATTTGTGCAAAATCGTGTTTTTTAGTTATGACACTCTTTCAGTAAATGAGTGATACATATGTACATATATACATATGTACATATGTACATATCGTCATGTGAGAACTTAAGTGTCCAATATCCAATAGTTTATAGTGGTGTATTGGACACTTAAGTTCTCACATGACGATATGTGCCCTTAATTATGAAAGTGGCCTAAGTCATGTGCATTTCTGCTTCGAAATATCAAATAAATCTTTAAAAAACTCATAAATATTTAAAAAATATTAAATAAATTTATATGTATAAATCGAGACTAGCACAACTCCAAATAAAAATGTTTTTTAAACTGTTCAAATGTAATCTACTAAATATCTCGACCAAAGAAATATATGACTTAGACCACTTTCATAATTAAGGGCACATATGTTTAGAATATTTATGAAACACAATTGTGTTTTGAACAGGGACCGTAACTGTTTCATCCATTATATTATAAAAATCATAAGATACTAGTAATTTTTTAATTTTTATTTTTTTTTTTGAGCAGAAATAGTTATTTTCAGATTTTTATTTTTCTGAGCAGAAATAAAAGTTATTTCCTGATTTTTATTTTTTAAGCAGAAATAAAAATAAATTTCTTATTTTTACATTAAATGTAATAAATAAATTTGTATATGTAAATGTATATACATATGTACATACATATGTACACATTTATATACATGCTACTACGATGAGATCAACTTGTGGACATTCCGCTGACGACAAAAAAATGTATGGTGGACACCAAAAATGGTCGTATTAATCTTTTTATCACTTTCATGATATGGGTATCAAATGAAAGGGATTTTCGAGGAGATGACCAAAAATGCAATGGAAAAAATGGCGGAGGTGCCAAAAAGTGGACATCTATATATCGCTCATTTACTTCAATAGTGGCATAACTCAAAAAATGAGTTTTTTGAGTTAATAATGCAGAAATATGCGGCATTTCTTATTTTATCTTGTGTAAAAATTTCATATAAATAGCTTGAACTATCACCTCCTGAGAGAAGATTTTTTTTTCATTTCTCCATTGGGTTGTATGCAAATTGAAAACTTAAAACGCGTTTTCTGCGAAACTGGTTTTTTTGTGTTGTGCCACTGTTGAAGTAAATGAGCGATATGTACATTTATCATTTTCATGATATGGGTATCAAATGAAAGGGATTTTTCGAGATGACCAAAAATGCGATGGAAAAATTGTCGGAGGCGCCAAAAAGTGGACATCTATGTACATTAAAGCAGGTCGATTTGTATGAAAAAAATTAACCGATATTGTGACATCGATTTTTCGATAACTTTTGGCATGAGGAAAAAAATCCACTACGACATATCAAAAAAATAATTTTATCAACCACTGGTCCAAACACATTCACTGATATGTGCATTTAAGGTAAAAAGCTTTGAAAGCTCTTAAATTTGTTCTTGTTTCTTTGCGAAGTAAGAGTAAGCATTGTTGTCTGTTGTATTGTTGTTGTGGATGTTGTACTCTCATCGGTGTGAAAGCACAAAAGCTCTTTTGTAAAAGTTTGCACATTCTGCATATTAGAGAGCTGCGTAAACAGTCTTGAAATGTAAATACGTCTTGTTTTGAAATGTATTGTCGTAGCATGTATTATACTAAACCAATAGTAAATGATGTCGTTTAACAAGCGAAGCACTATGAATGTAGTGATGTACGACTTTTTGTTCGTAACAAACACACAAAAGAAGCAGTGTTGATGTCTGTATGCATGTTATTTTTCATATTGTACGTTTGAGTGTGTGTGTGTGTAGGATGTATATGGTAAGTGTTTATGGTAGGTACAGACTTAGCAACGTGTTTATGCAACCAGGCAGGTTGCATTGTCGGTCGCATAGTCTGTAGTCTTGTTTACAGTTGCGTTCGAAGTTGCATTCGAAGTTTCGAAAATACCAAAATGTTTTGATCTTTATGGGTTGCATGGACGGTTGCATTGTAGGTTGCAGTGTCTGTATCAAAATATTCAAAAACGTGTTGCGTAAGCAAGTTGCAAAGTCTGTACCTACGATTAAGGGTGGTTTTTTAAAGCAAACGCAAAAAAATTGAAAATCTATTTAAAATGTTGTTGTTACAAAATGTTTCCTCAGGACGCATGGTCATCGATAAATGTTTTTTCATCCGATCTTTATCGATATAAATGTTAATAAATGTTAGAAAACTGGAACAAATTGCGATTTTTAGGTACTTTTAACCAAGAGTAGAGTCTCGGCGGGTTTGTAGCCAAAACTTGACTCGGAAGATCCAAACTGCCACTGGACATGAGTAGGAAGGCGATGCGAATCATGACAGGCGCGTTGACAGGTCACTGCTCGGTCAGAGAAAGAACCGGCATTTGACAAACTAGGATGAAGAGCAACCAGAAACCATTGAACATATTATCTGTAACTGCCTGAAGCTGCAACGTCATAGGCTTAGATGGCTGAGCAGACGTTTCCATGAAAGCATTCTGATATCGTGTAAAGTGGAAGTGGAAATCTAGAGGACATCAGGGGCTTCATCATGGGAATTCGGTGGCTCAATGACGGATAATAGGGTCACTTCTGGCTACAAATGGGTGTTAAATACACACAATGTACCCAATTGGATCTCCGAGTGGAGGTGCGGCATAGCACCACCCTTCCTAACCTAACCAAGTTTTCAATCATAATTATTTTTTAAACAAGACCCAACCTAAAAAAAATGATTAGCATTGGATTCAGCGTACTCGAATTAGGTTAATCCACCTGGTCCCCGGCTTGTTACAATAAAAAAGTTTCGAATTCGAGCACAGTGTTATTGAGGGGTTAGCTGGATCCACTGTTGCTAATTCAGATCATCGAGAACCTTTATCTACTTTTTTACTTTTCCAGTAAAATCCAGTAGTTGAGTAAATTTTGGGTAATTTGAAAATTTTACTCTCAAGAATGACTTGCACAAAAAAGTACACGAACGAAAAAATTGCAAAACTTTGCAGATTAATCAAAATAGCTGATAATATTGTTGTATGTTTTTGTTGTTTCTGAAACCCATCAAATACATATTTTTGATAACTGATGCATGCATTTTTATAATTATAAATTTGAAGCGATATATATGTACATACATATTTCTAAAATAGAAGTTGTGTGAAAGATTTAGCTTGTATTTGGTTTTTAGTTTTATTTTTTCTGGGTAAATGGCATAGGAAAGAAAATACATCAATATTTGATTTCTGATAGTCGGTCGGTACCCTGAATAGTATGCAGAAATAAGTATTCACACATACATAAACCTTACATCTCTAAAAAATTAAAATAAATAACACAAATTAAATTTAAAAACTGATATACATATTTAACGATTATTATTCTTTAATTTGTTTCATCTTGAACATAAAAATTTTTAGATTTGTTTTGTTAAACTTACTTTAATTTTTCTTCTTTTAAAAAAATTATGCTTTGTATTTGCTTACTTTTGTTTACTTTATTGAATCATATGTTTTTCTCGTCTACTGGATTTTACTGACAAAAATTTGTCCAGTAAAAATTTGAAGACTCAGTCAACAACTCTCAATTTACTCTCTCAATTGGCACTCTCTTTTGCAATTTTATGTGTAAATGAACGCATTTCAGTAAAATCCAGTACAAATTTGCACAAAATTGCACAAATTTTGGGGTAAACAAACGGACCTATTTCGTTAAACTTTCATTTAATATTAAAGTTGAAACAAGAAGTCAATAATCAACATGTCTTTTATTGTTTTTATTTATTTATACATATACAAAGTAAATTTGCATAAAATGGTGTTGCACAAATATGGGCGGAGTAACTAAACCATATGGACAAGATGTTATTAACAGTATTTTAAAAGTTTTTGTGACTGACTGTACACGACCTATGCCTTCAGATAGGAAGTAGCACCGTGGTTGTTAAAGAAATTCCACAAAAAACCGCAAGATTAAGAGCGAGGCGAAAAACTCTCGAATGCCAAACAAGACATACAAGCCTGACGCGAGACGCTGCTTAACGACTGTGCAATGTGCAATGTGCATATTTCTAATTTAAAAAAATATTTTACTGAATAAGTAAAATAATGATTTGGGATTATTAGTGCTTCAACAAATATGTACAAATAAATACTAAAGTATACAATTCATATACCACAGAATATTAAATTTTAAATAAGTATAAATTTGATTCAAGCACGGAAATAATGTGTTTGTAAGCGACATAATTCCATGAATGAATGAATATTTCCTATGATAAATTTGCATTATTATATAGTAATCAGTGAAAAGTTACTGGTTACTACAATTATTTTCTTGGCATTCTTGAAAATATTTTATGTAAATAGGGCAACACTTAAAAAAACTTCAATAACTGTTTTCTAAATAAATCTTGATCGACGGTTAACATGGAAAACACACATAATTAAAAAACGTGAGCAATTAAATATTAAAACAAGAAGAATGGGCGCATTCATAAGACGTAGCTGTTGAGCTCAACAGTTGTGAAACTGTTAGCAACTGTTGGCCCCAACAGTTACGTCTTAGAAACGGCTTGATGGATATAATTTAATTTTATATCTTTATTTCGTTACTTCATTGCATTTGTAGTATAAAATTTAACAAATATTTGCTACTGCCACCTAACAAAGCATATAAATGACAAAGCTCTATTCGATCAGCTGTTTATGCTGAGCACAACATGTTGACTGCAGGTAGCGAAAAAATTTTATGATGGAAAACTACTCAACTGTTGAGTGGATCGGAATTACTCAACTATGCGTTTCTAAGACAAATACTCAACGGTTGCGCAACAGCTACGTCTTATGAATGCACCCAATGTACTGGCTATTAGGCTCAAAATCTGGTTTAAGCTTGGAAAATAAAGTTATGCTATATATGTAAAGCAATCCTCAAACCTATATGGACATATGGTATACAGCTTTGGGTCACAACCAGCAATTCTAACATTGAAATTTTACAAAGATACCAATCTAAGACTTTAAGATTATTAACGAATGCACCTTGGTTTGTCAACAATAATAACATCCACAGAGATCTTAGAATTAAAAAAGTAAAAGAGGAAATGATTAAATACAGTAATATGTACCTTAATAGACTTGCCAACCATTCAAATGTATTGGCGATAAACTTGTTAGATGATAGTAATGAAATCCAAAGATTAAAAAGGTATCATGTAGTTGACCTACCCTTTAGAAAATAAAAAAAGGTTAACATATTAAATAATGTTAGCACTACAATTTTTTTTTTTCATTGGAACTGAATATATGTTATTTTTAATAATTATGTATTTTGCTTATTATTTTAATCTCTGTAAAATAGATTCCAAATAAAAATTAATTAAAAAGAAATAATATGAACATACATATGTATGAATAAAATAACAAAAATTAAAACATATCTAAGAACCTTCTCGATCAAGTCACCTTTCAAACAGAAAAAACTAAATCAAAATCGGTCCAGCCGTTTGGTCTGTACGTGTACTAGTACAGACACACTAGTCGGGGGTTAATAAAATTAAAAAATTTTATTTTTTTACAAAAGAAAATTTTGAATCAAAAAAACTAAATTTGGAGATTTTTGGGAATGACAAATCGTAAATTTGGGGTTAAGCTCTAGAAAAAGCTGACAACACTGCACAATTGTCCTATCCAAGTTATTATAGGTTTCATAATCACTAAAACATGATTTCATATTTTTATCACTTGACGGTTTTAACTTGAGCAATGTTGCTCGGTTAAACTAAGATTATGAACTAGATAATCTTTATTTGAAAATCAATATTTTAAGTTTAAAGTACAAGTAGAGTTTATATTTATGTATGTTAAAAACTAGCTAGCATGTAACACATTTCAACAAATTGAATAACGCGATTCTATTTTCGACTCGTGTAGTTAAATTCCAAACACTTTAGATCGAATTATAGATATCTGTTGATATAATTCTTATTAGCACAGGGTGAGCTCATTTTTATAAAGAAATTTATATACATACAGGTATGTGATGGAAAACGATCGTTTTCAAAACGATTTCAAAACAATCGTTTTGAAAAGGTGTGACGAATTCCGATAGATTTTGAGCATCATTTTTGAGCTTATTTTAAACTACTGACTTCTAAAAAGCATGCTAGAAGATAAAACATAAATCACATATTAAAAACAAGTTTTAAAATTATTTACAAAACGACTATAAGAAACATATCACACCTTTTATCGTTTTCAAATTGTTTTTGTGTCTAAATCGTTTTTATCACATACCTGATAGTTTATTAATGTTACATATTTAAGTATTGACATGTTGCATAAAAATGTACCCTTCCTTCTTGGTTTAGAAGTCGAAACAAAAACGAACGATTAAGAAATTATCTATGTACCTGAAGTAGAAAAACACATGTCTATGTTAAAATTTCTTAAAATAAAAAAAAAACACTTCAAATGAATTTGTTTTACATAAAAAACTCAATATGTACAAAACAGGATTAAATGGAGGATATTATGCAGGCGCATTGCAACAGGCCCATAGCACCACACCACATGATGTTCCACATAGTGTAGGAGGAGTACCGTTGTCAGTTGTAGGCGGGACTCCTACGAATGTTAATCCATCGCCAATACCAACCATACCACCAGTACATGTATTACCACAGGTTGGATTGCAGCTAGGACTTGTGAGTAGTAAATCGGTAGGTACCATCAACAAAATCAAAAAATCAACAAAACTTAATTAAATATACATTACAGTCCACACTCATGCTTACAAAAATAAAATATTATTAATATAATTAAAAAAAAAAGAGCTCCTCTTCTTTACAATTGGAATTTGGCACAAGTTGAAAATGTTTTTGCTAATTCTTTAATAAAAATTAATCATAATCATCCTTGTTATATTATTATTGTTGTTGTTGTTGTTGTTTTACTTTTTGTTTAATATATAAATATGTACTTAAATAAATAAATAATTGATAATTGAATTCTAGAAAATGGTAATAAAACTGTAAAGAGACCAAAAATAAAATGAAATTTTGTTTCATTTTTCCCTTCAAATTAATTCGTTTTATTTTAAAAATCTTAAATACATACATATGTATGTACGTATGTATGTATGTACATCTACTATACTTGTATTTGTCAATCTATTGTTATTTATTATAGCTTTGAAAATATTAGTTGTTGTTGGTTGTTGTATTTTGAAAATGTTTCAAATAAGATTCGGTGAAATTAATCTTGTATGTATAATAATAAAATACTCGTAAACGAAAAATCATTTAAAAATATGAATTAATTTTCATACGTCTGTCCATGTTTTCTTCTCTTTTTTCCAAATTTGATAAAATCTAAATCCTCTTAATACATAGTGTATTTTATATCATAAATGTAAACTTTTTCAGTATTTTTGTTACTTGTGATAATTTTGTGTTTTCTCCTTAGTTTAGAAAATTTCACTTTTCATGTTTGATTTCTTACATTTTACATTTTGTAGTGTCATCATAATCTTATGATACAATTGAAAATTATTTTTCTTTAATATTATTTAAATTGTGATAACTTCATTATATGATTGTGTTTTTTACAGCCCCAGACGGCGCCAGACCCTAATAATCATCATCCATCTACATCTAAGCCAGAGTCATCGGAGGTTCAATAGTTCAAAAACACCGCCACCACCACCACCACCAATTTTCCAAAATTATTATGAAATTTTTAACCTTTTTCTTTGAAGAAGACTTTTTTTTAAAGTGTAACAATATCCATCAGCTGCAAACGATTAACTCTACATCTACAAGATATAACGTACAACAACTAAAACGAATAAATAATATGTATGTACATATGTAACAACAAACAATATCGGAATGTTAAACAATCAGAATTCCATTATGTTTTGCAAAATGAATATACATATTACATAATTCAGAGAAATAATAAAAATTTTAAAAATATTTGTTGATTTTTAACTAAATTAATGCAAACTAGCAATAATATTTTTTGGCAAAAGAGAATAATTTATTGTTTTACATGCATATGTGTGGGATAAGAAGATACATATGTATGTACATATGTAGTTAAAAATGCAATTCAAAATTGTAGAAACCCCTTTAAAATCCAGAGTATACCTTCCTTCTAAAATACAATTGCAAAAAAGTGTAAATGACAGTGTTAAAATGTGAAATTTTTTTAAATATAAACTAATGCCAACAAACGTCTGGCTGGCTTGGCTGTTGGTTCAAAATACCGTTTTGGCTTAAAATCATCTCCATCATATTTAAATTATTACAAACTCCATTATTTAAGTGAACATATTCTTAATATCTTTTCTCAACAATTTGTTTCGTGACATTAAAATTTAGTTTGCGAAACGTATGCTTCATATATTCAACCTGCTTACGTCTGGCGTATTTTTTCGACTACGACCAGTACAGATAAAAAAAGTACATACACACTAGGCGTAGTTGAAATTCGCCAGCCGTAGTCAAGATGATTATAATGTTTTTTTTTACATTTTAAAACAAAGTTCGAAAAAAATCGCCAAAAAAGAAAATATTAATTAAACTTAAGAAAAGAAGTAAATATTTGTGAAAGTAGGCATTTAAAACAAAATTTTAAAGAAAAGGAAATTGTATTAAACGAATACATACATTAATATTCATATTTACAAATAGAAAAGCGATGCAAAAAATATGTTTACGCAAAAGTATGTAGATGGTAGTGATACACAACATCACTTAAAAAAAAAAAAAAAAAAAAATAAAAAAAAAACATCTACCAACGTTAGAAAACAACATCCATAAGGAGTCTGCGAAAAAGAAAATACAAAGAAATATTTATTAATGTAAGCACATTTAAATAAGTACCATTAATATAAAAGGATAAATTTGCCAATTTTAGTTCAAGATTTTTGTTTTCAAGTTTAAATATTGTTATTATCTTCTCCATTCGAATGTGGCTTTTATTATTTTGCAGCAATACGAGTTATATTGTGTTTTTTTTTCATCATACATCATTTTCAATAATTCCCGGATTTAAAACTCTGAAAATAAAACAACAGAAAACCAATCAATCCCATTTTCTTCTTCCATTTCAGCTTTTAATTTTCTTTTAAATAACTTTATAATTTTAAATTTTTTGTAAAGAATTAAATTAAACAGGAAAATCCTTATTACATGATAAAGAAAAACAAATTTGGTTAAAAATACATCTACTGTATCTATAAATATACGTTAATTTTAAGTATATTAAACATATGTCTTAATTTTTAATTTCTTATAATTTTTATTTCATTTTTACGTCGAAATTATAAGCTTTTTTTTTGGTATATTTCTATGTTTAAAAGGAAAACAAGAAATTCTAATTAAAATAAAGTTTTAAATTCAGATTATGATTCTGGTAGTTTTTAAGATTATAAACGATAATTACAAATAAAGTATATAAAATGCGAAATATGGAGTTTCTTTTTATTTGCCAATAATTTGATAAATAATTAATCATTTTTTTTCATTAAAATTTGTTAAATTTTTTTTAACAGCCTTATTTATAAAACTTATGAAGGTTTTATAAAGGCTTTTTAAAAAAATTAAGGGAACTTATTACAGAATCTTGGGGTCCGTTATAAAATTCATAAAATTTTTCCATTTGCTAATTTGAATTTACAACCGGAAAATGGAGAATTTATAACAAATTGAATTTATAATCTAAAACTTGAACAATTTATACGAATAATGTATGAAATAAATGCGCAGTCGCATTTTCGACCATCTTATAAATTCAGTGTTGCAACCATTTGCATTTTTGGACTTGTGTACAATATTCTTGACAATATTGCATTTTCGAACATCCTATTGTTTATAGTCAGAAAAGAGAATGCAGGGGGCGAAATACGGCATTCTGTGTCCAACGAAATTTAAAAAACACAACAAATTTCAGAGTTTAAAGGAAAATATGTCTAATTTTTGACATCGAATACCGTAATTTGTCCGCAAGTTTTAAATTGGTGTTTGTTACAAGAAATTCGGCGTTTTCAAGTGGGCCTGTTCTGAAAATCACGGTATTTTAATTTACGTGATTTCAAAAACAAACTATAGCTGACTTCTTAGTGGGTTTTTATTGTATTTTAAGTTTTTCTCATTTACAATAGAATATTTTATTTCACGATTTTTATTTCATTAATAACTCAATAAATAATGTTTTTATTATCCAAACAATATTGCCCGTAAGATAGACAGTTGGGTGAATGACGTTTAAAAAAGGTTATGACCCTAGTGTATACGTATACATACACAAATATTCTCAGCAAAAAAATAAAATTAGTACTTCCTTAAGGCTGTGATACACTATCATACACAGTCGTTGGATTTGTCAAAAAAATCGTGTGTGCTCAAAAAGTATGATAGTGTGGATTAAAATTTGACATGTGTGACAGATTTTTTGACAAGTCTGTCCGATTTCCAAAGTTTATGAAAATTTTCATAAAATGATAATTTCTATTAGATCAGAGATGCATTTTGTAAGGCAGTTGATAAGAAAACAGCAAATTCTGCTTAATTTATTTAAAGATAGAGAGATACATTTTGAAAATTACATTTTTCGTTATTATTTCTTTAGAAATGTAAAATAATGAAACATAAAAATTATTTTAAATGTTTTTTCATCTTTTTTGTGGAATAGTGTGGCACCTATAAGAGATTTTGTTGCGATTTTTTTGGGTGTGACAGAATTCAATCCGATTTTCCAGTGAATGAATCGTGTGTATGATAGTGCATCACGGCCTTTACGAACCACTTTTAAATTACTTCGAAAGTATCTAATGCATATTTTTAGATTTTGAAGAAGTTATTTTTAACCACATATCAAACAGAATTTTAAATCACTACTTTGTTTTCAATAAATTCATTACTTTTTTGGCTTAAGCCAAATACAAGTACTTTTCTTTATTACATAGAAGGCTTTTCAATTCAAAAAATTTTAAAACGAAAAAACTTTAAATGAAAATGTTTGATTAAAAGATTAACATACTTGTATATAACGTTCAGGCGAAATTTCACAAAAATTGTATGATCCAAAAACAGTTCAAGAACAAATTTTTTGTCCCATTTTGGATAACTACACAGAAATTGTCAAAGCTGCTTCATTATATTCTCTTTCTCTCTCTCTGCTATAAATTCAAAATTTGCTCAAGTAAAATTACCGTGTGTGAACGCAGTCATAAGAGCGACAATTTTGTATTGCAAAGATACCGTATTACCCCGATTCCGTGTTACCGATTAAATATAAAATTATCGTCTTTTATGCCGTTTTAAAACGATACTCAAACGAGAATAGGCTCAATAAAATAATCTGATTTAAGAAAAATAAGGTAGCAAAGTAATGTCATGTAATGTAAATGCTAATGCCGAGTTTGCATCTGGCACACAAGTGCCAAAAGAAGTGTAACCACTAATTACCAATGAAAAACTGTTTGATACAGAAACATCAATAAAAACATGTCGGAAGCAAACAGGTTTTCATTAGTAATTAGTGGTTACACTTTTTTTGGGCACACGTGTGCCAGATGCAAACTCGGATAAGAAAAGATGGTAATAAATATATGTATGTCTTCTGATGTGATTATAAAATGAGATTTGCAAAAAGTGTGGAATTGTATTGTAGTTGAATAAGGAGAAAATTCAATTAAAATTTTTTTTTACATTACATCAAAATGTAAATAATTTTATTAAGATTCAAAGAAAATGTATCTAAACGTCATAAAAAATTCATTAAAATACAGTCACGCACATACCTAGATACATATGCAACCATAATTAAATAATACTAGATATACCAAACGACACACTCGTCCGTATTCTAGAAACAAAATGTAATTATTAATTTTATTAAGATTCAAAGAAAATGTACATATCTAAACTTCATAAAAGATTTATTAAAACACAGCCACACATATACTTACATACATATGCAACCATAATTGAATTATACATGAAATTAAAAAACATAAACAAAATCCCTTCAACCAAGCTAATTCAATTTATTCAACTCTCTTCTTTCAAGCAGCGTGACCGTTTGACCGACTAAAGTGGCAATTTGCCACTTTTTCGACTGCGTTTCCCCTTTTTCGACTGCCTTTTTATCCCCTTTATTTTGGATGAGTTATATGAAAATACATTAAAAATAAAAAGTTTAGTGCAGTTTTCTCGTTTTTTTTTTAATTTTGCCCCTTTTTTTGATAAATCCCCTATTTGGTGCCACTTTTTGAAAAATGTCATCGGTCACCCTGCTTTCAAGTATTATGGCTTTCATACAACAACAAATAAGAGAAAAACAATTTTTAGATCAAGAGAAATACTACAAACACATAACTCATTCGTGCTTTGTTTCTTTTTTCTTGTAAGCTACCCTCTAGTCAGCCTAGAACAGTGTCCCGCAAAATAAAATAAGTTTGTATTGGTGAGAAAAATGAGAGTAAAATAAACTTGCACTTGAAGAAAAGTTTTGTAATTTAAAATACATGATGTGGTTATCAGTTGTTTGAGTTTTTTTTTGTAGATAAGCAATTTAATAAAAACTTAAGTAAAAAGTAAAAATCTAATAATCCATTCAGCAATGTAGTGTATAAATTCCAAATTAAATTTATTCACAGCGCGGTGAAAACTATTAAAATACCTTTTTAAACTATTCTCCCTATTATTTTTAAATATTCCATAACATAAAATGCATTGCATATTGCCAAAAGTATTTTTAATCGCGAAATATTTCCCAGCTTCTATAATTATATTATCAATTTTTTGTCTGTATAAATTTATTAAATTTTAACTTTAATTTCGTTCCGTGTGCTCAAAAAAGCTAACTGCCTGTCCCACGATGTCACTCGCAAACGTTCGAATGACAACTTGTATTGCAAGCAACAATAAGTCCTGATTCACACACATCAGGTTTAGCTGATCAGTTTTTGTTAAATTTTCTTTTGAACCTGCATTTACGTTCATACACACCGTCAAGTTTGTTTCATCAAGTCTCATCAATTTGTGTTGCAGTAGAGTATTACGAATGACAAACCAAAACGAAAAAGCAAACTTGACTGGTACGGTCAAGTCTGTACCCCTTTCCATTCTCTTTTCCTCTCTCTCCTAAAAACTCAAGACTTGACGACTCAGACCTGACGTGTGTGAATCAGGACTAACATTAGAAAATTTGTTGTTGTTTTCAACATAAGTTGTCATTCGAACTTTTGCGAGTGACATCGTGGGACAGGCAGTAAACAAAAAACCAGAAAAAAATTAATACATGCGTGCACAACTTAATTCGTCACTTGCTCAGTGACGACTTAATGAAAGAGCATAAGCATGTATGTGATTTTGATCCGCACAATTGTGCTATGGCTTGCGGGTTACTGGTCTAGAACCATATGTCTCTATGTCAATACTCTTTCTCCAGCGACAATTGATTGCACTAGTTAAAATGTCGACAACTTTCCTTTTATGCGCGAGTAGAAATACTTTAGAGACAACAGTTCTAGTGTATTTCTGGTGATATTGTCAATGAACGCGTCAATAGTTTGTTTTTCTTTTTTATTATGCTATGCAATAATATTAAATAAATATATGTAGACGAGCGTCACTAAAATCTACTAGTGAATCTTTGGTTCAAATATCTCCATATGGTCACAAAAGAACTACTTTCTCAATAGTGCTAAAGTCTACTGGTAGATTTTCAATGACAAGTCTATGTTATAAATCAATAGGCGATTACATTGCCTGGGGTACACCTAATGAGTAGCACTATTGACTATGTCACTAGAAAATCACTATAATTTTACTATTGACAACGAGCGAGGAAATATCGATACTGTATACTTGAGCCCCTAAGATTTACTAGTGAATCTTAGGTGCCAATGTCTTCGTGTGGTCCCAAAAGAACTACTTAGTCAGTAGTGCTACAGTCTACTTGTGGATTTTCAATGACAAGCTAATGTTAAATGTCAAAAGATGATCCATTGGCTGGGGTACACCTGGTCAGTAGTGCTACTGACAACGTCACTAGTAAATCACCACAATTTCGCACTTTCTGCAGATTAATAAATGCTTGTTTAATATGTGTGCATGTAGTAGTAGCAACTTTAAACGCTTATAGCTCGCAAAATACTTAACCGATTTCAATAAAATATAGATTCTGCACATCTGTACGAAAAATCCTTTAAAACCAATTTAAAATCGGTGCAATGGTACCAGCGTAAAAGGGATTACAAAAAACATGTTAGCCTATTAATTATATAGATTGTTGATGCTGTATAAGAGGTAAATGAAGAATTTCTTAACTGCTCGTTATAGCAAAAAAAAAATGGAAATCCATCAAGATCGTTAAATGTATAAACCGAATAACAATATGCTATCGTTTCTGTTGGCACTTGGTCTACTCTAATTCGAAACGAAATCAAATGCTTTCGAATTGCAATGTTGATAACATACATTTTCGAAATCATTTTCTTTCGTTTCGAAAATACCCCCTGGTGGTATTTTCCAGTAGTGTATTTAGCCCTGCTGCCGCCTCAGGTGGCACTCATTGATATGCCGCTCTGTACATACATACATACATAAATTTTTAATTAACGTATAATCATCCTAATCTTTTAGCCATTTCAAAGTCAGATCTAGAGAGGAAGCATTCAGTATTTGGCGAAGTAACCAAAATGCCGATACTGATTTGCTACGCAAAAGGGCGAGATCTTCGTGTGCCAAAGTACTGAGGCGTGAAAAAGCTCTTTACGAGAATCGTCTCCGTGCTAAAGTTCTTGCTGCCCCTCGGGGTAGTAAGAGCTTCTGGTCATTCGTTAAAAGAGTAAAGAATAATGCTAGTTCTTCAATTCCGACTCTTTTAAAGGATGACTTAATATTCACTGACCCGGCCGATAAAGCTAACCTATTAGCTGAAATATTTGCAAGTAATTCCTACTTGCCGGAAAGCAATCAGCCCCTGCCTATACTAGAGAGAGTATCCACTACTATGCCTAAGATATTCTTTCGAGCTCGGGCAGTAAAAAGGGTTTTGTCGGAACTCAACATAAACAAGTCTCCTGGGCCGGATGGCATTCCAGCACTGGTCTTGAAACAGTGCTCTTCGACGCTAGCACGTCCATTAGCTAATCTCTTCAGCACGTTGTACCATGTTGGTGAGTTCCCAGTGTGTTGGAAGATTGCTAACGTTACGCCAATCCCTAAAAAAGGAGAAGCTACTAACCCTGAAAATTATTGCCCAATCGCAATATGCTCTGCACTTTCCAAAGTGATGGAAAGTATGGTAAATTTCCATCTTGTAAGGTATTTGGAGTCCAACAGCTTACTCAACGACCGGCAGTATGGATTTCGTAGAGGCCGCTCTACGGGAGACCTACTAGCCCTCCTCTCGGAGAAATGGTGTAATTCAGTCCAGGTGGTGGCTCTAGATATCTCCAAGGCGTTTGATAGAGTGTGGCATGGTGCACTTTTGTCAAAATGTATTGCCATTGGTGTCGGTGATAATTTCTCTCGTTTCTTATCGAGTTTCCTCAGGGATCGCACTATAAGAGTTGTTATAGATGGGATCTCATCAAATGAGTTCAAGTTAAATTCAGGGGTACCGCAAGGTTCCGTTCTTTCGCCAACTCTATTCCTTATCTTCATAAACGACCTTCTATGTAAAACTTTCAACCCTATCTACTCTTTCGCGGACGACAGCAGCATTTGCCATTCTTTCTCATTCAGCAATAGACCTAGTCTGCCGCAGGTTGAGGCCATGCGTCAAATAATGAATGAGACTTTAAACTATGATTTAGAAAAAATTTCTGAATGGGGCCATGTGAACAGGGTCGACTTTAACGCCCGTAAGACCCAATGTTGCATGGTTACACACAGACGTATGACCGAAAATGCTGTTGCCTCTGTAACTATGGGGGGTATAAATATTAAGGAATCAGATGCTCTTGATGTTCTTGGCATGAAAATACAGTGTGATGTTCGTTGGACTGAACACATTTTTCAAATTGCAAAAGAAGCATTCAAGTGCCTCGGCTTTTTGCAACGGTGCAAACAATATTTCACCCCATCTGACCTCCTTACTATTTATACCACCTATATCCGTCCGAAAATGGAATACAACTCTCATGTATGGGCCGGCGCTTCAAAGTCTATTTTGGGGCTGCTCGACCGCGTACAAGAGAGGGCGAAAAAGCTCATCGGTGACAGTAGGGTATCCAACTATATTGATTCATTGGAGCATCGACGCAATGTGGGGTGCATTCCATTGTTCTATCGTTACTACAACGGAATGTGTTCTAATGAAATTAGGGAACTTGTTCCTGAAACCCGCACATATGTACGTACAACACGTGCCTCATTTAGAGCACATCCTTTTGTGGTCGATTGGCCAATGCATCGCACTACGCATTACAGAGAAAATTCCTTTTTTAGCCGCACTGTTCGTATGTGGAATCAACTACCTGCGGAGGTCTTTCCTGTCACTACCAGCGTGGGAAGATTTAAATCAAACAGACACTACTCCCTCTATCCTCCTTCCCTATAACCTATTTTCCTAGTTCTAGCACAATGCACTGCATGAGTAGGGGTTATCCCCTGAGTGCTGGTCCTATTAAAAAAAAAAAAAAGAGCCATCTTATTCCAATTGTCGACATCGCCCTCACTTTAACACAATACCAAAAATTTGGTGCTTGTGTACCCGTTGTGGAAAAAAACTGATTCCTTTTGGCAGGTTTATGCTATTTTCTAGACCTTAGGGAACGGAAATAGATTGCCAGTAGCACAAAATTGTTCTCGAGAGCGAGTAAGCAAGCCCCAATTTTTTTTTTTTTTTTTGGTATTGTGTTGAAGTGACGTCAGTGTCGACAACTGGAATAAGGGTGGTTAGGTTAGGTTTAGGTTAGGTTTATCTGGTTGGTCCAAGACCTCGCATAGACCGGCATTGATCCTTAGCGATACCAGCAAATGAAATGAGAACCTGTTAGTATGGCAGCCTAGTTCGTGGTGCCTGTATCGAATGACTCCCACACAGATTTAACAAATTTTAGCAACCTACACATTTCTACTCTCGATACAATCTCAAGAGTACGAAAAGTGTAAGCACCAAGATAGTTATATCTAGTACGGCTTAAAGCCGGGCAGTGACACAGTAGATGTTCCATTGTTTCCATTTCTCCGGGTTCCTTACATTTCCTGCAGGTACCGGTTGCTATTCGTCCTATTTTGACAGCGTACGAAGCCGTCCAGCAGTGCCCAGTTAATACTCCCACTAGAAGCTTACAGTTGCTTCTAGTTAATGATAAAAGGAACTTAGTCAATTTGGGATCATAGGAGCTCCACATGATTTTAGAAGTTTTGCAAGTTTTCGTCGCGCGCCAACATTTCTCCGCTTCTTTCCTCATATTAGAATGTATGATCTCTTTAAGGTATTGAATTGGTTTTCGGATATTTACCGTTACCTCAGCCGGTAATATAATTCCCCTTTTGGCCAGTGTATCGGCCATTTCATTTCCCTCAATCCCCATGTGTCCCCGGATCCAGAATATATGTACTTGTCTACCAGTACATAACATATCCAGGGCCTTTCTACACAGGAGCACAACCGAGGAGTAATTGCAGTCAGCTGAAATTGCTTTAATAGCTGCTTGACTGTCTATATACAGATTTACACGCGCATCCATAGTTAGAGAGGTGAAAGCTAACTCTGCTGCCATTTTGACAGCATAGATTTCCGCCTGGAAGATGCTACAATGATCAGGAAGTTTATAAGATTCCTCTATACCGAATAATAAGGGTGAGTATCATGTCAAACTTATTTTTCATTAATTTTATAGAAATTTTGTATTATTTAAAAGCAAACCTTAGTCAAATAAAATTTCAAATTTTAATTGCACTTACATAAATTTTTTAAATTCGGCGCCCTTTAAATTATGCCGCCCTAGGTCCGGGCTTAAATCCAACATTGGGTTTTCCGTATACTTTTTATTCTTTTGACGGGTTATTTACTGATCAAAACTGACATCAACAGTTATTAAGACGGAAATAAATTAACTTTATGCATTTTTGTTAATTTCCAATTTTATTGGTTTGGTTTTATTACATTTTGATTTACATAAATACTACATGCAACGAGTAATAAATGCACAGACTACTACTTCATTTTAAATTTTATTAAAATTTCAAACATTTACAATAATAAATAAAAACAATTACCTAAAAACTAAAATACATTTCAATATACTATGTATGTAGTACGTAATATGTATAATTTTTGTTTCGTTTATGTTTTTGAAGTATTTTTTGAATCCCTTTTGTTAGTTTTTGTGTAAATATATGTATGTATTTATTTTATTAAGATCAAATCTCTGGAATATATTTAGTGTATAAATGTATATAAATATCAAAAAAGGAATTAAAACGTTTAAATATTACACTACATAATAAATGGAATTTGGGGAATGTATCATTGGTTATTGTTTTATTGAAAACAATTGGCCAATTCACAATGTGTTCTATTATCTGTGTCATATTGTCATAATGTACAAACATTTTTGTTCGCAAGCAAAAGCAATTATATTTAAATAATTTAAAACATCATGACAATATCACATATGTAATAGAACTCCTTGCGAATTGGCCAAATGTTATTTTATATTTTTTTATATTCAGTATGCCATAAGTCATCACATTTGATTTACTAATTACACACAAATAGAGTTTACATTTTGATTATCTGTATTATTTAAAATAAAATCAAACACTAGTAGTGTTGCAGGGAAAAGCACGTACTTGTTTATGTTTGCGAAAGCCAAAAATTCATATTTTGTATTTCTTTCTAATAAAGAAAACTTATCACTGTGGTATGGGAAACGAAAGAAGATTATGTATATGTACCTCTGATTCCCTATAGAAACTTTGCATTTAGTAAAATAACACAGTTATGACGCTGTTAATATATTCTTACATGTGTATATATTTCATAAAATTTAATTTTAAATTAAGAATATATTACATTAAAAATCCAAAAATAATTTGCTCTAATATGGTATATACACTATTATCATAATATTGTATTTAAAAAATTTAGGGAAACGAGTGTAAATTAGTTGCCACAAGAATCAATACAAACGAGCCAGGCGCGGTCTTAGCAACTTGAAAGCACCAAAGATGGTTAAACCGATTAAACCGTATTTGAAGGTATATTTGCAGATACGTGTACTTAAACTGGCCGGTGGGATTTCCATTATAGCTGGGATTGTTAGTGGATCCACATGTCCCCACATCTTGGCTATACCGTTGGCATGACCAATGCCAACAACACCTACTACTTTTACTGGTTTCGATATGCCACTGCCATCTGCTGGTGGTTGAGGCAATGCAGCCAATTGCAAAGAGTGACACAAAAATATATCGCGTTCCTTAACAAAAACATCGGAAAATGCTGGAAATTCCCCGGCCATTTCTTGCATTAGCTTTTCGAGAAGATCTCGCTGCTTACATTCCTCTACTTCTTCAATGCTAATGGTATCAGTTGATGTTAAACGCCACACAAGTTTAACTGTTTGCCATAAAGAAAGTGCTCTTAATGCACGATGTAATGTCACGCGTATTGGGCGATCTCCTAAATGCAGCATGCATCCTGGCAGCTTGTGAATCTCTTCAAAGGCACGACGAAACTCTCCACCAGGTGCCATGCCTAGATCTTTAGCTATTTGTGCACTCATTTGTAGAAGTAAAATGAAAAATATACCATTTATATAACCATGAGATTGAATGATATTTCGGATCTGTCAATAAGTCAAACAAACATTAGCAGATAACAAACATTAATACGCATATTTTGTTTATACCTTTGCTATGTTAAAATTCTTAGCTTCCTCCAACAAGGTTTCTTCATCAAGTTTTAAAATTGGTATACGTGATGGGCATAACTCAACCATAACAACATCTGGACGGACATTACGTATGACCTAAAACATACATATAAAAAAATTAGTTTTATATTAAGTTTAATATGTAATATATTTTATATAAAAAATTCTACTCTTGTCCAATTTCAGGTAGTATTAGAAGTGTTTTGTAACATTTTTTTTGTCTCTGTGCCTTTATATTAAATACTTTTTTTAAACAAAATTAAAATTAATTAAAATTTTATATGTGTTTTGTTTTTGTAATTTACATTTTTTTTAATATAAAATTTGCCAACGCTTAGCTTAGCGTTACGTTTAACAAAATAAGGCCATTAATAGTTTATAGTCACAACTCAATGGGCCTTATTTTGTAAAATGCAACGCTAAGCGTTGACAAGTTTAACATAGCAAAATTGAACATACAAAAACAAAATATGCAAAATTCGTCAACGCTTAGCATTAGATGTATCCTATCTACCAATATCTTCGAATTGTAAATTAATTTAGCCATTTATGCAAACAGTCCCCGTATTATATAACTCGATAAATCTAAAGTTAAATTTTGATCGCTAAAATGCTGAACAATTACAAGATTCAAAATGTTTGGTGATGACATAAAACAGTAAAATTTCGGCGAATTAAATTTTTAAGCCATTGCCTGATTTAACAATACACGTTTGAAAATTGTATTCGTAGCCGAAAACCGATAAATCGACTTTATGATTAGGGAATACGGGGGTTGGAATAAAGTTTTACCTTATACATAAGATATATCGATGGCTTACTAACGCAACCTCGTAACTTAAAAACTACTACTTTTCAGGAGAGACAAAAAATGATTTATAACAAGTATTTAATGAAAATTTACAAGTATTTAATTGAAAATTTAACAAAAATCATCCAAAAAATTAGATTATAAAAAAACATATATTAAAAATGTTTAAATACTTGTTATAAATCATTTTTTGTCTCTCCTGAAAAGTAGTAGTTTTTAAGTTACGAGGTTGCGTTAGTAAACCATCGATATACTTTGGTTGTAGTATTAGTGGTAGTGTAGTATTGTTCCTTAAAAATTATCATATGTAATTTAGCTTAGCTAATCAAATCATAAATATAGAAACAAACACAGTTCAAATAATTATAATTAAACTAACTAAAAAAACGGAGTCTAAATATAAAAAAGTAGCCATTAACACGTTACATTTAGTTAAAAAAAAAAATGAATTCACAATGTGTATGCATGCATACTAGTGTCCTACACAAGACTATTTATAAGACCTTTCAAGACATGAGAGATTTTTTCAAATGCTTTACTACAGCGAATTATTCTAAAAGAATCGCTAAACAACACTGTTGGCAAGACAAACAACCGAAAAAAATGTCTTGCCAACAGTGTTGCTTAGCGATTCTTTTAGAATATTTCGCTGTAGTAAAGCATTTGAAAAAATCTATCATGTCTTGAAAGGTCTTATAAATAGTCTTGTGCAGGACACTAATGCATACTTACAAAAGAAACATCATCCTGCGAATCTTCACTGAAATGTGCTGTACCCACTAAATATACCCTGCTGCCAAACGGTGTGTCCAGCACAGTAACGGTTGGAGGCAAATTCTTTTCGAACTCTGCAAGATTATCATAAATTTTTATTTCCCGTTTCGTAACTGGCTGGAAGCCATTACCAACAACAGCCATGTCGTTAACAACAGCACCTGATGATGCCGATTCAGCCGCAGAAGCTTCAGCAATTGCAATATTTAGTTTTTGTTTGCTCGAATGTATCAATGATTCAGCTTTTTTTCGTCTTTTTTCGGCAGCGTCTTCAGGTGTCGATTTCTTTTGAGGGAAATTTTTGCTGGGCAGCGTGGCATTGGGGGGTACTGAAGTTCTATCTTTGTTTTCACTGAAATTTTCGTGGTCATCTTCATCAGATGGGGTCTCAATGATGTATACGGAATTTGAAACATCCTGTTCCTTAATGGAATTCTCATTTATTTCTATAATTGACAAATCGGGATTATCTGTTTTAAATATTGTTTTATTTGCTAATTGGGATTTTGGATCGACTTCTTCCTGAGAAGTATTGGTCTCTGTGCTCTCTGATTGTATGAACAACATACTGGCATTTGCTTGATTCCTATCGACTGCCTTCGATGCAATGTTTTTAGAATTGTATTGGACACCGAAATCGGCATTATTAGTTGCAATTGCATCCGTTAGAGTTGCTGCCGAAGTATTACGTGTAATTTCGTCCCTTTCTACTTCACTAGTATTAATCGTAGTGTCAAAATCATTTATTGACGACGATCCAGATGAATTCCAATGTGAAGAAGTCTCGCTTAAATTTGTAGGATTAGGTGTACTACTTGTTGTGAATTGTAATGGACTGTTATTATTGGCACTTTCTGTAGGTTATAAGAAAAGTAAGAAACATAAAAAAAATGTTATACAGATAATATGAGTGTAATTGGATAAATTTAGTCTTACCACTTAAGGAAACAAAAGTTGACAAACTATTATCCATAGCACTATCATATAAACTAGAACTTCCGGCGGTATCGTCATTGCTAATTGTCCCTGTACTACTGTTTACGTCAATACCGTTAATCTGACTTGGCGACTGAGTCTTTGATAGAGCTGCTGCAGTTGTATACGTTTTGGTGGAGGTTGAAGAACATGATGATGATAAGTCCATGCTTGGAAGAATTGGTTGCAAAAACAAATTCGTTTTTTCAATTTTTCGGAGGATAAGTATTTGTTGTTTAACTGATGTTTACGTAGGTATGTAACTAAGTTTTAAAATTTATTAAACTATAAAAAGAAAATAGGTAGTATGGAATATATTACTATTTATGTATGTACATCTATAGGCATAAAGAGCATATTTAGTTGATAATATGATATGATAAATATGCGTCTTTATATGATTTACACTACACTTGAGTTGGATACTTTCATACTTTTTCATCAATGATATTCTGACGGGTTTTCATGAAATTTCACAGCAACAACTTTCAATAGCTCTTTAAAATTAGAGCAAGTTTTTTGAATTATGTTTTATAAAGAAAATTTATCCACACAAATTGATAACGCAGAACATTTTTTGTCTTATCTAATATTGGTTATTAGTTTTTCCTCTTGCCTTCTTTAGCATGCACGAAAACCCTCACGAGGCATCCCGATATCTTCAGGAACATATTACCCAACTGGAACTATGGTTAAAGTTATGGAGAATTAAAGTAAATGAGCAGAAGTGTGCGCAGGTAACATTTACTCTACGAAAAGATACTTGTTCCCCCATTAGAATCAATAATCAAATTGTTGCTCAACATTCACATGTAAAATACCTTGGTATACACCTTGATCGACGGCTTACATGGAAACAACACATTGATTCTAAGCTAACACAACTAAAATTATCTCAGGTACATTGGCTGATTGGTAGAAATTCAACTCTCAGTCTAGATTGCAAACTTTTGATATACAAGTCACTTTTGAAACCTATATGGCGCTACGGAATTCAACTATGGGGCACTGCTTCAGCTTCCAATGTCGAGAGAATCCAACGAAGGCAAAACAAAATTTTACGTATGATAACTTCGGCTCCATGGTACATCAAAAATTCAAATATACATCGTGATTTGAATATGCCACTAGTGATTGAAGAAATTGCAAAATACGCAGGCAAATATTTAACAAAACTCGAATCACATCCTAATCCGCTTGCTCGTAATATTTTGAACTTTACTGGACACATCCGCCTAAAAAAGAGGAACACAAAGGCTCTTATACTCAACACTCCAGATGGGACTACTTGAAAATCCTTTTTTTTCCTTTTTGATTATAACTACTTATGTATTATTTATAACTGTGCAAACATTTGAACAAAAAAAAAAAAAAACGTAACCACTAAACACATACTAATGAAAAATGTTTGATTGCCGACGCTTGTAAATTTTTAGGCAGAGAATTCTATAAATCGAGGGCCAAATTACCGTTTCAATAGACTTCAACGCAGTGATTCAGTTGGGACATTAGCAAAGCATGAGTAACACATTTTTTAAAATTCAATGGTAAAAATAGATTCATCCAAACAAATGTTATCAATATGTACCTCAAATGATAATTTATCAATACATTTTAAATGGTTTAAAATTTCAATCGCTGTCACAAATAGTTGCAAATCAAAGCTATGTTATCTATTTACTCCAAAGACAAGAGCTTTGATTTTAGCTGGATTGACTTTAAGATAATTAGCTTCATCCAATTCTTCAAATTAGCAAGGTAATAATAAATTGTGGCTTGCAGTGAGTCTATAAATTGATACTCTTCTGTCCACAATAATTGCATTGCATCAGCAAAACCAAATGGTTTAAAGTAACATAGATCATTACATAAGTCATTGATATACAAAGCGAATAAAATTGGGCAATTACAAAGCTTTGAGGAACACCAGATCGCACCCAAGGCGAATTCATAACCTGTTATGAATTCGCCTTGATCGCACCTATATAAATCTCTGCATTATCAATTCGGAAATTAGCCTGCCACGTTCACCGAGAAATCACCACATCTAACAGCCCTGATGGCAGTAGCAGCAGTCTTTCTTTGACCTAATTGGGTACAGAGGCACAAAACGAAAACACGAACACTAAATATTGTATGTGTATATAAATATGTATACATATCGCTATTTACTTCAATAGTGGCTTAACTCAAAAAATGAGTTTTTTTTAGTTAATAATGCAAAATAATTGTATCTTATCTCGTGTAAAAATTTCATATAAATAGCTTGTATGTACTACCACCTCATGAGGGGATAATATTTTTTCATGTCAACATTGAGTTGTTTGTAAATTGAAAACTAAAGGCCGGTGCACAATGAATCGGCCGTACGTTAAAATTCGCCTTTTTCAACTGACAGCTAAGTTGAAATACATGGTTTCTTATGAGTCCTGTTACATTCAGTACGTGTCCGTCAACGCAAAGTACAAAAACTGGTAAACTTTTAACTTTTTGCATACGTTGAGTAGTTTGACAGATATTGGTTGGTTTTTTTGGTATGTTCTGAATTAGGGTTTTGTGTTTTGTGGCAGGAAAAATAAAATTAAACAAAAGAAATAAACGAAATAAATAAAAAAATTTGAATTTAGTAAATAAAATGGAGAATCAACCTATTGAAGCTGTTCATATGCTTCCGTCAATAAAGTACTCATTGTGCCCCGGCCTTAAACGCGTTTTCTGCAAAACTAGTTTTTTGAGTTGTGACACTATTGAAGTAAATGAGCGATATGTATGTACATATGTATTAGGTGTATTGCGAAAATATTACTTTACTGGTAAATACATACATACATATGTATGTGGGTATACTTATAATAAACTTTCCATATTTTCTCTTGTCCACGTCACAACTTAATTTATATTTTAGACAATTCATATTTTTATTATCATAAACTGTAAATTTTGTTAAATACTTTCGAACATAAACATATTGTGTACTTTAATGCACATTATAAAAGAAAAGTAAGGAATTCTTCTCCAAAATAACTCACATAATATTGTTGTTGATATTAGCTATTAACTTTAAAGTTTTATTTTTCGGGAATTTTTATATGATTTTAACAAAATAAAAGAAAATATAATGCAAAAATTGTCAAAAAATCAAAAACCGAATTAAAATTTTCTTTGTAGTTTTGACTTTTTCTTTTTGTAATGCTTCTTCTTTTAATTTTTTATGCTATCCTTCCCATTATATGAGGTAGTTTAGACGAGAACAATTTTTAAGCCGCACAATTTTTGTTCTTTTCCAAATTACACAAGACTAATTCATCTGGCACAAAATGTAAATGTATACGTATACACAGCTTTGTGTGTGTTAGTGTTTTTAGTATTAATTTAACATTTACTGTTTTTTAAGTTGTGCGAGTATTGGTTTTATGCTGCTAAGTCCCTATTTACACTATGCAAGTCTTATTGCTAAGCTGATTAGTTTATTAGGAGAGAGAGACGGGGGGAAACAAAACGTTGCTGTTCCCCTCGTCCCACTCTCCTAATAAACTAATCAGCTTAGCAATAAGACGCACAGTGTGATTTGGGACTAATGCGGGGTTGTAGCTGGTTGAAAAGTTATGCCAACCGCAAAACCACTTTCTTTGCCTCTCTCACCAACAAATTGGCGTGTTATGCCAGAACAATTATGCCCGTGTAAATCAGCGCTATCATTTCAATAAGGTAGTTTAGACGAGAACAATTTTTAAGCCGCACAATTTTTGTTCTTTTCCAAATTACACAAGACTAATTCATCTGGCACAAAATGTATACGTATACACAGCTTTGTGTGTGTTAGTGTTTTTCGTATTCATTTAAGACTTGCTGTTTTTTAATTTGTGTGTGTATTGGTTTTATGCTGCTAATGCGGGGTTGTAGCTGGTTGAAAAGTTATGCCAACCGCAAAACCACTCTCTTTGCCTCTCTCACCAACAAACTGGTATGTTATGCCAGCACAATTATGCCCGTGTAAATCAGCGCAATAACAAAGTGTGCAGAAATGCTGGTTTACAGGGATGGAAAATTGACAGTTCAAAAATCAAAACTAAAAAAATAATCATGAAAATTCCATTCACCTGATAAGTATGATTGGTATCACTCTGTTATTATACAGGTGACTGCGTTAGGATTTGTTATACAAAAATACGGCAACCATAGCTGTGTAAAGAACCGAAAAATGTCAAAAGCACAAAAATAATTGTACTAAAACCAAAACAAAATCGAAGTTTTTGACATTCTTCAGCAGAGACATGCGCCGAGCGATTTTGTCGGCGGCGGCTGGCTCATAAAAAATCATCGGCGGCGGCTGAAAATCGGCTGGCAGCCGGCTGAAACACCTTCAGGTATAACCATGATACAATTATATGGAGGTAGAGAAATTCAAATATAATAGGAAACAATATAATAAAAATAAGATATAAAATAAAAAGAAAAATAAGAATAGGAAAGAAGTGAAAATTTCATAGCTTCAAATACTAAAATGAGTGAACTAAATATAGGTTTGTTCATTTACTAAAAATTTTTACGAATTTGTAACAATTGTTACTGGAAAGTGTTCATTAACTCAAAAAGTTTACATGGAGAGAGAGCGTCAAAAGGGACAAAAAAAATTCCAAATACAAATTACTACTAGTAAAATTTTTCATTGCAAGAATTATCCAACCACCTGTTGTGTGTTTTGTTGTCAAATTAATTATTTCAAAAATATCTGAAAAAGGAAAACTGAAAAATGTGCATTTCTTTGTTAAAAAAGATTGTATGTTTCCTTAATTTATTCTTTTTCTTTCATTAATTTAATTTTAATGGCAAATAATTTTGTTTGTTTCTATTACATGATCAGAGATTGAAAGTGGCATTTTTGTATTTGTAAATAAATAAATTTAAAGAATTATGAAAAATGCGTAAAAACAGTAAGAATACATGAAACTGTGTAAAGATTTTCATATAAAATGTCAATTTCTAAAAAAAATTGCAATTTGAAATATTATCAAACAAAATACATCAGAAAAAGTACAATTGTATAATGGGAAAATTAATGAACAGATAATCAATGAACAGAAAATAAATTAACAGACCTTATGTTTTAAAAAGTTTCTTTCAATTTTATTCAATTAAAAACTAAATTTCAATAATGGTGTCTATTCTGGAATACGCGTCGACTTGGTGAAATTTACATGTAAAACAAAAACAAAACTTCATATATGTTAAAAATTTGTTTTTGTTTGTCATATAAAATTCACAGTTTTTAAAAAAGAGAGCAACGCGTTGAAATTCTCACGTTTATTTCATTTTAGAATTGTGTGGACAACAAAAACAATTTTTAAAACTTTGTTTTTGCTTTAATAAAAAGTTTCACTTCTTCGACGCGTTTTCCCGAATAGCCACCAATATGAGTTAAGGTTTTTCTATATTAAGGCAACGATTTGTACTTAGTGAAAAATTTACAAATTGAATAAATTCAAATCTATAATAATATCCAAGAAATAGTTTTTCAGCCGAAAAAATATAAATAAATAAATATTAAAAAATAGTATCAATCGGCGGCTAGTTTCCAGCCGCTAATTAGCCGAAAAAAATCGGCGGTGGCGGCTGGTCAAAAGCATTCGGCGGCTCGGCTAAGCCGGCTCTCAGCCGATCGGCGCAGGTCTCTGTTCTTCAGCTACAAAGCACATTGAGCAAAAAATTATCAGCTGAAGTAGCGCTGCCACTTAGTTAGATACACCTTGCCTTCATATATAGTACAAATTGTCACGGATATAAAAATTGATTTTTTTTACCCTTAGGTCCCTTTCTCTATGCGCTGTCACATATGTATACATAATATTATAATTTTACCATTATATTTTTACCAATGCCTACTTCATAGTACAATAATACAGGTAGCCGCGAATCTACAACAAATGTACAACAAATAAAACAACATTGATTTTTATTGCTGTTTTGTGATTGACAAGAGAGACAACCAAGAGAAAATAATATACATGTATTTGCGTTTTCTCTTGGCTTTGCAAAGCATGTTTGTATTAGTACAGTTTTAATAGGCACTGTGCGCGTGTATTGGTAAACCGTAAACACCATTTGGCACATGATACTATAATACAGGTAGCCGCAAATCTACAACAAATAAAACAACAGTGATTTTTATTGCTGTTTTGTGATTGACAAGAGAAAACAATACATGTACATGTACTTACGTTTTCTCTTGGCTTTGCAAAGCATGTTTGTATTAGTACAGTTTTAATAGGCACTGTGCGCGTGTGTTGGTAAAACATAAACACCATTTGGCAGATCACATCACGAAACAAGCAAAACAGCTGGCTCTTCGCGGTTACCTGTATTATTGTATCATGATTTGGCAGATCAAATCACGAAACAAGCAAAACAGCTGGCTCTTCGCGGTTACCTGTATAATTGTATCATGTATGATAGGCACTGTGCGCGTGAGTTGGTAAAACATAAACACCATTTGGCAGATCAAATCACGAAACCAGCAAAACAGCTGGCTCTTCGCGGTTACCTGTATAATTGTGTCATGGACTAATTATTTTCTTTGTTTGTAGCTGTGGTTTGTAGTGCTGTTGCTCGCTGTCGTCTGAAGCATGATACAATTATAACAGGTACATGCACAAGCCCAGCCTGTCACTGTATACATTGCAGATAATTGTCAAACTTTGCTTACAAGCTACAAAAATGTTAGTGTATGTGTGTGAATAAAATTATTACATTGTTGCCAATGAATTTCTACATGGCTGTGTCTCCAATTACACATTGAAGAAAATTACACTACACATCTTTTGTGTAGGTTAAAATTAAAACAAAAATAAATAAAAATAAAACCCAAAGTAGAATTACACACAGATTATACAAGAATTTAATTACATGGCCTACACATATGAGTAGAAATTACACACTGTCTAACTACACACAGATTGGCAACACTGAATAACTATAATCATGCAGGAATGCCGCGTCTGCAATTGTACTTTAGTTACCCTGTAATTGTTATTTTTGAAAACAAAAGGCATCTGTTTCTGACAATTATTCGTTTGTTTATACCAACAAAATGAATGTATTTTTTGGTGTTGTATTTTTGTTGTAGTCGTGCATGTACCTAGTATAATTGTATCATGGTCTAAAGTGTTAATCGTGTTTATGTTCTGTGACATTTGTTATTGTGAATGTTATTTTTACAATTAAACTGTCATTTTGTGCACGTGCTTGCATTTGTTTTTATTTAGCAAGAAAAATATTTTTTACGACAAATAATTTGAGAATCCCATATAATCATTGTATTACAATGGCACATAACTCTGATCCAATAACATGTAAAGAATCGTTCTTGGAAGAAAATAAACTATTTTCTGAAATTAAGTTCACCGATGAATCAAAACCTATAGGAAAATTACATGAGTTTGATTTGGTGGAAAATGAAATATGGATTTTACAGTGTCCTAAAGGTATGAACGTAACAGAGCTGCAAGACCAAAAATTAAAGATGCCTGGTCGCACTAATATCGAAAGCAGCGAAGCTGTTTCTATGGAATTTAATGAAGGCAAGGAACAGCATGCGTTTGCATATGGCAATCGAAAAGGGCGATATGCTCTTCGTCTGCTACCGGTGCGAGGCACAATAATTGTGAGAGATCGTTTAAAAGCTTCTTCACCTGTGACCGCTGAACGTGTCCAAGAATGTTTTACTGTTGCTGAGAAAGTGCCTATGCCAGCAAGTATACGAGTAAGACATCCCTTACTAGGTGCTCAATATAAAGATAAACTTGAACTGGATAAAGATATTGTGGAACGCTTAGAAAAAGCCGATAAAATATCAGCGAACATACTGAAAGATAGTTTGAATCATAGAAAAAAATCGAAACCAGGAACTAACTTGTATACAGATGATAGGAGAAAAGGTAATAAAATTTCTTCAACCGAAATTAATAGTACTGACGATGATGCTGTAGAATTCGTAAGCGAGAAAAAACTTAAAAAGAAGAAAAAGAGTAAACGTAAACATAGCGAAAGTAGTGCTGACGTATCTGCATGTAAAGTTGATGCCAAAGGCAAAACTAAAAAGGGAAAGAAGTTTAATGCCAATGAAGAATTTGTATCAAAAGATTTAGAATGGATAAAAAATACATAATTAAAATCTTCAGAAAACATTTTGTATTCTTTTTTAATAATCCTTGTCTTGTTAGTGGGTTTTTATTTTCAGTTTTTGTCAGACATAAAAAAATATGCTGCTTAGTTGCGCAAACACACCACTATCAGGGTCCACACTCTCAACCTTGTCAATGCCGTCTACCACTCTATTTCTATTAAGAACTGTCCAAATTCCCTTACTACCTTTGTTTAAAAAAAATAGACTGAGCTTGCTTCTTCTTTACATAATTCCTACAATGACAGAAAATTCTCCAATTATTATCGGTCTTATCCCGTAAATACGTCCTATATGCCAACATTTCCTCAATATTACTTTTTATTTTTAAATATTTTTCTTACAACTAATATGTTAACAGACAAATTTTGTTCCGTTAAATTTGAGACAATTTTTTGTTAAAAAGATATCGGTTAAAAGTTAATAATACATTCTGAAAGTCAGTTAAATATAACTTACGGTTAAAGTTCATGTTATTTTTTAATCACACCTTGTGAAGAGAGACGTTGGTGTATTTAGTTCTCAGTAGTCTTGATTTTCGTTAACAAATTCGATATTTGTTATTTATAATTAATCAAAAAGGCGGTGTCGAACATTTCGATACTTATGCCTTTTTTGAATTTATATGACGATATATTCATAAGTTCCCTTACAACTTCTAAACTATTTCTTTTATATAATATTGATGCGACGTCGAGATATTACAGAGGTGTGATGATTAGGTATGTTCTGTATTCTGTTATAAATAAATATGTACATATATATGTACATATTTCTAATAAAAATTCCACGACAATTTCGCACGTTTTAATTTCACGTGTAATACAGAACGTACCCGTATAATGTCTCTTGATTGTCTTCTGGGTATATACATACATCATCATATAAATAGCGAACTACCGCTATGACATCACATCACTAAATTCAACATTTCGAGCTGTATATACATATTTATTTATTTATTACATATTCTAAAAAGTAAATTTAGTAGAATATGGTTGCACAAGTATGGACGGAGTAACTAGACCATATGCCCAAGATGTTATTAACAGAATTTTAAAAAGTTTTTGTGACTGACTATACACGACCTATGCCTTCACATAGGAAGAAACTTTCGTGTATATACATATATTTCAAATACTTATCACTCATTTACTTCAATAGTGTCACAACTCAAAAAAACTAGTTGTGCAGAAAACGCGTTTAAAGTTTTCAATTAACATACAACTCAATGAGTTATGAGACCAGTGAAGTAAATGAGCGATATATGCATATGTATACATATTACAAGCCGCTGTTAGTTGATTTAATTTGAGTGAGTAGAAATAAATACGCGACCATAGAAATCGGGTTTAGTTTCTTTATCTAGTTCACTTTAAAGAAATAATCTACTCTACAAACGGTTATAAATAAAAAGAATTACATTTTGCTGATATGCATTAGAAAAGAGTGAAAGTTGTTGAAATCGGAAACAAAAACCATTCTTGTGAAAATGATAACAAAAAAATATTTAATATAACTATATACATATGTGTCATACAAGTTTCGACAGTTTCCCAAATTTTTGAGACAAAAGCCATTAAAATTCAAAAGCCTTTGCATATCTAATATAAATAAACAATTATATTACAATATTTTTATAAGTATAAAAAAATTTATTTGCATCGATTTTAATAATTTAATTAATAAAGCATTACATCCCCTTACACAAAGTTAAAAAAAAACAAAACTAAAAAATAAATTTATGAAAATATAATTAAAATTTAGAACATAAAAAAGAAAAACAAACATCTAAATAAATATGTATGCACGTGTTTTTTTTTAGCAATAATAATGAAATATACACAATAAAAACTTAAAATCATTTCAATAATACTCCTTCTAGAAGATATGTGAATGTTTATAACAAAATGTAATGTCTTAATGTACATATTATATGTATATGCATATTTTTATTTTTACATTGTATTTTTTTTTTAAATAATAAATATATGTATGTATGTATGTAGCACTACTTTTAATTTACATACATAAATTATATTATTATTTTTAGTACATAAAAATGCATAGACAAAGTATACACAAATGCATTTATGTACATATGTATATAAGATACGATTTAAAGTTTATGACTCCATGAATAAACCTCTGGTATTGATGAGGAATATGACAAGTCATACATTTGCGATTTAATAAACTCTCGTTTGTTTTCGGGTTCTCGACGTAAAGTTGCAAAACCTGAAAAGGATGTAAAAAATAATGTTTTAATTTAATAGTTAATCTATTTTTAGTTAATTGAATTTAAATAAAATAAAATAAAAAGTGTTTGTAAATTTCTCAGACTTTTTGCAGAAAAATATACTAGAAACGAGAGGGTAATTTGATCAAACACAATAATTACACATTGATTATCACGCGCATTACCACATCTGCAGAAGAAGAATGTATAGTTTTTGCTTGTAACGAGTGTTATGAATTATAGAATTCATTCCTGGGACGTAATTCATTACTTTCCTAGGACATGTTATGTGTTAACAGTAATGAATTCTTGAATGAACAATTACACATACATGCTGTGCATTACATTCTCCTTTACTATTCATTACCTTTTCTCACTGGGAAATTGGTTATGGTTCTGTGAGTAGAGAATTTCTCATCAAAACTGCATCATCAAAACAACATCATGTTGCAGTTGAAGTATAAAAAATGCGATACAAAACAACATAAAAAAAATCGTCATTATTAATTTTTTATTTGTTAAAAATTTTAGCGATCAAATTTAGCTTTAGCGAATTCCTGAAAAAGGGTTTGATATAGAGATTACTGGGTATGTTCTGCATTCCACGTGAAATTAAAAGTAGTGTAATTGTCATAAAATTGTTGTTGGAAATATGTGATTATAACAACAATGCTATGGCAATTCCACTCGTTTTAATTTCACGTGGAATGCAGAACATACCCGTACATATTTATTTTATTTTGCTTATTCATATTGGCTATGAATGCAAATTTGTTACGCGTATCGCAAAATGTGGCAACATTTTTAAAATAGAATTCATCTTAATTTTAATACTTGATACCATCGGGAAATTTTTTTATTTGTCTCTAAAGCATTCTAGAAATCGATATTTAATTGGAGAATATAGTTTGAGATATGATAACACTGGATTAAATTACACTCTACAAAATTGCATAATTTTTAAAGAGTTGTACAATTTTGTATTGCCAAAATTTACTCTTTTCAAACGCTAAAATTTAAAGGACTTCGTTTTTATTGATTACTTTCTCAGATTTTTTTTGAAAATACGTTGGTATGACCATTGTCGGTCGCACTTACCATTTTTGTAAGCATATTCCATAATATATACAGCAATTTCAATAGAACATTCCGTTATTTTGCTTAATGGTGGATACAAGCTGCCTTTGGCTAAATCTTCGGGTTCGCACAGGTCTGCTAAGCGCTCAGCTGACATCAGGAACACTTCTTCCGGTATGGTTAACATACCGGCACAGAGAACACCCAAAGCTACTCCAGGGAATATATATGAATTATTGCCCTGTCCAGGATAAAATGTTCTGCCATTATATTGCACGGGATCAAAAGGTGAACCTGAAGCAAAAATACATTTGCCTTTTGTATAAGTGTACGCTTGTTCAGCTGTGCATTCAGCTTTACTGGTGGGATTAGACAATGCAAATATTATGGGCATTTCATTGAATTCGGCCATCATTTCAAGAATTTCCTTGGTAAAAGCACCGCCAATGGCAGCTGCGCCAATAAGTACCGAAGGTTTTAACGTCTCTACAGCCTCAGCTAGCGTATTGATTGGCTGATAGTCTTGAGCGAAGTGAAGTTTGTGCTCAGTGAGACCACCAGCGGGACGATTTTTAACAATTAACCCTTTACTATCGACCATCCAAATACGTTCCTTAGCCTCGGCTTCAGAAAGACCTTCCTTCATGAAGGCCATCAAACATAAATTTGCAATACCTAGAGCAGCTTCGCCGGCACCTAGGAATAAAATTTTGTTCTCCTTCAATTGAGTGTTCTTGATTTTCAGTGAAGCCAGCAAACCCGCAACAGCTACGGAGGCAGTACCCTGTATATCATCATTGAAAGTACAATAATCGTTGCGATATTTTCCCAATAAACGAAAAGCATTTGCATTTGCGAAGTCCTCAAATTGTATTAAACAATTTTGTCCAAAACGACGTACGACCGCAGTCATGAATTCTTCAATGAACTCGTCATATTCTGCTCCAGTAATACGCTTATGTCTTAATCCAATATATAAAGGATCGTCCAAAATACTATCTGTATTAGTACCAACGTCTAATGTAATGGGTAAACATTGATGAGGTTTGATGCCAGCCAAAGCTGTATAAAGCGATAATTTGCCTACGGGAATACCCATACCATTGGCACCCAGATCTCCCAAACCCAAAATGCGTTCACCATCTGTAACCACAACTGCACGAACATCTGTTTCGGGCCAATTCTATAATTTTTAAACACACATACATACATATGCATGCATGTATTTAAATTTAAAAATCATTCATATTTTAACATGCATTTTAGTTTCACTCACCTTCAAAACATCGTATACATGTCCCTTATCATTGATTGTTATGTACATACCCTTGGGATACTGAAATATTAAACTGAATTTTTGGCAAGCCAAACCCACCGTTGGCGTATAAACCAAAGGCATCATTTTAGCCACATCGTGCGACAGGACTTTATAGAATAAACGCTCATTGCGTTCAGCTAAATTATTCAGATACATATATTTATCCAAATCATTTTCTAAGCGATCCAGCAACAACAGACTATGCTGAACTTGCTCCTCCTCCGTTTTTACTCTGGCTGGTAAAAGTCCTTGTATGCCCAACAGTTGACGTTCTTCTAGAGAAAAGGCTAGACCCTGTCAATTAAAAAAAAGAAGAAAAAGATTTAAAATTTTGCTTAGGCAGAGATATTGCTACATATACTTATGTATGTTTAACGTTTCAAGATCAAATTAAAAAAAAAAAAAAGTTTTCGTAAAATAGGTACAGCAAAAATTATATGGTTTTCCATTAATTATTAAAATTGTATGTATGTATATACTATATAGCCACTTGAAATTTGTAAAGTTAGTGTATTCTTATACAGGCTACAACAATTAACACTATAATGCAAACAAATTAAAATTAAAGGGTGTTCTATCAGTTAATGTAATTTTGACAAATTGCTGCATCTTGGAAACCGTAAGAGGCAAACTCTTGAAATTTTCAAAAACAGTAAAACGAAAAAATTCCGAAGATATAATATAAAAATTGTCAAAAACCGAAAAAAAATTTCAAAACAAAAAAAGCACGAAATTAAAAAAATTCTAGACTAAAATAAATCGCCGGAAAAATCGAAAACATGAAAAAAATTGCCAAAATTAAAAAAACGCCAAAATGAAAAAAAACGTCAAAAAAAAACGAAAAAAATGCCAAAACTACATATTATATAGGCTAAGTTCGTATTAATGTCCTGCACAAGACCCTTTATAAGACCTTTCAAGACATGATATTTTTCAAATGCTTTAGTACAGCGAAATATTCTAAAACAAACACTTAACAAAACTGTTGGCAAGACAAACAACTGAAACAAATGTCTTGCCAACAGTGTTGTTTAGCGTTTGTTTTAGAATATTTCGATGTAGTAAAGCATTTGAAAAATCTCTCATGTCTTGAGAGGTCTTATAAAGGGTCTTGTGCAGGACTTTAGTTCGTATAGTATTACATTTTTGTGTACGTACGGAACCATTCGTGCGCGAGTTAAATTCGCAATTTACTATATTTATTTTATTATGCTAAACATTTTTAACATTTTTTTAAGATATATATATATATATATATATATATATATATATATATATATATATATATATATATATATCGGGTGTTTTTTTTTAGAGGTATAAAACTTCGAATTGAAATAAAACACAAGAAAATCGCTTTAATGTCCATTAATTTGGCTTTATTGGAAGGATAATTTTATGCCATTAATGTTTAAATATGATTTCGGGCATGTGGCCGCCGCGGCTGGCTCGAATAAAGCCAATTCTACAGGTCCAATTTTCAACCACTTTTTCGAGCATATGGGGCCGTATGTTGGCAATAACGCCACGAATGTTGGCTTCCAAGTCCCCTAACGTTTCTGGTTTGTTGGCGTAGACGAGCGACTTCACATATCCCCAAAGAAAATAATCCAATGGTGTCAAATCACACGATCTTGGTGGCCAATTGACAGGTCCATTCCGCGAAATTATGCGCTCATCGAATGTTTCCTTCAATAAATCGATTGTGACGTGCGCTGTGTGGCATGTAGCGCCGTCTTGTTGGAACCACAACTCATCCACATTCATGCCATCCAATTCGGGAACAAAATAGTCGGTTAGTCGGCTCCAATTGCTGTGCACGATGGCGAATCGATTCATTCGGGTCCTCTTCAACACTTTGCTCTACAGCGGCAATTGTTTCTTCGGTGCGCACTGTTAGACGTCTCTGCGGATGCGTATTATCACATAGAGTAAACGTAGTGCGAAAACGATCCATGGTTAACCGAATTAATTGCTCTGATGGACGATTATGTCGACCATAAAATGGACGGAGCTTGCGGTAAACTTCGCGAACTGAACCATTATTTTCGAAATAAATTTGCACGATTTGCAAGCGTTGTTCTTTTGTCAACCTGTTCATGATGAAATGGCAAGCCAAACTAAATATTAATCACTTGACAGCTGACAAAATGGCCGCCAGTTAAAAAAGTGATGCCAACTTAAAGTTCTATACCTCAATAAAAAACACCCTTTATATATATATATATATTTTTTTTTAAAGGTTCTTCCTATGTGAAGGCATAGGTCGTGTATAGTCAGTCACAAAAACTTTTTAAAATTCTGTTAATAACATCTTGGGCATATGGTTTAGTTACTCGGTCCATACTTGTGCAACCATATTCTACTAAATTTACTTTGTAGAATATGTAAAAAATAAATAAATAATATTTATTTTTTTATAATAATGGTCCTTACAGTAGTAAAAATAGACTTTATTTCAAATCCGTGTAAAAATATGGATACATATCGCTCATTTACTTCAAAAAAAGTCATAACTCGTTATTCATATTGTGTAAACATTTCATACAAATATCAAATGTATTCATTTCAGGTTTTTTTGTTGGAAAAATGTAATTTTATTTACAAAAAACACAGCAAAAAAATTCCAAAAAAGTTGAATTTTTCCATTGTGTGTGTAAATTGAAAACTTCACATTCGGTTTCTGGCAAACCGTTTTTTTTTTGAGTTATGACTAGGGAAACCGCAAATATGCAATTGCATGTTTTTTCTTGTGTGACAAGACAAGATATTTATCCGTTTCATAATTAAGGGCACATACATACATATGTTGCCCAGGAAATTCGTGTTTGTAGCAGTATTTCCAAAGCTAATAAAAATTACAAATATCCAGGACAATATCAATTTATATAAAACTTTTTAGTTCGTTATGTTTGTCTCATGAGTATGAAAATTTGGTTCTATAGACGTCCCTTTCTTAGAATGTCTGTCTCCTTGAAAACTGTAGAATTTGGTTTGTCATTAGAGTTTTTCTTTTCCCGGACTTTTTCATTTCCCGGGAAAGCGGGAACGACTTTTCGGTTTCCCAGGAATCCCGCACAGTGCAAAACAATACAAAATATTTTTTAATTTAATATTTCAACAAAAAAAAAATTATAGTTTATGAGATCGATTAAATATTAACGTTTTAAAAAAGTAAAAAAACAATACCATTTCAGTTCTTTAAGTAGTAGTAATGCATAAATACCAATATTATACGTAAATGAAAAAAAAAAAAAAAAAAAAAAATTACTAAAAAAATATTACAAAATATTTCTTTGGAAATAGGACTTTTAGTACAGAATAATCATTAATAAAGGGTCCGCCATCTAACGTTTTTTTTTTCAACTAGTGCTTATTTAGTGAATGGTAACACTTAGCTGATGTCTGTTTTGACAGATAATTAGTTTTATCCTTCCGCTGAACGAGCCAACTGACCATCCAATGCGTTTTCGCTTCGCTAAGTGGGCCTGCGATCGACTTACAGAAGATGCCGATTTTACCAAAAAAAGCTCATTTTGATCTTGGCGGGTATGTAAACAAGCAAAATTGTCGCATTTGGGGTACAGAAAACCCGCACGCATACATTGAAAAGCCAACGCATCCAAAACGAGTCACCGTTTGGTGCGGATTTTGGTCCAGAGGCATAATTGGCCCAGTTTTTTCGAAAATGGCCGTTACAGTCAATGGCGATCGAACGAATTTTTGTTCACAAAAATTGAAGAGGAGGATATTGGCAACATTTGGTTTCAACAGGACGGCGCTACGTGGCACACAGCCGAAGCTTCAGTAGTTTTTTTATAGCATTTTCAAAAAAAAAAAAAAAAAGTTATCTGGCGGACCCTTTAGAATCGTTCTTTTTACCAAAGAAAATAATTAACTATTTTGTAATATTTCTTTTATTTCCTTGCGCATTTCTGTTTTTAATTTTATGAATTGTTGTAGAATTAAATTTTGAACGTCACGTTCCGCTTTTGACAAATAAAGGCCTCTTAGTCTCAGAGCACATGTGAGGCAGATGTAAACTCGGCCTTAACTGTTGTAAACTTTTAGCTATTGTGCTAGTGCCATTATTATTGCACCAACGCATTCATAAAGTGAATAACAACACTCATTTAGTTGCCATAATACTATCAAACTATACTATCAAACTTACGAATATTTGTAAGTTTCGTTATTGCCTCTTACCTTTCACAGTTTTTCCTTTTCTTTTATTTTGATGGAAAATATGTTTGAAAAGTATTTGCTTAAATTTGGCGAGACGAATATCTAAAAATGGACGAATATTCGGGAATTCCAATACGAATATTCGTACATCACTACACCATTTCCAGTTGTATTTCAGAAGTTTCCAATTGTTTTTCAGAAATTTCTAAATATGTTTCAGAAGTTTCTAATTGTTCAGAAGTTTCAAATTATATTTCAGAAATTTCTAAATATGTTTCAGAAGTTTCTAATTATCGTTCAGAAGTTTCTAATTATATTTCAGAAATTTCTATTTATGTTTCAAAAATTTCTAAATGTTTCAGGAGTTTCTAATTAAAGTTCAGAAGTTTCTAATTACACTTCAGAAGTTTCCAATTATGTTTTAGAATTTTCTAATTGCATTTCAGAAAATTCTAATTGCTTTTCAGAAATGTCTAATTGCTTTTCAGAAATTTCTAATTGTTTTTTAGAAACTTCTAATTGCATTTCCGAATTTTCAAATTACATTTCAGAAACTTCCAATTGTATTTCAGAATTTTCCATTTTTATTTTATATATTTATTTTATATTTATATATATTATTCTGTATAAAATTTTGGGGGTTTTTTTAAAATAAACAATATGTGTAGGAATTATACCACTTTATTATGAACTATGTACATATATACATTCATATGAATGTTTGGGCACCTGCAAGCTGGTAGGACTTGTACCGCTCTCGAAACAATACGTGATCTTCCACGTGTTTTTCGTGTAAAAAGATTGAAATTCGTCTCGTCGATATAGATTATTTGCTTTCCCTGCCTTATAAATTGATTTAAACGATGAACAAAATCTGCTCGTTTTTGCTTATTCTCTGTGGAATTCATATTCACTGGTTGACGGTGAAGTGACTTTACAGTGAATAACTTCATGTCTAAAAAATTTGCTACGCACATGCTTTGTTGTTCCATCTTAATAAATGTAAAATTTTTTACTATGTATATTATTCAACACAGCACTTGCAACACCATATACATACATATATTATTAAATTATAAATAGAAAATGATTATTGATGTATTTTTAATAATATCAACAAAAAAAGTATAGGTTACTTGGTTTTCGCACAATATATATATATATATATATATATATATATATATATATATATATATATATATATATATATATATATACAATATATAATATATATATATTATTGACAACATGTTAACATACAATACTTAGAAATGATTAGATTTTATAAAATGTAGGTGCACAAATATAATATATCCACATAACAGTCTGAAATACATTTAGAAATTTCTGAAATACAAATGGAAAATTCTAAAATACAATTGGAAGTTTCTGAAATGTAATTTGAAAATTCGGAAATGCAATTAGAAATTTCTAAAAAACAACTAGAAATTTCTGAAAAGCAATTAGACATTTCTGAAATGCAATTAGAAAATTCTAAAACATAATTGGAAACTTCTGAAGTGTAATTAGAAACTTCTGAACTATAATTAGAAACTTCTGAAACATATTTAGAAATTTCTGAAATATAAATAGAAACTTCTGAAATATAATTAGAAACTTCTGAACGGTAATTAGAAACTTCTGAAACATATTTAGAAATTTGTGAAAAACAATTGGAAACTTCTGAAATACAACTGGAAATGGTGTAGTACATATAATTTTCGGAGGAACTTTTTAAAACTTTCGCTTCCACAAAGCCTGGAATTGTTGGAAAGTCCAACAAGAATAAAGAAAATGTACCACAATTGTAATTATTACACTGCACAACAAAATAGAGGTTTTTTTATGATGTTTAAATAAAAATAGTCGCTCCTACTCCTGATTACGATGGTGTCATAAGTTTTTCTCTATCAGCTCTAGTTTTGAAGATATAGTGTCATTTAGGATTTGCATAATTTGCATTTCTTCTTGTATTATACCTTTAATATATTACGAATGGTACTCCAAACTTTAAAATACTTTCTGGATTATTTATCTGCACAAAAATCCCTTCCATTTAAATAGATTCACATTGATGAGTATATCAGGGAATCTGACTATTATTGCAAGGATGTTAAAAATCGTGTGTTTTTAGATTAGTCCTTTTAAAATTTTTTGATTATAATTTTTTTGACCAAATATAACTAATTCTTATGTATTTTTGTTCGCTGATTACAAAAATAGGTTTATTTATTTTCTAGCACCTCTACTTTAAGAGATATTTTGTGTTACACAAAAAAAAAAAAAAATTCTTGAAATTTTTCTTTTCGAAAGCCATCCAAAAAAAAAATGTTTTTTTTATATTACATTTGTCCATTTACAAGTTATTAGTGCAATTATTACGCAAAAAAAAAAAATGTTGTATGGATCAGTCCAGAAAATTTTTATGCTATTATATATTAACAAAAATATTTGAGGTACAAAATACACATTTTGGAAATATCAACTTAAAGTAGGCGTAAAAAACGTAGGTGCCTACTGTAGAATTTTGATATAATAATTTTTTTTGAATACAACTTTACTTAGGGCCAATTTCACCAACTTATTTAAATATCAATTCATATTTAAAAATAATTTTTCCATACAAAAATTAATGAAAATCAACATTTAAATATGAATTGATACTTAAATAGAGTTGGTGAAATTGGCCCTTAACATTGCTTTTCAAAGCTTTATTAAGTTATTTTTGAATACGACCCCTAAACTTTACCGGTTATTTTTTTATTTTTATTTATTCCTCACGAAATAAAAGTTATATTTTGAGTTTTATTTATTGCTCAAAAAATTTATAATTTTTAAACTGAAAAAACTATAAAAGAAAAAATCTAAATTAACATATGAGTTTTTTTACAAAAAAAAAAAAAAAAAAAAAAATTAGATTTAGATTTTAGATTTATTTATTTTCAATTCAGTAATAATAAAGCCTATAGGGCCGAACTATTTATTACGTAAGGGTAACACATAGAAAAACTACACCTTATTAAAATTAGTAGGAATGATACACCAGAAATAATATTCAATACTAATAATTCAATACTAATACTAGAGAAAAAAACAAAACAAAAAAAAAAAATAAAAAATAATAATAATAATAATAATAATAATAATAATAATAATAATAATAATAATAAAGATAAAGAGTAGAACTTCAATTACAATAGTTTCATAGATATTAAAAAACTAAAACATATATGAAAATATTATGTACATAAATATGTATATGAATATTTGATTTCGTTAATTTCATGGCTCCCCAGCCGTTTAGATAATAATTAAAGTTAGAAAAAAGAAAGGTTAAAAAAATAATAATAACCAAGTCCAACTAAGCGGTGGTCTGAATGCTTGATAGATTCAAAAGATGTTCTAGTAGTTTTTTACGATATGTATAAGTTGTTAACTGGAAATTTCTGAGGTTGCTTGGTAAATGATTAAAAAATCGGGCAACACGAATTAAAAATGATTTTTCAAAAGCATAAGACGATATTCTAGGAATAATAACCTGTGGATTCCTTACTGAACGAGAGAAAACAAATCTATTTCGAAGAGTGATTGGATTGCCACTTCTAATGACACCATAGAAAAAAATTAGACTCCTAAAAACAAGAAAGTCTTTAAACGAACAGCCAAGAAACTGACATACAAATTCTGAAATATGGTCACGAAAACCAATTTTGTATACAAAACGGACTATCATGTTGACAATCCGCTTAAGTTTAGACACGTTCGATGCATTAGTACCTGATACAGCCTCGAGCCCATATAGGACAAGAGGCATTAGTAAGGCGTGAGACAGTCTCTTTCTAATGCAGAGCGGTAAATATAAATTTGTCGAGAATAACCTACGTAAAACGCCAAAAACTTTTCCATGCAATGTGTTAAAATGAGGAACGAAAGAAAGGTTGTTATCAACAATAACACCCAACACCAAAAGGCTGTCAACAAAATCGATAGTGATACCATTTAAACTTATAACAAAATCAAAGACAAACCGTGACGATTTACTAAAACCAATGGCTTTAGTTTTAGCAATATTTAAACGAAGTGAATTAGATTCAGTCCATTGATGAACACGTTGTAAACTGAAATTAATGTTGCTTTCCAGCACATCAGAGAAATCCCGTCCACATTTAAATAATAGAAAAACGTCATCTGCATATATGAAAGCTCTACAAATATGGGAGTTGACACAATCACTAAAACTATTTATATACATGATGAATAACAGTGGTCCTAAAACTGATCCCTGAGGAACACCTGCACCTAGAGATTTAATATTAGAATTAGTTCCATTTACAGAAACAAATTGGGATCTACCATTCAGATAAGACCAGATAAGTTTACAAGCAGATATAGAAAAATTAAATTCGTTATTAAGCTTAATAACCATTTTATAATGGTCAATTGAATCAAAGGCCTTAGAAATGTCAAGAGAAACTACCACACAAAGTTCGTCAACGTTAGGGCCTTCCCTAATAAGGTCAGTCATACATAAAATCAAGGAAGTTGTATTGTATCCAGAACGAAAAGCAAATTGGGATTCATACAGAGATGGTAGAACCTTATCAGATAGCTGTAATTTCAACAGATGTTCTACGACCTTGGACAAGGCCGGAAGTATTGATATAGGCCTAAGATCTTCAGGTCCATTCACCACCTTCGACTTAGGAATAGCTACAACCCGTGCAGTCTTCCAAGCCGTGGGAAAAACAGAGGTGGTTAAAATATTATTAATAAATGAGAGGAAATAATCAGATAAGTAAGGGTAAATGAGTTTAATAAATTTAATGGAAATATTATCAACACCAAGTGCATTAGACTTCACCCTACACAATGCTTGTAAAACTTCAGGTTCAGTTACACAACGAAAAGAAAACCCCAAATCAGAATCCTCAAAATCCCCAAAATCAATTGAAGCATTTAAAAAATTAAAATCAAAAGTACTAACTGTTATTTATTTTGTGATGAATAAATAAAAATCAAGAAATAACTTTTAATTTCTGAGGAACAAATAAAAATCTAGATATAATGATTAAAAAGCAATTTTTAAAATAAAACTTATAACCGGTCCCTGATACATTCTATTTGAATACGTTAAAAGTACTTATTTGCTTATGTACATTGATTTTCTTTTCATAATTATTAAAGATATCTACATTAATAAATGCATATGTATGCACGTACGTAAGTGTAGAAATGTGGCTTCAGATGTCACACATTCATGTTCTACGTGATAAATGACCTTGAAAAAGTGACCGAATGTGAAATAACACTGGAACACATAGTAGATTGATGACTGTATGTGAATACATGTGTGTATGTATATGGATGTATGTATGTATGTATGTATGTTTATATCTACACACGTACCCACTTGACTTGAGATTTGATAAAAACGAATGCTCACTAAAGCGAAGAAATTTCGAAACAAAATTGTTCCATATTTATTCGCAAATTAAAAAAAATTGAATGTTTGCTAAAGCTTTCGAATGTGTGACGGTAGCCGAGTGGATGTATGTCGTCAGCCTGTTAGTCTAGACTCTAGAGGTACCAAGTTCGAATCACAATAGCACTGTAAGTTAAAAAATAAAATATGAACACATACATATGTATCTACATACATATGTATGTGCAATAATTCAACAGAAAAAAATTTGCCACGATAGCGTAGTGGATGTGTGCTAGACTGTTAGAATGGAGGTACCATTTTCGAAATTAGTTCGATATTCTCTCACTTTTGATATTGCTAGCGAAACTTCGATAACGAATGTTTTTTGGGACAAAACTGAGCGACAGGTGAACTTTTTTCGATTCATTTTTGAATGTCACTCTCGATAGTTTTACACGATAAATGTTCCGAGATATATTCAAAATCGATATCAATAACGAAAGTCTTGGTCAACTGGGTGTACATATGGATATATATTAATATATATACTTAAAAAAGCAGATTGTTGAGATAGGGTACGGAAGGGAGTTGCCAGAAACTAAGAATATTAGTTGGTACCTCAGACCGTTACTTTAATAAAAGCAAGTTGAAGGGTGCAAGGGTTGGTTGCAACTTCAAGAATGCCAAATAATGTTTAGTTTACTCGCTATGTATGTATGTATTAGTGATGTAACGAATATCAAAGTTTGATATTCGAGAATGTGAATACGATTTGAAACGATATTCGCGAATTGCAATACGAATATTATGTGTGAAATTTATAGACATACAATTGGAGTTCTATTTACGCCTGCAAAATGAAATATGAAAAAAATTTTATGAAAAAGAACTTTACACTCCTGTTGGCCTACTTTAAATTTAGTAAAAACTATTCAAAATTTTAATGATTGTCATTAAATAGCATTTGAAAAATGAGACAAAGCTCAAATTTTTATAAAAAATTAATAAATTTGAACACAGCTCGACAAATTTTAATTTTAATTCTTTTTTTTGCGGAAAAGTCACTTTATGTCAAACAATCTAGAGACAAATTTTAGTTAAACTGTTCAAATGGTTTTCATTTCTTCATCTCTTTTCCGTCTACATGTTTAAATATCTTTAATACAAATAAATAACTGATTTCCATTTGAAAATACAACATTTATTACCAATAAAGGTAGCAAATACCTAGAAGGAAATGGTCTTGCAGAAGTCTATGAAAAATTTTCTTCCAATTCTCATGGACAAAAAATTGTCCATTGGAGCTAGATTGTTTATCCCTCCAATATACTCGTATTTAAATAATACTTTATTATGTTTTAATATGGAGAAATAATTTTCGGACAAATATTTATTTATTTTTTTTTTTTGTTTGTTAATTTTACAAGTTTGTTTTATTTGTTTTTAAATTGGGTACAAGAATTGAATTGAAACTAATATTTTTAGGCATTTATTTAAATTTCGTAAGAATTTATGCATTGATTTATTTAATTTTTTTTAATATTCGTACTCGTATTCGCCTGAATTTAGCGAATATGAATATCTGAAAATGCGAATATTCGGCAATTCGAATACGAATATGAATATTCATGCATCACTAGAATCTACATTTGCACATATGTATATACAAACATACATATGTATGTATCAGTGATGTAACGAATGTCAATTTTTGATATTCGCGAATACGAATATTTGAAACGATATTCGCGAATACGAATACGAATATTATATGTGGAACTTATAGACATTAAATTGGGGTTCTATTTACCCCTGCAATATGAAATATTAACAAATTGTTATGAAAAAGAACTTCATACTCTTGCTGGCGTACTTTAAAGTTAATAAAAACTACCCAAAATTTTAATGATCATCAGTAAATAATATTTGAAAATGATACAAAGCACAAATTTCTATAAATAATGTAATGGATTCGAACAAACTAATATTTTTATCCATTTATTTAAATTTGGTTTAGGATATATGCATTTATTTATTTAATTTTTTTTGGAAAAATATTCGCATTCGCCTGAGCTTGACGAATACGAATGCTTCGTATTCGTATTAAAAATGGCCGAATATTCGGCAATTCGAATACGAATATTCGTGCATCACTAGTATGTATGTATATCGATTTGAAAAAAATTCGTTTTTTTTTAGTTAATAGGTATTTATTACAGATTTAATCGTCGTCGTTTTTTATATTGTGCAAAAATTTTATAAAAATTTTGTGTATTTGCCTACTCACCTCTTCAGAGGAAAATTATTTATTTATTTTGAAATTCAAAACTTTAAATTCGTTTTCTATGAAACAAGTTTTTTTATATTATTACTCTCTAACAGCAAAGGTTCTGCATACATACAGACATATGTATATGTACATATGCGTAAGGACATAGTAGCAAATACGGCATTGTCGGAATTATAATTTAAATGCTAAAGAGTAAAGCTAAATATAAATACATATGTACATATGTATGTACTTGCATAAATGTGAATATATTTACATATTCATATTTAGTCTGGTAACCTATTATTGACCTTTGCGCTTTGACTAACCCAAAGTTAATTAAACAAATGGTTAATTCAAGTGCATGCATTCATATCAATTTATACATACACACGTATGTAAGTATGTACTCATGTATTTATACTAAAATTCATTGATTTTTAGCTACATACTTTAACTTGTTCAAATGTTTCGTTTTCGTTTGCTATAATCATTAGTGGCTTTTCAATTTGCTGAATGATGTATTTTTCTTCGGACGGAGCTTATTTTAATTTGGAACGATTTTCCGGAAAACCAAAAACAATTTATTATTTAATAGAACACCGACGATGGCTCGTAGTCGAAACCGGTATGTTAATCAATCAAATTTGTATTTGTAAAATTTTTCCTAAATTTTTAGATCTTAAAAATTTAATAAAGTCTGGAATAAATATAAAAACCACTCTTTCTGTCTACCTTGTTGTATTTATTTTTCTGCAAACGTTGCAAGCCGGATATACTGCCGGGTACATCGTTATCGATGCCACTGCCCCACAGACCAAGACGGTCTCGGGTATAATTTTCTAACGAACCATTATTTGTACAAGACATGGTGATGCGTAAACTTCGTTGCTGGTGAGAGAGTTTCGATGAGATTAGTATAACAAAAATTTAAACTTAGCAGAGGAGTTTACAACAATAACATTTCTTATTTAATCTTTATAATACTGTGACTACAAATTGGAAATTTTTCCTTTGTAGCAAATTTTTACACAATAATGTTAATATATGTATGTAGGTATTTATTTGTAAATATGTATGTATGTATGTATGTACATATATCCTAAACATTAATTGGATTTAGCGGCTGTTTTGGTTGTTGCTTCGCGGCGATACGACTGGGTACTAATTTTACAAAGCTTAGCAACACCGTTCAACAACTCGTATTCCATAATGGTGGTAGTTGTTGTTGCTGTGTAGTCGTATGATTTCCATTCGCTTGACTATTGCGCATAGTATACTAGACAGTAGAGTTAGTGGTGGTATTAGCTTTCATATGTACATATGTATGTATGGTATTTAATACAATGATAAATTTTTTGCAAAGGCAAGGAAACCCCCAATTTCCGTGACGTCATTATTTTTGTTTTGTTTAAACTGCCAAACACCGCCGCTACGACTGCTAGCAGTTTCTGATTCTCTTTGTCGTTGGTCAGCTGTTTGGTCTGTGTCTTTTCCATGGAGGTTGGAATTATTGTGTTTGTTATTATTTCTGTGGTCACAAGCGATAACAGCGTAACTCGAAAAGCACACATAGTTTAAAAAAAACCACTTTTAACGTTCGAAAATATCAAAATGGGCAAATTTAAAGCATTTTTTCGTAAATTAAAGATTACTGTATTAACGAATGTACCCCTGATTTTATACAAATTTAGAGTCTTATGTAGGTATAAGGTAAAAGTTCATGCCAGTTAGCATGAGTGACAAAATTGAACATGGTCTTATCGAGTTTTGCCAAACAATTTTGCATTTAAAATTACCCTTGTATTTAATAGAGGGTAAACCAATTACACTAATGTAAAATTTAATGGAGGAACTCGTTAAGACTAGGGATGTAACGAATACCAGTTTAGCGAATGCGAAAACGAATTTTTGCGAAAGTAAATGCGAAAACGAATGCAAATACTTACAATACGGAAAAAATCAAATACAAATAAATTTGTTTAAGAACATGAAGCTGTATTATGTACATAGATGTACTGACTATAACATTTTATTTAAATTGAGTCGTGAATTAAGCAAATATATATTAATGCCCTAATTCTATTCCACGATTGTATCCTCTTGCCTATGCACGAAAAAAAAAGCCGCAGTTGTGATTCTTTAAAACAATTATTATTTATTCACCCTTATCGGGAATAAAAGTTCACGTGAAAAGTGTTCCCTTTCCCTAAAATTGTGATCACCAATGTTTGAGTTGTTGTTGTGTTAGTATACTATTTTCTAATTTTGTTCACCATATTTTTGTTCACGGGAAATATTTCACGTGAACAAACTGTTCGCCTTTTATTCCCCATAAGGGTGATTGTCTATGCTAGAAGGTTCGTGTATTTGCTTTATGATTTATATCCAACACATAATTCTTCATATATTTTTAAAATTATTGTATAATACTTTAATTTAATTTTTATGATTTAAAAACATGGCAATAATATTTTTATTTTTCATTATTAAAGACATCATCAACCATTTTTGAAGAAAATAATTTAGAGAATTCAAAAACAAGAACTCAGAAGTATTTTCAAACAAAAACGTCCTAAATCTTCTTAGAGCCATTATTACAACTTAAAGTTAGTTAAAAGTAGGCTTTTATCGGACGTATAAAACTACATACCTCGCATACATTTTAGCGATAGCAAAAGTAAGCGAATAATTTGCGAATGCGAACTTTCGTTACATCCCTAGTTAAGACCATGTTCAAATAAGTCACTTACGATAACTAATTGCATGAAGTTTTACCTTATATGTACATAAGTAACGCTGTTAGTATTTAATGTAATTTGCGCCACCCACTTGCAATATATGTAATGGTGCAATTTTTCGTATTGTACAATAATATCGCCAATGTGTATGTCATATTCCAAATTGGCAAATATCAAAAGACTTGATTGTTTTTGTACAATCAAAACAATAGTGTAATGTAGTATAGGTCTAAAAGACAATAATATTACCACTTTTAGACACGCAAAGTCTAATTTTACCCCTTTTAGACACGGAAAGTTTACTTTGCAAAGTCTTAATTCAGCTGTGTGAAAGACAGAGGGAGGAATACTATCTCTTTCTGTCTTTCTCCCAGCTGAATTAAGATTTTGCAAAGTAAACTTTGCGTGTCTAAAAGGGGTATATGTACACAAACATATGCAATACTATGTAATAAGTGCGTTCGAGAACTCAAAAATTTGTACAAATTTTTACTATTTTTTACCGGATTGCGTTCGAGTACACCAAGTCCAGTAAATGAGAGGGCGAATTGAGAGAGAAAAATTACAGTTCTTTTAATGAGTAAATGGACAAATTTTTGCCAGTAAAATCCAGTAAAATTAAACCATATGTTTTTAAATATAAACAAACAATAGCAAAGGGAAACAAAAGTTTTTGGTTTTTGATGAAATTTTAAAAATAACAAAAAACAAATGTATTAAGTTATGGCGAAATATTGCATTTATTTAAGTTTGATGCCAGAAAAATATAAGGGTATGTTTTATGTATTCCACGGGAAATTAAAACGTGTGGAATTTTCATAGAATTGTTGGAAATATGTATTTATAACAACAATTTCCCAACCGATTGTTTTTAAACGTGAATAAAGTTAATAGATTTGTATAGTTAAATTTTTGTTTAAACATATAGTCGGACGGTTACTGGTTCCCCGCATGGAACATTAAAAAAATTTAGTTATTGATCGATTAAATATGATTAATGTGTACATTTCTTAAATTTGTTTTCAGTTTTTCGATATCTTGAATATATTAGGATATATAAAGTTCTTTTCCCATTGTATATTTCTCTTAATAAATGCACTCATTGGAACTACTTGAAAGGAAGTGAACAATATTGTTGTGATGATTGGTATAAGCGGCAACAAACATTTTTGTCTTTTTCTGTACATCCTAATTATTCACGTCGAGGGTAAAAAGTTTAGAAACTTTAACGGCCTGACGCGCGATGTCGGCAAGTAAGCTATAGAAAGTTTCTTGTCGACATCGTGGGCCAGGCCCGTAAGTTCAAATAAAAACATATGTATCTATTACTTTTATTATTAAAGAAAATATATTGTGTATTTTTATAAAACAAATGAAAAAAACATTCTTCATCAATTTTCTCAAAACCATATAATTTTTCCATGCGGCTAGCCAGTAACTACCCAGCAAAAAATCTGATTTGGAAGCACTAACAACTGCGGGAAGCAATGTACTGTTTACTTGATCACAAAAGATTCGAAAACTGCTTCTCAAAAGCACTAACATAAGGCAGGCTCTCTAACAAAATAGAGGAAAAAGTAAAACAAAAAAATTTTCAAGCTAGTAACTTTTGCATCTGAGTACATAAAAAATATAGCCCAATTCACAATCTTGTGCAAATGGTCTTGCACAAGATTGTATAGTATATTGATACTCACCACTTAACAATTCTTAGAAGTTAATGTTAAAGTTAGCTATTTTATGTCAGGTGGAGACCGCGAGTAAGGGAGATAATGTTAGAGAATCACTTAGTGTTGCGCAGGAATAAGGAGATTTTTTTTTGTGCGAGATGAGCCAGCTAGAAACAATTTATTCAGCTTCCAAAAAGCCATAATTTTTTGCCTTACCAAAGTGCTTCACAGAAGCAATAATATATACTTATGTATGTATAGTATAGTATATTGTTTGCAGATAATGCGACTATTCCATACATGTATGTATGTAAATACTCCAAAGAGGAGTAGGAATACGCCAAAACTCCAAATATGTGAAAAAGGAGGTTTATGTCCCAGGGTTGGACTAAATGGTCCAAATTTGCATTACATCGGCCTAACCCCAAAACTACTCCATATTGCATTGAATGCTTGTGTGAAAACGACATGATCCATGACTTCATTACATGGACCATAATGTAACTAGTCTGTTTCATCTCGATTGGACCACGTAGTACAATATTATATTCAGGTTTTTTTGCATATGCATATGTACATACTTATGTATATTTTTTTAGCGCCAAATTGTCTATCAGCTGTTGTGTATATTTTACTGGATTTTACAATTTTTCCGTTCCCGTACTTTTAGCTGCAAACTTTTTATTGAGAGTAATTTCTTTAAATTACTCAGTTACTGGATTTTACTGGAAAAGTACTCAAACGCACCTAATGTATGCTTTAGTTCAATATTGGTTTGTTTACAGTACGGTACAGACATGGCTATTTCACGTAAATACGAAGCTTCCTTTGTAGAATTTTTATCATACCTATGTATACTTTGTTATGCTTTTAATGTCGAGGTGATTGAAATAAAAGTCAACAAATTAATATTTAAGACTTAAGATATGTATATTATATTAATTGAAATAAGCAAAGCGTTGTGTCAGATGAGAAGAAGTAAAATGTAAATTCAAATATGACATAAATGACAGTATAGAAATAAGAATGCTTGACTTTAAAGTCGCTGGAAGGGTTATCCCTAACATACCTATAACTAGATTTTATCTTAAGTCGACTTATGCTGTTATCGCTTTTAAGCACATACATACATACATATTTGTTAACTGGTTCTCTTTCTTTTTTTGTTGCTGCTTTTTGTATATACAAACCATGCATACACAGATACATACTTATGTACATACATACTTATGTACATATACATAGCTTACAAGTATGTACTGATAATACGTCGTGATGACGAATAAAATTTTTAAACTACATGGTTACAAACTTGAATAAAAATATCGTTTTTATGTACTTATGTAAATGAATCGCAAAAAAGGAAAAGTAATACGTTTTTAATGGGGAAAGAATTGATGTAGATATGTTACAACATCCTACTTCAAATTTATGTATGTATGTACGTTAAATTCAGGTTACATTAACAACGTATGTTAACGCTTTTTATAAAATTTTCTAAAACGTAACAAACATCCAAAGCAGAGCGTTCAGTCAATCGTCATTTCAAAGCGTTTCCAAATTGAATAAAATATAAGTATGTACATACATATGTACATATTGTGCCCTTAATTATGAAAGTGGTCAAAGTCATACCTTTCTCTGGTCGAGATATTTAGTAGATTGCAATTTAACAAATTAAAAATTATTTTTATATTATGTAGCATTTTAATTTAGACTAGTACAACTCTCGATTTACATAAATTTATTTAATAATTTTTAAATATTTATTGAAGTTTTTCAAAGATTTATTTGATATTTCGAAGCAAAAATGCACATGAATTTAGACCACTTTCATAATTAAGGGCACATATATTAATTTTAAATTTGTCGATAATTGTCATTCTTTTGTGGGTATCAGTTGATGGAATTGCCCATTAGCAAAAAATATTAAATACCTTACTATTCGTATTCAATATTTTTGATTTATAAAAGATTTATAAAACAGTTTTTCCTACTAAATTTTTTTTTATAAGCCCTTTATTAAAAAACTAAATATGTAAACTTAGGCCCTTATTATGAGTTGCATTGGATTTTCGAGCTGGGTATCGAACATCGAAAATCGAATATTCAATTCATATTATGAGCACCGAATATTTCGTTGAGCAACGAATTTTCTATCGAACAGAATTTAGCTTTCGATGAAGTCTTTTGGCATAAAAAATTATTATAAACGATTTGTTTTTTGTAGTTATGATTTGAAAAGGCTAAAGTTCGTACTTTAGCTTAATCAAATCATAAATATAGAAACAAATGAAGTTCGAAAAATAATAATTAAATCATTTTTATTCTTTATTTTTAGGTAGTTGTTGCAAATTTCCACAATCTCTTTGAGTGATATTCACAATAAGGACATTCTTTGTGGAATGCTCTTCATAATACCAAATGAAAATTCGTTCGATCAGTACTTTCGACTACAGTGGAAGATCGAAAGTTGCTCATAATAAGGGCCTTAAATAAATATTAAATTAATATTAAATAGATCAATACTAATATGATTGATGCTAGTTTAAAATGTTACATAACACATATTCCGTTTACATCTGAGAATGCAAAACAAAATCTACTTAAAATCTTAAGCCTATAGTACACGGCATGTAAAAAGCCACATGCGTATGTGGCGATGACGTCACGAGAATTTTCAGCATGTTCGTTGCATTTTTTAAAATTACTAGTAGTGGCTAGATTTCGTAAAATTTTTATACTATTTTTGTTCAAAAATACATATGTGGCACATGTAGTCGAATCGAAGACATTTTCTGTGGCAGCTCATCTGTAAGCATGTTAATATCTACATGTATCTACAAATGTACCATCGTGATGACGTCAAAATTACGTCGGAACCACATGCGTATGTGGTTTTTTTACATGCCGTGTACTGTAGGCTTTAGTGATGCAACTTCATATATGTAGCCATTTTTAAAAATTGTACTATAAATAATTGGATGTAGTTAAAATGCTGTGTGAATTAGCTACATATTACAATTGTTTGTTTGTAGTTTAGGAACAATTTCAGTGAATAGTTTTTGTTTTTGATAATAAATCTTGGTAAATGTCGATAAAATTTGGTTAAATAGATTTTGATAAATATTTTAATTGAAATCTGCTAGATTTCGTGCAGATGTAAATGAGCCCATAATATAAAATAAATATTTTAATTTATTCAAATGTATAAAGCATTAAATCTCAGCAATAACGAAAAAGTCATATTTTACTGTTTGATACAAGAGCACGTTTAAACAAGGAATGTAACGAATGTTCGCATTGTCAAATTATTCGCTTACTTTTGCTATTTGCATTCGCTTTTGGATTCGCTAAAATGTATGCGAATATTTAAAGCGAATGCCAAAAAAAAAGAAAAACAAATTTTTATTTATATTTATGATTTTAACAGGCTAAAGTTCGTATCGCTTTTTAAGCCAAATTACATGTGATAATTATTAATGAACAAATAACACAACTTGAGCCTGTTAAAATCATAAATATAGAAACAAATGCAGTTCGAATAATAATTAAAATTAACTAAAATAAATAGCCATGGGCCTGTGGCAAAAATTAAATAAAAATATACTTAATAGTAACAAACCAAAAAAGTTTGTCTTAAGTAGAACAAAAAATAAGCAAATTAACTAACATGTGTATAATTAGTAAAAAGAACAAAACGACAATGGTAAGACTGTTGTAAATATAGAGATGGTAAAATTGAGCTTACAATACAAAAAAAAAAGCTTTCAGCAAATTGATATACGATGAGTCAAAACAATTCACATATTCCATTTTGCAATAAAATGCTAAGTATATAAAGCAGAAATCTACATCAACTGACACCACACACAGTGGACCAAACACAAAAGAACGCTGATGATTAAGGTTTAGTGGCCTTCGAAAACGGCTGGCTGTTCCGTTCAACTATGTGTTGTCAGAATATTTACAACTAACTTTGGTGTTATTTGTTCATTAATAATTATCACATGTAATTTGGCTTAAAAAGCGATACGAACTTTAGCCTGTTAAAATCATAAATATAGAAATGGAGTTCGAATAATAATTAAAATTTTTATTTATTTTACGAAATAGTTTAGGATTAATAAATGTCAAACACACCAAAATTATTTTAAGCCAGCATGAAAAAGATACACATACATACTTATAAGTAAAGTATTCTAATCAAAGCTTTAAAATTTTAGCGAAAAACTTTTCTATAAATAAGTTCTCATAAGTACCAAAATGAAACCAAAATCCAGAGTTGTTTGGAAATATTTTTCAGTTTATGAAAAAGAAAAGGTAGTGTTTGATTTCCGCGAAAATCTGTTCAACTTAAGACTAGTCTGTTCAAACTTTTGAAATATGTTAAGCACCATCTATTACTTCGTACAAAAAATATTAACTAGTCCTTGTTTGTTGTAAACAAGTGCCATCCATATTATTTCGCATGAAATCTTAAAATTTTGAACTTATTCATTTATAAAGTATTTATATAACCGACTTTCACAAAAATGCTTTCATTCATAAAGTATTTTTAAAGTTTTTTTTTCCGAATTCCAAATTTCCAAATTTTCCAAATTTCTGGAAAAAGTAAAATGATAAATAAAATGATAGAATATTTGTCATTTTAACCCACTTAATTCACAAGGGTTAATTTTCTAAAAAAGATTTTTTCGTTACCTTAATATAGAAAGGACCTAGCACATTATTATTTTGTAATCGAGATTTTTGTATATTTCGATAGAAGAACAACAAATGTATCGAAAAATGCAAAAATCTACATTTCAAAAAAATAATGAGTTAGGGCCTTTCTACATTAAGGTAACGATATGTACATATGCATATGTACAATTTAGAATCGTATTAAAATTGATAAATTACCTAATCCAATAAATTGCTGGTAAATCAGTTGCTTTTCAGAAATCGCCAGAGCTATGTTATCAGCTTATCAAACAACAACAATAAACAATAAAATACATAACAAAATTTTTTTTTCAATATCAATTCAATCAATATTCAATATAATTGATTGAACATTTTCTGTGGACAGCAGGCTGTAAGTTTTAAAATATACCTACATACATATTTCTCATTTCTGAAAGGTATATTAATCAAAATCTGGAAATTTATTTTGTAAACCTTTATAAATAATTTTTTTATCTAAACTCCTTGTTAACTTACATATTTATGTACTTATGTATGTAAATTTATTGTAGTATTTTTGATTATTTACGTAGTTGAATATTTTATGAATTTATTTAAAATTTAGTGAAAGAAAATTCACAGGGTTGCCGTTGAAAATTTCAAAAAAGTATCATAAAAATGGTATTTACATAGGCGCATATTCAGAAATCTTAACCAAAGTCGAAACTAATAAAACAGAAACTAAAATATAGTTCATAGATAGTTATAGCTCTTATTCACAATTCATAACTAGTCTAGTGCAGCAACTGCTTTCATCTGGTAAACGAAATGCAACCTTGCATATTGTTATGTGAGAGCATAAAATGTCGATAATAGGTGCGTTTGAGTACTTTTCCAGTAAAATCCAGTAACTGAGTAAATACTGAGTAATTTAAAGAAATTACTCTCAATAAAAAAGTTTGCACCTAAAAGTACGCGAACGGAAAAATTGTAAAATCCAGTAAAATATATACAACAGCTGATTACCAATTTTGGCGCTAAAAAAATTATACATATAAAATACACGATAGAACATTTTCTTTAATAATAAAAGTAATAGATATGGACATATGTTTTTATTTAAACTTATTTGGCTGGTCCACGATGTCGACAAGAAACTATCTATAGCTTACTTACATATATTGAAAACAAAAATAAACTTTCTTATTTTGATTTTGTTTTAAATATAAGTAAGCGATAGAAAGTTTCTTATCAACATCGCAGTTCAGGCCGTTAAAGTTTCTAAGCTTTTTCCCTGAACGTGAGAAGTTATTAGTATGATATATTCAAGGCAACGAAAAACTGGGAAAGAATTTTAAAAAAGTACACAAAGTAATTTTTTTTTAAATGTTTTATACGGCGAACCAGGAACCGTCGACCCGACGATATGTATAAAAAAATGTCAATATAATAATCTATTAACTTTATTCACGTTTAAAAACAATCAGTTATGTTCTGAATTCCATGCGAAATTAAATCGTTCGAAAATGCAATAGCATTGTTATTATCCCTGCAGAAAGTGCGAATAGTGAAAATGTACTGAGTCGCTTTTGACTTTGTCACCAGAACTACTCTACAATTATTCCCCATACAATACTTTATGCTATAGACATTTAGCATGTGCTTGTCATTGAAAATCTACACTACAGTAACACTAAAACAATTGACTAGGTAGTGAATTCATAGTTCTTATGGGAACATGGAGACATACCAACCAGACATTTACTGGTACATTTCTATACTTTACGTACATACAAATTTATATATATTGACAAGTTGTTGCAAAATCCACCAGAAATACACCACATCTGTTTTCTCTATTTCTTTTATACTGACGAATAGAAGAGAAATTGTAGACAATGTAACTACTACTAGAATTTTAGTGTTCCGCACGTTTTAATTTCACGTGGAATACATAACATACCCGAATATTTTTCTAGCATCAAACTTAAATAAATGTTATAATGCTTATAACTTAATACATTTGTTTTTTTCTTATTTTAAAAATTTTCATCAAAAACTAAAAATTTTAGTTTCCCTTTGCTTTTGTTTGTTTATATTTAAAAACATATGGTTTCGTTTTACTGGATTTTACTGGCAAAAATTTGTCCAGTAAAAACTTCATTTACTCAGTAAATGAACTGTCATTTTGCTCTCTGAATTCGCCCTCTCATTTACTGGATTTTGTGTACTCGAACGCAATCCAGTAAAAAATAGTAAAAATTTGTACAAATTTTTGAGTTCTCGAACGCACTTAATATTTTGAACGATAAATTCTGAAATTAATTAAAAATCTTATGAATCTATTAAAAACAGTTTAATTTCCTTAAAAAATCTATAAAAGTACAAAATCTATAAAAGTAATTTTATGGTTATAGTCTGTATATAAATCAATTAAAATATGGGCCTGTAAAAATAAAAATATTCAATATAATTTTGTTGACCAAAAACACATCTCTAATTTATTTTATTGCTTTATATGGATATTTTTTTGGACGCAATAGAAATAAATGCAAGAAATAAAGATAAAAAGGAAAGCTTATTATATAGAAATTTTTTTTAGAAAATAAAGAGTATTTGTTGTTTTGTGCATTTTAAAGAGCCACAAATTGATTTTGCTCTTCAAATAAATTGTAAATGAAATCAGTCAGCTGTTCTTTGAATGTATTAGTTAGTTGGCATTTAATTACAGCTTTACCCATAATTAAGTGTAAACTTTTACTGCTGAAAGTAATCAACTATGAATAACTTAAATATGTACTTAAAAAAGTTAACACTTAGTGATAATTTCTGAATATGTGCCATATAGTGTCTATACCTGATATTAAGTTTGATATAATATGGGAGAGAACGTCGGCAGAATAAGAAGAAAAATATATTAATATTGATATTAATATCTATGTAGGGGAAAACGTACTCTTGTAAATATCATAATATTTCATAAATATCAGGCAGCTGTGCAGTAAACATATTCGTTTATTGTAATACTAATGTGTGTTTCATACAAATTTTGGTGTTTCCATAATAATACATCGTGTATAATTAAAACATTTCCGCTTTTTTATCAAAAAATATAAATTTTCACTTTAATACAAAAAATTCTCTTCACGTATGTATGTATGTGTACGTTTTTTGACAGATATCATAATATTGTTTTCTAAATATATATTATGAAAACAATATTATAATATCTGATATAATATTAATATAATACTAATAATGCAGTCCACACGTAATATAATTCGCTCTGCTATGGAATTTGACGTTTGCTGATACAAATATATTTGATATTATATCAGTAGCTGGATTCTGTAACTTTTTGCGAAAATCGTAATATTTATCGACATATTTATTCGTTTGTGATAACGATAATGTGATTCCGTAATTTCTTTTTTACGATAGTCTCCAACATTATCTTAATCGCCATTTAATTCAATATTTTTTTGGTATCTCTGTATAGAAAATGTAAAAATAAGCGAAAAGCATAAAGAATGATAAAGAAAAACTCACTAAATTTTAGCTTGTGACTTTATTTTATTTTCCTCCAACCGACAGCGAATATCGTTAAAATATGTTACTGAATAGCAAAGTCGATATATTTTCGTTATATTTATTATAGCGGTACGATTATCGTAATAAAAGTTAGTGAATCCAGGTACAGATATAGACGCTATTTAAAAAAAAAGGTTTTTTATAGTAAAATAGGGTCAAGTTTTTTGTAATAAAAAAATAACATTTATTTCAACTAACAACAAAAGAAACAAGAATTTTAACAATTAATTAAATACATTAGACTAAAATAAAATTTATTAACATACATACTTTAATTACAAATTAATGTTAGCCCTCTAACTGGCCAGATCGAAAAAATGATCGGATGAAGCTAATAATTTTTTTTAAACTGGATATAGTCAAAAGAACCGTAAGTTTCAATTTACGCGCGAAAAAAAGATTAGGAACGAACGCCAGGTAAAGAATAGTGCAGATGGTCTGTAGACGGTCTTGCCGGTTTGCAAAAATTTTATTAATACAAAGTTTTAAGATTGAAGATGTAAATAAGTTAAAAAACATATTTTTTAATTGCGATACTCCCAGAAATAATTTGCATTTGGAATCAGGAATTTGGGTGTCAGATTTTTTGCAATATTTTCACTATTTATTGGCATTGGTATCGACCAAAATAGTAAAATGATCGACACCATCGAACCGAATATCGCCAACTGGACTGGCTGTTAGCCATTTTTCCGATACCTGGTATGCTAGACTGTGCTTCGTCCAATTTTTGAGCATATGATTGCCCTACGGCATACATTTTGTTAAAATGATACAAATCTTATTAAAAAAAGGGTCATAAAAAGTGTCATTGGCAAGAAAAATGGTCAAAAGTGATACTTTAGTGTATGTATTCCCAGTTGACCACGGCTTTCGTTAATGATATAGATTTCGGATATACCTCGAACATTTATCGTGTAAAACTATCGAGAGTGACACTCAAAAATGAATCGAAAAATGTTCACCCGTCGCTCAGTTTTGTCCAAAAAACCTTAGATCTCGGATTTCGTTATCAATATCAAAAGTGAGAGATTATCGAATTAATTTCGATACCGCAAAAATGCAGCAGAAAAAGTAAAAAGTAATTTTTTTAAGTTTAAAATTTTTTTAAACGCACTAATAGTCCCAAATTAATATTTTACTTATTAAGTAAAATATTTTTTTTATTAAAAATACATTGAAATTGATTATTGAGGGGTTTAGCTGGATCCTATGCGCATTTAACTGTTGCTAATGCAGATAATCAGGGAACCTTTACCCAAAGTTTCTTAGAACAACTAGAGTTATTATATTATAAACTTTCATTTAAACAAATGAGAAGCTTAAAACAAATAACAAAGTTGAAACAAGAACTCAATAATCAACATGTTTTTTATTTTCTTTACCATTACTACATTGGCTGACTTTTTTCAGCTTCAAATTGTAGTTGTAAAAGTATGTAACAAGAAAATAAATGTAAATAACAACATAACATAATTTGGGACTATTAGTGCGTTTAAAATATTTTAAACTTAAATTTTAACAATTCCCATAAAAAAATCACTAGTTATTTTTTTATTTATTTATTTTAAATTACTTATTTTATTAATTTTATTTATTTGTTTAATTCCGTAACTTACGCTGCAGGCGTTGAACATGGTACCTCGATTTTAACAGACTAGCACACATCCACTGGGCTATCGTGGCAAAATTTTTTTTTTTCATTCAATTATTGCACATATGTAAGTGTGTGTTCTTACCTTTTTTTAAACTTACAGTGTTGTCTGTCATGCATTGAACTTGGTATCTATAGACTAATAGGCACACTTCTATGCACGCGTGAGTCACGCGTGATTCGTGATCAAATATTATAACTAATCACGCGTGAGTGTGACTGAAAAAAATTTACTCGTGCGTGATCGTGCGTGAGCTTTTATTAATAATCACGCACGAATTCTCACGCTCTCACGAGATAACATTCCTGCATAGGCACATATGTAACTGTATTCAATCATTTGAAATAAATTATTTTATAATAATAAGTGCATATATGTATAGTAATATGTATGGTACTATGAGCTTACAAACATAATGAATACCCCCAAACAAAATGTTTTCACTTTTTCTGAAGTCAGACTTGTCGTACCGAATTCGTTAAGACATTTCGGTAGTTTCTCAAAAATTTTTTTTAAACATTAAAACTTTGATTTTTGAGTACATAAGTAAAACTCTGTGAAAATTTTTTTAAATAAATATGTATATGTTGATAAAAAAAAGGATTGTAACAAATATTAAAAAACGTGAGTATGTGCAAATTATTTCGACAATAGCAGCAACATAACGGTGAAGCGGTACTCTGCTATAAAAGCAAAAAGAAATCGTACCTACATGTCGTTACGAATTCGTACCGACTTATCGTAACGAATTCGTACCGACATATCGTTACGAAGTCGTGTTAACCATTTCATACAAAAATTGTTACGATTTCGGAAATATTTCGATGCCGAAATCGGAAGATTTTGTCGACCAATCGTTACGAATTCTTTACGAATTCGGAGCATTTTGTTTGATGGGTACTAGAGAGCTGCGTAAACAGTCTTGAAATGTAAAAACGTCATGATTTTTAAATGTATTCACGTCGCATGTATTATACTAAAGCAATAATAAATGCTGTCGTACTATAAGCGAAGCACGATGGATGTATTGGTGTATGTGTATATCAGTTGTAACAAGCGATGCCGCAAGACAGCTTGCTTGTAACAAACACTCAAAAGAATTACTGTTGATTAGTGTATGCTTATTATTTTTCATATTGTACGTTTGAGTGTGTGTGTAATATGTAGATGGTAAGCTATTATGTGATTAACCGCATACAACTAATGTTAGTGCATGTGTGTGCCTTTGCATGTGCGCAGAAAAATAAAAAATCATACACACATACATGCATGACGTTTGTACACGCGCTCATACGTAGAAAGAAGCAAGTATCAAAAATTCTTCCGTCACGAAGTGTTTTCTTCTTTACTCTTATACCTACAATACTCAAACAAATTTCATGCAAACAGTGTTGTTAACGTTTGTTTTATAAGATTTCGCTGTAGTAAAGCATTTGAAAAATCCCTCATGTCTTGAAAGTTCTTATAAGATGTCTTGTGCAGGAGACTAATGGGTACATACACCTTTGTAAGTATGTATGTATGTTTCTTAGATACCCTGTAGGAAGTATCAATTGAGAAACACTACTGATTCAACAGTGCCTTTGTCAACAATACTACTGACGAATTGTACCGTAGAAAATGTGTTTTGCTTTAGGGGCCGTCCATATATTACGTAACGCTGTAGGGGGGAGGGGTGGGGTTCGAATTTTGTTATGATTTGTTATGGTGGGGGTGGGGAGAGTCTTTGAAAATGTTATGTAACAGAAATTTTTTTAGTAATTTGTATGTTTTCTCATTTATTTAATTGATCATACGTCTTACCTTCACATTTATATTATGTATGTATACATACATACATGTGCGGAATGTCAATTTTTGATATACGAGAATTCGAATATTTAAAATGATATCCGCGAATGCGAATATTTAAAACTATATTAAATTAAGTTAATTAAAGCTGTAGGTAAGTTTTAAGTGTAATTAATAAATTTTTTATACATGCTTTCTAAAATTATTTTCATTTTAGGAGAGACCTATGAAAAACTAGATAGATTTTAAAATGCCATAAAATGTTACAGGAAAGCATGTGGTGTGGGTGATGTCGAAGGTGTTTCTATGTATAAAATCGCCAATCTGCATGAAAAATTTGGAGCCTTAGAGCTGGCTGTTAAGTGCTACATTATGTATTGCAGAGATGAAAGAGCAGCGGCTGATAAACAAAGTTTATATCATGGCTTCATGTACCCTAGTGAGTTATTATGAAGGCAAAGAGTGAGTTATTGATGAAAGAGCAGCGGCTGATAAACAAAGTTTATATCATGGCTTCATGTACCCTAGTGAGTTATTATGAAGGCAAAGAGTGAGTTATTATGATCGGGCATCATATTATGCATACAACTGCTTGGACTTTTTCCATATTGTGGCTACGATTTCCCATAGCCTTTTTGTGATTTACGATTTTATAACGAAGCAGTTTTTAAACAAAAATGTGCGGTTTTATTAAAAAAATTAAATTTTTAATTACCTGGATGTCGTTTTATAATTTCACACAATCATTAACAATGTTAATTAATTAATAATTATTAATACACATGGTTAATTTACAACCTCACAAAAAACAATTTATTTTACATATTTACACACAAAAGGAAAATTTAATTGTAATTAATATATATGTATATTTGTAGGCAATTATTATTATTCAACTTCTTAATTTTTTGCTGCACAATTATTTCTTTCAATTTCAATTATTTTTAATTTTGTCAAAGTGATTTATGCAAAATGCTCGCACATTTATGCAGAAAACGAAGCCGACAGAAAAAGGCCGGCGACGGCGGTTGAGCACAAAATGAAACGGCGATTGGTTATTACTATTGTCGTTAATATAATAATATAATTTTTAAGGTGGAAGTACATACCACGCGTTACGCGGCAACGCTTTTCTGGCTTGTTAAACCTTCAACGCTACACAAATGGAAGGTTACACACCACGCTTTTGAAGCTTTTTTTAGTTGTAAAATTTAAATCCTTTGCCGGCTATTTTTTTTGCATTTACGTTGCATTTTTCTTTAAACATTTAATTCATTTTTGTATCCATTGTTTAATAAAAAAATTAATTTTTAATTATGTTTGTGTATGTTAGTTTATGAATCTGGCAGCACTAGCTGTCATTTTGTATACAACGCGTGAAAGTTAAAGAATGTTCAACTTTTGGCGAGGTACGCGCGTCGCGAACTTCTCTATGTAACTTGCCTTATGAAAACACACTATTTCAACTTTTTTGACAGACGCGTGTATCGCATTAGCGCATTGAACGCGTGTTATGTACTTCCACTTTTATTCTTTATACAGGGTGGGCCAAAAGAAACCAAGGGTTGTAAAAGTTTAATAAGTTTTTTGTTTATTAATTTTTTTTTTATTTTTTCTTTCAGATTATATAGACAACACTTGGAGAATTTATAATGGAGAGGTTTACAACTGAACAGAGAGAGAACCAGAACAATAGAATTTTATTATTTAAACCAGAGATCAATCATTTTAACGCAAAGAGCATATCGTCGACATTTTAACGTCAGAATTTCGCCCTCTGAAGCGATGAATGGCTTTGTTAAGAAGCAGAACTGTAGGTTCTGGGGTTCTCAAAATCCAAGAGCCATTCATCAACGCCAATTGCACCCCATCAGGTGTACAGTATGGTGTGGGATCACATCTGAAAATGTCATTGGGCCCTACTTCTTCGAGAATGAAGATGGAAGTGCTGTAACCGTAAATGGAGAGCGGTATGATAGAAAATTTTTTACGTCCTGCTCTTGAAAATAGACCTGGTATGTGGTTTCAGCAGGACGGAGCCACTGCCCATACTGCCCGAGACACAATGGCACTTTTAAGTAAAATTTTTGGAGAGCGAATAATTTCTCGAAATTCGGAAATTATTTGGCCAGCGCGATCGCCAGATTTGACAGCACCCGACTATTTTCTTTGGGGTTTTTTGAAGGAGCGAGTGTATGTGAACAAGCCAGAGACAATCCTTGAACTCAAGGCAAACATTGTTGCAGAAATTCGAACGCTACAGCCACGAGTTTTGAAAGATGTTATGAAAAATGCTCTAAAAAGAGCCCATCAGTGCGAAGCTGAAAACGGTGGTCGTTTAAGAGACATCATTTTTCATACTTAGTGTAAAAAAATTTCCATTTTGTATATTATATAATCTGAAAGAAAAAATAAAATAAAGTTAATAAACAAGAAAGTTATTAAACTTTTACACCCCTTGGTTTCTTTTGGCCCACTCTGTATGTGGCTCTTTTGGCAATATAATCTTTTGATTTCTTATTCCTAAGAATATAAAATACTTCAAGTTTTTAAAAGTTTTTAGTTGCTAATTTTTTTGTTTCTCATATATTCTATTGTTTGTTTTGCTAATATTGCTAAACAAATTATAAAAAACTCACTGCATAGTCCCTTTTTATTTGATGAATCAACTGTTTGCTTGATTTTATTTCGTTCTATTTCTTGAAAAGAGCGGATGAACGAAATGAACGAACTCGTTCTTTTTTAGAAAATGAACGAAAATGAGCGGTCACTTGAATAAACGATTTGGCACAGCTCTATACTTGAACAAGTAGTGAACAGTATTGTAATAACTTTTTATGTTGGATGTAAAAAGTTAATCAACTTTAAGTTTGAATAAAAAACAAATGCTATGAAAATGCGGCGGCTTAGCCGGGGCTGAAAACCGGTCGGCTTCGTTCCCTACTGGTCACGTCAAATTCAAGAAAGAGTATTTTGACATTTCAGAAGTGATGTACGTGTATATATATTCGTGATTAGTAAATTACTGTATACTTAAACATAATTACAATAAAATTCATATAATGGCATACAAATTGATTGAAAAACATAATATTAATATAGTTAACTGCATTTCGTTATGATAATTGCAGTTCGGCAATATTTTATTTATACAAACTGGCCACCTTAAGGTTATATTTGGGGTACTAATTCACTTTTGATGGCAACAATTGCTATATTTAAGAAGTTTATTCAACTATATAATTGCTCTTTTTTAGGCTATTTGACAGTATAGCTGCAGAAATTTTATTAATATACTTTCAAACTTGCTTTCAATTGCTTCTAGTTTACGTAGTATTGACGGAAACTTATTAATAACTATTGTTCAAAAATCAATATTGCTCCCATCGGCAACTAAATTGCTTGCAATGATGTCTGATAAAAAATTTGCTAAACGGTAAAATTTTCAAATAACACCAACAATAAAAAATTTTAAATAAATAAAAACTGGCTTACAGCAAGTGGCTCTTTTGGACCAGAGATATGATTGAAAAATTTATCGAACTCTTAAAAGAACATGAATGTTTGTACAACAATAAAAACAAATTTTACTACAACCGCAATATCAAGGATGAAATATGTGAACATATTTTACAAGAAATGCAAAATGATAAACCGGCCATACAAATCGGTGATATACGAAGGAAGATGAAAGTATTGCGTACACAGTTCGCCCGCGAAAATCGTTTATTGTCATTGGCACGACTCCATGGCAGAGTATATGAACCAAAACTTTGGTGTTACAATAAGTTGTCATTTTTGGAGAAACATACTACATGTGTAACTTCATTACATAACAAGGATATGGTAAGATTTTTATATATATGTTTGTATATGCATGTGCAAATATTCACATGCATGCATACATATGTGCATATGTACATACATACATTAGAGTTATCACTTTGCATTTTTTGCAAATATCATACTTCCCAGGGTAAAATCGTGTAGGGCATGGATAAATATTAAGAACTGGGGGCTTAGTCTATTTCGAAACGAAAGAAAATGTTTTCGAATTTGTATGTTATTAGGATTACAATTCGTAAGCATTTGCTTTCCATTCGAATTAGAGAGTAGACACGCTGAATTTTTAGTATTTTTTTTTTGCCATAGTCAAAAAAGTTTACGCACCAAACGCGATAAAATTTTTAATAAAAAGACAGTTGTTTTACTGAAACTATATAATATGCGAGTGTACATATAATAGAGTTTGTAGGATACACACATGTATGTAAGTATATATGTATGTACATATGTACATAAAATATGTTTATATCTTCATTGAGAATTTTATGTAAATTGAAAACTTAAAATTTATTCGCTGCAAAACCAAGACAAAATCGAGTAATATGTGTATATATATATAGATACATACTTCAAAATTCTACAACCGAAGATTCATATTAACCTGAAATCCCTATGTCTCTAACGAAGTTATTTATAAAAATATAAATAAAATAATATTGACCTCTAGGTCTTATAAAAAGTCCAATTAAATTCATAATAAGCATCAAATATACTAAATACCACATTTTCATAACATCTTGGGTGCATTCTTAAATACTTTACTACCAAACTTTTTTAAAATACAGCTAATAACATCTTGGGCATATGGTATAATTACCCTGCCCATATTTGTGCAACAATACTTTGCAAATTTATTTTGTAAAGAATTTATTAAATAAATAAATAAATACTTTTAAATCCAATTTTTCTTTAGCCTACCTCTCATGACGATGCAAATACATTTTCCGAAGAAGATGTATTTGATGACAACGAAGATAGTTCTGTTCTAATGGAAATAAATAAGAAAGAGGAAATGTTAAATGAGAGCACAGAGGACGCTCCATGTGAACAGACTTCAAATAACAATGGAACTAGCTTTGATGGAACTAAATCATCTGCTAGAATAGGAAACGTCCAAACTAGTGGTAAAAGTGAAAGTGGGAAATATGATTGGGTTGGAGACCTAGTCATTTCTCAAATAGAGGATATAGATGTAGCACATCGTGGAGATTTTGTATGGGACATACAATGCTTGGTGAGAAAATATTTATTGAAATCAAATATTGCTAGAGATAATTCCAAAAAAACAGTAGAAACTGAAGCAACAATGAAAGATGCTACACTTCATAAGGGTTCAAATATATCGGTAAATGTTAATTTTTTATGAGCTAAATATGTATGGATACATATACATATTTACTTACACACATGTATACATACATACGTAGGTATGTATGCATATGCAAAAAGTAATGGATACACTTTTGAAGGATATTTGAAAGTAGTTTGAAAAAGACCTTTGCAAAATTTTATTTATTATTATTATTATTTATTATCAAACTAACTGAAAAATGTTGCAAGCCCATAATGCACAGTGGGTGCACTAAATTGTAGAGTAGCAAGGATACCTGTGCTTGAGTAGCCAAGAGGGGTGTCATGATCCCATTGACCTACACTTTCGATTCGCGCTTGCTTGGCTCCGTCCACTTTTGTATTGTATAGATAAATATAGATTTTTAAATTTAACACCTTACTGAAATTCTGCTTCTTACAAGACTTTTGAGTATTTGATCAAAATAACAAAAATTGTGAACTTTTGAAAAATACTTCTTTTTCTTATGTACAAATGTAAATAAAGTGTGTATGTAATAAAATTCACGTATTGATTATCTTGTACTTTGTATTTGATATGAAAACAATATTAACTATGTATACCTTGAAACTGTTATCAATTTCCTGTGTTTGTAGAAAACAGACTACTAGGATTGAATTGAAAACCTAAAACTTATTTTCTGCAAAACTGCCTTTTTTGAGTTATGCCTATGTTGCAATACAGGAGTGATATGCATACATTAGGGCATAACTTTTTGATTTTGTTTGCAAATATCAAATTCTAATGGCTATGAATCACCAGTTTTTCGCTGTTGTTAAGAAAGTTCCCGCACCAATCGTAAACTACTCACCCCTATCGTGAACATTTATTCCCTCGAAATATTTCCCTTTTCCCTAAAGTTGCAATCGTGAATTATTTCCACGTGAAAAAACTCGCATGTTCGAAAAAAATATGGCATCGCCGATTTTTATTCCCTTGAGCTTTTCCCCCAAAAAATACGTGTATTTTTTCACAAACGTTTTGTTTGAGAATAAAAAAAAGAAGCACAATGTAAGTAGTTTTCTTGTTTAAACTTGTTTGATATTATTTTTAAAAGGAGTGAAAATGCATGAATTTATTTGTATTACAGTATATATACATATGTATATCTATATATATATATATATATATATATATATATATATATATATATATATATATATATATATATATTTGTATTACAGTATATACTGCCAACAATTCTTCATCTTTTTCACTTACATAATATGTCAATTATTGACGATGCCAATTTGTTGATCATGGGAATAAAAAAATTATTCCTAAGAATTTATTCCCTTCAGATTCGCGATAACGGTGATTAAGTTTATTAAAATACTAGCTTTTAAACGCGGCTCCGCTCGTGTTCATTTGTTTAAAAAATACATAAAACTGATTAAACAATCAAACGAAAATTACCCTAATCAGCCCAAAAATCACCCCTAACAAGTGGAATATTTTTTCACGTGAACTTTTTTTTCCCCTCGAAGGGAAAAATGCTATCGTGAATCTCCCTTGAAATTTTTCCTCCGCTATCAGAATGTAAAAAAGGGAAGAAAATTTATAATGCTTAAAAATCAATTGAAAATCAGACAAATTTAAGTTAAATAAATAGAAATACACAAATTTTAGGTTCCAAATGAACATTTTTTAACTTTACAGTTGTGTTTTTAAATATTCTAGGTGCAATGGAGAAAAATTCTTAAGTCTACTACCGCGGTGCACCACTATAAAATGTTCTGTATGTGAACCAAAGAGATGCAGTGAATTATTGTTAAGAATCATGAACTTTACTTACTAATTAATCTTGTCCTGAAAATGAATATTTATATATATATATACAATTCGAAGGAAAATATCGAAATTACCTATTCAATGTAATAATTTAGTTCGCCTGCAAAAATAAAGTGAAAAAAAAACTAAGTGAAAAGTGAAAAAATCCTCGTAAAAAATATTAAGCACGATAAGGGGAATCAAAACAAGGGAAAATTATTCACGATTGAAATTTGGTGGGAAGTGGAAATATTTCGAGGGAAAAAATATTCACGACCAATAATATTCCGTACGAAATATAAAAACCCTATTCCGAACCATATTAAAAATATCCTATATCTGACGCTGATAGTGTAGTTTTACATTGGTGAAAGAATTTTCAAAATCGGTGTAGCAGTGTGGGCGTGAAAGCCCACTTTCACATTTATAATATTGTTAAGGATTAAGGATTACGGGGTTCCACCGTTTGGCCTCTTCGTGCAGTAGATCGGCATATGTATGTATATAGAGCTATGTGTTATTTACATCTGAGGTATAGTGTATGTTCAGCAAATTTGTAGAAAATATCAAAGCAAATAATTTTGTGGACCATGTTAATCCTCTAACTACACCATATAACGGCAATTTGTGGCTCTATTATAACAAAACTTCTATATTTTATAAAACGACAATACCAATAAAGGAAAAACAACAACATCCAGCAAATGTTCGACAAAAATATTAGCCATGACATTTTACTACTAATGTCAGAACACACCAAAGTCCAAAACTTAACACAATCACCAAATATCAGCTAGTATTTGCACTTATGTAGAGCAGCTACGTCCAAGCCATATGCACAATGTGCAACAGTGATGCAAACTGTGGCAAAATTGGGCAATTTGTGGCACTTTTAGATGTTTGATGGCCCTGTGGTACTCTCTAGGCTATTTTGATCCTGTAGCTCAAATTTATACTAATTCCTTCAAACCTTTAAGTACACTTTTTAATGGAGTTTTATCCGTTTTAAAAACTCGTAAGTAAAAGCAGTCTTCATATATGCTTCTGGAAGTCGCAAACAGTTACAGTCGAAGAAGCAATAACTCTTGCTTTTAGAAGTGTTAAGCAATCGTAGTAAAGTGGTTTTTGTTCGTGCTTCTTGTCTGATGTGCAAAAACAGTGTTTAAAAAACCAAACCTTAACTCATTTTTTTTTTTGAAATCGACATTTTCGATACATTAGATGTTCCTCTATCGAAGTATACAAAAAAATCGATTTAAAAAAAATGAGTTAGAGCCTTTTTATATGTATGGGGTGCTTAAGCTACAGATAAGCATTAAAAAAAAGTATTTCTTATTACCTTGTTATATTTCTTCTTCTGCAAGCGGTCCAAACCTGTAACACTACCTGGTGCTTCGTTGTCGCCACCAGTACCCCAAAAACCAAGGCGATCCTGGGTAGCAACTTTCACTGCACCATTATTTCTACAAGAGGTGCTGAAATTAGTTTGTTGTTGTAAATTGGCAAAAGGCGACTGTGAGAATAAATATTGTAAATTCTGATTAAAGGTGTTAATAGTGTTAACACTCCTTGTCAGATCCTTTAAATCCGCCGATGACAATCGAGACGAAACTCTATTACATCCACAGTAACTTGCATCGTTGTGTTGCCCAACTGTTTGCATTTTACAATGATGATTCTGTTGCTGTGGCGGATGTTGTTGTTCTTCATTTATTGGTATTGTCGTTTTATAAAATTGCAGATCATTTGGTGTTTTTTGACCATGAGAGGAGTTATGTGAGTTGGCCGCAGTTGGATATATGGGTGAACTGAAATGAAAAAAAAAATTAAAATGTGTAAATTATAACGTTAACTCTTTTTTTATTATTAAATGATTGTAACATTCAAGGCTGGAATTCCAAACTCATGCCTCAGAGAAAAACGCATGAGAAAATCGTTTTATTTTTTCTTGGGGAATTTTTTAAACGCACCTTTATTGCAACTAGAGATGGGCGCGTGTCCAATTTTTCCCATACGACACGACCCGAACACGAATACCAAGATGTCCAACAAGTACGAAACACGCACACGATACATACTGCAAAACTCACACGAAATAAAACTAACTAGCAAAAAATAATTTTTTTTCTATCCAAATATGTATGTAGATACATATTTTTGTTGAATTTCCGAACTTTAGGGGTCTCCCCTACACACTATCACGCTGGTTTCGCGTGTTTGACAATACAAAATATTTAATTTTTTCTTTACTAGAAATTCTGGAATAAATTTGTCAAACTTATGAATGTTCCAAAGGTTATTTTCTTCCAAAGCTCATACATATGCTTCTTTTTGTTTTCAAATAATTCTTAGTTGTATATTGTAGCACCTTTGGTGAAAATAACCGTAAGAAAGTAGTTAATTTATTTTGCTCTTGTTAATTTATAAGAAATATCACGAATAGTCATTAAATTGTTAAATATTGTTTTAAATATTATAAAAAGTGCCATAAAATCAACGAAAATTTTAATTTATAAATAGTTTTTTACATAATAATTGCTAAGTCCCTGTCCATAATTGCAATTTTTGTTGCAGCAATTCTTGAGTTTATTGGTGAGAGGGGTGAGAAGATTGGGGAGGGGTACACAGTTTCTTTTGAATTGAAATTCGTAATTATTAATTTCAAGTTGTTAGTTGTATTTGACGTTTTTTTATTATTTTATTTCTTCAGTTGTATAAAAAACAAACAAAAAATATAACAAAAAGTAAATAGAATTGTTAATTTTTCAAGGAAATTTGTGGTGTAATAATTTTTTTAATGCATAATTGCAATATTAGAATTTCATAATGTGGACACTTATGCAATTTGAGAGCAGAATTTTAAGAAATTGAAGCAACAAAAATTGCAAGTCTGGACGAGGACTAAGAAATCCCGAAAAAGAAATCCCGGGATTGAATTTTACAAATCCCGGGATTGAATTTTACAAATCCCGGGAATCGGGATTTGCCAAATCCCGAAAATCCCGGAATTCGGGATTTCCCGTTTGGCATCCCTAGTAGATGGCTGAGCAGTAGACTTTCAGTAGACCGTTTTGACACAAACCTATGATCAAACTAGACTTGGGTCGAACTCGTTCACTAGTTCATTTTTGCCACGAACCAATTATCAAACCCATTTAAATTGCATGGGTTTGATCATTGGTTTGTGGCAAAAATGAACTAGTGAACGAGTTCGACCCAAGTCTAGATCAAACCCATTTAAATTACATGGGTTTGATCAATGGTTTGTGTCAAAAACGAGCTACTGAAAGAGTTCGATACATGTCTACTGAGCAGACGTTTCCATTGGACTTGGGTCGAACTCGTTCACTAGTTCATTTTTGCCACAAATCAATGATCAAACCCATGTAATTTAAATGGGTTTGATCAGTGGTTTGTGGCAAAAATGAACTAGTGAACGAGTTCGACCCAACTAAAAAAAAAAAAGAAATTGCAGAATTAAATTCAGCATAAAAAAGTTACGTAAGCAACAACTTTAAGTTTCATTAATACAAAACCTTCTAGACTTTTGTTATTAAACTTTTGAAGAATTTCAGTAGAAAGACTTTGTCAATTTGCGCGGAAAAATAATTTCTTAGATTGGATTGTTTAGTTTTCTTTGCCATCTATAGAATTGGAACAATCCTAATGCACACACGCTTGAGCCCTATTTTCGATTTATTCGTAAACGTCAAAAATTAAAGTTTTCAGGAGAAGTTATTTTTTTTATAATATTCAAATATGTTTTACATACGTAAATTTTCGCTTACGATAAAATTTTACAGCCTGTATTTTAAAAGTTATCAACAATTTTGCCATTTTGATTATTCTAAGATATGGGTAGGTCCATAGATAGGTAGATAGACATGAATGCTGATGAAGCGCGTGGCTGCTCAGAAAAATGCGCATTTCCCCCAGCTAAAAAGTCTAGTTTAATTTTCTTCTCTTCTTTAGAAACTTACATTAATTAATAAAAATAATTCATTCAATAAGAATTGAAAATACTGAAGTTAAGTCCGATTAAGGAATTATTCCTGATTGAAATTCAATCTAGTTCAATTAAATTTAATATTTATCCCATAAAATTCTAATTTCAATAAAAAAAGTTAATTTTTTTTTGCTATATGTCACTTACGATTAAATCGAAAAAAGGGTTCGATATGTACAGATGTAAGTATGTATGTATGTACATCAATTAATCAGTCGCCTGATGCAATGAGGCAGGCTTGCCATTTTAGCACTTTTAGTGCTAGATTTATCACTTTTTTTCTTCGTTTAGCACTACACATTTTGAAAATAATGCTAAGTGCTAGTTTAGCACTTTCTTAAAACTATTCGGCATTTTTTGCACTTTTTTATTTCATTAAATTTATAAATTTTCCACATAATTCCTTAAGAAAAATTGTGAGCCAAGTAATATTATATGTTTATCAAATTTATGTATCTTCATTAAGTTTTTAGTATGACAGGAGTCATATATTCGTAACTGAACCGTTTTGAGATACACATATGAATACAATATATTAAAAGAGCTTGTAGTGTTAATAAGTGTTAAATACTCGTTAAGATTTTTTCTTTCTTGGTATTCCATTCGCAGCTGGATTCAAAATTTATAAATTAAATTTACGTAGAAAGGACAAATCTCGCACAATTTACGCAACACCATCGATATTATTGTCGGTTTTACCTATACTATTGAATGATTGTTGCGAAAATTTAAAAAAATATGGCGAAATTTTTCTCACAGTAAATAACATAATCTATCAATATGGGTCACAATTAAAAGGCTTTATGACTAGATTTAATGAATAAACATAAAGAAAGTCCCAGTTGAATACTATATCGATATGAGGAGTTTCGCGTACTTTTATATTTGAACCAAATCTATTAGGATCTCAAATGCAAGAGCTTGGTTAGTACGTATAAAATATCCGCTAACAAAGTAGCGGGCAATATGCTAGTACTATATAAATTTGCCAAAAATATTACACCATACAGTTCTATTTTCTGTGTTATGAAAAAATGTATTGTGCCACCTATGAATATGATACAGAATACAAAAAATTCACAATTTCATTGTAATTGTATGGCTCACTTAAGAAATAAGAGAAACTAAAAATTATAACTGATTTTAGCACTTTGTTGTGTGTGTTGTAGAACATTTTAGCACTTTTATTTCTGCAATCTAGCACTTTTCCTCTTACATCTTATGGCAACACTGCAATGAGGAAGAAAACAGTTAAACAACAGCAATGTTCTCTTCTCGTAGATGATAACAACAGCTGATTTTTTAAAATTTAAAAACAATACATAATCGATATCGAATAATAATTATCAGAAAATCGAAATAAAAAAGTAAATACTTTGTTGAATTGAAAGTCTTACCGCTGGTTACAACGCAAAATTAAAAGCCTTTGCAAAACTTTATTGTGCATTGTATGTATGTATGTATGTAACGTTCTAATATTTTCTTCCTTCTTTTTGCAATTTTCTTAACAATTTAAAAATAAACAGCAAAAGAATGACATTAAAGGTTTTCGCACTAGAAATATAATTGTAAAAACTTTTATTTCGATTAAAAAAAATTATTTTCTAATAGTGAAATTCAATATTAAATGAAACGTTTAAAATGTGCAAGTCTGTCCGGCCGTTCGGACGTCTATCAATCAACTGAATTGCAAAGAATGTGAAAGAAAATGAATGCAAATATTTGTATTAGATTGTTTGCTTTATTATCAGTTTGTTTATGTACGAGTACATATGTACATGCAATTGTAATGTATGAACAAAAAATAATTAAATTATGTTTATGTACACAGTGAATAACTAAATTAAATTAAACAATGCACATTACGCTAGACTTGTATCGAACTCTTTCAGTAGCTCGTTTTTGACACAAACCTATGATCAAACGCATTTAAATTACATGGGTTTGATCATTGGTTTGTGTCAAAAACGAGCTACTGAAAGAATTCGATACATCTACATTACGCACATTTATTTATTATTGCACCAAACATACATCTAGACTTGTATCGAACTCTTTCAGTATCTCGTTTTTGACACAAATCTATGATCAAACCCATTTAAATTACATGGGTTTGATCATTGGTTTGTGTCAAAAACGAGCTACTGAAAAAATTCGATACATGTCTACATGCATCGTCGGTTGGTTTCTGGTTTGATGTATGGAACAAAAATGTGTTTTCGAGAAAATCGATGAAGAATGTTTAGTTAATTATTTTTATAAAAATATACGATAGATTTTTTGTTTACTAATAAAAGTAATAGACACATATCGAGCTATAACCGCACAAAATGCTTAAGTAGCAAAAACAAAATTTTACAGGAGAAGGTTTTTTTAATTATCTTCGATCTTATTTAAGTTAATTCATTGAATTTTAGTATTTAGGTGTTATTGTGCTAAATATAAGTAACGCATCAAATTTTAACGAAATATTACCATAATAATTTGTGAAGAAATTTTTAATAAATTGCTACGTACCGAAACTGAACTGGCGACTATCTCAGTTTTTCGCCCGGACTGCGTAATCAAATTTAAATCACAATAAATTGTTGCAGAGTTATCCAAATGCGCTCGCTGATTTACACGGGCATAATTGTGCTGGCATAACATGCCAGTTTGTGGGTGAGAGAGGCAAAGAGAGTGGTTTTGCGGTTGGCATAACTTTTCAACCAGCTACAACCCCGCATTAGCAGCATAAAACCAATACACACACAAATTAAAAAACAGCAAGTGTTAAATGATTACGAAAAACACTAACACACACAAAGCTGTTTATACGTATACATTTTGTGCCAGATGAATTAGTCTCGTGTAATTTGGAAAAGAACAAAAATTGTGCGGCTTAAAAATTGTTCTCGTCTAAACTACCTCAATAGCCATATTTAAGACTTATAGGTGATTTTTTTCAAGTTGGAAAACATAGCCTTTAAAACAATGGTAACTCACTTCAATACAATCATATTTGTTTGATTAGGCGTAGAATTGAATTGAATGGGCCTTATCGTGATTCGCGTGTTTTGACTTCGACTACAAAAAGTTGGTTCTAGATCAAAAATACTGTATTTATTTATTTTTATTTATTTTTTTGTTGGAAGAATTCTAATGATTTGTAATATATACAAGTATGTAAGTACGCAGATTTTTTATGCGAAAATATGTTTTCCTCTATCGTCTAAATTTGTGTGTAGTTTTGTTGAGATATACTCAATGGGCCACGAGCTGTAGGATAACTTCCAAATACATAACAAAGCTTATAATAAACTGGTATGTGATGTTTCATTCTTATATTATTAGATGATACATATTTGGTCCAAATGTAATGAGGCTATATAGTATACAGATCTTACCTTATAAAATTATAAAAACGAATTATAATTATTACTACCCATTTTTCAGCGCAAGTCGTTGGAAAAAGTATTTCCAAAAAAAATTAGTGTCATAACATAGTTTCATCCCATTAAAGGGCCATGATAGGACATTTTTGTAGGAAAATTATGTAGAGGAAAGATGTTGTGGTATTTATTCTAAACAAAAATGGATACAAAAGTTTTTCCGAAGAAACTCCTCATTTAAAAGTTATGATGCCAAAAGTGTTTATTTCCAAGATAGGTTATTTTTTAGGTGAAAAATGCAATACGCATGATCGGTATGCACGATATTAGTGCAATTTTTACACATATGTGATTTTTGTGGCCGGTCTATCAGAAACTGCCGGTGAAGCGAATAAAATAAATACTTTCCGCAATTTGCATGGTCTAATAATGTGCATTCAAGTTTTTTATATGTTGGTGAATAAATTGCTATCAGAAAAGGCTGATCTAGTCAATTATTTTAAAAATAGATCATGTATGTAATATTGTGTGTATGCATATACTTCATACAAAGTCGATGGAGGGTATATTATATACGGCTAATCCGAATATTATATCATACTTGCTTTATTTTCAAAAGGAAATTTTAGCTTAAGTAACATGTTGCTGTTACAAAAACTGTAAACAAAAAATAATTTGTACTTAAGCTTAAATTGTTTTTGCTATAAAATTGAACCGGTATATCCTATGGTTATAAAATTTTAACAGATAATGCCAATGATAACAAGTTAATGATTTTTATAAAAAAACGCATTTCGAAAATCACGTTGGTTAAGCTTCTTTGGCGGTAATGGCTCGATATGTTTTTTATTCAAAATTAAAGTTGATAAACTTTGTACATCCAACATGAAAAGTTATTATAACTTAAAGAAAAAATTACAAAAATCTTTGTCAACGCATGTCACAATCATAACAACAATATTTTTCACTACTTGTTCAAGTAGGTTAAATTACTGTATATACATATTTAAGTAGATATAAAAGGTGAAAATATCAGTTTTATTCATATAATAATATGACTTTTAGAGGAAAAACAACGGAAGGAATTTGAATATATTTAATAAAAGAAGTTTTATTAATAAAACAAAAATAAATATCAATTCATTTGATCAAAACATAACATAAGAATTAAATTTTTGTACTTTGCCTATAAAAATAAGGTTAACAAAACAAAGCGAAAAGTGAAAAAAGTCTTCGTGAAAAGTAATATTAATGATAAAGGAAAAACATTTCTAAGGAAAAATTATTCAGGATAACAATTTAGGGAAAATGGAAAACATTTAAAAGGTAACAAATATTTCCCACAGGGGTGAATATATCAAATACGAAAATATAAAAATAGATACTCCTATCGTGAATAAAATGTGGAGTTTTTGTTCCCATGAAATTTTCATTTCCCAAGAAGGGAAATTTGCTATTGCGAATTTCGTTAAAAAACTCTATAGTATATCATCACTTTAAAATTTAGTGTATTCGAAGGGGAAAACTTTTCAAGGGAACTATTATTCACGTTTGCATTTTGGGGAAAAGGGAAACAATTCTCACGATAGGCGTGAATAAACTTTATTAGTCTTGCTGATATTGAATAACAAATAAAAATCAATTTTTTTTCCTTTTTTTTTTGCAAAAAAAAAATCACTAACGAAAAACGTGGAAAAGAACTAAAATTTTGAACAACACCACGATGAAAAAATCAATTACCTGTGAACCAGCACTGACTTTATTAATGGTCTTTGTTCATGTGTAAATAGATACATATGTATATACATACATATGTACATACGTCCTTGTCGAATAAAATACTAGTATATTTTCCTTCACAAATTAATAAGTTGCGTGTTGAATGAACATGAGTGTAAATATTTTATAGACTTTTATTAACAAAGTTTTTCGTCAGCAGTTCTTAACCAAGTGTCATTGACAACAGCATTATTATTCAGAAGTCAATCAACTTCATTTTTAACCGACTTCAAAAAAGGAGGAGATTAACAATTCGTCTGTATTTTATTTTTTATTTTTTTTGGTGTTACTTCATAACTCGGTACATTTTAGACCGATTGTAAAAATATTTTTTTTGTCTGAGAGGGTATAGCTTCCCATGGGTCCCATTGTGAAAAAAATGGGCGGGGACACGTCCACAAATTTTTTAATTTCATTTTATGATATTCTACTTATTTGATCGCAGCGAAACCTATAAAACACCTTTTGTTCTTGTAATTACACAATTTGAAAGTTGTTAAAATGTGCGGGGTTATGCCCATTAAAATTTATTATAATATTTCATGCGGTTCTACTTAACCGATCTTTACGAAACTTACCACACACCTTGAGCTCTAAAATAGACACTATCCTCAATTAAAAAAAATGGGCGGGGTAACGCCCATTAATATTTAATATTTTGGTTTAAGTGGTTCTACTTTACCGATTTTTACAAGACTACACGCCAGCCTGAGCTCTGAAAAATACACAATCTTGCATTTAAAAAACGGGCGAAGGCACGCCCATTAAAATTCAATTCGGTTCAATAGAACGAACAATTTCTTTAAAACGTTTCATAGTTTTAGTTGATTTCTGTTCGAACTAATTTTTGTTTGCTTTTTTATAGTCTAAATTCAAGACTAAAGTTCGTATTTTGAGGAAGCCAAATTATATGCGCTAATTTTTTTTAAGGAAGAAATAACACCAAAGACAATTGTAAATATTCTGACAAACACAAGCAGGATTTTGATTTAAGACAATTTGGTCCACATTGCGACTTGATACTGATTCTTCAATGAGGATTCATCTAGGGAAATGTCATAATAATAATGTCGCACAAATACGCCACTGTCCAAAATTTCACAGATATTTTGTAAGACGGGTGAACGATAATGTTAAAGAGTGGATCTCTTGCTGGCGACAACTTAAATAGAGGAAATCGGCCCTTACAATTTAAGCACCCTTTAATTGACCCATTTTTACGAGACTTGGCACACACCTTGAGCTCTGAAAGTGACTATTAAAACATAATTTATTAATTTAATAGCAGTTGCGGGGTCTTTTGAAGATATATAAAATAGATAGGTTAATTTTTGTTAAGATTTTAGGAAGAAATAAACCCATACATAGTTCTTCACTTTTGAAGTATAAGAGTCTGAACACAATGCAACGAGAATTCATTGCGGTGCGGTTTTTCATACGATTTTGAAGTAAAAACCCGCAGTACGGAACGGCATAAATTTAAAATCTATTTTATTTTCATTGCGGACTTTCTTATGCCCGTTTCTTGACTTAATAATCAAACAGTAATTATTTTTAAGTTCTAATTAAATACGAAATTGTGTTTTTCAGTGCATATTTAAATAATAATTAAATGCCCAACCTTGTGTAATTAAATACTACTTAAGTTTTATGAGCGTACCATATGTTTTTATGCGTGTGTGTGTTTATTGAAAACATACCCATGAACATCATATGGTTGGGTTGAAAACATCATGTGGTCGTATTAGGACGAATTTCGTTTAATTTGCATAAATACATAACATAAGCAATTCATAGTTTCATATCATGGTATACATAAATAGAAAAATGCATTCTGATGTTTCTTTGGTTTCATAAAATGTATTTTTATGCAATTTTAATTTTCTGCATTTTGATAACCTAACTTTTTTGTTTATGTCATAGACTAACAAAATGCAAAATTTTGGATTTGTTGTTGGAATTTAAAGAAAAGCTACGATATTTTGCATTTGCACTAACGCAATAACATTTGCATCAAACATCGACTCTTAGGCATACACTATATATGTAAATGCATGTAAAGGGTGTTTTTTTTTGTAGATGTATAAAACTTTGGCAACACTTTTTTAACTGCCAGCCATTTTTTCAGCTGTCAAGTGATTTGAGGCTATCAGCGCACATCTTGATATTTAAGCAATTGATCTTTTTAATTATTCGATTGCTTTATTACTTTGCATAAACGATTTTAAGCTCCATTTTCTTTATAATACCAATATATGCCTTACGGCCCTTTTCACAATGTACAATTAAGAGCTAACAGGGACTTTAACGGCAACTTGTGTATGAAGACCTGCCAGTTAAAGTTCACGTTAAGTCTTAATCATGCATTGTGAAAAGGGACGTTACTCTACTTTTTTTGATAGTTAGTAATGTAAATAATGTATTTATCAGTAGAACAGCAACCAAAAAAACAAATGTGGGTTACACCACTTCTTTGCTGATAGCCTTATTCATGCTTAGTTTGGTTAGGCCAAGGTGTATTTACATAAGGTGATCTTAATTCACCAGCTGACATAACTTCTCTGCTGTCAAATCAAACAAAACTTTAGGAAATATTGTGACAGCAGGAAATTTTACACTAACAAATATATAAGGCGAATACGCAGAGTTGCAAATCGAGACCACCTTGCATCGATTCGCCTTGTGTTAGGCATTTAAATGTGAATAGACTGACGCCTGAACAACGTTTCCCAATTGTGCACATTTATTTTGAAAATCATAGTTCTGTTCGAAATACTAATGGCGCATTACATCGATTTTACGGTCAAAATAATCGTCCATCTGAACAATTCATTCGATCAACTATGGAACGTTTTCGCACCACATTTACTCTAAATGATAATACGCATCTACAGAGACGTCGTACAGTGCTTACAGAAGAAGTCATTGCTGCTGTAGAGCGTAGCGTAGAGGAAGATCCGAATCAGTCTATCCACCATCGTGCACAGGAATTGAATATGTGTCCATCCACTTTATGGATGATCGTGCCACAATTGATTTATTGTTTCACGTGAATTGGCCTCCAAGATTGTCCGATTTAATGCTGCTAGTCCGTTTTCTGTGGGGATATGTGAAGTCACTAATCTACGCCGATAAGCCCGAATCGATTGACCACTTGGAGGACAACACTCGCTGCGTTATTGCCGACATACGGCCACAAATGTTCGAAAAAGTCATCGAAAATTGGACCTCCAGATTAGACTGCATCCGAAGCAGCCGTGGCGTTCATATGCCAGAAGTCATATTTAAATTATAGTGCCAGAAGATTATCTTTCGAATAAAGTAAATTTCAAGTTTTATTCCATTTCAAAATTGTATTGTACATGTTTGACCTCGGAGTTTTATGTTCAGTTATAAATAAATTTTTTCGTGATTGTCTAATATAAAACATAATTTTATAGGTACTTCGTACTTGTCTTAATACGTACATATGAACATACATACATACATAATTACAAACATATTACAAATATATTTTTTTATTAGTGCTTGCCTGTATTTTTATTGTAGTTGGTACTTATTAGTCATTGTCAAACTTTTTTAAGGTCTAATTAATTCATGAAGACTTAATAAATTAGTTTTATCACTCTACACAATTTATACGATTAATTTTTTATTATTATTTCAATTAAATTTTTCTGCTTATAATAAAATTGTATTCAATCAACTTCTATAATATTTGACTAGAACTCTTTAAAATTTAAGAGATTTTTGTTAATGATTTTGTTTACAGTTTTAAAATTTAAATAAACGAATGACTCTGTTACTGTCTGTTTATAGAAAACGGAAAATAATTTTTGTATTTTATTGCAGCTTTCAACATAAATAGACGAACGAAAATTCTTAATTTTTTTGGAAAGAGGCGTAGGGTTTGCAAATAATCGCAGATTTTCAAAATCGCGGTTACGATTAAAAAATATGCGAAAGAAGTTTAATTATTTTGTCTTGAGTTCGTGCGTTTTAATTGAACTTTTCAATTAAATTATATTTATATTTTGATAAAATTTTAAATCATGTAAAACTTAAATTCGTTCGTAAATCAGAACTTATGAGTATCAAAAAGAATATAAATTGTGGGAAATCAATCTTTTGGTAGGAAAATTTTTCTACGTCGAAGTATATTTCTATTTTCTTAATTGATTTTTTATTCAATTTTGTATCCATATTTGATGAATTTATATCATAATTAATGAAAAAGTTCATATAAAACAGTATTTTGTTGTATTGTTTTATACGAAGAAGCCTACGTATCTACCAACCGAATAAAAAATATTTTTGTATCAGTTGTAATGAAATTTTTGAGATATTACGACGTTTTTGAAACAAAATTGGCAGAATATAATAAAATTGTCTGTATACATATGTACATATATCATTGGTGCTTAATCAAATCCTCACACATTTTGAACAGTCACATACCTCTTGTCTTATGCATAGGTTTTCAAAAACTATTCGAGAATTTATAAATAATAATATTTTTGAAAACCAAAATATAAGCGTAGTAAGCCTAGAAACGTTAACAAAACCTATCAAATAATTTATATTCGATATGGATCTATTTTATTTTTCTACACCTTTATACAATTACAAATACATTTGATAAGAAAAAGTATTTACAAGACAAAAGGAAAAATAAAATCTAAATTTTACATATAAGAAATTTATTATTCGACATATTATCATAAATTTCAATTAAAATAAACTTATGACAATATGTCGAATAATTATGTGTGTACGTTGTACATATGTATTTTATATTAAAAATTTGAATTAAAATTTTTATATGTTGAATTTGCATTGTCTAAAAATTTGGGAAAAATTTTTTACTCAAAAAAGGCAAACATTTTTAATCAAGCCATCAATGGGTTCGCTTACGATTATGATTAAAAAAAGTGCGATTAATCGCGATTACGATTACGATTATAATCGCTGTGCAAACCCTAAACAGGCGATTAAAAGATTTCGTGTTATTTCTAACCTCAGGAAGTTATTCATTAGCAGTAACTCTAATAACACCTGTTTCTAACATATGAATAGATACATACATACACACATACCAATGTACATACATACAGCGCGTGGAATCAATTTTTTGCAATTATAAAGCGAGGTCACACAATTGTGGCATGCATTTATACAAGGAAACTTATATATGTATGTATATTAGAGGGCTGCGTAAACATACATACATACTGTTGCGTTAAAATTACACGTTTAACTGCATAGTTCTTTTCAAGTATTTTTATTAAATAATAAAACTCAATTCACTGCGTGCATGCGCATATGTGTATATATGCATACATACATAAATACGTACATATACATTAGACTCCTGCACAAGACCACTTACAAGAACTTTTAAGACATGAGGGATTTTTCAAATGCTTTACTACAGCGAAATCTTCTAAAACAAACGCTAATCAAAACTGTTTGCAAGCAATTTATTTCAGTTATTGCAGGTACAGGAGTAAAGAAGAAAATACTTCGTGACGAAGAATTTGTAATGCTTGCTTCTTCATACGCATGGGCGCATATACAAACGTCATGCATGTACATACGCACACACGTTGTGTGTATGATCTTTTATTTGTCTGCGAACATAAAATCGCACACATGCATTGACATTAGGTGTGTGCGTTTGATTTAAAAACCACCCTTAAACACACAATACCTTACCATCTACATCTTACACACATACTTAAACGTACAATATGCAAAATAACCAGCTTACACGCATCAACACTACTTCTTTTGATTGTTTGTTGTGAACAAGAAGTCTTCCCGACATCACTTAAAAACACTCATATACACGTACATCAATACATCCATCGTGCTTCGCTTATTAAACGACATCATTTATAATGGGTTTAGTATAATACATGCTACAACAATACATTAAAAAAACAAGACGAATTTACATTTCAAGACTGTTTACGCAGCCCTCTAATATACACACATATATAAAAGTTTCCTTGTATAAATGCATGCCACAATTGTGTGCCCTCGCTTTATAATCACAAAACATTGATTCCACGCGCTTTTTGCTGTTGTTAAACTTTTGTATGGCAACTTGAGATGGGCACTGCTCACGTGATTGGTGTAAATCATGCGAGTTATACTATGTTCACACTAATGGTTTTAAACGTGTTTAACGCCTCATTCGTGTTTAAGAGTTTAAACACGACGATTTTGAGGTGTTTTACCATACATTGACTTGTTTTGTTAAACATCTCAAATGAAGTGTTTAAGATTAAAACACTTCCTTAAACACGCAAATGTAGTATGTTCAGTCCGTTTTTTGATAACTCTGGCAACTTTGTGTTGCTATTAAATGACGTCACGTGAAAAACTATTTGTCAAACAAGTAATTAGTTAAAAAATGCTCAATTATTTACAAAAACATTTATTGTTTGAAAATAATAAACCAATAAAAAAGCAGAATTGTTCGTAATTTTTTACAAATACGATCATTTATTGACAAAAACGTCAGTCAACCTTAAACATCTCAAATGTAATGTGAACGGTTGTGTTTAGTTTTTTAAAACACTTGCCTTAAACATGTTTAAGACCATAAGTGTGAATATGGTATTACACATTATCGTGAGTATTTTTTTTGTTAAATAAATTTTTAAGCCTAATCGTGAATGAAACAAAAGTAGTAATTTTTTGGTGAGCTATTTATTCTGACATCACTAAATAAAGCTTATAATCAAATCTTGAATGCTGTATGTGAAAGTAATTTGAAGGTTATCAAGTTTTTTTGTTTGTTTGCTAGTGAATTCTAAATTGTTGCTGTTGTTTGTGTAAAAAATACAAATAGTTACTAATGAAGTCTTTAAAGTGAAATACAATCCACCTCGCTTCTAAATTATTGAATGTTGACATGCATAGATAGCTAGATACTCTACAGTCACTCTTGATATTCATTGTCTAATCATGTCACGTGCTCCTGATTACATAATAATTGTTTATGAATGTATGTAAGTACAATGTCAGCCACGTTTGTTGATAAAACATCATACATATGGCTCATTTACTTCAACAATATGTACATATGTGTTCTAGCATCAAAATTTATAATAGCCCGTTCAGCGTGCTACGAAATCAAGTAATTTCAAGATGAAATTATGAATGATATTAAAAGTGTTCATGCTGGTGGTAAATGACATTTGAGTGAATTTCGCAAACATCTGATTGGTTGCGATATTCATTGGATCATTATTTTCAGTTGAATAAAGGATTTTTAACATTTTAATAAGCTTTTCACATGAAATATTTTTTTTTATGGTTTTTACTTATATTTTTATTTTATATTGAATTAAAAAAACAATTCCTAATCCAATTGAGGCATTCAATTTTTTTGTTGCTTCTCGTGGTTGTAAATATCTTCATTCTACTGCCAGTTTATAGAAGCCATGTAAAAATTCTCGGCTGTCTATTTATTATGAAAACAAAAACAAATTTTGAGTGCTTTGTTTTTGTTTTCAATATAAATAAGCACACGAGAATTTTCACATGGCTTCTATGAACTGGCAGCTAATTTAATATTAATTTTGTTGAAATTAAATAAAATGAATTAATTTGGGTTATGTCAAATCGCATGGGAAATTATTTAATTTCAACTTGATTTCGGCCGAAATTATGAAATTACTTAATTTCGTGGCACGCTGAACGGGCTATAAAAAAAATTTGGAAATGGACGATTTAAAATTTTTTTGATAAGCTATTGAGAAGCGCAGCATACAAACATTGCAAACTTAAAGGCCTCAAACAAAAATAGTTATAAAACAAGCATCTTAATTCGAGTTTTTATTTTTTTTTTAATTTTTCACAACCTCTTAGGAGTATTTATTTTAGCTTATTTCAAAAATTTTGAGCTGGAACGAAATGTATCAAAACAAGCTATAATTTCTAAGAATTATTTTTTGTTGTTGGAAGATTAAAAAAAATTCTCGAAAAAAGCTAGTAGCCAGTTGCCCACTGGGTAAAAATAATTAAAGGGTGGGCAAATTTAAGGTTGGGAAGTAAATTGGCTTAAAAACACATTTTTTTTTTGACAAATTCAGTTTTATTGATACCAATGTAAAGTATTTAGAAATATGGGAATTAATAATGGAATATGATGTCGGGCAAATGTCCACCTATAGCATATCGGCAGACGTTCTCTCGTTTTACAAAGTTTTTAACCACATTTTGCAACAAAGCTTCGCTTATCTCGTCTATGCAGCGCCGAATTTCATCTTTCAGAGCGTCAGTTGTTTCTGGTTTGTTCACGTAAATCCGATCTTTCAATTTAAAATTCAAAAATTTCACAATTAAAATTCTTTGTTCAAGAGTGTAGCGTTTCATGGTTAAAATTTCCCAACTTTTTACTGAAAAAATTTCAAAGGATGACAGCTCAATTCTTGAAATTTCATCATTTGACAGCCAAATTACTTCCTAACCTCAAATTTGACCACCCTATATACTTAAATTTGTTGCTGCGGAAACTTACCCGTTTTCGTCAAAATTACGTACAGCATTTTTATTCGAACAAATCGAACTGGAGTTTCCCATGGTGCAGTCACTTGATTTATAAATGATTGTCACTTTTATAATTTCATCGAAAAAGAAAAATCAATAATTTGAAATATTTCTTTTTATTTCAAAGCGTTGCACAGCACTTTTTATCCGTTTAAAAGTTCTATCAATTGAAAGAAAATGGCGGTGTATTAATTAATATTTAAAAAGATATTTGAACAATATTATTAAATTCTTACGTTTCAATACTCATGTAAAAGAATATACACGATATAAAAATTTTATAATTTGAAAAAAAATTGTATAGCAATATTTAATGAAAAATATACTGTAATTTTATATATAAAAAAAGAATATACATAACTTTTAAAAATTTGCACTCTTTCAAAGCATATTTTTACATTTATTGTTCTTATCTGTTAAGCAATATGTAACTTGAAATTAAAAATGTAATTGTTTTATATTTGGCGCTTTTGCTTTTTAAGCGTTAAACCGCGCAAGTGCACTAATAAATTTTTAAACTTGAAAACAATTTGACGTTTTAAATTCAATTGAATTGAATTGTGAATGCTTTTTCGGCCACAGCTGAAACATGTTAAGAAAATAAAATAAAAAATTAATAACATGATACAAAAATACAAATGTGTATATGTACATATATACAAGCATATATTCATATATATGTATGTATGTATGTATGTATGTATGTATGTCCATACTGAGTACATACAACGCAAAGTTAATTGTGCTTACCAATTAAATTGTACTCCCCTTCACTTGTTTTAATGCAAATATACTATACCTAGTCGGTGTTTTAAATTACTCGTAGTTTACCCTTCATCATGATGATAAAGTTTGTCATTCCGTTTGTACTTCGAATTTTTTTAAGATTGTGTAAGGTAAATTAATTACAAACTTTTAGGGTTCCGTACACCAAAGTGAAAAGGAACCCTATTGTTTTCGCTACGCTGTCCGTCTGTCCGTCACAGGCTATTTTCTCAGGAACCGTAAGACCTACGGACGTGAAATTTGGAAAGAGCATGTAGAACCTTGGCCGCAACAACAACAAATACATGAGAGTTAAAAATTAAAGGGTGCTCCAAAACGAGCAACGAAAAATGTTAAAATCCCATGTAATACACATATAACAATTAACACTAAAATTTCAAAAAATTTAAATTTAAGGGTGTTCCATCAGTTAATGCAATGTTGAGTATGTAATTTTGACAACTTGCTGTATCTTTAAATTTTCAAAAACGGTAAAACTAAAAATCCCAAAATTATAAAATCGCCTATCCGAAAAAATCGCCAAAAATAAAAAAACCGCCAAAACGAAAAAAATGCTCAAAATTGAAAAAATTTCTATCTCTAAAATAAATCGCCAAATCCGATAAAATCGCCAAAATAAAAAAAAGTCCAAAATGAAAAAAATGCCAAAACCGAAAAAAATCGCCAAAACGCGTAAAAGGCGCCAAAACTAAAAAATCGCTTATATGAAAAAAATCGCCAAACAAAAAAAAAAATCGCCAAAATGAAAAAACGCCAAAAACAGAAAAAAACGGCCAAAGCGAGAAAAAATATGCTAAAACTAAAAAAGCGCCAAAACCGAAAAACGGCAAAACTAAAAAAAACCAAAATCTGAAAAAATTCCAAAACTATATTTCATATAGGCTAAAGTTCGTATTGAATTACATATCTGGTGTCCATACGGAACCCTTCGTGCGCGGGTCAAAGTCGCACTTCACTGAATTTATTATATTACATTGGGGCAATATTTATGTATGTAAGATTTGCCTAAGTGGTCAATATGATATCATGTTATTTGTAGTGTCCGACCGATTAATCGGTCGATAATTTTTAATTCTACTAGTGATCGGTGTTTGAAACTGCTTTTGCTAATTTTTACCGTAGTACGTATTTTTATAAAGTGTGCTTTCTTGGCAACACTGTTTTTGGCAGCTCAGCTTTTTTCGTGTAATATGTTACCCAGTTGACCAAGACTTTGCTTATTGATATCGATTTCGAATATATCTCGAACATTTATCGTGTAAACATATCGAGAGTGACACTCAAAAATGAATCGAAAAAAGTTCATCTGTAGCTCAGTTTTGTCCCAAAAAACATTCGATTTCGAAGCTTCGCTAGCAATATCAAAAGCAAGAGAATATCGAACTAATTTCGATATCGTAAAAAGGCAGCAGAAAAAGTAAAAAAGTGATTTTATTTATTTATTTTAACTTACGAGTATTTTATTATTTATTTATTTTTAATACCTTAACTTACGCTGCAGGATTTGAACGTGGTACCCCATTCTAACATAGACTACACTATTGTAGCAAATTTTTTTCTGTTCAATTATTGCACATATGTTGGTATGTGTTCTTATTTTATTTTTCAAATTACAGTGCTGTCATGCCTTGAACTTGGTACCTCTAGACTAGACGGGCTAGCAGACTACCTCTCGGCTCCCGCCACAATTTCGAAAAACTATCGAGAGAAGTTGGAAGTTCAAAGCTTTAGCGAACATTCGAATTTGTTTAGATATGCGAACAAATATCGAAAAATTTTGTTTCGAAATTTCTTCCCTTTGGTGAGCATTCATTTGTATCGAATCTCAGGTCAAGTGGCTTCTGTTAAACATGTTCAGTTTTCTCTATAATTTAACCATGAATCGACTTACAAACGAACACACACCGCTTGCAGTTTATTGAATTTTATTAACAAAATTTATGCTCGGTTAAGAAAGTGGATCCGTTCACTTCTTCCATTTTATGGCCAGTTTGGGCGACCTTTTGAAGCGGCTTGTGACTAAATTTCGCACCAAATTTACTTTCGCCTTTATTCCTGTTAACGACATCGACGTTACTTTAACACAATACCAAAAAATTGGGGCTTGTGTACCCGTTGTCGGAAACAACTGACTCCTGTTGGCAGGTTTATGTTATTTTCTGGACCTTAGGGAAATATATTCTCAGTAGCACAAAATTATTCTCGAGAGCGAGTAAACAATCCCCATTTTTTTGGTATTATGTTGAAATGACATCGATATCGACAACTGGAATAAGGGTGGTTATTGGATATTAAACCAGCAACACGTGTACGTAGAGTGCACACAGAGGAAAATAACGCAGCTGTATACGCCAGTATTGTTGGTAACCGTGAATTATATATCTATTCGACACCATTCGCAAGAATTGTGCCTCTGTTAATCCACGTTTTTTTTTGTGCCCAAAATGGAAGAGCTGGACTTGGCTGAGATGCGGTTTAAGCAAGACGGTGCCACATGCCGCGTGTTTCACAGTAGCCCAATTGAGAGACGAGTTTTGTTAACAGTTTATTTCACGTTTGGGGCCGGACAATTGGCCGCCTAGATCGTGTGATTTAACGCCTTTAGACTATTTTCTGTGGGGCTATGTTTAGGCTCATGTCTATAGGGAGAAGCATGCAATGGTTAACGCACTGGAAGAATTATAATTTATTAGTGGGATACCGGTGATGTGATGAAGAAATTATGCCAAAATTGGACCCAGCGTATGAACCATTTCTGACATACGGCCTGGCCCACGATGTCGACAAGAAACTATCTATCGCTTACTTATATTGAAAACAAAAACAAATTTTCTTATTTTGTTTTTGTTTTCAATATAACTAAGCGATAGATAGTTTCTTGTCGACATCGTGGGCCAGGCCGTTATTCGTGGTCAAAATTTACATGAAATCATCTTTAAATATTGAATTATATAAATCGTTCTACCGAATCAAATAAATATTTCATACATTTCTCTAAATTTTGTGTGTATTTTTTTAATCAAATCCCAAAGCTCTTAAAAATTTACTCAATATTATAAAATATAGCTATTGAAAATGAAATTAAAAATTTAAAGCTAAATGGTGCGAAGCATTGGTTAAAAAAATTAAAATAATTGTCGAGGACCCAGAAACACAAAACCGCTATTATTTAAATTTAATTGTGTTTTTAAACGAATTTATTTCTTAACCGACTTCTAGAAGGGAGGAGGTTCTCAATTCGTTTCTATTTTTATTTTTTTATGTGTGTTACTTAATAATATTATATAGGGAATAGCTTTCATTTAGGCGGGATTACGCCCATTAAATTTTTACTTTAATTTTATATATTTTAGAGTATCGGATCGCTACTAAACTTAGCACCCACCTTGATCTTTTGTAATGACACAATTTCAGATTTAAAAAAATGGGTGCAGCCACGCCCATTATATTTCACGTGCTTCTACTTAACCGATTCTATGAAACTTGGCACACAACCTAAACTCAATAAATGACACGATCTTACATTTAAGAAAATGATAATCATTAGGGTTATTGGAGCTAAAAAATATGTTAATTGATAATACAAATAGAAAAGGAATTAAAAATGTTTCTAACGAATGTTTCCTCAATTTTTTTATTTTGAACACATACATACATACGTATTTTATAATGCCCAATTTCACAGTCTTGTATTAAAATCATGTACATATGTGACAGCGCATAGAGAAAGGGACCTAAGGGTAAGAAAAATCAATTTTAATTTTTTTTTTTTTTTTGATGTGGACAACATCTGAGTGAGCATCGAATATGACCGATCCCATGTCCCAAAAGTGTTCCCCCCCAGAGATATGCGCGTTTTATGATGTAATGGTACACCAAAGATACACGTATTTAAATCTTTAAAATGGCTCTCCTGAACAAAACCGGTTTTTACCATTAGGTCACTTTCTATTTTGCGCGTCACATATATTAAGATTTAGTGACTCGTATAAAAGATCTTCCAATATAAACTGCGGAACTTCAGTTAATAGCTGCCATATTGTTGCAGCTACATCTGACAAATCGGCTGTCGTTTATGCAGTGGTTGTTCTGTTTGGGCAAAGCTGAGTGCGCTTTTCCCAGAATTTAGGCCAAAATTGGATAATATGGATACAAAACGACATGTGGTTTAAATAGGACGACGCAGCGTGCCGCACAGCTCATTCCAGCTGATGGAAATTCAGCACGAGCGATTTGTGGACCTGGTAATCTCACGTGGAGATGACATTTCGGATGCGTGCAGCCCAGTGAATGTTATATTAAATACACAATGACACACACGCTTTGTTTTATTTATATGTATGTATATAACGAGCGGAAACGTTTAATTATAAGCCCTTTATTTACTATGTATGAACTTTAATTAACTAAACTAAAGTCATTAGTTAACTAAAGACTGTGAATTTGGGAATAAGTGAACTACTACATTTTTATTTTCATTACATGTAAAACCAATTTTGGTTAATGTTTTCTTTTTTTTTTTATTTGTAGTATGTGATTATTGTCGTTATTAATTAACTGTTTCACCCATTATTGTTAACATTATGGAAATATTTTAACTTCAAGTTTTGTATACCACATAGTCATTGCCAAATACATACTAAATATGTATGTACATACATATGTATGTATGTGTGTGTGTATGTACACATGTGCAGTTTGCCAGATTTTGAATTATAAAATTATAACACAAACTCCCTCTCCATTTGCACTAATGCCTTAATACATTGTTTTTATTTTTTTTATTAATTTATCACAAAATAATTTAATGAAAAACTGTTGTGTGGTGCCTTAACTAATAATAAAGTCACCGTATTTTTATATGTACTATACTCGTATAATATACATAAATAATTTTGTTAAATAAATCGAATCGATTAGTTCAATATATAATTTTTTTTTTTAAATATATTCAATGAGAATAGGAATAAGATTAAGTTCTTATAATGTATGTATGAAAAAACAAGAAAAATTTTACAGGGTAGCGTTGCAAAATGGGAATGTGAATGATATAAAATATATAGTAATATTTTTGTTAATTTAATTATTATTTTTCGAACTTCATTTGTTTCTATATTTATGATTTGGATAGGCTAAAGTTCGTATCGCTTTTTAAGCCAAATTACATGTGATAATTATTAATTAACAAATAACACTAAAGTTAGTTGTAAATATTCTGACAACACATAGTTGTGTGTATAATTAGTAAAGAACAAACGACAATGGTAAGACTGTTGTAAATTTAGAGATGGTGAACTTTCATTACAAAACATCTTTCAGCAAATTGAAATACGATGAATCAAAACAATTCACATATTCCATTTGCAAAAAAGTTTCGTATATAAAGCAGAAATCTACATCAACTGACACCACACACAGTGGACCAAACACAGAAGAACGCTGATGATGAAGGTTTAGTGGCCTTCGAAAACGGCTAGCTGTTCCGTTCAACTATGTGTTGTCAGAATATTTACAACCGACTTTAGTGTTATTTTTTCATTAATAATTATCACATGTAATTTGGCTTAAAAAGCGATACGAACTTTATTTATCCTATTCAAATCATAAATATAATAATACTTTTGATTTTGTTCAAGACTATGTATCTACATATCTCTACCTTGATAGAGAAAGGCTCCAGCTCATTATTTGTTTGAAATCTCGAGTTTATATATATATATATATATATATATATATATATATATATATATATATATATATATATATATATATATATATATATATATATATACATATATATATATATATATACATATATATATATATATATATATATATACATATATATATATATTGTTACGTTTAAATTTTATTAAACGTGTGAGTTCTTTTGATTGCTCAAAAATAAAAATAAATAACACACAATTTTTATTTGCTACTGTTTTACCTTTTATTCTTAACGAAGCAAATTGCAACTTGCCTTTACTTAACTACTTCTTATCGTTATTATCCATTTTCAACCAGGTCTTAACTTGACTACTTTCTGATTAGCACTGCTCTGTTCTTGCACATGCTGCCACTTTTTATAGTACAGGAACCGGTTCTCGAATGTTCGCCCGATAAGTGGCGTAATAACATGTCTGTACTTAGTAATGGCATCTGTGCATGTTGCCATCTGTATTGTCATTTACTATTGGTAGCCAGATGTTCAAACAGTCCTCTAGCACAATCGGGAAAATTCATGTTGCTGCTTCTAGGCGTTTGTAGATAATTCGATTGGCCGTTATTTTTGAATTTCAAAGTAACGACTCTTATGTTGGCAATGCGGTGTGCTACTGGTAGTACAGGGTGGTTACCATAAGTGCTCGCATTTTTATTTGTATGTGTGTATGTCTGTAGCTATGTACACAATTATTGTTGTTGCTATAGTGTTTGCACGTAATTATGTGCGTACGTTTAGTGCTTTAGTTAAATACTTCCACATAGTTCTTTGCTTTAACCCTGTAGGAATATTTTTACGTAACAATATATATATATATATATATATATATATATATATATATATATATATATATATATATATATATATATATATATATATATATAGAAGAACATCTAGAATATTAGATTTTAATGTATCAAAAAATTCAAAAATTTCGATTTTAGTGGGTTAGAGCTTTTCTATATTATGTATGTACATATTTACATTACGCTATACCAATTTCTTCGTGCGAGAAAAAAAGCAAAAGGCGTCATATTTTGAAGTCACCTAACTAGAACATAAAGGGTCCGCCATCTAACGATTTCTTTTTTTCAACTGTGCTTATTTCGTGAGTGGTAACACTTAGCTCATGTCTGATTTGACAGATAATTAGTTTTATCCTTCCGCTGAACGAGCCAACTGACCATCCAATGCGTTTTCGCTTCGCTAAGTGGGCGTGCGATCGACTCACAGAAGATGCCGATTTTGCCAAAAAAATCATCTTTTCAGATGAAGCTCATTTTGATCTTGGCGGGTATGTAAATAAGCAAAATTTTTGCATTTGGGGCACAGAAAACCCGCACGCATACATTGAAAAGCCGACGCACCCAAAACGAGTCACCGTTTGGTGCGGATTTTGGTCCAGAGGCATAATTGGGCCATTTTTTTTTTCGAAAATGAGCAAGGAGTGGCCGTTACAGTCAATGGCGATCATTATCGGGCCATGTTAAACGAATTTTTGTTCACATTTGGTTTCAACAGGATGGCGCTATGTGCCACACAGCCGAAGCTTCAGTAGTTTTTTTATAGCATTTTCAAAAAAAAAAAAGTTGTCTGGCGGACCCTTTATTATGATCCAAAAGATTTCGCACTCATAGCCGTTATGCCAGAGGCATCACTCCCACAAAATTTCATACAATATTTCAAAATGTTACTTTTGTTATATGGTTATATGTATTTATTTTTACCCAACGAGAAGCTTGAATTTTGATGCCTCTCGGCGGAAGTTAGTTTTGATTTTAGACCACTAGTTTCTAAGGGTAATATTCTTAGAATTTTATGTAGATTTCATTTTTGTTAGATGCTTGTTAACACAAACAATTGATTGATCGTTACCTTAATATAGAAAGGCCCTAACTCATTATTTTTTTTGAAATCGATATTTTTGCCTTTTTCGATACATTAAAATCTTATTGAAATATATATTTTAATAAAGAAGGGTAAAAGAAAATGTGCGAATGCCTTCTAAATGCCTTTGCACTCCGGGTAGGCCATCCGATCTCGCTTCTTTCGATATATTCGCGATATTCTGAAGGGCCTTCAAAGTAATTGTTGATTAAATGCCTTCCAGAGAATGGCTGCCAAAAGGCCTTAGAATTAACGTTATATTGAAAGAGGTTTAATAACGGTTTGTTAAAAGGCTTTCAACTGCTGGTGCCTATTTCGCAAAACTTACTAGTGTTGTAAAACAAGTTGCGAAAATTATGTTTCGTATATGAAGGAAATTTTGAATTTTTATCCCATCTTGTATGCGGAAAAGCCGAAAAATTCTATAAGGCATTCTTTAGCAGTTAGATAAGAATGGCAATTGAATAAAAAATCCTGAAAACTTCTTTAATAAGGCCTGAAGTAAAAAGGTCTTCTGACTTTTCCCGCTGGGATAATTTACACAAACACACTCACAAATACACAAGCACATATATCCATACGGGCATAATCATAAAAATATTTAGATTAGATTCCCATGCCCTCAAAACGTGGATATATGACGAAAACTAGATTTTCGAAAATCACGATGAATTCAGTAGAAAGTTGAAATGTTAAATTTTACATATACTATCGATAATTTGCTGCAAAAGAATCATAACACAAAAAAACTTATTTTAAAGAAAATGTGTTTAAAGTTTTCAATTTACTAACAACTTAGTGGAAAAGGTGAGTACATATGTATTTACGTATACATGATTTTTATATGAAATTTTTACACAATGTATGTAAAGAACGATATAACAATTAATTCTCTAATATTAACTAACAATTTGGTGTGTGTATATGTATGATCGGCTTGAGTTTCGTTTATATAAATAAATAAAATTATTTTTACATATTTTTATTTATTTGTTTTCCGATATTTCGATCAACTTTAATGGCCACCTTCAGGGTATGCTTACATATCAAAAGATTATATTTGCTTTAGTTCTTTTTTTTATGTGTGAGCCTCAAGCGGCAAAGGCTTGATGTGCGCTTTTGTACTAAAATCTACAAAGTTTTTTTTTTCAATCAAAAATTGTAAAATTACGGTACTTGGCTTAGCTAGAAGTCCTGCCAACATAAATTTACTTTGAACTTGATATGGCTGGCAGTTGGGCAACAGTGTTTGGTTGATGTCTGAACTAAAAATTATTTGGGGGCATTGATTGAAATGTATGAAAGTTGGCTATTCTTTCATATGTTTTGGTATTGGCTGCAAAGCTTACAACCAGCAACAAGAGGAGAAACAAGTTTTTGTCTTGGATTATTAAAAATACAAACAGTGGGGCCAGCCAAGCCACACTGTACTGAGAAACGAAGGAAAATGTTTCAGCGGTTCAGAATCGTTTTTCATCTGCCAAAACTCTGTAACTTTTTAACTAATGAAGATTTTTTTTTAAATTATTTTTCTTCTAAATTGGGATGCTAGAGCACATGCTATTAATTTGTATATTTTAAATTTCAACTTAAACCGGCGTAGCTATGCTAGCTTTAACATCCGAACTCAAGCAAATTTGGGAAAACGATTCGGTAGCCTTTGCTCTAGCTACCGACGATTATTTCAATAAAAATAAATAAAAATAATTTCAACTAAAAACTATGCCGCATAGTCATAGTCATAAACAAAGTACACTTTAAGAGTTTACAACCAGTATTGCCATACAAAATACTGGTTTTAAATTTTTAAGTATACTTTGTTTTGACTATGACTATGCGCCTATGTATTTTAGTACAATTAAAGTAAAAATGTAAAATTTTTTAAGGTTGTTGGTGCAATTTTAAAATTCTCAATCCCACTTTGGTTTGTATATTAATTTATTTTGTATTTTGAATGATGAATGAAAAACAAGCTACATTCGTACAAATTCTCTCAGAGAGTGTCTCTGTAAATATAACTTTTTAAAAACATGTGAAATAGAAGTGTAATAGTGCATTTCATATTTATGTATATGAAAATTGCCAACAATAAATTTTACTCTATTGTATTTAGGCCCATTATTATAACTTGTCTTTTCTTAAAGGTAGGATTTTATTGGATGAATATACACTTTTTCATTATTACAACTTCATTTTAACCAAAAGTGAGCGACAAGGTAAAAAGAAGTTCATCCTACCAGTAACTTTTATCGTGAGGTTTAGACATTCGAAGTTGCCATATTTTCATCCGTTGACACACTTTCTAATTTATAAATTACAGCTAAAGTTAGGATGAAATATACGGAACTTTATCCTCAAGTCATAATAATGGCCCTTAATATTATAATACACTCGATACAATGATATAAAAGGTTTTGTGAATTAAGCTATTGTATCAGTTCTACTACAGCATGTACATATGTATGTATATATATACCTCTTTTCTTTTCTCTTCTACAAACTCAAGAAAGTAAAACTTGCGTGTGTGAAGGGGGTTAAACCAGCGTTGCCAGTTTATGGGGATACAAATTTCGTGTTGGGGGATTTCGTATAGGGTATTTTTTGGGGATTTTTTTATATCTGATGGCAACAAGAACGATTTTTGAGCTAATAAATGTGCGTCTGGCAAGTCTAAAAGTGTGTGTTATTATTCATAGTGAATGGTTTCTAATAAAGGAGAAGTATTAAGGCAGATTAACCAATCGTGAACACTACCAAAACAAAATGCGTAACAAAATTCAATATGACTTGTTGGAAGTACTTCTGGGAATAATAAACACACACTTTAAAAATAATTCAAATTGTTGTGACAAATTTAATCCTTCCGTTGAAATGCTAAATCTTTTTAATACACAAAAGAAAATTTTGAATAAAAAAAACTCAATTTGGAGATTTTCGGGGAAGCTCGAGAAAAAAAAACTGACAACACTGGATTAAAAATTCAATGCCATGGTGTAATTATACAGGTGACTGCGTAAGGATTTGTCATACAAAAATACGGCAACCATAGCTGTGTAAAGAACCGAAGAATGTCGAAAGCACAAAAATAATTGTACTAAAACCAAAATAAAATCGAAGTTTTTGACATTCTTCAGCTACAAAGCACATAGAGCAAAAAATTATCAGCTGAAGTAGCGCTGCCACCTAGTTAGATACACCTTGTTCAATGCCTTATAGTAAAGTTTTGATGAATTTAAATATGTATGAACAGATGAAGAGACATTCCATATGACAAATATTTCAATGTTGTGTAAATGCACTTTTATTATGTGGTAAATAAGTTTGCATATATGTAATGGCAAAAATTTAAATGTGTGTAAGTGTGTAATTCTAACCATGCCACACCATACCGGAAATAGCAAAATAACGGTCAAATGCTATAAATTTTTGTTCCTATAGAACATTCGCACGAACATACATATGTATATGTAGATGTGAATATGTATTTGTATGTGTGTAAATATATATGCCTGTGTAAGCATCAGCTCACGTGAGTGTTTGCACAAACATGCATGTTGTCTATTATATAATACGTATAAATATACCCTGCGGACTTGTATGATACGAACGAACACTTTTTATTGTTTCTTGTTAATTTTCTTTTTTTTTTTCTGGATTTTCTTCTATTGCAGCTTTATTTGAAGCAAAAACCGTTGCTTATCCCTATTTGATTAGTTTGTATGCGAACGTATCTATCTGTTTGTCTATCTCTCTATCTATTGCAATGTTCAACTGTGTGTCTGCCCGCCTTGTCTGCCAGGAAACATTTGTTAGAAAACCATAAGGATAAAATGCAATTTAAACGCATTTTACGCCAAACTAAATAGCTTAAAAAATTGTTCCACCCATCTTTGCAATTTCATTTTTCTATTGTTTTATTCGATTTACTTCTAGTTTTTTCTTTTGCTTTTCTGGACATTTTTGCAAAAAATTTTTTTCTGTTTGTTAACATTACAGTTTGAAAGAATTCTTTTTTATGCATGAAATTTATTTATTGCTTTATAATGTACTAAAATATTAAAGGAATTGTTAGTTTAAGGAAAAATGCATGAGTTTTTATTGAACTTAAACTTATTTTCTGCAAAGTCTTTTTGAAATATATCGTTACTTAAAACGTAAAACACCCTAAATAATAAAAAATTCAAAAGCGAATTTTTTTTTAAATTCCAATGTACCTCACCAAAGTACATTATGACAAATAAAAAAAAAATCAGAACTCTACGATCAAAATTAGCGACCAACTTCATGCAGGTTGCCATTTGCAATCATAGTAATCCATTGTTTTAACTCTATCCCTATACTTCAAAGGCACACTTATTTTGCCACACAAAGAATACAGCACGCGGAACTTTGTTAAAAAAGCTTCAACAATTTATTAATTTTATTTCAATGGTTATTAAAAATTTAATAAATATGCCAAGCATTTTTAACATTCTTCATCCTCTTTGGTAATTGATTTTTTATACATACAACAACGTTTTTCAATTTATTTTACAGTGAAATATTTAAATAATCGTAAGAGCAAACACACATACGTTGGCAGGCTGTGAAGTTAATTCAGCAAAGTATCCTTTTCAAAGCGTTCTTAAGGACGTTTTCCAAAAAGTATATTCGAAAGTATATTCTTTTTAAAAGTGCATAACCCACTAAAGGCAAATTTTACCAATTCTGTTTAATTATCAATTAATGGAAAAAGGAAAATTTTATTTAGTTCTCAAGAGTTGAGTAAATAAGATATCGTGCCATAACCGCCAAAAAAGCTTAAGCGACACAGCTTTCGAACTTCATTTTTTGACCAAAATCGATTATTTGCGATCGTAAATAGTAGATTTTCATAAAAAAGCGAAGTCCAAAAAATTTTACGCTTAAGCTATTTTAGCGGTTATAGGTCGATATTTGTATGAAATTTTTACACAATTTGAGAAACGATATGAGGATTAGTTCTGCATCAGCGACTGAAAAATTCCATTTTTTGAGTTATGATGTTGTTTGAGTAAATGTGCGATATTTAAAAGTTGTTATTCATATTATTCTTATTATTTTTTTTTTCAATGAAAAACGATTTTAAGTATTAAGTATTATTAACGTACTATTCGCAAATAAAATGCTTGATGTTGCCACGCTTACAAATGTTTGATAACAAAAAACAATAAATGGATAAATATTGCACAAAAAACATGGATAGAAGCAAATATTGATAATTAAAACAAATAATTATTTGATATTTTGTATATTTAGCGCCAATCCCACTATGTCGACAACGTTCGACTTGTCGCACACTTACGTTTGAAAAAACAACAAAATATTAAAATTTGTTTTTGCTTTGAATGTAAGTGTGCGACAAGTCGAACGTTGTCGATATCGTGGGATTGGCCCTTACACTATTTTTCTTGTCAACATAAATAAGTTTTCTATAGAAGTGCTACCAAGTTTGTGCACTTTTGCTATGCCTATACGGCATAACAGTGAGTTAATTTATTTGCAAATAGTGCACGTATAAACGTAGTGTTAGATTTCTTTTCTCCTCGTTTATTTACTTTTTTCATGTTGACATTTTCATTGTTGATGATTTGTTTTATTTTTCGTAATTTTGTCCGTTAAGTGATTTATTTCGTGTAGGCGATTGTTTCTGCGTTGGCGACTTTTTTATTTAGATATTTTTTTTTTTTCGTAGACAACTTTTTTATTTAAAACAATTGTGTGCTAAGAAGTGTTTGGCATTTCGTAACTGTGTACGAAATATCAATAAATCATAATAAACCACTAGAGACCATTATATGCCACCTTAGCCGGACTTAGCCTCGAGTGACTATTTATTGTCCCCAAACCTGAAATAGATTCCACTCCAAGAATGAAAACATCTAAGAAAAAATAACTATTTTGATGACCTCGACAAATTTTATTTTTTTTTTGAAGGGATAGAACAATTAGAGAAACGTTGGACAAAGTGTGTAGAAATTTTATGGAAAAAACCTTTTATCCACAAACCTGTGTTTCATTAAAAAAGTCACGTTCTTACTTGGGAGCCACACGTTCAATTTTTGCCTTTCAATTCCATTCAATTTGCAATACACTCACACCTTTTTCACTAACACAATCAAACTCAATTCATCTATCCATTTACATATATGGCAATTTAATTTTCAATTTGAACGTCTGGTCAAAGCACACATTGATTGAAGCTACAAATTTAAGTTGTTTCATCGTCGGTGGCATTTAAAAAATGAAATTGATTATCAATTTGTGTCATAGCTATCAATTTCAAGGAATTTTTGAAAGCGATTTATTAAACGTGTGGCTGAAGCGTTATTGACCTGAACTTTAAACAATGAATCTCATTTACTAATTTAATGAAATAGGTATTGTAAGCGAAAAGTACTCAAAAATGGTACAATTTTAATCTCAAGTTTGTTCGAATTTAAAAAAAATGCCAAAATATATTCGAACTTCTTTTAAAAAGAGAAAAATATAAATCAAACTTGCTTTAATTAAGTACCAAAATTCAGCTTTCAACCGTGTTCACCCGCTGATGTAAAAATATCGGAAAAGTACCAAACACCCAAACAGAAACTAAATTGCCTGCGATAAGCACGTTCAATTAAAAAAAATCAAAGATTAATTAAAGATTTTATTGAGTCAATTAAACTTTTAATTAAATTAAATTTTTAAACAAAAACTTTAAAGCCTTTTAATTGAATCAATTATATTTTTAATTGATTTTTGTTTTTTTTTAAATTTTTTTTCAATTTCTTTTCTGTTAATTTGATATATTTTGGTTATATTATGATGAGCGTTTTAAGTTTTGTCTCCAAAACTGCCAAAGGTAGAAAAAAATTAATCATAATATAGCCAAAATATATCAAGTAGATTTTTGGTACTGTGTCCCACAGGACACAAAATCACAGTTCCTATGAAGAACAAAAGGTAGCAAGTGAGACATTAGGTTCCCAATTTGATTGGCTGTTATCATATTTATTGAATCTATATGTCCGCAACATTTAAAGATTACAGGTTTAACAGTTTATGTTTTGGGATGATATGTTTACCATTAGAAGTTTTTATTTAAAAACTGATGTTAATAAATATTATAAAAGGAATGTATACTGGCAAAATGTAGTCTTACCTCAGTCAGTCTAATTTAACTTTACTGGCGCATATTCATAGTTAAGACAACATACGCACAGCAAAATTTCAACTTTAGAATTTACGTAAACAAAGTTAATTTAAATTTTTTCGGCAATGATTTTGCTTCATATGTGTTTCATGTTAATCTAAAATGATTTATGGAAATTTTCAAAGAAAATTTCTCTTTTTGAAATAACTTTATTTCGCGTTGGTTAAGGATTTACGTACTGTTAAAATCAAAATGAAGAATCATGTTGAATCAAAGTTATTTTAAGTTGGAACAACATGAATTTAATTTAATGTAATAATTGTATTTTATTAATTATTTAACTTACGTGTCTTTGGCACAGGCATCAGAAAATTTAATTAATTAATTTAATCATTCTTCAGATACACACTAACGGTCTAATTCATAATAAATATTTCAGGTTTATTACAGGTTTATTTGACAAATTTCCCATAGAAATATGTCAAATAAGCGCTAAATAAACCTGAAATATTTTTTATGAATAAGGCATTAAATATATAACATCATGAATAAAATTTTAATTCAACATTATGTAATTGATATTTTAACATACAATTTATTAAAAAAAAAATATACAAAATGTTTCGAATTGTCTCCAGGATTTGAACCTTTGATCCTCTGACTACAAGACTAGTACACTGTCTACCAGCCAGCAGCAGTTTGTCGGCTGTTTACAAACATAAAAAAAAACAACCACAACAATACAAAAACAGCTCACACAGCTAAGCACTAGACTTGTGCTGTAAAAGAACGAACTAGTTCAATTGAACTATTCCCATAAGTGAACGATGTGAACTAGTTCAGTCTAGTTGTTCCTTTTTGTTCTTTTGGTATTTCTTGCTATTTTGGTCTTTCTTGTTCTTTCGTTCGTTTTTGTTCCTTCGTTCGTTTTTGGTCTTTATTTCGTTTTGTTTATCTTATTATCTGTTCCTGACCAATACACATGCAAAACATTTCATTTACAAGAGACAAATGTAGTGTGCCTATTAAATTTTTAGCAGAATATAGTGAAATATACAAGCGAGTTTTACAAAATTAAAAGAAATAATTTTTTTTATTGAATTAAAAAACAGATTGTGAAAAAGATTATTAGAATTAAAAAAGTGATTAAAATTTGTTTTAAACTGATTACGGATTTCATTTAAAAAAATTTTCGTTCAAAAATATGTATTAATTTTTACCTTTTACTTACTTGCGAACAGAGAAACAAGCCGTCTTAAAAAGTCGGCGGCGGCGGCTTAGGAAAATATAGTCGGCGGCGGCTCATAAGCCGGCTTGAGCCGGCTGACATTGACAGCCGCTATTTATAAGTTTTTTTAAACACATTTCAAAAAAAAAAAAAATTCAAACACCTGATGTCTTCCATATAATTTGTAAGATGTCGTACAAATTTGCAACTACAAAAAATAACTAGCCGGCTGCAATTTTGAGCCGAGACAAGCCGCATGCATTGGCGGCGGCTCTTGATCCGGCTGTGAGCCGATCGGCTTGCTTCTCTGCTTGCGAATGATAAGGTGCAAATAAAAATACTGATGAAAAAGAAACATTTTTACTAAATTGTGTTGAATATGAATCAGAATTAAAAAAGTGATTAAAATTTTCTTTCAAATGATCACTGACTCCATTTTAAGTATTTTCAATCAACAATATTAATTTTAACCATTTACTTATAAAAACTACGCAACGAATATGGTCACTTATAAGCACTAAGAAGAAAACGTTGAAGAGGATTGGACGACTACAATCTCTGTTCTGTTGTTCACTGAACAACTTGCAGCTCAAACTGAAAAAACGTGATCGAATCAGCTCGTGATTAGAGCCCAGATTTTAAATTTTTAAAGTATACTTTGTTGTGAAACTGAACATGCGCTATAGAATATAAATTAATAAAAACATTTGCATTTCTAATAAGAAAACATTTAAAGTAATATTGAACTGAAAACTTACTAAATTATTCAATTAATTTTGAAAAATAAAACAAGTCTTTTGTCTTTCTACCAGTAAATTCGAAGTTACTCGTCGATGATCGCTTAGCTAAAAACTTATCAAACTATCCACCGTACATGTGTTATCTGCATAACTTTTCTAGTGCAGTTGTGCATATATGCACACGTAAATATACTCATGTTGAGAAACAAATGCAATTCAGAATGCAGCGTGCATAATTGCATTCAATCATGCATACACGCATCCGTGTTCTTCTTTATTGTATTCGGTGTTTGTGGTTTGATAACAGAATTCATTACAACTAATAGGAATTCATCAATAATATCTTATTTACTTACTACATACATACATACATATATAGTTATTCATTTATTTATTCATGCCTGTTTGTATAACGAAAAATTATACTCGAAAAAATTCCTGTGATATTATTTTATTTACACGTACTTAAATTTATTGCTGTAATAATTTAATTTATAACGGGGCAAAATACCGCATTTAAGTCCAGAAATAACGCAGAACAAAACATTCTTGTGAATACACAAGAAAAAAAAAAACTCTCACATATGAGAAGTTCAAATAATATAGAAGAAATAAAGAAGAGAGGTATCTTAGGACAACCAGTTATAGCTACGCTGCTTAGTTATATGAAACAAATTTCACTAACTTTTATTGCGATAATCGTATCGATATAATAAATATAACGAAAATTTATCGACTTTGCTATTCAGTAACATATTTTAACGATATTCGCTGTCGGTTTGAGGAAAATAAAATGAAGTCACAAGCTCAAATTCATTGAGGTTTTCTTTATCATTTATGCTTTTCGCTTATTTTTACATTATCTATACAGAGATACCACATAATATTGAATTAAATGGCGATTAAGGTAATTTTGGAGACTATCGTAAAAAAGAAATTACGGAATCACATTATCGTTAGCACAAACGAATAAATATGTCGATAAATATTACGATTTTCGGTTCGCAAAAAGCTACAGAATCCAGGTACTGGGCTCGAGCCCGGTATCCAACAGTCACTAAATAACATAACAAGTTCAAGTGATGAAGGGGCTGTCCATATATTACGTAACGCTGTTTTCCCCGATTTTTGACCCCCCCCCTCCCCCTAGTAACAGATCGTAACAAAACTATGAACCCTCCCCCTCCCCCTCCCCCCAGGAACAATGTAACAATGAGATAAGAAATAAATTAAATAGTTTAAAGTTTTTATTAAAAAAAAATTCAATTCAATTAATTATTTTAAATTCATTTGTTAAACTAGCGCAGTGCGTAGACAAAAATTAAATAAGCTTACGTATGAAACTATTTTTTAAATATCTTCCCAAGTGTCCTCAAACTTCAAAAATTATGGTTTTATAGAGAGCTTATTCATAAACTGTATGTATGTATTAGTGCTGTGTATTGGAATTCCAAAACATTCGGCCGTTTCTAGATATTCGTATTCGCTTAAAAAAATATATAAAGAAATTCATAAATCCAAAACGAAATTTAAATGAATGGAACACAAATATTAGTTTGTAATAATTAAAAAAAAAATTATTTTTTATTTTTTGCTATGCGTTGTTTGCCAAATAATCTGCTATAGTTTTCCGTATTGATGACTCAGCAGTATTTCAAACATCAAGACAAGAATTGGCATTAGCCTTGCGGTCGCTTTCACTAGTTTCTATATGTGAAGTCGTCGTGTATTTCAGAGAGCTTAAAGATGAATCCGTTTGGTCATCTTCAAATTGAATTATATTTCATTTTCTAAAAGAGAAAATTTTTAACCCGCTTTAAACATACAGATTGTTGGGATATCAAATGAGTCAAAATGATGTCAATTACGAAAGATATGCAATTTTTATTTTCTTAATTTTTGTCCCTTCTACATTACATTTTCAATAGATATTTGCCCATTGAAAAAATATACCTTAAAAATACCTTAAAATTAGGGGCACACAACCTAGTTCCTAAACGCATTTCACTGTTGTTTTCAAAATATCTTTTTTAAGTTCTGTTGCATAAAAAATTAAAATAATATGCTTATGAAAATACGTCTGTGTATGCAAGTTTCCATTAACACATCTCTCAAAACTTAAACATTGTAGCCTCAAGTTGACCAACAAAAATGTTAAAACTCAATAATTTGATATTGTCATGTACATATATGGAATAATATATTTTTTTAAAAGGACACTTTTTTTGTCAATGAGAATCGCAAGAAACCTTCTGCAAATACTATTTCCTTCTATGTATTTGGTGGATTTAATGTTAATATATGTATGTTGCAGTTTAATATAAAAAGAATTTTTTATGTACATACATATATTAAGAATATTTAAAAATGTAAATGGATAAACATGAGGAATTCAGAACCATGTATGTTCAGTTTGACTACAATTTACTTAATTTATTATAAAAACTTTGTATAATTTTCAAATGTTATTTAAATTTTTGGACAGTTTTCATAAACTTTAATGTACGCGGGCAGAATTATGAAGTTCTTTTTCATACACATTTTTTTATTTAATTTTGCAGAATAAAATAGAGCCCCAATTAAATGTCCATAAATTTCACATACAATAGATGTTCGTATTCGCGAATATCGTTTTAAATATTCACATTCGCGGATATATCAAAAGTTGACATTCTGCAGATGTATGTAGTATACATACTCGTACCCCCACCCCCTTCCCCCCTAGAGCGTTACGTAATATATGGACAGCCCCGAAGGCATAGTCACTGGCCACTGAACTAATCCCGACTTCAGCAGATACTAATTCCAATGTAACATCAGAGAGCCCTCCTTCGTTGTGTAGCAGAATCATTGGCGAAGTAAAATAACCAATAAAATGGCTACTAAACACAGCTTTAAAAAATTTAATTCGCCTCATTGACAGCAGAGGCGCTGCAGCACTGCATTATTTAAAACCTGCAAAAAAAGAAGAGTTGCAAAATAATGAAGCTTTCCCCTATCTCTTCCTTCACCACCTGTCTTATCTGTAACTATCCCTTTCCTAAAGAAGGTAACAAAGATAATTTTTGGTTTGAAGTTTGGTTGGAAATTTTAATAAGTAATTAAAAGTACAAAATTTAATACAACGAAGGTGGGCTCTGTGATGTTACATTGGAATTAGTATCTGCTGAAGTCGGTATAGTTAAGTGACCAGTGACTATGCCTTCATCACTTGAACTTTCCTACAACAACTGACACAAGGGGACATTAATTTTTTTTTTAATGCATGTTTTTTTTATTTATTGTATCTTCAAATATGAACTAACAATAAGTATTCAAATCTTAAATCTATAAAAAAAATTATTAGGCCCGACCAATGTCGGACATAAGCTTAGTGATAGTTATTAATAATACATAAGTAGTGATAAGCAACAAAAAGAAAAAAAGGGGACATTAATGCACATCAGAAAAATGCGTGATGTTGTTACTTAACGACTGTTGGATACCGGGATCGAGCATAGGACCTTCGGTTTTGTAATCAACGTGCTAATTAAATGTTTAACTTAAATGTGCTATTTTAAATGTTTTAGTAAAAACATATCCATTACAAGTACACATTAATTTTATTAATTATATGCTCAATGTTCATAAATTTTTAAATCGAAAATGCATCTATTACAAATGTTAAGAAATTATTTAATTATTTTTGATTTATGTATAAGTATATAATTTTTTATCACATTATAATATTATACACACAGAAAAAAATACCAATGTAAAATCACCATGCAAAAAGTTTGATTCAACTTCATTAAAATCACATTAAATTTACAAGAAATTATATTTTGTTTAAGTGTGTTGGTGCTTATTTGCTTTTTTCATAGCTACAATACATTTCGTGGTTAGTTGTGTTAGTTGTTTTTGTATTGTTGTTGTTTTTTTATGTTTGTAAACAGTCGACAAATACAAACCTTGTCAAGTCAAGGTATTTTGTATTTTGTTTAACTAAAACTTTTCAAATAATTTTTAAGTTAAATGATGAATGAAATAATATTGAATTAAAATTTTATTGATGATGGTACATATTTAATGTGTATCTAAAGAATATTGAAAGTTGTTGTGGCTACAAGAGTAAGCACATTGACTACCACGCGATGAGTTGCGAGTTCAAATCTTGGCCGGGGAAGCAATTTATATAGAAATAAACATTTTTTTGATGTCTTTGTCAACCACACGTAAGTTAAATAATTAATAAAACACATTTGCTAGATCAACCTAAATTCATGTTGTTCCAACTTGAATTAACTTTGATTCAACATGATTCTAAATTTTGATTTAACCAGTGCGTAAATGTTAAATTAAGGTGAAATAAAGTTATTTTAAAAAGAAACATTTTCTTTGAAAACTACTATAAATCATGTTAGATTAACATGAAACACATATGAAGCAAAATCAATGCCGAAAAAGATTAGATTAACCTTGTTTACTTAGATTTTAAGTTGATATTTTTCTGTGTGTAGTTATTCATTAAATAGTTTTTATGTACTTAATACACTGGATATATTTTTGTGTTGCTGTAAATATTTACAAGTGGTTGCATTTTTATTTAGCTGCGAATCTACACACACCAGTGTTGCCATATACGTTTGAAGAAAAAACTGTTTAACAAAGTGAGAATTATGTTTATGGAAAATAAAAACAAAATTTCAAATATACCAGTTCTTCAACAAAGAAATGCATGTATACATGTTTGGTACAGTGAAATCTCTCATAACCGAACAATTACCGTCAAGGTATTTTTGTATATTTTTGTTGGGTTTATTTGTTGGAATGCAACAAAGTCGTCTCTAGAAAAATGCTTCTAAGGGGGCAATTTATATAAGAAATGTAGCAATATGAGTTGGTAAAATGTACAAGAAACTACATCTTCGCAATTTCACGCACCGAAAATTTGTCTGTTTCAAACTCGCTTAAAATTTCCATTTTTATTATATTTTTTTTTTGATAAAAACAATTTTTTCCTGTGGGACACGAGTTAAGCAAAGGACTCCTTCAACAGTAGCAATTTCTTTGCCATGATGCGTTGAAATCAGTATTTAGAGCAATATTTTTAAAAATTTAGTGTCAGCGTCCGGTTATTAGAGTGTCCAGTTATGAACGTGTTAGATGTACAAAAATTTTCCGGTTATTAGGGGCATCCGGTTATAGGAGGTGTCCGTTATTATAGGTTTCACTTTATTTCATAATTTTTTAAATTAGCATGAAAAGCAAGCTTAATATTTTTGATTATTATTTTTTCATTGTTTGTGAGATGGTTATATGATTGTTTTGTTCAACAAAAAGCAGCGTGACAGCTCACCAGTACCTGGATTCACTAACTTTTATTACGATAATCGTATCGCTATAATAAATATAACAAAAATTTATCTACTTTGCTATTCAGTAACATATTTTAACGATATTCGCTGTGGGTTGGAGGAAAATAAAATAAAATCACAAGCTCAAATTCATTGAGTTTTTCTTTATCATTCTTTATGATTTTGAATAAGATAAAGCGGGAGACTATCGTAAAAAAGAAATTACAAAATCACATTATCGTTATCGCAAGCGAATAAATATGTCGATAAATATTGCGATTTTCGGTTCGCAAAAAGTTACTGAATCCAGATACAGTTCAAAAAAATTTCGAAAAACAGATAAATCTGCACATTTGGCAACACTTAAGTCCTTAAAAATTAATGATATTTTATTTATCCGCTGACTGTCAGAACTATTTATTTTAAGGCATGTGTATACTAAGACACATATTCGTATATGCACGTGCACACATTATGATGAAAACTTCTATACTTGCAAGTTTGTATGTGTGCATATGCATGTATGTGTCTATATAAAAAAAAAAGACCAGAACACATTTTGTTGTAATGGTCTACCACTTTTAATGCAGCGGTAATGCACATTGGCTGTCAACATTAATTTTTTAAATAATGCACAGTAGGAAATTTGAGCCGAAGTCTTGGCCAAAAATAGTTTTGTTTTTTGCACTAACATTAGTAAAGTTTTTTTCTAATGATGTTCGATTAAGAATATATCAAACTAAATAACTGAATATTTTGGTTTAACAAAAAAAAAAAAAAAAAAAAAAAACAAAAAAAAAATAAAGAAATAAATATCACCCGATTTACGGAAAGTCGAAGTTGACATTTGCAAGCAACGTGCTCATTGCAGCATAATAAAAAGTGTAATTTTTATCGGTCTAATTCATAAAAAATATTTTAGGTTTATTACAGGTTTATTTGACAAATTTCCCATAGAAATATCAGTTATTAAACAAAAAGAGAAAATCGTAAATAATATAAGATGAGAGGGGAACCAAAATAAATAAAAACTTTACATAATTTTTTGATAATGTTGGCCGTGGACTGTCGTAGTTTTCCTTGTTAAAAAATTATTCTGAATAAAATTTTTTCTATTTTTCATTTCGCTGTTTTGCGGATTTTGCGTTATATCATTTTCTTTCATACAGTCTCAGATTGAAATATGTGTACTTTTCAATGTTTAGGTTTGTGAAAAGAATAATCCTCAAAAAAACATAAATGTGAAAAAAGGCCAAGTTCCTATCAAAAATTTCGGCCATCAAAAGCAGTGAGATATAAATTTTGACCTAGTTCTTGTTTAGAACAACACCTTTCACTGACATATGCTATGCGTTATATACATTTGTAATCGTAAGGGTGTCATATAATTTTTAGATAATCTGCTAACTTGACAACATTTTTACCGATATAAAAAAATGAACAAATATACATTATTCTCTCCTTTTTTTTTTTAGAAAGGTACAAATATTGCCAAGTTAGCAGATTATCTAAAAATTATATGGCACCCTTGCGATTACAAATGTATATGATGCAAAGCATATCTCAGTAAAAGGTGTTGTGCTAAACAAGAACTAGCTCAAAACTTATATCTCACTGCTTTTGACGCCGAAATTTTTGATAGGAACTTGGCCTTTTTTCACATTTATGTTTTTGTGAGGATCTGACTACTTTTTGAAAAATTTTTTATGATAACACTTTTTAAACTTAAAATTTCTAGGGTGTTTTATTTCTATTCATGATCACTGCGCCAGTTAAAAATTTCATAGTTACATAAAATAATGGGTTAGAGCGTCATGAGTGTTGGATTGTACACCTTAGAAATGAATTATTGTGTTATTACGCAATTAGTAAAGACTCGTCTGGAAAGAAATATGTAAAATACAGCGTCAATTTTAGTGGGAGTGAGCCCGCCTATTTTCTCAATATATTTACATATTAAAGTCCGCTTAACTGAAGTATATAAATCAAAAGGATAGGGTAGCTGGTGCTTTAATTTTTGGATTTTCCAATTAAGCAAATCAATTAGGACTATTTGTCTACAAAATGTCAGCTTTCTACAGTATAATATTACGTAAAATTTGTATGGACCTAGCCCCGCCCACTTTTATATCTGTTAGTGCTTATGATTCATGTAAAGTTTTTTAGGAAAAAGCTATTTAGAAATACATGAGTAATAGACTAAAAACTACTAAGCCGAAGTACATGAAAGAAAAAGCTAAGATTTATGGGTGAAGTCATGGCCACTTTTCAAGATTTTCCCATTGGCTTACTCATCTACACTCACTTGCGTATAAAATTTTACCTCTCTAGCGCGAATTATACCTTTTAATTTCATGAGCATTACCACTCCCACTATTTTAAACTTACAATTTTGTTGTGAGCAGCGCTTATAATTCATGCTAATTTTTTCTAAATTATGCTAGAATGAAGTAGATTAGACACAAGGCTAAAATTTTATGGGAGTGATCACGCCCACTTTTTAGGTTATAGTTTAAAGTATTGTATACGTGTAACGTATATGCAAGGTTTCACTAAAATGGCTAAAGTTAAAAGCTGTATATTAACAGCCTTAATTATATAACTTATTAAAACTTTATAAAGCGGTTTTAAGACAAATTTTCAAAAAAAATTTTCTTAAAAAGCCTTAATAAGTTTTATAAATAAGGCTGTAAGTTTTACCATTCTGGTAAAAGTTTTTGGTTTTTCAGATTTTTCTAGTTGGTTTCTCACCTATACCTACTCGTGTATCAAATTTCAGCTCCATAGCGCAATATATATATATATATATATTTATTTATTTATATTAATATATTTTTAATATTTGTGGGCTTAACCCTGCCCACTTTTCCAAACTCAAGATTTTTTTCGGCCAGTGCTTATTATTCGTGTCAAGTTTCGTTGCAAACTGATTATAATACATGCAGAAATAGTATATCTAAATATGCTGAGCCGTAGTACACGAAAATGAGGTGGAAATTGTATGGGAGTGTCAACGTCCACTTTTTGAATGAAAAATTTTTAGGCTTGCATTATCTCAGTACGTATGCCGAATTTCAATAAAATAGCTCCATTAAGCGCTTTGGATTTGCTTTTTTAATTCTAGCCTTTATGGGCGTAGCCCCGCCCTCCTGGCCAACATATTCGGGTTTTAAATTTTTTTTGTTTATTGCTCACCTAGACCTAGCTTTGTAGCAAATTTCACCTCACTAGCACAGATTTTAATTTTTATGGGCGTAGCCCCGCCCACTTGGTTAAAATTTTCGAGTTTTCAGATTTTTCTAGTTCATTGCTCACCTAGATCTACTCGTGTACCAAATCTTAGCTCTCTAGCTGTAGCGGAAGTGCTTTATCAATTTGATGAGTGATCAGTGAGTCAGTGAGTATGTCTTAAAATATGCACTTTTTGCACCTCCATATCTCCGGAACCTTTCATTGTAAAACTTTCAAAACTTTCGCATATGAGGTTACATGAATTTATTCTAATTATGATATAAATTTCATAGTTTTACGGTCGCGAGGAACAAAGTTATGAGGGGGGTAAAAACAGCTCGAATGGCTTTCTGTAAATATACACACTGCGTGCATTGGCCGGAACTTGGCCTGGCGCACTGCCGTGCGCCTAGAAACGGAAAAAACTGATGCTATTTTATTACCAGTGGAATTGATTTAAATAATGTTTTAAAACAAGATTTGGCTTCGTTGAACTTTTTGCAAAAATTTATCATTAAGGTGGTACAAGCCCCAAGGAAAATTAACGACTTTTCCAAGCAAGATTTCGCCCTTGAGTATTTTTATCATGTCGAATTACAAAAAAAAAAAAAAAAAAAAAAATTATCCGTTCGTTTCGAGATATTTAGTTTCTTAACTTTTTTTCATGTGGTGGCAACCCTAAAAATTTCCACTGACACTAAAATGAAAAAAACACATGTGGTGCGTGCTCATTAAAAACTATAAAATTTCGAATTTCAGTCTTATTGGCTGAAATTAATTTTGTCCTAAAAAGTAGCTAAAATTACCCAATGTGCAATGGAAAATAAGTTAAATAGATTTCAGTTTAAAATGTATTAAACGCACTAATAATCCCAAATTAATATTTTACTTATTAAGTAAAATATTTTTTTATTAAAAATACATTGAAATTGATTATTGAGGGGTTTAGCTAGATCCTATGTGCATTTCACTGTTGCTAATGCAGATCATCAGGGAACCTTTACCCAAAGCTTCTTAGAACAACTACAGTTGTTATGTTATAAACTTTCATTTAAACAAACGAGAAGCTCAACAACAAATAAAAAAAACAAAAAATAAGCAAATTAACTAACATGTGTATAATTAGTAAAAGAACAAAACGACAATGGTAAGACTGTTGTAAATATAGAGATGGTAAAATTGAGCTTACAATACAAAAAAAAAAGCTTTCAGCAAATTGATATACGATAAGTCAAAACAATTCACATATTCCATTTTGCAATAAAATGCTAAGTATATAAAGCAGAAATCTACATCAACTGACACCACACACAGTGGACCAAACACAAAAGAACGCTGATGATTAAGGTTTAGTGGCCTTTGAAAACGGCTGGCTGTTCCGTTCAACTATGTGTTGTCAGAATATTCACAACTAACTTTGGTGTTATTTGTTCATTAATAATTATCACATGTAATTTGGCTTAAAAAGCGATACGAACTTTAGCCTGTTAAAAATCATAAATATAGAAACAAATAATAAAGTTGAAACAAGAACTCAATAATCAACATGTTTTTTAGGGTTCCGTACACCAAAGGTGAAAAGGAACCCTATTGTTTTCGCTACGCTGTCCGTCTGTCCGTCTGTCCGTCACACGGTATTTTCTCAGGAACCGTAAGAGCTACGGACCTGAAATTTGGACACAGTATGTAGAACCTTGGCCGCTACAACAACAAATACATGAGAATTAAAAATTAAAGGGTGTTCCAAAACGAGCAACGAAAAAAGCTAAAATCCCATGTAATATACATACAATTGTATGAACATATGTATATTGAAACTTGAAATTTGTAAAATTAGTGTATTTTTATACAGACTACAACAATTAACACTAAAATTTAAAAAATTAAAATTAAAGGGTGGTCCATCAGTTAATGCAATTTTGACAATTTGCTATATCTTGGAAACCGTAAGAGGCAAACACTTGAAATTTTCAAAAGCAGTAAAACTAAAAAAAACGGAAATTATAAAATCGCCAAACCAAAAAAAAAAAATCGCCAAAAATTAAAAAAAATCGCCAAAACGAAAAAAATCGCCAAAATTAAAAAAAAATTTCTAACACTAAAATAAATCGCCAAATTCGAAAAAATTTCCAAAATGAAAAAAATCGCCAAAATGAAAAAAACGCCAAAAATCGAAAAAAATCGCCAAAACGCGAAAATGTCGCCAAAACTAAAAAATTGATATAAAAAAACCCAAAAATGAAACAAATCTCCAAAAATAAAAAAAATCGCCAAAATGAAAAAACGCCAAAAACCGAAAAAATCGCCAAAACAAGAAAATAAAGTGTCAAAACTAAAAAAAGAGAAAACTTAAAAAAATCGCCAAAACCGAAAAAACGTAAATACCGCCGAAAAAAAAACGCAAAAACCGAAAAGACCCCAAAAGCGAAAAAAAATGCCAAAACTATATATTATATAGGATGAAGTTTGTATTAAATTACCCTTCGTGCGCGAGTCAGAGTCGCACTTTACTGAATTTATTATTTTCTTACTTTATCATTAATACATTGGCTGACTTTTTTCAGCTTCAAATTGTAATCGTAAGAGTATGTAAGAAAATAAATGTAAATAACAACAACAGCTATTTAAGTATAGAGTGTTGCCACACAAGTACTTTTTGACCGGGTGCAGTCAAGTTAATAATTAAATTTCTGTTTAACATTTTTAATCTACAGATTATTCCACATTGTTTATGTACTTGTGAGAATAACACGTTACAACCCATAGTATGGAGTAATGTTTTTCGTCAATCATAATACGAGTAATATTAATTTAAGTTGAAATATTCTTCAACAGAAGAAACAATAAATTCAGTAAAGTGCGACTTTGACTCACGCATCAAGGGTTCCGTACGGACACTAGATAAGTATTTGATACTATACGAACTTTAGGCTATAGTATATAATATATAGTTTTGGCATTTTTTCGTTTTTGGGATTTTTTTATTTTTGGGATTTTTTTTAGTTTTGGGAGTTTTTTTAATATGGCGTTTTTTAGTTTTAGCGTTTTCGAAGATTTTTTTAGTTTTGGAGCTTTTGTCGTTTTTTTTATATTTTGGAGATATTTTTTCATGTACGATTATTTTTCATTTTGGCCTTATTTTTAAATATTTTGTTGATATTTTTTAATTTTGGCGATTTTTCCGGTTTATGGCGATTTTTTTAGATTTACATTTTTTATTTTGGTGTTTTTTCGGTTTATGGCAATTTTTTTCGTTTGGCAATTTTATAACTTTGCGATTTTTTAGTTTTACTGTTTTTGAAAATTGCAAGAGCTTACCTCTTACGGTTTCCAAAATACATCAAGTTGTCAAAGTTACATTAACTGATAAAACACCCTTTAATTTAGATTTTTAAATGTTAGTGATAATTGTATAAAAATACACTAACAATACAATTATATGTAGATTACATGGGATTTTAATATTTTTCGTTGCTCGTTTTTGAACACCCTATAATTTTTAACTGTCATGTATTTGTTGCTGCAGGTGCCAAAGTCCTACATACTCTTCCAAAATTTCAAGTGAGTAGCTCTTACGGCTCTCGAGAAAATAAGCTGTGACGGACAGATTGACAGGCGGACAGATTGACAGGCGGACAGCATAGCGAAAACACCTTTGGTGTACGGAACCCTAAAAACAAATCACTCATCAGAAAAAACTTACTCACGATACCATCTCCAAAGTAAAATAAAATGTTTTATAAATTTACTGAAGCCACACACGTATGAAAAAAATATATAAAATTTAAAATCTAATAATTACCCAATGGCGAAAGTCAATGTTAAGTCATCGATGACAGCTGATGAATTTTCTTTGTTGTCATATATGAATTTTTGAAAAAAAAAAAATTTTCCAAAATGTCATGGATGACTGAAGTTAATTTTGTTTGTGAGATGTCCACGTGTTAGTGAGTCCTAGCAGACAATATCATCGTTATTTGTTATCAAATTTATATGATATGTATGGGTAACTCGGAAAATAATGACGGAGAATATCGCAGAAGAAGAGTTCCAGTAATGGTCTGCAAGGTTAATGTTTAATGTCTCTGTGTATTTGTCGGCTGCAGGAAAGAAGGATTGTGGACTGTTATATAAAATGTGTCGTCAGAAATACTCCCCACCATCTTATAATGAATCTTGATTAACACACACACAGCCACATACACGCACACACATATACATACATACACGTACACATGTAAGTTTGTTTTACAATGACAACCAACGGATTTAAACGACTTATTTTTAATGAAGTTAAAATAATGTCATTTGAAATTATGCCTTCAGCTTTTAATTTTTGCTTTATTACTCTTTAATAAGGTAAATTGCAAAAAATAAAAATAAATATTTTTTTAAGATATTTAATTACATTAAAAAATTTTTATAATTAATCCTACATATTAGGCTGCTTCAATTGATATGTGAGGAGTCGCAGAAGAAAACCTGCTTTACATAAAAAAATACTTTGAATTTTTCTTTTCGAACGCCATCCAAAAAAATTATTTTAAATAAAAAAAATAAAGCACAATATCTCTGAAACTAGAGATGCTAGATAAGTAATAAAACTATTTTCGTAGTCAGCTAACAAAAATACATAAGGATTAGTTATACTAGGTTAAAAAAAGAAATTATAATCAAAATAATTTTGAGGACTAAACTAAAAACACACGATATTTAACATCCTTACAATAACAGTAAGGTATCCTGATATGTATATTCAGCAATGTGACTCTATCTAGAGATGTTTGTGTAGAATAATAATCCACAAAGTATTTGTAAGTTTGAAGGATCATTCGTGAAATATTAAAGGAATAATACAAAAAGTGGTGTAAATTATGCAAATGCTAAATGTCACTAAATCTTTAAAGCTATAGTCAATCGTAATCAGGATCGGCCATTTTTATTTAAACATCAAAACCACTGCTGTGCAGTGTTATAGGATTGTGTCTAAAATGAGCTACCGGAAAATTTCGATGCAAGTCTAGAATAGTACACTTGAGCAGGGCTGTCAGATTTATTTTCACCTTTTTCGCCAAATCCAATGTTAAAAATCGCCAAAATCGCCAAAGTCTCATTTTTTTAGTTTTTGACAATGAAATATGTATTTTATAAATTATTAAAAATTTATTTTATAAATTATAAAAAATTAAATTGTTCCGAATCGCTAAAATTCGCCAAAAACGGGGAAAATATCGCCATTATATATATTTTGTTTATTTTTATTTAAAACAATGTAAAAATTATTATGAACATAAAAAGGTACAATGTTTGATATAAAGAAGATTTTGCGATTAGTATTAATCAAATATTGGATATACATATATATGTACATTTGTATGTAGTTGCAGTTCTATTACATATCTAAAACTCTATATACTTGATCATCAAGACATTCCACATTGTCTTCTTCTTTTGAATACATCGTATCGGAATTGAACTTTTTCAACATATCTTGCGAAGGTAGAAAAGAAGTGCAACATGTGCTATTTACATTCATATAATTTATAACTTGTAATAACGCGTCAAGAAGTTCATATTGCATGCTATTTCGGAAGCGCGTTTTAGTTGAGTTCATTATTGAAAATACCCTTTTAACGCACGCACTACTAGTTGGAATTAACATTATGTAAAGTACAGCCAAAGCAAGTTTTTTAAAATTGTACATACCTGCCGTATCCTTATAATTAGGGCTAATTAAAATATGCAAAAAAAAAAAATTCAAAATATGCGCCAGAAATAGAACGAAAAAATTTCAAAATATGCACGGTATATGCACAAATATGCATAATATGCAAGAATAAAATCAACAATTTTGTTACCTTAAAGTATTTTTATTCAAAGAGATCGTTATTATAATGAACAATCATTTGTTTTTTTAAATTTTCAAAAAGAAATTATCTTCTAGTTATTGTCACATAAAACAGATGAATACATGGAAAATATGCGTTCAACATCAGTAGATGTAACAGGAGCGTATTTAAATACGAGTATTTCAGATGGGGACAAATTTTCAATATATTCATCGGTTTCGGTTTTATTGAAATATATATAATTTTTAATTATGATTAAGGTCTTCAGACCTGTGTTTCTATTCAAAACTTTGTTGAATTTATCAATGAATACATTTTGGTTTGTATTTTCAATACTTTCTTTCACACGTTCTATAACAGCTAAACTTTCACTAAAAGAAAGTCCTTTAGTTTCTAGTCGGGTGATGCTTGAGCAGAGGCATTCAAAATTATGTTTTATATAAACTAAATCAGATTTCATTGACGCTTTTTGGAACAATAATTTTGCATTGCGTATAGACTCTGCCTCATCGTCATCAAGTTTATCTAAAACGACACAAATTTCTTTGAAATTTTCAGAATAATATGTCTGAGCAACGATGTTCGCCGTGAGGTTCGCCGTCCGCAACCATTTACAATAAAAAGATGCATACTGCCTGCATGCCTGACTGAAATTATAGATTTAAATGGTTCATTTCATTTACTATTGGATTTATAAATAGTTATATAAAAAAGTCTTGTCTTTTCGTCACATAATTCTTTGTATATATTTTGGGCAGTCTTATGATTTTCGGCTTTCGAAATAAGTGAAAAATGATGTTTAAGCTCCACCCATTGCTCAAAAATTCGTCTAATAGCCGCTCCATAAGACAACCAACGAGTTGCAGAAATTTCGACAAGTTTTCTAAAACGGTTGCTTTAAATACCAGTATTAAATGTTCTTAGCACACCATCTACACGAGACAAATACCATAATAAAAATAATATTTAACGATTTTCAAGCCAGTTCATGGCTCATCAAAAATAGCCAAAAAAATCGCCAACTTTTTTATAAAACGCCAAAATATCGCCATGTCGCCAAATCGAATATTATGACGCCAAACTAGTTTTAAAATCGCCACGTTTGGCGAGAAATCGCCACATCTGACAGCCCTGCACTTGAGTCGAAATTATTCAGTCGGTCGGTTTTAAGACAAATTAACTTTGGTCGAACTTATTTACTCCGTCGTTTTTTACTCAAACCTATGATGATTTAAATGGGTTTGATTATAGGTTTGTGTCAAAAACGACTGATTGAATGAGTTCGACCCAAGTGTACTAGACTTGTAATTTAAATAGGTTTGATTATAAGTCAAAATCGACCGATTGCATTAATTAGACCCAAGTCTAGACTTCTTTCGAACTCTTTCAGTAGCTCATTTTAGGCATAAACTTTTTATCAAACCCATTTAAATTGCATGGGTTTGTTTATTGGTTTATGTCTAAAACGAGCTACTGAAAGAGTTCAATACAAGTCTAGAATAGTAAGTACACTTGAGTCGAAATCATTTAGTCAGCCTTTTTTGAGACAAATCAACTTGGGCGAACTGATTTCGTCCCTCGTTTTTTACTCAAACCTATGATAATTTAAATGGTTTTGATTTTTTAAAGATTTGTGTCAAAAACGACCGATTGAATGAGTTAGACCCAAGTCTAATTTATTTTAGTAGTTTTCGGTAGACTTGGATCAAACTCGTTCAATAGTTAATTTCTGATACAAACCAATGATCAAACCATTAAAATTACACTGGTTTGACCTAGACTTGTATCGAACTCATTCAGTAGTCCTTTTTTTTTTTTTGGCACAAACCTTTGATCAAACCCATTTAAATTACCGGAGTTTGATTGTTGGTTTGTGCCTAAAACGAGCTACTAAAAGAGTTCGATACAAGTTTAGTTTGATCATTGGTTTGTGTCGAAAATGAACTGCTGAATGAGCTGGACCCAAGTGTACTTTCCAGTTTTTAATAAACTATCTATAGACGTAAATTTATTGATCGTGCAAATGAACTACGAAAATTGAAGAAGATAATAATACTTTAGTTTTCAATGGATTAGCTTCGATTTTACGTTCAGCGGACTATGATTTTTGTTAAAAAGGAAGAAAAAAAGACAGAAATTAATTTAATAATTTTGAGGGTGGCGTTGGCTGAAGTAGTTAGTACGTTGACACAAATTCGAGGACGCTGGGTTCAATCCCTGTATTCGACAGTCATTAAATTCACAACACCACGAATTTTTCTGATGCACATTAGTGTCCTTTGTATGAGTTGTTGTGAGAAAAGTTCAAGTGATGAAAGTATAGAGTCACTGGTCACTGAACTATACCGACTTCAGCAGATGCTAATGCTAATGTAACATCAGAGCGTCTTCCTTCGTCAGTATTGTGTAGAATCATTGGCGAAATAAAATAAGCAATAAAATGGCTACTAAATACCGCTTCAACATTTAATACGCCTCATTGACACCGGAGGCGCTGCAAAACTGCATTATTAAAAAAAGCGTGCAAAAAACCAGAGTCCCAGCAAACAAATTGCTTACTTGATAACAAAAGCTTCGAAAAATGCTTCTGAAAAGCACTAAAGTAAGGTGGGCTCTCACAAAAAGTATGTATTATTACTTCGGTGAAGCACTTTAGTAAGGCAGAAAAAAATCTTGGCTTTTTGGAAGTTACATGTATTGCTTCTAGCTGGCTCATCTCTAACAAAAAAAAAAAAAATACCTTGTTCATGCGCTTCTAGAAAGCAGTAATTTTTGCTGGGGTTGTAAAATAATGAAGTTTTCCTCTATCTCTTCCTTTACCACCTGTCTTCTATCACTATTCCTTTCCTAAAGAAGGTAACACCTAGTAATAGTAGTAGGCATTAATTGCCGAGTGTAACTTGTCTTTAAAAAAATATTTAATAAAGTAATCCATTAATTTTTGGCCAGTCAGAAAATAATTTATTTTTATAATCCTATAAGTGATTTTTTTGCGCAGATAGATTTGTAAGGGATACCCTATACTTTGTGAATTTCTCAAATAAAAATAATGGGCTATTCAGTCAAATTGTAAGCATTTACGAGGACATACACTTTTGTGGGAGACTTCAAATGCAGTAAATGCTTCATGTCTAATTTTTGTTTTAGATAAAATTTTCGCACCTTTCAACAATTCTAATAAGCCACAATTTATTTCTGCGTATGAGTTGTGTAAAATGACGACAATTGAAAAAATCAAGCAAATGACGTATTTTCAATATACAATATGTTGTTTTTAAGGTGTAAAAAACAAAGGGATTATGGCATTTTGCAAAAAAATATACAAACATATGCATGTATGCACGGAGATGAATGTATAGTATTCGTATATAAAAAAGAAAATATTGTATGGAACAGAAGAGAAAATTGAGCTTTCATTACCATTTTTGAAGGTATGTACGAGTACATATACATATGTACATATGTATGTAAAAGCGCCAGGATGCAACAAATGTTTGTGTACATTTAAAAGTTGTTGTTAGGTTTTGTCATGTGATGTAGACAGGAAGTGGTTGGTTGTACGACCATTGAAATTCAAAATCTTTTGCTTCTCTCTGTTTTAGTTTGTTCATAAATGTGTGTATGTACGTTTGGGTGATTTTGTTTCACTGACTTTTATGCTAAAAGGTTTAGTGTTGTAATTTGAAAAGTTATCTACAAACTTGCAAACGTAAAAAATGCCAACAACAACAATTTAGGAATTTAAGATTTACAGAACGAAAATGTTTATTGCGTGTGCAGTTGTGCATATTAATTTCAGTTGGCTTTGAGCCGACTTCTCTTATTTTCTATATATCGATTGGTTTTTATTTATATTTTTTTTCATTTAGGAAACGTATGAAACACAAAAGCTTTAGTTTCTAAATTCTTAATTTTGTTGTAATTGAAATGTAAGTGAGCACTTTTAGTATTTCTTTTTTGCTTTCACTTTGAAAGGCATTTTCTTTTGTGCAAGGCCATATTGGAAAGCAATTGCTGTTTAATGATTAAAACCATTTCCTTTGAATATTAAAGCAAAACTAGCAGGACATTTTTATTAAAGTGTCCTTTTTGCTTACTCAACAGCTGGAGGAACGAAAATCCAAATTGTTAAATCCCAGCAAAAAACTTCGCCTAATAGAATGCAAAAATGTGTATGTACTCCCCAGTCGTAAGTATTTACAATTTGATTGAATAGCTCATTGTTTTTGTGTGAGAAGTTCAAAAAGTATAGGCCAAGTTCTGGCCAATGCATGCAGTGTGTATATTTACAGGAAGCCATTCGAGCTGTTTTTATCCCCCTCATAACTTTGTTCTCCGCAATTGTAAAATTATAAAATTTAAACCATAATTAGAATAAATTCATGTTACCTCATATGCGAAGTTTGAAAGTTTTACAATGAAAGGTTCCGGAGATATGAAGGTGCAAAAAGACATACTCACTGACTCACTGACTCACTCATCAATATTATGAATCACTTCCACTAAAGCTAGAGATCTGAAATTTGGTACACAAGGAGATCTAGGTGAGCGATGAACTAAAAAAAAAAATCTGAAAACCCGAAAATTTTAACCAGGGGGGCGGGGCTACGCCCATAAAAACTAAAACTTGTTCTAGCGAGCTGAAATTCGATACAGAACTAGGTCTAGGTGAAAAGTCAACTAAAAAAAATCTGAAAACCCGAAAATTGTAGCCAAGAGGGCGGGGCTACGCCCATAAAGGTCTGAATGAAAACTTCAAATCAACGGCGCTTAATGAAAGATATTTAATTGAAATTTGGCATATATGCTGCGATAATGCAACTTTATAAATTTTATGTTAAGAAAGTGGGCGTTGACACGCCCATACAATTTCAACCTAATATTCGTGTACTACGGCTCAGCATATTTAGATATACTATTTATGTATGGATTATAATCCATTTGCAACGAAACTGACACGCATATTAAGCACTGGCCGAAAAAAATTTTGAATTTGGAAAAGTGGGCAGGGTTACGCCCATATAAATTAAAAATTAAAAGTTGTGCTAAGGAGCTGAAATTTTATATACAAGTAGGTCTAGGTGAGAAAAAAACAAGAAAAACCTGAAAAGCCGGAAATTGAATTTTAGTCAGAGGGGCGGGGCTGCGCCCATAAAAATTAAAAATTAAAAGTAACGCAAAGGAGCTGAAATTTGATACCCAAGTAGTTCTAGGCGAGAAACCAACTAGAAAAATATGAAAACCCAAAAAATTTTTCAATAATGGGCGGGGCCACGCTAATATTGTTTGAAACTAAAAACTTACAGCCTTATTTATAAAACCTATTAAGGCTTTATAAAGGTTTTTAGGAAAAAAAATTTTGAAAATTTATTTTAGACCCCCTTTATAAAGTCTTAATAAGTTATATAAATAAGGATGTCAATATACAGCTTTTAACTTAAGCCATTTTAGTGAAACCTTGCATATACGTTACACGTATACAATACTTTAAACTATCACCTAAATAAGGGGGCGTAATCACTTCCATAAAATTTTAGCCTTGTGTCTAATCTAGTTTGGTCTAGCATATTTTAAAAGAAAATTAGCATGAATTATAAGCGCTGCTCACAACAAAATTGTAAGTTTAAAATAGTGGGAGTGGTAATGCTCATGAAATTAAAAGGTATAATTCGCGCTAGAGAGGTAAAATTTTATACGCAAGTGAGTGTAGATGAGTAAGCCAATGGGAAAATCTTGAAAAGTGGCCATGACTTCACCCATAAATCTTAGCTTTTTCTTTCATGTACTTCGGCTTAGTAGTTTTTAGTCTATTACTCATGTATTTCTAAATAGCTTTTTCCTAAAAAAACTTTACATGAATCATAAGCACTAACAGATATAAAAGTCGGCGCGGCTAGGTCCATACAAATTTTACGTAATATTATACTGTAGAAACCTGACATTTTGTAGACAAATAGTCCTAATTGATTTACTTAATTGGAAAATCCAAAAATTAAAGCACCAGCTACCCTATCCTTTTGACTTATATACTTCAGTTAAGCGGACTTTAATATGTAAATATATTGAGGAAATAGGCGGGATCACTCCCATTAAAATTGACGCTGTATTTTACATGTTTCTTTCCAGACGAGTATTTACTAATTGCGTAATAACACAATAATTCATTTCTAAGGTGTACAATCCAACACTCATGACGCTCTAACCCATTATTTTATGTAACTATGAAATTTTTAACTGGCACAGTGATCATGAATAGAAATAAAACACCCTAGAAATTTTAAGTTTAAAAAGTGTTATCATAAAAAATTTTTCAAAAAGTAGTCAGATCCTCACAAAAACATAAATGTGAAAAAAGGCCAAGTTCCTATCAAAAATTTCGGCGTCAAAAGCAGTGAGATATAAATATTGAGCTAGTTCTTGTTTAGCACAACACCTTTTACTGAGATATGCTTTGCATCATATACATTTTTAATCGCAAGGTTGCCATATAATTTTTATATAATCTGCTAACTTGGCAATATTTGCACCTTTCTAAAAAGGAGAAAATAATGCATATTTGTTCATTTCTTTACATCGGTAAAAATGTTGTCAAGTTAGCAGATTATCCAGATATTATATGACACGCTTACGTTTACAAATTTATATAATTTATAGCATATTTCAGTGTGAGGAATTGTGGCAAACAAGAACTTGGTTGAAGTTTATATCTCACTACTTTTAGCGGCCGAAATTTTTAATAGGAACTTGGCCATTTATGTTTTTGTAAGGATTTTATATTACCAAACTTTTCTTCAAGTGCAAGTTTATTTTACTCTCATTTTTCTCACCAATACAAACATATTTTATTTTGAGGGACATTGCTGTAATCAGTGTTACCATATGTGAAGATTTATCTTATTTTTGAAGTTTTTAGACGTGTTAAAACGACAAAAAAGATTTCTTATCTAAAAATAAGATTTTTAAAAATTTTACTTTTGGTTCTTTGAATATATTGTTGAAGAATTTTTTTGACTAAACTACTTACAAATTTTCTGATTTGCTTCATAATGATCTTAAACATATTCTATACAGTAAATATTTTGTGTTATTTGGCTTTACTTTTAAAAGTTAACGAGAAGCAAAATAAATTTTAACTCATTTTCATTCAATAAAATAAAAAAAATTTTTGGTAACAAAAAAAGATTTTTTTTGCTCCACTTGAAGATTTTTGAAAAATAAATATGGAAACACTGGCTGTAATGGAATATTGTAGCATATTTTGTTTTTCGGAGAGCTAGAATTTTTTTTTTTACTTATAGTTATAGTTTGGAGAGTGGACTTAATGCTATCCATTTGTTGAAATGAAAGTGAATAGGTGTGTTCATTTACATTTAAGAAATTTATTATTCGACATATTGTCAGAAGTTTATTTTAATTTGAAATTTATTTGCTGGTGGTTCAGCGTTGTCTATATATTTCATTATTGATGATTTGTTACAGCAACAATGAAATATATAGACAACGCTGAACCACCAGCAAATAAATTTAAAATTGTGTTCATGTACTAAAAATTGTTAGGACAAAGGAGCAGTTATAGCAGTGGGCTGTAATGGGATAATCATATCCAAAAAAGACGAAAACAGTTCTGCAGGCAAGGTCATGACGTCTATTTTTTTTTGCATGCGCGTGAGATAAAGAAAAAAAAAGTCCACAAAAGTGTGATTTCATCAAGACAATGTACCAGTTCACAAATGCTATCACTATTCCGATCACCAATATTAATGAATTAAGGCGAATTGCTTCATCACGTACATTACTCGCCAGATTTGGCTCTCTCTGATTATTTTATATTCTCAAACGTCAATGGATTGATTTGCCAAAATGAAGATTCTGCGCTGGAAAAACTGAAAATTTGAAATTTTTTTTTTGGCAACGGTCCTCGTATATGGGTTAAATGAAATAACTTACAAAGGTATGCGATTTAAAAAAATTAAATAAATTAAAAAAAAATTAGTGAAAGAAATTCAAAAACAAACAAGTTAGGCTGAGTTTACATCTGACATTTCTTGTGTGTCATTTGTCCCAAAAAGCGTAACCAACTAATCACTAATGAAAAACTGTTTGATTCAGAGATATACATATTTATTGATTTAAGCAGTTTGTAATCATGCTGGATTCTATAAAATTGTCTATTAGTTATGTATGAAACTATTTAACTTAAAAAATACATTTCTGAATCTAAAAGTTTTTCATTAGTAATTAGTGGTTACGCTTTTTTAGAATTTTGTGGCACATGGCACATAAGTGTAAACCCGGCCTAAGAGTGCTATATTCAGCTGTGCCGAATCTTATACACCCTTGACCGACGTAGGTATATGTAGTCTATAGATACACACATAAGTACATACACACATACAAAGGCCTGCGTAAACAGTCTTGAAATTTAAACACATCTTGTTTTTTAAATGTATTTTCGCGGCATGTATTAACTAAGCCAATAATAAATATTCTCGTTTAATAGCGAAGCACGATAGATGTATTGATGTACGTGTATATGAGTATTTTCAAGCGATGTCGAGCAGACTTCTTGTTGGTAACAAACAATCAAGAGAAGTAGTGTTGATGCGTGTATGCTTGTTATTTTTTATATTGTACGTTTGAGTGTGTGTGTAAGGGTGGTTTTTTAAAGCAAGCGCACACAACTAATGTCAATGGATGTATGAGTTTGTATGTGCGCAGAAAAATAAAAGGTCATACACATAACGTGTGTGCGTATGTACATGCATGACATTTGTATACGCGCCCATCCGTATGAAAAAGCAAGCAGCACAAATTTTTCAGTCACGAAGTATTTTCTTCTTTACATATATGTTTACATATAAATCATATTTAAACTTCATTGAGTAAATCTTAGATCATTTATCTTAATAGTTTAAAAATTTTCTCTGGGAGAAGCCAAGACCAGCGTTGGCTGAAGTAGTTAGCACGTTGACTACAAGACCGAAGGTACTGGGTTCAATCCCTGTATCCAACAATCATTAAATAACAACACCACGCATTTTTCTGATGTGCATTAGTGTCCCCTTGTGTCAGTTGCTGTAGGAAAGTTCAAGATTAAGGCATAGACACTGGACACTTAACTATACCGACTTCATCAGATACTAATCCCAATGTAAAATCAGAGCGCCCTCCTTCGTCATCGGGGAAGTAAAATAAACAATAAAAAGGCTAGGTAAACACAGCTTCAAAAAAATTTAATACACCTCATTTAACAGCAGAGTCGCTGCAGCACTGCATTATTAAAAAAGCGTGCAAAAACAGAGTTGTAAAATAATGAAGCTTTCCTCTTTCTCTTCCTTCACCACGTGTCTTGTTTATCACTATCCCTTTCCTAAAGAAGGTAACACCTAGTAATAGTAGTAGCCATTCATTGCCTGAGTGCTACTTCTGTTTAAAAAAAAATTATATATGACTTACCATACATTTTGCATATGGATAAATCATCAAAGTAGTTGATTTATTTTAAATAATTTGGAAAATACTAATTTTCGAACTGGATTTATCTATACAATTCTGCGTTGCTTTTAAAATTACAAGCTCCGTTCCTGGGTAATCCATTAATAGTGATTAACAATTTCGAAAAAATGTCATTAAGGAATATTTAATAAATTTTAAATGTCAATTTCATGTGAATAAAATTCACATTACAACTGCTGCGGCCACCTTATAAAGCACGAATACGAAAATTTGAACAACAAATCACTTACAAGCTCGGTAGACAAACTTTGAAGTGATTTACTTTAACCTACTTGATTTAAAGTCGGTGGAAACATACTATTAAAAAATTAAATAAATTTAAAGAAATTAATGAAATAAATCCAAAAAAAAAAAAAGGTAAATTGGTCTAAAACCCCGAAAGCTCATTTCGAAATAAATAGTGCGATGATATAAGTCCCTAATACATTATTGGCTTATAAGATATAAGAAAACAATGCTGCGAAAAATGTTTATTAAGCGCACAGCAGGTGCCGTGTTTTTTTTCTTGTCACGCACAAGCACGACTCAACACGAAGTGTTCGTAACAGAAAATCAGGGCTAAATCGTCACATACGTGATCGTATCGGCAATCGTACGAAAACAAATTAAGTGATACGTCAATCGTATAAGTTGAATAGGATTTTAGTGCGTTGACGTATGTCCTAATCCGAAAATGGTGTTTTTACGTGACAAGTTGAACGTTCACGGATGTGGCGATTCGACCCCTGATTTCGTTGCCAGGTCGATTCGGGTCGCATAAAAAACAAACACGACTCAACACCACACGCTCTCATCTCTAGTTCGAAGCATAAAGAAGTATAAAAGTTTCACTCCTTTTTTGAATAAATCGATAAGATGAAGAAACTAACTGAGAACCAATGACTTGTAAGCACCAAAACACACACCTACTATCACACTTAATTCCACTAAATGTTTTATTTGTATTTTTTTTTGCGTACAACAAAAATAACAAGGCGTTTATAATTTTAAAGCAAAATTTTTATTTGCACACATGTACTATATGAAAAAAATTTTGATGAAGTTAAGTTGTAGAGTTCGTGTGTAAAAACATAACAAAAAAAAGCTTACAATAAAAAAAGAATAGAAAAAAATTATAATGATGCTGTGATTCATGTTTTTCTAAGCCATTTTGCAAAGTCAAAATGCTTGAATAAACTTGAATGGCGGCGTTATAAACTGTGTTCATGTCCTTGAACACACACATACATAAGTATTGTGCTGAAGGCGGAATTTGTTTTTTTCACGCAATTTGATAAAGTTCGAGTATTTTTTTTAAACTTTTTACATGTTACTGCTATAAAAAGCCTGTTATTTGATTAGCGACTTCTAGAATATTCGGTCTTTTAAAAATACATGTGTGATTATTTGAAAAATATACATATGTATATACATATTTATGTGAGCGACAATAAAATTTATGCTTTTTATGTACATAGTTGTGACTAAAGTGTGCAAAACACAAAACCGAAAACCGGTTACCTGGCATTTATTTTGCTTTTCTTAAAATGAACCGGTTTTGAACAATTTTTATTTTCGTTTAATTCGGCAAGCCGGCTTCACTGCCATTATATAGAAACACAGATAAAAATTCTCGTTTATGTTGAAAACAAAAATAAAGTACTCAAATTTCATGTCAAATTTCAATACAAATAGACATTGGAGAATTTTTAGTTGTCTCCCATAAACTGTATGGATTAACGAGTTTTTTTAACTTGTTAATATTTTTAAGAAAAACAAAATTACTTGCATTGTAACGTTTTGCCTAAAATAGTAATTTCCTAAATTTTTTTTATTCCAAACACTTAATTTTTTTTATTTTGTCATATTTTGGCACATATTCAAATTATATTCATGCAAGTATAAGTATCAAACAGCTATCTTATGTGTTGAAACTCCATATAAAAAGTATAAATACTTTTTTTTTTTTTTGAATGGAGTTTGCTTGACACTAAACCTGCAATAGTTTTTGCTTCAAAAACTCATATAAATACTTGACTAACACATAAATAAGTGCTCGCAGACTTATTAAAGAGTTTATTGAGAAGTAAGTCAGCCCATTTTGGTTTCTTCCTTATGGTGACGAAAATCGGTATATTGTGCCGATAGTTGGATCTCAGCTTAAGTATGTGTGTGCAATGTACATTAGACCCCTGCACAAGACCACTTAAAAGAACTTTTAAGACATGAGCGACTTTTCAAATGCTTTACTACAGCAAAATCTTCTAAAACAAACGCTAAACAACTATTGCTAAAGCTTATACACTAGTTTTAGCAAAAATCATACGCAGGAGTATCAAAATACTCCGACCATTAATGGGCTACACATGCGCGTATACAGGGCTATTATATTTACACATACACACACATATAAAGCATGTTTTTCATTCCATGGTTGCATACGGTGGCAAATGATGAATAGTATCCCGAGTATCATGCGTATATTTTTAATGTCCGACTAAATATCCACACTGTGAGTGTAAGCATACTCTGAATATCAGTATGACGGAGAGTCAATGCGCTTGTTTCGCATGTGCCTTTTTGTTTGTAGTTGTAGCGTATTCTGGTTTTTCGCATAAACGAAGTAGATATGCTCTTTAAATGTATTGATTCGGCTATAGTCATAGTTCTTTGAGAGAAAAAATGCGAGCATACGTGTTTTGTGTTTGCACTACAATTATGATTACACTTAGGCCCAATAATTGACTTCTCAATTAAGTGTTATTTACGTGCCATTTAAGTACCGAATTCATTTTTTCAGTACAAAATTGAGAGCCATTTAAGTGCCCAACCTTGTGTATTTAAATCATACTTAAGTCTTACGAGCATACCATATGTTATTGTGCTTGTGTGTGTTTATTGAAAACATGTACATGAACATCATGTGGTCGTATTAAAAAGAATTTCGTTTAATTTTCATAAATATATAACATATACAATACATAGTATCATATTATGGAATAAATAAATAGAAAAATGAGTTCTGCTGCTCTTTTGGTTGCATAAAATTTGTTTTAATGCAATTTTAATTTTCTACATGCTTATAACCTAACTTTCTTATTTACATTAAACATCTGTTTTCTTTTTGAACTATCAACATTTAAAAGTGCTATCATACTTTCATAGTATTTCAGTGAGCACTTAATTTTACGACTGAAAAAATTAAACTGCATTTAAGTGCAACTTAAAATTAAGTGGCTATTAGCTAAATGACACTTAATTGAGAATTGAGAATTGGGCCTTATGCCAATTTTTTCAGTTGGTAATCAAACCGTAATTATTTTTAAGTTCTAATTAAATACGAAATTGTGTTTTTGATTGCTTATTTAAATAATAATTAAATGCCCAACCTTGCGAAATTAAACACGACTTAAGTTTTATGTTTGTACCATATGTTTTTATGCGTGTGTGTGTTTACTGAAAACATGCACATGAGCATCATGCGGTCGTATTAAAAAGAATTTCGTTTAAATTTAAAAAATATATAACATATACAGTACAAAGTTTCATATCATGGTATAAAGTAATATAAAAAGTCATTATGATGTTCTTTTGGTCTCATAAAATGAGTTTTTATGCAATTTAATTTTCTACATGTTGATAACCCAACTTTTTTGCTTACGTTAAACAGCTGCTGTTTGAAAAGCCTTCAATAATACTGGGAAATTTCGCAGTGCTACCGTACTTTCAACGTAATTTAATAAGAACTTTAAATAACCACTGAAAAAATGAAATCGTATTTAATTACAACTTAATTTTAAATAAAAATTAGCTAATTACGTACTTAATTTTTAAGTTAAAAACTGGGGGCTAGTCACTAAAATTAAGACTACTAACTTAAGTATTTTTTTTTCAGTACTCATTGTCATTGTACTCGGATGTGAGTGCCCTATTATATATATGTAGTTTAGTTGGTAAAAAATTAACTACGAGCGGGTATAGCTGGTATACAATATGTGCGTGTAATTTTTCACTCGCTCATCATACAAAAAGGCAATTTCGTTTGTCAGATTTAAATCTTAAATATAAAAACTAGAGACGTGATCAATAAATTAAATGTTTGCCATTACGGAAAATGTAAAGGTTTTTAGGCATAAATAAAAAATGAGTTTTTTCTTACTTCATACGTTTATTTCTTGTTTTCATGGTAGAAGAAGTGTAAGCATAAATTTTGTTGCTGTTACATATTATGTATGACAAAGTGGAGAGCAAAAAGCAATCTTAAAGTTTATTACATGCTTAAAGTGATTTTACAGGATGCGCTTCATTGCTTCGACGGCGAGTTTTACGAGCAGGGATGGAAAAGTTGGCACAATTGTACTTTATTCAGCACTATTTCAATGTCAATTTAGCATTATTGAAAAATGTTCCTATCTTGTTGACACACTTAAATTTTTTTTGTTGAGCAACTCTTAATTCAGCTTTTAAAAAAGTCCCGGTTCACACACTTCAACTTTTGTTGATAAACTCGTAATTCAGCTGTAAGAAAAACGGAGAAGGAAATACATATATCTTTTTTTCTTACAGCTGAATTGCGAATTGATCAACAAAAGTTGAAGTGTGTGTATTGGGACAAAACAGAGATATTTGCATATCGTTCTTCGAATTTATTACCGCTAAAGTACGAGTTGATCAACAAAAGTTAAAGCGTGTGATCAGGGACTAACGAAGCCATTATGTTCCTACACACTTACATATACTTTGAGTTTAACGTACGTTAAAAGAATTGAAATTACTGAACTTAAGCCTGACTAAAAATTATTTCTGATTAAAAATTCACTGTAGTTCATAATACAAAAATTAAAAAAAAATAAGGAATTTGGTAAAAAAAAAATAAAAAATAAAGAGTTTGGTACAATCGTATTGAAAAAAGTAGAATTTTTTTTTTGCAAAGTTAGTACAATTTCTAAATCAGAATTCGTACCACTGATTGCGAGTATGTTATTGTGTGTGTAGAGGTAAGCATGTAATACGTGTGTCTCTTTCCAGGAGTGATAAAAAAGTGTTTTGTTTGTTTTTTTGGTACATATATTTTTGTAGGGCCCGTTGGAATATACTAAAAGTAAAATTTATAACTCATTCGTAAATTTTTATGTTGTATTTTATTATTGACTAACTGTGCGTGCGTTTAAGCGTAAAAGAATGTATTTTTAAAATACATACATACATACATATGCAGGTTTTTATATACATATGTATGTATGTTTGTATGCATGCATGTGAAATGTAGCGTATCTCTATGATGAGTGTGCTTACATTAGTCACATTACTTTTATTTTCATTTGTTATTTACACTTTTACGCGTCTGATTTAATGTTTATTGCTAGTAAATAATAATAAATTTATTTTTATGGTATGTTTTCTTTATTCCTTTTGTTTTTGTACTTATAATATTTTTTAACTCTTCATATTTGCCCAGCATTTAAGTCAAATCTATGTAGGTATTTGCGTTGTTATTGACGTGATTTTATTTAGATGATATTATGTTTTTATGGATTGTATTTTATAGGTATAAGTGTATGTACAAATGTACTTAATGTTAAGCGTGTGCTGTTTTTGAAATTATTTTGACAACATATAATGACTATTAGAAATTCGATTAGTTAAATGGAATACTATGTATGTATGTACACTCTAAAACATTAGATCAAATTTAGGATCATATTTTGTCTAAATTGTTGTTGAAATATTCTTATTGTCTAAATTTATATTGATTGTGTAGTTATTTGTATCAAAATAACAATATTTGTCTCATTTTATACAAAAATATAAATCTGTTTTTAGATGTGTTTATTTTTAAACAAAGTGTGCTTAAAAAACAGCTAGATATGCCTAAATAACGTCAAAATGTGCGTAAAGCAGCAGAAATATGTTTAACAAGAAGAAAGAAGAAACTCAAAAGTACACATGTTCTAACAGAAGCACGCCATATTAATATAAAATTAATTAAAATTAAAATAAAGCTATTTCTAAATAATAATTGTGTGTTTTATATAAATAGTGATGAGTTAATATTGTAAATAATGAGTAAAAAAATTATTAAATTAAAGTTGAGTTAAGACAGTATTGTTAAACAAGTGCGATATGTATACATACTTATGTAAGAAACAAAATTACTCAAATTTTAGAAATTTATTTTTAATTTTAATTCGAATTCTAAAAATTTTATGTAAAATTTAAAGCAAAACGTGAATTTTTTATGTTAATTCAGTAAACCTTTTATGAATAAATCTAATTAAACACATGTATTAAATGCACTTTTATTTAAAAAACATATTTTAAAATTAAACACAAGGGGGAAAATTGTTGAACATATTTTGTTCATAAATTAAAAAATTTATATATAATAGCTTTATTTCCAAACACTTTTTAACTTTGTATAATAAGTTCCATAATTAAAAAAATATTTATTTACAAAATATAAAATGATTTCCATTTTTGAACGCATTGTGAAATATGTATCTGAGATTTTCATACAAACAAAAACAGTTGTTGTACAGTTGGTCAAATAAGTGTTATAAAAAGCAGAAAAAAAATACAACAAGAAATAAACGCCTGTCTACAGATGTGCAATTGCTTTACGTGAGTACCTGCCATTACGGCCTAATCTCACGTGTGCCAAAGCACTGGGTGTGGGTTAGACGCCAGACCAACGCCCCCATGCACCCTTTTAGAATGATCCTATGGCCCACTCCATAAGGCATATAGGTTGCAATCTTTGAATATAGTTATCCCTGTTCTATATTTAAGTACCTTGCTGAGGTACTTTCAGCTATCTAAACTCTGCTGCTATGTCCGTGCCCATAGCAGCTCTGTTGAATGGCAACAGCGCCTAGAATAGTGTCTGGCTGACCGCGTCAGACCAACCACTAGCATTGATTTCACACTGGGAAGCCAAGACTATTCTCCCAGCGATTTTGGTAGCAACCACAACCACCACGATAATTCTTCGGCTTCCACGCTAAGGTGTTGTGTATACACCTTAGCGAGGTCCCCAAGAAAATTCCTTTACCATTGCCGGCACAGCTAACCACTCATCCATAATGAACGCATGCCTGTATCGCCAAATAACCAGTGCCTACTCCACACATACCAAAATCATCCCTTTAACCCCGTGGGGTAGGACGAAGTCGGCATTTTAGCAAAGGAAACTGACGGCCGCTACATGCACTCAAAACTTCAGAGCAGCGACGACCACTTACGCGAGAAGAATGCAAGCTCGCCGCCAAGATCCTGTGCCTACTACAATCGATCATGCTTGATAAACGGCCCTTGAACCCAGGAGGTAGGATGCACAACTATTTTAGCACAGAATGTTGACAACCGCAATGCATTTATCTCTAAGCAGCCCAGCTGTCGGGCAACCGGCACCAGGCTACTTCTGGTACCACCACAAGGGCTTCACCTCTATCGTCTTTTGAACTCAGGGGCAGTTCTAGGTGACGCTGCACCTAACTGACAACAACGGGCGTACAATATTTGTTTTCCTTTTATAAATATGTGCACATCCTTTGCTCTGTTTATATTCAGAGATCGGGTAGTAACACATAAGTTTTACGGGTAATTACCCTAGCTGGGGCCCCGGGATTGCCACACCCGTAGTCCATAAATAGACTCCCCTGGGGGAACGCCTGTCTACAGGAGCTTTATTCTATTTTGAGCAAGCAAAGTTATTAGACAGTCTGTGAGTTAAAACCTGAATTTAACAAACTTGCAGCAACATCAGCTGATTTATAGATTTAACGTTAAAACCAGGTTTCAACTTTCAGTGTGAAAATACTATTTTAAGCGATCGAATCTGAGATTGCTATAACTCAAAAATTGCCCAGAAACTTCAAAAAATCTTTTAACAAAAAAGGAAATTAAGAAAAAATTCAAAAATTTTTACATGAAACATCCACAAAATCTGACAGATTTGAAAAATCTTTGGGAAAATCTACACCATTTACACCAGCTAAAACTTAGACATTACAATCAGAACTACTTGCCATATAATGACATACTTTTCTGATTACTAAATTTCATTACTCGCTTACAAATTACATTACCTAAAATTAAAAAAAAAAGATGTACAAGTTGATAAATGAAGAGAATTATTCTTTTAGATTTAACAAGAATCGATTACTTTTTGAAATTTTTTGCTGGGTTTCTTGTTAAAAAAAGCCTTTTTAACTTAAAATTTTCCGATGCCGCAACCAAACAACTACATTGTAGTCAATTCACACACCTTTTTACACACACACACGCTGACTTTTTGCATACATAGTTCTACTTGAATTTAAGTAGAGTTTGACAAAACCCGGTGACGAAGTATATTTTGTTTTGTATGATAAATCTACTTGATTTTGCCTGAAATCACTTACGTTCCAGATTTTGTGCAAAATTGTTTTTACTGAATTATTTATTGCTTCTTCTCTTTAGTTTAAACTACATGTAGCTTTTACCTTCAAAGATGTTTACTTTAAGCTTAGATGATTCACACTGACTCGCTCTCATACACAGAACCACCTTTTATACAAATAATAATTCTTCTAGAATGTTCGCCAATCCCTCATAGATGGCATGTTCAAATTTAAGCAGATTTACCAAAGCCAAATAAAGGAAACTGCATTACTTCATACTCGTTATAATGATGATGCTCACAACAGCAGTAAGTTACCATCTGTGCTGTGGTTTTCTATTTGTAACCAAGTGACCAAACAGTCTTCTCAAATAATCTGGAAAATTTACGTTACTATTTCTAAAAGTTTGTGGATAATTCTATTGACCGATATTTTTTATTTCGGAGTTGTTATATAACGATTTTTATGCTGGTAATACTGTGCACAGAATTGTTTCTACCAAAATGCACTTAAGTTCATTACATTCGAATATGTATTTGAATTTTGTAACAATATGCAGAAAATATATTGCTTATTTAATCAAAGAACGTTATAACTCAAAAATAAAAACTAGTTTTCCAGAAAAAGAGTTCAAAGCGCTTATTTGACATATTTCTATGGGAAATTTGTCAAATAAACCTGTAATAAACCTAAAATATTTTTTATGAATTAGACCGTTAATGGAAAACTAAAATTTTATTTTACTTTCAAGAGTTGAGTAAACATGATATGTGTATGAAAGTTTTACACAATATGAAGAATGATATGAGGATTAATTCTGCATCACTAACTCAAAAAATCAATTTTTCGAGTTATGACGTTTTTTGAGTAAATGAGCAATATATACATACATATATATATATATATATATATATATATATATCTTTATAAAGGCGTTTATATGTATATCTACGATTTGTTCGAAGATTGTCATGCAATCGCATAATGGTTAGGTGAGGTTAGGAAGGGTGTTGCTATACCGCACCTCTCCTCGGAGATCCAATTGGGTCTATTGCCCATTAGAAAATAATATTTACACCCCCCCCCCCATCCCGCCATTTGTACCCAGAAGTGGCCCTATTATACGTCATTAAGCCACTGAATTCTCATGATGATGCCCCTGATCTCCTCTAGTTTCCACTTCCCGATATCAGTAATGCTATCATGGAAACGCAAAGTGGGGTTTTCGATGGCTAAAATGGGAATTAATTCCTGGTGACTTTCCCTGATCGAAGTTGATAATTTTTCTCTTTTTTAATCCCTCTTTGTGAATATATATGTATATTAATTGTTAATATATGCATTAAAATTAAATGTAATCTGTTATTGCTTTTATGTAGTAGGTGCAAAAGTATATTTAATTTTTATTTTAAAATTTGCAAAAAAGTGCAGATAAATTTTTCATAAATCTTTTCAAAAGCATTTATATTTTTAGAAATATATATAAAATAAATTTTTTTCTTAATTTGGCTTTATTCACAACTATTTATCTACATATTTCCCGAAATCCACTAATTTATAGGGTTACGCGTGAAAATTAATTAAAAATAATAACACAAATTCAGAGCTGTTAAATTACGATTACGATTAGTAATCAATTAGATTACATTTTAAAAATAATTGTATTGACTCGATTGATTACTAAAATCGAAAAGTAATCTGAATTACTTGAAATTACTACAAAATAATCTAAAAGAATCCAAATTAATCAAAAATTAATCCGATTACTTTTGATTCTTTTTGATTATTTTCAAACATTCTGAATTAAGATTACTTTATTTTGAAAAAGTTCTAAGGAAATTTATATAATTAGATGTTTTCGCTTATATAACAACATTAATAATATCAGTCAATATCAAGCTTTCCTCAAAATTTTGCTCATTTGTCAAAAATCAAATTAGTAATCATTACGATTACTTATTATTACTTAATAGCTATGCACAAATTACACATAAAAACAAAAAAAGTAAATTAATCTTACTAACCTGAGGTTGAAGGTTCCATTAAAATATTTTTAATTATCAGTTTAGAAAACACTCAAAACTAATTTTTAAGACACCAAAAGTTGAAATTTATATTGATTGCACGCGAGGAAAATGTTAAATAACTCAAACTTCAAAATTTTATTGTGATATAACCGACTACAAAAATTTATTCGGTTCTCCTAAATTTAATTTTGCAATTAATTCCCATTTTTAGTATCAAAAACCCTACAGTGCAACGTCTGCTCAGCCATCTAAGCCTATGACGTTGCAGCTTCGGACAGTGACAGATAATATGTTCAATGGTTTCTGGTTCCTCTTCATACCCGCACATCCTACATAATCGCGTAATAGTGTATAGAAATCTCCCACCAACATTTTTGTGACCACCCCTAACTATTTTGTGTTTAGTATCCAACCTAGTAAAATATAAAATTAACGAAAATTGTGAAAAGCTACATATACATATCAACCAAACTTTTCGTCACTATTAAATTTACTTAATACACCAACCATGAAATTTAAAGTTTATTAACTGAAAATGATGCATGCATTTTCAGTTTTAATACAAGCGTCATATAACTAACAATTTTCCTCATCATCGCATATAAAATATAGTTTTTTATCCGTAGTTGTTGAAAATGGCATATTTTAAAGTATAAAAAAATCCCAGATATAAAATCGTTTTTATGCCAAACACGCTTTTATTCATGCGTAAAATGAAGTATTCACAAAAACTGGTATCGTATCACAGTGATATTACGAGTATTAACATTAAGCATCATAGTCAGCGGCAGTGTGAGTGTCAACAACAATTCAAGCATTGGTGGCAATGATAATGTTGTTGGCGTTTTTGTTGTTGTTGTTGTTTCTCAGTTTAAAATACCAAGCAACCAATCTATCAACTGTTTTTAGCCGTTAATCTTTCTTAAATCTTGTCGATTTGAAATACTTTTTGAACTCTGACTGGTATAGAATTACACAGTACAACATATGATTTTGGGACTCAATTCTGACAATTTCACGTGAAAGTAGGCCCAAAATGAAGAACTTGTGCATCATTCGTTTTGTCTTCTTACCTGCTAAAATATTTTTAATATCGATTTGAAGTTAGTAACTATCGTATAGGGGAATTTTTCACGTTTTATGCTCTTTTGTTTGACGTAACTCGAGAACCACTAGTCCGATTTAACTGAAACAAATTTAGAAAAATTAAGAATTACAATTCCTCTAATCTGTTCTTATACCGTTTTCCTATGTGTGTAACACTTTCGAAGTTAAAAATTAATGTATGAAGGGAAAAAAGTATTTTTTGCCTAAAAATTTATTTTTTTTTTAAATTCATAAAAAATCAAAAATGCAAAAAAGTGTCAAATCTAATTACTTTCGCATAAAGCCACGTAACCTGTTAGTAAAGTGAGACATTTTTTGAGAAAATCGATGAATAAATTTATTCCAATAATGTTATGAATGAATATACACAAAACTTAAAATAAAAATTCCAATTTGTATTGCAGCTATTCTTACACAGAAAATATGGAATTTATGGAATCTATGCATAAAAACAAAATTGAAAACATTTTCAATTATAATTATAATTATTGTCAATATCCATTCTCGTTGAAGTTGACGCTTGTGGTTCTGATGATCTGCTTTTCTTCGTAGGTTGTTGATATTCGTAGTCTGAGTTTGCGTCGTCATCCGAGGAATCCATAATATTCAAGGGCTCGTTTTTTTCCATGGGTCCACCAATTTCAGTGTCATCTTCTTCTTCGGTGCTTTCATCTTCATACTGCATAATTTTAGAACTCCACCAACAAACCTCCGCCAGCATCGCATCTAATTTTTTGCCTTTGAATCGCTCTTCCATTGGCATGGTCACCTGGTGGAACCTCTCTCCTTGTTCGTCTGATTCCTGAGGTAATTGTGCCAAAAAGGTATCAAGGTGGAAATGCAGGAAATGTAATTTTAATATCATGGATGCATATAATTTTTTCAAAACAATACAGCAACTTGTCCACTCGTTTCTGTATGTCATCTCGCTGTACTCGGTTCTTTCCTAAAACGCCTTCGATGACATCTTTCAGTGCGTTCCATGCATGTAAGTGGTTACTATGGTTCGAAAGCACATTTGCGAAATATTCGCTTTTCATTAATTTCCTTATATCTGGTCCATTGAGAATACCTGTTTTAAATATAAAAAAGCGAAAAAATTATTGGTAATGCGAATATATCGAAGTCAACAAATTTAGATATGACAATATTTAAATACAGACAACGATACGTACCGTTTCTAATTTTAGCTTCACTGAGTTTTAAAAAAAAATTAAATTTTTAGGCAAAAAATACTTTTTTCCCTTTATACATTAATTTTTAACTTCGAAAGTGTTGCACACATAGGAAAACGGTATAAAAACAGATTAGAGGAATTGTAATTCCTAATTTTTCTAAATTTGTTTCAGCTAAATCGGACTAGTGGTTCTCGAGTTATGTCAAACAAAAGAGCCTAAAACGTGAAAAATTCCCCTATACGATAGTTACTAACTTCAAATCGATATTAAAAATATTTTAGCAGGTAAGAAGACAAAACGAATGATGCACAAGTTCTTCATTTTGGGCCTACTTTCACGTGAAATTGTCAGAATTGAGTCCCGAATCAATGACTTCAAAAATGTTGTACTGTGTTATGTATAGACTAGCAATCAATAATTTTTCAGGAATCTTTTCCACATTTTTTGTAGTTTTTGCGAATATTAACAACAATATCTGCCCAAGTAGATAGATATTGGTGCTGATGAAGTGCGTGTGGCTGCACAGAAAAATGCGCATTTCCACCAGTTTAATTTTTCTTCTCTTCTTTAGAAAATCACATTAATTAATAAAAATACATATTCCATTGAATAAGAATTGAAAATACTGAACTTAAGCCCGATTATGAAATTATTCTTGTTTAAAATTATATTTTGTATTAATAAATTTGTGCTTTTGATGAAGAGTATACGAGAAAAACTGGAATGAACTTCAGAGTTGCTTGAAATTAAAATTATAAAAAAATTCTTACACTACAAGCATATACCAGATTTAATTAAACATACTGACTATGAAAGAGAATACATATCGCACACTAAATCACTGGGCAGAGGTTTTTTAAATATATTTTAAAGATTGAACGGATTTTTGTTATTTTAGATAAATTTATGCTGCGCATCGATGCACCTCAGAAGTTATGCACGAATTAGTAAAAGCCTCATGCTTTGAGTTTACCAGCACTTAAGCTCTTAGTGACCTTCTGCTAAGACTTTTATGATTGTTGTTGTTGTTGTTGTTGTCATTGTTTTGTGTATTTTTATGAAAGATGTGCAAATGACGTGATTTGCTATGCGTGAGTCACGCGTGACTAATGCGTTGTATATATGTATGTATATATATATATATATATATATATATAGATAATAATGATTAAAAAAATAACGTGTGTGACATAAGCTAATTTTCTTAGGTTTGTTAGATCATCAATTTTTGTATAATTCGTGTTCAAAGTCAGTCAATGGCAGGCAAACAATCCATCAGGAGCGTGCGTGAATAAAAAAATCATGAATTTTTGCTTGTTTTGTTGGCAAGGCACCGTTTATATGCATTTCGTTGCTGCTTTGGCATTTCTTATATACAAAACAATCATTAACAATAATTAATAATTAATCACAAGCCCTGCCCATACCCCGCCCCCTTCTATACAGACAAATTTTGTTGGAATATTTAACTGGTTCTAAGAGTTATCCACATAAAATTTAATCACCCTTACTATTATAGTTGCGAAGATATTAATTAATCCGCGAAAAAAGGTGTTTGGCCCCACTGTGCGCTGTGTAGAACCTTTTGTGTGAGAGTCAAAGTCGCACTTTACTGAATTTATTTCTTTTGTTTTCATTTTTCTACTCTTAAGCTATTCTATGCCATCTATAACAAATAAAATCACTTAATTTATGCTTCAGAATTTTTTGGTTTAAGGCCTCGATTATCCGTGATTTGAGGGAAATAATTATTGTAACTGTTTTCTATTTGTCAATAATTACCTCTATTATCTAAGATTGCAAGCATGCAACCTATTTCAGCCAAAATATGTTTTCCCTTATACTACAACACATTTATGCATTTTCTGATTAAACACAAGCATAAAATCCATGAATATTTCTTACATTTTATTGACCGGGCCAATCGATTATCCAGAATGCTCCCGGTTCCGATCATTACGGATAATCGAGGCCCAACTGTATTTAAATTGTCTATATATAAAAATCGGTATTTTAAAATCCTTGAGCTTACGGAAATTTGATAATGCATATACAAATTTCGGTTTAAACATAAATGAAATATATATTGTGGTATTTCGGCATATGAGTCTTCCGATATACTAGAATTTGTATACAATCCAGCAGATTTCAATTAAATCAAAATCTAATATTTTTATTTATTGTTTACTACCCTGTACAACATATTTATAAAAAAAGATGACTGAATTAGCTACAGTCTGCTTAAAAAGGTATGTGAATTGGCTACATTGCAAGTGCTTGGTTATAGTTTTGGAAAATTTTCAATTAATGGGTTTTGTTTTGGATAAAAAATCTTGATTAAAAAGACATTATGTAAATGGTATAGATTTTCATGAAGATTTTAATTAAAATCTGCTAGATTCTGTGCAGGTCTAAATGCCTTATAACTGAAAATTTTCCAAAACTACAACCGAACAACTACAATTTAGCCAAGTCACACACCTTTTTAAGTAACTGGCTGACCTTTTAGTACAAATCTGAAGAAAAATAACCGTAGTTGTGAAATCAACTAGATTTTGAACGAAACCTCGGAAGTACTAGATTATTTTGTTCAAATATAAATGCACTATTAAGTGTTCAATACTAATTTTGTGAATCTAAATGGTTTGACTAATTATGATCTCCATTAAATGAATATTTTGCGGGTTTCTTTTTTGTAAAAGTTTTTTTTTTAGAAAAAAAAAAACGTTTCCCAGCAAAAAATTTCAAAAAAGGTAATGTAGTTTGGAATTAAGCATTTTTGGTGGAAGCTCTTCCCTACTGGACTACCAACTTAATGATTTTAACAAGTCGTGAGACTAAAATAATCGATTCATGAGAAGTACTTACTTTTTTTATTTGGTAACTTGTTGACGTAATCTATTTAATTTAAAAAAATCATTCTCTTCATTTAGCAACTTGCACATCATATTTTTAAATGTAAGGTAATGTGATTTGTAAGCGAGTAATGAAATTTGGCAATCAGAAAAGTAAGTCATTATATGGCAAGTAGTTCTAATGGTAATGTGTAATTTTTTGCTGGGTTATTTGTGGTCAGTTATGATTTAAGTTTTGTCGGGTAATTTTGTTGCAACTCAAGTGTTATTGTAAATTTTGCTGGTAGTAACGCTTATTTATGGCAAAATGAATTTACAAAGCGAAATTTAAATTCTAATCATAACATGCGAATTTGGAAATGTGTATATGAGTTTTAAGTAAAATATGCATTTTAAGCAAAATATGCATTTTAAGCAAAATATGTATGCATTTTAAGCCAAATATCCGTTTTAAGCCAAATATGCATTTTAAGCATAAACATGAGTTTTAAACTAAATATGCATTTAAAGCAAAATATGCATTTTAATTAAAATAAGCATTTTAAGCAAAATATGCATATAAAGCAAAATATGCATATTTATTAAGTTAAGCATTTGAAGCATTCATTCATATGAAATTTCAAGAAATTATGAAAGCATATGCATATTGTCATTCATTGCCTAATTAGATAAGACAAAGAAAACTAAAATGAACTGAATTAAAATCATTTTAAAGATTGCTTTCATAAAAAAGATTTGATATAAAGTTTGTATTAAATATCAACGTTACGCACAGAGAACATTGTGATAACAAATTGTCTGTCTTTTTTCGTTTATGGTTATTTTCTCGTTGCAGCAATTTCTTCAGTTAAATTCTATCATTTTTATAATGGAATTTTTCATTTGATCCATAAGTACGTAAATATACAAACATTCATGTATATCTATGTGTATGTTTGCGTGTATGTGTGTGTGTGTGTGCGTGTGTGTGTGTGTGAGTTTGTCTGTATATGTGTGTGAGTGTGTATGTATGGAAATGTAATTGCTGTTGTTGTATGCTGCGAATATATTAGCGTTTTATAAATTGTCACAGTTGATAAATTTGTAATGTTGGTTGGTTTGCAAACTAAATGACAAAAACCACTACAGCCATGTTGTCATGGAATATTCATGTTGTTGATAATGATGATGACGACGATGATGATGCATAATAAGATTTTTTGCGTGAATGTGTGGAATGTTTGTATGTATGTATGTATACTTTGATATTTCAGTTTTTAGGTAAAATGACAATAATGAAGTTATACATGGATATTAATGTTTCAGTTGATAACGTCGTTGTCGCTGAAAATGCTGACTGACGGTGATGCTGATGACTAAAAACAACATGACAACACTGCCACTGATGTAGTGTAGTTCTCCTCGCTGGAAGCTTAAGTATGTATGAAAGTACATACTTTGATTTGAATACTCGTACATACATACATACATACACAGAGAGCTCAAGCATTTAAAGTGTGTATATATTTTTTTTATCACCTCTCTGTGGTTTTTGCTACAGTTTTTATATAAATATTTTTGCGACTCTCAGTGCCAGTGATTTTTATTTTAGATACATTGTGCTCTAGTGCTAATGATGCACTGTGGAGCTTTGAATGGTGTAGGGTTGAAATAATATATGCCCCTATTACGATTTAGAACTCAACCAAGTTTAGTTGAAATTGTAAAAACTTAACTTTAAAACAACTTAACTGTTTTTTGGCATTCTGAATCATTCTGAGGGTGGCGTTGGCTGAAGTAGTTAGCACGTCGACTACAAAACTGAAGATCCTAGGTTCAATCCCTGTATCCGACAGTCATTCAAATAACAACACCACGCATTTTTCTGATATGCATTAGAGTTCCTTTGCATCAGCTGTTGTTGGAAAGTTCAAGTGATGAAGGCATAGTCACTGGTCACTGAACTATACCGACTTCAGCAGATGCTAATCCTAATGTTACATAAGAGCGCCCTCCTTCGTCGGTATTGTGTAGCAAAATCATCGGCGAAGTAAAATAACCAATAAAATGGCTACTAAGAACACAGCTTCAAAATTTAATACGCCTCATTTAACACCAGAAGGCGCTGCAACACTGCATTATTAAAAAGCGTGCAAAAAGCAGTTGTAAAAAGAATGAAGCTTTCTTCTATCTCTTCCTTCACCACCTGTCTTCTATCACTTTCCCTTTCCTAAAGAAGGTAACACCTAGTAATAGTAATGGGTGTTTTTTATTGAGGTATATAACTTTAAGTTGGCATCACTTTTTTAACTGGCGGCCATTTTGTCATCTGTCAAGTGATTAATATTTAGTTTGGTTTGCCATTTCATCATGAACAGGTTGACAAAAGAACAACGCTTGCAAATCGTGCAAATTTATTTCGAAAATAATGGTTCAGTTCGCGAAGTTTACCGCAAGCTCCGTCCATTTTATGGTCGACATAATCGTCCATCAGAGCAATTAATTCGGTTAACCATGGATCGTTTTCGCACTACGTTTACTCTATGTGATAATACGCATCCGCAGAGACGTCGAACAGTGCGCACCGAAGAAACAATTGCCGCTGTAGAGCAAAGTGTTGAAGAGGACCCGAATGAATCGATTCGCCACCGTGCATAGCAATTGGAGCTTTGTCCATCAACTTTATGGAAGATTTTGCGCAAAGATCTTGGCTTGCGACCTTACAAGATCCAGCTTGTGCAAGAATTAAAGCCGCGAGACCATGCAATGCGTCGTGATTTTGGTGTATGGGCCGAAAATGAGATTGATCTCGATGCTGATTTTCATCGCAAAATTTTGTTCAGTGATGAGGCTCATTTTTGGTTGAATGGCTACGTCAACATGCAAAATTGCCGCATTTGGAGTGAAGAGAGTCCACATGAGACCCTTGAGACGCCATTACATCCACAAAAACTGACTGTTTGGTGTGCTCTATGGGCTGGTGGAGTCATTGGGCCATACTTCTTCCGAAATAATTCTGGAGAGTCAGTTACCGTTAATGGAGACCGGTATAGAGCCATGATAACCGACTATTTTGTTCCCGAATTGGATGGCATGAATGTGGATGAGTTGTGGTTCCAACAAGACGGCGCTACATGCCACACAGCGCACGTCACAATCGATTTATTGAAGGAAACATTCGATGAGCGCATAATTTCGCGGAATGGACCTGTCAATTGGCCACCAAGATCGTGTGATTTGACACCATTGGATTATTTTCTTTGGGGATATGTGAAGTCGCTCGTCTACGCCAACAAACCAGAAACGTTAGGGGACTTGGAAGCCAACATTCGTGGCGTTATTGCCAACATACGGCCCCATATGCTCGAAAAAGTGGTTGAAAATTGGACCTGTAGAATTGGCTTTATTCGAGCCAGCCGCGGCGGCCACATGCCCGAAATCATATTTAAACATTAATGGCATAAAATTATCCTTCCAATAAAGCCAAATTGATGGACACTAAAACGATTTTCTTGTGTTTTATTTCAATTCGAAGTTCTATACCTCTAAAAAAACACCCGTTAGTAGGCATTAATTGCCTGAGTGTTACTTCTCTTAAAAAAAAAAAAAAACTAATTTTATTTGTATTCGAAACATTGTTCGAAAAGAATAGTTTTTTATATATGCTATGTTTTTTGAAACCATAGTAGCCATCACAAAACATTTTAAATATTTTAAGACTTGGCCTAGTATTTTATTTTTAGATTTCATGTTTTATGAATATGGCAACAATATTGGTTGACAAATGGGATTGGTTGGCGTCTGGAATAATGAAGCAAAGCTAGTAACACTCGAAATAAAAACCAAAATACAACTGATAAAAAACAGTTGTATTTTGGTGAAAAAAAGTTGTAATCCATAATAAAAATTTTGCAAACTACAACTAAACTATCAATTTAGTTGTAAATCATAATATACCATAATTTTTATATGAAGAATAGTTTTTATTTGAGTTAGTTTTTTAATTTTATTTTTCAAACTTCGTTTGTTTTTATATATGGGACCTTCTCAGGGAAAAGGGACCTAGTGTGTGAAAAAAAAAATTTAACTCATTTCATCTTATTCTATACCCTTTTAGGTATCAGAATCCACTCTTAAGTCCAAACACATTTTTTGACACACTAGGTCCCTTTTCTCGGAGAAGGTCACATATATGATTTGATTAGGCTAAAGCTCGTATCGCTGTGTAAGCCAAAGTGCATGTGATAATTATTAATGAACAAATCATAACAACGTTAATTGTAAATATTCTGACAAACATTAGCAGAAGTAACAACTAGCTGTTTTCGAAGGTCGCTGCATCTTCATCATCAGCATTTTTTGTGTCTGGTCCACTCTGTGTGGTGTCAGTTGATGTAGATTTCTAGTTTATATATATAACAAAGTCCTGCACAAGACCATTTATAAGACCTTTCAAGACATGAGCGATTTTTCAAATGCTTTACTACAGCGAAATCTTCTAAAACAAACCTTAAACAACACTATTGGCAAGACATTTGTTGTTTCAGTTGTTTGTTTTCGTTTCGTTTTGTTGTTTGCGTTCGTCTTAGAATATTTCACTGTAGTAAAGCATTTGAAAAATCTCTCATGTCTTGATATATCTTATAAATGGTCTTGTGCAGGATATTACTATATAAGTAGAACAAAAATAATCAAACTAAATAACATGTGCAAAATTAGTAAAAAACAAACAATAATGGCAATACTCGCAAAATTGAGTTTCAGCAAATTTTAATACGATGAATTAAAACAATTGACATATTCCATTTGAACTGACATCACACACAGTGGACCAAACACAAAGATCGCTGATGATGAAGATGCAGCGTCCTTCGAAAACAGCTAGTTGTTCCGTTCTGCTAGTGTTTGTAAGAATATTTACAATTAATTTTTGTGTTATTAGTTCATTAATAATTATCACATGCAATTTGGCTTATAGAGCGATACGAACTTTATACTAATCAAATCATAAATTTTTATTTTACTTTAGCTGGAAGCATATTAATATCGACATTGAAAATAAAACTGCAATATCTAACAAAAAAGTAAAAACCATCTATGAAGTGAAGCAAATCGGCTTGCATATACAATTGGGGAAAATCTAATAGTACGTTTATATTTCTGGGAAATGTATTACTTACAAGATTTTGGTTAAAATCTAGTAGATTTCCCATATAAAATCAAATATACTTCGTCACTAGATTTCGCCAAAAACTTACTTAAAATCTAGTAGAACTTAGTGATGACACTATGTTTTTTTCTTCTTCAAATTTGTACTAAAAAGTCAGTCTGTGTCAGAGTTGGTCGCGTGTCCTGTTTTTTTTCCGTAACACGAAGTGTTCGTAACAAAAATCTGATTTCATGCGTGTTCGAGTCGTTTCGTGTTGAGCAAAATTGACACAAAAAATACGAAACGATTTTAGATGTAAAATATGTATGAATGAATTTCCAATAGAGAAAAAAATTTTATATTTTGTGTCGTCAAACACACAACACCAGTATATATGTCGATATGATATGGGCCTCTGAACCTTAAAGTTCAGTAGAAAACCGATACTCGTAGTATCAGCTGTGGTGGTAGAAAGTATCAGCTGGCGGTGCCAACTTGGTGCAATATCTTGAAGAGCGACTATTGAAAAAATCAATTAAATTTTCTGGTCTTCAATACCATACCAATAATATTTTGTGCGTGTTGTGCATTATCGTGTTGATGAAATTTTTCGCGTGCGTGTTTCGTATGTGTTGAACCCGGGATGGCAAAGTTGGTACAATTGTACTTCTTTTGGTACTATTAAATCTCGGAAAGTACAAAAGTGCACCAATGACTAATTTAGTACATTTTAGGAATCTCCTCAGTTTTACTCCGCATATTTTTCAAGCAATAAAAATCATATTATTCTCACTTGAAAACAGTCTTGTGAAAGCAAAACGCAGCGAGAAAAACAAAAAATGTGAACTCGTCCATTTCCAAATCCTTTTTCTTCTATTAATTTGTGTATATTGAATTTCAACTTCGACAGGAGTAACCCTATGCTTTAACATTCAAACTTACAAGCAAGTTTCTGAAAACGAACAAAGAACAAAGTCGATTATTTCAATAAAAACAAATACAAATTTTTAATTTCAACTAAAAAAATCTTTTAGTACAATCAAGGTCAAAAAAATAAAATTTTTGAAAGTTGTTGGTACAATTTTAAAATTCTCAATGCCGCCCCTGTGTTGAACGTCTTGGCATTCGTGTTCGTCTCTTGTTGTGTTGGAAAAAATCGGCACCCGCCCATCTCTAGTCTGTGTACATAAAAAGATGTGTGATATTGCAGTTGTTTGGTTGTGGCATTTGAAAAATTTCAGTTAAAATCGTGATAAATGTCAAAAAGCTTGGTGTAAACGATGTAGATATTCATATAAAACATTATGCTTGTTATCAATGATAGGGTTCACCCCTTATATTCCTTGGAAAAATGTATGCTTATGAAATTTTCTTTCACCCCACTGTACAAAGAGCTTAAACATTATGTATAATCATCTTTGCATGCATATTTTTATTGGTTGGTTTGGGAAAGTGATTTAAAGTTTCACATTTTTGAGTGTTTTTTTTCGCAAGAAACTCAATGTTCCTGTAAGACAGGTGACAAATCGGTTCTGTGTGCTGCTTAAGTTTTATGCCCGCGAAAGGTTTCAAGTTTTGTGATGATTTATGAACATTGTAGCCTTTTTTCTCTTCTCTTTTCTCACTACTCATTTTGTATTTAATCCTACTGACAGTTAAAGAGAATATAATTTTTTTCCTGTGATATAATGGTATAAGATTTGTGTCATTTTGGTTGTTTTCCTACAGCAGCTTCACATACATGTACGTACCTACATACGAGTATATAATTTTTGTAAAACAGGAAAAATGTGTGTATATTTGTAAAACAAATAATGACAATGTCTTGCATTCCATGCGAAATAGAATACAAATAATGTACTTAATTCATTAAGTATAACAATGAATTGATTAACGCTTTAAGCCATGTTATAATTAATTGATGATATTTTCACAAGTCATACATATATGGTTATAAATAACTTTGATTACACCGAAAGAAAAATCTAATTCCAAATTTTAATTATTTAATTTTAGTTAAGTCTACAACTTTCTTAGATAAGAATGAAAATCTTAAGTCCTCATTTAATTTAAACCATATTTTAATACAAATCCGGCTTAGCGCAACACGCTTTACTGAAAAAATCGGATTATTGAAAGCGATACAAGTCAGCCAGTCTTATTCACTTCGCTTTAGCGAAACATCGCTTTAATGAAAATATCGTATTACTGAAAACCAAAAGCAAGAAATTGATTGCATAACTTAAGACTGAAAAAATTGTGCGTGTTTTGTCCGTTAAAAAATTAAATGGCAAAATGTATTTGTCCTTTTCGCTCTCACATACTTTATTGTATTTTTCTATTATATTGTCAATGCAAGTGGCTAGACATTTTTGAGGAATGCGTGAAAAATTTCAGCAACAAAATGTGCACATTTGCATGTGTATTAATATTAATTTTAAGCAGTACGCGTAACTGTAACAAATTTCAGTAATCTGAACTACGTTTTAATGAAAAAATCGGATAAATGAAAAAAAATTGGGTTTTGGTTATTTGGTTACTACTTAGGGTAATTTCTTACAGTTTTTTGTCTCTCATGTAAAATTTGGTTGAAGTGAGTTAGTAGTTTTACACTCTTAGCACCATTATTACAACTTAAAGTTAGTTAAAAGTAGGATTTTATCGGACGTATAAAAAGCTTTCCATTATTGCAAATTGGATTTAACTTACCAGGTAGGATAAACTTGCCTGTAATTTATCGCTCACTTTAGGTTAAAGTAAAATTTTGCAAATGATAAAGTTTTTATACGTCCGACAAATTCCTACTTTTAACCAACTTTAAGTTGTAATAATGGCCCTTAGAAGATGATATGACATTTTAATACTGTTCGAAAGAGAAAAAAACACCGCATGGACTCGCTAAGATGTTTGTTATAATTTTAAACTCTACATGTTGAAAAAATTAAATGTATTAGTCCAATTTCTTAAGACATGTATAGAAAATTTTAAGGGTTTTTTATCACTCATGTAAAATTTGGTTGAAGTGAGTTAGTAGGTTTACACTCTTATGGCTAATAAATCAGTGCAAGTTAATCTCTATTTTTTGTGTAAAATGTTGTTAAACCAGCAAACCTGTAAATGAGTGGAGTATTTAAATCATCTGTAAACGCATAAAATTGGGCGTTTAAACTAGCAATACAGGCCATATGGTTTTATTACTTACACACCATATGTTTTGCATTAAAATAGCACTAAACTTTTTTCCAAGCCTCTACTTTTTCTTCAGATCCTGTTCTAGCTGCTTTCTTACACTCTATTATTCTTTTATACTATTCTACTTCGCCAAGCATAAATATTATTCCTTTCTCAGTTAACATTTTTTAACTTTTTTGCCTTTTTGATTGTTCAAAGAATTGATAGCCTGCTGCAAAACAGCTGTTTTTTGACATTTATTCTAGTGCTGCCACAATATTATATTTTAAATTAAACATAAGGTATGGTTCACTGATTTACTACTGTTGAGTTTAAACTACATAAAAATTTGAGTTTAGTTTAACTAAACCAGCGTTTAAACTTTGACTGATTTATTAACCCTTAGCCGACGATATGACATTTTACTACCGTTCGAAAGACAAAAATTCACCGCATCGACTTTTTGAAATATATGTTTTAATTTTAAGCTCTACATGTCGAAAAAAATTAATGTATAAGTCTACATAATTTCTTAAGGTATGTATAGAAAATGTTAGCAGTTTTTTGTCTTTCATATAAAATTTGGTTAGCAGTTTTACGCTCTTAGCCGACAATATATGTTATATTAACAAGCAGATTCTTACGAGCTTAAAGTGTAGAAATTTATTGAGAACTCGCCTATAGAAAATTAGAATGAAATCAGTAACTTCCTTTGTTTGACAGCGTTCAGTGTATGAAAAATGAGTGAGAGTTAGAGCATGACAAAAGTATCGTTTTAAGCAATCTTTGAGTATTGGCCGTCAAACAACTATGAATGCATACAGCTTAAAATATCACTGCAGAAAGTTTGGTGACAATTGATCCAAACATACTCGTCCTCTGCCTTGAGAAAATGCGACTGTTGCCAAAAGTACGGAGTAGCGTAATGTGAAAAAAGACATATCCTATAAATGGTTACATATTAGCCATTATCGTGATTTATCGTCTTGATTTTTTTGTCAATTTAATTGGGACTTGCTCTAGTTATTATAGTAAACGACACTGATCAAGTTCGATGTGGTTGGATACAGGACCTATCAAACAGTATAAATATAATGTTCATTGTTCCCTCCAATGTTACGGCCAAGCCACGCTGGAACCAGTCCCGCAACTATACTTAGATACCAGTATTAACCTAAGTTTAACTGGTGCTTATACTTTTGAAATATGAGTGCCTCTGTGGTCGAGTGGGTAGTGTGTAGCCTGTCATGCCGGAGGTGTTGTAAGTTGGAATCCTAAAAAATATCTGCTTAAGATTAAAAATAAATTATAATTGCATTTGTAACAATAAAAACAAAAATTATAGGTTTTCATCGTTACAGTTAAGTATCGGAATGACAATAAATAGCGAAGACGAATAAGCGATGTCAGTCTTCGAATTTCCCAGAAAACCTAGACATTTCGGTCTTGGACTGGTGTATTAGAAACTGTCCGGAATAGATTGCTATTGAAAATCAGCGAAATCGGAAAAAACAGTTTCAGAGCTAGAAAATTTAAGATTTATTTTTCCATGTAAAAGTAACTAGTTAAAACTAATTTTTGTTTTTGTTAAATAAACACATTTTTTATTTTAGTAAGAATTAAATTAGTATTAGAAATAAGAAAAAAGGGGAAAAAACGAATCCAGGGTTGGGAATTTTTATTTTTGTGTATAAAAGTAACCTACTGAAATTAAACATGTTTTAGATTGGAAAATTTGGCTTGTTTTTATGGTTAAGCAATTGTCTTTATGCATTTCGTACCCGTTTTTGGAAATAGTTAGTAGACTTCAACCGAAATGCATATAGACAATTGTTTAACCATAAAAACAAGCCATATTATCAAATTAAATAAATAAAGACCTTATTTCAAATAAATATGCTTCGGTATTTCATGTATAAATAGCTTGGTACATATAACAAAACACAAAAATCTAAAAGGATGATTCCAGGTTTGGAATGTTAAAAATGTTTTGGTATATAAAAGTAACTAGGTCAAATCAATTTTTTTGTTTTCTCTATAAACTAAATATTTGAGAAATTTATTATTCGACATATTTTGAGAAGGTTATAATGGGTGTTTTTTATTGAGGTATAGAACTTTAAGTTGGCATCACTTTTTTAACTGGCGGCCATTTTGTCAGCTGTCAAGTGATTAATATTTAGTTTGGTTTGCCATTTTATCATGAACAGGTTGACAAAAGAACAACGCTTGCAAATCGTGCAAATTTATTTCGAAAATAATGGTTCAGTTCGCGAAGTTTACCGCAAGCTCCGTCCATTTTATGGTCGACATAATTGTCCATCAGAGCAATTAATTCGGTTAACCATGGATAGTTTTCGCACTACGTTTACTCTATGTGATAATACGCATCCGCAGAGACGTCGAACAGTGCGCACCGAAGAAACAATTGCCGCTGTAGAGCAAAGTGTTGAAGAGGACCCGAATGAATCGATTCTCCACCGTGCACAGCAATTGGAGCTTTGTCCATCAACTTTATGGAAGATTTTGCGCAAAGATCTTGGCTTGCGACCTTACAAGATCCAGCTTGTGCAAGAATTAAAGCCGCGAGACCATGCAATGCGTCGTGATTTTGGTGTATGGGCCGAAAATGAGATTGATCTCGATGCTGATTTTCATCGCAAAATTTTGTTCAGTGATGAGGCTCATTTTTGGTTGAATGGCTACGTCAACAAGCAAAATTGCCGCATTTGGAGTAAAGAGAATCCACATGAGACCCTTGAGACGCCATTACATCTACAAAAACTGACTGTTTGGTGTGTTCTATGGGCTGGTGGAGTCATTGGGCCATACTTCTTCCGAAATAATGCTGGAGAGTCAGTTACCGTTAATGGAGACCGGTATAGAGCCATGATAACCGACTATTTTGTTCCCGAATTGGATGGCATGAATGTGGATGAGTTGTGGTTCCAACAAGACGGCGCTACATGCCACACAGCGCACGTCACAATCGATTTATTGAAGGAAACATTCGATGAGCGCATAATTTCGCGGAATGGACCTGTCAATTGGCCACCAAGATCGTGTGATTTGACACCATTGGATTATTTTCTTTGGGGATATGTGAAGTCGCTCGTCTACGCCAACAAACCAGAAACGTTAGGGGACTTGGAAGCCAACATTCTTGGCGTTATTGCCAACATACGGCCGCATATGCTCGAAAAAGTGGTTGAAAATTGGACCTGTAGAATTGGCTTTATTCGAGCCAGCCGCGGCGGCCACATGCCAGAAATCATATTTAAACATTAATGGCATAAAATTGTCCTTCCAATAAAGCCAAATTGATGGACATTAAAACGTTTTTCTTGTGTTTTATTTCAATTCGAAGTTCTATACCTCTAAAAAAACACCCGTTACTAATTTGAAATTTATTTGTTTATTTGGTGGCTTCTCAGCGTTGTCTAAATGTATTTCATTGTTACTGTAACAAATCATCAGTAGACTTAAACCACACATTTTGAACAGTCAGAGTTATTCGCAGCGCATAACCACCTAGTGCAACTTGTGAATAAACCAACACACATTCCGTGTGTTGAAGGGCACCAACAAAATACACTCGACCTCTTTCTCACTTCACACCCTGATAAGTATGAAGTAAGTGTTAATGCACCTCTCGGTAATTCAGATCACTGTACCATTTCGGCCTCCTTTTCGTTCTCAGCACTTCATAGCGTTTCACCTACAGCTATGAAACGACTAAAATACATCTACGAAAAGGCTCGTTGGGCTCAGCTCAACGAATTTTTTCGGCATTTTAATTGGAAGCTATGTTTCCTAGACAATGATGTCAATGCCATGGTCAAAATGGTCGAAAGTATAATTTTGATGGGCATGAAAGCTTTCATACCATCAAAAGAAATTTCGATTAAGCTCAAAGAGAAACTCTGGTTTAATCAGACATGCAAAAACGCAGTCAGATCTAGAGAGGAAGCATTCAGTATTTGGCGAAGTAATCAAAATGCCGATACTAATTTGCTACGCAAAAGGGCGAGATCTTCGTGTGCCAAAGTACTGAGGCGTGAAAAAGCTCTTTACGAGAATCGTCTTCGTGCTAAAGTTCTTGCTGCCCCTCGGGGTAGTAAGAGTTTCTGGTCATTCGTTAAAAGAGTAAAGAATAATGCTAGTTCTTCAATTCCGACTCTTTTAAAGGATGACTTAATATTCACTGACCCGGCCGATAAAGCTAACCTACTAGCTGAAATATTTGCAAGTAATTCCTACTTGCCGGAAAGCAATCAGCCTCTGCCTATACTAGAGAGAGTATCCACTACTATGCCTAAGATATTCTTTCGAGCTCGGGCAGTAAAAAGGGTTTTGTCGGAACTCAACATAAACAAGTCTCCCAGGCCGGATGGCATTCCAGCACTGGTCTTGAAACAGTGCTCCTCGATGCTAGCACGTCCATTAGCTAACCTCTTCAGCACGTTGTACCATGTTGGTGAGTTCCCAGTGTGTTGGAAAATTGCTAATGTTACGCCAATCCCTAAAAGCTACTACTTAAGCTACTAACCCTGAAAATTATCGCCCAATCGCAATATGCTCTGCATAAACGACCTTCTATGTAAAACTTTCAACCCTATCTACTCTTTCGCGGACGACAGCAGCATTTGCCATTCTTTCTCATTCAGCAATAGACCTAGTCTGCCGCAGGTTGAGGCCATGCGTCAAACAATGAATGAGACTTTAAACTATGATTTAGAAAAAATTTCTGAATGGGGTCATGCGAACAGGGTCGCCTTTAACGCCCGTAAGACCCAATGTTGCATGGTTATACATAGACGCATGACCGAAAATGCTGTTTCCTCTGTAACTATGGGGGGTATAAGTATTAAGGAATCAGATGCTCTTGATGTTCTTGGCATGAAAATACAGTGTGATGTTCGTTGGACTGAACACATTTTTCAAATTGCAAAAGAAGCATTCAAGTGCCTCGGCTTTTTGAAACGGTGCAAACGATATTTCACCCCATCTGATCTCCTTACTATTTATACCACTTGGGCTGCTCGACCGCGTACAAGAGAGGGCGAAGAAACTCATCGGTGACAGTAGGGTATCCAACTCTATTGATTCATTGGAGCATCGACACAATGTGGGGTGCATTTCATTGATCTATCGTTACTACAACGGAATGTGTTCCAATGAAATTAGGGAACTTGTTCCTGAACTCCGCACATTTATACGTACAACACGTGCCTCATTCAGAGGACATCCCTTTGAGGTCGATTGGCCAATGCATCGCACTACGCATTACAGAGAAAATTACTTTTTTAGCCGCACTGTTCGTATGTGGAATCAACTACCTGCGGAGGTCTTTCCTGTCACTACCAACGTGGGAAGGTTTAAATCGAATGTCCATAGACACTACTTCCTCTATCCTACTTCCCTATAACCTATTTTCCTAGTTCTAGCGCAATTCATTGCATAAGTAGGCGTTATCCCCTGAGTGCTGGTCCTATTAAAAAAAGAAAAAAAAGTCACAAACCTCTTATCTCATGCAAAGACGTTCAAAAACTATTTGAGAATTCACAAATAATAATATGTTTCAAAATCACAAAAGAAAAATAGTCGTAGTAGGCTTAGAAACTTATACAAAACCCAGAAAATAATTTATATTTTGTGTTTTAGAAAGAAAGAGTTTGGTGCAAAAAGTTTCAAAAATATAAAACATTTCCAGAGCTGGAATATTTTAACCTTTTTTTTTTTGGTTTGTATAAGTAACTACGCAAAACAAATTTTTTCTTTATTAATTAAACATATTATATATATTATAACGTATTAAATTAGTAATTAAATCAGAAAAATTAAAAATAAGATTCCAGGGTTGGAAAATTGATTTTTTATTTTTTTTTGCTAAAAATTATGCTCTGAGCACAATTATGTTTCAAATCGATGGTCATACGGTGACAGCTCGTAGCGATTTCCTATTAATTTTTAGTGAATTGAGTTAGCATAAAATATGTTACTAAAGAACATTCATAGCTACATAACCAAAATTAAATAAAGAACATATTTTATATCCCTGCAAGTGTTCATTTGAGCTGAACAAAACTGAAACATTCTTTGGGAATAAATAGTTTAGATAATATCTAAATATATCGAGCCATAACCGCTAAAATAGCTTAAGCGACACATTTTTCGGACTTCGTGTTTTTGACGAAAATCGACTATTTACGATCGCAAATAATCAATTTTAATCAAAAATTGAAGTTTGAAAATTATGTCGCTTAAGCTATTTTGGCGGTTATGGCGCGATATGTGAACTTTTTGTATTGGCAGTATGAATTGAATTGAAATACTGTTTTGTAGTATTAAGTTTAATTAAATACCGGAGAATATGAAATAAGTTAGCTTAGTTCGTATGGATCATAGCTGTAATAAGTGAATGGAATGAAAAATAAAAATATTTTTATTTCAGTTATAGTTTTTATTTTAAATTAGAAATAAAAAAACTTCCAACAATTTTTGTTATGTGAAAATTCAATACAATTTATTTATTTTAAAACGATTGAAATTTTTCAAATTTATACATTGCTCAAATCCAAGGTGTATCTAACTAGGTGGCAGCGCTACTTCAGCTGATAATTTTTTGCTCTATGTGCTTTGTAGCTGAAGAATGTCAAAAACTTCGATTTTATTTTGGTTTTAGTACAATTATTTTTGTGCTTTTGACATTCTTCGGTTCTTTACACAGCTATGGTTGCCGTATTTTTGTATAACAAATCCTTACGCAGTCACCTGTATAATTACACCATGCTCAAATCCATTTTTTGGAGTATTAAATCAATTTACAATATTTGAAATAATTACAATTTTGTTCGTATTTTTAAAACAAAAGAAAATTTATTTAAATATTCAAAATTTGAATAAAATTCATTTCATTTCATAAATTAATTAAATCAGGCTATTATTTCTTGAATAGAAACTATTTCTGAAAAATAAGAATAAATATTTATTAGACTTAAAAATATATAACAACCATTTATAATATATTTAGGTCAGAGAGTTCTATAGTTGAACTTTTTTTAAAACGGACTGACTCATGGTATCAGCAATGAAAAAGATTACTTTTTTTGCGAACGCCTTTTTCTTATCTCCTTTGTCGCTATTCACACTATACGTTTTTAGCCTGCCTTGTATTGACAATTTTCTTTTGAAATCCCTACGAAAAGTCACACACATTTACATTAAGCCTTTTTTATTCATGCCTTTTTGGCATTTATATACACGTTTAATGCTGAGGATACGAAAGAGGCAAAGAGAAATGTCATAAATCCCCTCGAATTTTCATTTCGTGCCTTTTGTTCTACACCGCAAGCTTCTCACCCCCTCTCACCAATAAACTAAAAAAGCCTGCCTGCACAGGCAAGCAGAAAAGGCACAGTGTAAATTGCGTCTTTCTTACTACTGAGGCTCTGGTATTCATTATATTTCTCGCTATGAAATTTCCTTAAGTGTACAATAAAATTTGAATTTCATTTAGAGCTAGCACATAATGATTTAACGCAAGTCTTGCAAAAACCCAATACCTTGTTATTTTTATTGAGCTAAATATTTTGTTATATGAAAATAACGTTAAAAGTAGAAAAAACACTGATAATTGAGGGAATAGATAATTGAGGCAATAGGTGGATTCCTCTAGAGGTCTTCGCAGGAAAAATCTTCATCACTAGAAATCATTTTCAATCATTTTCAATAATAAAAGAAATTTTTTTTATTTGTATACGTTTTTACAATTTAAAACTATTTAAAACTATTTTTTATGGTTTTGAAATAATCAAAAAATTTTTGTTGAATAATATAAATTTGACTTACATATTAACATAAAATTATTTGAATTTCAAAAACTCAAATGAAATAAAATAAAATGTCATTCAAACCAAGGCACATTTATTTCCAGGTAATATCAGGATTACAAAAACAATGAAAAAATACAACAATGAAAAAAACAACATGGTTTTTAGTTCATCCGAAATATCAAAAATAGAATTTGTTGTAACACAATAATAATAAAAATTATTCACATAAAGTTGAAAAAATTTCTCCACGGCAGCTACCACTAACAATCTTTGCGACATTTAGCACTTTTCACAATTTTTTTTTATAGTTTTTTTCATATTTTTAAATTTTTTTCAAAATAATTTTTGTAATAAAATATTTTTCACATTGAAAATTTTTTAACATTTTTTTTTTAATTTCTCTTTTGTAAACAATTTTTGAAGTTTCGGATGAACTTTAATTAAAAAAAAAAAATAGCTCACCTGCGTTTCCGCTACTACCTGGTGAATGTGCCTTGATTCAAACTATAGAAATATAATTTAAAAACATTTCAGTCGCTGAATTCAAATAAAGCATTAACCCTCCGCTGCCACATGCAAGTGCAAGTGAAAAAAACTCAATACACTCACATTTTTTTACTAACACAGTCACACTTTTGCCACTTGCGAGTCAGCTTGCAATGAAATTTTGAAGCAAGTAAATTTTCACACTTGTCGCAAGTAAACTGACAAAACGAAAAACAGTGTTGCCGAGTAGAGAGTTATTTCATTAATTTGGTTAGTATTATAGCTAATTTTTTTTTTATATATAAAAAGGATATTGAGAAATGGCATAGACTCATTTTAGAGCTAAGTTTGAACATAAATTTTATGTTTTATTAAATGAAATATATTAACAATGCAATTAAAGTTCAATATTGACTTCTTGGCAACACTGCACTAAAAGTTGAAGCAAAGCTGTTATCTAGAACTTTACTTGTTGACGACATTTTAACTTGCACTGTGCTGTGTAGCCACTCACTTTTTTATATTTCTCCTGATTTTCGTCAGTAATACGTATACACTACTTGCAAGTAACTACTGGCATGTGACAACGGGCGGTAATTTGTTCTATTTTTATTTGAATTTCTGAAGGCTTGATTTTTTTAAATTTTTTGATAAAAAAATTAATTTACATTTGAAAAATTTTATTTCAAATTAATAGTAATAAATTTTAGACATTTTTAGATTTTTAATTGAACTATAGTGAATTTTTAATCAGAAATATGTTCACTTGGCAATCACTGTTCACTTGGCAATCACTAATGTTCGAAAACCAAATAAACGAGAGAATGCAACAACAAAGTAACATAATATCCACTACTATAATACTTATATGTATGTACCGACGGTACATCGAAAAAAATAATAAATGTGATGATCGTAAAAGATAAGCAAGAATAGTTAAACATACGTAGGTGGAGTAATATAACTTCGTGCTAACCTAAATAGAAAAATGAAAAAATGGAAAAACAGGGGAAATAAATAGTGATACTTACATATGTATTTACCAAAGGTAAATCAATAATTGTACACAACAAACATTTCTCACATTCCGTTTCATTAGAATTTACGTTAAATAGCTGATGTTAATAACAATCTCTACCCAAGTAGATAGACTAGGGTGCTTATGAAGTGCGTTGCTGCACAGAAAAATATCGGTATTTTTCCCCCAGCTTAAAAGTCTAATTTAATTTTTCTTCTCTTCTTAAGAAACTCACATTAATTAATAAAATATTTCATTCAATAAAAAGAATTGAAATTACTGAACTCAAGCCTGACTAAAAATTATTTCTGATTAATAATAAATTTTAATTCATTTCATGAGAAATGTCAATGATTTCAATGAAATTCAATTTTTTAAACAGTAATAAAATTTAAGTTTAATTTAATTTTATGAAAAAATTCAAATAAAAAAATTCATATTGAACAGCTATGGTATGGATGTAGAATACTGGGATTATTTTAGTCCTAGTTTAAATAATGCAAGTATTATTGATATGCTGATTAGTTTAATGGATAAAGAGAGAAAAAGAGAGAGAGAGAGAGAGAGACTAGGGGAACGTATGTATATAACGTACGATTTTAAAATTTTTCGTTGCTCGTTTTGGAACACCCTTTAATTTTTAACTGTTTTCGTAGCGGCCAAAGTTCTACATAGTCTGTCCATAGCTCTTAAGGTTCTCGAGAAAACCACATGTGACGTAAAGACGGACAGCATAGCGAAAAAAATAGGGTTTCTTTTCAACTTTGGTGTACAAAATTTAGTGTGCGTAAATTTTCTTTTTACAAAATTGAACTAAAAAAATGATTTTTTTATTATCAAAGTAATATTGTCCCTAAGATATACCCTTGGGAGAATGGCATCCAAAAAAAGTTATCACCCTAATATATATACATAAAGGCACTCTTGCTTATACATACGCACTTGTCTATACTTAAAAGAATTGTAAATATACCGCAACTACGACATTTTGACATCACAATAGGCCAAGTAATACCATGTGTTTCAACACCAACGTACATACATATGTATGTATATACATACGAGATAACTTTAAAACAAATTGATATATTTATACAATTGCAAGTATGTATCTTTAATTTAATGCATGAAAAATCGCTCAAAACTAAATCTCCCAAAAATAAAAATGAAAAATCGCGCAAAAAATTAAATATCGCCCGAAATTAAAAAACGAATTAAAAAAGTTGTTATAGTTTTAAGTAATTAAATTTTTATATTGAAAAAAAAAGAAAAGTTATAAAAAATCATAAATAGTATTCGTTTCTTACTGAATTGCAATAAAAGTATGAATAAAAGACAATTATTCTCTCTCCATCGGCTAAAAATTCTAGCATGGCTCTCTAAATGCAGGCTGGTCGGCCATGCAAGAAAGCTTTATTGGCTAAGAAAACTTTATGAAGCTGAAAATTTTTACTAGACTTCTCCGTGTCGGGAAACACCATGGTGGAGAAATTCTTTAGCCCGGCCGAAGGCTTAACGATTTGTTAGAACAGTAATTGATAAATGAAAAGCATATTAGGTTTCTGACAATAAAATGGTTCTAAGAATTTCGACATGAGAACATAGTGTGAAAGACTTGAGAGAACAATTTCAGTGATAGCATTCTACTGCTGTCCTCTTCCAGGTGAATTATTCCCTATATATATAAATTATGTTTTACAATCCATTTCGAAATTTAGTTTAAATGTTGTAGAAATTGTGGGACACCCCTTATATGACCATAGAAGTACTTAATATCGTTACATATAAAGCAATTTCTAATACACGCACACACATACATATATTTCACAAATGACCTAAGCAATGCTGTAATGCATTTACTTCAATATAGTCGTTGTAATATAATATACATACATGATATACATATACACTTGCTAGAATAAATACCCTGCAGAAAGTGCGAATAGTGAAATTGTGGTGTTTTACTAGTGACGTTGTCAGTAGTACTACTGACCAGGTGTACCCCAGCCAATGGTATCATCTATTGACATTTAATATTAGCTTCTCATTGAAAATCTACCACTAGACTGTAGCACTACTGACTAAGTAGTTCTTTTGGGACCACATGGAGACATTGACACCAAAGATTCACTAGTAAATTTTAGGGACTCTAGTCTACAATATCGATATTTCCTCGCTCGATGTCAGTAGTAAAATTATAGTGATTTTCTAGTGACATTGTCAATAGTGCTGCTGACTAGTTGCACCCCAGCCAATGTAATCGCCTATTGACATATAACATACGGTTGTCATTAAAAACCTACCAGTAGACTTTAGCACTAATGAGAAGGTAGTTCTTTTACGACCATATGGAGATATTTGAATCAAAGATTCACTAGTAGATTTTAGTAACCCTCGTCTACATATATTTATTTAATATTATTGCACAGCATAATACAAAACAAAAGCAATCTATTGACGCGTTCATTGACAATATCACCAGAAATATACTGTTGTCTCTAACGTACATATCTCTACTCGCTCATAAAAGGAAAGTTGTCGACACCTTAACTAGTGCAATTGTCGCTGGAGAAACAGTATTGACATAGAGACATATGGTTCTATGCTGACTAGAGGGTATCCGCGCACCCTTATACATATGTACATACATATGTATGTAGTATGTACTCGTATGTGTGTATGTAAATTGTCATGTTAAATCGATTTTAGTGCAAATTACCATATGAAATAAATTTCCAAACATGTCAACATTCAAAAACAAACCTCAAAATGTTAGTAGTACATATATCAAATATTTTAGTAATATTACACACACATATGGCTTTTATTTTAAAATTCTTACCGATTTACATACATGCTGGAGCAGAGATGTCTCTGTCATTGGAGATGTAAGGCTACATGTATGTACGTACGTGGTATAGGTATATCAGCCTTGAAGTTAATAGGCTTATGCAAGAGATTCTTTGGTTTTGTTACCTTTTACTTGCAATTTGGATTTTTGAAATGACATTAGAGTTTCCAAGAAAGCTTTTAGATAGAAATTAATATAGGGTGTTTTTTATTGAGGTATAGAACTTTAAGTTGGCATCACTTTTTTAACTGGCGGCCATTTTGTCAGCTGTCAAGTGATTAATATTTAGTTTGGTTTGCCATTTCATCATGAACAGGTTGACAAAAGAACAACGCTTGCAAATCGTGCAAATTTATTTCGAAAATAATGGTTCAGTTCGCGAAGTTTACCGCAAGCTCCGTCCATTTTATGGTCGACATAATCGTCCATCAGAGCAATTAATTCGGTTAACCATGGATCGTTTTCGCACTACTTTTACTCTATGTGATAATACGCATCCGCAGAGACGTCGAACAGTGCGCACCGAAGAAACAATTGCCGCTGTAGAGCAAAGTGTTGAAGAGGACCCGAATGAATCGATTCGCCACCGTGCACAGCAATTGGAGCCGACTAACCGACTATTTTGTTCCCGAATTGGATGGCATGAATGTGGATGAGTTGTGGTTCCAACAAAACGGCGCTACATGCCACACAGCGCACGTCACAATCGATTTATTGAAGGAAACATTCGATGAGCGCATAATTTCGCGGAATGGACCTGTCAATTGGCCACCAAGATCGTGTGATTTGACACCATTGGATTATTTTCTTTGGGGATATGTGAAGTCGCTCGTCTACGCCAACAAACCAGAAACGTTAGGGGACTTGGAAGCCAACATTCGTGGCGTTATTGCCAACATACGGCCCCATATGCTCGAAAAAGTGGTTGAAAACTGGACCTGTAGAATTTGCTTTATTCGAGCCATCCGCGGCGGCCACATGCCCGAAATCATATTTAAACATTAATGGCATAAAATTATCCTTCCAATAAAGCCAAATTGATGGACATTAAAACGATTTTCTTGTGTTTAATTTCAATTCGAAGTTCTATATCCCTAAAAAAAACACCCTATAGAAATGAAATATATGAAAAAGTCTATAGATTTTCGCTTTAAGGATAGGATAAAGAGAACAGTTGCCTTGGTAAGACTTTGTCTTTGATTTATCGAGAAGTTTTCAACTGCAATTTACACCTGCACACAATCTAGCAGATTTCAATTATAGTCTTTATAAAAATATAAAGCATTTACACCCAGTTTTTTTGACATTTATCAAGTTTTTTTTTATCCAAAACGAAACCCATTAACTGAAAGTTTTCTAAAACTACAACCAAACAATTGCAGTGTAGCCGATTCACACACCTTTTTAAGAACACAGGCTGACTTTTTAGTACAACTTTGAAAAAAAACCCAAGTTGCATCACTAAGTTCTACTAGATTTTGAAAAAATCTTGTGATAAAGTAGATTTTATTTTATATGGGAAATTTGCTAGATTTTGTCCGAAATCCCCTAAGTACTAGATTTTGCTCAAATGAAAACTCACTATTTATTAAGATTAGGTTTGGTTAGGTTAGAAGTGCAGCACCTTTGTAACATCCGGCACACTTGGGTCTATCACTTCTATCTCATTGGAATACCTTAGGACCAGTAGATGTTCGATCAAAATTGATCTTTATATCAATGCCTCAAACTACGAGGGCGAATCAATGAATGAAACACGGTTTTTTTTTTGCAAAACAAAAATTTATTTTTCAACATAATCTCCTTTTAACTCAATACACTTAGTCCAACGTTTCTCCTCTTTTTGTATCCCTTCCAAAAACAGGATTTTTCGAGGTCCTTAAAATAGGCAATAATTTCATCGTTAGAGCTAAATCTCTTACCACCGAGCCATTTCTTTAGGTTTGGAAATAGGAAGTAGTCACTAGAAGCTAAATCCGGTGAATATGGCGGATGGGGTACCAATTCGTAGCCCTATTCATAGACCGCATTATCTTGATGAAAAGTAACTTTTTTCTTGGCCATATGGGGTCATTTTCTTTTTAATCCTCATTAAATCGGTCTAATAAGTTGACATAATATTCGCCGTTTATTGTTTTTTTTCCTTTTGAAGGTAATCGATGTGTATTATCCCGCGTGCATCCCAAAAAATTGTTGCCATCATCTTATTGGCCGACAAAACTTACCTTGGCCTTCTTCGGAGCAGGTTTAGACTGCTGCTTGGCCTCCGGAGTACAGTAATTCGGGTTACGGTTAAACAACTCCAAACAATCCTTTGAAGTTGTCAAACAATGCTTTGAAGTTATCCATGCGTAACTGAATGCGCGAACGTAATCGAAAACACAGGATAGGGGTGAATGATCTGCTCTTAAATTTTTTACGTACACAGCTCTGATATCTACAATATTTTTCAAGTAAATATGTATGCATCAGTATATTTGAAGTCAATATGCTTAGTTATATTGATTTTAATTACAATGGAAAAAAGTCATTTTGTATTCATCTCTATTCATTGCCTGCCTTTGTATTTATTTGCTTTCAATGTTAATTGCTTTAACTGCTGTTGCTGTTGTATAGAAAATGTTGCTTGATTTGTTGCTATCATTTGTTGCCGTATAACGAATTGTGATGTGCATATACATACATATGTATGTATGTAAGTATGTTTGTATTTATAGTAGGTTCCTTTCAAATTGCTGTTGCATATGCTGCTCTTCTGCTGCAATTGTTGTTGGTTAAAATAACGTTAGCCAATTACAATATGTTCGCAAGCTGTTATGCAAGTATCCACTTGTAGGAGTATGTTTGTAAGGTTATAAAACTATTCAGAATGTATGTACTCGTATGTATGTGCATATGTACATTTATTTGTAAGAGTTATAAGTCTTTTTATATACACACAAAAATGAAAAAAAAAATTAAAAATAAATATTTTCCCTCTTTTTGTTTCGATTGCAAGTGATTGTAAGTGCAACAGCAATTCTCTTTAAATTTTACATTTCAATTTTGTTCTAACAACAAAACCAGATGTATTCATATTCACTCTTTTCATATGGAATCCTTTGGTTTATGTTTATTTACAATCGATAAAGTACTCTGGCATTGACAATCAATAGAACTTTATTTCAAATGGAATACAAGTTGAGTAAAAAGTTCAATTTTCTAAATTTCAGTTTTAAAATCTTTCAATTATTGTTTTTTTTCTTTGTTATTTATTAACCTACTAACTGTGTTAAGTTTACTAAAAACATTCCTTATTTAAGGTTTTTACAAGAAAGTATTATTTTATATAAATATCTTTACATTGTTGTTGTTTCTTTGCTTTAAATGAATTTATATTTTCCTCATTTTCTATGTAAATGATTTTTAAATTTTATTGCATTCGATTTTTTTTGTGTAAAAAGTTAAAGAGTTTTAAATTTTATTGAGTTTGGAAAAACGACTATTATAGATATTTAAGCAATAAATTTTCTTGTTCATATATCAAGTTTTCATAATGTTATGTCAAATAATCAAAATATATAATAAAATTTGTAATACTACAATGTCATTAGTATTTGGCCAACATTAACTCTGTATGTATTGATTCAAATTGTGTAGAATTTTAGAGATTCCTAACACTTTTTTTTGTGATATACAGTCATTTCTGAAATATTGCAATATACATATATTTTGATCACGCAATAATTTGTTAAGTTCAGTATTTTAAAATTTTTTATTATAACATGAAATATTTTATTAATTAATTTGGTTGTCTAAATAATAAGGGGTTTCATGAGAATGTTCTCGTAAATAATATGTCAAAAATTGTATGAAAATTTATTTACACAAACCTTGTAACTTAGCCCAACAATTTTCACTCGTAAACTTAAGCTGTGCAATTGTGCATTTATTAAACAACAACTTCTTAGGTTTTTTGCTTCCTTGAGGCATTTTTAGATACACACACACACACTTTTTATTTTAATAGAAATATAAATATGTAATGAGTGTTTCTTATTGAGGTATAGAACTTTAAGTTGGCATCACTTTTTTAACTGGCGGCCATTTTGTCAGCTGTCAAGTGATTAATATTTAGTTTGGTTTGCCATTTTATCATGAACAGGTTGACAAAAGAACAACGCTTGCAAATCGTGCAAATTTATTTCGAAAATAATGGTTCAGTTCGCGAAGTTTACCGCAAGCTCCGTCCATTTTATGGTCGACATAATCGTCCATCAGAGCAATTAATTCGGTTAACCATGGATCGTTTTCGCACTACGTTTACTCTATGTGATAATACGCATCCGCAGAGACGTCGAACAGTGCGCACCGAAGAAACAATTGCCGCTGTAGAGCAAAGTGTTGAAGAGGACCCGAATGAATCGATTCGCCACCGTGCACAGCAATTGGAGCTTTGTCCATCAACTTTATGGAAGATTTTGCGCAAAGATATTGGCTTGCGACCTTACAAGATCCAGCTTGTGCAAGAATTAAAGCTGCGAGACCATGCAATGCGTCGTGATTTTGGTGTATGGGCCGAAAATGAGATTGATCTCGATGCTGATTTTCATCGCAAAATTTTGTTCAGTGATGAGGCTCATTTTTGGTTGAATGGCTACGTCAACAAGCAAAATTGCCGCATTTGGAGTGAAGAGAATCCACATGAGACCCTTGAGACGCCATTACATCCACAAAAACTGACTGTTTGGTGTGCTCTATGGGCTGGTGGAGTCATTGGGCCATACTTCTTCCGAAATAATGCTGGAGAGTCAGTTACCGTTAATGGAGACCGGTATAGAGCCATGATAACCGACTATTTTGTTCCCGAATTGGATGGCATGAATGTGGATGAGTTGTGGTTCCAACAAGACGGCGCTACATGCCACACAGCGCACGTCACAATCGATTTATTGAAGGAAACATTCGATGAGCGCATAATTTCGCGGAATGGACCTGTCAATTGGCCACCAAGATCGTGTGATTTGACACCATTGGATTATTTTCTTTGGGGATATGTGAAGTCGCTCGTCTACGCCAACAAACCAGAAACGTTAGGGGACTTGGAAGACAACATTCGTGGCGTTATTGCCAACATACGGCCCCATATGCTCGAAAAAGTGGTTGAAAATTGGACCTGTAGAATTGGCTTTATTCGAGCCAGCCGCGGCGGCCACATGCCCGAAATCATATTTAAACATTAATGGCATAAAATTATCCTTCCAATAAAGCCAAATTGATGGACATTAAAACGATTTTCTTGTGTTTTATTTCAATTCGAAGTTCTATACCTCTAAAAAAGCACCCGTTATTTAATTTAAAAACTGCTTAAAATTTAATTTTTTATTGTTATTATATAATTTTTTTTTTTGACTTTTCATTCGAATTTACTTAACTGCTTGCGCAAAAGTTGAAAAGGGGCTTCATAAAACAAGTCTCGCATATTTGCCCAATTGCACAAATGGGAATTTGAAGAGTTCTCATGAAAACCCTTAATATTTTATCGAATATTATTAGTAATTTGTTCAAAATAAAGGATCTTCTAATAGAGACTTGCTAACTTTGACAGATAATAGCCGCCATATTGTTGAAGCTATAACCGCCGAGTTGGCTGTAATTTATTCATTCTTTTTATATGAAGTGTTTAACAATACGTGTAACTAATAAAATTATTTTATTAAAATGGATCTTCTGCTGAAGCAACGTTCTGTGCGTTTCGTATATTTTGCGATCGCCATAGTCGTTCTACCGAAAGAACTATTCAAACTTTGGGTAATAAATTTGAGTCCACTTGTTCAGTAAACCATTAAACAAGATCCTTATCGCAACCGCGAGAGTGTTGAGGAGAGATCCTGAATGTCAATTTTTTTGTCGGTCATAAGAGAGAACTTATCCTTTAGTAGGCCACAATTTGGCGAAGCTTGCGTTGTGACTAACCAAGGAACTGAAGATAAACTACCGTAGAAAACAAAGTGTTTTTTCTGAATGTCGCCTGGAGTAGTTGGAAACCAGTGATGCCAGAATTCCTCCACCAAAAATGGCTAAATGTAGACAAAAAAATGGCTAAAAAATGGCTAAAAACAAGCTGAAAAATGGCTAAGCAAAATCGAATGCAAAAATCATGAACTTTAGCAAAAATAAGAATGTATTTCATATATTGTTTTTTTAAGGCAAATCGGGAACTTTTTTAAAGTAAATAAAAACAATAAATTGAAGTAATAAATAAAATAATTTTTCTTCAGGTAATAAAAAAAACTGCGCATATAGTGCAAACTTACAATACTTGCATTACTCCTTCTATTCATTTGTACATTCTGCTATTAAGTCTTTAAATTTTTGGGATACTAATCCATTCCTTGCGAAATTTTTGCTTATAGTTTTTATTAACTTTCTATTTTTTAAACTTTCATTTAAACTTTTATTTATCTTGATATATTCACTCGTGTAAAACAAATATGACCCTTGTTTGATTGATATCATAAACCACCAATTACAGTGAAACCTCTCATAACCGGATACTCACGGTCGCCCTGTTTTTGTCTGTTTATTAGAGGTGTCCGCTTATGAGAGAGCTACACAGGTTTTTGATTTCATTGTTGTTGAAAAATTATTTTAAGAGTAGACTTCTTCAAATTAGATTGGTATAATTTCAGCTGTTGGGTTTCAAATGACTTTCAATGATTTTATTGGTTGAAATACAACAAAGTCGTCTCTAGAAAAATGCTTTGAAAAGACAGTTTGTATAAGAAATGTAGCAATATGAATTGTTAAAATACACAAGAAACTTTATATCTTCACAAGTTCGTGCACCGAATATTTTCCTTTTTCAAACTCGTTTTCTTTAATTGATAAAAAATTTTTTCACTGCCATTTTAAGACACCAGCTAAGCAAACAACTTCTTCATATAAACAGCAATTTCTTTGCGTCTCCAACGCATCAGTATTTACATATTCGTTAACCAGCGAACCAGCAATATCATTGACACTAATATAAATATGAATCAGAGTTGAATAAAGAAAGACCTACTATTTAAATGCAACTCTTATTGCCGCGTTTCACCGCTTCTGTGCTTTTATGCGAGTGTCCGGTTATGGGAGTGCATTTTGTATGGAAAAACTAATGAACGTGTTGGATCTACAAAAATTTTCCGGTTATTAGAGGTGTCCGTTATGAGAGGTTTCACTGTAGACCCGACAATTTATAAACACCTTGCAACAATTATAAGAATGCAGTAGCAAATCTTATTGTTACCAATTGAGCCGTCTCTTTCAGATAAGCGCTTTTAGACTGCTGCAACAAAAATGGCAAGTTTGAACCGGGATTTATAGATATTAATGCGAAAACAATAACATATTACTCTGTTGTGTTTTCTTCAAATTTCATGTTTGGAAAAATAGCTAAAAAATAGCTAGATTAAAATAAAAATGGCTAAAAAATAGCTAATAGCTAAACTCACTTTTCTTCCGGCTAAATTTAGCCAGAAAATGGCTAAATTGGCATCACTGTTGGAAACTGTCTCTAACCAAACAAAAATTTTGCTGAATGGAATATGTCTATTTTGTAAAAACAGATCTGGTAAAATCTCTCAAAAGCTGAGTAAGTAAGATATTTGTATGAAATTTTCACATAATATTTACATTAACTCAAAACTTGCATTTTTTTTTAGTTATGACGTAGTTTGAGTAAACAAGCGATATATTGTGCATTTGTTTTATTTTACCATAAAATTACAAAAGCACTTCGAAAACACAGAATCTTTTAATGACGCAAAAAATCTAACCTGACGCTGTGCAAATAGGCCTTTTATCCCGTTAAATCCCGTTAAAAGTTTCCTACACCCAGAAAAAAGATTGCTTGGAAAACGGTTAGTTCAATAAAATATCATTTGCATTAACTATATATCAGTTCACGCTATCAATTTTCTGTTAATCCAAAAAACAATCCATGTTCATTGCCATAAAGGCATAATTGTAACAAAGATATGATTGTGACAAAACCTAAGTTGATTGCATCAACCGAGCGTATGCTTTTGTCATGACTAATTAATTAACTGATTGGTTAACCCAACCGAATAAAATATTACGAATTGGATTTTACTACCAACTTTTGGTATTAGCAACTAAAAAATTGTCGTTCTATATTAAAATTAAAATAAAAACTTTCAATCAGTTGCTGCAACTAACTAGAGGTTGAGTTTACTATCATAGTTTATAGCAGCAAATTAAAAAATTAACTTTTGTGACTTTCAAAGATATTATGATTTATGAATTCTCAAATGGTTTTTGAAAGTCTGTGCATAAGATAACAGGTTTGTGGTTTTTCAAAATGTGTGGTTGAAGAAATGTATATAGACATGCTTCACCATTAGGAAATAAATTTCAATTAAAATAAACTTATGACAATATGTCAAATAATAAATTTCTTAAATTGTGTATTTTTATTTGCGTTTATTGTTTATTTTTATTTCAGCAAGGAAGGCCAATTTTTCTTTTGCAGGTACCAATTATGATATTGTTTTAATTATATTAACCAAATTTTCGGTAGCAAGAATAACATTTATTTCAAATCCCAGCTAAAAAAATTATATATGGTACATATATTTTTAATATATGAATGTATATAACTATATATGAATATGTATGAATTCATGTATGGAAATGTATGGGATTATACATGGCAAAGCTATTATATATGAACTAATATATGGACTAATATATAAAATGTATTATAATATATGAGCTCATATATGGAAATTTCATAATGAAGCTCTTCAAATGTGCATCCATATATATTTAGGAATAAGATGTAATATATCGAGCCATATAAGAATGCATGCATATGTACATGATATCTCACATAAGATCGTTTTTGCAATCAAAAAAGTTTGGTATTTTATCACTGGTGAATTGGAAATCCATTAGAAAATACATACGGTCTGCAAAGTTCATATGCGTACCCCCAACGTTTAAAAAAGAAAAACTTTCGTTTCAAAGAAAAACCATTCTTGTATGATCTTATACATTGTGGATCAAATAATCAAAGGGATAATCCAGTCATTAATTTTGTAGAAAATAACAGAATTCTCTAGATAAGAAACAAAGTTCATATTAGAGCATTGAAAACTCTTGTTAGACGGATTATTTTTTCTTTTATAATTAATTGCATTAGTTTTTAATCTGATTTCTTAAGCTAAATGTTATGTACGAATATGATTTATTTTTTTTTTTAATAATTGATTCACCTTTTGATGAATGAAATGACTTTTAGTTCGTTTTGAATTATTTGTCCAAACAAATGTTTCATTAAATACAACCTCTCTCTCAAGTCTACAAAAATTTAATTTTAGTTATTTAATTTATTGCACAGCAGTGCGCTTTTGTGAATCAAGAGTGTATGAATATGAACTTTGCATACTGTAGAGGGAATATTTACACATACATGTATGAAAATATATGAATATATATAATCATATATGCCCATATACCCTCATTTTTCGGATCCGAACCATATATGGGATATCATATATGCTCCATACATATTTTTTTTAGCTGGGATTCCATACTGTCAACCAATTTTTTCTGTTGCTGCAACTATTGGGTTGAGGGTTATAATTAAAATATAGTGGTACCACAAGAAAATTTCAGTCGCTATAGCAGAATTCTATGATAGTTGGTGCAACCGCCAAAATTCAATTGTCAACAAATTCGGTTGTCTCAACGAATCTGTTTTCTCTGTGTAGGAAACCTTTTAACTTTTGATTTCCCGATTCCTGGGATTTTTTTGTCAAGAATCCCGAAAATTAAAAACTTCCAAATAATTTATAATCATGTGTCTTTTACACAAAATACACAACTAATTGCATCTGATTAATTAAAGAAACGCCTGGTTAAAAATGTTGTAAAAAGAAACAAATACTCTTCGGCTGTGCAAAATCTTATATACCCTTCCTTTCGCGACGCACATAGGTACAAATTGAAAAGTTAGTGCGATAACATTATTTACTTCATATGAATGCCATAAACTTTAATAAAAGTAAGTACCTCAAGGTTTCTAGGGTCGTTGATTACGAATCTGATGTTAGTTTTGAAAAATTTAAAATGGAAGATCCAATATGGCGTACAATTTTTAAAAATTTCAACGAATTCGCCTAAAACTTATTACACAGAAATTAGGTGTAGTATTTATTAAAGAGGGAAACCTTAATTTCCATTTGCTATTACCCGTAATTTTCTTTCACGTGACCTTTAATAATCTAAGCCACATAATTTTGGAAGTACAGTAAGCTCCATAATCGACTTAAATCAAGTTCATTACTTGCTATTTTAGTACATTTTATATTTGCAATCATTTAAGTAAATGCTGTTTTTGAACTCACATTCAATTTTGCAAACAATTGCTATTGTACAATTATGGCAAATGTTTAATAAAGAACAACATTTGAAAATAATTAAATGCCAATTGTGAAGAAAACAAGACAATGAGCGATATTTTTTAATACCTTTATTTGCTAAATTTGTTAAGAATATATCAACTAGACGTTGATACACAAAACGAAAAATAAAACCTTTTTATTTGACAAATACATAAGTAGCAAAATCAAATACAAAATTTTGCTCTTAAATGTGTTCGCTTTTTATCTGGTTGCTGTGGCACAACAAACAATGTTGCATGGTGTGGTAACACATGTGGAATTTATAAATGATTTTCGGTTTAAGTAGAGACTTAAGAGCAGCAATTTATTTATTTATGTATTATACTGAGGTATTTTTCAAATGCTTTAAAACAGCGAAATCTTCTAAAACAAACGCTTGACATTAGAAGTAAAGAAGAAAATACTTCGTGACGGCAGAATTTGTGATGCTTGCTTGTTCATACGCATGGGTACGTATACAAACATCATGCATGTACTTACGCGCACACGTTATGTGTATGCTCTTTGATTTTTCTGCGCACATACAAACGCACAATTGCATTGAAATTAGTTGTGTGCGCTTGCTTTAAAAAACCGCCCTTAAGGCTCAGTTAGCCGACTGTAATGTAAAGTAACTGTAACGTAGAAAACAGCTGCCTTTAAACACATAATAGCTTACCATCTACATCTTACACACACACACACACTCAAACGTAAAATATGCAAAATAATAAGCATTCACGCATCAACACTACTTCTTTTGATTGTTTGTTATGGACAAGAAGTCTCCGCGACATCGCTTAAAAACACTCATATACACGTACATCAATACATCCATCGTACTTCGCTTATTAAACGACAACATTTAATATTGGTTTAGTATAATACATGCTACGACAATACAATTTAAAAACAATGCGTATTTACATTTCAAGACTGTTTACGCAGACCTCTATTGTATATGTATGTATGTATGTATTTTTTTTATTGAGTTTTTGCCATAAAAATAATAAAAAAACAAAATAGTTGAAGTGAGGACTTTAAAAATTGTTTAAGACGAAGGTGGTAGTTTTGATATACCCATTTTTCACGCTTAAAGTTTACTTTGCAAAGTCTTCATTCAGCTGTGTGAAAGTCTCTTTCTAGAGTCTCTTTCTGTCTTTCTCCCACAGCTGAATTGAGACTTTGCAAAGTTAAATTTGCGTGTGGAAAATGATTTTTTTTTTTGAATTAAATGTTATTTGAAACTCTTTTCTATATTCTCAATAAGATTTTCGAACAAAAATTTTTTTTTTTTTGTATTTTTACATTAAATAATATTTTTCACCCCTTCTAATCACTGTGTGTCGTCCTATTTCAAAGTATTTTGTTTATTTAGCTATTTTGTCAGTTTGCCATTGTTATTTTATTTGCTAAGTATATGTAATAATTTTGAGTAGAACGAAAATGTTGCTTTTTAATATTATGAACGAAAAATTCATGATTTGGCAATTTTTTCATTTATGTATTTGTTTTGTGTCGTTTCATTTGTGCTTGAGAAGTGAGTTGTCTGTTTGCTTTTAAACCATATTTTTGTGTTTAGTTATAATAATATTTTTATATTTTATAGTGAAAAAAATGTGATGCTTACGTAATATATCGCCAAGTGAAATGCATAGCAAAGCTTTGCTGCTGTTAAGCTTAAACTAGACATGCCATAGCCATAACCAAACAAAAATTCAATTGGTTTCTATGGTAATGACAATGGCGATATGGCGAGTTGCCCATACGTTTGGTTCGAACAGCTGTTTTCTATGGTTATGGATATGTCACATCTGATTGAGCCTTTAATCGACATCTAATCTTATTAAGTGGCATAAACATTATCAGCTGCTTGCGGCCATTTTAACTTGGTAGCACTGAATTAAGTACAGCGAAAACAAGGTTGCATTTCACAAAACCTAGTTAAAACCAACTCAAAAATGGTTTTAGTTGGTTTTAACAAAATAATTTTTTATCGTTTTAACAGTTGGTTTTATCAAATAAAACCAACTTTCACTAAAACCGTGTTATTGTGAAAACACTAATATAGCAATGAGTTAAACAAAAATGCAAGTATTAAGCGGCCTAATTTGACTTCCACTAAATTTATTTTAAAATTTCTGCACAAAAAAGTTTTTATATTTTGACGTTTTGTTTAAATATTTTTATTAAAACTTATATTTAAGCTAATTGTGACAGCAGCGAAAGTATGTTTTCCCATGTTTGCAGCTAGCCCGTTTTCACCTTCTTCTAATTATGAAAACTTTTATTACATATTCTCGGAACTAGCTAATAGTTTGGCTCAGCAGGTATGATACTCGCACACATACTTATACATTCATTCCCTTTTTAGGGTTCCGTACACCAAAGGTGAAAATGAACCCTATTGTTTTCGCTACGCTGTCCGTCTGTCTGTCCGTCACAGGCTATTTCCTCGAGAAACGTACGGGCTACGGACCTGAAATTTGGATAGAGTATATAGAATTTTAACCGCTGCAACAACAAATAATTAAAAATTAAAGGGTGTCCAAAAAAGAGCAACGAAAAATGTTAGAATCCCATGTTATATACATACAATTATACATAGACACTTGAAATTTGCAAAAATTGTGTGTATTTTTATACCGGCTACAACAATTTAACACTAAAATTTTAAAATTTAAATCAAAGGGTGTTCTATCAGTTAGTGTAATTTTGACAACTTGCTGTATCTTGAAACCCGTAAAAGGCAAACTCTTGAAATTTTCAAAAAAGGTAAAACTAAAAAACCCCAAAACTATAAAATCGCCAAACCGAAAAAATCGCCAAAAACCTAAAAAATCGCTAAACGAAAAAATCGGCTAACTAAAATAACTAACGAAAAAAATTTCTAAAACTAAAATAAATCGCCAAAAACCGAAAAAAATTGCCAAAAACCGAAGAAACCGCCAAAATAAAGAAAAATTGCCAAAATGAAAAACAAAATCGCCAAAATGAAAAAAAACGTTAAAACCAAAAAAAAATCGCATAAACAAAAAAGAGCGCCAAAACTTAAAAAAATCGCCAAAACCGAAAACAAGCAAAAAGAACGCCAAAACTAAAAAAAACCGCTTAAAACCGAAAAAATCAAAAAAACCAAACAAATGCCAAAACCTTATATTATATAGGCTAAAGTTCATACGTATACACTAAAAAAAAATACATATACTATTATTAAGGAAAAAAAGTTTCTAAATTTAAGTAAAAAAAATTCCCAAGTTTAAGTAATTTTTTCTAAGTTTCAGTAAATTTTTACAAAAATCTACCAAAAATTACTTAATTTGAGGAAGAAATAAAAAGTTCATATCCTTAAAAATAGTTCATAAAAATACATACGAAAAATCTCATATTCAAGGACACGTTTACTGGCTTAAAGGACATATTAAACAAAAATTTTAAAATGGTTTAAAATTTTAGGTTAATTGTATCCTAAGAACTAGTCCATCTCGTTTTAAATCAAAAAATAAATTTTAGGAAATGACTTACTGCTGATTAGTTCATCAAATTTGACTTACTTGAAAGATATAAAAAGGTATTCTAAATTTTAGAAAAATATTTACCATTTGTAAATATTTTTTCCTTAAATTATAGAATATATCTTTGGTTTGCATTAAGCAAAAAGTCTATGTAAGTTTTTCATATTTTCGAGGAATATTTGAACTTGAAATATATATTTTTTTTAAATAAAATAAAATTTTAAAACTCAAAAATTTCAATGCTTATTCAGGCTGCAATGTTAGAGTGCTTGCCGATCAGTCAGAAGGTTGCTGGCTCAATACTTGTCTCCTCTAAAGGAATTAATATGTATGTATTAGTGATGTAATGAATGTCAATTTTTGATATTCGCGAATACGAATACGAATATTTGAAACGATATTCGCGAATACGAATACGAATATTATATGCCATATGAAATATTAAAACACTGTTATGAAAAAGGACTTTACACTCTTGTTGGCGTACTTTAAAGTTAATAAAAAGTACCCAAAATTTTAATGATTGTCATTAAATAATATTTGAAAATGATACAAATTTCTATAAAAAAATTAATATATTTGTACAAACTAAATTTTTAGTCATTTATTTAAATTTTGTTTAGGATTTATGCATTTATTAATATAATTTCCTTGGAAAAATATTCGTATTCGTATTCGCCTAAAAAGGGCTGAATATTCGTCAATTCGAATACGAATACGAATATTCGTGCATCACTAGTATGTATGGTGAATTAATTCAGAATATAATATGAAGATATAATATAAAACATACCATGTGGTATAGAATTTAATGAAAAATAAAAAAAGTACCAGAATTAAAGATATAAAAAAACTTTGAAAAATTTACTAAATTTGAGATCAAAGATGAAAAAAATTTTTTTGCAAAGCTCCGAATTTTATAGGAAATTTTTACTTAATTTTAGAAAAATTTTACTTAAATATAAAAATATAATTTCTATAAACTACTTCATTAATGAACTAGAAATTTAGTAAATATTTTACTGGTTTCAAGTAAAAAACAGCCTTGGCGCCATACGACAACTTTTTTTTTATCTCAAATTTAGAAAATTTATCCAAAGTCTTAAGGTAGAATTAGTAAAATTGTATCGTGATGTTGCGTGTCAGCTGACAAAAACCGTACCATATACAATGCATGTTACTAGTTATAAAATATGTGGTGGTAGCACTGCTAACGTAGGAATCTGCAGAAAACAGATTTTTCTGTAGCGAATGTCAAAAACGCCGCATTTAATGCCAGACAAAAAAAAAAGTGCTGTGCAAACTGTTACATTTTCTATAACTTGTGCATAAAGTTGAACGATACGGCAAGCTGTAAAGTAGAATGATACGATTTTACTAATTCTACCTTTAGTTAGTTTTTTTTTTTTTTTTTTTTTTAGTGTAGTATTACACATCTCGGACACTAGATGTGCAATACGGAACCCCTCGTGTGCGAGTCAAACTTGCACTTTCCTGAATTTATTTATTTCTGGTTTCAGTAATCGTTGTTTTTCAAGATGGGTGGCTGATTACGCTGCCGTGTACGAGTCTGGCCACAGTATTTAAACTGTGTCGTTGAAAAGGTTATATCGCCTTTTTCTCGGTCGACAGAGCATCGTTAGCGAAAACAGGGAGTGCCAAGTCCTATAAGGACAGTAGGTGATTTTGCCATTTGAAGAGGGTATGCTCTATGTATGTTCGCACCACTCTTCCCTTGTCTCCCAAAAAAAAAAAACACTGTTTATATTGTCATACCCTGTAATATACCTTATTTCAAATATGATGGATATTAAACCACCGAAGAAAAAGAAAATGTATTGAACTTTTTGATATTTGAGATCAACGTTTTGTTTGATTTCATTTCAGTTTTCATTGAACAAAGAGTCACGTAAGCAACGATTCTATTTTAGATAAAAAAACTTCCAATAAACGTTATAACAAATAAATGAGTTGATATGTATGAATGTGTTGTATTTTCTCATCTGTTGTAAAAGACAACTAGTTATAATAACATGTCACAAGAATAAAAGTATGTACAAAAATAATAATCTGCAAAAAAAAAAAGAAAAAGGAAAGCTTTACAACAAATATTGTAGAAAAATCGTACAAAAAGTGTACGAGTGCAATACAAAAAATATTAAAAACGTAAAATTTCTTAAGAAAAACTTAAATGACACAGATAAGACGATGAAAGAAGTACTATGTATGTATAAGAGGGTGTAAGTATGTATGTATGCATGTATGTATGTATGTATGTATGTATGTATAGGGAATATAAAAAAATGCAAGGGGATTATATCAGTCGAAAAATACAAAAATACAACAGAATAAAAAATTAAGCGTAATGTGAAATGTTTGTTTATTTCATTCCTTTTCTGTGTTTGTTATTTATTTCTATTTCTTGTTTTATTTTTTCATTTTAACAATGCAATCAAAAATGCTGAGGGAAGAGGAAAACGTTCAAAAATAAAAATCCTTAAAACGAGTCGAAACAATACAAAAACATAAACTTATGAGCAAGTACGTGCAAACTACGTATATATCTATCTACGAGTACAAAAAGAAAAAAACAGAAAAAAAATTTGCCAGAAGACAGAAAATAAACTTCAAAAATGAAGATAAACTGTTAAAAAATGTATAGAGGAAATATTAAAAAAAAAAGGAAATAAAAACTCACACTTACACTTGTAAAAAGAATTTTAGTGGTATGCTAAAAAAAAGTTTCCTGCATGTGTATCGCATTTCATAACAGAAATTGTTTTATTTCTCGAAAAAGTTTCTCAGGTGTCAGCATATTCCAATCCATGTATGGATGTATCTATTAAATATTTATTTAACTCATTCAAACGCTTCATATTCTGTCAATGACAAGTTTTTTTTTTGATGTTGTTCGATAAACGTGCTGGATTTCATATGCACATGTGTACATACATACATAGATACATACGTATATGTATGCATGTATGTGTGTACAATAGACTGGTCCTTATTTTCGAAAAGTTACAATATTTAATGCAGGATTCTTTGCTTTTGGCAGAAGAATTATTGTGTTAGCGTATCGAGGTCAAAGTTCGATACATTACACTGCTCCTTATTTTCGAAATGTCCCGCAATTTTTAATGCGAGAAACTTCTTTAAATTGTTCCTTTTAGAAAAAAATATATATATATATATATATATATATATATATATATATATATATATATATATTGTAAAAACTTCAACTTGCTATTTAATTTCTAACCTGAGCCGCCTCGAGGTCAAAGTACGTGATAAAGGATTTAAAATCCGAGAAAAATCTCATAACTACCCTTGAACCGCTCCTAGAATTGTAAAATTAAAGACTTATTCTTTCTTCCTAATCCCCTTTATCTAAGCATCCTTGAGATTGCTCGCTTACCAAAGTAATATTCTATACAATTTAATTTATTTGATTTAATTTTTGCATGGGAACACCCTTAAGAAGTGGATATATAGGGAGTTGGTGTATTCTGAAAAAAATTGTTAAACAATAATTATTTCTCTAAAAGGTATCATATAAAAGGATGCTGCATTAAATATTATGACTTTTTGAAAAATATGAGAACTAGTATAATGTAAATATGTACATAAATCTATAATTACATGGTGCTTAGTTTTTGATTTGGATATACTGTCTCTTGTAACTGCCTTGTGACATACAGGGTGCGCCGTAATGAAAGAAGGTCAAGCCAAAAATTAGTAAAAATATTTAGGCGGCGTGTGACCTAATTTAAAGAAGGCATAATGTGAATAAGCACTATGTTTAATTTTTTAATTTTGATATATTATTGTTTATTATTTTTTTTTCTAAATTAAAAATTAAAATAATTGTGCGCTTAGTAGTAGTTTTACGTATAACTCTTGTTTTGCTATTGGTTTTCCTAGACATTTCACATATGAACAAAATGACTTCTAAATCAGGTTTCGCTACGAAAGTAGTCGGAAAGATTTGTATTCGTTCGACGATTACTAATGCAACATTGGATCATCCATTAAGAGCGATTGAAAAATTAGAAAAAAGTAACCTGGATTTAGCAATTATAATCGCTTGCATTTAATGTAAATAAAGTCTATATTAATTTTGAAAATTCTTACATTCAAACACTTACAATATAATGAAACACTTCGAGATGTTTTGTGCAAAACACCATGATTTTTTTGCTCGAAACGTTCTATAAAGGGGCCCATACATACATACAGCCTGTGCCAAAGCACATTTAAAAAAATTGACACGAATTGTTCATGAAAAAATGTTGCAGAAATAGTACTCTGTTTATCTTGGGGAAAACATTTGAAATGTAGCTTCAACATTTTAAGTTTTCATACGAAATAAATAGAGTGCCACTTGTTTCGTACGGAGTTTACAACAAACACATGGGATGTTTCTACAAACATAAGAAATTGTAGCATAGTTTCAGGCGCCAATCAATATTATGTATATGTCAAATTTTTCATACGAATTAATCAATGTTGATAAACATTTTTCACAAATTTGAACAGAGTACTATGCTTAAAGCCTGGTACGGAGTTTTAACGGAATTTCACGTTTAAAAATTTACATTTAATTCTACACGAAAAAATATTCGAATAGGTATTTGTGGAGAATTGTGCTTGCATACACACAAAAATTCATTTATTTTTCAATTTAAAACACACAAAAACACTAAAAATTATTCACAAATTTATGATAATTAGAAATGTCAAAAATTCCATGACCAAACAATTGTTTAAAACATTAAAATTTTTTAAACGCACTAATAATCCCAAATTAATATTTTACTTATTAAGTAAAATATTTAAACAAAACAAAATCACCAATTGTTTTAACATTAATTTTTGTTTCTATTGACAGAAAAAAGTCTCCATTTATATATATAGCTCCCTAAGATAGGCAATAAATTTCAAAAATTCCGTCTATTCTTCTTTTGATACTCCGTACTAGCAAATGGGAATTTCTTTATGAAATTTACCAACCTAAATTTCCGTAATTTTTTTTTTACATGCAGTTTGTATGAGAACCTGAAATTCCGTGTGAACTCCATACCAGGCTTTACACAGAAAAAATTACAAAACGATTTTTAATCCCAAAATTTTTTGAAGCACTAAAACAATTGTCAAATTTTGTACCTGTTTCAAAATTATGTTTTTTTTTGCTTTTAAAGAAATTTTAATTTTTAATTAATATTTATATTTATGATTTGATTGGGCTAAAGTTCATTTCGCTCTATGAGCCAAATTACATACGCTAATAATTAATTATCATATAAAACCAAACTAAATTGTAAATATTCTTACAAAAACCAGCAGAACGGAATAACTGTGTGTGGTGTCAGTTGATATAGATATATACTTTGTATACTCAGAATATTTTAAATAGTTTAACAAATGATATAGTTCCAAACTACTAGGAATACAAAATATACAAACGAATTGACACACTTTTGTTTGTTTAGTGCAGAAAATGCGTTTAAAGTTTTAAATTTTTATGAAATGTTAATGAAATTTTTACACAACATAAAATATGAATGAAATGGTGAAGTATTCTGCATTATTAACCCAAAAAAAAAAAAAATAAATGCATATTTTGAGTTAGGACAATATTGCAGTAAATGAGCAATATGTATAGTATATACATATATCTATGTGGATATTTATGTTTAACTTAATTCTCCAAGATCATAGGAAGCGTAACTTCATTGCGAAACCTCACTTGTAATATGAAATGGCTTTAAAAATAAATCCGCCTAAAGGGGATTGCTGTCTATTAGCAAATTGTACATGAGACCCCCAGTTTCTGATGAAAATCGTAAATCAAAATTAAATATCATAATATTGAAACTATTACATGTATGTGTATCAGAGTAACATATCAGAAAACAATAAACAATTACATCTCTATTAATATACAATGTATAAAAACATACATATGAAGGTAAATAACACATACATACATACATACATACATACGAGTATGTAACGGGTGTTTTTTTAGAGGTATAGAACTTCGAATTGAAATAAAACACAAGAAAATCGTTTTAATGTCCATCAATTTGGCTTTATTGGAAGGATAATTTTATGCCATTAATGCTTAAATATGATTTCGGGCATGTGGCCGCCGCGGCTGGCTCGAATAAAGCCAATTCTACAGGTCCAATTTTCAACCACTTTTTCGAGCATATGCGGCCGTATGTTGGCAATAACGCCAAGAATGTTGGCTTCCAAGTCCCCTAACGTTTCTGGTTTATTGGCGTAGACGAGCGACTTCACATATCCCCAAAGAAAATAATCCAATGGTGTCAAATCACACGATCTTGTGTGCTGTGTGGCATGTAGCGCCGTCTTGTTGGAACCACAACTCATCCACATTCATGCCATCCAATTCGGGAACAAAATAGTCGGTTATCATGGCTCTATACCGGTCTCCATTAACGGTAACTGACTCTCCAGCATTATTTCGGAAGAAGTATGGCCCAATGACTCCACCAGCCCATAGAGCACACCAAACAGTCAGTTTTTGTGGATGTAATGGCGTGTCAAGGGTCTCATGTGGATTCTCTTCACTCCAAATGCGGCAATTTTGCTTGTTGACGTAGCCATTCAACCAAAAAATGAGCCTCATCACTGAACAAAATTTTGCGATGAAAATCAGCATCGAGATCAATCTCATTTTCGGCCCATACACCAAAATCACGACGCATTGCATGGTCTCGCGGCTTTAATTCTTGCACAAGCTGGATCTTGTAAGGTCGCAAGCCAAGATCTTTGCGCAAAATCTTCCATAAAGTTGATGGACAAAGCTCCAATTGCTGTGCACGGTGGCGAATCGATTCATTCGGGTCCTCTTCAACACTTTGCTCTACAGCGGCAATTGTTTCTTCGGTGCGCACTGTTCGACGTCTCTGCGGATGCGTATTATCACATAGAGTAAACGTGGTGCGAAAACGATCCATGGTAAACCGAATTAATTGCTCTGATGGACGATTATGTCGACCATAAAATGGACGGAGCTTGCGGTAAACTTCGCGAACTGAACCATTATTTTCGAAATAAATTTGCACGATTTGCAAGCGTTGTTCTTTTGTCAACCTGTTCATGATGAAAACCAAACTAAATATTAATCACTTGACAGCTGACAAAATGGCCGCCAGTTAAAAAAGTGATGCCAACTTAAAGTTCTATACCTCAATAAAAAACACCCATTATATGTATGTGGTATGTGTTCTGTGCTCTACTGGTAATCACGTATTGTAAGTATAGAATATTATTAGCTTTGTTATAATTTATTTGACATATATTTGACAGTACCAGTTGTTAGAAGGAAAAAAAAAGAACTTTCCGTAAATGAAAACTTTATTAGACATGACATTATACGTAAATGGAATACTTTATTATTTCGTATAAATACATGCATATCGTTAACTTAATATAGAAAGGCCCTCACTCATTCTTCCTGTGTAGATGTTTAAGGCAGATTTTATGTGGATATATAGAAGAACTTATCATAAAAGTGTGTCTCTCCTCTCCATTCCATTAACTCGGATGTTGCTCAACTAAAATTGCCTTTTAGTTAATCTTAATTATTATTGATCTCCATAAGTTTCTATATTTATGATTTTAACAGGCTAAAGTTCGTATCGCTTTTTAAGCCAAATTACATGTGATAATTATTAATGAACAAATAACACCAAAGTTAGTTGTGAATATTCTGACAACACATAGTTGAACGGAACAGCCAGCCGTTTTCAAAGGCCACTAAACCTTCATCATCAGCGTTCTTTTGTGTTTGGTCCACTGTGTGTGGTGTCAGTTGATGTAGATTTCTGCTTTATATACTCAGCATTATTGCAAATGGAATATGTGAATTGTTTGATCATCGTATTTCAATTTGCTGAAAGCTTTTTTGTATTGTATTTATTTGTATTTATTGAGTCCAGTTTAAATATGAAAAAGGTTATTAAAATCTAAAAGGATATGCATTTCAGAAGACAGTAAAATTTGTGTTAAAGATAAACATTATCTTTGAAATTTCTTAGCTTTCTTCATTTGTTGTTGTTTATTTTCCCGGGAAAAAATTCCATGACCATAAAATTACCATAATCACTTACCATTCCAAATTTGTTGACTCCTTGTGTTTGAATTTTCAGCTCTAAAAATTAAACATAAATTTTATTAGGGTGTTGCTGGGGTAAAAAAATCGATTAGAGTAAAATTAAAAGAATGTACAAAAACAAACTAATATAAATAAAAAAAATTCTCCAAAAGATTTTCTTATATCACTTGACAACGCATTAACAAAGCGGAAGCATTAAACCAAAAGGCATCCGTGATTTTGGTCCCTTTAAATACAGATAAATATGCAAATAAAAGCAGAATGTCTTTATGATAATAAATAATATATAATTTTCTCACAAAAAAAAAAAAAAAAAAATAAAATAAAAGAAAAAACTCACAACGTTTTAATACTTTCGAAAAACCAATAAACCATTTAATAAATGTAATGGCTTAGTAAATAAACCAGAAAAGGACATAAATTAGGATAACAACCAACCGCATTAAATCACTACATTATGGCTTTCAATAATACAAGAACATGTCTTAACAGAAATGTATTTGTGTTGGTTAAATAAATATTATAAATGATTAAAATTGCAAATAACTTTTAGAGTGACTTAATTTTATTTAACAATGATATAACTCAAAATATATTGATGTGCTATTTTTTTTGGGATTTGTTTAATGTTTTTAGCAGCAAATAAATACTTACGTTCTATCACAGGAATTTCATTGCACATGGCTTCACATTTCTTTCTCTTCAGCGGTGACCGCAATATTCAAGTAAAAAGTGTAAATTAATTTTTTTTAAAACAAATTAAAATGTTCTCCATATCTAATTCTGTATTCAATAATTAAATTCAACATTTTTTAAACCAACTCCGCCATTTTAAAATGAGAATTTTTAATTTTTTTTTAGTTTTAAGCAATTAGTAAAAAAAATAAATTAGTACAGGTTTTTTACTATAGTACAATCTAGCAACGATGATTGATGGTTTAGCACCTCTCGAATTATATTGAGCAGAAGAGAAAGTTTTAAACTCCGTGTTGTGTGGAAATGCATGGAGAATAAGAAAAAATCTTTAAACAAATGTGAACAAGAATTCAATAGGTCAAACACTCAATTTATTTTCGGTTATTGAAATTTGCAAGAATGCAAGATTTAAATTTTAAATAAAACACAGATAATTAAAAAAAAATCGTGAAACTTTATTTTATCGTAAAGTAGACAGAATGAGGTTATGTGTGGAACAACATATCGGGCGGATGGCCGCCGCGGCTTTGCTGGCACACACGCGATCTTTTAATGAAATTTTCAATGACCGTTTTGCATAAATGCTGCGGTATTTCATTAATGCAGCGTCCAATTTCCTCTTTTAAGGCTTGAGTCGTCGTCGGCTTATTCGCGTAAGCCACCGACTTCAAAAAACCCCAAAGAAAACAGTCTAATGGTGTTAAATCGCACGATCTAGGCGGCCAATTTTGGTCTCCAAAACGCAAAATAACACGACCTGGAAATGACTGATGCAGCAATTGAATTGTTTCTCTGGCGGTATGACATGTGGCGCCATCTTGTTGAAACCACATGTCCTCCACATTCATTTCTTTTGCATAGTGAATTTGAAGGCACCAATTTGCTGAGCTCGGTGTCGAATGGAGGTGGATGGAGTTTGAGCGACATCATCACGTACAGCTGCGACATTTTCGATCGATCGCCCTGGTCGAAGGCGCATTGTTTGTTGTCTTTACATCACTAACAGACCCAGTTTCGGCAAATTTATCTATTAATCTCTTTACAGTTCACTCTTTTGGAGCATTATTGTGATCCTAAATTGATCGCAATTTGCGAACTGTAGCCGCAAAACTTTTACCATTTTGGTAAAACAATTTTACAATGAGAATGCGTTGTTCATTCGTGTAGCACTCCATTTTTACTAACCTCGTACCTTCTACTAGCAAACAATAGCAATTGTTCAAATGTCAAACAATGACACTTCGAATGGCGCCAAATTTAAATCTTGCGTTCTTGTTGGGACACCTTTTATAACTGCAATTATCCCAGTCAAAACATCCCTACCCACGACCAAAAAATACTAAATTGTCTCTCCTAAAAGTATGCACAAGTATTTAAAAACTTTTCCTATATAATATCCCTTTATTTTCTATTCGTTAAATTTGTTAAATTCATAACATTTGGCAGCAATTTAGGCCAATCATGATAAAATTTGAAATTGGAAAATTTGCATGGTTCGTGTGCAACGAAGTATTTTATTTGCAATCGTTATAAAATAATAAATCCTCTGTACAATAACACATCGAATTCAATACATTTAAAGTTTAGAGAAAATTAAATGAAACACATATGTACACATGGTATAATATTGTTTGGGAATATATATATATATATATATTTATAGTGGCATTTATAAATAAATGCTTTGTTTTTTCACAGTCAGAAAAATAAATTTATCAAGAAAAGTATTTGTGAAACAAAACATATAACACACAACTTAATAAATAACATCATATGTATATGTCAGCACAAACTGGAATAGGATAGTTTGAAAGGTTGTTGTTGTATTATTTATTCTTGTCGTTTTTATAACATATATAATATATTAAGTAAAGCCGAGGTAATATATAAAAATCATACTTATACTCCCAAAAAATGGAAGGAGAAAATAAGAAAAAAAGGGAGAAAAAAATATAACGAAAAAATTTCATAAATCAAAATTATTTCTCATTGCTATGACAGCCATAATAGGCGTTATTTGACACACGTTTCTGTTCATCATGTTTCACAGTACGAGTATATTTATTTTTTTTTATCTTGCTTAAGTTGTTGGCAGATTGGCGCTGCCATTTTTATTAATATTTTTATGATTTTAAAAGACAATAAAACAGTGTGGACTTAATATCAAGCTAAGCCGCATGTCTTTTAAATCTCCCCCCAAAGGAGGAAACATTGGCATCATAAACGGCATCATCATCAGGCCAGCATTGACAAAGATATACATATACATATATACATACATATGTATGTATGTATGTATATATATGCATATATATGTATATACATATAGTAACAGTGTGCTATTGTAAGGTTGGTGTAGTAACAAGCGCACCAGCTATCACTACCATTGTCATCACCAACATCATCATCACTTGTAGCAGCAAATGTCACTGTTAATTCATAGTTTATCTCCGTTTATAGTGTATGTGTGAGTTCATGTTGTTACCTGGTTGGCCATGTCTACCAGGAAACACTTCAATTCAATTGTATTGTGTGGCAAAATCGTTAACAAATTGGGGATGCTTATTAAAAGATTGAGTCAAATAACTTGTGGGGCTGCTGCACATTGTTCCCAGTTTAACATTTTCACTGCTAGATCTGGCATTTTCATTAGTTATAAAGCATTCAACTTTCAAAAATTCTGCTAAATGCTTTCTGGCAGAATTTGTTAAAAATAAAAAAATTTTAATTGTTACAAGAATTCTTCTGTAAAGCGGATTTTTCTCATAAATGTATATGTATTGTAGCGTAAAGTTTCCTGATGATCTGCACTAGCAACAGTCAAATGAGCATATTATCCAGCTAACCCCCCAAAAATCAATTTCAAAAAATTTTCAATAAGCAAAATAATAATTTGGGATTATTAGTGCGATGAAAAAATTTTAAACGTTATTGTAACATTTTCAAAAACACCAATTATAAACTATTTTATGTTTGTATTATTTGTTTGTATTGTTTATTTAAAAATACCTGTAAATACTAATCCTCACAAAAACATAAATGTGAAAAAAGGCCAAGTTCCTATCAAAAATTTTGGCCACTACAAGTAGTAAGATATAAACTTTGACCAAGTTCTTATTTGCCACAATTCCTCACACTGAAATATGCTGTAAATTATATAAATTTGTAAACGTAAGGGTGTCATATAATATCTGGATAATCTGTTAACTTGACAACATTTTTACCGACGTAAAGAAATGAACAAATATGCACTATTCTCTCCTTTTTTAGAAAGGTAAAAATATTGCCAAGTTAGCAGATTATCCAGACATTATATGACACCCTTACGTTTACAAATTTATATAATTTATAGCATATTGCAGTGTGAGGAATTGTGGCAAACAAGAACTTGGTCAAAGTTTATATCTCACTACTTTTAGTGGCCAAAATTTTTGATAGGAACTTGGCCTTTTTTCACATTTATGTTTTTGTGAGGATCTGATTACTTTTTGAAAAATTTTCAATGATAATACTTTTTAAACTTACAATTTCTAGTGTGTTTTATTTGTATTAATGATTACTGTGCCAGTTGAAAATGGCAGATTTATATATAATAAGGGGTAAGAGTGTGATGGATGTTAAATTGTTGACCTTAAAAATGCACTATTGTGTCATTACAACAGGTCGCAAGTGTGTATGCAATTTGGTAAGAGTCGTCTGAAAAGAAACAAATAAAATCCGGCGTAAATTTTAGTGGGCGTGGCTCCGCCTATTTTCTCAATATATTTATGTTTTAAAGTCTGCTATGCCCAATGTGCATGCAAAGTTTCAATAGCTTAGCTGGTGCTTTAATTTTTGGATTTTCCGATAGAGTGAATCAATTAGGACTATTTGTCTACAACATGTCAGCTCTCTGTAGTATAATATTACGTAAAATTTTTATGGACCTGGCCCTGCCGACTTATGTCTGCTAGTGCTTATGGTTCATGTAAAGTTTCGTACAAAAAAGAAGCTAATGTGAAATACATAAGTAATAGACTAAGAACTGCTAAGCCAAAGTACTTGAAATAAAAAGCTAAGATTTATGTGTGTAGTCACTGCCACTTTTTAAAACAGGAAATTTTTACTTTGAATAAGTGCAATGTGTATGAAAAGTTTCAATAAAATTTAAACTAGTTTTGAATTTCAAATGCTTGTTACCGCCCCCTAATTGTAACTTCTGTTTTTTTAGATTTTACTTAGTGACCCCTGATCTGGATTAACTTGTTTAACAAATTTCAGCTCTCTAGTGCGAATCGGAGTTTTAACGACGTGGGCCCGCATACCAGATAAACTTCTTGGTTTTAAGATTTTCCCATTGGCTTACTCATCTACACTCACTTGCGTATAAAATTTTACCTCTCTAGCGCGAATTATACCTTTTAATTTCATGAGCATTACCACTCCCACTATTTTAAACTTACAATTTTGTTGTGAGCAGCGCTTATAATTCATGCTAATTTTTTCTAAATTATGCTAGAATGAAGTAGATTAAACACAAGGCTAAAATTTTATGGAAGTGATTACGCCCCCTTATTTAGGTGATAGTTTAATGTATTGTATACGTGTAACGTATATGCAAGGTTTCACTAAAATGGCTTAAGTTAAAAGCTGTATATTGACATCCTTATTTATATAACTTATTAAGACTTTATAAAGGGGGTCTAAAATAAATTTTCAAAAATTTTTTTCCTAAAAACCTTTATAAAGCCTTAATAGGTTTTATAAATAAGGCTGTAAGTTTTTAGTTTCAAAGAATATTAGCGTGGCCCCGCCCATTATTGTAAAATTTTTTGGGTTTTCATATTTTTCTAGTTGGTTTCTCACCTAGACCTACTTGGGTATCAAATTTCAGCTCCTTTGCGTTACTTTTAATTTTTGATTTTTATGGGCGCAGCCCCGCCCCTCTGACTAAAATTCCATTTCCGGCCTTTCAAGTTTTTCTTGTTAATTTTTCACCTAGACCTACTTGTATATAAAATTTCAGCTCCTTAGCACAACTTTTAATTTTTAATTTATATGGGCGTAACCCTGCCCACTTTTCCAAATTAAAAATTTTTTTCGGCCAGTGCTTAATATTCGTGTCAAGTTTCGTTGCAAATGGATTATAATCCATACATAAATAGTATATCTAAATATGCTGAGCCGTAGTACACGAGTATTAGGTTGAAATTGTATGGGCGTGTCAACGCCCACTTTTTTAACATAAAATTTATAAAGTTGCATTATCGCAGCATATATGCCAAATGTCAATTAAATATCTTTCATTAAGCGCCGTTGATTTGCATTTTTCATTCAGACCTTTATGGGCGTAGCCCCGCCCTCCTGGCTATAATTTCCGGGTTTCAGATTTTTTTTAGTTGACTTTTCACCTAGACCTAGTTCTGTATCGAATTTCAGCTCGCTAGAACAAGTTTTAGTTTTTATGGGCGTAGCCCCGCCCCCCTGGTTAAAATTTTCGGGTTTTCAGATTTTTTTAGTTCATCGCTCACCTAGATCTACTTGTGTACCAAATTTCAGATCTCTAGCTTAAGTGGAAGTGATTCATAATATTGATGAGTGAGTCAGTGAGTCAGTGAGTATGTCTTAAAATATGCACTTTTTGCACCTTCATATCTCCGGAACCTTTCATTGTAAAACTTTCAAACTTCGCATATGAGGTAACATGAATTTATTATAATTATGGTTTAAATTTTATAATTTTACGATTGCGGAGAACAAAGTTATGAGAGGGGGGGGGGGGGGTAAAAACAGCTCGAATGGCTTCCTGTAAATATACACACTGCATGCATTGGCCAGAACTTGGCCTGGCGCACTACCGTGCGCCTAGATAAATATGTATAAAAATTAAATTCAAAGCTCTTTCAAAATTTTTTCTACATTAAAATCTGGCATTATACTTTTCTTATGTAGAACATTTTAGAAGAATTATTTGACCGATTTAGTATTCTCTAATTATCATTTTCTGGCAACACTGCTGCTGCAGCTGATTATGTTGTTATTTTTAGAAACTCGATAACACCCCTAAAAATATAATTTTAAGCGACTTTGTGGACAAAAATATAAGCAATGAGCTTTTGAAAGTTTCAGGTGAAAGAAAAGTACATTTAAACAATTTTGAGCCGATTAGGTAATGTAAGTTACTGAAATAAAAAAGAACGCGCGATGTCATGGGACACCGGGTAGGAACGTAATTTTTTACGTTTCACTTAACTTAGAAATTGCCCCTTACTCCTTATTGGGGGGTTTTTTTAATGTAATCAAAATCACATCGATGGTTTAAATGAGAAATACATTCCCCTAACTTACCCTCGTAGTTCTATTTTTGAAAAAAATTTACATCCTATGCCTTCTTTTAGACTTAGATCTATCTATGTTTTGAATTTCATCAAAGTCGGTTAGAGTTTCTGAGAGGCAGAAATATCCCCCTATCTGCTCCCCTAGTGCTTCCAGTTTTTAAAAACTTATAATTTATGTGCCATTATAAACTTAGATCTATCTATGTTTTAAATTTAATCAAAATCGGTTCCTTGGTTTAGCCGTTAAAGCGCAACAAACAAACACTAAATTTACTTTCGCATTTATAATATCAGTTTGCAGAGATACCTAGCAGTATGTATGAAATGTATCACCCACCTATCCAAGTCACGAACCGTTCAGCAAATACAAGAACCATGTCAGCGATTCCAAAAAAACCACGACAAAAATACTCAAAATCCCAGAAGCTCTATGGCAATTCGCCAGAAAATTACGGCAACACTAAAAATCTACAACAAATCCGCAGTGGCAGCCCCATTGTGCTATGTAGTTGTTACCAGTATTTGTAACCAGTATTCGCCAGAGTTTTTTTCATTTTCAAAAAATTTTTGTTTTGCATGCATGACGCGCCATAAGTAACTTACGTTGTAATAAACTTTTCATCAAAATTAGGAACTTTTTGATTTAACGAATATTATTTGACTTTATTAAATTTATCGATTAGTTGCTCAAGTTCAGATTGTATGAATATGTTTACAAAAGTTTTTCAGTTTTACTATAGCTACAGTTTTGCCAAGTATTGTAAGCAAGAAATGAGGAGTTCCTGGAAGTTATTCTGGAAAAAGGAAAAAATTCTTATCCTTAACTTTTACAAAAAAGGAGGCACAAAACAAAAAAAATTTTTTTTAATAAAATGTTAAATATATTTATTTGGTGGACCCTTAGATACACTATTGCCATTATTGCAAAAGCCTGATGACACCAATTTTTTAAAGGCCTATACAAAAAATTGGTCACCGAAATACCCAAACTGAGTAAAGATTTTTAATATCCTTTGATAGTAGAATCGAATCTATACTGTCAATTACGTGTATTTTTGTTGACTTGTTGACTGTTGCACAGTGTGATGATTGAAAATAAATTTCGAAAACTCGCACACTCAAAACACTTGCGTTATTATGGATGTTTTGTTTAAAACCTCTTGTTTTACTCATAATGGAAATAAACTATAAATTGCTAATTATCTTAAAAACACTTTCGATGCAAGTATCACGTATCTGGTCAACTGGGTATAAACGTACACATTTCATATATGTATATGCACGCACGTACATACATAAATATGCTGATGCATCAGCATTTGAACAAAGTGTTAGAGTAAATATCTTTATAAGTGTATAAATGTGAAAGAATTTTAATATTTAATTTTTAGAAATAGTCCATTTGCTTGCCACAGAGAACAATTGAAAAATTAACAATGAAATAAAATATACTCGTGTGTGTGCCCATAATTATAAAAGTGGTCTAAGTTATATATTTTTTGCTTCGAGGTAATTAGGAAAAAGTGCTTAAGTCATTATTCTACTGTTTTGCGTTCAAGTTGATTTTCAGAAATTTATTTCTTTTACAGTTAAATTGGGAAATTCTCTGTTAACGTTTATATTTTTTAAGCAAACATCTTTATATCTACATACTATACGTAACATATTTAAGTTTAAATATACCAAAGTATAAACTAAATTAAGCTTGTAGCAGACCACCTTTACATACTTATTTTATTATTCCTTTTGTTTATATTTGTTACTTTGTGTGTCTTATTTTATTCATTTATATTGCTTGTTTCGTTTATTTAGTAATCAATTGCATGATTACTTTATTATGTTTTGTACGTCACTAGCATGTGTGACTGTTTAACTACAACACTGCAATCAGCGATGCCAACTATTTATAACTCAAACGCGCTACTACCCTTCTCAAAACGCGCTAGAACGCGCTAGCTTACAGCATTGTCAAATATTTATAGCAAAAACGGGCTATTTTCTACGCGCTAAATTAAATTTGAATAAAAGTCGATGTACGTATTAGTTTTTCAGACATTATTGCAATATTGCTTCCTCGACATTATGTTTTAATAAACTAAAATCATTTAATACAGGAGGCAAATTACGGCATTCGATACGGTTCGAAATTTTAAAATGTTTCCATATAAACTCTATTGAAATATTTCTTATTTTCGTTTGGTAACGAGTGCAATAATTTGCCGCCAGAATCAAAATCGCCTTCCAAACAATCGAAATCCTTAGTTTTTACTTTTAATTTATTTGTAAAACTTTGTAACATCATATAAATTATCCAATAGTTTTGCGATTTAAACACTTTTTGTAATTCAGCTATAGTAGATGCTTTATAAGTTATGTAAATTTTTTGGGTCATTGTATGTAGTAAATACTTTTAGTTGTGGAATTTCAAAATATTTGCCATTACATTATTAAAATGCGTTTTTAATTGTAACCACAGTCAAGCGAATCTTGTTTGCGACAGCTGAATCATTAACTAATTTAAAAAATTTTATCAGAGTTTTGGATATTAGAAAATTGTTAAATTTATACAAAAAAAGTTAAAAAAATATTGAACTGAAATGATATTATTGACTTTATTCAAAACGCGCTAATTTAGCGTTTTTTTTAAATAAACGCGCTAAGACGGAAAAAAGCGCGTTTGGCATAGTTAAAACGCGCTAAATCTAGTGCGAAACGTGCTAAATTGGCATCGCTGACTGCAATATGGGAAGTGTTTGTTTAAAGCTCTTTCGTTGTATGTTTAAAGCTCTCTTGATAATTTTTGAGATCATTGGTTGAGTAAAAGCTCTTTCTTGCGTGTATAAAAGCAGAGCAACAAACGAAGACATTTCATTCCGTATTTGCAGATTAAAACTGTGTAATTGTAAATTGAAAAGTGGAACATTTATTTATATATTTTATATGAAAAAACTATTTAAAATCTAAAATGAAAACTATTAAAAGAATTAAATATTTTAAAACTAAGAAAATTAATAAATTCTATTAAAATAAACTATTATAAGCTATTATTCTAAATGAGATTAGAAGTCTGAAAAGTATAGGTCGCAAGTAATAGTGCGTGCTATAACTTCCTGAAAAATCACACAAATTTTTTGAGATTTTGACCAGGAGAAATTTTAAATATATAGATTAGCTCAAAGTCAGCTTATCTCGACTTAGGTACTTTTTTCTTTTAGCCACAGATTTAATGGAAACAGAAATTGTTGCAATTAAGTTTACAATTATTTATCGTTCTATTTTTGAGACTACTCGTGTTATTATGCCTGTTAAGTACAATATATTTTATTAAATTTCTTAAAAAGCACGAAATATTAACTTGATGGCACTTGAGATCACTGTATTCCTGCGAAAGTTAGTGTGCTTACATACATTTTCAGTACTGTACCTCTTGACAATAATGGGTGCTTTTTAACTGCATGAGAACTATGGGTTGACAGCTGAGAATGTCAAAATGTTTTGGCAAGTGATCATAGAACAACGCTTCTAAATTGTGGAAATTTACTTCAAAATAAAATAAGTATGCTCGCGAAGTTCATAAAGTACACGCGTGACCTTTGTATACGCGCCCATGCGTATGAAGAAGCAAGCATCACAAATTTTTCCGTCACGAAGTATTTTCTTCTTTACTCCTATACTGAAGCAAATCTTTTGCCAAGAGTGTTGTTTAGTGTTTGTTTTAGAATATATATAATGCATTAAAGCATTAGGGTGCGAACCGACTGACGCTTATTGCGAGAACCAATGCGAGAAAACTGGTACTATACAAATTAGTACAAATAAGCGCGAACAGGTCATATTAGGCGCCGAACTAGTCAGAGCGCAAAGCTGATTGAACGCGAGAAAACAGTTCCAAAGCGTATTTCAGCGCCGAAATCATTGTTTGTGTTATGTTTTTATGATTTCAACTTGTTTGGAAAACATAAAAAAAATCAAAAACAAAAATTTAAGAAAAAGTAAATAAAACATGCAATCAAAAAATTAAAAAAATAATAAAAATGTAATTTGTTTTTTCTCAACAAAATAAAACTCAAATCATAATTACTATTTTCTAAGAAACGTTATAAACACCATCTTTTCACTTCAATTTCACAAACACGAATGAACAACAAACCCAAATAAATACAAACATACATAAAACACAAATAATAGATAAAATATCAGCGCTGATTCTCGCATCCACTATGCAAACTCAAACTTTTTTCTCGCATGAACAAGTTCTCGCAATAATCGTCAGTCGGCTCGGTTCGGCAACAAGCGGCCACTCTGTTCGAACCCTCAGAAAAATCCCTCATGTTCTTGTAAGCGGTCTTGTGCAGGGCTCTAATATATATGTATATCATGTACCATATCATATTAATTATAAGCATTAACTTTGAAACCGATGTACTGATTGCCTGTTTGCGGCGTTTTTAATACTTGTCAACGACGTTTTGAAAGAGTGTGCATTGTCGTTATCATTGTACTGCGGCGTTATGAAACACAACACTTCAAACACAAATCAATTGACGTTTTGGAACTCAGCCTTTTATATGCTAAATATGTTGGTTAGCCTAAATCATGTCGCATAACAAAAAAAAAAAATATATTAATTATATAACATTTCAATAATGAAATTAAAAAAAGCAATGTGAGTCCGATCACAGAGGAGATGTGTAAACATCTAGTAATGAAACTTTTTTTTAAGTTGGAAGTACTTATGCTTTTAGTATCTTTTTTTAAATTAATTAATTAAAAGTATCAAAACTTTCAATATTGTAAATACATATGAATTTGTTGGTTTTTGTTTGTTTTATTAAACTTATTTGGTTAGTAAATGGGCACACTGCAGTATATGTATATTAGAGTGAACATTTTTTTTTTTTTTTGAATAACATGTTATTCGCCCCCTAATTTTTTTTATTTTGGGCACAAATAACATATTTCCAAAACTGTAGACTGTTTGGTCAACGTTAAGGCGTGGCACATGCGCCCTCAAGTTGACAAGAAGGGATTTTGCACAATTTAATAAGAAAAAAGTTATAACTTCATTATTATTTATCAAAATTTATGTTAAGTATCGATATTATATTTAATTTTGACTATTATTTTAATGCGTGCCCCTAAAAAGGCGTGGCACCTTATATAATTTAAGTAATATATACGAAAATATGTAGTTTTTGCTTCAGAATATGATGGAATCTTACATATGTATGTAAAATTTATTTCCTAAAAGTCATTAAATAAATGCCGGCAGATTGGGGCGTGGCAAGTTAAAATTTTAAACTGCTACTAACAAATGCAGCTCCGTGCTAATTAGTTGCGATCAAGCAAACTTATATTTTCATAGAAGTAGCAATACTGGAATAACGGTATCTAGTACACATGTGCTTTTGTTAAGCTAAAAAAGAGCGTTGATAATGTGTTGTTATACATGCAAATGTGAAAATATTAATTTGATTTGATTGAAAGATAAGGTTTATAAAATTGGTAAGTTTAAACAACAAAGTGCTCGATATTTTCAAAATATAATAACATATTTAATATTATTAATGTAACTCAAACAGCAATGGAAACAAGAGCAAATGAAAAGTTATTTCTGCTTGGGCACGACGAAAGTCAAATCATTGGGTGCAAGTTACCATCAAAAGGGCAAATATTAAAAGTTCTTTTTTACAATATGCGGAAAATTAAGCTCAATCTTCGTCCGAGTGCATATCTTGTAATTAAAGAAGCAGAAGTACTCTGGGATAAAGCACGTATTCCCACAAGCCAGAATATTCGTAGCGTTCAGAAAGTGGAAGCTCTATATCATCAGTGGAAGACACTTCAGAAAACTTGTAAGCGCCGTACAGCTCTACAGGAGAAACGTGAGCACGATTTTGTGGAAGAATTATACGATTTGTTTGATATCGCTCATGGTGATGCGTTAAGTATTATTCAAATCGAAGAAGATAGCCTATTTCTACTTAATCAACGGAAAAAAGGCAGACCAGGTGGTATGATTGGAAGCGATCGAGCACTTTTTGAAAGAGAGAAAAGAAGAAATATGCGTGAAGAAAGAGAACTGATAAGGCAAGAAAAGTATCACCAGGAGCAATCTCAAAATTTGGTTGCAAGTCAGGACTACTCAAATGATGAAGGACAATTGACTGAAATAGACAGTGATGAGCTTCAAGACAATTTTCAACAAACATCTACTGGAAATGTGGGAAAGAAACGTAAAATGAAAAACTTTATAACACCCAAGCTTGTTGCGACTCTGGACAAGTGTAAAGTTAGCGACAGAGATGCTGTTCGAATTCTCATAGCCACTGCTGAAGCATTAGGCCATGATTTAAGTCAGTTAGCAATAAGTAAAACTACAATTCGAAATTGCCGTAAACAAATTCGATCTGAAACAGCTATAAATTTAAAGGAAAAATTTCAAAACATTTTACCGCAAACCATTACAGTACATTGGGATGGAAAGCTGTTACCATCATTAACTGGAAAGGAAAAAGTAGACAGATTGCCAGTTGTTATTACATCTACAGAGACAGAGCATCTACTTGGAGTTCCTGCATTACAGGCTGGTACAGGAAGGCAACAGGCTGAAGCAATAATCCAATTATTAAAAGAGTGGAATTTGACAGACAAAGTTCAGGCCCTGTGTTTTGATACAACAGCAACAAACACGGGAAGACTTCAAGGTGCTTGCGTGATATTGGAACAGGAATTAGGAAAAGATCTTTTGTACTTGCCCTGTCGTCACCACATCTACGAAATTGTATTAAAGAGCGTATTTGAAAAAAGAAATTTGTCTTCAAGTGGACCAACTTTGTCAATTTTCCAAAAGTTTAAAGGGTCCTGGGCGATGATAAACCAAGAAAATTTTAAATTTGGAGTTGATGACGAGAAGGTAAGTCAGCATATTAGCGTTTTCGAATTAGAAGATCTAGCCACGTTTTCCGCCAATATTTAAAAATAAAACAGCCTAGGGCTGATTATAAGGAGCTTCTGGAATTAAGCCTAATATTTCTTGGGGAGCACGACAGGAATTATAAATTCAAGTCACCAGGAGCATATCATCACGCTCGTTGGATGGCCAAGGCGATTTATTCATTAAAAATGTTTTTATTCAGAGAAGAGTTTGTCATGTCGTCAGATGAAATAGACGCCATACGCGATGCTTGTTTATTTATTGTGAAAATTTATGTAAAAGTCTGGATAGAAGCGCCAATAGCTGCCAAAGCGCCTAATCAAGACCTTCTTTTTATTAAATCTCTTTTCGCCTACAAAAATGTCAACGAAAACGTAAGCAATGCAACTTTGGGAAAATTCCGTAACCATTTATGGTATTTAGCAGCAGAAACAGTAGGTTTTTCGTTTTTTGATGAAACCATTACTTCTGAAACAAAAACTCGTATGATAAAGAGACTTCGTGTAGAGTCAGAAAATGAGAGCAAGCGGCTGATTACTGATATACAGGACTTACAATCAAAATCAATTGAGGACTTCGTAACCAAAAATACACTTCACTTCTTTGAACGTTTTTCGATTGCAACCGATTTTTTCCAAAAAGAACCCTCCCAATGGCAGAACGAGCCAAGCTATATACAGGTCGTAAATATCGTCAGTAAAATGAGGGTAGTTAACGATACTGCCGAACGAAATGTTAAATTAATGGAAGAATATAATAATTCATTATCAATAAATGAAGAAGAAAAACAATTTATCTTACAAATTGTAACTGATTATCGAAAAAACTATAAAGGTATTAATAAATCAGATCTCATGGAACACTAATCTATTTGTGTTTTATTTTAACTTGCCGGCATTTATTTAATGACTTTTAGGAAATAAATTTTACATACATACGTAAGATTCCATCATATTTTGAAGCAAAAACTACATATTTTCGTATATATTACTTAAATTATATAAGGTGCCACGCCTTTTTAGGGGCACGCATTAAAATAATAGTCAAAATTAAATATAATATCGATACTTAACATAAATTTTGATAAATAATAATGAAGTTATAACTTTTTTCTTATTAAATTGTGCAAAATCCCTTCTTGTCAACTTGAGGGCGCATGTGCCACGCCTTAACGTTGACCAAACAGTCTAAAGTTTTGGAAATATATTATTTGTGCCCAAAATAAAAAAATTAGGGGGCGAACCACCTCCTACAAAAAACAAAAATAATTCCATATAAATATTGTCCACTCTAATGTATATCTACTGCATTCAAAATTGCAGTAAGCAGTAAATTTACTGATTACTAAAAAAATTCAGTAAATTTTTACTACTAATGAAATTTAATTTGCATTACCAGTAATATCGTAGGGCCGTAATCATAATGCAATTGTAGCAAGTGGCAAAGATTTTTCATTCAAGGATTTTTTCATTTTGGCGATTTTTCCGGTTTTTCGGGATTTATTTTAGTCCTAGAGATTTTTTTTAATTTGGTTCTTTTTTTCGTTTTGGCGATTTTTTTTTGTTTTCGGCGATTTTTTATATTTGGCGATTTTATATTTTTTTGATTTTTAGTTTTACCGTTTTTGAAAATTTCAAGAGTTTTGCTCTTACGGTTTCCAACATACAGCAAGTCAAAATTATAAAGTCAAAATTGCATTAACTAATGGAACACCCATTGATTTAAATTTTTTAAATTTAGTGTTAATTGTTGTAGTCTGTATAAAAATACACTAACTTTTAAAATTTCAAGTGTATATATGTACATACAATTGTATGTATATTACATGGGATTTTAACATTTTTCGTTGCTCGTTTTGGAACACCCTTTAGTTTTTAACTCTCATGTATTTGTTGTTGTAGTGGCCAAATGTTTACACATTGTGTCCAAATTTAAAGTCCGTAGCTCTTACGGTTCATTTTCACCTTTGGTGTACGGAAACATACAGAAAAATAACCGGCGGCGGCGCACCGTCGGCTTTGAGCCGGTCGACTTGTTTCTCTGCTTGGTATTGCTTCTTTCAAACACTAATACACTCATACATAGCTCACACCGATTTGACAATGCTGTGTGCATCTCAGCAATGAAATCTCAGCAAAGAAATCTCAGCAAAGAAATCAAAGTCAAAAGATTTTTACCCATTAGCGTATAGATGTTTACACATCAAAAATACAAAAAGTGCTAAGAAATAAAATCTAAGGCAGGCAAGTGTAATACAAAAATTCTTTTGGTTAGAAACGTACTTGCCTGCATATCACTTGTTGCTGAGAAACCAGCCATAAAAAAATACTTTTTTTCAATTTGTTTCATTTAGGGTGCAAGAAAACAAAAATTAATTTGAATCACTTTTGAGAAATAAATTTTTTTTTAAAGAACATCGTATCTGGCTTCTTCTAATTTGATATTATTTGTTGGTAAATATTTATTTAAAAATTCATTGAATTACAAATAGTTTTTGTTCAACTAAAGTGTGCATAAGAATGTTTTTGTGTTTATTTTTCGATAAAGAAAACGAAACAAAAATAAGGTAAATAGAATATGTGTTGCAAGCACAATATTTATCCAAAGACTTGCATGTATACATACAAATCTTAAACAAACACAAACAGATATGCATGCAAGATAGATACAAATAAATATACTAGGCTGCAAAAAAAAAAAAAAAAAAAAAAAAATGTACTGGTAGTTTTAAAAGCTCTGGCTAACGTAACTTCATCAATGCTTTGCATTATTACATATTTGCTGAAAGGGAAAAAGTTATTTTATTACAATGTGCAACAAAGACTTTCAAACACAAACTGCCTTATTCAAAAAAAAAAAAAAAAAAAATAAAAAAAAATAATTTGTTTTATGGATAAATATTTTGTAATCTTTTTATAAATAAAAAAGAACGCACGATGTCATGGGACACCGGGTAGGAATATATTTTCTTACGTTTTACTTAACTTAGAAATTGCCTCTTACGCGTTAGTGGTCTTATTTTTTTTTTTAAATAAAATCAAAATCACATAGATAGTTTCAAAGAGAAAGACATTTTCCATAACCTGCCCTCGTGCACAGCCTGTGTCTTCTTTTAGACTTAGGTCTATTTATGTTTTTAATTTCATCAAAGTCGGCTAGAATTTCTGACAGGCAGAAATCTCTCCCTAGCTCCTCCCCCTAATGTTCCCAGTCTTGAAAACATATAGCCTATGTGTCATTCTAGACTTAGGTCTATCTATATTTTAAATTTCATCAAAATCGGTTCCTTGGCTTAGCCGTTAAAGAGCAACAAACAAACAAACAATAAACTTACTTTCGCATTTATAATATTAGTTAGCAGAGACATATGTTTTCAGCTATCACTGCCATGAACCGACACAACTCATATTAGAGATTCAAAAAGTAGGCTAAAAATACCCGAAATTCCAGGAGTTCCCCGGCACTTCCCCGAAAAATTACGGCAACACTGAAAATCTACAACAAATCCGCAGTGGCAGGCCCATTATGCTATGTAGTTGTTACCAGTATTTGTAAGCAGTATTCGCCAGTATTTTTTTATTTAAAAAAAATTTTTGTTTTCCCAGCATGGCGCGCCATAAGGGACTTATGTTCCTAAAAATTTTGATATGTGTTCAGATTGTATTTCTACATACATTCAAAACAAAAATCAATCCATCCGTACTTAAACCAATCCAAACCGGTGTCATAAGTACGGTAAGTACAGATTTACTTAAATCAAGTGCTAAATACTCAATTTTATCTATATCTAGTCCTGAATCCGTACTTGAAATAAACCCAAAAAAAGATTGATTGCAGGAAACCTGAGATTGAATTTAATTCAAAGTGTGCTTGATTCAAGAATTTTCTAGTGTATTTAATCGCGAATACGTACTTAAAATAATCCTAAAACGAGATTGATTAAGGAAAATCTGAATTAATCTAAAATTGGGGTTGATTTAATGCCGAATCCGTACTTAAAATGATCCAAAAACGAGATTCATTTATGAAAATATTAGACTGAATTAATCTTTAAGAAATCCTAACTTGATTTATTGAATAAAGATATTAATATTTTAATTGTTTTAATTAGTTTATTCCACTTGAAAAGCTTTCCAGCAAACTCCATACGAAGACCAAAAGCGAGTATTGTTTTATTTACTTCGCACTGTTACATGTATCGTTAACAGTGTCGGCAGAAAATTATGATGGAAAAAATGCTAAATGAAGGAAGGAAAAAAATTATAGATTTTAAATTTATATAGGTTCTTTTAGCAGTTTGTTGAATGCTATTTTACTAAATAATAATAGGAACTTGCCCTGCACAATACTGCCTCTTTGGCATCAATGAATAATGATCTCTTTTGCTCTCCACTAAAGTTGACGTTTCTAAGCTAATTACATTTATAACCGTCATCGCTCCAAAAGTGCAACCCCATCAGTGCCTAAGGGAAACTATGTCATCAAAAAGCTACGGCTTATTGGTCACCTAGAGCGATAACATATTTCTGAGTCCGGTCTTACAGCGAGTTGAGCAAAAGAAAATAATTGTCAATGAGAAATTATGAGGCATGCTTATGCAGAAAGTTTTCATACCCATTATTATTTTTTACTTAATATGTATGTATGTATATTTATAAAATATAAAAAAACTTCAGATCAAAATATACTTCTATATATAAATCTTTTACGGACATTTTCGTAATGTTAGCAAAGTGTGTATTTTGTTTTTTTTTATATTATTTGCAAGGACTGGAGCAGAAGCAATTATTATACTGCGTTCAAAGACGACAATTTCAGTTGAGCAAATTTTGGGCTTATGGAAGATGAAAGAATAGATAATGAAGGTAAGAATTAACATATTTTTCTCTTCCGCCTATGAACTAAAAAGTTGCTCAAATAAAATTGCCGTGTGTGCAAGGGGACTTTTAAAAACAACCCCGCGAAAAAAATTATATATGGTCCATATATTTTTAATATATGAATGTATATAACTATATATCGATGGCTTAATATAAAAAAGGTCTAACTCGAATTTTCGATATTTTAGAGGAGAATAAAAAAACTGCAGAAAAAATAAAGCATTTACATGCAGAAATATTCTTTAAAGCTGCCATAAGTTCTTGATTTTGAACTGTAATGTACAAGGATCTTCAAGGAGGATGCAATTATACGTTATCGCCCAGAAAACATTAAAAACACGATTTCGAAAAAAATTGAGTTAGGCCCTTTATATAAAGCCATCGATATGAATATGTATGAATTCATGTATGGAAATGTATGGGATTATACATTGCAAAACTCTTATATATGAACTAATATATGGACTAATATATGAAATGTATATGGAAATTTCATTATGAAGCTCTTCATATGTGGATCCATATATAGAAATAAGATTTAATATATGGAGCCATATAACAATGTATGCATACATGATATCTCACATAAGATCGTTTTTGCAATAAAAAAAGCTTGGAATTTATCACTGGTGAATTGGAAATCCATTAGAAAATACATACGGTATGCAAAGTTTATTTAACATTAACATTTAAATAACAAAAATTAAAAATTTTAAAAACCCCCGACTTTTTTCAGAAAAGATGTTATATCTTCTAAACGGCTGGACCGATTTTTTTCGAACATAGCTAAGAACCCTCTCAATCAAGTCATCTTTCAAACAGAAAAAACTAAATGAAAATCGGTCCAGCCGCTTGGCCTGTACGTAGACACAGACAGACACACAGATACACAGATACACAGACACACAGACACACACTACAAACTTATAACACCCCTTTTTTTAGTCGGGGGTTAAAAAGAAAAACTTTTGTTACAAAAAAAAAAAAAAAAACCTTTCTTGTATGATTTTATATATTGTGGATCAATTAATCAAAAGGATAAACCATAAAATCATTAATTTTATCGAAAATATATATAATAGAATTCTCTAGATAAGAAACAAAGTTCATATTACTGCAAAAAATTATATTGAAAACTATTGTTAGACGGATTATTTTTTCTTTTATAATTAATTGCATTAGTTTTTAATCTGGTTTCTTAAATTAAATTTTATGTACGAATATGAGTTTTGTTTGTTTTTGAAATAATTGATTCACCTTTTGACTTAAAATGATGAATGAAATGACTTTTAGTTCGTTTTTCATTATTTTTCCAAACAAATGTTTCATTAAATACAACCTCAATGTTCAAAATCTAAAATTAAATTAACTTTTGTTACAAAAAAAACCCATTCTTTTATGATTTTATACATTGTGGCCCCATTTAATATATGAAATAATCAAAAGGATAATCCCATCATTAATTTTATAGAAAATAACAGAATTCTCTACCCAGCTAAAAAAATTATATATGGTCCATATATTTTTAATATATGAATGTATATAACTATATATGAATATGTATGAATTCATGTATGGAAATGCAATACAAATGAATTGCACTGCTGTGCAGTAAATTAAATTACTAAAATTACTTTTTTTGACTTTGAACAGGTAGGTTGTATTTAATGAAATATTAGTTTTCAATACAATTTATTGCAGTAATATGAACTTTGTTTCTTATCTAAAGAATTCTGTTATTTTCTATAAAATTAATGACTGGATTATCCTTTTGATTATTTCATATATTAAATGGGGCCACAATGTATAAAATAATACAATTGTTTTTTTTTTTGTAACAAGTTTTTCTTTTTTAAAACAATATTATGTGAGATAGCATATATGCATACATTTTTATATGGCTCCATATATTACATCTTTTTTCTATATATGGATCCACATACGAAGAGCTTCATGAATAAATTTCCATATGTGAGCTCATATATTAAAATATATTTCATATATTAGTCCATATATCAATTCACATATAATACTTTTCGCATGTGTAATCCCATACATTTCCATACATGACTTCATACATACTCATATATAGTTATATACATTCATATATTAAAAATATATGGACCATATATAATTTATTTAGCTGGGTAGTTTTATTTTTTTCACCTTTATATTATTAAAAACACACTTTTTCATACGATTAGTAAAAATCAACCGCGCCTTGTCACTTTTAAATAAAACATTTTCCGTTAAGGGCCATTATTACAACTTAAAGATAGTAAAAATTAGGATTTCATCGGACATATAAAACGTTATCATAAAAAAAAATTTAAGAAACGTTGGACTAAGTCTACACAGAAAAAAAATAGGCACAATTTAGATTCGATAACTATGTGTCGTTGGCTACGGAGATGAACTTTGACAAATTAATTCAATAATAATATTTATCAATATAGCGAGTTTTCGCATTACAGCTCAAAAAAACCATTTGATAAATACATTATCAAATATATTAATACATTAAAAAAAATTAAATACGAATTTGATAACAACATATACAACAAACACAATAAAATTTATAAAATTCTTCAAAATAATGATTTGAAAATTCTTTGCTTTTTGAAAAATATTCTATTGGTTTCAATAATTTATTTTTTAAAATAATTATGTATCTAATAACTTATTTGTAATTAACATATCAATATTGGATATATTTTTTTCACAGGAAATTTAAAACAAAAAGTTATTGAATACCTGCATTTTTGTTATTAAAACAGAGAAGTATTTTTTAGTGTCTGTACATATATCACAAATGAGACTATGTTGAAAAATAAAATAACTTTTTATATAAAAAACCTATGTTTCTTCAAATCATCACTGAGTTAATGACCCACCCTCGTATATGGAAAAAATAGCAACTCTCTTCTAAACTACTTACATGTGCAGTTAACAACATTGGTCTTCTGTATAATATTGTCAGTGCAAGTTTTGTAAGTTAACAAATGTAATTTTCCATAGAACAGAGTTTGATGCAACTAGAAAAAGAAATATTGAACTTTTTTTTCACACATTTTTTGTCCCTTAGTTCCAAAAAGAATTCTTGCATATTTCTTTTATGCCGTTCAACAATGTTTTTGTGCAAGAAATAAAATCCTCTTTTCCAGCAGACAACACTACTTCATTTTCAGCAGGCAGTAATTAAATGGAAATTTGTTTAAGAACATAAATCTAAAGTCAGAATATAATTTATTGGTTATTGGACTTAATATATTAAAAAGAAAAATCTGATATATGAATTGAGTTTGTACTAAGGAAGATTAACTTTTAAATCTAAAAACTTTTTTGCAGCACATATTTTGTTTTTGTTTGTTTTTTTTTTGTTCTCATCTCGTTATCAGTGTCAATATCATTTATTAACATAATCACCGGAGTGATTATAAATGTCTCTCGACGCCGTTAAAATATATTTTCATTATTTTTAAATTAATTTTATTTATGTTTGTACATTAGGAAGAAATATGTATGTATGTACATATGTATGTTTGTATGTAAATACATATGTATGTATGTAAGTGTGATTTAAAACATTTTCCTCCAAGTCTCAGATTTAAACTTTTTGCTTTCATTTTTTTCTTTTCGCTTCTCTTTAAAGCGTCTAAAGGAAGACCACAAAATTTGGCTTAGCAAAGTACATACTATACAACATCCTACCATTTTTGCTACAAGTACAGTACAAACATCAGTGACATCAGTGTAGCAGGCGACTTAGAAGTACACACACATTCATAAAAGTCTTTCTTTTTGTGTGTGTGTGTATGTGTGTGCGTGCCCTTAAGCCAGTGTGCCAGCAGTAAAACATGAACTTTTGAAAATGTATGAGTATTTGCACATGCATGTGTGTGTTTGGGTTTTTAGCCTAAATAAATGCTGTCAATGTAGACACTGGAAAAACTAAGTTAGTAGAAGCTAATGAAGTGTTAATTGAAGAAGTGTCACACTGCTGCCAGGTATGCAAATTTTGAAAAATTGAGAGATAGCAAAACGAAGAAAAAAAAACGGAAATTAAATAGCATAGTACTTTTTGCTATTTAAAATTTTGCAAAAAATTTTAAATAATATTAGAGTGCCTATACTTGCATTGAATTGAAATGAGGACTGTGAACATGTCGTATTTTTGGGAATATTCACTAAAAACAGACTATTCTAAATTTAAGTTAACAAATTTTCTAAGGGCCTGTTCCTCGATGTTGTCAACGTTTGTGCTTTCTGATTTGGAAGCACAAACAATTGAGGGAAGCAATGTATTGCTTACTTGATAGCACAAGCTTCAAAAAATGCTTCTAACGTAAGTCAGGCTATCTAACAAAGTAGAAAATAAAAGTTAAAAAAAAAATTTGTAATCCAGCAACTTTTGCATGTTAGTACATAAAAATTATATACATATTATTACTTCTGTGAAGCACTTTGTAAGGCAAAAAGAATCATGGATTTTTTTTTGGAACCATAATAAATTGCTGCTGGCTATCTCATGGCGAACAAAAAAAATCCTTACTCATACCCAACAGCAAGTTATTCTTTCACACTGTCTCCCTTACAAAAACTCTTTTGGGAAGAAGTAGATTGTGCTTCCCGGAAGTACAACAAATTTCTTTTTAAAACATCTGCAACAACCTAAAAAAACTACACACCTGCATTTGTGTGACCCATATCTCTACAATTTACGAAAACGGCTCAAAGTGCGACTTTTAACATGAATTCCATTTTGATGCTCAACAACAAAAACTGATGCACGTAAAAGCTGACTAAATCTAACTATTGGTTTTACAAAAAGCAAAAGTTGATACAATCGTAGTTTTATATCTATGCTCCTTATATTCACGACACAGTAGCTAGGACGTGATTTTTGTCAAATGAGTTCAAGTTAAATTCAGGGGTACCGCAAGGTTCCGTTCTTTCACCAACTCTATTCCTTATCTTTATAATCGAGCTTCTATGTAAAACTTTCAACCCTATGTATTCATTCGCGGACGACAGCAGCATTTGCCATTCTTTCTCATTCAGCAATAGACATAGCCTGCCGCAGGTTGAGGCTATGCGATAAACACTGAATGACACTTTAAACTATGATTTAGAAAAAAATTTCTGAATGGGGTCATGCGAACAGGGTCGACTTTAACTCCCGTAAGACCCAATGTTGCATGATTACACATAGACGCATGACCGAAATTGCTGGGGGTATAAATATTAAGGAATCACATACTCTTGGTGTTCTTGGTATGAAAATATATTGTGGTGTTCGATGGACTGAATACATTTTTTAAATTGCAAAAAAGGCATTCAGGTGCAAACGATATTTCACCCCATCTTCAAAGTCTATTTTGGGGCTGCTCGACCGCGTACAGGAGAGGGCGAAGAAGCTCATCGGTGACAGTAGGGTATTCAACTCTATTGATTCATTGGAGCATCGATGCAATGTGGGGTACATTTCATTGTTATACCGTTACTACAACGGAATGTCTTCCAATGAAGTTAGGGAACTTGTTCCTGAAACCCGCATATTTATGCGTACAACACGTGCCTCATTTAGAGCACATCCCTTTGTAGTCGATTGGCCAATGAATCGCACTATGCATTACAGAGAGAATTCCTTTTTTAGCCGCACTGTTCGTATGTGGAACCAAGTACGTTCAGATGTCTTTCCTGTCACTACCAGCGTGGGAAGGTTTAAATAGAATGTCCACCGACACTACTCTCTCTATTCTCTTTCCCTATAACCTATTTTTCTAGTTCTAGCATAATGCATTGCATGAGTAGGGGTTATCCCCTGAGTGCTGGGCCCTATTCCACAAAACAACTTATCAATTTTTCACTTTGCACTTATCAAATTTTTCGACAATTTGCAGAACTTTTCGTTCCTCAGAACTGTAAAATTTGATGAGTGAAAAGTTGAAATTGATAAGTGTAATTTGTAAAGTTTTTGCAATTTGTATGCTCTCTTTGCGATTCCTGTTCCACGTACGTTCTGTCTTGCAAAGTGCAAAGTTAATATTGAAAAGTGTAACTTGCAAAGACTTTATTTAGACTTGCAAGAAATTATGCTTTTTCGTTCCACAATAATTGTAAATTCAGTTTTTGCAAAGAAAATTTTGATAAGTTTGTTAAAAATTTGCAAGGTAAACGATCCCTTTGCAAATTAACAAAATTAAATTCGTTGATAAATTTTCGATTACTTTCAAACATAATAATCATAACAATACAATCTCACATTGCGTTCGTATGTACATATTTGAGCTTCAAATTACATATATTATTATATTATATTTGTATAAACTTGTTTTAAGCGTTATTATATATTCTATTAACGATAGTAAAACCAATGTAGAATAACACATTGAAAACGTTACGTTCAAAATTTGGATTGGGTTTTTGAAAAACTTCCTCACAAGCAGCCTATTTATCTAATAATTAGATTCCAATTTATTAACCTTCAAATTGAAATGTAAACTTTAATATGTTCTAACCCCCATTAGAGCTGGGTCCAACTCGTTCATTCGTTCATTTTTGCCACAAACCTATGATCAAACCCATGTAATTTTAATGAGTTTGCGGCAAAAATGAACGATTTAACGAGTTGGACCCAGCTCTAACTCCCATATTCATAAAATTTAAAATAAATTTGAAATGTATTTTATTTCAAGTTTTTCATACAAAGTTTTCTAAAAGTAGATTTCAAATAAATTTTATTTTTTATGAATATGGATGCATCATACATTTACAATAATTTTATTAAAAAAAATTATTTTTAATTATTTTTATTTATTTATTTATTTTTAATCACATGAAACTCTGAAATTTTTTTCATTTTTATTTTGCGGATAACTTTAACAAGTTCTATTTAGGAATGCAAAGTGAAAAGTTATAAGACAGAAATGCAAAGATGCTTAAACGTTTTCACGAACACTTTGCACACTCACTTTGCAAAGAGCGCAATTACTTTACAAAGAGTGCAAAAAATTTACAAAGAGAGCAAAATCTTTGCAAAAATATGCTTAGTGCCAAGTGAAATTTGCAAAGAATATTGTGGAACAGAAACACTTATCACTTTACTAAAAAATGCAATTCGGTAAATGCAAAGTGAAAAGTTGATAAGTTTTTTGTGGAATAGGGCCCTGGTCCTATTAAAAACAAAAAAAAATAATCGTGAGACATTTTTAGAATTTAATTGAACTATAGTGAATAATGTTTAGTCAGGCTCAAGTTCAGTAATTTCAATTCTTTTATTGAATGAAGTATTTTTTATTAATTAATGTGAGTTTCTAAGGAAGAGAAGAAAAATTAAATTAGACTTTTAAGCTGCGGGAAATACCGATATTTTTCTGTGCAGCAACTCACTTCATCAGCACCCTAGTCTATCTACTTGGGTAGAGATTGTTTGCCAAGCCAGTGTGTTTTGTTATATTTAAAGTCAACAAGAAATTCTTTAATATGTATTTTTTTATAAGTACATTTGTGCATTCATTCATTTATAATTTAATAAGTCTAATATTGAACATACATTTTCTATTTCTTCGTTTTTTCTATGTTAAAGATGATTTCGAAAGCCTTTTTGCTTGCGAGTAAAAACACGAACGGTTGCATTCGAATGTATGCACGTTATCGAATGCTGTCATTAGAAATTTCGATATGTGTTACTCGAAACCGAATGCGAAAATCCCAAAAGTTATAAAACTCGCACATTCGAGTAATAACTCGCTCGCAATCGAATGCGGGAATTAGGCCCCAGTATTTTGAGTGGTAATACTGGTTTTAAACTTTTAAAGTATAGTTTGTTTTAACTATGAATATGCGTCTATGACAAACGCATAACAAATTAACTAAAAGTATTCTTCGAGTGTTATTTAAAGTATATTTAAATCTTATTTGGCCACAAACAAACTGTGCGTCTTTCAGTTTATTTAAGCACTTTCCTTTTGCTTGCAGGCTTTTCCTGAAGACAAGCTGGCTAAGATTTTCGATAAAAAATTTTATAAAACACCAGCAACTTAGAAATATATTTTATCTACAAGTAAAAACAAAAAGAAAAAGACGTCATTATAAATACCCTGGATTAGCATTAATTCATTTCAGTTTGCGTTTAACGTTTATCCTACAGCTTCCATTTATTTTTAAATATTTTTTTTCTATTCCTTGCACGCATCGATGCCTTCCATTTGAGTGACTGATGGTTGTGCTTTCCAATTTTGTCAATTTTCGTAGTTTGTTTGTTCACCATTTCTCATCAAATTATTCTTGAGCAGCAGCCACTTGAATTGTGTCGTTTGTAACGGGTGTTTTTTTAGAGGTATAGAACTTCGAATTGAAATAAAACACAAGAAAATCGTTTTAATGTCCATCAATTTGGCTTTATTGGAAGGATAATTTTATGCCATTAATGTTTAAATATGATTTCGGGCATGTGGCCGCCGCGGCTGGCTCGAATAAAGCCAATTCTACAGGTCCAATTTTCAACCACTTTTTCGAGCATATGGGGCCGTATGTTGGCAATAACGCCACGAATGTCTTCCAAGTCCCCTAACGTTTCTGGTTTGTTGGCGTAGACGAGCGACTTCACATATCCCCAAAGAAAATAATCCAATGGTGTCAAATCACACGATCTTGGTGGCCAATTGACAGGTCCATTCCACGAAATTATGCGCTCATCGAATGTTTCCTTCAATAAATCGATTGTGACGTGCGCTGTGTGGCATGTAGCGCCGTCTTGTTGGAACCACAACTCATCCACATTCATGCCATCCAATTCGGGAACAAAATAGTCGGTTATCATGGCTCTATACCGGTCTCCATTAACGGTAACTGACTCTCCAGCATTATTTCGGAAGAAGTATGGCCCAATGACTCCACCAGCCCATAGAGCACACCAAACAGTCAGTTTTTGTGGATGTAATGGCGTCTCAAGGGTCTCATGTGGATTCTCTTCACTCCAAATGCGGCAATTTTGCTTGTTGACGTAGCCATTCAACCAAAAATGAGCCTCATCACTGAACAAAATTTTGCGATGAAAATCAGCATCGAGATCAATCTCATTTTCGGCCCATACACCAAAATCACGACGCATTGCATGGTCTCGCGGCTTTAATTCTTGCACAAGCTGAATCTTGTAAGGTCGCAAGCCAAGATCTTAGCGCAAAATCTTCCATAAAGTTGATGGACAAAGCTCCAATTGCTGTGCACGGTGGCGAATCGATTCATTCGGGTCCTCTTCAACACTTTGCTCTACAGCGGCAATTGTTTCTTCGGTGCGCACTGTTCGACGTCTCTGCGGATGCGTATTATCACATAGAGTAAACGTAGTGCAAAAACGATCCATGGTTAACCGAATTAATTGCTCTGATGGACGATTATGTCGACCATAAAATGGACGGAGCTTGCGGTAAACTTCGCGAACTGAACCATTATTTTCGAAATAAATTTGCACGATTTGCAAGCGTTGTTCTTTTGTCAACCTGTTCATGATAAAATGGCAAACCAAACTAAATATTAATCACTTGACAGCTGACAAAATGGCCGCCAGTTAAAAAAGTGATGCCAACCTAAAGTTCTATACCTCAATAAAAAACACCCATTATATATGAAAAGTATGTATGTGTGTGTGTGCGTAAGCCTGCGAATATTTCTGTAAAGTGTATGAATGTATGTAGTTGTTCTTATTGCCGTGTTATATTCTGTTACCGTTAATCCATCGCGTACAATTGTAATCTGTTTTGCATGTTTTACCTTGGGAATTTTATTTTCCCACCGCTGATCATCTTCAAAGCCAATTGGAAGTGGGTGTTTTATATTTTTCGTCCTCCTTTTGATTTTCTTACAAATTGAACACTACTTTACACTTCGATTGACGCAACATTTTTTTTTCATTCACTGATGTACATACATATGAATTCGTCCCAAAAGAGAAATACTTTTTATTGCAAAAAAATTTTTTGATTTAAGTTTTTTTTTGGGGACAAATAAAGTTTTTGTTTTTTATTTCTGAACGAAATATTTTTTTCTTTGATTCAATGTTTTAATAGTGTCCTAAATAAATTCTTTTAATCTTTCTTTGGCCTTAGCAATTTTAATACATTCATATATTAATAAACTAAGCCTGTGTATTATAAATCCAATTCTTATGAAAATTTATTTTTTTTTGCAGTAAAACTTAATATACCCAAATGAAAAAGGCTGTAGTATTGAAATTTTATATAATTTTATAACAAAGTAATAAACAATGTAATGACTTTGATATTTAGTGAAATTATAATTTTAGCTTCATATACATACCCTGCAGGAAATTGAACTGACACTATACTAGTCACGTGACCGGTCCCCAAGTGATAGGGACTAATCTGAATTCTAACACTTCCTATGAAGCGGACCAGACACTTTTACATGGTAATGGCCTAGGCACTTTGTGACTTGTAACTGAACTATCCCATAGGGACCTATTCGGTGTGGAATAATATAAATTATATGTGAATGTCTTTCCGACATTTATTATTATGTAACAATGAAAACTTATAACCAGGGCAAGTTTTTAAAGCATTTTGCTTTAAAAACTTTTTTTTGCTTATTTCCTTAGTTTTTTATGAGAAATGCTTTACACGGAAAGAAATTTATACACGGTGGCTCAAAATGGGCAAAGGGGTTTGAATTCCTTATAACTTTTTTATTAAATTTTTTTTTTAATATTTCTTTTCAGTATTTTGTAAAAAAGACTTGGGGAATTTAAAGTAGAACAGTACACAGTTCAACAACGAATTCTAACACCATTAATGGAAACGGCGATACCGTGTTCGTTTTTAAAAAAATATGGGGCAATTATCCTTTCCGACCAAAACTCGCACCAAACGGTACACTTATGATGGTGTAATTCTCGCTTTTTAACTACTCTGGGATTTTCCCTAGTCCATATCCTACAGTTTTGCCTATTAACGAACCCATTTAATTGGAAATGGTCCTTGACGCTCATAATTAAATTATGAATAAAAGCACGATTTTCTTCGGCTTTTTGACAAAAATAAATAGCATAATCAAGTCGTTGCTGGTAATCTGTAGGTTTCAATTGTTGGACAAATTCCCCAAGCCTTCTTTGCCAAATACTGAAAAGAAAAATAAAGGAATATAAGGAATTCAAACCCCTTCGCCCATTTTGGGCCACCCCCTTCTTTAAATGTAAAAAAAAATTACTGAAAAATGTGTGTTGACATCCAACGTATATTTAAATTGCAAGGGGCGAAAATAGTCAGCTGATCTCTTGCGGTCACCTAGTATGCATTCGCCTCGGATCCGCCGAAGAAGCTTTCTCTAGTGCTTGTTCAAAAATCACTACAAAAAGGCGCTGACAGTTAAACGCGTTCTCTACATGCTCAATAAATACCATTTATTTCAGGAAATAATATCCCCCTATCTTCAAAAATATATACATAAATATGTACATACATACACAGAAATGTATGAACACTAAACCAAAAAGCATTTTCAAACAAATGTCAAGGCGTATCTAACTATGTAGCCCTTTTTCATATGATATTTTTAATAACAATATTTGATATGATATTTTTAATGAAAGATTTAAACAAGTTTTTGGATTTTTTCAATTTTGTTGCAGCCCTGATTGGAATTCAAACTATATTTTTGTATGAGCCGAGCATAAGCCGGCTTTAAACCACCGCCGAGGATTTTTAGTTATCCGCCGCTGTCGATAAAATGCTCGGCGCAGTGCTCTGTTACAGTTACGTGATATTTCAGTCAAGCAAACATTTGCATAGCTTTTCATGCAAAACATTCGATCAGCTGACACATTTACATTTCTATATTTACACTCCGGTAATTCTACTTTAACTATCAGAAAATTAACTTTAAGTGCTTTGATCATAAGCTTGTGTGTAAAATAAACTTGTGAACGAGTTCGAACCAAGTCTAGAAGTCACTGCTGCCATCGATGTTATTATGGTCTTTCTTAATTTGACAGCAATTTTCCCTGAAGTTGCAGATTTATTCTGTTTCATCGTAAAAGTAATCGATTCCATCTGCTTATTTTCTCACTCTTAAAATAAAATTAGTTTGTTGCCATAAAAATAATATTGTAAATGAAGCCTACAGTGTTTGAAACACATCTACTGACATGTACTTCTCATGACTGATCTGTCAAAGCAGCTTAACGACTGACAGATTGAAATTGTATGATTATGTTTTCCTCTTCGCACCAAAAATTGCACTTGTGGGGCCAAAAATGAAAAATTATTTTTATCATCAAATGTTCTTCGAACAAAGATAGAATTTGCTGATTAAAATTAAAGTTTTGATTAATGGTTATTTGAGCAAGAGTCTTTGACAAATGACACTTCCTCAATTGGATATCAAATGTTGTTTCTAAATTAAGGTCATGCATTTTTATTGTAACTGAGAAAAGTCAATAAAACTTTTTACCAAACATAACTTCGATATTGCTTTAATCTATAATAAAAAATATATAAACGAATATGTCTTTTAAATAGAGCGATTTTGATAAAGAAGAAGATAAGCATTCAAAAGATAAGCATTAAGATAAATTCCAGCAATTAGAAGCCCGTGTTCAAATCGTTGGAAATTTCCATGCTTTACGATCACAATATCTTAAGCTCATTAAATAGTTTCAAAATTTATTTCTCTGGGCTCGTATAACAATTAAAAGATATTCAAAAATAGACACTCGTATACATATATATGTACTTGTTTACTATCATAGTTAGCTTTTGAATTTTTTTTTTAGTTTCGCAAGATGTCTTTCTGCCTTTATGATTGGCATTTACTATCTCTATGTGCGCTAAACAAATAGACTGTATTAATTTTAAACTTTAAAAGCAAATGCCTGTTAGCGTTGCCAGCTTAGCCTTTTACATTTAAGTTTAGCGGCTTTTTGAGCGTTTTGTTTAAAATGATTTATTTGAAGCTAAACTTGACTATAATAATGAACGATATGATATCTTCTTTGTTAGTTTCATTTTCAGTTATTGTATTTAATATGATAATACAATCGATACAAAGATACAATAGGTTTTGTGAGTTAAGCAAATATAATGGGTGTTTTTTATTGAGGTATAGAACTTTAAGTTGGCATAACTTTTTTAACTGGCGGCCATTTTGTCAGCTGTCAAGTGATTAATATTTAGTTTGGTTTGCCATTTCATCATGAACAGGTTGACAAAAGAACAACGCTTGCAAATCGTGCAAATTTATTTCGAAAATAATGGTTCAGTTCGCGAAGTTTACCGCAAGCTCCGTCCATTTTATGGTCGAAATAATCGTCCATCAGAGCAATTAATTCGGTTAACCATGGATCGTTTTCGTACTACGTTTACTCTATGTGATAATACGCATCCGCAGAGACGTCGAACAGTGCGCACCGAAGAAACAATTGCCGCTGTAGAGCAAAGTGTTGAAGAGGACCCGAATGAATCGATTCGCCACCGTGCACAGCAATTGGAGCTTTGTCCATCAACTTTATGGAAGATTTTGCGCAAAGATCTTGGCTTGCGACCTTACAAGATCCAGCTTGTGCAAGAATTAAAGCTGCGAGACCATGCAATGCGTCGTGATTTTGGTGTATGGGCCGAAAATGAGATTGATCTCGATGCTGATTTTCATCGCAAAATTTTGTTCAGTGATGAGGCTCATTTTTGGTTGAATGGCTACGTCAACAAGCAAAATTGCCGCATTTGGAGTGAAGAGAATCCACATGAGACCCTTGAGACGCCATTACATCCACAAAAACTGACTGTTTGGTGTGCTCTATGGGCTGGTGGAGTCATTGGGCCATACTTCTTCCGAAATAATGCTGGAGAGTCAGTTACCGTTAATGGAGACCGGTATAGAGCCATGATAACCGACTATTTTGTTCCTGAATTGTATGGCATGAATGTGGATGAGTTGTGGTTCCAACAAGACGGCGCTACATGCCACACAGCGCACGTCACAATCGATTTATTGAAGGAAACATTCGATGAGCGCATAATTTCGCGGAATGGACCTGTCAATTGGCCACCAAGATCTTGTGATTTGACACCATTGGATTATTTTCTTTGGGGATATGTGAAGTCGCTCGTCTACGCCAACAAACCAGAAACGTTAGGGGACTTGGAAGCCAACATTCGTGGCGTTATTGCCAACATACGGCCCCATATGCTCGAAAAAGTGGTTGAAAATTGGACCTGTAGAATTGGCTTTATTCGAGCCAGCCGCGGCGGCCACATGCCCGAAATCATATTTAAGCATTAATGGCATAAAATTATCCTTCCAATAAAGCTAAATTGATGGACATTAAAACGATTTTCTTGTGTTTTATTTCAATTTGAAGTTCTATACCTCTAAAAAAACACCCGTTAGATAAATATAATTACATATTTGCTTAATTCACAAACCTTCTTGTAACTTTGTATCGATTGCATTTTTCATATTATATATAATAATTTTTCATATTATATAAAATTAAACACACTATTACACTTTTATATCATATGTTTTTAAAATATTACATTTAGAGAGAGCCTCTCTGAGAGAACTTGTGTGTAGCTTGTTCTTAGATTCTTGCGAAACTTGCCTGGTTGCATAAACACGTTGCTAAGTCTGTACCTACCATAAGAATTGCACATAAAGAGTTGGCGGACTCACTTCTTGAGAAAAAATTTACTTTTTTGTTTACTTTTTTATAGCTTTTATATTTATTGCGCGATACAGAAGTTAGGACGTGGTTTTCGTAACAAAAATAATCGACACTATTACAGTCTTAAATTTATTTTTGTATTGATTTCTTTGTACTTAAAAGCAGAGTACCAAAATAAACGAAACAAATTGTTTGATTTTGTTTTGTTTTGTTCTTTGAAGTGAGTGCAACAAAAATAAAACAAGAACACTGAGAACGATTGCTCAGCTTGTTTTTGTATTGTTTTTGCACATGAGCACAAACCAGAGAACAGCTGCCTCCGGCCACAAACAATACATTAAATTAATCGTACACAGCTAGAAAAGAAAATAATGGGAAATAAATGGAAACGTTTTTAAATATTTGTGGCAAATTTAACATCATCATATAAAATAATTTTATTGCATTGCTATTTCACACATGAAATTTGTTTTATATGACTAAGCAGCAAAGCTCTAACCGGGTACTCTAAGACACTTCTCTTCTTTAAAAAAAAAAAAAAGTAAAGGCCGAGTAACATGAAATAAAAAGAAAACTTAATATTGCGTTCACATTTGAGCAAAATTTAGCACGTACCGAGATTTCAGACAAAATCTAGTAGATTTGCCACACAAAACAAAATCTATTTCGTCACTAGCTTTTGTCGAAATCTATTTAAAATCTAGCAGAAGTTAGTGATGCAACCATCTTTTTTTTAATTTGTACTTAAAAGGTGTGTGTTTGGTTTTAGTTTTGGAAAATTTGAAGCTAATGGGTTTTGTTTTGTAAACGGTATGAACTTTCACAGAGATTTTAATTAAAATCTGCTAGATTTCGTGCTAAAATCAAGATTTCACGCTCGAAATCAAATCATTTCAATCTTAGTAGTCTGTTAAATGTGAAAAATTCTTGTTTCAAGAATAAATTCTTAATTTTTTTAAGACCGCACTTAAGATTGTAATCTGGAATGAGAATTCACATTTTAAGATCGAATTCAAGATTTTGTTCTGAATAAATATCTTAAATTAAGATCATATTCTTAAAAATTTAAGAATATAATTTAAGTTACGTTCTTGATTTTTAGAATTCATTCTATAAATTAAGAACTTATGATTATATTTGATAACGCCAATCTTACTGAGAACAAGTTTCAAAATTGAAGTTTGAAGATTTCGGCAAATATAAATTCAATGTTTTTGTTCTTAAGATTAGATCGTTATTTTTTTCTTAGTGTATAAGTTTAATAAATGAAATGGAGAATAAAGCTATTGCAGCTATTCAAATGCTTCCGTCAATCATGTCTGTCGTGCATTAATGTCAGTGGAAAAAGACAACGGGGCAGATTCTATGTGAATTGAACTTTAACACTCAAGCAAATATGCCTATCACTAATAGTGTTTTCTCACTGACATGGTTTTAATAAAAGTTGGTTTTAATGTTAAAACCAACTGTTAAAACCTGGTTTTACCACACAAATTGTTTTTGTTAAAATCAATTTTTAAAACAATTTTTGATTTGGTTTTAAGTTGGTTTTATGAAATACAACCTTGTTTTCACTGTGCTAAATTTAGTGCTGCCAAGTTAAAATGACCGGGAGCAGCTGATAATGTTTACGCCAGTGAATAACAATAGATGTCGCTAGAAGGATTTTCAACTTAAAAATGTATGCAGCAGCAACAATAATCAAAAAATTATGGAAAAAAGAGTTTTTGGAAGGAAAACAACGAAAATATTTTCATTGACCTCTGAGAAGTTAAAATAGATGTGATGTATTTGTGCATTTTTAATATAAAATAACTTGATTTCCAAGCACTTATTCACTTTGTATTACTAGTTCCATAATTTTAAAATATTAATTTACAAAGTATAAAATAATTTCCATTTTACAACGCATTGTGAAATTTTCGAGTTTTTCATACAATCAAAAACAGTTGTTGTACAGTTTGTCAAATAAGTGTTATAAAAAGTAGAAAAAAATACAACAACAAATGCACGCATTTCTGCAGGAGACTTATTTTATTTTTGAGCAAAATTTTTGGACAGTGTGTGAGTTACCACCTGAATTTAACAAACTTGCAGTGTGAATGCAAAATCAGCTGTTTAAGGTTTTAACTTTAAAACCAGGTTTTTACTTTCAGTGTGAAAAAACTATAAATAGCCCTTTTACACACGGAAAGTTTACTTTGCAAAGTCTTAGTTCAGCTGGGAGAAAGACAGAAAGAGAGAGTATTCATGCCTCTGTCTTTCACACAGCTGAATTAATACTTTGCAAAGTAAACTTTGCGTGTCTAAAAGGGGTAAGACTAGCGTATGAAAACGAGTGAAAACATATAACAAAGTGAGGAAGCTTCATACTTTTACAACTCTGCAATTGCGCGTATAGTAGTCATATTAATTTATTATTATTTAGTTCGAAAATGATTTTACTGCTATACCAAGGAGTAATATAGGTAACAAGTGATAATTGCTGCCGGTAATGTTTAATGACCATTACTATGGCTTTTTCACTAAAACATTTCAAGAACAATTAACATAATGGCAGACTATTACACACAAAATAAAAAATTTATGATATTGATGTCTTCTCTGACACATGGCGAAAACCTACGATCTCAGTCAAGGGGATAAACTGAAAGTTTAAAACTTAATAGTAGTAAAACCTAATAGTAGTAATAAAAGAGCAAAGAGCATCCTCACTTTCTTACCAGATCTCTGACTTGCATATGCTATAGGCCGCGTGGCCAATTATTTATAACAAAAACTCACTATTGTCCATCTCGAAACGATCTAGAAAGCGCTAAGTTGCAGCATTGCCAACTGTTTATAGCCAACAATCCAATCGCTATTTTACTTTACGCTAAATTGAATTTTAATAATTAATGCTAGCCTTAAAAGCTATTTTGTACGAAAGTACACACTACAACCATATTCCGAAAAGCAATATTCCGGGCTTCCCTATTTTAGAAAATTGGTTAATTTCAGCTAAAATAAAATAAATGGAAACAAAAAACTTTTGATTATTTTTCCCAGCTGTTCAGAATAAGAATTATTTTCCGTGTACACAAAAAAAATATTCCTGCAATAAATAATTTTAAATGAAAATAAAACCAAAAATCAATTAAAAACGTGTTTAAGTCAATTAAACTTTTGCTTAAAAATATAATATTTTTTCAGTAAACAACTTTAATTGAAAATAACACCAAAAATCAATAAAAATTTATTTAAGTCAATTCAAAATTTGTTTAAAAATTTTATTAATTACAAAGTTTAATTGACTCAATTAAATTTTTTATTGATTTTGGGTTTTATATTCAATTAAAATTGTTTATTGCAAAAATATTTTATTTTTAAGCAAAAGTTTAATTGACTTAAATACGTTTTTAATCGATTTTTGGTTTTGTTTTCAATTAAAATTCTTTATTGGAGGAATATTTTTTTCTGTTTGTGTATTCAAGAAACTAAAAGAATTATAATTTCATTTCAAGCGAGAAGCAAATAGTTTCCCAACAAATTAAGAAGATTATTTAACTAGTATAAAATAATTTAACTTTGAATTTATTTATCATACTAATTTTGTGAGAACAGTAAGGTTATTAAAATTATAAAGCATACAGACATACAAACATATATAGATAGATACGTTCCTTGAATATATGTTGCGGCCGAAATAGTATAAAAGGTCTTGAAATTAGAGTTTGAAATTAAAAGTATATTGTGTTTTGAATCATTAACAATATGAAAATAACTATAGTCTGGCTTTCGGCTTTAGCTGTCGCTCTAGCTAATTGTCAAAATTATAATATTCCTGCTCAAGGTGGCGATACTTCCCTAAATTATCGTCTTCCCAATGAAACCTATCCGGAACACTATGACATTACAATTAGCACAGATGTTCATAAGGGTCAAAAAGTATTTCAAGGCAAAGTGCTAATAGATATTGTAGTGCAAAATGACACTAAAACGATTGTTCTACATGCCGGTCATCAGCTAAAGATTTCAAATGTTACTATCTTGAATCCGCCAGCAAGCGAATCAGAAGAATTAAATCATGAATACGAATCGGAAAGAGAATTTTTGAAATTAACACGTAAAAATAAAAATAAAAATAAATTTTTAGCTGATACTAAATGGAGATTGAATATTACGTATAGTGGCGAATTAGTCGCTGACGGAAATGGCATTGGCCTGTATAAATATATTGATGACGATGGCAAAGATCAGTGAGTAAAAATATAATTAATTATACCATAAGCAAGCATTATTTTCTTAGGAGCAGGAAGGGTTTGATGACTTCTGAAAAAAAATTTTTTGGGGGTTTACTCTGTAATGCGAAACGAAAGAAAATTCTTACGAATTTGTGCGTTATTAACATTATAATTCGAAAGCATTTGCTTTTGTTTCGAATTATAGAGAAGACTTTATATAGGGTGGGGTGGCGTTGGCTGAAGTAGTTAGAACTTTGTTACGTAATGTAACATCAGAGCGCCATCCTTCGCTGTGTAGCAGAATCATCGGCAAAGTAAAATAACCGATAAAATGGCTACTAACCACAGCTTCAGAAAAATTCAATACAACTGCCTCATTTAACTCCAGAGGCGCTGCAACACTGCATTATTAAAAAAAAGCTTGCAAAAAGCAGAGTTGTAAAAGAATGAATCTTTTCTCTGTCTCTTCCTTCGCCGGATGTCTTCTCTATCACTATTCTTTTCCTAAAGAACGTAACCACGGCTGCCAGATTTGACGATTTATCGTCATTTTGACGATTTTTGGTGCCGAAAATAGCAAAATGACGATTTGACCATTTTTTCCTCAAAATTTACGATTTTTTAAAAGTCCAAATATGGCAGTTTTTGATGTGTTAACATCTATACGCGAGTTAAGTTTTTAAAAAGAAAAGGCTTTCCCTTTTTGAGTTCTGATATGAGACTAACTTTATTGGTGGTTTTTTTCTTATTTTTATACAACTTTCTTAATATAAACTTATTTCTATGCATACAATTTACAATGTGTTTAGCAAGCAAAATCGATCATAAAATTTCTTTATGTCGATTTTGTTTGGTCATCTTTTTTTTTTGTTCAAGGACAAATTTAAACACAAGTTTTATATTTTTTCATGATTCATAAGTTTTGTGTTTTAATTGTCGTTGCCCTTTTTTTCAATAAAATTATTGAATGAAATTTTGTTTATTTTGCCAACAGAACGGAAGGGGAATCAAATTTCAGAAACAATTGAAAGAAATTAAATTTAACTGAATGAAAGTCAGCATTTTCGAACTTGTGTCAAAGACGCTTTTATATGTAATCAGAAAGTGTCATTGACTTAGTTTAAGTTTTGTTTGCTATATTTGGCTATAATTGAATTAATGTCTACGAGGGGTGTTTCTGGAAGTATATACGTAACTCCTCCCCCTGAAGATAAAGGATTCTCCTGAATTCTTTTATTTGATGTTTTACATTTATCACATAATATAATAATTAATATTATTATTAGAGGTATAACTACAACTGGTGGTATAATGTAGGATATAATTTTATTGTTATATTTAATTTCTTCTATTTCTTTTAAATTCTGAATAGTTGTTAGTTTAACTTCTTCCATTGTAAGTGTACTGTTAAATGTTATATTTTGGAATTTTGGAACGATTATTTTGTCTAAATACATTTTATTTTGGCTTGAAAATTTTTGGTTTGCTATCATTAGTGTGCAATTATTATATTGTATTAAAAAATTTCCATTTAAAATATTTTTTGTTTTGTTGTTACTAAATACTTGTAATTGTATTGTTTTTTGCGTTTTTTACTATAATCGTTTGATCATTGATGTTTATGATTTCAGTATTGTCATTCTTTATAAGTTTACATGTTTTCTTTATTGTGCAATGTTTTGATATTTTATATTCGTTTATATAATTATTTTCTTTATATGTAAGAGTTTTGTTATTATATTTAAATGTATTTTCGATTTCTGCTTCTATTTCTTTATTTAAATATGGTATGGGTATTATAGTTATTACTTGTACATATTGGAATGTTTTGGGTACTTTAATTAAAAAAATTAATTCATTGTTCTTTTCAAGAATGGCTGTTCTTAAATATTTAATTTTACTTAAATTAATGTCATAATCTTCTATTTCTTGTTTTGTCAAAATGCTAGCATCACTTATGCCATTTCTTGCTGTTGTTATGTAGTTCTGTATGTGTTCTATGTGATTCCTTATTGTAGTCAAAATGAGTAAACTTTCAAGATATATAGTCCTTTTAAGGATGTCCCTTCCTGATTTGTGGAGTCCTTCCATGAAGTGTACTGTGTTCTTTTGGTTTTGTGTTAAAGTATCTCTTATAAGCTGTATTGTTTTATTTAGATGGTTGTTGATTTTTATTTGTTGATTTAAGTTCATTATAGAGTTATGTATGTTTGTGCCAACTGTATTAAAATGATTGGTGATGTCCTCCCGGTCGGTGTTGTCCATAGTGCCAAAGAGTTATTTCCACGCATTTCCTACTAAATTAACCAGTCCACGTTTTTGTGTGTTGTTTGGTGTTATTGTTTTTAACTTACTTAATAATGCATCTATTTCATTTTTTATAAATATTTGTTCATTTGTATTTAAAATATTTAAATCGTTTCTCATTTGCATGAGAATATCTGCTGTTTCTTTTACATCTATATATTGTAAAATTAAGTCCGACTCTATTGGTATGCTAAAATTATTGTTATTAACTTCTATGTAGCCGTTAGTTTTCATTATTGGTTGAATGACTATGTTGGCTTGGGTTGGTGCTAATCCTATTATTGTCAATATTATCCACAATGTTGCCTGTAATTTAAGTTAGTTGTTGATTTGAATTTACTTTAATATTGCTAAATTTATTAGTACTTGTAAAGATTTTTCTATGCTTAGGTTCTTTCTCATGCCTTACATTTTTTCCTATATATTTTTAAATTTTTGTAATCTTTCGAAAATTATTGTGTAGCTGAGTCATCAGAATTTACTGCGGTGGCCGATTGACTGACAGTAGAAATATTGTCGTGAATACCTGCAAATTTCAAGGGTCTTTTAATGTTGCTTATATGAATACCCTCTAAGTTTTTCTTAACAAATTTAGGTTGTTCCTTGTGCCTAACACTTTTGTAATTTTTTATAAATCCCTGTTGTCTAGTTTCTAAATATTTTTCCCTATCTCTGTTTGCTCTGTTTATTTTCTTATCTTTATGTGTAACTAAATTTCTGTAAATAATGTTTCGATTGACTTTATTAGTTTCCGCCTCAAATGGTGTACATTTTATAGTACTGTGATATAAATTGTTGTAGTAAAAAATTGCTTTGTTCATCTGTTCTATAATTGGTAATGTTTCTTCAATATTAAGGGTTCTTAATTTTTCTGTTATTGTATTGTTCAGCCTTTCGGCATCGGCATTGCTGGTGTGACTGTTTGGTTTTGTGAAATGAAATTCTATGCACTCTTTACTTAAAAAGTCTTTAACATTAGTATTATTAAATTCATTATCAACTATAAATTTTTTTATTTTGCCTTTTATGGATACAAATTCTTGTATTTTTGAAACTAAGGTTCTACTGTTTCTGTCCATTAGTGGGAAACATATTGCATGTTTTGTGAATTTGTCCACGAAAATGATAAAAGCTTGCTTGCTATTAACATATGTGTCAATATGGACAATTTCATTTTTGCGTTTTGGTGTTTCTGTTAAGCTAAACTCTTTTTTTTTATAGGTTTTCTGTCATATTTCCCTCCAGTACATATATCGCAGTTATTAATAATCTTATGGATATTTTCTTTCAATTTTGGGCTGTACATTTTTGTTTTGATACCTTCAAACGTTGGTATTATACCGGCATGTCCGGTTTCATTTTTGTGGAACAATGGTATTTGCTTATGAAGTTGATCTTCGTTGCAGATGTCTTTAGCGAAATATGAGCACTTAACAAACTTTATCGGGCCGCCGCCAAAATTTTCGATTATTATTTGTTGCAATTTGTTTAATTCGTGATCATTTATTTCGGAATATATTGCAATTTTGCCTTTTGAAAAGTATTTTGATATTAATGTTGGTATGCGATTATGCGAAAAATCAGTTTTGTCTATAAAGAGTCTTTTGTTGTTAAATACCTGTTCAAATTCTTTATGCTTTGTGTTCTGGAAAATTATCTGTTGGTGAAATCTATTGACAATGGTAGTAAGTATAGGAATATGATCATTACGTTCTTCTTCCTGTGAGTGAGTTGTTTCCACTTCCATGGAACTTCCGGATTGTCTTCTCCCTCTGTTGTGCCTTGTTGTGTCGTTTAGACAATTTATTTCAAAATGTTCAGGATTTATGCGGCTTAAAAAATCTGCTATTTTATTATCTTTACCTTTTATATGTTCTATTTTAGCGTTATATTCTCCTAATTGAAGAATCCATCTTTGGAGTCTTGGATTTATATCTTTACCTGGAAATTTTGCTTGAAGCCATTTAAGTGGCTGATGATCTGTTTGCAAATCGAATTCTCTTCCGTATAAGTAGGGTCTGAAATACTTTACTGCCCATACTATGGCTAGTAATTCTTTTTCTACTGTTGAATAATTACGTTCATGCTTATTTAATGTTCTAGATGCATAAGCAACCGGATGGCCTTCCTGTGTTAGAACTGCCCCAAAAGCGAAGTTACTTGCATCTGTTGTCACTTTAAATTTTTTTGAAAAATTAGGATATCGCAAAATTGGTGCCTTTGTTACTATATCTTTTAGTTTTTCAAAAGCAAATATATAGTTTGGATCATTTTTATTTACCCTTGCGTCTGTTTGCAAATATTTTACCATTGGCGACGCTATCTTATCGTAATCTTTGATAAATTTTCTATAGAATCCCGTCATGCCCAGAAAAGATTTTATCTGTTTTTGGGTGACTGGTAGCTTTAACTTTTGAATTGTGTCTACTTTCCGACTGTCAGGTTTGACACCAGTTGCCGTTAAAATGTGTCCCAGAAATGAAGTTTCTTTCTTAAGAAAGTCACATTTATCCGGTTGAACTTTTAAGTTTGCCTGTCTTAAAGTTGATAGCACCAAGTTTATATCACATATATGCTCTTCTAATGAGGTACCGAAAATAAGTATGTCATCCATATAGACGACACATATTTTATTGATGTGCTGTCTTAGGACCGTATTAATTAGTCTCTGAAATGTAGATGGGGCATTTTTTAATCCAAATGGCATTCTTACAAACTCATAATGCCCAAATGGAGTGGAAAACGCTGTTTTTGCTCTATCTTTTGCATTTACTTTTATTTGATAAAACCCTTTTGCAAGATCCAAAGTAGTGAAATAATGCGATCTTCCTAGTTTATCTAGTATACTGTTTAAATTTGGGATTGGAAATTTGTCATCGATAGTATTGTCGTTTAAAAGTCTATAATCGACAACCAAACGCCATTTATTTTTGCCTGAATTATCCATTTTTTTTTGGTACAATCCAAAGCGGACTATTGTAAGGTGAGTTATTATTTGTTATTATTTTTTGTTCTAGCATTTCATTAATTTGTCGTTCTATTTCCTCTTCGTGTATTTGTGGATATCTATATATTTTTGGGTACAAAGCTTTGTCAGTTTTTGTCTTAATTTCGTGTACTACGATATCAGTTGCTGTTAATTTGAAAACGTCAGCAAATTTATCTAGTATCTTAAGTATTTCGTCCCTTTCTTCATAGTTTAGGTGACCAAGATCAATAGACTTAGCTATGTTTTTTTCCTTTATCGGTTCCATTACTCGAATTTCTTCGTAAGCCACTGGCTGGAAATTATTTTGAAAGAATACTCTGTTTCCGAATACATCGATATAACGATGGTATAGATCAATTTTTGCTTTAAGCGGAATTAGAAAATTTTGACCTATAATTGCATTATAATTGTTGCTATGGAAATTTATAATTTTCCAGGAAATTGTTCCTGTTGAGTTAAACTCTTTTGGTATTGGTGTGTTGTAGTAATGTGTAACTTTAATCAAACCGTTTATTGTTTTGTATATTAAATTTTTCTTTAGGGGTTGTGGTGAAAAGCCACGAAGTGCTGTTGGCTTGATAATGCTTGTGTCCGACCCGGTATCTATTAGGCATTTTAATATTTGTTTGCCTATATTAATTACTATTATTGATAGTTTTGATCTGGAGGCGGTGTCGTAAAATTTACTTCACCATCAGAACTTTGTTCGATATTGTCAATATCCATATGATTATTTCTTCGGGTAAAATTAGACCGATCTACACTCATATGGGATTGACGAGTTTGTCTCGAGTTATTGTTGTAATTATTTGGGTATAAATTTTGTCTATCTTGTTGATTGTTAAATCTATCAGTGTTCTGTGTGTATGAGTGATTGTGGCTGTTTGGTTGGTAGTTTTGTTGTATTTGGTAGTTCTTATTACCATTTATTATTTGTGTATTTGTTTGTTTGTAGTTGCTTTGATAAGTGGATTTTTGATAATACTTTTTGTTAAGTCTGTGTCTATAGTCTATTGTCCTAGTGTCCCACAGCAATTTAAGTTTTGTGTATTTTATTATAATGTCCTGTAGTGTTTCGTTCGGACTAACATTAGATCTTACAGTCCCGTCGATTTTTTCTAGCATAATGTCCACTAAATCTCTATCGATACATTTAGGACTATACATATTTGGTTTAATGGGGTCAAATGCGTAGAGTTCATTCAAGTCGCACTTAGCCCTTTCAAAGATTCTAAATAATTCATCTAAATTGCTAACCTTGACTGCTCTGCAGTGATTAAAAACCTCTCCATACGTAATTCTGGGTTGAAAAACATAAGAAATTTTCATCTTAAGCTCGTTCCAAGTAATGTTGCTAATATCTCCCAACTGTTTTCTTTCTTCTCCAATAATTTTTTCATTTTTGACTATCTTTAGGCCAAAATCGATCAGCTGCTGATTGTTGTTACATAAACCATGGGTCAGCTCCACAGAATCAATAAAGGATATTTACCAATGTCACGGCTCAAAGGGGGTATCCGCCTGAATTGCTCTATGACATCTTTGGGTTTCATCATGAACTGCTGTTGATCATTTATTTGTGGGTCCAGCTGTTGTTGAAGCTGTTGGTGTTGCAGTTGTTGAAGTTGTATGTGTTGCTGTTCTAATTGTTGATGTTGTAGTTGCAGTTGTTGTTGTTCTAATTGTTGTTGCTGTTGTTGTATTTTTTCTTCCTGTCGTCTTATTACCGTCTCCAACTCAGCAACCCTTTGCTCTTCCATGTTGTTGTTTATTTACCTATTTTTATCAAAGGTGACTTGACGGTTCATATGTTCAAACTAAGCTGGGTTCGATGTGAAGTAGCAGAAACCTCAGCTAATAAAATTGGTTGATTAATATGTATTAACCAATCCGGTGATTTTCCTTTGGGAATATAGGTTGATTGATTTGTTTTAATCAATCTCCGTTGACTGCGCCAGTTAAGTTTTTAAAAAGAAAAGGCTTTCCCTTTTTGAGTTCTGATATGAGACTAACTTTATTGGTGGTTTTTTCTTATTTTTATACAACTTTCTTAATACATATAAACTTATTTCTATGCATACAATTTACAATGTGTTTAGCAAGCAAAATCGATCATAAAATTTCTTTATATCGATTTTGTTTGGTCATTGGAATATCTTTTTTTTGTTCAACGACAAATTTAAACACAAGTTTTATATTTTTTCATGATTCATAAGTTTTGTGTTTTAATTGTCGTTGCCCTTTTTTTCAATAAAATTATATGAATGAATTTTTGTTTATTTTGCCAACAGAACGAAAGGGGAATCAAATTTCAGAAACAATTGAAAGAAATTAAATTTAACTGAATGAAAGTCAGCATTTTCGAACTTGTGTCAAAGACGCTTTTATTTATATATAATCAGAAAGTGTCATTGACTTAGTTTAAGTTTTGTTTGTTATATTTGGCTATAATTGAATTAATGTCTACGAGGGGTGTTTCTGGAAGTATATACGTAACTCGTGCGCCTCTAGGGCAGTAAACTATCAGTTTCAATACACACGCAAGTGTTAGGTATGTAAGAGTAAATCATCGTTTGTTTGTTCGTTGCTTGGCAGTCTGTATTGAAAGTGATTACTGGGCGATTTTCATATAATTTTCCCACCCGATTTTCTCCGGAAATTCATAGCCGATCTTATTAACTTTTGGATTAAAAAGCTAGTGCGGGTTTCGACGAAGAGTTAAGGCCAAAAATTAAGGCGATCCGATATCGGCGAGCCGAGATTTAAGTGTTTTAATTTGGAGTATTAATTTGGAGTAATATTAAAAAAGTGTTTTATGTTGATCTTCGGTTTTGTCTTATGCATAGCAAAGAGAATAGTGACGTGGTTATACGTACATATATAAAAATGAGATAGCAAGACAGCAACGTATGTAGCTTATGTACAAACATAACAATGTATGTATGTACATTTGTCTGTTGCTTTGCATTCTCTTTGTTTTTTGTGGGTTTAATATAAAATAAATAAAAAGTATTAAGCAAGAAAATAATGAAATCATTAGCACTTCTGTTTAATTTTTTTAATTTTGAGTGCATCTACTAAATTTATATTTATATATTATATATATATATTATATATATTATATATTAACTATGCTGAAAACATAACATTAATAAATTATACAAAGTAAAATTAAATTCAATAAACTATTCTTTTTCATTAAATACTTTATAATAACTACCTCCGGGTTTGTGGGTCTGTGATCATAGAAATCGAACAGGTACCGTGTAACAAAAAGGTGTTAACACATCGCCCGTGAGTTCGAACACTAATTGTTTTTTTTAATGAAAAAACGACTATTACAAAGATCCGGTCCAGAATTGCAATTTTGTTGCAGTAATTCAGTAATTCTTGAACATGTGTGAGAGTATTTAAATAGAAATATATACTTTTCGTATTCCCCTCTCGCTCTTTTGCACTAAAAAATAAAAAGTTGCTGCAACAAAAATTGCAAGTCTGGACTCGGACAAATTCATGTATTACTTACTCAAGGCGAATTCAGTATCAGGTGACCTTATCAGTATAACAATTTTACAACACAACATGTAGTTTGCTATGCTACAAAACCAAAATTAAAAAGATTTCTGAGCAAATTTTGACATTTTGGTTCCAATTGCTCAATTTTGTATCAATAGCTGATAATCAGCCGGGCTGATAAGGTCACCTGATACTGCATTAGCTTTGTACTTACTTAATAAAAGATTTTGATGTAATTTTGCCCACTCTTTATTTTATATTGGTATCTGTGTAAATTCATATTCTCAAAAAACATAAATGTGAAAAAAGCCAAGTTCCTATCAAAAATTTCGGGCATCAAAAGTACTGATACTAAAACTTGGACATAACTTGGCAATATTTTTTTTTTTTTACCACTGAGGGGAACAAAATTATAAGGGGTTAAAATAAAACGTATATATACACGTTTAAAAATACTCATTTTGATTTGTCCGATTTTTCTGACGATTTTTCGAGTACAAAATGATGATTATTTTATAGCTTATCGGGATTTCAACGATTTTTTGATAATTTTATCTGGCAGCCCTGAAGGTAACTCCTGATAATAGTCGAAGGCATTTATTGCCTGAGTGTTACTTCTCTTTTCAACAAAAAAAAAAAAAAAAAAAAAAAAACAAAAAAAATATATATGAATATATGTATACATATAGTACTTTTCTTCTTCTTCTTTTTAAGGACTTTTTGTATATTGGTTTTGTTCAAAATAAAATACTGTTAAAAATATGTATGTATGTAAAATGCTGTTAAGCCATGCTATTGAGAGTTGCTACTACTACTAAAAGAGCGGCATGTTAATGTTCTCATGTTAGTGTTACTCTACCAACAAAATTTTACCTTTGTGCAATAGAGATGAAACATATGTTTTGTCTTCTATCTTCTTGATAGAAGAACAGATTTCTTAATAAAGAATTTAAAAATTAATAAAATAATAAAATGAATGCTCTACTTGTATATATAATTGCAGTTATTATGCCCAAAGTAATTTTGAAAGTATATATGCCCGCCGTGCTTTTCCTTGTTATGATGAACCAAATAAACGATCCAGTTTTACCATTACTGTACATCATAGTAAAAACTATACGGCGTTTTCCAATTCACCTGCCAACGAAACTGTGTCCAAGTAAGTTTATTTGTAATGAAAAGCTTCATCAGTCAATTGTAATTATGGCAAATAAATATTGACATCGCATTTAGCAAAGGAAAAACGGTGTTCTCAACAACACCTATTATTCCAACGTATGCAGTGCAGATTTTTGTGTCCGATCTAGTCTATAAGGAAGAAGTTTTAGATGGTATACGGCATCGTAATTATTACCCTGCTGGCACGGAATTCAAAATAAATCCTGAGGCCAACATTACCTCAATGCTAATAAAGTATCTGGGAGAATATAGTGGCCTTAAATATTCGGACCGGCACATTCAGCCGAATTTCGACCATAGCCCAAGTCTTGTTAACGGAAAGATGAAAAACAATTGGGACTTGGTCGACCTGAAAGACTATACCGAAGTTTTTGCTGCAAAATTATCGCTCTATTTATTTTCTGATTATATCACACTTCAGTGGTGGACCTACGTCTGGTTGATTAATGGTCTGGGAGCTTTGTTTTGCAATAAAGCTTTGGATAATGTAAATATAATCTAGGAATGATTTCACATGTTGCTAACGTACGAGTATTAAAATTTTAATTATAGATTTATCCGGAATGGCAAGTATGGGAAAAATTTCATTATATCTGGTATGAAAGTGTACTGAAGTCTCATGTCCCTGAGTTGACCAGACCTTTAACTTCGTATGTGCAAAAACCGAATGAAATTCAGGAGGTAAGACATTTGCCTATAACTGGTCAGAGAGCTGCTTTTGTTTTAATGATGTGGAATAAAGCCTTGACCGAAGAAGTGTTCCAAAAAGGCATACAAAACTTTTTGAAATATAGGTAAGTCAAAGAAAGTCCAATTATAAAACTCTATATAAATTATTATTCTACTATTGCCAATAGCCAGCACAATGCAATTACCGAGGATGACTTTTTCGTAGCTATACAAAATGCGACTGAAGAGAAACACTATCGACTACCTGCCACCATCCGCCAAATGATGAGCACTTGGACCCAACAGGGTGGCTATCCTCTATTAACTGTTACACGCAATTACAAAAGTGGTCATTTCAGCATCAAACAAGAACCATACGGAAGTGACAAACTCTTAAAGGGCAACTCCTGGTATGTTCCCATCAATTATGCAGTTGCTTCAAATCCTGATTTCAGTGATACGAAAGCCACTCACTTTTTGCCAAATGTAACTGAAACGCAACTTGATGTTGATATTCCCAAGGACGATTGGTTAATAGTTAACAAACAATCGACTGGTTTGTATCGCATTAAATATGATGAGAAAAACTACAGACTGCTCACTAATTCCTTGAAAGCTGAAGGCCCATTTAAAATTCCTGCTCGAAATCGCGCCCAGCTTCTGATTGATGCTTCCTCTTTATGCTTTTCAAAACGTTTGAGTCATTCCATACTTTTAAGTCTGATGACTTATTTAAATAATGAAAATGACTACTTGCCGTGGGCAGAAGCAACTTCTATAATAAGAAAATACAAATATTATCTTGCAGATGAAGATGATTTTAAATGGTTTGCAAAAAGATTGATCATCCCTATCTATAAAAAATTAAGTGTCAACAACAATCCCCTCGATAAACATTTTTCTTCAATTGAAGGCGTTGCCTGTTCACTGGACGTAAAAGAATGTGTAGATAAATTCCATAATAATATGCAGGGTATAATTAATGGAACCTTTGCCATCTTGGATCCATTTGTATTAAGTGATACCTATTGTATCGGTCTCAGACAGTCTGACGATAAGGAGTTTAATTTTTTCTATCAGAAACTATTGACTACTACAGATACCGAGGAACGCAGTCTATTAATATTAGGTTTGCGCTGCTCTAGAAATGAAACTAATATTATGAAGTTTTTAAATGCCTCCATTGATTATTCTAATAAATTTAATCCTGCTGATCGCCCTAAATTGCTACTACTTGCCATCAAACATGAAAAAATTTCCTCATTGACTCTAATTAAATTCCTGAAAACAAACTGGAGAGCTATTACTAACTTTAGAGGTAAAAAACGTGATTCTCTACTCCTAAGTACACTTATTCGCCAGATTTCGCAGTATGTAAGTAGCGATGATGTAAAAGAGAAGTTACTAGATCTAGTCACTGAAGTGAAGGGCAGTGAATATGCTGGAGCTAATCTGGAAGCAGATGTAAATAAAAATATTGCAAAAAATTTCGAATGGCTTAAAGATCATGGTCAGCCTATTATCTCGTGGATTAAAAGCTACCGTGCCCAGAGTGAAAATTCAGATAGCAAAGCAACTTAAACATGCCTCTCCATCAATTTGTGGACAGGAGACAATAAATTTTACAAAATTGTGTAATAATTAACACAATACATATAAGCATATATAAAAACTTATAAGAACAATAAAATTTATTTGATAATTTTAATTACTGACAGTTCATCGAAGCCAATGAGAAATTTTCATACATATCACATACATATGCACATATGGTTGTATGTAAATAAATAAATAGACTAAAAACTTTGAATGGTATTCAATAAGCTGATTGCAAAAAGAAATTAATAAATTTAATGCTCTTAAAAGAAAACAACTGTTTTTGATTTTGTAATTTTTCAGGTGAATAGATTTGAGTTTTAAGCATGCTGAATACCAAATACCAATTTCGACTCCAAAGTCGATGTTATATTGCAATTAGACAGATCAATCACTTCCATTTTTTTATATTTCAATTTATAGTCAACTTCATATTCAAAATGGGCACTATATCAACATTGATTAATTCGCACGAAACATTTGACATGTAAGCAATATTAATTGGAGCCTGAAACTATGCTACAATTTCTTATGTTTATAGAAATATCCCATGTGTTTGTTGTAAGTTCCGTACGAAACAAGTGGCACTCTACTTATTTCGCATGAAAGCTTAAAATGTTGAAGATACATTTCAAATGTTTTTCTCAAGACAAACAGAGTACTAAAGGGTGTTTTTTATTGAGGTATAGAACTTTAAGTTGGCATCACTTTTTTAACTGACGGCAATTTTGTCAGCTGTCAAGTGATTAATATTTAGTTTGGTTTGCCATTTCATCATGAACAGGTTGACAAAAGAACAACGCTTGCAAACCGTGCAAATTTATTTCGAAAATAATGGTTCAGTTCGCGAAGTTTACCGCAAGCTCCGTCCATTTTATGGTCGACATAATCGTCCATCAGAGCAATTAATTCGGTTAACCATGGATCGTTTTCGCACTACGTTTACTCTATGTGATAATACGCATCCGCAGAGACGTCGAACAGTGCGCTCCGAAGAAACAATTGCCGCTGTAGAGCAAAGTGTTGAAGAGGACCCGAATGAATCGATTCGCCACCGTGCACAGCAATTGGAGCTTTGTCCATCAAATTTTGTTCCCGAATTGGATGGCATGAATGTGGATGAGTTGTGGTTCCAACAAGACGGCGCTACATGCCACACAGCGCACGTCACAATCGATTTATTGAAGGAAACATTCGATGAGCGCATAATTTCGCGGAATGGACCTGTCAATTGGCCACCAAGATCGTGTGATTTGACACCATTGGATTATTTTCTCTGGGGATATGTGAAGTCGCTCGTCTACGCCAACAAACCAGAAACGTTAGGGGACTTGGAAGCTAACATTCGTGGCGTTATTGCCAACATACGGCCCCATATGCTCGAAAAAGTGGTTGAAAATTGGACCTGTAGAATTGGATTTATTCGAGCCAGCCGCGGCGGCCACATGCCCGAAATCATATTTAAACATTGATGGCATAAAATTATCCTTCCAATAAAGCCAAATTGATGGACATTAAAACGATTTTCTTGTGTTTTATTTCAATTCGAAGTTCTATACCCCTAAAAAAAACACCCTATATTTCTGCAACATTTTTTTAGGGTTCCGTACACCAAAGGTGAAAAGGAACCCTATTGTTTTCGCTACGCTGTCCGTCTGTCCGTCTGCCCGTCACACGGTATTTGCTCAGGAACCGTAAGAGGTACGGACCTGAAATTTGGACACAGTATGTAGAACCTTGGCCGCTACAACAACAAATACATGAGAATTAAAAATTAAAGGGTGTTCCAAAACGAGCAATGAAATATGTTAAAATCCCATGTAATATACATACAATTGTATGAACATATGTATATTGAAACTTGAAATTTGTAAAATTAGTGTATTTTTATACAGACTACAACAATTAAGACTAAAATTTAAAAAAATTAAATTAAAGCGTGGTCCATCAGTTAATGCAATTTTGGCTATGTAATTTTGACAACTTGCTATACCTTGGAAACCGTAAGAGGCAAACACTTGAAAGTTTCAAAAACGGTAAAACTAAAAAAACCGAAAATTATAAAATCGCCAAACCAAAAAAAAAAAATCGCCAAAAATTAAAAAAAATCGCCAAAACGAAAAAAATCGCCAAAATTAAAAAAAAATTTCTAACACTAAAATAAATCGCCAAATTCGAAACAATCGCCAAAATAAAAAAAACGCCAAAATGAAAAAACGCCAAAAAACCGAAAAAATCGCTAAAACAAGAAAATAAAGTGTCTAAACTAAAAAAGAGCCAAAACTAAAAAAAATCGCCAAAACCGAAAAAACGCAAAAAACAACAAAACAAAAAAACCGAAAAGACCGAGAAGACAAAAACGAAAAAAATGCCAAAACTATATATTATATAGGATGAAGTTTGTATTAAATTACATATCCAGTGTTCGTACGGAACCCTATGTGCGCGAGTCATAGTCGCACTTTACTGAATTTATTCTTATTTATACAGGGTGGGCCAAAAGAAACCAAGGGGTGTAAAAGTTTAATAACTTTTTTGTTTATTAACTTTTTTTTTATTTTTTCTTTCAGATTATATAATATACAAAATGGAAATTTTTTTACACTAAGTATGAGAAATGATGTCTCTTACTTAAATGACCACCGTTTTCAGCTTCGCACTGATGGGCCCTTTTTAGAGCATTTTCCATAACATCTTTCAAAACTTGTGGCTGTAGCGTTCGAATTTATGCAACAATGTTTGCCTTGAGTTCAAGGATTGTCTCTGGCTTGTTCACATACACTCGCTCCTTCAAAAAACCCCAAAGAAAATAGTCGGGTGCTGTCAAATCTGGCGATCGCGCTGGCCAAATAATTTCCGAATTTCGAGAAATTATTCGCTCTCCAAAAATTTTACTTAAAAGTGCCATTGTGTCTCGGGCAGTATGGGCAGTGGCTCCGTCCTGCTGAAACCACATACCAGGTCTGTTTTCAAGAGCAGGACGTAAAAAATTTTCTATCATAAACCGATACCGCTCTCCATTTACGGTTACAGCACTTCCATCTTCATTCTCGAAGAAGTAGGGCCCAATGACATTTTCAGATGTGATCCCACACCATACTGTACACCTGATGGGGTGCAATTGGCGTTGATGAATGGCTCTTGGATTTTGAGAACCCCAGAACCTACAGCTCTGCTTATTAACAAAGCTATTCAAATGAAAATGAGCTTCATCACTCATAATCAAATTTTCAATAAAGTTGATTTCATTTATTCATTTCTTATTTTCTGATTTTCATTTATTATTTTCATTCATTATAAATTCTCCAAGTGTTGTCTATATAATCTGAAAGAAAAAAATAAAAAAAAATTAATAAACAAAAAAGTTATTAAACTTTTACACCCCTTGGTTTCTTTTGGCCCACCCTGTATGTATTTTGGTAGCATTCCGCGTGAAATGTTGAACAGAGTATCAGGCTTAACATTAAAAGAAATAAATTTCTGAAAATTGACTTTAAAACTTAAAAATGCTCTACTGCAAAACAGTAAAATATGACTCAGACTTTTTCCTTATTGCCACAGATTTTTATCCCGCAAAAAACTGAAAGATTATTTTGTATCTCATCAACCAGGAAACCCGAAATATGCTAAAAAAGTATTTAATGCACATTTAGTATGCAGTAAGAACTTGAAAATATGATGTTAAAAATAACATAAATTAGTTTATTTGGAAATCAAAATATACTTTTTATTTAACAATTAAATAACTTTTTTTTTATAACTTTAGAAGAGTTCACGATATCAGAATTAAAACTTTGGAACTTTTTTTTTTTTTTGATAGATAAGTCAAGCTTCTTATTTAAAATTGTTATTGCAATAAGCCAACAAAGTATTGACTAATGTTTTCAAATAAAAATAAACTTTTATCCTTTGAAAATATCCTTTCAACGTCCGGGCACCATCCGTCACAGATAGCAAAACCAAATATTTATCCAAATTAACGGCTTCATTCAAAGCGACCGGGTTCGGATAACAAAGCGACTTAAATATGTTGCTCCGTCAATTTTAAACAATTGTGTAGTAATAAACACAATACATATAAGTAAGTAAGCATACATAAAAACTTATAAGAACAAAAATTTTTTTTTGCAAATTTTGTTGCTGACAGTTTATCAGAGACAATGACATATATTGTCACCTCTTTAATTATATTCAAATTAAATATTTTCAGTATACTCGGTATACGTATGTAAGTATGTTTGTATAATATAGTAAATAAATAAACAGGCGAAAATTTTTGATCTGCTTATTAAACAGATTTGTTTGATTTTGTAATATTTCAGGGAAATAGATTTCAGTTTTAAACATACTGTGCCCCAGACACCAATTTTAAATTAATCAGTTCATGATTTATAAGTTATGTCATGATTCAATGGCATATTGCAATTTGATAAGCACAAACTCATTTTTCTATAAGTTTTGAAGGCATCGCGCTAATAAATCGATTAATTAAAGTGAGTGCTGTTAAATTGGCAGAAAAGTAACAGTAGCAATGTTATTATTCAAATTTCAGTTTTAAACGAGCGAGTCATTTTGATTTTTTTAACGGCGGCGCTTGATAAGCTTAAACTGTTGTGAAGATTTTGCTGAGCAATCGTCTCTCTGAAATCATTAGGTTTTTTGACATTAAAAATTTGACAAATATTTTCGAGTCTAGAGCGTAGCATCCATCAATCGAAATACATATGTATATAAATAAATGCTAGTTTTGAACAATTCGTCATGATTGTTTAAAGAAAAATTTTGGGAATAACAAAAATTAAAAATTAAAAAAAAACCCGAATATTTCTAGAAAAGATGTGATATCTTCTAAGCGGCTGGACCGATATCTAAAACCTTCTCGATCAAGTAACCTTTCAAAGAGAAAAAAACTAAATCAAAATCGGTTCAGCCGTTTGGTCTGTACGTGTACTCGTACAGACACACAGATACACACTACAAACTTATAAGACCCCCTTTTTTGGTCGGGATTTAAAAATTAAAATATTTGCTTTATAAAATACATATCGCCTCAATTTCATTTATATGTATTTCAATTTATATATTTCAATTTATAGGCACATTCATTTCAAGATAATAGCAAAATTACAAAAACACAGCAATAAAATAAGCAACATGGGTCATTAGTTGTGCCAAAATGTCAAAATAAATTCACTAAAGTGGGACTCTGACTTACACTAGATGTGTAATTTAATACAAACTTCAGCTATATAATATATAGTTTAAGCATTTTTTTTTTGGTTTTTGGGGTTTTTTCAATTTGGCGAATTTTTTTCATTTTGGAGATTTTTTTCATATTGGGGTTTTTTTCATCTGGGCGATTTTTTTTTCAGTTTTGGCGCCTTTTTCGCGTTTTGGCGATTTATTTCGGTTTTTGGCGATTTTTTCTTCATATAAACAATTATTTTGGTTTTGGCGCCTTTTTCGTGTTTTGGCAATTTTTTTAGATTTTTGGCGTTTTTTTCATTTTGGCGATTTTGTTCATTTGGGCGATTTTTTCGAATTTGGCGAATTATTTTAGTGTTAGAAATTTTCCTTTTATTTTGGCGATTTATTTTTGGTTTGGCGATTTTATAATTTTCGGATTTTTTAGTTTTACCGTTTTTGAAAATTTCAGGTATTTGCCTCTTACGGTTTCCAAGATATATCAAGTTGTCAAAATTACATAGTCAAAATTGCATTGGATGGACCACCTTTTAATTTATTTTTTTTTTTTTTAATGCATGTATTTATTTATTGTATCTTCATATATGAACTAACAATAAGTATTCAAATCTTAAATCTATAAAAAAAATTTTATTAGGCCCGACCAGTGTCGGACATAAACTTAGTGATAGTTATAAATAATACATTAGTAGTGATAATCAAAAAAGGGGGAAAAAGTATTTTCAAGTAGTCCCATCTGGAGTGTTAAGTATAAGAGCCCGTGTGTCCCTCTTTTTTAAGCGGATGCGTCCAGTAAAGTTCAAAATATTACGAGCAAGCGGATTAGGATGTGATTCGAGTTTTGTTAAATATTTGCCTGCGTATTTTGCAATTTCTTCAGTCACTAGTGGCATATTTAAATCACGATGTATAATAGAATTTTGGATGTACCATGGAGCCGATGTTATTAACCGTAAAATTTTGTTTTGCCTTCGCTGGATTCTCTCGACATTGGAAGCTGAAGCAGTGCCCCATAACTGAATTCCGTAGCACCATATTGTCTTCAAAAGCGACTTGTATAATAAAAGTTTGCAGTCTAGGCTGAGTGTTGAGTTTCTGCCAATCAACCAATATATTTGAGTTAACTTAAGTTTTATCTGAGTTAACTTAGAGTCAATATGATGTTTCCATGTAAGTCTTCGATCAAGGTGTATACCAAGGTATTTCACTTGGGAATGTTGAGGAATATTTTGATTGTTGATTCGAATGGGGGAGCAAGTATCTCTTCTTAGGGTGAACGTTATATGGACACACTTTTGTTCATTGACTTTGATTCTCCATAAGTTCAACCATATTTCCAGCTAGGTAATATGTTCCTGGAGATTGCGGGATGCCTCATAAGGGTTTTCGTGCACACTCATACAGGCTGTATCATCGGCAAAAGTAGAAATATGGATATTATTGCTTACAGGCATATCACAAGTATATATTAAATACAAGAGAGGACCCAGAATACTACCCTTTAATTTGAATTTTTTTTAAATTTTAGTGTTATTTGTTTTAGTCTGTATAAAAATACACTAATTTTAGAAAATTCAAGTTTCAATATGCATATGTATGTACATACAATTGTATGTATATTACATGGGATTTTAACATTTTTCGTTGCTTGTTTTGGAACACTCTTTAATTTTTAATTCTTATGTAGTTGTTGGGCCAAGGTTCTACATACTCTGTCCAAATTTCAGGTCCGTAGCTCTTACGGTTCCTGAGAAAATACCCTGTGAAGGACAGACGGACAACGTAGCGAAAACAATAGGGTTCCTTTTCACCTTTGGTGTACGGAACCCCAAAAAGAGTTTGTTTAAAATAAAAACTATTCACATTAATTTAAAAAGATCTCTCCACTGTGGATGCCACTAAAAAAATTAGCAATATTTAGCATGTTTAAAATTTTTTTAAAAGGTGTTTAATTTAACCCTTTTCTTAAATTTTTGCATTTTGAATTTGTTTATAAATACTTTTTTAATAAAATATTTTTCCCATAGAAATACTTCTAACATTTTTTTTTAAATTTCGTTTTCGTAAATTTTTTTTGGAGTTTTCGTTCAAATTGAAAACAAAAATAGCTCAGCTGTGTCATCGCTATTACCTAGCGAATGTGCTTTGCAACTTGCTTATTAATTTTTTTTAATTAGGGAGTTCACAATAGTGTTTTAAAATATGTCTTAATATTGCAACGTTTACATTTTAATTTCTTAATATGGGCAGGAAGTTGTTTTTTTATTTGTGTAAATAAAATTAAATACTAAGGCCCAAATAATAGGCTTCCCAATTAAGTGCCATTTATCTTTAAATGCCATTTAAGTACCGAATTAATTTTTTCAGTACAAAGTTGATACACCTTTAAATGAAACTTAAATGTCCAACCTTGTGTACATAAATTGTACTTAAGTTTTACGACCATACCATATATTATTGTGCTTGTGTGTGCTTATTGAAAACATGTATATACATGAAAACATGCATATGGTCATATTAAAAATAAATTCGTATAATTTTCGTAAAAACATAACATTTACAATATATAGTTTCATATCATGGAAAAATATGTTAATCGAAAAATGTATTCTGACGCACTTTTTGTTTCATAAAATCTGTTTTTATGCAATTTTAATATTCTGCACATTGATAACCTAGCTTTTTTATATCCTTTACCAAAAAATGGTAAAATGTAATATATAGGTTTGTCATTCCGTTTGTAATTTCCAGAATATGAATAATTGAGCCATAAAGTATATATATTCTGGATCCTTATGTCCGTCTGTCCGTCTGTCTGTACGTGAAATCGGTTTTCGTTTTTAGACTGGTCTGTCAGAAATGGTCCAAAAAAGATTGTTATTGAAAATCAGCAAAATCGAGCAGACGGTTTCAGAGCTGGGAAACTTAAACTTCATTTTGCCATACAAAATACATAATAACCGAAAAGTAGTTAGTCCCAAATCACACTATGCAAGTCTTATTGCTAAGCTGATTCCTTTCAGGGAGAGAGAGACGAGGGGAACAGCAACGTTTCTTTTCCCCCCGTCTCTCTCCCCTAACAAACTAATCAGCTTAGCAATAAGACTTGCATAGTGTAAATTGGGACTTATTATTATCTTTTTATTAAATAAACTTATTTTATATTTCATACTTAACATTGGTATTTCTAATTAAAAAAATTAAAAAAATTAAAAAAACGCTGCCAGGGTTGGAAAACTTTAACTTTTTTTCTTATGCAAGAGTAACTCACTAAAACAAATTTTTCCTTTTCCTTTATAAATTAAACATATCTTAAAAGAAAGAGATTGATGAAAGAAATCAGAAAAACTAAACGGATGATTTCAGGGTTGGAAAACCTACAATTTTTGTGATGTATAAAATTAACTACCGTAAACTAATTTTTTATTTATTTTTATTAAATAAACTAATTTTATACTTCACCACGAACAAAATTGGTATTTGAAATAAAAAAATAAAAAATTTAAAAAGACGTTTCCAGGGTTGGAAAACTTTAACTTTTTTCTTATAAACAAAAAAAAAATTTTCCTTTTCTTTATAAATTAAACATATCTTATATTCTTAAAAGTAAGAGATTGTTGTAAGAAATCAGAAAAATCAAAAAGGATGATTCCAGGGTTGGGAAACTTACTCTTTTTGTGATATAAGAAAATAACTACCGAAATCTAATTTTAATTTTTTTTAAATAAATAAACTTATTTTATACTTCATTACGAATAAACTTAGTATATCAAATTAAAAAAAGTTTAAAAAAAATTAAAAAGACGATTTCAAGGTTGGAAAACTTTAACTTTTTTTGTACAAAAGTAACTTACTAAAACAAATTTATCCTTTTTTTCTATAAATTAAACATATCTTATATTCTTAAAAGTAAAAGATTGGTGTAAGAAATCAGAAAAATCAAAAAGGATAATTTCAGGGTTGGGAAACTTACACTTCTTGTGATATATAAAATTAACTAAGTCTAATTAATTTTATCTTTTTCTTTATAAATTATATATATTTTACGTTTTGGAAAGAAAAGTTTTGTGTAGAAAATTATAAAAATAAAAACCACAGTTCCAGAGCTGGAAACTTTGAACTTTTTTCTGGATATTAAAGTAACTAAATATATGTAACATTTTTTGAGTTTCCTTTTTTCTTTTTTCACTTAACACACTTTCTATATTTTTTTTAAGAACTACTAGATTGGTATAAGGAATCAGAAAAATCTAAAATGATAATTTTATGGTTTGAAAATTAATTTTTTTTGTACATAAAAGTAACTAGGTCAAATTTGTTTTTTCTTTTTGTTTATACTTTATGTATGTGCTTATGTATGTATCTCTATACTACATAAAAGCACTTTGGTAAAGGGTATATAAGATTCGGCACAGCCGAATATAGCACTCTTACTTGTTTATTTATATCAAACAGCTGTTGTTTATAAAGATTTCCATAATATTTGAAAATTCTTTAAAGCTGTCGTACTATCAACGTCATTTCATAAGAACTTTAATTAAGCAAACTACATTTAAGTACAACTTAAATTTCAGTGGAAATTAGCTTAATTACGTTTAATTGAGAAGTAAATTATTGGGCCTAATAATGGCAATATGGTAATGTTAAGCTTAACAATTAAAATTGTCAGCTGTAGTTGATGAAAAAATTAAAAAAAAAAAAAAATATAAAATATTAAACAATTTTATTACCAGTATTTGTTGGAAATTTGTTTAAATGCTAAATAATTCAGAATGCAGAAACACTTATATACATACACATGTATGTGAGAAAAATAATCTTTTATTTAAATTTGTACTGTTTTTTTTTTATTATTTCAATTTAAAATGCTAGAAACACAAAAACGTGTTAGCAAAAAAGCAAGTTCATGTTAAGGATTTTTATTTTATTTTTACCAATAATGTTATAATTAACAATTTCATTTAACTATTCGAGTAAAGCCAGAACGAAAGACACGGTACTCGTAATGCACAAACATGAATATAGACTTAAACAGGAACATGGAAATAACATATAACAAGCTGACACTAGATACATACATACATATGTGTGTATATATACATACATACATATGTATGTATGAATAAATGTATGAAATTCAAAAGAAGAAAATATCTAAAATACAACATTTATAAAAAAAAGATGAACTTAAATAAAATGAAAATAAAGCATTACAGATGCCATGAAAAGCATTTAGAGTCTAAATTTTATACAAAGAAAAAAGAAATAAAAAAAAAACAAAATGGAATATAACATACAACTATTTAAGAAGAACGCCAACAATTTAATGGCGTGTGGATGAATGCTAGCAATGCAGCACACGCCGGATATAACAAAAGGACACAACGGACACATGCAGTCACTAAAATATCTAAAGTTCTAAAGAGATTGTATGGTATGCATGTCATGCAATTTATTTATGTGTGTGCGAGTGTGAATGTTGTCTGTATATGTGTATGGACACGAGTGAGGCTGTGCAAATGTATTTGAAAATGTGGCCATGAGTTTGGACATTAAATGTGTTAAAAGATAATAAGTAGTCTATGTCTAACAAAAGATAAACTAAAAATATAATAATAGGGAGGAGAAACTACAATGCAAGGAGTACAGGAAATAAATAAAGAAATTTAAAATAATACGAGCAATGCACAGCAATCAAACAGTCATGTACAAATACATACATTAGCAATTTTGGCATCATATACATGTAATATTTTAATATTTTTTTTCTTCTCACAGCTTATGCAGAGCCGGATGAAAGGATTATTTTATTTGAAATAACATTAGTCTAATATAATACATGCACATATATAAAGGGTCTTTCATGAAGCGCTTCCTAAATTTAAATATAATAAAGTGCTGCTTTATGCTGCTACCATTATTTCTGTGGCAATACGGCAAAAGTGTTTAAGTCATATTTTACTGTTTTGTGGGAGCACTTTTAAAGCGACCCATTCATTTGTGCATATGTTGTTGTACATATTATTGTAATTTTGACCTAAACTATGCAATAAATGGCGTAATATTATCAAAGAAAATATTGCCCAATTTTCCTGACAGTGGAAAAGTACACAATATTGAACAATCTTGCCACCACATTACGCAATTGTAGTGATTATAATTACAATAAAAATCAAAAGTATTTTGATATCTGCCCATATGTTGTGCCACCTTCGAATATGACATACACATTGGCGATATTATTGTACAATACGAAAAATTGCACAATTATATTGCAAGTGGGTGGGGCGCTTAAGCTTTTGTGTCGATTTTCAATAAATTATTTCTTTTACAGTTAAATTGGGAAATTCTCTACTAACCTTTATTCTTGTAAGAAAACATCGTTTTACACACTATCACTAATACATTTAAGTTGAGATATGTCAAAGTATAATCTAAATTAAGCTATTATTGCAGGGTGCCCCTGTGGCTAAGTGGTAGCGATGCTAGCCTCTCAGTTCAGAGGTCGTGGGATCGATTCCCGCCATAGACTCAAGGGGTTTTCCGCAGGCAAGCCAATAGCTTCACGGTTTGTGTTTGTTTAAAAAAAAATTTAAAAAATATAAGTCGCAAGTCCTGAAAAATCACACAAAGTAATTGAATATGCAGATTACGGAGGTACCATTAAATCAAAATCATCTAATCTTGACTTTAGCACTTTTCCTTTTTGCCACAGATTTATGGAAAAAAGCGGAACACATCTTAAATACAATTTCCAATGATCCAAGTATAAAGATCAGACTAAATTTGACATATGCCATGGGGTATGTTGGCTTTTAGGATCCGCTGTTGCTCAGTTGCTTAGTCGCTTAGATTTGCGACTCAAGGCAGCCCCAAAGAGATCTTCCGAGGTCAACTAAATGGCCAGATCAACGTGCAAAAACTGCTCATGTAGAATATCCTATGCGTCATGAGCTGTCTGGCTCGTAAAATCACAAATCGTTGGTGTCCATATCATTTTTACCTGAACAAAAGCAATTGGTAATTATCGAACTTTAGAGCTCGCTACTGACGGTGATGACCTGTCTTATATCGTTCTCAAAGAAACATGACGGTGCTAGACCAAAGTGATAACTTTTTTGGAATCCATTATTGGTCGCTTTGTGACCTGAACTGAGCTTGGCACGGGCTTATGCTCAAGCTATGACACAACATTCGTCAAAATGTGGCCTGCGAAAAGCTGACATGGAATTTCCTGCAAATTCTCACAGTCAACTGAAATATTTTCGCCATATCTCGTTCATTTCATTGACATTGCAAATAGTTTTCTCTTTTTATTTTAGAAAAGAGAAGTAACACTAAGGCAATGAGTTCGGTGTTACCTTCTTTAGGAAATCTTTAGGAAACGCATAGTGATAGAGAAGACAGGTAGTGAAGGAAGAGATAGAGGAAGGCTTCATTCTTTTACACCTCTGCTGTTTTTGCACGTTTGTAATAACACAATCTCGCAGCACCTCTGGTGTCAATGAGGCGTATTAATTTTTTTAAAGCTATAGCCATTTTATTGGTTGTTTTACATCGCTGATGATTCTGCTACACATTACTGACGAAGCAACGCGCTCTGATGTTACATTAGGATTAGTATCCGCTGAAGCCGGTGTAGTTCAGTGATCAGTGTTTATGGCCTCATCACTTGAACTTTCCCACAATGACTGATACAAACAGACACTAATGCACATCAGAAAAATGCCTGGTGTTGCTATTTAATGAGTGTCGAAGACCGGGCTTAAGCCCAGAACTTTCGCTTTTGTAGTCAACGTGTTAACTAATTCAGCCAAAGTCGCCATTTTAGAACTTGCACGTATTGATGACTTAGCAAAACAGACTGAATAAACTGCAGCCAATTATGGCCGCTTTAAACTGTCAAGGCTTGTAAGTCCCTATTGTAAGACACTTTACCATTATGTAATTTAAAAAAATTATGTATTAGTACATCACAATGTTTAAAGATGCTTGCAGCAGGATTGTGTAGATATTAGAGCTGCCAGTTATTCGAGCTCGAAATGGTTTGAAGAAAAGTAGAAGAAAAATTTGTTTGTCCTTAAATATAATAGGATAAAGTAAAAAGCGAATAAGCATTTACATTAAACTACAATAAAAGAGTTGAATCCACTTTGTAAATAATTAAGTTTTAGTTATAATTTGAATCATAGTTATGCAGCCACACCTGCAAAACTTATGATTTTATTTACACAATTATTGTCTGAAAAATTTATATTAAAGGTATTCATTTAATTTATTTTTTGGTTGGAAAAATGGAAAAATTTAATTTTTCTTACAACAAACACAGGAAAAAAATTCCACCAAAAGTTGAATTTGAAAATTACATTTTTTCCATTTTTCCAACAAAAAAAAAAATCCTGAAATGAATACCTTCATTATATTCCAGCGAAAAAATAAAACTAATTATTCAACGAGTCTATCTTTTTCACGCCTTCTTCGAAGTGCGTGGTGGCACGGAAAAATGCCGTAGTATCCCCCAGCTAAAACTCAAGCTAATTTTTCTGATTTTCTAAAGAAATTATTCCTGCTAAAAAAACTAATTTTACTTTTCAGTGCTTATCTTTGGGAGCCAACCTCTGATTAAGGTACATGTTGGAACGGCAAGTAAAGTTTTCAGAGCTATGCTCTTTATGTCAAACATAGGAGCTAGGACGTGATTTTCGTAAAAAAAATAATCGACACTATTACAGTTATAAGTTTATTTTTATTTTGATTTCTTTATTTACATTTTTTGTTTTTCGTTTTCCTTTTTTTCTATGATTGTAAAGAAGGAGATGCCAGATAACTTACTAATAAGAACTTAAAAAACAGCGGATGTCCACACATGTAAATATATGCGGCGAATTTATTTTTCATTATAAATAATAATAAAATAAATAAATTTTATGAATATTAAATAAACACTTTAAGAAATACAAATAATTTTATTGCATTGATATTTAAAGCATGCAATTTGTTATATAGCTAAACAGCATAGTCAGCAGACATCTCTTTTTTGTTATTTCAGTCTTAGCGCTTTTTTCTCTTTGTCGATTTGTTTCGGTTTTTGGCGATTTTGGTTTTACTTAAAGTAATTTTTTTAGTTTTGACGCTTTTTTCGTTTTTGCAAATTTTTGTTTCGATATCTGTCGATTTTTTCGGCTGTTTTTTTAGTTTTAGCGATTTTTGTTTATTTAGGTTTTTGGCTATTTTTTTTAGCTTAAGCATTTTTTTAGTCTTGGCGCTTTTTTCGCTTTTTGGCGATTTTTTCGGTTGTTTTTTAGTTTTAGGGATTTTTGTTTGTTTTGCCGCTTTTCTCGTTGTGACGATATTTTTCGTTTTTGACGATTTTTTTTTAGTTTTTTGCTTACCTTTTAAATTTTTGTGATTTTTTGGTACTTAAGGGATCTCTTTTATTTTTGGTGATATTTTTTTTGGCAATTTTTTTTTCGTTCTGGCGATCTTGTGATGTTGGGATAATTTACTTTTAGTGTTTTTGAAAACTTCAGGAGTTTGCCTTTATCGGTTTCCAAAATACATTCAGTTGTCAAAATTACATTAACTGATAGAATACCCTTTAAGTTAGATTTATTAAGTTTACATGTTAATTGGTGTAGTCTGCATAAAAACAGACTTATTTTAAAAATTTCAAGAGTCTATATATTACCTTACCATTTCTACATGTTCGCTTCAGAACACCCTTTAATTTTTTACTGTCATATATATGTTGTTGTAGCGGCTAAAGTTTTACATTTTCTCTAGCTTCTACGGTTCTCGAGGAAACAGCGTGTGATAGGCAGACAGACAGACGGCCAGACAGATGGACATCGTAGCGAGAACAGCAGTGTTCCTTTTCACCATTGTTGCACGGTTCCCTAATAACGATATGCAGTGATCATATCCACCCAGTGTACAAATCTTACAGTGGAAAACGATGTATCATTTTCTCTACTCTTTCGCCAAAATGAAAAGCTTTTGCCAAACTCTACTGAGAGTTTGTATACGAGTATTTTGAGTTGAAACAAGAACAATATGTTTTTAATATTTCAAAATGTCCTGCAGAATGTAAAATTTACCCTTAAAAGGCGAAAGGAAAATTCTTGAGAAGCAATGAAAGCTATAAAAATCTTTTTCACACAAAAAAAGCAATACAATTGCTTTTTTTTTTTGCTAGTTTGCCTGCTCATACGTTTATTGTTTTAGATGACATTGTTATTTTGACCATAAATCGATGTTCGCATCAAAAGATAATGGCCATTAAGAGCTATAAAAGTGATTGAAACACAAGAAAACAGGTCCAGTTATGTACATCTAACAAGAACGAATACAAAATGAGAAAATATTTAATGCTTTAAAGATTTTTTTAGTGTCTGGACATTTATTTTTCATTCATAAACTCATAAATATTCTGTATTTGTTTTTTATTTTTAAGTATTTTCTCAAGAAAAAAAACAAACACGAATAAATGAAGATATTAAAATGGAAAACACTTACATACTGCCAAAGATTTTGTCGCACCATTTACCATTTGGCTGTCAATGTACGTTTCCATGTATGTTTGCAGGTGCGGGAAAAGATAGAGGAAAAATAATGCAAAAATAAGAAAAGTAATAAATGAGTTTAAGGTCGCAGGTAAATTGTGGGTTTGCAGTAAGATAAGGCACAGAGAAAGGATTTAAAGAAATACAAACAGTAAATAATAATCAATAAAATAAAAATGCAAATACCTTAAGCAGAAAAAACGCTTTTGCATAGAATTGGTAAGAAGGTGAAGTTTTATCGATACGAGACCGTTTTGCAATGAAATATAAATTTCAAAATATAACACGTGGTCGATTGTAAATATGCTGACTGAAAGGTTTGAAAGGATAGTTAATGTGTAGGCACTTCCACTTAGAGATCTTTGTTTGTTTTTATAAAGGGTGTTTTTTTTAGAGGTATAGAGCTTTGAATTGAAATAAAACACAAGAAAATCGTTTTAATGTCCATCAATTTGGCTTTATTGGAAGGATAATTTTATGACATTATTGTTTAAATATGATTTCGGGCATGTGGCTGCCGCGGCTGGCTCGAATAAAGCCAGTTCTACAGGTCCAATTTTCAACCACTTTTTCGAGCATATGGGGCCGTATGTTGGCAATAACGCCACGAATGTTGGCTTCCAAGTCCCCTAACGTTTCTGGTTTGTTGGCGTAGACGAGCGACTTCACATATCCCCAAAGAAAATAATCCAATGGTGTCAAATCACACGATCTTGGTGCCCAATTGACAGGTCCATTCCGCGAAATTATGCGCTCATCGAATGTTTCCTTCAATAAATTGATTGTGACGTGCGCTGTGTGGCATGTAGCGCCGTCTTGTTGGAACCACAACTCATCCACATTCATGCCATCCAATTCGGGAACAAAATGGTCGGTTAGTCGGCTCCAATTGCTGTGCACGGTGGCGAATCGATTCATTCGGGTCCTCTTCAACACTTTGCTCTACAGCGGCAATTGTTTCTTCGGTGCGCACTGTTCGACGTCTCTGCGGATGCGTATTATCACATAGAGTAAACGTAGTGCGAAAACGATCCATGGTTAACCGAATTAATTGCTCTGATGGACGATTATGTCGGCCATAAAATGAACGGAGCTTGCGGTAAACTTCGCGAAATGAACCATTATTTTCGAAATAAATTTGCACGATTTGCAAGCGTTGTTCTTTTGTCAACCTGTTCATGATGAAATGGCAAACCAAACTAAATATTAATCACTTGACAGCTGACAAAATGGCCGCCAGTTAAAAAAGTGATGCCAACCTAAAGTTCTATACCTCAATAAAAAACACCCTTTATAAAGCGATCCGTTAACGAAAGCTATTGCTTTCAAGCCATTAAACGGAGGATACATGGTACAAGACCGGAAGTAGTTAGCTGCTTGGAAAATTTAACAAGTGAGTGGCAATCGGTAGCCATATATTTATATATATATATATATATATATATATATATATATATATATATATATATATATAAATATATACATATTCTCAAAAGAAATAATAAAATGTATGAATCATAATATTTATATATGCTATAATATATATGTGTCACAATGGCAGCACTCTGCATGTACCCATTTGACCTGAGAGTCGATAAAAATTAATGCTCGCTAAAGCTTCGAACCTTGAACTTCTCTCGATAGTTTTTCGAATGTGTGATGGTAACCGAGTGGATATGTGCTATCCTGTTTGTCTAGAGGTACCTAGTTCGAGCCATGATAGCACTGTAAGTTAAACAAGTAAGAGTGCTATATTCGGCTGTGCTAAATCTTATATACCCTTTACCAAAGTGCGTTTATGTAGTATAGAGATACATACATAAGCACATAGTTACTTTTATGTACAAAGAAAAAAATAATGATTTTCAAGGCCTAGAATCATAATTTTAGATTTTTCTGATTACTTATACCAATCTAGTAGTTCTTAAAAAAAATATAGAAAGTGTGTTAAGTGAAAAAAAGGAAATTCAAAAAAAATGTTTTATTTAGTTACTTTAATGTCCAGAAAAGAATCATAGTTTCCAGCTCTGGAGCTGTGGTTTTTATTTTTATAATTTTCCATACCAAACTTTTCTTTCCAAAACGTAAAATATATATAATTTATAAAGGAAGAGATAAAAATTAATTAGACTTAGTTACTTTTACATATCAAAAAAGTGTAAGTGTCCCAACCGTTAACTCATCCTTTTTGATTTTCTGATTTCTTACACCAATCTCTTTTTTTTTTAAGAATTTAAGAAATGTTTAATTTATAAAAAAAAGGAAAAATTTGTTTTAGTAACTTACTTTGTACAAAAAACGTTAAAGTTTTCCAACCCTGGAATCGTCTTTTTAATTTTATAATTGTTTTTTTATTTGAAATTTTATTCGATATCAAGCATAAAATAAGTTTATTTAATAAAAATAGAAAAAAATTAGTTTTCGGTAGTTCATTTTTTGTATCACAAAGAGTGTAAGTTTCCCAACCCTGGAATCCTCCTTTTTGATACTTTATGATTTCTTACACCACCTTTTTTTTAAGAATATAAGATATGTTTAATTTATAGTAAAAAAGAAAAAAATTATTTTAGTAAGTTACTTTTGTATAAAAAATAAGGTTTCCAACCCTGGAAACGTCGTTTTAATTTTTTTTTAATTTTGAAATACCAAATTCATTCGTACTGAAGTATAAAATAATTTTATTTATTTAAAAAAAATTAAAATTAGTTTTCCCAACCCTGGAATCATCCTTTTTAATTTTTCTGATTTCTTACACCCATCTATTTCTTTTAAGAATATAAGTTACTTTTGTATAAAAAAAGTTAAAGTTTTCCAACCCTGGAAAAATCTTTTTAATTTTAGAAGGTTAATTTTTAATTTGAAATACCAATTTTATTCGTACTAAAGTATAAAATAAGTTCATTTAATAAAAAAATAAAAATTAGTTTTCGGTAGTTAATTTTTTATATCACAAAAAGTTTCAGCTTCCCAACCCTGGAATCATCCTTTTTGATTTTTCTGATTTCTTACACCAATCTTTTTCTTTTAAGAATATAAGATATGTTTAATTTATAAAGAAAAGGAAAAATTTCTTTACTTTAAAGTTACTTTTGTATAAGAAAAAAAGTTAAAGTTTTCCAACCCTGGAAACGTCTTATTAATTTATTGAAGTTTAATTTTTTATTTGAAATACCAATTTTATTCGTGGTGAAGTATAAAATAAGTTTATTTAATAAAAATAAATAAAAAATTAGTTTACGGTAGTTAATTTTATATATCACAAAAATGGTAGGTTTTCCAACCCTTTTATTTTTCTGATTTATTAAATCAATCTCCTTCTTTTAAGTACATTACATGTGTTTAGTTTATAAAAAAAGGAAAAATTTGTTTTAGTAAGATACTTTTGCATAACAAAAAAAAAATTTCGGTTTTCCAACCCTGGAAACGTGTTTTTAATTTTTTTATTTTTTTTTTATTTTTTTTTATTTAGAAATACCAAATTTATTCATACTAAAGTATAAAATAAGTTTATTTAATAAACAATTATTAAAAACTAGTTTTCGGTTGTTATTTTGTATGGCAAAATGAAGTTTAAGTCTCCCAGCTCTGAAACCGTGTGCTCGATTTTGCTGATTTTCAATACCAATCTTATTTCGACAATTTCTGACCCACCAGTCCAAGAGCGAAGTCTCTAGCTTTTCTGGGAGCTTCGAAAAACCGATTTCACGTACAGGCAGACGGACAGAAGGACAGACGGACATCGCTTATTCGTCTTCCCTATGCATAAGGATCCAGAATATATATACCTTATAGCTCGCTTATTAATATTCTAGAAATTACAAACGGAATGACAAACCTATATATACCCTCTTACCATTTTTTGGTAAAGGGTATAAAAATAAAATAGTAACGCATACTTACACATGTACAACTGTCACGATAGCCTAGGGGTTATGGCCTAGTCTGGTAGCAAGGAGGTACCATATTCAAATCCTGTAGCGTAAGTTGAGGTATTAAAAAAATAAGGGCCTAATTTAATAAAATGCAAAGCTTAAGCTGCATTCATACTTGTCAAACATTTGCCCAAAAAAGCGTAACAACCAAATGCTAATGAAAAGTCTTTCAATTCAGACAAAAATGTGTCAAGTTAAAGAGTAGCCAATATTATTGGATTCTATGACATTGTCCATTAGTTATGTTCGAAACTGTTTAATATGATAAACAAGTGTCTGGATCAAAACCTTTTTCATTAGTGTTTGTTGGTTACGCTTTTTTGCGCAAATGTTTGACAAGTGTGACCGCAGCTTTAGCGTTGACAAATTTTTTTATGTATTTTGTTTTTGTAATTAAAATTTTTTTTTATATAAAATTGGTCAACGCTTGGCGTTGCGTTTTACAAAATTAGACCCTAAGTGAAATAAGTAAGGTGAAATAATTAAATTAAAAAATACGATATCGAAATTAGTTCGATATTCTCTCACTTTTTATATTGCTAGCGAAACTTGGAGATCGAACTTTTTTCGATTAATTTTTGAGTGTCACTCTCGATAGTTTTACAGTACGAATAGACGAGCAATTTTTATTTCTGAACATAAGAAATAACGTCGGCAGAATGACGTCACAAAAAAGTTTGTGTTCAAACTTATTTTAAGGCGTGACTAGACGTGTAATGTTAAAACTCAAAATTTAGGTTGTCCTATGCATACAAAGTGCACGTTTCACGTTTTGATTTTTTAATACTTCTGCAACAGAGCATATATTTTGTGCTTCTGCTTGATTTTTTTTTTTTTGTAATAAACTCATTATTTGTAGTTTCCCGCCATTATTTTCTACGAAAAAGGTAAATTTGACAGCTTGCGTCCTAACATAATTGCTCCGACTTGTGTTTGAGCAATTGTTTCCAAACATGTGTGCGAACACTAACATTTACGGTTTACACAGTCATTTTTTGTGTTAGCAACAAATTTTGACAATTGCCAACACAAAAATTTCCAAACTTATGTCTCGTGTAATCTCACTGTTAAACAATAAATGTTCGAGATATATTCGAAATCGATATTAATAATGAAAGTCTTGGTCAATTGGGTATAACTTTGGGACAAAAAAAAAAAAAAAAAAAATGCATGAATCTTGCTCATGTAGTCACTGAAGGGAAACAAAACTCATAAAAAAGTTATTGATCCATTATATTTTCAGTCAAACGAAAAATACTGAATGCTCAAATATTTTCAACATTTTGTATGTATTTTTTTTTTCATATTTTGACTGTGAAATATTTATGCACACATATGTAAATAGATATGTATGTATATATGTACTTGTATATTTGTACACATGTATGTGTGAATTGTTATTCGCTTGATTTATGCTTAACTTTCACTTTATTAAATGATGTTGATGTTGATTATATGCTTGACTTGCATTAAAGGTAATTTTTATTTGCTTTATTAAAAGACCAAAAGATTTAAGATTCGGATAATATATAATATATGGCATGGAAGAGCTTATTGTGTTATAATCAGGTATTTAAGAAAGAAATGTTTTCCTTTTAAAGAAATCAATAAGCATTCTTTGCTGCTGCTGATACATTTAATATCTACTTGCGATATTAATAAATTTCTTAAATCATATAGCTTATTTGATTACTTCATTTAAAGTTGCATAGCTTCTTAACGCTTTTGTAAGATAATTTTATAAATCGGATTGTTTAATAATGTAAAAATTAAAAAGAGCTATATTTAACTTTAAGTTAAAATAATAAATAAATTTAGTGAAGTACGACTTTGACACTACATGTGTAATTCAATACGAACTTTGGCCTATATAAAATATATTTTTTTAGTTTTGGCGTTTTTTCGGTCCTGGCGCTTTTTTTAATTTTTGCATTTTTTTCTCGTTTTGGCAAATTTTTTAAGTTTCTGGCGTTTTTTCGTTTTGGGGATTTTATTTAATTTTGGCGATTTTTTTTTTATTTTGGCGATTTTTTTTATTTAGGCGATTTTGTAGTTTTGGCGCCTTTTTCGCGTTTTGGCGATTTTTTTTTGGTTTATATCGATTTTTTCATTTCGGCGATTTTTTCATTTTGTCGATTTTTTCCGTATTGCCGCTTCATTTTATAGTTAGACATTTTTTAATTTGGTGCTTTTATTCGTTTTGGCGTTTTTTTTTTGGTTTGGCGATTTTATAATTTTCGGATTTTTTTTAGCTTTACCGTTACTTGACCATTGGCTGACTTTTTTCAGCTCGAGTTGTATATGTAAGAAGTATGTAAAGAAAGTAAATATAAATAAATTCAGTAAAGTGCCACTATGACTCGCGCACATAGGGTTCCGTACGAACACTAGATATGTAATATAATACAAACTTCACCCTATATAACATATAGTTTTGGCACGTTTTTCGTTTCCGAAAAGACCCCAATTTCGGTTTTTTTGTTTTGTCGTTTTTTGCGTTTTTTTCGGTTTTGGCGATTTTTTTAAGTTTTGGCTCTTTTTTAGTTTAGACACTTTATTTTCTTGTTTTGGCGATTTTTTCGGTTTTTTGGCTTTTTTTCATTTTGGCGTTTTTTTTATTTTTGGCGATTTTTTTTAATTTTTGCGATTTTTTGTTTATTTAAATTTTTTTTTAGTTTTGACGACATTTTCGCGTTTTGGCGATTTTTTTAAATTTTTTGGGTTTTTTTTTTCATTTTGGCGTTTTTTTTCATTTTGGCGTTTTTTTTTTGATTTTGGCGATTTTTTCGAATTTGGCGATTTATTTTAGTGTTGGATTTTTTTTTTAATTTTGGCGATTTTTTTTCGTTTTGGCGATTTTTTTAATTTTTGGCGATTTTTTGGTTTGGTTTGGCGATTTTATAATTTTCGGTTTTTTTAGTTTTACTGTTTTTAAAAATTTCAAGTGTTTGCCTCTTACGGTTTCCAAGATATAGCAAATTGTCAAAATTACATAGTCAAAATTGCATTAACTGATGGACCACCCTTTAATTTTAATTTTTTTAAATTTTAGTCTTAATTGTTGTAGTCTGTACAAAAATACACTAATTTTACAAATTTCAAGTTTCAATATACATACATATGTTCATAGAATTGTATGTATATTACATGGGATTTTAACATATTTCATTGCTCGTTTTGGAACACCCTTTAATTTTTAATTCTCATGTATTTGTTGTTGTAGCGGCTAAGGTTCTACATACTGTGTCCAAATCTCAGGTCCGTAGCTCTTACGGTTCCTGAGAAAATACCGTGTGACGGACAGACGGACAGACGGACAGCGTTGCGAAAACAATAGGGTTCCTTTTCACCTTTGGTGTACGGAACCCTAAAAACAACAACAGCTGTTCAATTGTTTAGCAAGAACAGAGTGTTACCACACAAGTATTTTTGACCACGTGCAGCCAAGTCAGTAATGCAGCGCTTTTTTGGGAATACTTAAAATAAGTTTTCCGTAATTGACATTCACATGATATTGACAGCACAGGAAAAACTCTAAAAGGGAGTAATTCCCAATTTTTAATTACAATTCCTGCAAAATATACATTCACATGTACTTATGAGTATATTAAATAGTCGTGCATAAAAATGAATAACCAATTACTCCCAATTTCTTTTAAAGTAAAGTTAAATTAAGAATAACGAATAATATCTCAGTAAGTTACTATGGAAAATGAAAAAAAAATGCAAAGTAAGTAATTACAAAGTTCCCAAAATATGTCTGCTTAAATGACACTCCGTTTCAAAGAAAAAAAAAAAATACCAAAACTGAAAATGAAAGCGAAATGAAATGTCAAGAGTAACGCCTATTAAAGCTGTCATAAAATGAAAAGCTATTTTGATTTATTAAATGACAACAAACGGCACACATATACATACATACTTACATAAATTTTGCTACATTCACATTTCTACATTTTTACATTCCCATAAACATTCTCACACATCGTTTGACACACAAACAATTTCCCATTTATAAACAATTTTATGAATGTAATAATGTGTGTGAATGTATTTGTATGTGTTTGCATGTATTTGTTTTACTTTATGCATGTGCGAACATAAAACAGGAAAGTGTTTAAGATCGTTCTTCAAAGAAATATTAAATTTTTGCACATAATTTAAAGCAGAGATGGATAGCTGATAGGCACAAAAAATTTGAGTGGGGGTGAAAAATGAACAATTATACAAATTCGAGAATCTCAGGGAAGTAAACATTCAAAAAAGAAGTAAGTATGCTATATTTGTTTGTAACGAATTTTCAATATATTTCACCGAAGCGCACAGTGGTTCTGAATCAATTTTCATTGGCCAAAACTATATATATATATATATATTTTTTTTAAATAGATTCTTAAAATTTTTACGCCATCAGAAAAGAAATATATCAAAAGTAAGTTGGGTAAAAAATTAGGCAAAAATATTCGCAGTAGAGTGCGTGGCATGCTGCTGAAAACAAAGAATTTGTGTTAATAAAAAAAACAAAAGTTTGTCATATTTGATATGAAAGAAATTATGATTTCTCGAAAACCATTATCGATAGCGGCCTACGTTTTTTTGAATAAACTGTTTTATTTAATAAATTATATATGCGCACCTCATTCAATTTGTAGCTACAGTGAACCAAAAACGTACATAAATTCAACTTAAAAATTCGTTGATTCAACGATTTTATTCCTTATTTTTCACCTAAGGAACATCTTCATTGAATTCAACGTACGCAAATCATTGACTTGTTGAATTCAATGTAGCATTTCGTTGAAGTTAAGAATCCATACGTTGAAACCTTACGTTAATTCATTAAACCTATATATTGAATGCAATGAACTTATTCCTTGACCCAAAGTATTTATACTTTGAGTTTAATGAACTAGTTCTTTGAATTTAAGGGACCTTTTCCTTGAACCAATGAATGCAATTATTGATTTTTATGAATATATTCCTTGAATCAACGTATACATACTTTTAATTCAATGAAATAATTCCTTTAATTTAAAGAACCTATTCCTTGACTCAATGAACACATTCATTGATTTTTTATGTATTTATTCCTTGATTCAAAATTTCACTTTTATAAATATAATAATAGGCAAGCTCATATTAAATTGAGTTTTTTATTTAAAAATTCATATTATAAGAAATAATTTACATGCATATGTATACACATATCTGTAAGTATGTATGTACATAAAAAAATTTGGTTATGATAATATCATAGTCCACTAAATTATTATTTATAAAAATTATTATAGCTTTAAAAAGGGTTAATATGGAAATCTGTTTTATAAACCTTTTATAAAACCTTAATAATTTTTATGAATTATACTGTTAATTTATAATTCATTTAAAAGTTTAAAAATGCTGTTGTTAGTTTAAAATAAAACAAACTTAAGTTTTTTGATGCTCTCCGACTTATGCAAATTATTCAATATTTCTACCAAAGCTTTATCTTTGATGTTGTTTTCTTCGTGAATCGTTCCCGCCAGTTCAAGAAAACTCCTTCACGTTTCCCAAAAGCAACGCCAAAGTCTTTATCAATCTGAAATATATTTAGAAATATTTATTTATTTTGCAATAATTACTAAAGTATTAAACTCTAAAGATTTATATACTCACATGTCGAAAGCTACTCGATTTCTTATGCTCGGCCCATCTTTTAAAAACTTCGGCTAAAGTGGAACCTTGGTTTACTGCATACCTGCCAAGTGCAATTGAATCCCTCTGCACTCAAATTTGAGGCTTCTAAAGCAAACCTCTGCGTTGGTTCCCGAATCTTTAAAATTAACATACATGAACATGTATAAAATTACACTATCTAAATAGCATCCAAAATAATTACTTACATAAAACTTGAGAATTTGAACCAATAATTTTAGAAGTAGATGCATCTGGAACTTATTTTCCAGCTTTAGAGTAGTTCAGCAAGTTCTTGATATACGGGATATTATACAACTATATTTCTTTTTTGCAATTAAAATTAATTATAATCACTTCTTATTATTAACTTACTTTTTGGAACTTTTTTATTTTAAACTTTCTTTTTCAAATGCGCACAAACTTATTTGTTAAACGAAGAACAACAACTGATTGCTCTTTGTTTATTTTTTCTTTTCATTAGCCCAATTCACAATCTTGTGCAAATGGTCTTGCATCGTTGCATGTGAAAAATGGTGTATAGTATATTGATACTCACCACTAAGAATTGTTAAGTGGTGAGTAGAATATACTACACAATTTTGCACATGCAACGATGCAAGACCATTTGTAAAAGATTGTGAATTGGGCTATTATGTTTTCTCCCCGTTATAAAACAAGGAACTAGTACGTTGAATTGAACCAAGTAAAACAAAAATTCAAATGGTGGTTCCTTGAATCAGAGTACTCGTTCATTGAATAAAACATCTTCTTCTTGTTCTTGAAGTCAAATTCAACGTGCATTACTTAAAAACAATGAACAGGTTCCTTGAATCAAGGTACACTTTCTTGAAATTTACTAAACTTTTTTCTTTTATTTATATAAGAAAGAACGTTTTCCTTAAATTCAACGTATTATATCTACGTTAAATCAAAAAACTAGTTCTTTGTTAAATTCAACGAATAATATCAAGGAATGGTTTCAACGTTCAGTTCATATCTACATAAAATTTTAGGTTTGAATTTCAAGGAATATTTTTTTGAAGCAACGTATAGTTCGTTGAATTTCAATGAATTTAAATCAATGAATGCGAGTTCGTTGAATTTATGTAAAACTGTTTTTTCAGTGTAGGGTGCTATGTAATAAATTTTGAACCCTTATATTTTCGAAAAATTTTAAATTTAGTGGTGTATAGCTTTGAAAGATCAAAAATAATCAAAAAAAAAAAAAAAAAAAAAAACACGAAACCATAGACAAAAAGTCTAAAGTGCTTATAAGCTTATATAGTTATATATATACATATATATATATATATATATATATATATATATATATATATATATATATATATATATATATATATACCCAGCGAAAAATTACACATTACCATCAAAACTACTTGCCATAATGACTTGCTTTTCTGATTACCAAATTTCATTACTCGTTTACAAATCACATTATCTAACATTTAAAAATATGATGTACAAGTTGCTAAATGAAGAGAATGGTTTTTTTAAATTAAATAGATTACGTGAACATGTTGACAAATAAAAAAAAAGTAAGTACTTATCTAGAATCTATTATTTTAGTCTCACGCCTTGTTAAAACCATTAAGTTGGTAGTCCAGTAGGGAAGTGCTTCCACTAAAAATGTTTAATTCCAAACCCTATTATCTTTTTTGAAATTTTTTGCTTGTAGAAAATTCTTTTTATTTTAATAAAAACATTCAAAAATCATATTTTTTTTTTACTTTTTTATCACGTATAACTCTTTCATTTGTAAACAGAGTTGCAAAATTGTTTTTCTTGTGAATGGATTTATCTGCAGTTTGGTTCCATACCTTTTTTTTTAAAAAATGCGAATTTGTAAAACAATTTTCAAAATTTTTTTTTATTGAAAGGGTTTCCAAATTGGATGAGGAAATTGGCTTTCTTTTTTAAATGGTCCCTTAAATTTTTTCCGAAATCGGAGGGGGCCCTCCCATGCGTAATATCATTTATAAAATGATTTGCAAAATTCTTTTATTTGAATGGGTTCGCCTTTAGTTTAGTATTATAATTTTTTTTCGGAAAGCGAAGGGGGACATTTTTCTCCTTTCATGCATAACTCTGTCGTGTGTCAACCGATCTTCAAAATTATTTTTTTATTTGAATATGTTGCTTGCCGTTTTTGCTTAAGATTTTTTTTTTCCAAAAATCGACGGAGAAATTTCCTCTCCCCCACGCATACAAATCTTTCATGTGTAGCATATTTTTATAGCTTTGCTATTTATTGCACGATACAGGAGTTAGGACGAAATGATCGACACTATTACAGTTATAAATTTATTTTTATTTTGATTTTTTTTAACTTAAATACCAAAATAAACTAAAAACTTGTTTGATTTTGCTTCGTTTTGTTCTTTGAAGTAAGTAAAATAGAAAAAAAAACAATTAGAACGATTGCTCAATTTGTTTTTGTGTTTTTTTTTCGCATGAGATCAAAAGCTGATAACACAGCTGATCGGCTGTAAGTTGGCTAACAGCAGCCACCGGCCAACAAACAATACATTAATTAAATCGTACTCTGCTAGAAAAGAAATAAATGGAAACATTTTGAAATATTTGCAGAGAATTTGACATCATCATATAATATAATTTTGTTGCATTGTTATTTCACACATAAAATTTGTTTTAAATAACCAAGCAGCAAAGCTATAAATGGATGTCTTCAGACACCTCTTTTTGCCAAAATGGGAGAAGAAATTGGCTTAATTCTTTTGTATATCAAAAAAAAAAAAAAAATAAATAAAATTTTCCAACCATAGAATTGAATTTTTGGTCTTAAAAGCCAATTTAAAAATTTTATCTTGTTCCCATGGTTAAGCAATTATCTATATGCATTTCCTTTCCGCTTTTAGAACTTATCAGTAGACATCAGACAATCCGAAATTTTTTGAATTTAAAAAAAAAATTTTTATATTTATAGTAAGACTCATAATACTATATGGAGAACCATAATATACCAACATAATAACTTTGAAGCTTTTCATAATAAGTAAAGAGCAAATGACAACGGTAAGACTGTTGTAAACTCAGAAATGATAAAATTGAGCTGAGCTTTTATTACATAAAAGCTTTCAGAAAATTTTAATACGATGAACCGAAACAATTCACATATTCCATTTGCACTGAAAGCTAAGTATATAAGTATAAGTATAAACACAAAAGTACGCTGATGATGAATGTGAAGTGGCCTTCGAAAACAGCTAGTTGTTCCGTTCAACTACACTGAAGGAAAAATGACGTTGCAAAACCAACAACGTTTGTGGTCAATTTGGCACCCTACGTTGTCGATTTTTTTTAACCACACTGGTTTTCAATTCGTTAACGAACGTGTACAAATTGACAACAGTATGTTGTCAAATATTGGTATTTGACAACGCACGTTTTCAACTAGTTACCGATCGTGTTCAATTTGACAACACATTGTTGTCAAATTTCAGGTTTTGACAACGCGGGTGTCAACTTGTAAACGAACGTGCTCAAAATGACAACGCTTTGTTGTCAAATTTTAAGTTTTGACAACGCGGGTGTCAATTTGTAAGCAAATGTGTGCAAATTGACAACGCTTTGTTGTCAATTCTCACTCGTTTGTTGTCGGCTATGTTTTTCTTATTATTTGTTTGTTACCGAAGGTGAAAGGAAGCATGTTTAGAAAATAATTTGCTGGAGCTTTTAAAAGTTAATGGTGAGTTCATGGTGGTCAGTGACACGTGCACTCCCATCTACGATGCTGAAGATACTGAGGATAATAAACTTGAGGAATTCTTTAAAACATAAATATGGAATCCGTTCTTGAATATTTAAAAGGTAAGTAAATCAAACCTTTTATTTGCAAAAATAATTATTTATGCCTATTTTTAATTTTAAGCATAACACAACATTTCGGAGCTTGCCATATTAAAAAAGGAAGATTTGAAGCAATCAGTTCCACCATTAGGTCTACGTGTGGAATTCATAGAAAAGCTCTTTGCGTGGAAAAAAAACTGAGGTTCACTAAAACAGGACAAAACTTTTTTAATACTAGTTATTGAATTTGTAACTCTACCAATATATACAATGATTAATGGAAAAATTTATTTTAGAGTTAAGTTAATTTAAATTGTTGTATGTCTGTATATAATTAAATTTGAGTTATTTAATAAAACAAGTTTTAAAAAAGAAACCATGGATTTTAGTATCTATTTTTATGTGAATAGATTGGGAAAGGAACGGAAATTTACTTCCAAATAGGCAACGAATGGTGTCAAATTGACAACAGCATGGTGTCACATTGACAACGGTATGGTGTCATATTGACAACGGTATGGTGTCAATTTGACCACATTCGTGCTCGATTTGAAAACGATTGTGTTGTCAATATTTCGTTGTCAGATTGACAACGGCGTGTACAACTTAACCACAAACGTTATTGATACACTTTTGACACCGAATGTGGTCATTTTGAGCAATTATGGTGTCATTTTTATCCTGGGTGTACGTGTTTGTCATAATATTTACAATTAATTTTGGTGTTATTTGTTTATTAATAATTATTACATGTAATTTGGCTTACAGAGCGATACGAAATTTAGGGTAATCAAATCATAAATATTAAAATTAATTTAAGCTAAAGGAATTAGTAAAAAAGTAAAAGCTGTAAAAGTAATATCTAACAAAAATTTGGTGATTTTCAACACCAACCTAGTTTGGACCATTTTTGACCTACCAGTGCAAGGCCGAAGCCTCTAGCGTTTCTGGGAGCTTAGAAAAGTCGAGTGCATGCAGAGACTGATGGGCAAGTGGAGAGACGGACATCACTTTTCGACTTTGCTCTTAATAAGCATCAAGAATATGAATACTTTGAAAATTGCACACGAAATGACAAGAGAAACAAATTAATCTAAAATTGCAGTTTTATTTTATTTACTTCGGCCGACAGCGTATATTGTTAAAATATGTTAGTGAATAGCAAAGTCGAAAATTTTTAGTTATATTTATTATAGCAATACGATTATCGCAATAAAAGTAAGTGAAGTTACAGTTTCAGATGTAAAATATATGCTTGTGAAACCAATTATAATTATACTCTCAAATATAACAAATATAAAGTATTAAATAGAATCATAAACATGATTTTTTTCCCTCAAATAAAGACATCATACCAGTCTGTAAATATTTAAAAAGAAAATATATTTTGAAAAGAAGAAAATTGTGTACTGAAGGATGAAGCTTGACACAATCTTCAATTTTACAATTTTAATATGCATACATATATATGTATGTACATAAATGATAATTGTATTACACATGTACTTTCTTTTTGGAGAACACATTTTAGTTTTATCATTCTCTTTGTTGTAGTTTGCATCTTTTCATTTACAAAAAAAAAAAAAAAAAAATAGAAAAAAATTCATTTTAATTCATAAGAGTATAAAATTTGTTTCAAAGATTTTTTTGTTTGTTTGGTGTGTCTATTTTAATAACTTTTTTTTCCTGAAGAAAAGTGCTAAAACATTTTAAGATTAATTTCTTTTGCTGCTGCTGCTCATTTTCAATTTTTTTTTATAGTTTTCTGCAGTTTATGTTGTTTGATGTTTTATATTTTAGATGGTTTTTAATACTTTTAATGCTGTCACAACGCATTTATGCTTGTTTTTTAATATCTCTCTCTTAATGTTTTTTCCTGTGCATTTTTAAAATCTCTTATTTTTTTAATTTTTATAATAAGCGACAAATAGTCCTGCTAAAAGTCTGCTTAAAATTATACTTTTATTAAGAGGAAGAAAAAGTTGTGCAATAAAAATAAAATATGCTATATAAACATAAGATTGCAGCTTAGTTCAGGGAAATGAAACTAAAAACTTTAATTAAAAAAAAAGTATTTGGAAATAAATTATGTATTACATATTATTAGGGTGAGCCGATATATATATGATATGATATGATATGATATATATATATATATATATATATATATATATATATATGATCTATGAAAATATCTTATTAAAAACATTGAGCTAACTTTGTAAATCGGCTCTAGAAACCTAAAAATTAATTAGTTGCAATTAAGTGAAATATGAGTGTAATTCACTCTTTGTTTGCAAATTGCCGGTGAAAACATTGCAGATCTAGCAAGTCTAGAATATATGCTATAGTCTGCTACACCACAACAACAAAACAAATGCAAGTTTTTGCACTACTTTATATAAAATAAAAACAACCAAGCGCCTGCACAGGCAAAGTATCAAACCTATAGGAACGCACTATGGGGCCGAATACGCTTTTTTCGCTTATCAATTCATATCTCCACAACCGCAATAGTGAGCGTTACGAATTTTTATATGGGTAAGTCTTAAGAGATACTGCAAGTTCACACAAAAGCTTGGTGAGGAGAGACTGGTACCCCCACACAAAGTAATAATTCTCTTCAGAATTACAATTGTGAGGCTGCTATAAAAACTATGTAGTCCATGACTGCATTACATGGAACTATGGTGTTACTAGTCTGTTTCATCTACATTGCACCATGTAGTCCAATACTATTTGCAGGGCGTTATTCCACAATATTGAAATTAAATTCATGCACAGGATAGATATGAACAGTGACATGAGTTGCTCGAACTGAACCATATTTTTGGTAAATCATCTGCCCAATTGGCAGAACTTGTTCAAATGACAGTTTATACGTGACGAAGTGCCAAGTCTAACTGTGCACAAAATGTATATGTTAGTAACAGCTATCATATGTAAGTGTAATAATTAAAAGTTCAATTAAACATGTCACACTCGTAACCATACAAAAAGGCTGTTCACACCAAACTTATGGGAAACACTGTATTTGCCATAATGCCATAGCTATAACCATAACCATAGAAACCAATTGAATTTTGGCGTTTCGCAGTAACCACAAACAGCTGCTTTCTGGTTGGACATGTTTGTTATTGCATTTATGAAATGAATAAACAAATTTGAGCATAAACAGCTGTTTGTGGTTATGGCAGCACTAACAGCTGAAGCAAATATATTTATGGTTAGAGCAATGGTTATGGCTCTGGAATTATGGTATAGCACGTAGAATTGAAACTTGAGGGCCACTTCAACTTTCATCACATTTTAGGAAAAAGAAATCTAAAGACATTTGTTTCGACTGTTAAAAAATCTGATGCCGAATTTACATTGAGCATTTCATGTGTTGTCATTTTGTGATGCCATTTTCATATGTGTAAAATGCCGTTACCATCAAATCTTTCGTTGACACACAATTTTGTTTTGTCATTGTGACTGAAAAGAGTCCCATCCCTAAATAATTTAAATACGGTAACATTGTCTACATCAAGAACCAATTTTCACATACATAATTACATTTAATGTCATTTGATTTATCATTGTGAGACTTTGTTGTTCGTATTGTTTGTTAATTAATATTTATACAAAAGGATAAACGTAAACTTATTCAATTTCCTAGAGCAACCGTGAGTTTATCAATAATAAGAGAAAAATTAAGCAAATCAAAAAAAAAAAAAAAAAAAAAAAACGGCAAACAAAGTGGTGGAAAAGACCAGAGCTTAATATGTGTGCCACCAAAGGATTCTATTGTACTCTGCATTCCAGTTTACGGAAGCATGATGCAAGTAATTAAAAATTTCGTGTGCATGAAGACCTAACTCCACCGAAATTACTGCCCTTTTTTGCATTTCTATCCCTATAAAAGCTACATATACGTACATACATATGTTTCCATACAGCCTAACGAACCTCCACAAGCTGAATTAGCTGTGTCGTCATGTCATGCCTCCAGGGCGCTTGAATTTCTCTCACGCTCTTCTATGCTTCTCCACTTTCGTTTTCGTTTCCCATACTTTTAAATATTTGTACCGGCACAAATCAGGGTGATCGTATCAAAATTTATCAGAAAATCACCAAAACTGGAGATAAAATCGCCGAAAATTATTTCTTGTTAATTTGTCTCATCCAAATTCAAAACGCATTAATGACTAAAATTAATATAAGAAAAATCATCAAAATAAAATTGTTTTAATTTCTTGCAGACGAGTTTTGGTAGGATTTATTTTTGAAACTACTCCTTCAACAAACTAATTTTCCTGAATTTGAAAAATTCTGAAGTTCAATTTTGTTATCGCCGGAAAAGGCAAGAAATTTATTTATCGCCAGAAAAACGCCATGTCGCCAAACCAAAAATTTGGACGCCCACTAAGTTGAAAAATCGCCACGTTTGGCGAGAAATCGCCATATCTGACAGCCCTGGCAAATGTCAAAATGTCAACACGCTGATATTTTCTTTTTGTGATCCAACTTATTCTCACAGCTGTTTACATCAGATGCGTAAACAGTTTGTGTGGTAATGTCACACAATGAAAAATATCGAAAATGACAAACATTGCCACTAGTTTCGAATGTTATTTTTGCCATATTTGTCACAATATGCCGTAGTGTGTACTCGGCCTAACGCAAAGTGGCATTTTGTTTTCACACCATCAAAAACAGCTGTTGAGGATTAACATGCCTACATCAATGGTTGATTTACGGTGGTAATGTACTCTCATGCAAGCTGTGGTCATGCCTTTTGAAAATATATGGCAGTTAAAATAATTTATTTAAATAAGATAAAGAAAAGGAAAATAAGATAATTTCTTTAACTTTCAGACATGGCTTAGAAGAAATAGATTTCAATACGATACGCATTTTCAGTATTTAGAGCCAGTCTAAGACGAAGAAATATGCCATAAACGACGGCACGGCATCGGCGCCGAAAAATGCGTCTTGTCAGTTGGTTAAGTTATTACTTGATTTTGTAATAATTCTGATGACAAATTTAAAAAAAAAATGTCAAGTCTTATGGAATGTCAAATTTTTATCGTATTATTTACCATTCGCACTTAAAAGTAAAGGGTCCGCCAAATAACTTTTTTTTTTTGAAAATGCTATAAAAAAAACTACTGTAGCTTCGGCTGTGTGGCACGTAGCGCCGTCTTGTTGAAACCAAATGTTGCCAATATCCTCCTCTTCAATTTTTGTAAACAAAAATTCGTTCAACATGGCCCGATAACGATCGCCATTGACTGTAACGGCCACTCCTTGCTCAATGGCCCAATTATGCATCTGGACCAAAATCCGCACCAAAGAGTGACTCGTGCGGGTTTTCTGTGCCCCAAATGCGACAATTTGGCTTTTTTACATACCCGCCAAGATCAAAATGAGCTTCATCTGAAAAGATGATTTTTTTTGGCAAAATTGGCATCTTCTGTAAGTCGATCGCAGGCCCACTTAGCGAAGCGAAAACGCATGGATGGTCAGTTGGCTCGTTCAGCGGAAGGATAAAACTAATTATCTGTCAAATCAGACATAGCCTAAGTGTTACCATTCACGAAATAAGCACTAATTGAAAAAAAAACGTTAGATGGCGGACCCTTTATTTGCATTTTTGACATGTATTAATACAAAGTATAATAGTCTGAACTGCCCTTTACCAAGTACGTTCACGTCATTTATGTAAAAATTGCTATGATATTGTGAATAAAAGCACATAAAATGGCTCCGGGGCGTATGACTAATAAATTGAATTCCTTACACTCAGTCCTCATACGTCAAGGTCAATGAAAATTAAATTACAAGCTAACAAAATCTTATTGGGAGTTAAATACATAATTTGCTGTTTATTTTAAATAAATTTGAAAAAGGCGCCAGTATTTAATGTGATATATATATTTTATCGCAAAAGCAAAGATATGTTGAGCTTACACACTTACATATTTATTTAACGCCGTTCGTGTAATATTGTTGTTTGTTTTTCATTTTCCCTTCGCTCGATGTATTTTTCCATTTATTTATGACTCCAAAAAAAAAAAAAAAAAAAAATTGAGATATTTGTCATTTAATTTGAATAACTAACTGTTTGTCCAATTACTCGTTTTCCTGCTGTTTTTATTAAATTTTGTTGTTGTGTTGTCGTTGTTATATTTTGGCCTTTGTGTCTGCCTGTTGTTATTTCAAACATTTTTTAAATGTCTCTACGCTTTTAGGGATATGCAATATGAGTTTTTGTATGTGTGCGTGTGTGTGTCTGTGCATGTGGATGTGTGTGTGTGTGTGTGTGTGCTAAATCAGATTGAGATATAAAATATTTTAACAAATTTATGTCCATTATTTTGACATTAATTCAAGCTTAATAAACATGCTGTAAACGTTCTTTTGATTAATCAAAGACATTCCATTTCGCCATACTAACTGCTCTTAATTTTGTTGTTGTTGGTTTCGTTTTTAACTCCAGAATATGTTTGGTAGGATAAAGGACTTGTGTTCTTAGGAGAAAATGTATGAAAATATTTTATTACCATTACCACATTAACAAAACAATACAAAGCAAAGCAAATCTGTGTATAAAAAAAATATAATAAAAAAGAACGAATTTGTTAAAGACAAAGAAATAGAAATAAATGCTTATACTCGTATAAGAAAAAGAAAAACCAGAGCATTATAAATAAGCAAAGACATTCAAATAACATGACAACAACGAGCAAAATAGATTGTAGATGATCCGATGGCGCCATCAGCCATTGCCACTTCCTTTAGATGACAGCAATAGCAGCAGCAACAGCAGCAACAAGAGCAACAGAAACAGCAGGTTTAAGCAGTGGTGGTAGCTAAATCGACATACCATTTGCCTAAGCATCTACAAACGATTTGTTGTTATTCTATTGTTTGTTATTTTTGCAGCTTAAATTTTTCTTTTGCTTGTGTTATTCTGTGATCATCATCATATTTACAATTCCACATTCTATTCATAAAACGGCGGAATCAACAATGCAAACAAATGCTTGCCTCACTCACACCACAAGTGAAAAGTCTTTAGGCCATCTAATTTTTTTTATTCCTTCAATTTTGTGACAGTGGTTTCGCATGTGTTTTAGGAGCTAGTACGAAAAAAAAAATATTTTATATCTTCCATAATGAATGTATGAATGAATTAAGTCATACGGGAAACACAGGACACTGCGATCTATTGTATCCTCTGCCAGGTGCTAGAGTACCTCATCTTGACCTACTCCCCTGATGAATCTCAGGATTTATAGTGGGTATAGAGTTGACAGTTCCCAATCTTCCAATAGTTGCTTGCCCAATTGGCTATATCTTCTGTGGTATAACCCTTCAAATTCCTTCAGAATATGTTCTAGAGTTTAATTTTCATAATCACAGAATCTGTACAGGCAGTTACTCTCAATGCCAAGCCTGTTGAGGTGTTTTCTCAGTCTACAATGGCCTGTGAGGAAGGCTATAAGGATTCTTAGATCCTTTTTACTTATTGACATGAAAGCTATGAAACGATTTTGGTGATACGTTCCAATCATAAGCTTTGCATGCATCAATCCTGGGAAATTGAGCCAGAAGTGTTACCTATTACTCTTGATCTCCGTCGATATATCTTCCCGGATTTTATTCAATCCGAGTCCACAAGACGGTTCTGGTTCGACCATGGGTGTACTAGACCCCCTTCTGGCCATTTTGTCTGCATTTTCATTTTATTGTGAATAATATCAAAATTTTTGCACAAATTTTTATTACTTTTGCTTTTTTTTTGTTTCCAGCATACTTAGCTTTCCCATAAATAACAAAAATGTAAAATATTTGCAGTTATGATTTTAAATGAATTTTTGAAGGCAAAATAAATATTTAATTTTGCAATAAAAATAGTTTTTTCGCGAATAATTTCTGAATAAAGCCTGGTACTCTGTTCAACATTTCACGCGAAATGCTGCCAAAGTAATTACATATAAAAAAATTGGCAGGAATTAATTGTTCATGAAAAAATGTTGCAATAATAGTACTCTTATCTTGGGAAAAACATTATTTGAAATGTATCTTCAACATTTTTAATTTTTATACGAAATAAATAGAGTGCCACTTGTTTCGTGTGGAATTTACAACAAACACATGGCGTGTTTCTACAAACATAAGAAATTGTAGCATAGTTTCGGGCGCAGATTGATATTGTTTACATATCAAATTTTTCGTACGAATTAATCAATGTTGATAAACATTTTTCACAAATTTGAACAGAGCACTATGATTTACTCATGTTAATTTTGTGAAAACATACGAAATGTTTCTGGGAACATTTTATTTTCAAACTGCGAAATAATCACCCTTCATCTTTTTGGCGTCGGCATCATCATCGTCAATTTTGAAACAACATCAATTTAACTTTGTATTCCCTAACAGTGTTCTGGCGACTTTGGCTGTTTATCGATATATACAATACACATATCCAGTATTTGAGTCAGTTGATTCATTTTGTTTACTATTTTTGGTAAAAGTGATTTTGAGTAAGTTAAAGCTTTGTAAATAAATTAAAATAAAATGTTTTTCTTTCCTATCGGGACGATGAAAATAAAAAAATTTAATTGTGAAAATAAGATTTTTCAGACATAAGTTACCCAATGAAAAGTAAGTGATAAATTCTGTCATGTTTTTGGAAAATAATGATTAATGTTCAACATTTTAATATTTTAAAGTTAATTTCGGCTGAACAAAACATCATTTAGGCATGTATTGGATACAACAGAGCCTAATTTTTGAAACAAAGGGGATCAGATCAACGTTAATTGGAGATTGGAGCTTCCTCCAAAGGGGTTCAGTGCTAATTTTTCATATACCTCGTCTGCAGTTGCTTCATACTCAGCACTGTTTGCAACATTTTTAATTTAAACCTCAAGTCCCGCCAGATCTGTAAAAATAGTTTTTATCATACAATATACTTTCGCAACACTTTCCCATTGTACCTTGCAATAATAAGGAACACTACCTCTGCGGAATCCTCTAGTTTTTCAACTCTTCCACAAGCTTTTCATATTGGTTGGGGTTGGTAGTTTCAATTTTGTCCATATTATATCTTTCACTTTTTTTAAGAAATTTTTTCAAATAAATATATACATTTGTATATCTACTTTGGTATTTCTTATAATTCAATATTTTTACCCCCTTATTCATAAAATATATTTTATGTTTATTACAGGTTTATTTGACAAATTTCCCATAGAAATATGTCAAATAAGCGCCTAATAAGCCTGAAATATTTTTTATGAATAAGGCAGTTAATATTTAAATTATTTTTCAAATTCGTTGAGGCATGCACACAACAGAACATGACATCAAAAACACTGATGACAAAATGAACGCCAACATCAACATCAATTTTTCTTAAAGAATACCAAACATATGTTGGCAGTCATCGATAAATAGCAATACTACCTACGGGAAAACCGATTTGCCAAAAAATATTAAAAACGACGTCGTGTTATTTTGCCGACACCAAATAGAATAGGAGTGAATATATGTACATAAAGAAGCAGCACTTTTTCCGTATGATCCCGTTTAGATGAATGGTGACCTAGCTGAGGTAACGCTTACATTCTCTTTTGGAGTTCCTTCTTAAAACTACGCGCGTTTACATGAAGACTTTTTTGTTGAATTTTTGATATCAATTTAATCACAAACGGGTCTAAGTTTTAAGCCACACAATTTTTGTTCTTTCAAGAACACACGAGACTAATTCTTTTGTTATAAAAATGTGTGTGTCTGTGCTTATGTTTTATGCATTCATTTTACATTTTTTCTTTTTTTTAAATAGTTTTTATATTGGTTTTGTGCTGCTAATGGGGAGTTGTACCTGGTTGAAAAATTATGCCAACTGCGCTGATTTACACGGGCATAATTGTGCTGGCATAACATGCCAGTTTGTAGGTGAGAGAGGCAAAGAGAGTGGTTTTGCGGTTGGCATAACTTTTGAACCAGCTACAACCCCGCATTAGCAGCATAAAACCAATACACACACAAATTAAAAAACAGCAAGTGTTAAATGAATACGAAAAACACTAACGAACACAAAGCTGTGTATACGTATACATTTTGTGCCAGATGAATTAGTCTCGTGTAATTTGGAAAAGAACAAAAATTGTGCGGCTTAAAAATTGTTCTCGTCTAAACTACCTCACTAAAAACAACTCTCTTTGCCTCTCTTATCAGCAAACCGTCATGTTATGCCAGCACAATTATGTTCGTGTTTGATTCGTTCATTGGTAGCAGTGTTGTCGCAAAGGAACTGGTTGTTAAGTTGGGATGTGTAAAATTAATATGCCCATATATTTTTATTTGTTTTAATTTACTACCAAAATAAGAAAAATTCCTTTTCTCTCCTTACTTTATTTCTTTATAATTTTTTATATTATAACTGTTTATTTCATGCATGTTAAAAAAAATTGGTCTAACTGGCAACACTGCTTGTACATAGCATTAAAAAAATACAAGAGAAAGAAATATGTGAGAGAGAAGAGTTAAAATTGTCGCAACAATTTCCAGTAAGTACGACTTTTGCAACCCCGCAAGCTTCTCTTCACTTCTCGTCAAGAAATACGACTAGCAGGCGACGTGTCGCAGCTAGGCCAATCTTCATCTAAACGGGCTCTATGGAGTTGCAAACAATAGCTGCGTTCGAAAACTCTAAAGTTTTTAAAATGTTTTACTATAGCCCAATTCACAATCTTGTGCAAATGGACTTGCATCGTTGCATGTGCTAAATGGTATAGTATATTGATACTCACCACTAAGAATTGTTAAGTGGTGAGTATCATTATAACATAACATTTTGCAAGCCTATTTGCACAATATTGTGAATTGGGCTTTTATTTTTTCTGGTTTTACTGGATTGCGTTCGCGTTAATTTTTCAAGGAAATTTGTGGTATTTTAACTTTTTTTTAATGCATAATTGCAATATTATAATTTCGTAATGTGGACATTTATGCAATTTGAGCAACAAAAATTGCAAGTCTGGACGAGGACTAAACAAAAATTACCTAATGCAATATCACAATGCACTTGAATACTCGTATAAAACCTAAATACTATAATACTGTAATAAAAAAGGCCTAATTCTTAAAATTGCATCTGCATTTTCTTGCTTTCTTTAAAAGTGGATTATGTTGATGATAACATCTTTACCGCAGTACAGCATGCACTAGTCGTTTGTTGGTAATTTTTGAAATTTTCCGAAAAAAAAAACAGAACATACAAATCGTGTTCTCTTTATTCTAAAAATAAATTTAACACTTTGCACCCTTGAGTCATATGCTTGTTTGTCGTGTCTTTTGACTCCTACTAAAAATTGAAGACTTGACTGCAAAGATATAGAATATAATATTGCCTCTATCTGCGTTCTTGTTGTATTTTTTTTATTTTTTATTTTTTTATTTTCTTTGCTGTGATTTTTATTGTGAGTACGCGCAGTTTGTCAAACTGACAGTTTCATTTTTATCTGCCGGCTAAAGCAAAATTTGCTCCAATCCTAATCCACCCACCAGTCGTCGTCTCAAATTTATTATTTGTGTTTATTTGGCTTTAGTTTTGAAAAAAAAATAAAAAATAAAAATATATTATAAATATATGTATTTGGTCTTCTCTCGAAAATCATCATAAAGATTTTGTGGCAGCAGCTGAACGAATAGCAAGAAGTGTAGATTCGGTACGAGTTTTATTTTGACAATGACAGCAATTTGCTTCTTTGTCGCAAAGTGAGATAAGCCTTAATTTTTTTGTTGTTTATTTGTTGGAATGTCAGCCGTTTGGCGAGATATTGAAGTGTGAATGTGTTTTGTTGGAGTTTGTGCTTGGGTTCGTTTTCATTTGGTTTTATTTTATATTTTAATATCTTTCATTTTAGATGCCATTCCATTTTATTCTATTTTTCTATCTTTTTATTTTATTTAATTTTTATATCAAGAGGCTTTTAGAGGAAAAAATATAAAGTAGTTATACAAATTGGGCGCCAGCATTTGAAATGTCATCAGTGTGCTTTAATCTGTTCTTTTTATCTAAAGTGTTTTTATACAATTTTCTAAATCCGTTTTTATTGCAGGTAAATTATTAATGCAGTATTTATGTTTTAAGATATTTTTTATTTAATTTTAAAGAGTTTCATTGTTTTTTTTTCTAGTTTTGTTTTTCAAAATAGAATGATGGAAAAGCATGAATGTCCTCCAATATTTTTGGTTAATGGAATATAAATATTATGATTTACTGCAGGGAAAATTTTGTGATATTTCCAGTATTACAATGAGTGTTTAGTTTTGGTTTTAAAAATAGAACGATGAAATAATTTTTGATTAAGAAATTCATGAAACATAAAGATTACTTTATTAAATGTTTGTGTTTAGCACTCCATATCTTTTTTAAATTTTTTTTGTCAAAAGCAAGTGCTGTCGCATTTTTTGGTTGACAACTCGAATAAAGCCAGAATTAGTTTTTACTTTCTGTTCTGTTACGAATCAGCTGACTCTTTTTTGTTCATAGAAATCTAAAACAAGTCGTTAGTTTTTCTGTTTCGTTCTATTCTGTTTTGGTCCAACCTGTGAAAATCAAAAAATTGTTAAGTAATTGTAAGTGACAGCATAAATTAAATAAAAATATTTGGAAACAAATTGTGATTGTGCTTTTAGAATTAAAAAATAATAATTTTTGACAGAAAAACATAAATTTATATTGAAACTTAACAATGGAGGTTGCAAAACTCATCGCTTTAGTGGAATACTGCGACCCTTCTGGTCCGAAACAGCTGATAAGTTACTACAGAAAAAGTAAGTACTCAAATTTAGAAGCAGAACGGCACAGCACAGAACAGCAACAGAAAGTAAAGAGTAATGAAGCCTTAAGTTTTGATTTATCGCTGGTAAAAATAAAAAAAATGAGCCTAATCATATGAATTTTTCGATAAAAGCACGACATCGTCTAAAGGCTAGATTTTGTAAATACAAAAATTTTTTTTGTTTTGAAATTTTTATCGAAAAAATATTTTTTGAAAACTATTTGCATTACTTTGCATGGTTGGTTGGTTGGTTTGCGTGGCTGCCTTCTACACGTAGGCATTCAAGTAGAGTCTAGATGATTCCTTTCTGAAAGACCACTCGAAGCGTCGGTGTCAACCTATGTAGAACCGTATTAAGTATACGGATACGGTGGTATGTACTAGATCCAGCCCGTTGCGTTGAGATATCTGATAAGGTTACTAAACCCAATCTCAGATAAATCTGAAAGTTTGTCTAGTATATTTCTTCCTAAAAACTAGTATCTCTAGAGATGCAGCGCTGGACATTCGCAAAGAAAGTGGAAGATTATTTCTTCTTTGCTTTCTTCACGACAAATTCGGCAGAACTTATTATAGGGCAGACCTATCCTACCAGCATGTCTACCGACCGTCCAGTGCCCCGTCATGCCTTCGACGAGCCTCGACATGTCCCTACAATTCATTGTCATTGTGTGGCCACATTTTCTTAGAAACCTTGCACGTGACTATATTGCGCCATCTGTATTCAGCTTTATAAAGATATTGCTTGAATATACCTTTCCTAATAGTATCAAAAGGCATAACTACCGATTCGGCATTTGAGGCATTCATAGCAGAGCCAGCTCTGGCCAGCTCATCCTCCCTTTCGTTACCTAAAAAGTTGCTATGTGCTGGAAACCAGATGAGGGTGAGTATCTTCCTGACCATCCATCCTAGATTGCAAACTCTTACATTGCCCGACTAAAATAGACGAAGTGATACCTGATCTTAGCGACAGAAGTGCTGCTTGGCTGTCGACAAAGATACCAACTTTACCCTGTACCTTCCTTTCAATCAGCACTCTAGCCGCTTCCCTTATTGCCAGAGTTTCAGTTTGAAATACAGTGGCTTCATTAGAGAGACGAAAGGAGCATTCTATACCAAGATTGCCTGAAAAAACTCCAGAAACGACACCGCAGACCATTCTTGATCCATCAATGTACATTCTGATGTCATAATCCCTTACCATTATGATTCCCTTCCACTCTCGTCTGGATGGAATGAGAACTTTACACAGAGAAAACAGTGCCTAATAAATACCTCATAAAATAGAACAAAATTAATAAGAAATCTCTATGGTTTTTTTTCAATAAGGAAATCTTATTAATTTCATAGAGAAAACCTTTTTGAAAAAATCAAGAAGAAATCTTGTAGTTTTTATGAGGTTATCTTATTGATTTTTTTAATAAGGATTTCTTCTTGATTTTATGAGGCGACCTCATAAAATAAAATAAAAATTATGTCTTTCTTTATTCTTTGTGCTTTGCTTATATATTTTTATATAAATTCTATAACATATACTTTGAAAGGAGACAAGTATTGAACCAGCAAACTTCTGACTGATAGACAAACACTCTAACCAATATGCTAACAAGCAGTCTGAATAACCACTGAAATAATTTTGCAAACATGCTTATCCAAAAACGAAAATGATCATGAAAAAAATTGTCTGTGTCTATTTATAGATATGAAATAACAAGACACCTCATAAAATCAAGAAGATTTCCTTATTAAAAAAATCAATAAGATGCTTTACACATAATCATATAGGAACCTAATAAAATCAAGAAGAATACCTTATTGAAAAAATCAATAAGATAGCCTAATAAAATCAAGAAGAAAACCTTTTTAAAAAAATCAATAAGGCAACCTAATAAAATCAATAAGAATTCCCTATAGTTTACAATTTATAAGAAAACCTAATAGAATCAAAAAGTTTTTCTCTATGGATGGTTTTTTTGGTGCCAAAAATAACGGAAATTGAGTAAAAAAAGTTGTGAATAATAAGATTTCTTCTTGATTTTATGTGGTTTTCTTCTTGATAAAATTAATAAGATTTACCACATAAAAACAATCTCTATGAATCTCTATGAAAAAATCTTCGCTTCTTTCTGCTGGGATACCCCTTAGCCTAAAAACGTTTCATAGAGAAAATCTTATTGATTCTATGAGGCATTTTTTTCTCTGTGTAAACACCTTGTCACAGTCCAGATGAGGAACCGTGTAATTAGTAAATTTCTTTAGCGTTGGAGGAAGTTGATCGAAAATCCTGGCATGATCATAGGACCTTGATCTTCACCGCCTAGATGCCGCTAATTTTGCCGCACTACTTGAGGATGCCGCCAATTAGGGTTTGCCAAAAACCGTGAAAATTAGAAAATCGCGGTTTCCGGTTTTAAGCTACTAAAATCGGTCGGTTTCGGTTTTAAAAATATGCATGTATATAAGTAGGTATGTATGCTGGAAAGATAAATGATGATTTAAAAATCTCTATCGTGAAAAACAAATGGAATTTTTTTCATGTGAAATTTTCATTCCCCTAAAAGTGAAAAATGCTATCTTGAATATCTTAAAAATTAATTTAAAATCGGATAAATTTAAGTTGAATAAAAAAATCACACACATTTTAGGTTATAAACGAAACTTATTTACTTTAAAGTTGTACTCATGGAGGTGCTTCTGTTGATTTAGCTATTTTTTCATTAGATATACCACCGTGGTGCACCACCATGAAATTTACTGTCTATGAACCAAAGAGATTCATACTCTATGAAAAAATGTGTTGTAGGAAATTATTGTCCTAAAAATAAATAATCATAACTTTCAATATATAATTCGAAGAAAAATATCGAAATTATTCGATGTAATAATTCAGTTGGCCTGCAAAAATAAAGTAAACAAAACCAAGGGAAAAGTGAAAAAATTCACGTGAAAAATATTCTGCTTTATTCATGTTAACGGGAACCAAAAAAAGGGAAAATATTTCTGGGAAAAATTTTCGAGGGAAAAAATTATTACTATAGGGGTGATAGAGTTTCTCTGGTTTGTATTCAATTCAGGTACTCATATTAGAAAAGGAACATTTAGTAGTGAGTATGTGTATAAAAAGTTTAAGAATAAAAAATGTATATTTAATTATTTAAGTAATAAAATTTCAGAAACGTTCAAGGGTTCAATGTAGAGTCGTTTAAACGAAATCTTATTTTTGTGCAGAAGTTACCAGAAAACACTATTTCGCATTCGGTTGAAGAGGGGTTTATTGTGTTATTGGTTGGTTGGTTGTTTTGTTGTTCGTTTTTTTATAAAGTACAAATTCTTGTCGAAGAACGTTAAAATTATCGTCTTTTTGCTTTACATCTGATAGAGCTTTTTTGATAACAAGTTAAAATTCTTCCTGTTATAATTTTCTTAAAATTTTAAAATTTTCTTACCTTTCATTGTTACAGAATGCTTGGTAATGTATAAAAGTCTTCAATGTAAAGTATTTGCTGTATTTTTAAACAATATAATCATGTTAAAGTAAAACTTAAAAACCGACGTTTTTTTTGTCGGTTTCGGTTTCGGTTTTTATGGGCTAAAAACCGCGGTTTCGGTTTTGGTTAAAACCGAACGGCAATCTCTACCTCCAATATATGAAGGTCGATTGGAATATGGTTTAGTATAGCGTTCAGAGCCTCCGAAGGACTAGTACGTAAACATCCTGTTATCTCTACGAAAGCGGATTTCTGTATTCTATAAATTACTTTTCATACAAACTAGAAACGTTTAAAAAATCTGTCTTCAAGAGTCCAGACCTTAGCCCTAATGAACATTTATGGGCATATTTGGAAAAGAGTATTGCCAAAGGGAATTTCAAGAATAAAGCGGAGTTTAGAGTTGTGATACGAAAGGAATGTGATAAAATTTCTGCGGAGTATTTGAAAAAGATAATTTTAGATGTAAAGTAAAGCTGAAAATTGCGAGAAAAAAGTATTTTCAAGTATTTAAATGTTCTGAAAAATTATTAATTGTTTTATAAGGAACATTTGTTTTCTGAATACTGCGTTACTGAATTTGACAGCTATGGGAAACAAAATGGTAAAACAAAAGATATAAAAAATTAGAAATTTTCGAGGCAATTTGGAGGCATTAGATGCAGTTATTCTCAGGTAAATTTGCTTTACATTTTTTTTGTTCTAATGGGGCCTAGTTACCGCATACGATTACGAGCCAGTTATTTATTACTCGAACGTGCGAATTTTTTAACTTTTTGGATTTTTTTATACGATTTCGAAGAACACATATGGAAATTTCTAATTACAGCATTCGATAACGAGCAGCCATTCTAATTCAAGCATTCGGGTTCGTGAATAAAACTTACAGGGAGGGCATTTGCACCAAGATTTTTTATTCAAATAAAAAAAAATCAAAAATCTTTATACAAATTTATATCGTTAGCAATAAGTTTTTTTTTACATTTTTCAAGATTTCGTATTCCAGAAAACAAAGCTACACAAGTTAGAAACAACAAACAAAATATTAAGGTTAACTTAATTTCTTATCTAGAACTAAAAAAAGGCGAATATTGATTGATCAAACTTAATCGCATTTGCAGAAGCTTTCAATCTAATAGCTTTCAACTTTAAATACAGTAAAATATAGCGAAAGAACAATTGCAAGTCAATACTTACGTAATTCGAAAGCCAACAATGGAATTTTCAAATAAAAGATATAGGAGTGATTTTAATAAGCTTGAAACTAGTTTTTTTTTTTTTGTTAAATTTACTTTTTTATTTATATTATTTCAATGATGTTGATTTTCATTAACTAATTGCATTTAAATAAAATATACTTATCATCTGTAGATGTATCAATATGGATACAATCACTATAATCATCGGTACAATCGGCATACAAATAGTTCTAGTGAAAACTACATACATACATACAAATTAATTAATATTTGCATAGTTTGTGCGTGAGCATGTATGAACGAATGTCTCTTTGCATATGTATAACAAACATAAATCAAACACACAAATTTACTTACACAGCTAATCCCTTCTTAAGTGTTAACTTAAATATGTATTCTAACATTAATAAATTAACTTGACTCAACAAAACTGAAACCGAAAGCGTAATATTAATGAACTTAAAATTAAATACTCGTACTATATGCACAGAATTAAACAAATAGCTAACTTCTCCTACATTGGCTCTTGTTGCTGTTATTTTCCACAAACATATAATACGTGCAACAGCAAACTTTATGCCACAAATATGCCAGAGTCGTCATGATTAGGAAATAAATTAAATGCCACACATTACAACTCACTGATTTTACAACGATACAGGTGGATAGATAGATGTGTTTTAATGAGTGCAGCATGTCAGCAGTGTATTTAGGGGAGAAAGGAATACAAAAAAAAACACAGAATAATAACATTTTCAATTTATTGTATGCTGTGTACTGCAGCAGTTAGAATATACGAAACACTTACATTTAATATGAAACTGAGGTGGCAGAGTTCGTCCGATGCTGTTTGCTGTACTACTTCCTTCTCCTCCTCCCAGTAGTCGTTGTTTGTTGCTGGTGTCAGCTAGTGATAGAATTGTTGCACGTACTCTTGTCGCGCGACGTACACTTGCAATGCCCATTATATCGGCCACACATTTCAATTCTAAAACCTCACTCTTACTGATGAAACGCTGATCATCCACATAGATGCGTAATTGTAGATTGCTGGCCGACAAAATGAAACCATCTGAGCTGCGAGAAATTTCATTGATTTGCGGTTGCACGGTTGTCATGGATGCCTAATATATCCAGAGAGAGAGAGAGAGAGAGAGATATGTATCAATATGCTTATGAGTGTGTGTGACTATATTAATACGAGAATGAACGCATGTATAAGTATGTACATTTATAGGTATAAATGTTAAGTTTATGAGCGGCAAAGAAATACTAATGAAATATTTGGGGTTTTCAGGCACAAGTCTGTGTTTTCTAAATTAAAGTCCTTATCTATAACATGTTGTGTTTAATTGTTATATTTCAGGCAAAATAAAAAGTTGCAAAAGAAAGTATAAATTAAATAAATAACTTATGCTTTTAAAAAGTATGTTGTAAAACGAAAATTATATGGAATTAATTGTAAACTAGAATGTTCTTTTAGAGTTACAGGGCTTTGGGTTGGCAATGCCACTTGACAGGTGCGCAATTATGGCAACTCTTATATGTTTTTTGTATAAGTTATTTTGTTGTTTCATAATGAAAAAAGGAAAGAATTTTAATAAATTAGAAATATCGAACTATATTTATTTGACATTCAGTCAAAAAAACTTTTGGGTTGAAGTTCCTTCTTCTCCAATTCATCAGATAAGCAGGTTTAACCAAAAAATAAAACAACAAGCAAACATTCCGTAACAAATTTTTTTTAAATTCTTATTAATTCTGACATGTGTTAAAGAATATATTGAAAGAGATTACAGATTAACTAGCATTTTTTTCTTGCAAATAATATTTTTTTTCCACATGAAGACATACATCTCGCTTCACAGTAGAGCAAAATATAAATGACATATTTGAGATTTTAAGCAACTATTATTTAATCCATTAGCAAAGAGTATTAACTTCAAAAGTTTCCTAGGTCCCTCAATTAATATTCGATATATTGATTTATAACGAAATCTTCAAAAAAAAATTAAATAAATTACTAATTATTTAATTAAATTAGTTTGTGGGAGAGGAAAACAAACGAGTACTCAGTTCAATGTACTGTCAACACATTTTGATTTTTCCATTGCAATGTTAAAAAAGCACACATGCATACACAAAACTATGCATAAGAAATATCTACTCAAAAATAAGACTTTGATTGTGAGGACGCCGATGAAAGTTCAAAGAAGAAAAAATGATATAGCAACAAGACTTGTATATTGTCAACTTGGACTAAAGGCACTATTATAAAAAATTAATTTGTTTTTCAAGTGTGTTTTAGAATTTTTTTTTTTTTATAAATTTTGTTTTAACATGGATACACTTCAAACTCAATTTAATTTAATTTTTATTGAATATGACAATAAAAATTATTTCTTTTGCAATTAATTTTGAAAAAGTTCGCTTTGCTTGAAGAAACGGTTTCTATATTTTATGGCGTTGATGAACGTTTGTATTGTCGCTCTTGGGATGAGAGAAAGGATATAAGGAAATTTAATTAGGTCTATATCAAGCGGGTTATAAATAGTAATATTTTCAGATAAACTTTGAGACCTTTTTTTCTTTTTTGTTTTGTTTTGGGCCATTTGGCAATTTAGCGTTATTTTTTTACCCTAACATTTTTCTTCCAGACAACACTGCCCAATAGTGTCAACATTGGCGTATACTTAATATTAACCGCATAGTTGAATAAAATATTAAGTATACGCGCAAGGTGAGTATTTTGGTAACTCAGGCTGAGTTTGCATCTTTCTTGTGCCATGTGCCCAAAATAACGTAACCACCAATTTCTAATGAAAAACAGTTCTATTCATACATATATTTATTAATTTAAACAGTTTCCAATCATGTTAGATTATATAAAATTGTCTATTAGTTATGTATGAAACTGTTTAACTTAATAAACACGTGTCTGAATGAAACTGTTTTTCATTAGTAATTAGTGGTTACGTTTTTTTTACGCTTGTGTGGCACACAAGCCTTAGTTATTAAAGGTTTGCAAGAAATATGTCGAAAGCCTTTTTATACATTCTATTGTTTTCGTACTGCATAATTTACAAGGGCTTCCTCGCTTCTCTCTTTAATAATATTTTGTTTACACATGTTGTTATCGCAGGGTATTCTTTTCATTCTCGCTTTTTTCGCTTTTGCTTTAGCAAAAAAAAAAAAAATAAAAATTAAAACCTAAAAAATTGTACTCCTTATTTTCTTTCTTTTTCTTTCTTATAAAAGAAAATGTGAAATTTATATCTCATCTTTTATACGAAAAATCCAAAACTTTCTATAAGACATTCTTCTAAAGTTAGATAAGAATAGTAATTGAACCAAATCTAACAGGGTATGAAATGAGAAAGTCTTCTTAGTTTTTCCGCTGGTTGTCTTGGAAAATATATATAGCGTAGTTGCTCTTGATTATTTATTTTTTTTTTGCCAACATTGTCGATAAAGCAAAACACTGGATCATTTTTATATATAAAAAATGCGCGACCACCACCTTAAGTCTTAATTTATTATGCTATATTTTAAACTCTAAAAACTTTATTTATACTACTTTTTATTTTTTCTTATGCAAAGCAAACAAGTTAACTAAAAAAAAATTGGAAAAATAAATTTTTTGATTCAAAAATTAAATTATCTGCATTAATATTTTAAATGTTTGCTCTATAAATCAATTTTTAAATTCAAATAGAAACGTTTTGAAAATATGTTTAGTGATTTTTTCAATGTAAAAAATTTTCCATAATTTTTTACTTAAATTAAGAAATAAATTCAACAAATAATTTAACGGAAGCAAACAAAAGAAACAAATCCTTATTTTCGTTTACTTTTTAAACAGATATTTCAGTAACCCAACAAAACCATTGTCTGAAATTTTTTTCCTGTTAAAAAAAAATTGCTGAATGAGACCAAAAATCAAAAATCAAATCAAGCCAGAATAAATTTTTGGAAAAATAAGTTTTATTTCGAAATTTATTAGAAAAATTTAAATAATTTTATTATTAAATAAAAAAATATAGAATTAAAGTAATATGTATCTGCAAAAATTATGTTAAAAGGAAAATTTTTTTCATTGATTTCAAAAACAATAAATGTACAGTCTTGTTTAAAAGATTAGATTAAGATACATTTTTTTTTTATTTTATAGCACCTAAACTCATATTGCATCCTGGAGAAGTGATGATCAGATGGCTGGCAAAGGTAAAGATAAGATATAGCATGCGCCATCTTAAAATTTGTGGGGAAGTGCTTTTAAGCGAAACGTCTATTGCAACATCTGTCATTAACAATTACCCCCAGGGGAGTCTATTTTTGACTACGGGTGTGGCAATCCCGGGGCCCCAGCTAGGGTAATGTAGCTTTTTCTGCTGACGGACCTTTGGCTCATTACCCGCAAAACTTATGTGTTACTACCCAATCTCTGAATATAAACAGAGTAACGGATGTGCACATATTTATAAAAGGAAAACAAATATTGTACGCCCGTTGTTGTCAGCTAGGTGCAGCGTCACCTAGAACTGCCCCCGAGTTCAAAAGACGATAGATGTGAAACCCTTGTGGTGGAACTTCGAGGTCTAACCAGAGGCTACTTCTGGTACCACGGGTGCCGGTTGCCGGACAGCTGGGCGGCTTAGAGATAAATGCATTGCGGTTGCCGGAAATTTCTGGTCCAAAATGGCTTTTGTCCTGGATACGACCCCAGGACTCTTTCACTCTTTAGTGTCTTGCCGTATTAGGCACAGAAACTTAAGTGGCGTGCTTGCATTCTTCTCGCGTAAGTGGTCCTCGCTGCTCTGAAGTTCTGAGTGCATGTAGCGGTCGTCAGTTTCCTTTGCTAAAATGCCGAGTTCGTCCTACCCCAATGGGGTATACCCTACGGGGTTAAAGGGATGATTTTGGTAAGTGTGGAGTAGGCACTGGTTATTTGGCGACACAAGCATGCGTTCTTTATGGATGAGTGGTTAGCTGTGCCGGCAATGGTTGAGGAATTTTCTAGGGGACCTCACTTAGGTGTATACACAACACCTAAGCGTGGAAGCCGGAGAATTATCGTGGTGGTTGTGGTTGCTACCAAAATCGCTGGGAGAATAGTCTTGGCTTCCCAGTGTTAAATCAATGCTAGTGGTTGGTGTGACGCGGTCAGCCAGACACTGTTCTAGGTGCTGTTGCCATTCAACAGAGCTGCTATGGGCACGGACATAGCAGCAGAGTTTAGATAGCTCAAATTACCTCAGCAAGGTAATTGAATATAATGCAGGGATAACTATATTCAAAGATTGCAACCTATGTGCCTTATGGAGTGGGCCATAGGTTCATTCTAAAAGGGTGCATGGGGGCGTTGGTCTGGCGTCTAACCCACACACGGTGCTTTGGCACACGTGAGATTAGGCCGTAACGGCAGGTACTCACGTAAAGCGATTGCACATCTGTCATTAACAATTTGCGAGCAAACATGAGTGAAACGTACTTCTTCGACGCTCATTTATATGAAGCTGAGGAATTTGGGATATTTTAACTCCTTTTATCGGATAAAACATTTGAAAAGAAGAATTTATGTTTCTTATTGTATTTTTTTAAACTTTGAAATCCGCTTAGAAAAGTTAATGGTTAAAGGTTAATTTAATTACCCTTGGGACATTTCGGTTAACTTTTTCGAGGTTCTACTGCATTTCATATGCATTTTCCAGATTCCATTAATAAAAACTTTTATTATTTCTAGTTAATTTTTAAGATTTATTGTTATTGAGTTTGTTTGTGTTTATCCAAATACTTCTTATTTTAATGCAAATTTAATTTTTAACTTATATTGTGGTTTCGAGTTCAACCAAAATTTCAAACATAAAGAACGACCATTCGAATCGATTTTGCTAGAATAAGTCATTTCCCAAATTGCAGTTTTAATAAAAAGAATGACATATTTAAGCACCAAAATAGAACAATTCGTATTTTATGGAATATGTCCTTGCTGCCCAACACAACTGAAGTGCACATGGTGCAATAAATCACAGATGTCAAGTGGTTAAAAAAAAACTAAGCTTTTCAAAATTACCCAATGATTGTTGAAATTAGTTTTCTACACCAAAATCAGTTGGCTTAGTACCCAACATCATTATACCAAATGTCAAAACAAAAATTAAAAACTGATTTCATAAATTTATGTATTAAATAAAAGATATTAAAGCTTTATAAGAAATTTGAAGACTATGCATTTAAACTAAAAAGCAAAGCAAGCAATTGTTTTCTGGTATATTTTTAAAACTTCAAAATGTATACAGATGCATACATACATACAGGAATTGACAATTTTCTGTTGCATTGAACAGCATTATGCCAAATATACTATATGCGTGTATATGTATGTTTATGTATATGTATGTGTATGCATGCAATAACAGTAAAACAGAAAAAAAACAACTGACATACGAGATGTAAATTATATGTATTGCATTTGTGTAGGGATGTGTTTATGCGTACACGTGTGTGTGTGTGTGTGTGTGTGTGTGTGACAAAAAAATCAAACATACCGTTTTATTGTTGATGTACCATGTAAGTGCTGCCGGAGGATTTGACCACTCTGAACTGCAATTTAAATTAATGGAATCACCGTATCTGTAAGTGTGCTGTAGACCACTGATAAATGGATCAAATTTAGGTAAAACTGCAATAAAATAAAAATACAATAGAATTGATAAGGGTTAAAGCAATATTTTGCATAAATAAAATATGCAACTACAGGGTGGCGCAGAATGAGCTATATAGTTTGAGTTCTTTATAACTTTTTTAATTATTATTCTTTCTTTGTTTTTTTTTCAGAATTTTGTGAAGAAGACTTGGGGAATTAATTATAAATCATTACACGATTGAACAACGTACACATACGGCAGGAACCGCAATGGCTTTGTTAAGGGACATATTCCGCGAACGCATTATTTCGCCCAAAAGCGATTTTAACTGGCCTTCATGTTCACTAGATTTAACATGTCTTGACAATTTTCTTTGGGGATATTTGAAAGAAAATAGACATCACTTACAGGATATCATATTTCAAAGCTAATTTCAAAACATTCCCCAATAATATACTGTATTTAAAAAAAATTCAATAATCGTATATATAAAAAAAAAATTATAAACCATTTAAACCATATAGCTCCTTCTGCGCCACCCTGTACATAGGTAAAAGCTTAGAGAAAATAATTTTTTGTTGTGTTTTTTGCTGCACAATAAATATAAATTTCTGTATTAACATTGGTCTCCTCGAGACAAAAACATCGATATATCACACTTTAAGATCCGACTGTAAATGCCGGCAAAATTGTTTTTTTAAACTACATTGCAACAATGCTTTATATTCGGTGGTGTACGGCGAACTTTTTTTCGAGACACTCTTGAGAAAATAAGTATTGAAGACTTTAAAGGTATTTTCTGCAAAACTAACCTTTTTGAGTTATGCCTATATTGCAATGAAGGAACGATGTGAACTACATGTTATTAACATTATTATATTACTTTAACTGACCTACTTATGTTTTGTAACGTCATGTTGCAAAGATTCTCCTACAAAACATATTAGCTTACATACATTTGTACTGAATAGTAGATAGCTTTTAAATTCATACAGGGAACAACATAGCTAGCTATGTTGTTTACATTGTTTTATAACATTCATGTCGGTGAATGTATGTACCTTAGAGCTCTCATTGAGTTATTGAATGAAACTGTATAAGGCTTCAAGTTTTGAAATGAATTGGAGAGCAAATCGCAACCCTGTACAAATATCAGTGATATTAGGTATGAACGTTAATAAAAGTCCAGGGTATGACAATGTTCCACCGAAATTTGTCAAAGACTGTCGAGAAGAAATTGTTCCAATTTTATGTGATATTTTTAACAAAATGATTTATAATTCAGTTTATCCTGATACTTTAAAAGTCCACAAATTAGTACCAATACCAAAAGAAATAAATGTATCTACTGTAGATAAATATCGACCGATTGCTGTTCTATCTTCAACTGATAAAATTTTTGAAAAACTATTGTATGATAAGCTGTTATTACACCTAGAAGAAAATAATTTTTTTGTATAAATTTCAATTTGGATTTAGACGAGGATGTGGTACCGAAGATGCTGTCCTCAACGTTGTTAAAAATATTTGTAAGGGTCTTGATGACGGATTTTCTGGAGTTGCTGGAATATTTTTGATTTTACTAAAGCTTTTGACCTAGTAGATCATCAGATGCTGCTACAAAAAATGAAGTATTATGGTATACGAGGTTGTGAACTTTTGTTGTTTAAAAGCTACTTAACAAACAGAAAACAATATGAAAAATGCAAAAAGTTTTATTGGTTCTGTTGAATATGGTGTGCCGCAGGGAAGTGGACTAGGACCGCTATTATTCTCAATTTATTTAAATGATATTAAAAATTTGAACTTAAGCGGTCAGCTGTGTATGTTTGCTGATGATGTTTGTGTAATGTATCCATATAAACATGAATTGGTACTAAAAACCCAAATTGAAAGGAATTCTGCACTTATTTTTGAGTTTGCGAGATTAAATAAATTACTGATGAATTATGGTAAAACCAATCTTATCAATCGATTTAGACCACATTCTTTGAGTATCAATAATAATTTTAATGTAAACGTTGATGGAAACCCATTAAAGTAAAGTATTTAGGAATTATTCTTCAAAGCAACTTATCATGGGATATGCAAATCAGTAATGTGAAAAGAAATATAGCTCCAGCGATTGGAATTTTATATAAATTGAAGAACAAATTGAAAAAAAGATCAAAACTGATGATATATCATTCCTTAATTCAATCTCATGTGAATTACTTGGCTATAATATATGCTTACAATAAAAACAACAATCTACTTAAATCTCTTCAATGTATGCAAAACAAAGCTTTAAAAATTGTACACGATTTACCATTATTCTATTCAACTATTTCGTTGTATAAAGAAATATGCAAAACAATATTACCAATTTATGGGATGCATGAATATCAAGTTTTAATGTTTGTGTTTAAATGTATTAACAATATTGGTTGGCATACTAACATACTAACATTCACGCAAAACCAAATATATTTCAATACACGGAACAGAACAAATTTTAAAATTCCTAGATGCAGGTTAGAAGCAACTAAACAGCGAATTGATTATATTGGTGGAATAAAATTTAATAATTTGCCTATAGCTTTAAAATCAATTGATCGAATTTCTATTTTTAAATCTTCTTGTAAAGAATACTGATATAATATAATTGAAATGCTTTTAATATAGCTTTTTAATATTTTTTTAAAAATTTTTAGGCTATATTTTTTGTTATAAAATTTTAACATTTATTATTTTTTTTTCTTTTTTCGTCATTTATAAAAATATATTTGTAATATATTCTATAAGTAACTTTTTACCTTATATTTTATTGGTGCATTTAACTTTTGAACTATTTTGCCAACTTGCCTCAATAATGCCTTCTTGGCGCTGAGGCCAAACAGAAATTTGTAAAATTAAAATGTCAAAATAAAATTAACAACTACAAAAAAAAAAAAAAAATAGGCTGATTCAATTGCTGCCAAGGAACTTGGCAGTTCTGGTTTGTATATGTTAGGCTAAGAGAGGCTTGAAAAAAGTTGCAATCAATATTAACCCAATTTATAGCCTGTTGTGCGCTTATAATAAGAGATATTGGGAGAAATACCCAATAAAAACCATAAAAACCTATCAGACTTCATCAGGATCTAGTTTCCTCAATATAATCTTTTTCTTTTTAGTTCCTATGTTATTAAGTTGACTAAAAGTTTATTTTGAAATATCTGAACCTCCGAATATTTTGTATAATCGTAGCTTGTGTAGTTATGGAATATACTAAACTCTGATAGAAAACTAATTTAAAAAAAATTATATTTTATTCATCATATTCTTCATCTTTAAAGAAAAAACAACATTGCTTTGGGCTTTTCTCCGTTAAAATAGCAATTTTTGTCTTTAAGATAAGCAAAAAAGAAAGTATGTATATTTTTGCAGTCCATCTAAAAGATTTTAATCTCTTCTCAAATAAAAAATAAACAGACGAAAAAAAATTTTATGTGACATTAAAGAAACACTTAATACATACACTTACACTTACTCGAGTAAGAACTTGATATGAAAAAAGTATGTATATACTACTCGTATATAATTCATTTAACATACGAGGTTTGTTCAAAACTTATGAGTTTGAAGATTTTTTTTCTTGCAGAAGTTTAAGATGCTGCTGTTTACCATAAAATATAGACTCAGTCTTATTAACATCATAGATTTTTATAATATACGTAAGTGCCAACTTAACATTAGAGGCGCTGCAACGATTCTATAAAAGTTAACACTCTGTTAACAACAGAGTTATATAAATTAATTTTTTTACTTAATTAATACTTTACAAAATAAATTTGCAAAGTATTGTTGCACAAATATGGGCGGGATAACTAGACCATATGCCCAAAAACCCAATTAATTCCGGTTTTATTATACGGATGTGAAATTTTTGCGAACGGTGACAGCCATGATCAACGGAAACTCAAAGTCGCTTACAACAACATAAAAGGGCGTCGTGATCACATTTCACTTTTTTCGTACCAGATATTTCAAGTTGAGTTTGAAAACCTTCCAGAAATTAAATGCCTAATGTTCCTACATAAAATAATTACGTCGAAGCAACCTATGTAATTGTTTTGTAGGATCCACTTTGCTAGATCTAATCGAGGAAGAAAAATCATTCAACATATTCAAACGTTAGGCAATGCATATGCGTTTAAAAAGGAGTTATATAAACATTTTCTTAATTTAACTGCAGATTATAAAGTCTTTTGAATCAGTATTTATTGAAAATTTAAGCATGTACTTTTCCTTTTTATTCTATTTATTTTTCTCTAATTTTCTGCATGTTTATTATAATATATTTTTCTGCAAAATTATTCCATATATTTTTAATATGTATGTCTTATTTTTATTAATTTTTTGTCATTATCTTGATTATTGTTTGTTATTATTTTGATTGTTGTGCTAAGTTACAATTATACAAATAAATAAATATTATTAACAGTATTTTAAAAAAGTTTTTATGACTGACTATAGAAAACATATGCCTTCAGTGCGACCGACACGAAACTCTCTCTCTCTCTCTCTCTCTCTCTCATTAAATCACAGCCACACACATACTTACATATGTACATATGCAACCATAATGAAATAATACATGAAATTAAAAAATATAAATAAAATCGCCTTAACCAAGCTAATTCAATTTATTGAACTCTCTTCCTTCATTATGGCTTTAATACAAAAACAAAAAAGGGAAAAAATAGTTAGATCAGAGCATGTAGTAGTAGTACCTTATAGCTCCCAAAATACTAAACTGATTTCAATAAAATATAAATTGTGCACATCTGTACAGAAAAACCTTTAGAACCATACAAATCTTTTTAAAATCGGTGCAGTAGTACCAGCGTAAAAGGAAATACAAAAAACATGTTTTCCTAAGAATAAATAAGAATAAAATAAGCTTCTCTTATCTCTTTCTACGTATTTTCGCCACTAGTAGTTGCACATATATCCCCTGCTCTAAAGTGATACAAATGGGACCAGCTATTTGAACCTAAGTGAGTTGAAAATTTTTTTGTTCTGCTCAGTAGCTGACCTAACCTATCGCATGTGTCTTTTGTCAATTTATAATAATAATATTCCCTTGGCAACGAAATCATATTCCCTATACCCCTGCAATTTTGGGAGTTAAGGAAACTAGATGCTTTTACTAAATAACGAAATTGCTATGAAAAATTTATACCAGTAAAAGTTTTTCATGACCAATTAAATGACCGACTGAATGAGTTCGACCGAAGTCTAAATTTTATGCAGGAAGATTGCAACTGATGAGCGGAAGTTTATAAACTCTGAAATCTTTCAGTCGTTCATTTTTGACACTAACATATGATCAAACACATGTAATTTAAATACGACTAAATCTAAGTAAGTGAATGAGTTCGACCCAAATCTATATGATTAAAAATTAACAAGTGCATTGGTTGGACCAAAGTCTAATATTTTGGTTCATCATCGAGTCACCCAACATGTGTGATTGCTTGATCGTCCTACACACATAGAAATCTGGGTTTCATAGAAAATTTTAATAGACTTGCGTCGAACTTATTCAATTGGTAGCTATGATGAAAACATTTACGATTGGATCGCAATCATTTCCTGTCTATTATGATCGACTGAATGAGTCCGACCCCTAAATTTTAGGCAGATTTTAGGCTATGGTAAGTAAATCGCAACGTTTGCCGCAATAAAAATTTGATTTCTTTAGATTTTTTCGAAGTAGTGTATTCGTGTAGCCTGCTGTGGTAAATGAAATTATCTAATTAATGTTTTATTCAGAAATATAAAGTAATCCACTGTAATTAGAATCAGCATTATGATTAAAAGTTTTCTTCCTTTCAGCTAATGATTTTATACTATCTTTCTACAGAAAAATAAAGTATAAAGTTAAAATTTTTCATCTTCATGTTGCTACAGCGCATATAAAATTTATTTATTAAAAAAATAATATCCCTCTACTCAAGAGAATTAAAGTTTTGTTTGCACAAATTTTGTAATTTATTAAAATACCAAAATATTTGACTTGCTTATTAAGAATTTAAATAAATAATAAGCTTACAAAGAGTCATGGAAAGAGAAATAAAAACAACTTCTTTACTCTTAACTAACTTATTTGCTCAGTCCTCGTATTGTCTTAACAAAATACTTCAGTTTGAGTAATTAAAAATTGTAGAAGTGCCACCAGAACGACACAACTCTCAAGTTGTTGTCAGTATTCATTGTATTAACAAGTAAAATACACACACTTTCGAAATAAAATAACATCAACAATGTTATTAATGAAAACAATAACAATAGCAACATTTTTCCACTCTTGATTCTTGAAAATACTAAAGATTAAATTCGAGTGTTCGTACAATATTTAATAAAAGGAATTTTAAGGAATCTGTGTGCGTAGTAGAGCAAGGTTGTTAAAATATTAATTTATAGCGAGTAATACTGAAATATGTTTCTTTTCCTATCAGCTTTTTAATAAAGTGAAAGGACACTTTAAACAAGTGTTAAACCTTAATGCGAAATAAGTGAAAAAAGTGTCCGGTAATTTTTTCATTAAGATAGATTTAATGAGAGAGAGAGAGAGAGAGAGAGAGAGAGTATTATTGATATGCTTAGGATTGAAGAAAGTAACAAAACACAAGTGACCTGGTTTGTTAGATATGGCGATATCTCGCCAAATGTGGCGATTTTTCAACTTGTTTGGCGTCAAAAGGGTTGGTTTGGCGATATGGAGATTTTTCTGGCGATAAGTAAACTTGTTGGCGCTCTTTATGGCTATTTTTTTAACAAAATTGAACTTCAAAATTTTTGCAGTTCAGGAAAATTTATTTGTTGAAGGAGTAGTTTCAAAAATTAATCCTACCAAAGCTGGTCAGCAAAAATTAAAAACAATTTGGTTTTGATAGATTTTCTTATATTAACTATAGTAATCAAAGAGTTTGGAATTTGGATGAGAAAAATGTACAAGATATATTTTTTGGCGATTTTCTGCCAAACTTTTATACGATTATTTGACAAAAATTTTTATTAATTGTACAAAGGTGTAGAAAAATAGAATAGATTCATATCGAATATAAACTATTTGCTGGGCTTTGTATAAGTTTCTCAGCCTACTACGCTTATTTTTCTTTTGTGATTTTCAAAAATATTATTTTTTGTGAATTCTCAAATAGTTTTTGAAAGTCTTTTTTAATAAGATAAGAGGTTTGTGGATGTTCAAAATGTGTGGTTAAAGTCTACTGATGATTTGTCACACTAACAATGAAATGCATATAGACAATGCTGAACCGCCAGCAAATAAATTTTAGATTAAAAAATTTTTGATAAGTAAACACCTATACACTAGGGGGTAAAAATCTTTTGACTTTGATTTCTTTGCTGAGATTTCTTTGCTTTTTGCTTTTGCTTTGCATTGTCAAATCGGTGTGAGCTATGTATGAGTGTATAAGTGTTTGAAAGAAGCAATACCAAGCAGAGAAACAACTCGATCGGCTAGAAGCCGACGGTACGCCGCCGCCGGTTATTTTTCTGTATATTTCCGTACACCAAAGGTGAAAATGAACCGTAAGAGCTACGGAATTGAAATTTGGGCACAATATGTAGACATTTGGCCACTACAACAACAAATACATGAGAGTTAAAAACTAAAGGGCGTTCCGAAACGAGCAACGAAAAATGTTAAAATCCCATGTAATATAATGGGTGTTTTTTATTGAGGTATAGAACTTTAAGTTGGCATCACTTTTTTAACTGGCGGCCATTTTGTCCGCTGTCAAGTGATTAATATTTAGTTTGGTTTGCCATTTCATCATGAACAGGTTGACAAAAGAACAACGCTTGCAAATCGTGCAAATTTATTTCGAAAATAATGGTTCAGTTCGCGAAGTTTACCGCAAGCTCCGTCCATTTTATGGTCGACATAATCGTCCATCAGAGCAATTAATTCGGCTAACCATGGATCGTTTTCGCACTACTTTTACTCTATGTGATAATACGCATCCGCAGAGACGTCGAACAGTGCGCACCGAAGAAACAATTGCCGCTGTAGAGCAAAGTGTTGAAGAGGACCCGAATGAATCGATTCGCCACCGTGCACAGCAATTGGAGCTTTGTCCATCAACTTTATGGAAGATTTTGCGCAAAGATCTTGGCTTGCGGCCTTACAAGATCCAGCTTGTGCAAGAATTAAAGCTGCGAGACCATGCAATGCGTCGTGATTTTGGTGTATGGGCCGAAAATGAGATTGATCTCGATGCTAATTTTCATCGCAAAATTTTGTTCAGTAATGAGGCTCATTTTTGGTTGAATGGCTACGTCAACAAGCAAAATTGCCGCATTTGGAGTGAAGAGAATTCACATGAGACCCTTGAGACGCCATTACATCCACAAAAACTGACTGTTTGGTGTGCTCTATGGGCTGGTGGAGTCATTGGGCCATACTTCTTCCGAAATAATGCTGGAGAGTCAGTTACCGTTAATGGAGACCGGTATAGAGCCATGATAACCGACTATTTTGTTCCCGAATTGGATGGCATGAATGTGGATGAGTTGTGGTTCCAACAAGACGGCGCTACATGCCACACAGCGCACGTCACAATCGATTTATTGAAGGAAACATTCGATGAGCGCATAATTTCGCGGAATGGACCTGTCAATTGGCCATCAAGATCGTGTGATTTGACACCATTGGATTATTTTCTTTGGGGATATGTGAAGTCGCTCGTCTACGCCAACAAACCAGAAACGTTAGGGGACTTGGAAGCCAACATTCGTGGCGTTATTGCCAACATACGGCCCCATATGCTCGAAAAAGTGGTTGAAAATTGGACATGTAGAATTGGCTTTATTCGAGCCAGCCGCGGCGGCCACATGCCCGAAATCATATTTAAACATTAATGGCATAAAATTATCCTTCCAATAAAGCCAAATTGATGGACATTAAAACGATTTTCTTGTGTTTTATTTCAATTTGAAGTTCTATACCTCTAAAAAACACCCGTTACGCAATTTTGACTTTGTAATTTTGACAACTTTCTGTATCTTGGAAACCGTAAGAGTAAAACTCTTGAAACTTTCAAAAACGGTAAAACTAAAAAATCGAAAAAATATAAAATCGCCAAATATAAAAAAATCGCCAAATCGAAAAAAGCACCAAATTAAAAAAAATCTCTAGGACTAAAATAAATCGCGAAAACCCGCAAAAATCGCCAAAATAAAAAAAAATCTTTAAACAAAAAAATCGCCAATATGAAAAAATCGCCTGAATAAAAACACCCCAAAAACAGAAAAAAAATCGCCAAAATGAAAAAAAAACCCAAAAAAAGAAAAAAAAATTGCGAAAATTAAAAAAACCCAAAAGAGAAAAAAAACGCCAAAACGCGAAAAAGCGTTAAAACTCAAAAGAAATCGTTCAAACTGAAAAAACTTAAAAAATTAAGAAAGCTAAATCACAAAAAAAAAAATGATCAAAACCGAATGTGCGCGAGTCAAAGTCGCACTTTACTGAATTTATTTTAATTGCAATGCGTACACAACAACAAGAACAGCAACAACTAAACGATGAACAACAGGAATTAAAAATTAAAAAGTAAAAGTAAAGGCATTTACCATAGATGAGCACTGCAGTACCACTAAAGTTTCAGTAAAAACAAAAAAAAAAAAAAAAATTTATTGATTACTAAAATTTTTTTCTACAATTTTTATAAATTGCCTAAATGATTTGTTATATGATGAGGTGCATTGAATTTTCAGTAATCAGTAATGCCTGTATTCATAATGAAATTCTACCAAGTGGCTAAATGTTTTTCATACAAAAGTTTCAAAATTTGAATGAAAAAACTTTGCCACTTGCTACGGCCCTACGATTTTACTAGTAATGCAAATTAAATTTCATTAGCAGTAAAAATTAACTGAATTTTTTTTAGTAATCAGCAATTTTGAATGCAGTACATATACATACATATACTGCAGTGTGCCCATTTACTAACCAAATAAGTTTAATAAAACAAACAAAAGCCAACAAATTCATATGTATTTACAATATTGAAAGTTTTAATACTTTTAATTAATTAATTTAAAAAAAGATACTAAGGGCCAATTTCACCAACTCTATTTAAATATCAATTCATATTTAAATGTCGATTTTGATTAATTTTTGTATGGAAAAATTATTTTTAAATATGAATTGATATTTAAATAAGTTGGTGAAATTGGCCCTAAAAGCATAAGTACTTCCAACTTAAAAAAACTTCATTACTAGATGTTTACACATCTCCTCCGTGATCGGACTCACATTGCTTTTTTTTATATAAAAAAAATTTTATTATCAAATATGTATTAAGAAAAACTACATAAAATTCACTTTGACAACTTTTGGTGATTTTTAAAATCAATTTGTTGAAAAATTGGTTTGAAAAATTGTCACAAGCCTGCAAGTGACCAGTCACGTCTACATGGCGATGGCCTGGAAAGGAATTAATTAAAAAATTTTACACTACTGATGTAACAATTTTTGTAATACTGGGGCTGTAATTTGTAAATTGAAACGAAAGCAAATGCTTTCGAATGGTAATATTTAATAGCTACAAATTCGTAAAAGAGACCTGCGTAAGCAGTCTTGATATGTAAATACCTCTTGTTTTTTAAATGTATGCTGTCGTATATTAAGCGAAGCACTATGGGTGTATTGGTGCACGTGTATATGAGTGTTAAAAAGCGATTTCGCTTCTATGTTCTATGCGTTCTATGCGTAACAACAAATCAAAAAAAAGTACTGTTGATGCGTGTATGCTGGTTATTTTGCATATTGTACGTTTTAGTGTGTGTGTAAGATGTAGATGGTAAGCTATTATGTGTTTAAGGGAGATTTTTTAAAGGCAAGCGCACACAACTAATGTCAATGCATGGATGTGCGCAGAAAAATAAGCAATCATACACACAATGTGTGTGCGTATGTACATGCATGACATTTGTATACGTGCCATGCGTATGAAAAAGCAAGCATCACAAATTCTTTCGTCACGAAGTATTTTCTTCTTTACTCCTATACCTACTATACTGAAACAAAATTCACGCAAACAGTGTTGTTTAGCGTTTGCTTTAGAAGATTTCGCTGTAGTAAAGCATTTGAAAAATCCCTCATGTCTTAAAAGTTCTTGTAAGTTGTCCCGTGCAGGACTTTAATTCGTAAGCATTTTTGTTTTGCGTTTCGAAGTACAGAGTAGATCCTCTGAGCTTAAGCGCAGACATTTGAAGTCAACTTAAATTTAAAAACAGAGCATTACACTGCAATTACACATGCCACTAGTGGCATGCCAGTGTTGAGTACATATTATCAACGAAAAATTTTTCGAAAAAGTCGAATCTCTTGCCATTTGCTTTGCTGTTTACACATGCCATTGCAACTTCATTTTAAAAATGTCTTCGAAGCCAGCTGGCTCAGTCTAGCTTTCACTTTTACTTTTCCTTTTGTTTATAGAAGAGAGTTACCTAGTACGTCAAAAAGGCACATCCTTGAGGAAAGTGTTAACACTTATTATTAATTTAATAATATTAGTGCTTTATAATTAGCAAACTTCAGTTTTTCACACACAAATTAAGTAATAAATCATAATAATACATTTAACAATCCCAAATATTAATTTAAATTTCACAGTAATCCAATAAATTTGCATCAAATGTTTAACAGGGTAACACTTTTCTTCGTATTGATGCATTAAACACATTCACCACAGCAAGCTACCGATTACCAAATGTCAAGGATAGAATACACATGTTTATATGAGAATGATTTTTTTGAAGACAGCCAGGCAACTGGCTGATTTTGTCGATGTAGTCCAATTAAACTAATTTCTATTTCTTTGGCTACAATGAGAAAATTTAGTGTTGCCAGTATAATACAAAATGTTGAATGAATGATTTTGTGCAATTATTTCATATTGTTTAATAGAAACGATATTCAAAAATTGATGTAAAGAATAAATTGATTCGTTTTTGTACTTTTCCGTGAAATAAGTACATTTTAAAAGAGTAATTAAAAGTGACAATACTGAACTATGTATTTGTACTTGAATATGAGGTGCAGATGGTGCTGTTGCCGTCTACAAAATAATTAAGTAGTTGGCTACGAGGCGACAAATGCTACTAGCTGCATTTGAAGTCGTGTGTTCGTGTAGCCTGCTGTGGTGAATGTGTTTAATGCATGACATTCAGTGGCATGCAACTGCCAAATTTTCACTCGCATGCAAATTTTGCTGCCACTGGGGCTGCCATTGCGAAAAATTTTAGTGTGTTAGTGAAAAATTGTGAGTGTATTGAGTTTTTCGAAATGGCATGCCACTATAGTGACATGTGTAAATGGTATGTTAGCTACTTTAGTCACGACACTTGCAAGTTAAACTAAGGCTGAGTATACATTTGGCATTTCTTTTGTTGTCATTTTGTGCTTTTATTTCAAAATATCACAAAATGTCATAATATGTACTCAGCATTTAACATATTGATTGTTTTGGTTTTATTAACTCCTGGGCAATTTTTCTGAAGGTTTTTTTTAATTATTCTTCAAAAATACTATCCTTCATCAAAAAAATATTTTTTAACATTTCAAAAATAGTCAAGCCTTAATATTTATGAGTTTCATTTAAAAACTAAATAAATAAGCTAAATTCTTCAAGGTTCTAATTTGCTAGTTTATAAATTAGAAAAAAAATTACTTTCCCTTTATCTGTTATTTTGAATTCCAAAACATGTTAAATTTTATAAGCATTAATTGTGTAAAAGTTAATTTTTATGTATTTAAGTCTCCACTGCCTTGTTGATTTACCGTCTTATTCATAAACGCTTCATAACAGCTTAATAAGCAAAAATCGAAAAAAGACTATTCATAAATGCTTAATAGCCTATTAGACGTTTAATAAACGTTTCATAACTGAGAGATTTTTGATGTAGCCTCCATGCTACTTTAAGCGTTTGATAAACAATTATAAATAATATTTTCTTGATTTTTTTATCCCTTATGTGAGATTTTCTGTGGTTTCTCACTTTTATGTTTCTTGTTTATTCTTATGCATGTCTCCTGAATAATGTTCTTGGGCAAATGCATTAATTTATGTAAGTTGGTACATGTATGTATGTATGCATAATTGTACAAAAAGAAAAATACATACATATAAACATCGTTGAAAATTAAAGAAATCCCATTCATTGGCAAAAAGAAAAATAGAATTATAAACATAAGGGCATATGTAAGTACAAGCATACGTATGTTTGTATGGTACTGCATGCTTACATATGTATGTATGTATGTACAATAACATTTTAAAATTAAAACGAAATAGTGATGCACAATCGAACGCAATAAAATGGGTATTTACCTACCTCTATACTCAGCCGAATATAAATGTGTTTAAATACAATTTTTTGTAACATATAAATTTTTTTTTTTGGTTTATTTATTAATAAAAAGTGAAACGCCTACTTTTTAAGTTATTTTTTAATAACATTATGCGTAATGATTTACGTTTTTTTTTGACTCAAACAGACTACCTAGATAATCGATACTTCGTTGTATGCATCACTAAACATAGAATGAGAGCGAAGTAGCATGATGTTGCCAACATAAAATTACAAAAGAAGCAAAATCGTTTAATAGTTAATTCACTGATATTAATCAGTTATGAACACAAATGTTTATTAGGGCTTAATAAAAGCAAAATCTGTTTCATAAGTAATGTACAGATTAAAGCTGAAATAAAGAATTTTTATGAATAAGACCGTTAAAATTTATTAGGCCGACGGCAACTAGATGGAATAGAACTTTATGACAAGGGTTCATTTATTATTTTTGAATTTTTGTTTTATTTTATTCCCCATTCTACCTTCATTTCCAGCTCTGTAAAATGTAAAAGGGTGTTAATCCTCTATTATGCATATAATTACATACATAAAAGTGTGTGTGAGTATGTGTGTCTGTGTGCGTGTAAATATCAGCGCTTATGAGGCATAACTTTTTCGATTATTTATTATTCGCATTTTCATTTTATTAGTTTTGTATTGTTTTGATTGCTTTGTTGTCGTTGTCGATTGTTGCTGGGAATTGTCATTGTTCTTTGCGCAAGTATTTGTTTTGCTGTTAATTAACTTTTCTAAATTTTAGGAGTATGACAAAAGCTTTCTAATAATTTTCATTATTGATTGCATAAATTCATGAAATCATCCACATCCCTTATTCATATAAATACTACGGCCATCGTAAGCATGAATATGCCATTATTTTATGAGCTGCTGCTTTGTTGTTGTTATTTCTTGTCTTTGTTTAACCAATTAAAATATTGTCATAATCAGCATTTATTTTGCATTTAAAATCTTTTGACTTTTGGTTCCTTTATGAAAACCTCAACATGGATGACGGTGGGTGACATATTTTAGAAAAATAGTAAAGTAATTGTTGAACTGAATAATACATATTAAATTAAATATAAAATTTAATATAATAAAAAGGAGAGAAAATCGATTTCTATTTAGAGACCTAAAAGGATTTAAAATTAAAATAAAATATAATATTTGCATAGTTTTAGATTCATGTATATTTTAAAATATTTTCGACAAAATGATTTTGTTTATAGCTTAAAAAAAGTGAAGAGGCAAGTTTTTCAGTATTGAAAGGAAAGAAATAACAGAAAAGTAATTAGCAGGGAAACCACAAATATGCAATTGCATGTTTTTTCTTGTACGACGTTTTAATGCAGGAACAATATATTTATCCATTTCCGAACTTTTTATGAATTTTGGCATTGATTTGTTAGTGCATATTTTTACATATTTTACCCATTAAAGCATGTTTTTGCATATATAAGTCGTACACGCATATTTTTTTTAGCATATTTTCTAATTTTTAGAGCATAATTTTCGCTCTTAGGGCATATTTTGATACTTTATAGATTTTTTTTATTTTAATATGCTCAGGGCTATTTTCACAACTTTGCATTATTACATCTTAAATTTTTTTATTGTTATTATTATCAATAATAATAATATTTAATGAATAAACAAATAACAAATGAAGTTTGTATAATGCAAAGCCAAAGTCAGGCAGACAAAATCCTGCCTTTAGCTAGAGGCAAGTTGTGAAAATGGCCCGTACAAGCTTATTTGTTGGCCAACATTTTTATTTTTCGACATCTAAATCTTATTTCCAATGTTCCTTGTATATATACCTTTTTCTTATATTTATATTACGCAGTTGTTATGGATATTAGTTTCAATAAAATTTCGGTTTGCTAGTTGTGACGGACTCTGCCCCGAGTAGATGTTGCAGGAACATTGTCAATATATAAAAGTTTACTTAGATGTGAGGGGCAACGTTTTTTATTTAAAAATTTAAGTTAATATTTTGTTGTTTATTGCAATTAAATTTTGTATTATTTATCCAAAATACAGTTCAAAAGTTTTCATTCTGATATCGTGGTCTCTTTTGAAATTGAAGTTAAATTTTTATATATCCAAAAAAAAAATTTATTTGTATTATTTGCTTTAGTCAAAATTTCTATGGCAACGTGCACTTAAAATCATTATTTCAAATTAATGTTTTTAATACGGCAGTTAGTCTTTGTTAATTTTTTTATTGTTTCCTTTCTTTTGTTTATTTTATTTTTGTCTTATTTTATATGAAAATGTTATTGAATTTTTGAATTAAAATATATTTTTATTTACAAATAAACCAATTTATTTTATTTTTAAGACCATATTTTTTGAGTTTTAGTGCATATTTTCAAGTTTTTAGTGCATATTGAATGCGCATAAAATACTTTTTTTAAAGCATATTTTTGGTTTCCCTGGAAATTAGTCATTATTATAAGTTTTGTTTACAAAACGCTTTTAATAAGTGTTGATATTATAACTCAAAACAATTCACGTATTCCATTTCAATTGAAGATATTTGTAGTTAAAGCCTGGTACTCTATTCAGAATTTACTCAGCGAAATGCTGTCAAACTGCATATAAAAGTATTTGGTATGAAATATTTGCGAAATAAATTCGCAAAAGTAGTACTCTCTTTTTGTTGTGAAAAACACGTAATATCATGTCTTTCTATGCAAAATTAGTCTGGCATCATTTTAGTTTAGCTGCAAAACAACATGAGCAGTGCTTTTTTCGCACGGAATTTAAACAATGTTGTATACTTTCAAGCAATAAAAGCGAGAAATTTATAAAAAAAACCGCGAGTTGGGCTACATTAAGTACATGTTAAAATTTTTCACGCGAAATAATCAATGGTGCTGAAAATTTTTCACAACTTTGAACAGAGTACCAGGCTTAAGGCTAAAACTAACACACACACACACACGGCACCTAATATGCTGTACTCTGATACCATGTTTTTAGGTGTAGCGCCTTTCGAAAAAATAAGGTGGATAAATTCACTTGCTGTATGCTCATTTATTTTCGGAAAAAAATATTCTTAGTTAAACTTTGACACCCTTTACCTTAGCTTTTTATCAAAACATGGTATCTGTAGTTATTTTTATATATCGTTATGTAATGGGATCATTAGTTTAGGAGATACAAATGATGTATCATTGACGTGACCAGATGGTTTTGGCAAAAAGCGGGAATTTAAAATAAATATCTTTTAGAGAGCGGGATGTGTACTATACACATACAAAGTTTCGTATGTATTTAAGAAACACAGTTTTCAAGTCAAAAGAAACGCTTTTAAATAGGCAAAAATATTTATAAACAAAAATATTTATCCCTAAATGTCGTTCGTAGGTAATCGCGTCAATTACTGAGGTACCTCCCATATAATTTTTTTTTATTTAGGAATAACAACATTTGTTATATATATTTCATATTTCGAGTTTATGATGTCAAATTATATTTTAAATACTTTTTAAAAAGTGCTAAGAAAATTTTGAATTTTGAAAAATATTAACATATCTATGTTCATAATTTTTCCCAAAAACAACAACACAACTTTTACAGTTTTCTACAATAAGTTTCAAGAAGGACTTTTTTTGCTCCACTTAGAAAAATGTATGACACCTCCCGTAAGGAAACAATACTTACTTTCAGATAACAATTAAACAATTTAAGAATTTAACAAGTAGTGAATATTTTTAGTGTTTTTTATGGGAATTGTTAAATTTATTTTTAGCGCACTAATAATCCCAAATTAATATTTCACTTATTAAGTAAAATATTTTTTTATTAAAAATACATTGAAATTGATTATTGATGGGTTTAGCTGGATCCTATACGCATTTCACTGTTGCTAAAGCAGATCATCATTAAACTGTTATAAACTTTCATTTAAACAAATGAGAAGCTCAACAACAAATAACAAAGTTGAAACAAGAACTCAATAATCAGCATGTTTTTTATTTTCTTACTTTACCATTGCTACATTGCACTGTGGCTAAAAAGTAGATTTTTTTTGCATAAAGTAAATTTTTTTTTGGATTTATATTTTGAAATTTAACTGATTTCCTTAATCTAGATACCCATATTAGAAAAAAAAAATTATTAAATATAAATTTGGTTGGCAACCCTTTTTTGCTGGCATGCTTTTAAAGTCAGCTGACTAAATATCACTTTGTTTTGGTACAACTGGCGGTAAACATCAGCTGAGTTCTAGTGCTTGTGAAAGTTGAAGTTGAATAAAATTAAAAAGTATTGTTACGGAAAATATTAGTGGAGGTATGTAAAATTATTACCTGCTACCAATTTGGTCATTATTATGTGTTGTTGTCCAATTGTGCAATGTTTTATTTATGTATAATATTAGATTGAACATAACATTTATATTTGTCTTTCGTGGATTATAATTTTTGAAGAGCAAACCAGTGCAAAAACTTACATATAGCAACTCAATAATTAAATTGTGTAGATTAATGAATAACTAATCATTATTGCTCCAATTTGCTCCATTTAAAAATAATCGCTTTTTTAGGTAAACAACTGAAATTGAAAATTGAATTCGCTAACGAAAGTACAGCTCTTATATTAAAGGAAAGAGAAAATTTGGACAATAAATTTAAGTAATCAATACCAAAAATACCGCTTTTTTGCTAAGACGTACATATTGTTTTAAGGGAGAGGCGGAAAAGGCGTGGTCCAATTAAAAAAAAAACCAAAATTATATTTTGGTGTTACCTAAATACGTGCAAAGTTTTAAGTCTCTAGCTTTAAAAATACAATTAATGCCAAAAATATCGCATTTTTCCCACAGTGCATTGGCTGACTTTTTTTCAGCTTCAAATTGTATTTGTAAGAGTATGTAAAAATGAAAAATAAATGTAAATGAGGTAGTTTAGACGAGAACAATTTTTAAGCCGCACAATTTTTGTTATTTTCCAAATTACACGAGACTAATTCATCTGGCACAAAATGTATACGTATAAACAGCTTTGTGTGTGTAAGCGTTTTTAGTATTGATTTAACATTTGTTGTTTTTTCAGTTGTGTGTGTATTGGTTTTATGCTGCTAATGCGGGGTTGTAGCTGGTTGAAAAGTTATGCCAACCGCAAAACCACTCTCTTTGCCTCTCTCACCTACAAACTGGCATGTTATGCTAGCACAATTATGCCCGTGTAAATCAGCGCAATAACAACAACAGCTATTTAAGTATATAGTGTTGCCACACAAGTATTTTTCTGACTGGGTGCAGTCAAGTTAATAATTAGTGTTTTTTATGGTAATTGTTAAAATTTAAGTTTAAAATTTTTTAAACGCACTAATAATCCCAAAATAATATTTTACTTATTAAGTAAAATATTTTTTTTATTAAAAATACATTGAAATTGATTATTGTTGAGTGGTGGAATAAAGCGGGATAGAAATTCGAAACGGGATCGAACTATGAAAAGCGGTATGTCTGGTCTCTTAATGTATGATACCCTGTAAGTATACTTTTTACAACTAATTAAAATTACTCGTACGCTCCTGAGATTCCTATAAATTATAAAGGGTGTCCCAACAAGAACGCAAGATTTAAATTTGGCGTCATTCGAAGTGTCATTGTTTGACATTTGAACAATTGTTATTGTTTGCTAGTAGAAGGTAAGAGGTTAGTAAAAATGGAGCGCTACACGAATGAATAACGCATTCTCATTGTGAAATTGTTTTACCAAAATGGTGAAAGTTTTGCGGCTACAGTTCGCAAATTGCGATCAATTTGGGGTCACAATAATGTTCCAAAAGAGTCAACTGTAAAGAGATTAATGGATAAAATTGCCGAAACTGGGTCTGTTAGTGATGTAAAGACAACAACGCGCCTTCGACCAGGTCGATCGACCGAAAATGTCGCAGCTGTACGTGATGATGTCGCTCTAACTCGATCCACCTCTATTCGACACCGAGCTCAGCAAATTCGTGTCTCCAAATCCACTATGCAGCGAATTTTGACGAAAGATTTGCATCTTCATGCATACAAAGTTAAATTAACTCAGGAACTGAAGCCAGCTGACCATGGACAGCGAAGGGAGTTCGTTAATTGGGTATTGGAGAGACAACATGAAAATGCTGATTTTGCCTATAAAGTCATCTTCAGTGACGAGGCCCATTTTCAATAATTGCAACAAAATATGTGTCACTATTCATAACCACCCTTCCCGAATTTTGTAGGAAATGAATATTGTACAAGGTTGCTGGTATGTTATGTGGTTCGAGCATGAATGCTCAATCGCTGGATAGTGCGTGCATGCTGTTGTAGTGTATGGGCAGCTTTAGGGAAATATTAATTTTAAGTAGTGTTCATTGCATTACTGAAGTCTGTTTCAATTTGACTGATTATTATACTGCAAGTAATAGCAAATTGCAAATGATGAATCATTATTTCCTCTAGCATTTTAAGTAGTTAAAAGAACCATAAATAAGTTGATGGTAATACTTTTGTTTTGTATAATCATTTCTAATATTCATTACTTATCTTGAAATTTAGAGAAAACAGTTAAGAACTTTGCTTTCTTAAAGAGAGTTGTGAAGGAAAGAAGCTGCCAATTATATCGAAATAATGGCAAGTTTTTAGTGTCTATTAAAGTTTTTGTAACGTGAGCAATTTCTTGATAAAAACTAATGTCTACACTTCCTTCTATTTATTTAATTTGCGTTAAAAGCATCTAAAAATTAAATTAGTTTTGTAATGAGTTGCGTTTAATAATATTGCAAATATATACAAGTTTTTTCTGGTGTTATTGTAAATTTTTTAAAAGTATTATTATTTACGATTAGTAAGAGAAATTTGCAAAGAATAATACAAGTAATATAAACCAAACCTAATTATTTTTTTAAATAAGTTCAAAACGTGGAAATAAGATTAAAAAAACCCGATTTTCGCAAATTGTGGCAAAATCTGTATTTTCCTATAACGGAAAGCTTAAAAGATTTCTCTATTCAAATATCTTTTAAATAACAAAACATTAAGTATTAATTCCACAACTATTTTAAATTTAATTAAAATTTAATAAAAGCTCTACTCCTTCATGCAGAGTTCCTTTCATGAAAACTATGAAATTGCTTTAATACGAGTATCACAAAAAAAAAAAAAAAAAATCATTTTAGCTTGAAACAATATTGAATTTCATTGTCTTCTTTGTTTATAAATTGTTGAGCAAATCCCCAGGGTTGAAATGAAAGTAGCATCTGTCATAAAAATTTCAATGTCCATTATGCAAGCATACAGATAGATGTCTGTTTAGTATTGTTGAGTAAAATGAACTCTTATCACTTTCATACAAGATAGAATTCAAACAATACACCAAAATGAGTGTAAAGATTTTAATCAACTGACTGTACAACTACCTGCATACCTACCTATATACATTGCGCAATTTTAAGGGGTTCTTTTTTTAAAAACAAATTGATCAATTTTGCAACGAAAACAATGTAGTGATAACAATGAGTGTATGTGTAAATAAATACACCCAGAAAAAAGATTGGTTGGAAAGCGGTTAGTCCAATAAAATATCATTTGCATTAACTATATTTCAGTTCTCGCTATCAATTTTCTGTTAATCCAAAAAAACAATCTATGTTCATTGCCATAAGGGCATAATTGTAACAAAGATATGATTGTGACAATACTTAAATTGATTGCATCAACCGAGCATATGCTTTTGTCATGACTAATTAACTCATTGATTAACACAACCGAATAAAATATTAGGAGTTGGATTTTACTACCAACTTTTGGTATTAGCAACTAAAAAATTGTCGTTCTATATTAAAATTAAAATAAAATCTTTCAATCAGTTGCTGCAACTAACTAGAGGTTGAGTTTACTATCATAGTTTATAGCAGCAAATTAAAAAATTAACTTTTGTGACTTTCAAAGATATTATGATTTGTGAATTCTCAAATGGTTTTTGAAAGTCTGTGCATAAGATAACAGGTTTGTGGTTTTTCAAAATGTGTGGTTGAAGAAATGTATATAGACATGCTTCACCATTAGGAAATAAATTTCAATTAAAATAAACTTATGACAATATGTCAAATAATAAATTTCTTAAATTGTGTATTTTTATTTGCGTTTATTGTTTATTTTTATTTCAGCAAGGAAGGCCAATTTTTCTTTTGCAGGTACCAATTATGATATTGTTTTAATTATATTAACCAAATTTTCGGTAGCAAGAATAATATTTATTTCAAATTCCACACTGTCAACCAATTTTTTCTGTTGCTGCAACTATTGGGTTGAGGGTTATAATTAAAATATAGTGGTACCACAAGAAAATTTCAGTCGCTATAGCAGAATTCTATGATAGTTGGTGCAACCGCCAAAATTCAATTGGCTCAACGAATCTGTTTTCTCTGTGTACATAGGTACATATAAAAGCTTCTAGTGAAACTTACCGCCCACTGTCATATTTGCAGTTTTATCGATTAATTTGAATTCGGGTGCATCACCGGAAACTTCGCAACGATATGAGCCAGATGAATATACATTTAGGTCTTTCAATTCAACATTACAGATGAATTGATTGCAGTGTGACGAGCCCTCGGCAATGGTAACACCTCTAACAGGAAACCAATTTGTAGTGGGTGGAGTAAGCGGTGAGTATCTGCAATTGAAGGGAAAAAAGATTTACATAAGAACAAGCAGATACATTTAAACGAATAGAACAAAATGAAAATAGAAAAGCTGAAAAAAAAATATAAAAGCAAATTTGAAATGCTTTTAACAAAGCATGGAGACAATGTACCAAATGCTACGGCAATGGAAAGGTGTAAAGCTTTATTTTATAATTTTGTTTCAACAAATAATTCACAAAATTGGCATGATAGATAGTAAATTGAAAATTAAAAAAAAAAAAATGAAAATATAAAAAATAGAATATAAAAAAATAGTTTAAAAATAAATCTTTTTCAGTTTTTATTTCTGTAGTTGTAATTCTTGCTTAAAATCAAACTTCATAAGAAAAAAAAGCAATGTGAGTCCGATCACAGAGGAGATGTGTAAACATCTAGTAATGAAATTTTTTTTTAAGTTGGAAGTACTTATGCTTTTAGCATCTTTTTTTAAATTAATTAATTAAAAGTATCAAAACTTCAATATTGTAAATACATATGAATTTGTTGCTTTTTGTTTGTTTTATTAAACTTATTTGGTTAGTAAATGGGCACACTGCAGTATATGTACATATATGTACTGCATTCAAAATTGCAGTAAGCAATAAATTTACTGAGTACTAAAAAAATTCAGTAAATTTTTACTGCTAATGAAATTTAATTTGCATTACTAGTAAAATCTTAGGGCCGTAGCAAGTGGCAAAGTTTTTTCATTCAAATTTTGAAACTTTTGTATGAAAAACATTTAGCCACTTAGTAGAATTTCATTATGAATACGGGCATTACTGATTACTGAAAATTCAATGCACCTCATCATATAACAAATCACTTAGGCAATTTATAAAAATTGTAGAAAAAATTTTTAGTAATCAGCAAAATTTTTTTTGTTTTTCTATGGTAAATGCTCATCTATGGTAAATGCTTTTACTTTTACTTTTTAATTTTTAATTCTTGTTGTTCATCGTTTACTTGTTGCTGTTCTTGTTGTTGTGTACGCATTGCAATTAAAATAAAGTCAGTAAAGTGCGACTTTGACTCGCGCACATTCGCTTTTGATCATTTTTTTTTTGGTTTAGCTTTCTTAATTTTTTAAGTTTTTTCAGTTTAAACGATTTTTTTCCAGTTTTATCGCTTTTTTCTGGTTTTGGCGTTTTTTTTTCTCTTTTTGGGTTTTTTTAATTTTCGCATTTTTTTCATTTTGGCGATGTTTTCATTTTGACGATTTTTTCATTTTGGCGATTTTTTCTGTTTTTTTGGGGTTTTTTCATTTTGGCGACTTTTTTCTGTTTTTGGGGTTTTTTTATTTAGGCAATTTTTTAATTTTGGCGATTTTTTCATATTAGCGATTTTTTGTTCAAGGATTTTTTTAATTTTGGCAGTTTTTGCGGTTTTTCGCTATTTATTTTAGTCCTAGAGATTTTTTGTAATTTGGTGCTTTTTTTCGTTTTGGCGATTTTTTTATATTTGGCGATTTTATATTTTTTTTTTGATTTTTTAGTTTTACCGTTTTTGAAAATTTCAAGAGTTTTGCTCTTACGGTTTCCAAGATACAGTAAGTTGTCAAAATTACAAAGTCAAAATTGCATTAACTGATGGAACACCCATTGATTTAAATTTTTAAATTTAGTGTTAATTGTTGTAGTCTGTATAAAAATACACTAACTTTACAAATTTCAAGTGTATATATGTACATACAATTATATGCATATTACATGGGATTTTAACATTTTTCGTTGCTCGTTTTGGAACACCCTTTAGTTTTTAACTCTCATGTATTTGTTGTTGTAGTGGCCAAATATCTACACATTGTGTCCAAATTTCAATTCCGTAGCTCTTACGGTTCATTTTCACCTTTGGTGTACGGAAATATACAGAAAAATAACCGGCGGCGGCGCACCGTCGGCTTCGAGCCGGTCGACTTGTTTCTCTGCTTGGTATTGCTTCTTTCAAACACTAATACACTCATACATAGCTAACACCGATTTGACAATGCAAAGCAAAAGCAAAAAGCAAAGAAATCTCAGCAAAGAAATCAAAGTCAAAAGATTTTTACCCCCTAGCGTATAGATGTTTACACATCAAAAAATGCTGTAAATAAAATTAAAAATTTAAAAGTATTAAGTTAGTGTTTTTTTTAACTTAAAAGTATTAAATTTTCGTTTAAATTAAAGTGAATAATGTTAATATAAATTGAGGGCATTGTAGCACATAACCAGCATTTACTTTGTATCTGCGCTTATGTAACTATATATCTTTAATCACAAAAACACTAAAACTTTATTGATAGTTATAAAAATTGAAACAGATTTGCATTTGTCATTTTTTTTTTCGTATATTGACATAATTTTTTTTCTTATTACTCTGCAGCTTATTTGAATTTTAGCATATTTTCGATTTCAATTGCACAATAAAAAAAAATAATAATATAGTCGACCTTCGATAATTTGATATTAAAGGTTCCAAGGAAAAGTTTTAAATAATCGAGAATTTATATTAACAATAGTTTTTGAGTTTCTTTAAATAATAACAAAAATTAAAAATTTTAAAAACTCCAGATTTGAAAATCATTGATAGCTTCTAAACGGCTGGACCGATTTTTCTAAATAAACCAAAGAAAAATCAATTTGACCGCTTGGGAGCTACGGCTTTTCAGAATACATCTAGAAAACATATAGTTACGTTTTTACCCTTTCAAAATGCTTTTCTGTGGACTCAAAGATCTACAAATGAATAAAATATCCCAGTGTGACACTTTATTTACTAAATAAATAAACTTATACTAATCAAGAGCTTAAATATTCACACAACTTAAATTACTTAAATGATTTACAACTGAATCTGAATTAAAACAAAAACTATATTAATATAAAGAATAATAGTCTATACTGAAGGCCTTTAACAGTAACGTCGTTAGCGGGCATTAATGCTAATGTAACACTCCTTCATCGGCATATTTTTGCAATTTAAATTTTTTCGATAAAAAATTTTGTGAAAGCTTAATTTTGCGTTTTACAAAAAAAGGCTTTTTTTTCATAAGACACCACATTCAAATAATTCAAATTATATAGCGTTGACCTTAAAAGATACAAATCATAGTGTGTCACACAAAAAAGACGTTCACAACTAGTCATAGAAATATAGAATTTATTTATTTATTTATCAAATGTTACAAACACAATTTAAAATTATATAACTTATTTTGACGAGCAAAGCAACATACACCTTCACAAGTTGTAGTGAAACCAGGGGGCAAATTACGGCACTCGTTATCGAACGAAATTACGAAATATTTCAATATAGTTTATAAGCAAACATTTTAAAATTTCGAAACGTATCGAATACCGTAATTTGCTCCCAGAGCTCGCAAAATATGCTCAACCAAATTTCTCTGTGCGGCCTTCTCACGCAAAAGACCTAGAAAAATGAGACGGAATCACTCAGTGTCTGAACAGCAACCATCTTTTTCGTTTGAATCGTGTTCTCGCTCCCGGGTTATGGGTTGAGCGTAACTTACGAATCGGTCTCTTACTGACCGCATGTTACGAACAGCGATGCCAACTTAGCGCGTTTCGCGCTAGATTTAGCGCGTTTCGCGCTAGATTTAGCGCGTTTTAACTATCTATGCCAAGCGCGCTTTTTTTCGTCTTAGCGCGTTTAATAAAAAAGCGCTAAATTAGCGCGTTTTGAATAAAGTCAATAACATCATTTCAGTTCAATATTTTTTAAACTTTTTTTGTATAAACTTAACAATTTTCTAATATCTATATAAAGTAAAAACTAAGGATTTCGATTATTTGGAAGGCGATTCCGAATCTGTATTAAATGATTTTAGTTTATTAAAACATAATGTCGAGGAAGCAATATTGCAAAATTTGAAAAATTAATTGTTATACGAGTACTAATACATACATCGAATTTTATTGAAATTTAATTTAGCGCATAGAAAACAGCGCGTTTTTTCTAAAAATATTTGACAGTGCTGTAACTTAGCGCGTTCTAGCGCGTTTTGAGAAGGGTAGTAGCGCGTTTGGGTTATAAATAGTTGGCATCGCTGGTTACGAACAGAATCGTTCGTTGCTCAGCTACTGAGGGTCAGTAAGTGAGCAAAACCAGCAAAGCGTTCGCAAAAAAGGTCTTTATTTTGGTTGTTGCGTTTGCTTTATGTTGTTGCCTTAGATATTTCCTCACAGGCATAGCATTAAAGAGGAAGGGAGAAGATAATAATAAATAACAATAAAAATATCTGTAAATCAAACTAAACTCGCAACACACATACATGCTAAAAAGATCGTTTGCCGAGATTTTACGAAATAAAAGGTCTCGAGTGAACACATGAGCAGAGCGATCGATCAAAAACGGTCGTAGCAAGGCACATTTACTACAGGTACATGCATTAGGAAAAACTCTGTGGCAACTCTGTGCTTCTCACATAGCTTTACAAAGTAATTGTCAAAAATTTGTATGCATCAAACAAGGCACAAAAGTAATTGTCAAACGAATTCTTCGTTATAAACTTGTAAACAAAAAATCAGCGGATGAGCAATATGCCTGTTACGTGTACCTGTTTGATATGCCTTGGGTCGTAGGTTGAGCGAAGAGCAAGCCAAAGAAGAACGAAGTTTGAGGGTTTTTTTCGACAGCGTCGCATCGTATCAGTTGACGAGTGGTTTTTTTCTGACAGCAAGCACAAGAGAGACCAATTATTGCGAGCTCTAAGTGAAACAGACTACAGTTTTTGCTAAAAATGGAACACACGATCCCTGTACTGATAACCTATCACACTACTCATTGGCTACCAGGACTTTTTGGCAGTTATTCAAATTTTGATCTTCCCTAATGATTTTTAAAAAGCATTGTGAGTATTTTTTTAAACTATAATGGAACTAAAAGTCTTTGTTTTATTAAGAAAAACTTGTACTCACTTTTTTACTCATTATCTGCATTTTTTATTAAACATAGATTCTTTGAAAGCAATAAAAATACTTCATTTTTATTAAACATAGATTCTTTAAAAGCAATAGCAATACTTAAATTTTTTTATTGATGGCCATATTACAAGGTTTTTTTTTTTTAATTGTTTTTTTTTAAATATTTTTCAAGGTATTTGGACAACAGTTCAATTTAAGGAGTTTCAACTTACCAAGAGTCTACTGTTTATAAAAAAAACAAATGTTTTACTTCTTTTTTTAAGCTTTCAAGTAAATATTCAATTTAAATATTAAATTGCCATAGAATACAGCATTGAGAATAGTACAACTTAAACAGTTTTTCTGGTTCTATATGAAAATACATATCGTTAGCTCAAGTGCAAAAAGGCGTAACTAACAAAAATATAAATTTACAGGAGAATCAAAAAAACTAAACAAACTTGTAGTTAAGTCCGCTTCTTTTTGTTTAATAACAGTGAGATTTTTGATCGCAGAACTATAAAATTTGGTCAAGACATGTAATTTAATGGCATTCATAATAATCAATCAAAAGCACAATTTTGAATTTTTTGCTAGTTGCGCCTTTTTGCATTTTAGCTAACGATATATTGCTGTGTTTGCCATATCGTGCTATAACCACCAAAAACGCTTAAGCAACATTATTTTCGAACATCAGTTTTTGGGCGATAAGCGATTATATACGATCGCTTTCCGTCAAAAAATTAAGTTAAAATATAATTTCGCTTAACTTTTTCGGTAGTTATGGTACGATATATTAGTTTTTTTTTAAGTTTTTAAGGTTAGGTTAGTCTAGAAAGGGTAGTGACTAAGCACTTCCATTTGGAAGCCTTTAATTAAATTGTGAATTCCTTCAGACTTCCATGTTTCTTCCTTTGGGCTATAATTGATTATCACTGATGTCTTCCAGTTTACACTGCGTGGGTTCTCTTAGTTGTCCACTCACGCACTCAAGTCTGTGGCTTTGTTGCAACGGGCAATGACAAATACTGCATAGCCTGGGTACCAATTCTGCGCCTTTAGACGCTTGCCATCGCCCAGCGGCGAACAGTCATGCCTCCCATTAGGATCCGTATAACCCTTTTGGACTTTTCCAGCTAGAGACTAACTTATACAAATTTTCTATTTATTTGTTCCTCTTAAACCCTAATTATTGAGTTTCTATTCTGTGAATGGCTAGTGGGTATTTTCATAGACCCTTCTGCCAATGCCTCATCTAACCTTGACTTCAATCTTCGCAACTCATCGGAAGTATTATTTTCCTCAACATTGTAATGACACGTTCAATACCACTTCGAGTGTCCTCTTACAGTCATTAATTCTGTGGCAATAAGGACAAAGTGCTTAAGTCATATTTAAAGGTTTTGAAAAATTTACATCTTTTGCAGTTAATATGGAAAATTCGGTTTTCGCTTTTATTTTATTTAGAAAATCATTATTCTACGCACTAAAGATAACACATTCAATTTGAAAGATACCGCAGTGCAAGCTAAATTAAGCCACGAGGGTGGGTCATCAGCTCAGTGACTTTTTAAATAAACGCAGGTTTTTATATAAAAAGTTAATTTATTTTCCAACATAGTTTCCTTTGAGTTCCATACACTTAGTCCAATGTTTCTCTGGTTTTATTATCCCTTCAAGGTCATCAAAATAGGAATTTGCTTGTGAGATGATTCGAAGTTGCAATCAAATCTCTTTATAGGCTAGGCATTTCTTCAAGTTTGGGAACAAGAAATAGTCACTGGGAGCTAAATTTGGAGAGAAGGGCCGATAAGGGAGCAATTCGTAGCCCAACTCATTGATTTTTGGCGAGTAAAATGCACATGGGCTTGTGGTCGATTATAAGCAAACGCAGCGCCCATCTTACGGTAAGCTTTCTCATACCCAAGTGACAATGAAAAATTTAAAATACTGAACCATGTGAGAAGCATATGGCTCCCGCAATCTCTTTCATTTTTAATTTTCGATCGTTTTAAAGCATATCGTGAATTTTTTTAGTTGTTTCGGATGTAGAGACCTCAACGGGGCTTCCAGAACGTTCAGCTTGTACGGCCGCAACGAAATTCGGTCAACCACTTTTTTACGATTAAAATTGATGGTGTGGTGTCCATCATCCCATTGCTCTGAAGGCTCTGCCAGCATTCTGATTTGCATACGTACTACTAACAGAAATTTAAAGCGAGAGCATAACACATACAAAAAAAGCAGATTTCTGTTTAATTTTTTATGAAAAAAATACACCAAGAATATTCAAACACCACCAAAATTACTTAATTTTATTTTTCTATATTATTTATATAAATAAATTATCTAATTTAAATCTTTTTATAACAGCACTTTTTATTGCTATAAAAAAGAGAAAAAATATGTGGAATATAGAGTTGAAAAATAAGATTTTATTTGGCTTAAATAATTTTGTAGATGCTTCATAAAAATTTTAAACAGCGTTTCAAACGTTGTTTAAGCAAAATTCGCTAAAATTGTATTCATAATAGAATTTTAGCTTAAACCACGGTTTTTAGACCTTGCATAAGATGACGTTGTTGTAATTTTGCTTCGTTTTTGTCATTTTGAACTTTACCTGTATGTACATATGTGTGTATGTATGTATGTACTTATGTATGTATGCATATGCCAGTGTTATTTAGAAGAAAACAATGTATTTTTTTATAGATACTAATGCCGAAATATCAAATATACTCCAAAATAATATTTAAAAGAAAAGGAGCGATCCAGTTTCCATTCCCAGTCATTGTTTTCTCATTTTATGTGTTAACAAAAATAGTATAATTGTAGAAAATTAACTAGTGATGTATAAACACTCAAAACAAACAAAATAAAGCTCGTTATTCTAGTGCTTCTTAATCTGCAATAAAATAAATCATATAAAAAGCACTTTTAACGAAGATTTGTTGTGAACTTTTTTTATTTTTTTATTAAATACAATTTGGAACAAATCTTTTATTTTATACATAGAAACAATATTTCTCTGAAAAGCGACAAATAAACAAATACATATAGAGACAAGTACTTTGTGAGTTAACAATCGTTGTTTTGCAGAACTAATATGCAAGTGACAAATAAAGAATACAGTGTTGCCACGATATTTTAAAAAAATTTGGTTAATTGATTTTTAGTTAAAAAACTGATTATGAATACCAATATTTAAAAAACGTTATTTAGCCTTAAAACGTTTTTTACCTAATATGAATTTTAAACCTCAATCAACTTTTTTTTATGAATACGGCTGTAAGTGTCTAGTATGTATCCGGAAAATTAAAAAAAAGCTAGTACACACAGTCTTAGGCACCACTAAATACAAATGTTCATATAAACTTAACCCATATACCCAATTAAACATTTACAAGAGAGATTTTTTTCAGTGGAACAGCACTATACATGTATTACTTCTGTTTTGCTTTTAAGAATTCTCTCTTCTTGGTGACCATTGCCCTATAGTATTTAGCAAGCTAAGACTTGGCTTAAGTGATGTTTTTTTCTCCAAAAAAATTATGTTTAATGAGCACACGAAATTCACTTTTTTCTATTTGCTTCTCAAAACGCGTGGTAGTCTGTAATCAACGGCTGTCAAAAACAAACAAAATGACCCAACATGTTCAATTTTATGCAGGAATAAACTAACAGTTGCTTGTTTACAGGAACAGTGTTGCCAATTAAGAGGAGAAAAAAAAAATGAATTGCCCAGCCTCGTATTATTCCCTATTAGAGTATAAGTCATAAAAACATAAGCACCAAAATAATTCAAATTTAGCCAAGAGATATTTTTTGAACCTGAAGATTACAGATGCTCCATTAGCTCAAAATGAGCTTATCTTGACTTAAGCACTTTTTCGTTTTTTTCCCACAGAAGTATGGTGGACTTGATAATGCTTTTAATGCTGCTTGGCTGTCGACGTAGAGGCTGACCAGTATTTTTTTTTTTTAATTGAAAGAACTACAAAGATTTTTTTCAATTAAATTTTTAATCAATTAAATTTTTGAACAAAACTTTAATCAACTCAATTAAATTTTTAATCGGTTACTTATATTATTTTTTTTCAATTGAAAATCTTAACAGGAGAACGGTTCTTTTTGGGTAACCTAAAAAAAGTTTCCGAACACTGGGTTCTGCATTAACAGACCCCTAGCACCCAAGAAAAAGTTGCTACAATGAAAGGAATTTTAGAAATGCTTTTCATTTGTTAGTTTTGATTAAAAATCCTCACTCTTTATAAATAAGTTTTAAGTATAATATCATTGAGTGGAGAAAAAATGATAAAACTTTTAATCTCCTACACAGAAAAACTACATTTCGTTTTCAGTAACCAAATTCATTGAATCAGTAAATATTTTGTATGAATGCGGACCTACAAAGAAATTTGTAGATTCTGATAATAATTTTGTAAAAATTTAACTGGAAAGAATTTTTTATTTTTAGTTAACTTATTATGGAATTAGAGAAAAAAGTTAACTGAAACTCAAATATTTTCAGTCAAATGTAAAGGGTCCGCCATCTAACGTTTTTTTTTCAATTAGTGCTTATTTCGTGAATGGTAACACTTAGCTCATGTCTGATTTGACAGATAATTAGTTTTATCCTTCCGCTGAACGAATATGGTTGTGTATACGCTTGAACAAGTGGGCCTAAGTGGGCCTGCGATCGACTTACAGAAGATGCCGATTTTGCCAAAAAAAATCATCTTTTCAGATGAAGCTCATTTTGATCTTGGCGGGTATGTAAACAAGCAAAATCGTCGCATTTGGGGCACAGAAAACATGCACACATACATTGAAAAGCCGACGCACACAAAACGAGTCACTGTTTGGTGCGGATTTTGGTCCAGAGGCATAATTTCGAAAATGAGCAAGGAGTGACCGTTACAGTTAATGGCGATCGTTATCGGGCCATGTTGAACGAATTTTTGTTCACGAAAATTGAAGAGGTTTCAACAGGACGGCGCTACGTGCCACACAGCCGAAGCTTCAGTAGCTTTTTTTATAGCATTTTCAAAAAAAAAGTTATCTGGTGGACGCTTTATTTATAGGAACAGAAAAACATTTTTCCAGATTTATTTTTTTTTTTGTTATTCAGCAAATTTTTTTTTATAATTTACAAACACATTCACTAAAATTTTTCGTATTATCAGAAAATACATTAACTGAATCAATAACAATTCTTACCAATTTTTCTAAAAAAAAAGTTTGCAAAAATTACTTTAAGTATTTCAGAAAAAAATAACTGAATCAAATAAATGGTTCCAAAACTTTTTTTTTACTTTCAAAAATTGGCTTGTTTTTATGGTTAAGCATTTCGTTCCCGGTATTGGAACTCTTCAGTAGACTTCAACCCAAAATATTTTTGAATTTAGCTAACAAACTCCGTATGTTTATCGTAAGAATCTTAATACTATATTGAGAATCACAATATACAAACATAATAAGTTTGAAAACCGCAAACAAAAATATTAAAAAAAATTAAATGTTTTTTATATCTATAAAATAATTTGTAGAAAAAATTAAAAAAATTAGATAAATTTTTTTACAGTATATAAAAATAAATTTAACTGAAAATAACAAATTTAAATATAAATAACATGAAAAATAAAATGAGTTCACCTGGATATAAATTATTTGCTGGGTTTTGTATCCGTTTCAAAGCCTACTAAGCTGATTTTTTCTTTTGTGATTTTCAAAAGTATTATTATTTTATGTATGAGAATTCTCATACAGTTTTTGAAAGCCTATGCATAAAGTAAGAGGTTTGTGACTTTAAAATTTGTGGTTAAAGTCTACTGATGATTTGGTTCAAGCGCCAATGAAATACGTATATAGACATGCTAAACTACCAGCAAATAAATTTCAATTATTTTATATAAATAACAAAAATTAAAAATTTTAAGAACCCCCGACTTTTTTCAGAGAAGATGTTTATCTTCTAAACGGCTGGACCGATTTTCTTCAAACATAGCTAAGAACCCTCTCGATCAAGTCATCTTGAAAATCGGTCCAACCATTTGGCCTGTACGTGGACACGGACAGACACACAGATACACAGACACACACTACAAACTTATAACACCCCTTTTTTTAGTCGGGGGTTAAAAAAATAAATCTAAAACTTTTTTTTTACAAATTTTACTTTAAATATATAATTTTCAAATAAATAATTTACTGGAACAGTAAAAAATATTTACTGAAACTAAATTATACTTCAAAACACACGTTTGTTTAAAAATTTTTTGGGAATAATTTTTCCTGTGTAGATTCGGCTCGCTCAAATAAATATTCTAATTTTGCCAGTTAAAATATTTCGAGGCCTATCATATAAATTTAAATGAATATGACGAATTTTTTTTTGTAAAATGTTTTTTTCCAGCATCTAAAGGAATATTTTATTAGCTTTTAAATTGCTGTGCATATTTTTTTTTTAAATTTATTTGCCTTTTCTCAGTTTTATTTCTTTCCTTCGTATACACAAAACCAAGCGCAATATAAAATTCAAATCAATGTAAAATATTTGCATGTCCCTGAGGTTCGCAATAGCAAGAAGAACAAACATCTGAAAAGCATTTGTATTGCTGCAATTGAATTTTTCCCTTCCGTCCGTCTGTTGGTTCATTTGTTGCTTAAAAGCTAAATTGTCCTCTTCCACAAGCTGTTTGCTATTTTGTATTCTATTGCCTTTATTTTATTCTTTTAACAATTTATAACACAAAATTTTGTGCAACACAAAATCCAATTGTTGGCAAATACCATAAAATATTTTAATTGCTAATTTTTTCATTTTATTTAACTATTCATTATTCCTTTTTTTATGTTTAGATTTTTATGCATGCACATGTATTTATATATAAATATATCCTCCTTTTTTTGTTTGTTGGATAAATTAAGCAACTTTCATCTGTCTTTACAAAACTGAACAAAATAAAATATTCAAGCAATTACTAGTTTTAATCAATTGTGGCATAAAGTCTTTTTGTTTTTGTGGTGCATAGAAATAAAAATAAAATGTTATAAAACTATAGGGTGTTTTTTTAGAGGTATAAAACTTTGAATTGAAATAAAACACAAGAAAATCGTTTTAATATCCATGAATTTGGCTTTATTGGAAGGATAATTTTATGCCATTAATGTTTAAATATGATTTTGGGCATGTGGCCGCCGCGGCTGGCTCGAATAAAGCCAATTCTACAGGTCCAATTTTCAACCACTTTTTCGAGCATATGGGGCCGTATGTTGGCAATAACGCCACGAATGTTGGCTTCCAAGTCCCCTAACGTTTCTGGTTTGTCGTAGACGAGCGACTTCACATATCCCCAAAGAAAATAATCCAATGGTGTCAAATCACACGATCTTGGTGGCCAATTGACAGGTCCATTCCGCGAAATTATGCGATGGACGATTATGTCGACTATAAAATGGACGGAGCTTGCGGTAAACTTCGCGAACTGAACCATTATTTTCGAAATAAATTTGCACGATTTGCAAGCGTTGTTCTTTTGTCAACCTGTTCATGATAAAATGGCAAACCAAACTAAATATTAATCACTTGACAGCTGACAAAATGGCCGCCAGTTAAAAAAGTGATGCCAACTTAAAGTTCTATACCTCAATAAAAAACACCCTTTATATATTTTTATTTTATTTTTTATTTTTACGAGTAAATCGACATATGCTGTAAGGCTCTTTGGAATTTCATTTGCAATCATGAGAAATTTGTTGAAATTTCTCACATTCTTTTGTGGCTTTTTTTTTAAAGCTGGAATGAATATTTCCACATTGATTTTTGAAAAATTGTTGGTTTGATTTTGGGATGTGTTGTTTGATTGTTTTTTATTAAAAATTAGCATAAACTAAAAAATTGTTTAATTCATTATGGAGTCATTTTTTTAAAAGCAATTCTTAAAAAATAGTCGCATGCAACTTTAGCTCAATTTTTTCATATGAAAAAAGTCCTAATGCAATAAATTCTAGTAATGTTTGAAATATTTGAATATATAAAGGCATCCTGCAGGAAATAGAACTGGCACAATACTAGTCACGTGACCGGTCCCCAAGTGATAGGGACTAATCTGAGTTCTAACACTTCCTATGAAGCGGACCAGTCACTTTTACATGGGGATGGCCTAGGATGGGGTTAATTGGTACTTTTTATGCACTTTGTGACTTGTCACTGAACTATCCCATAGGGACCTATTCGGTGTAGAATAATATAAATTATAATTAGTTGTTTTTTATGGGAATTGTTAAAATTTAAGTTTAAAATGTATTAAAAAAAAAACATGTTGATTATTGAGTTCTTGTTTCAACTTTGTTATTTGTTGTTGAGCTTCTCATTTGTTTAAATGAAAGTTTATAACATAATAACTCTAGTTGTTCTAAGAAACTTTGGGTGAAGGTTCCCTGAGGATCTGCATTAGCAACAGTGAAATGCGCATAGGATCCAGCTAAACCCACTCAATAATCAATTTCAATGTATTTTTAATAAAAAAATATTTTACTTAATAAGTAAAATATTAATATGGGATTATTAGTGCGTTTAATAATATTTAAACTTAAATATAAATTATATATGAACATCATTCCAATATTTAACTGTAAAAAAATGAAAACTTATAACTTGTTTTTATTGTTATAAATGAAACTTTAATTTATTTTTGAGCAAAATTTTCTGAGATTCGAACCGGCAACCTCGTGCATGACATGCTTGCACACTACCCACTTAAACACAGGGCCGCTAACATTTTAAAAGTATAAATACTGGTTAAACTTAGGTTAATATCTAAGTATAGTTACGGGACTGGTTCAAGAGTCACATTGGAGGGAGCAATTCACATTATATTTATTTGATAGGTTCATGTATTCAATTACATCAAACACGATCAGTGCCGTTTACTACAATACTAAACCGAGTCCCATTTAAATTGGCTCAATTCAAGACGATACATCACGAAAATGGTGAATATGTAACCATTTACACTATATGTCGTTTTTCCACCATACACTTCTCCGTACTTTTGATAACACTCTCATTTTCTCAAGCCATAGAACGAGTACGTTTGGATCAATTGTCACCAAATTTTCTGCAGGGCATATTCATAGTCAAAGCAAAGAATACTTTTAGGGCTTAAAAGCATTACTTTGTATGATGACACTGGTTCCAAACAAACAGCTGATTTGGGACCACTAAACTTGTTCAGCACGACAAGTCGATCGACAATGCATGCGAACGATGACGTAACTATTTCCATACAAATTTGGTACCCACTATGAAAATTCAAACGACAACAAATGTCAAAATCAGTCACTTGGTTTGTGCTTGTCGACAAAACAAAAAATTACACATCAATACCAAATTTTTTAAAAAATTTACATATATGAAAATCAAAAATAAAAATGTTAATTTTTTTGCGTTTATTTTATATATTTAACTCACAAACATGCATTTTTGTCACATAATTCTTTTTGAATTGCATATATATGTATGTATGTATGAATGTGTATACTTGCAATTTATCTAACCAATTCTAAACACTCAATTAGGCAAATTACTCTTTCCACTTCAATAGATTGCTTGTCCCATTGGTGCTACTCCCGTCCATTCTTCATTACAATCCGCTTGCATTATTTTAGGAGTATCTACACATTTCAACTTATATATCTATTTATATTTCACACACAAAATTTTGAAAATAACTTTTTAATTTTTTTGTATTGTTTTATGTTTATCATTGTTGTTATATTTATTATTTATTTGTAGAAATAATAATTTGTAAGTAGCATAGAGTTGCATTTTTTATGGAATACTTTTCACATTTCAGCGCTTTTTATTTGTAAAGTAGCGTTTTATTTGTGAAATTTTTGATGTGGCAATATGCTAATTTGACAATGAGTAAATGCATTACGTTAACAACGTAAAGCCTGACGACCGACAAGTCGATAGTTAGTGGGTCGCTCAAACGAACTATAATGAGTGACTTGTCGTCAGTCGATCGAGTTGTCGATCGACATCGTGGGTTAGGCTGTTAATTTGTAAGAGAATGTTTTGCTATTTGAAGAGAATGTTTCAATGCATTCATTGCTGACATTTACTGAATACATATCGCACACTAAATCATAAACAGTCACAGCCAGGGTTATCACAATATATTTTTCAAAAACTGTAGAGTTAGAAAAAAAAACTGATTTTCAGGTGTAAAAATTGCACATTTATAAAAATGCATAGTTTGCGTTTTATTTTGGGGCGTTTTTGGGGTTAAACATACGTCTACACCAATGATGTCAGTTTCATGGCACAATTGTGCAAACTAAAATCACACACATTCTTATTCTCTTCCATTTAGTCGTCAATGAAACAGCGACGATAGCACATGCGCAGCGGGGGTATTAAATTCTTTATAGATACTGTTAAAGAAAAAAAGTGGTATGCGAAAAATATTAATGCTTTTTGCGACATTCAATGTATTTTATGTTACAAAACTTTTAAGGAAAGAAATGAATATATATTAAAAAACATTTTAATTTTTTTTGGAGCAGCTTCAATAAACTGTATTTAAAATCAAAACTTAAAAGACCAATAACTCGGAAAATATTGGTCGCAGCCAATTTTTTTGTCTAATTTCTTCTTCTTATTTTTCAAGTTTCTATCAGATAAGCTATTTAAAAATTTATTTTTGGAATTTCTTCACAGTTTCCTATGAAAAGTTTATTACAGCGCCGTAACTCAGAAAATATGGGTCGCCCGCAACTTTTTTATTTAATTTTTTTTCCTTATTTTTTAATTATCTACCATATAGACTCCTTTTTATATATTTTGAGCTGCTTCACTAAACTGCATTTGTTGCAGATACTTATTTTTTTCGATGTACTTCAGAGACGAATGAGACAGCTTTTCTCACACATACAACTATAGTTTTATTTTTGACACCACTGGTCTACACTTAATATGTTTGTATCATGTTACTGTTGCTTTCAATTTTATTTTTATTTATTTATTTGTTTAGGGAAAATATGGTTTCTTAACCCTGGATCACACTATCGGCACAATATATCAATTTTCGCCGGCTTACTGCGATAAAGTCCTAAATTAAAAAGCCAAAATGGAATTACTTACTCAATTCGTGAATTCATGTTGTACTAGTATACTAAGCTACCTTCAGCATCAATTTGAAAATCTTGTTTTTTTTTTGGCGAATTTAAGCTGTTTTTAATATATGTAATTTGACATTTATCATGATAAAAATATATCATATGTAGACGTAGGGTAAAGCGAAGTAAACAGACTATGTATGTGTTTAATAATTTTGATGAAAAAATTCAAAGAATCTAACTATGAAAATGGACTCCGATCACACTACTGTGTTGGATAACTAGATACAGTATACACAGAGGAAACAGTGCCTAATAAAAACCTCATAAAATAGAACAAAATTAATAAGAAATCTCTATGGTTTTTTTCAATAAGGAAATCTTATTAATTTCATAGAGAAAACCTTTTTGAAAAAATCAAGAACAAATCTTGTAGTTTTTATGAGGTTATCTTTTTTTAATAAGAAATTTATTTGCTGGTGGTTCAGCGTTGTCTATATATTTCATTGTTGCTGTAACAAATCATCAGTAGACTTCAACCACACATTTTGAATAGTCACAAACCTCTTATCTTATGCACAGACTTTCAAGAACTATTTGAGAATTCACAAATAATAATATTTTTTGAAAATCACAAAAGAAAAATAAGCGTAGTAGGCTTAGAAACTAATACAAAAAACCCAGCAAATAATTTATATTCGATTTGAATCTATTTTATTTTTCTATACCTTTATACAATTAGAAATCCATTGGATAACAATAAAAGTAATTATAAGGCAAAATGAAAAATAAAATCTAAGTTTAACATTTAAGAAATTTATTATTCGACATATTGCCAGAAGTTTATTTTAATTTGAAATTTATTTGCTGGTGGTTCAGCGTTGTCTATATATTTCATTGTTGCTGTAACAAATCATCAGTAGACTTCAACCACACATTTTGAATAGTCACAAACCTCTTATCTTATGCACAGACTTTCAAGAACTATTTGAGAATTCACAAATAATAATATTTTTTGAAAAATAAAAAAAAAATAAATAAATAAATTTCAAATTAAAATAAACTTCTGACAATATGTCGAATAATAAATTTCTTAAATGTTAAATTTAGATTTTATTTTTCATTTTGCCTTATAATTACTTTTATTGTTATCCAATGGATTTCTAATTGTATAAAGGTGTAGAAAAATAAAATAGATTCAAATCGAATATAAATTATTTGCTGGGTTTTTTGTATTAGTTTCTAAGCCTACTACGCTTATTTTTCTTTTGTGATTTTCAAAAAATATTATTATTATATTATTATATTATATATTATTATATTATTATTTGTGAATTCTCAAATAGTTCTTGAAAGTCTGTGCATAAGATAAGAGGTTTGTGACTATTCAAAATGTGTGGTTGAAGTCTACTGATGATTTGTTACAGCAACAATGAAATATATAGACAACGCTGAACCACCAGCAAATAAATTTCAAATTAAAATAAACTTCTGACAATATGTCGAGTAATAAATTTCTTTTTTTAATAAGGTTTTCTTCTTGATTTTATGAGGCGACCTGATAAAATAAAAAAAATTATGTCTTTCTTTATTCTTTGTGCTTTGCTGATGTATTTTCATTTAAATTCTATACCATATACTTATGTATGTATGTAGTATATGTAGATGTTATTTATTTATACTATACATACTACTACTAACCATTAAAATAATTTTGCAAACATGCTTATACAAAAACGAAAAAGATCATGAAAAAAAATTGTCTGTGTCTATTTATAGATATGAAATAACAAGACACCTCATAAAATCAAGAAGATTTCCTTATTAAAAAAAATCAATAAGATGCTTTACACATAATCATATAGGAACCTAATAAAATCAAGAAGAAAACCTTTTTAAAAAAATCAATAAAGCAACCTAATGAAATCAATAAGAAATCCATATAGTTTACAATGTATAAGAAAACCTAATAGAACCAAGAAGTTTTTCTCTATGGATTGTTTTTTTGGTGCCAAAAATAACGGAAATTGAGTAAAAAAAGTTGGGAATAATAAGATTTCTTCTTGATTTTATGTGGTTTTCTTCTTGATAAAATTAATAAGATTTACCACATAAAAACAATCTCTATGAATCTCTATGAAAAAATCTTCGCTTCTTTCTGCCTAAAAACGTTTCATAGAGAAAATCTTATTGATTCTATGAGGCAGTTTTTTCTCTGTGTACAGTCACAAACAATAAAGACCGGATGTCAAGTTCTTACGTTTTACCATCTCGGAAGTCTCGTCGGCATCAGTTAACAAAATATATGTAGCTCTTCAAATTTATAAATTTTTTAATTCAATTGAAAGGGAAGTATTTGAGTTGCACTCTTTTTCCGAATCAACCTAAACACGTAAGTGCAGCAAAAATTCAATAAACATGTTAACTAAAATGTAAATTTCTATTTTTTTTTATTTGAAGTGAACAATGGTTTGTTTATTTAATACACTTGCTTAGCCAAAACAAAAAATTATTTTTCCTCTGAATTACTAGAATTTCTCTAACAGAGTCCTGTAAAAAATTTGTATGGCTTCAAATTCTATGGTATCTACCCTTTAATTTCGTATATATTTCGTCATATTTTATCTCATTTTATAAGAGATCGAATTATTTCCATTAATAAATTGTGATACTTGTTATTCAGAGGAATTAATATTAATACAGGAGCTACTACGTCCGTGTGAACTCAACTCAGGATACAATAAAACCCAATTCCATATAGAAAAACACAACTTTCGTGTGAATTTCCTCTTGCTCCTTGAAAAAGTACTAATAAACCTTAACACTGCTATATTAAGCAAAATGGATTAAACTGTGGCTTCAGATATCGTAATAAAAAAAAATAAAATTAAGATTAAAAAGTTAAACTGCAAAAAATTTACAATTTATAGAAAAATATATTTTTTAAGCAAGAACTGGAAAACTGCTCAATGCTTAGAGAAACTTCTAAAATTGGGTAAAACTGCACATTTAGCAACGCTGGTCACAACTCAAAAAACACGATATGCTCAAGACTGGCATAAAAACTATTGATACTGCACAAATTACAAGTTTGTAATATAAAAAGGCATGATGGTATTTTATGTTGTTCTTGAAAAAAAAAAAAAAATTCTCAGTCATTACAAATTTGTTCATTGAACTGATTTATGAACAAGTAGTGATTAAGAAAATCAAAAAACCCGACTTCGAATAATTTGAACCGTGAAATATGCTAAAGTGTCATACGAAAATAAAAATGATTTTGAAATACCTGTTCGCCGACTTTTTTTCGTATTTACAAAATAACGTCTGTTAGCCTCCATATTGAGTTTTGACTGCTGCTATATCTCAGAATTAAGACAGCCTATAGGCTGATATATACAACACCCTTCTTTGCGTTGCGCATTCTAGTAAAAAAACAACACCATTTTAATAATTTTAAATTATGACTGTTTTTGATTTAATCTGCGATGTGTCAGACGGTAAAAGGCCTAACTCCACTTTTCGAAAATTTCTCAATTATGTTATATTACTATCTAATTAGTTGTGAACTTTATAGAAATTATTTTGTTCTTCTTTTATTTAAATATTTTCCATTGAAAGCATGAAAAATTGGCTTTGAATCTTATTTGAATTTTTTTAAAAGTTACTCCAATTAACTCCACTTTACTTAAACGCATTACTTTAATCAAGCGAAATTTCTATATTTTATGAAATTTTATAAAACTAGCCAATGTATCTGTTACGTGGAAGTCACCTTTCCCCTCATTTTTTCTGTTAAATGCCATAAAAATCTTTTGTACCTTTTATAATTTTCATACATTTTGGAAATCTATTTGTCAAACATTACTAATTTACTCAACTTTTTATTTTGTGGAGTTAGGCCTTTTAGCTTCTGACACATCCATTTACTAGAACAGCCACTTCCATATTATTATATTTTTGCATGGCAGAACTTACTATGTAGGGCCACATGTGGTTTCAATCAATTACTTAAGTTTTATTTTATTTTTATTATAGAAAATCCTTTGCACCTGCTCTTTTTATTTTATTTTTTTGAATTTAATTAAAGCTCTCTTTCGATTATTATAGATTAATTTATCTGATAAATTTATACGCGTTCACTTTATTTAATTTGCAAAAAAATAAACTTTGTCATCATCAATGTCAGCGACATCAGAGTAATTTAATTATATATCATCATAGAAATATATGATGTTCATCGTTAATGAAATAAATTTAATGGATACTGAACACGAACTAAGAATAAAACAAAAAATAACGCAAAATAAAAATTAAAAAAAAACCATTGAAATTTATAAAAGAGACTAATAAAATGTGGTAATTAAATATCATTAAATAGTTTCAAATTAAAATTTGCATACAATTTCACTTCACATGCTAGGGTTGAAAATATTTCTTTTTTAATCTGTTTCACATCGCATGAAATCGCCGCGTATATGTATGTTTGTATATAGTTTTCATCATTTCGAAATTAAATGTGACATGTTTTAACAAACATGCCAATTTTGAATGTTAAAAGTAATGAAAGCAGACAATATTAAAATTGTTACATATGCATGTACATATTTACAATATATAGTGCAATTTCGTTTGAAACAACTCTGGATTACAGATTTTTATGTAATGAAAGCTCAAATTTACCATCCCTTATTCACAACAGTCTTGCAATTGTGTTGTTTGTTATTTTTTTTAATCATTAAAGGCCATGATACACTATCATACAAAGTCGTGCGATCTACGAAATATACAACCCTGGTGTGATGAATTGTTATTGTCTCTTGAAAATTTTCATACACTCGATCATACCAGCGTTGTACTTTTTCGTAGATCGCACGACTTTGTATGATAGTGTATCATGGATTTAACATTGGAGTGGGACAATTTATAACTATAACATGGTATACAAATCTAGATTATTTTTTAAGATCACAACGATCTTTAAAATTTTGTAGACCATTTAATGATACATTTTTGCATTTGCCCATGATTTAATGTCAATTTTCATTAAAAGCTCTTTTAAAATTAACATGAGCATCAAAGTTGTTTAGCTATCTCAAGAGCTTTCAATATCTCATGAAATTTATTTTCTATCAAGCCGATAGATATATAATCACTTTTGTCAAGTTTTTTAGATACATCACAGAAGATATACAAATATGCCACCAGACAGAAGAAATTTGTGTTTTCGGGCAGTATCGCTCACTCATTCGCTGCGTTTTCTTTAAACGTTCATTCGTGGTGGCATTTTTTAGCTTATTTTTATTTTATACTTTATAACCTCATTCGATGCGCGATTTTTAAATAAATAAATGGTAAAAATTAATATTTTTGGAATGAAAATGCTTCAAATGAAATCTGTAATCAGTTGCAAACAAATTTTAGTCACATTTTAATGCCAATAATCTTTTTCATATTCTGCTTTTTAGGGTTCCGTACAACAAAGGTGAAAAGGAACCCTATTGTTTTTGCTATGCTATCCTTCTGTCCGTCTGGACGGCACAGGCTATTTTCTCGAGAATTAAGAGCTAGGGACCTGAAATTTGGACAGAGTATATAGAGCTACAACAACAAATACATGAGGGTTAAATATTAAAGGGTGTCCCAAAACAACCAACGAAAAATGTTAGATTTGCATACAATTATATATAGACACTTGAAATTTGCAAAGCTAGTGCATTTTTATACAGACTACAACAAATAACACTAAAATTTAAAAATTTAAATTAAAGGGTGTTCTATCAGTTAATGTAATTTTGACAACTTGCTGTATCTTGGAAACCGTAAAAGACAAACTCTTGAAATTTTCAACAACGGTAAAACTAAAAAATCCCAAAATTATAAAATCGACAAACCGAAAAAAATCATCAAAAACCGAAAAAAATCGTCAAAACGAAATACAAAAAAAAAAAAAAATTCTAAAACTCAAATAAATCGCCAAAAACCAAAGAAATCCTCAAAATGAAAAAAAAATCACCAAACTGAAAAAAATCGCCAAAATGAAAAAAGCCAAAAACCGAAAAAAATCGTCAAAACGAAATACAAAAAAAAAAATCTAAAACTGAAATAAATCGCCAGAAACCAAAGAAATCCTCAAAATAAAAAAAATTGCCAAACTGAAAATAATTGCCAAAATTAAAAAAAAAAACCAATAACCGAAAAAAATCGCCAAAACAAAAAAAAAAAAAAAAAAAACGCCAAAACTTAAAACAATCGCAATAACCGAAAAAAGCAAAAATAACGCCAAAAACTAAAATAAAGCTCAAAACCGAAAAAAATCCCAAACAACGAAAAAAAATTTCAAAACTTTATATAGTTTCCGCCAGATAACTTTTTTTTTTAAAATGCTATAAAAAACATCGAGTGTAGCTTCAGCTGTGTGGCACGTAGCGCCGTCCTGTTGAAACCAAATGTTGCCAATATCCTCCTCTTCAATTTTTGTGAACAAAAATACGTTCAACACGGCCCCATAATGATCGCCATTGACTGTAACGGCCCCTTGCTCATTTTCGAAAAAAAAATGGCCCAATTATGCCTCTGGACCAAAATCCACAGCAAACAGTGACTCGTTTTGGGTGCATCGGATTTTCAATGTATGCGTGCGGGTTTTCTGTGCCCCAAATGAGACAATTTTGCTTGTTTACATACCCGCCAAGATCAAAATCGGATTCATCTGAAAAGATGATTTTTTTTGGCAAAATTGGCATTGGCATTTTCAAAGTAATGTCGCAATATTTCCCAGCGTTGTTCAAGCTTATATACAACCATATTCGTTCAGCGGAAGGATAAAACTAATTATCTGTCAAATCCGAAATGAGCTAAGTGTTGCAATTCACGAAATAAGCACTATGTGAAAAAAAAAACTTTAGATGGCGGACCCTTTATTATATAGTATTAACTATCTAGTGTCCGTACGGAACCCTTCTCGAGTCTAAAGGTACAGTCACACTTGTCAAACATTTGCCCAAAAAAGTGTAACCACTAAATGCCAATGAAAAATTTTTCAATTCAGACAAAAGTTTGTCAAGTTGCAGAGAAAAAATTATTCCCAAAAAAATTTCAAACAAACGTGTGTTTTGAATGTATAGAATGAAAGTTATCTATATAAAGTAAAATTTGTAACAAAATTTTTTATATTTATTTTTTTTTATATTTAAATTTGTTATTTTCAGTTAAATTTATTTTTATATACTGTAAAATAATTTGTCTGATTTTTTTTAATTTTGTCTACAAATTATTTTATAGATATAAAAAAACAGTTTATTTTTTTTTAAAGATTTTTGTTGGCGGTTTTCAAACTTATTATGTTTGTATATTGTGATTCTCAATATAGTATTAAGAGTCTTACTATAAACATACGGAGTTTGTTAGCTAAATTCAAAATTTTTTTGGGTTGAAGTCTACTGACGAGTTCCAAAAGCGGGAACGAAATGCTGAACCATAAAAACAAGCCAATTTTTGAAAGTAAAAAAAAAAAAATAGTTGAACCTTTTATTTATATATATTCAGTTATTTTTTTAAAATAAAACTTTTACTAATTTTTTTTAGAAAAATTGGTAAGAATTGGTATTGATTCAGTTAATTAATTTTCTGATAATACGAAAAATTTTAGTGAATGTGTTTGTGAATTATAAAAAAAAATTAATTTTATTTAACTAAATTAATACAAAAAAATAAGCAAAAATGTTTTTCAGTTCCTATTAATACATTTGACTGAAAATATTTTGAGTTTCAGTTAACTTTTTTCTCTAATGCCATAATAAGTTAACTAAAAATAAATTTTTTTCCAGTTAAATTTTTACAAAATTGTTATCAGAATCTACAAATTTCATATAAAATATTTACTGATTCAATGAATTTGGTTACTGAAAACGAAATTTAGTTTTTTCGGTGTGGATTCTATGACATTATCTAAACTGTGTAATTTGATAAACAGGTGTCTGGATCAAAACTTTTTTCATTAGTATTTGTTGGTTACGCTTTTTTGGACAAATTTTTAACAAGTGTGGTACGGTCGCACTGTACTGAATTTTCTCTTTTTTTGTTTTACTTATTTTGTAACAAATATACGAATTCTACAGTTTCTCGCAGAACCTGCGTTACAAATGATTCTACATTTTTTTCATAAGTCACTTTCTTTAACTCTGGTATATTCTTTGATATATATATTTGTTCCTAAAAATTCTTATAAGTAACATAGAGCTATAAGAAGTTTCCTAAAATATTAAAATATAAAATTTTTGCATATTTAAAAAAAAAAATTACAAAATACAAAAAGGAGAAGGAAAATTTCTTGTTAAAAACGGGAAGCTCAATTTTTATTTTTTACTCATGGAATTCGGCCGAGAATCGATCCACTCTAATTCACATGCCTGATAATTTGTTTATAGTTATTTGTTTTACTTAAGACAAACATGTTTGGTTTGTTGCTTTGTTATATATAAAAAAAAATATTATATTATGCTATAACTCTATAAATTTTTTAAAATTTTTTGGAGTTACTTAATTTTGTTTGCATCATCCAATTAAATGCAAAACTTACCTAAAGAACTCTTGCCCATCCTTGTACCATTTGACCGAGTTGAGTGTTTGGTTGGCCATTTCATAACTGCAGAAAAGTTTTGCTTTTTGTGAGGCATCAATTATGCGCGGGACGGAGAGATTCGTTAGGTACAATGCATGATTGAGGTTTATATCTGCAAAGTATACAAACAAATAGTAAAAAGTTTACTTACGGGCATAAATGAATATTTGATAATAGGTTGAAGTTGATTGTGAACCACACCAACACATAAACATATATATACATCACAAAGAATTTTAAAAGCAAATAAAATAAATACGTATGTATGTATATATAAAATGTATCAGAACCTGCGCGTAAAGAATTTATAATTTTTTTTACTTTACAATCACTCTCGTACTCGTTTATATCAAAAAGGATAATGTTGCAAATCACTTGTATGCAGCGTTGTTGATGCGCCAATACAATATCCTGATTCATGAAGTTGTTGCTCATCTACATACATACATATGTATATATATTTATACATATATATTTCATGTGTTCATATTTGTGTTACGATACCTTTGCTGCATCACCTGGCCATCCAGTTGAAATGTGACGTTAAATGCATGTTGAAATTGTTGTTTTTTTTCTGTTGCTGTTGTTGTTGAAAATGTTGTCGGCTTACTTGCAATGATTATAAATTTAATAATTTTAACATGTTTTCATGTTTGGCTTCATGGATAACTAAGTATACATAATCCTTTATTTTAAAGTGGATTTTTTTATGGTTGCAAATTGAATTAAGATAAAAGCAGCAATTTTAATGGCTACAAATTCGCTAAAATATTGCTTTGCTCGTATTTTTTACTTACGTATTCGTTTGAACATAACAGTGTAGGATTTACGGTGAAGGAAACAAAAAAGAACAAAAAAAAAAAAAAAAATTCAGTGATAAAGACAACGAGCTCGTTTCCAATAAATTTTATTAAATTATAAAACATGATTTTGGTATATATAAAAAAAAAATGCTTAAATGGGTTGAATGCAAGGAGTCATATATTAATTAATTAAAAGCATTTCAGCTAGAGAACATTTGAGAAATGGGCTTTAGCAGATGAATTATACAAGATGTATTATTTAAGAGCATTAACTTTTAAATAAACTTATTTTATTATTCCCCAAATATTCATTGAATTTTTAATAATGCTGATGAGTAGCTATGAGTAATACCCACGTTTCCCACAAGTCTCTTAAAACTTTAAACTTAAAATAATTCCAGCTTAGATTTTCCTTTAAGTTCTTGTTTTTAAAACGCTATCAAACGTTTAAGCTAAATTCAATTTACAAGTCTTAACTAAAAACTTTTGTGGATTAGAACAAATAAAAATAATTCCTTCCCAGTACAAGATTCATTCTATCGAAATGTAAATGCAACACAAATAAATGAAAACCTAACCAGAAACTTTGAAACCGCAAAACAAAGTAAAATTCATTTATGTTTTCTGCACGACTAAAAAACAGGATGCACATACATACATTTGTATGTATGTATGTACATCATGTACATATGTATGTATGTAGTATTTTTGATTAAAATACAAGTTATACAAATTACATGTTAGGAATATAAAATAAAATTTAAATGTAAGAGTGCTCGTAATATAATACTAAACTTAAATGTAAATTCTCATACATAATGTTGTCGAAGAGGAGCTCCGTATATGAAGTTCTTATAGAAATGTGCATAAATACAGGCTATGGCCAATATATTCTATACCCATGCTTTAGCGTATCAAAAAAGCAGGAAACTGAATGTCTTGTACATTTGCCATCATGTGGTTAAAAATAATTAAATGCTTGCAACACAATGCTTGTAAGAGCATTTTAACTTTTGCTTAAAATTTAATGACCCAACTAAAAAAATAGGTATGCAGCATATCTGATATTCCATATATGATTCGGATCCGAAAAATGAGGGTTTATGGGCATATATGATTATATATATTCATACATTTTAATACATGTATGTGTAAATATTCCCTCTACAGCATGCAAAGTTCATATTCATACTCTCTTGATTCACAAAATCGCACTGCTGTGCAATAAATTAAATTACTAAAATTACTTTTTTTAGATAGATTTTGAACAGAGATGTTGTATTTAATGAAACATTTGATTGGACAAATAATTAAAAAAAGAACTAAAAGTCATTTCATTCCTCATTTTAAGTCAAAAGGTGAATCAATTATTTCAAAAACAAACAAAACTCATATTCGTACATAAAATTTAATTTAAGAAATCAGATTAGAAACTAATGCAATTAATTATAAAAGAAAAAATAATCCGTCTAACAATAGTTTTCAATATAATTTTTTTGCATTAATATGAACTTTGTTTCTTATCTAGAGAATTCTGTTATTTTCGATAAAATTAATGACTGGATTATCCTCTTGATTAGTTGATCCACAATGGCTTTTTTTATAACAAAAGCTTTTCTTTTTTAAACGTTGAGGGTACGCATATAAACTTTGCATACCGTATCTATTTTCTAATGGATTTTCAATTCACCAGTGATAAAACCCAAGCTTTTTTGATTGCAATAACGATCTTATGTGAGATATCATTTATGCATACATTCTTATATGGCTCGATATATTACCTCTTATTTCTATATATGGATGCACATTTGAAGAGCTTCATTATGAAATTTCCATATATGAGCTCATTATAATGCATTACATATAATAGTCCATATATCAATTCATATATAATACTGTTCCCAATGTATAATGCTATACATTTCCATACATGAATTCATACATATTCATATATAGTTATATACATTCATATATTAAAAATATATGTACCATATATAATTTTTTTAGCTGCCCAGCTAAACAAATATGTCTGAGGCATATATGATACCCTATATATGGTTCGGATCCGAAAAATTAGGGTATATGGCCATATATGATAATATATATTCATACATTTGCATACATGAATGTGTATACCCTATATAGTATGCAAAGTAGTGTCCTGCACAAGACTATTTATAAGACTGGCAAGACAAACAACCGAAAAATATGTCTTGCCAACAGTGTTGCTTAGCGATTCTTTTAGAATATTTCGCTGTAGTAAAGCATTTGAAAAAATCTCACAAGTCTTGAAAGGTCTTATAAATAGTCTTGTGCAGGACATTAATGCAAAGTTGATATTTATACTCCCTTGACTAAAAAAAGCGCACTACTGTGAAATAAATTCAATTATTTAAATTACTTTTTTTAAGATTTTAAATATTTAATGAAACATTTAATTGAACAAATAATTAAAAACGAATTAAAGGGCATTTCATAAGTCATTTTAAGAGCAAATGTGAATCAATTATTTAAAAAACACAAAACTCATATTCGTACATAAAATTTAATTTAAGAAATTCACATTAAAAACTAATGCAATTAATTAAAGAAATAAAAAAATAATCCTTCTATAAATAGTTTTCAATATAATATTTTGCAGTAATATGAACTTTGTTTCTTATCTAGAGAATCCTGTTATTTTCTATCAAATTTATGACTGGATTATCCTTTTGATTATTTTATATATTAAATGGGGCCACAATGTGTAAAATCATACAAGAATAGTTTTTTTTTGTAACAAAAGTTTTTCTTTTTTAAACGTTGGGGTATACATATAAACTTTGCATACCGTATGTATTTTCTAATTGATTTCCAATTCACCCGTGATAAAATACCAAGCTTTTTTGATTGCAAAAACGATCTTATGTGAGATATCATATATGGATACATTCTTATATGGCTACATATATTAAATCTTATTTCTATATATGGATCCACATATGAAGAGCTTCATAATGAAATTTCCATATATGAGCTCATATATTTCAATACATTTCATATATTAGCCCATATATTGGTTCATATATAATAGTTTTGCAATGTATAATCCCATATATTTCCATACGAGAATTTATACATATTCATAAATAGTTATATACATTCATATATTAAAAATATATGGATGATATATAATTTTTTTCAGCTGGGTGGGTAGTTTATTTTATTTAAGGCAACGAATTAACATGTGTTTAAAATTATGAGATCAACCATCATAAAAAATTATCATGTCGTCGCCTTAGGGTTTGTCGTATCTAACATACCATTTACACATGCCACTGTAGTGGCATGCCATTTCGAAAAACTCAATACACTCACGATTTTTCACTAACACACTCAAATTTTTCGCAATGGCAGCCCCAGTGGCAGCAAAATTTGCATGCGAATGAAAATTTGGCAGTTGCATGCCATTGAATGTCTAAACGAAGAAAAGTGTTACCCTGTTATACATTTGATGCAAATTTATTGGATTACTGTGAAAATTAAATTAATATTTTAGCTTGTTAAATGTGTTATTATGATTTATAACTTGATTTGTGTGTGAAAAACTGGAGTTTGTTAATTATAAAGAACTAATATTATTAAAATAATAATAATAATAATAATAATAATGTGTTAATAGTTTCCTCAAGAATGTGCCTTTGTGATGTACTAGGTAACTCTATTCTATAAACAAAAGGAAAAGTAAACATGGAAGCGAGACTGAGCCAGCTCGCTTCGACGACATTTTTAAAATGAAGTGGCAATGGCATGTGTAAACAGCAAAGCAAATGGCAAGAGATTCGACTTTTTCGAACAATTTTTCGTCGATAATACGTACACAACACTGGCATGCCACTAGTGGCATGTGTTATTGCAGTGTAACTTGTTAATCTTATCTTTGGTTTTGGTAAATAATTTTCTTAAAGTATTATATATTTTATGAGCCATTTTAAATTTGTTGTGATCAAATATATTTGTGTGTTTAAAATTAAAGGAAAACTATTATCAATTAGTATATCCTTTATTATTCTTTGTTCTTTTTATGAAAATCTATATCACTTATTCTTAAAGCTCTATCTATGAAATTTTTAGTAGCATTAATAATAATTATTTTTTATCGTACTCGGGTTTTTTCATTTTCTTAATTACTACACCCAGAAAAAAGATTGGTTGGACAACGGTTAGTCGAATAAAATATCATTTGCATTAACAATATTTCAGATCACGCTATCAATTTTCTGTTAATCCAAAAAGCAATTAATACTAACAAAGATATGATTATGATATGATACGATATGGCATAATACTAACAAAGATATGATTGTGACAATACTTAAATTGATTGCATCAACCGAGCGTATGCTTTTGCCATGACTAATTAACTGATTGATTAACACAACCGAATAAAATATTAGGAATTGGATTTTAGTACCAATTTTCGGTATTGGCAACTAAAAAAATTGTCCGTCTACATTTACGTTAAAATAAAGTCTTTCTATCAGTTGTTGCAACTAAGTAGAGGTTAATGTAACCATCATGGTTTATATTAGAGAATTAAAATTAAATACTAAGGTTTGATTGATATTCCCAATCGATTAATCGGTTCGTATTAACAATTGTCTATTATTGTTAAATATTTTTTTTAAATAAGTAAAAAACAAAATAATATCAGCATTATGTATATCGAAAAACTGGCATGAAGTTAACGTAAATGAAGAAATTAAATTAAATTAAAAATATAGTTGTACCATAAGAAAATTGCAGCCGTTATACCAGAATTGTATGATAGTTGCTGCAACCGCCAAAATTCAATTGGCAACAAATTCGGTTGTCTCAGCGAATCTGTTTTCTCTGTGTAAGAGTATCCATTTTTAGTCGATTGGCCAGGGGCACTTCTAGGTACAATTAACTAACTAATTGGTTTCTTCACCTGCCTTAGTTTTCGCTAAACCTCCTCGGCATAAAGTTATTTCGCAATTAAATTTTTTATTTAAGTAAAAACTGATATTTACATTAACACATAGTTTTATTGGCAATGAAAACATAAAGTTTTTATCAAATTTATATTACAGAATAGAATACTGTATAGTACAGAATAATGATCTAAAGCTTTTCGTCTGCCGTTTTAACTTACATATTTATTTATTTATTTATTTTATTTATTTGTTCATATTGTAATACAAAAGCCAGAGGCCAAAAAAAACGTACTACATAGTTCAATACTGAGTGAATAATAAACATTATTAATATATAACATATTAATATAATATATTCAATAAAGATTAATTAAATATTTCAAATATAATAATAAACAATATTCATAAAATTCACTTAAACTAACTAAAAAAAAAAAAAAATTTAGATCATATATATTCATGTTACCATTAATTATAATTATTTAATTATTTACAAATATTACATTTATTTACATTTGGTGGCTCCCCAGCCGTATTAATAAATATATTAAAATTTTTCAAAATTTATTTAAAAAAAAACAACAATTTCCGGATATCATTAATGACAGCAAGACATCATCAAAAAGAGAACAAATTAGTTATTAGAAAAAAAATCATTCAATTTGAGCCGAAAAACATTATTAGAGTGTGAAAAAACACGCAATTCATGCGGTAAAGAATTCCAATAGCGAGCGACCCTGACAACAAATGACCTTTCAAATAAAGAACAGTTTATTTTCGGTACTAGTATCTGTTTATTCCTTGATGAACGTGAGAACATAAATTTATCACAAAAAGGTTTAGGTACGCCAGTTTTAAAGAATCGATAAAAAAAGATTAAATTTCTAATTTTCACATAATCATTGAAAGAACACCCCAAAAATTTTTTTACAAACGCAGAAATATGTTCTCTTCTCCGAATGTTAAATACAAATCTTACAACGGTGTTTACAATACGTTTTAAGGTATCAAGATTAGTAGCAGTAGCACCAGAAACCACCTCAAGGCCATATAAGATCTGGGGCATCATAAGGGCATGTGCTAATCTATGCTTAACATTAATAGGTAAATATATATTAGTTGAATAAATCCTACGTAATGTACTCGAGACTTTGCGAAGAACAGATTGAAAATGCGGTTCAAACGATAAGCGATTATCAATAATGATTCCCAAACATTTGTGCTGACTGACAATTTCTATAGGAGCATTTCGAATACACAAATTAAGGGCAGGAGAGGTATCAGGCGATAAACTAAAGAAAATAGCTTTAGATTTGGAAGGATTTATAGATAAGAAATTAAGATCTGACCAAACAGAGATTCTTTCAAGACAGTAATTAATATTAGGTTCTAACACATCAGCGAAGTCACGATCAGTACTAAACAGAAGCATGATGTCATCAGCAAACAAGAACGTCTTACAAATACTAGAATCTACATACTCATGAAGGTCATTAACATACAATAAGAACAAAAGGGGACCCAAAACAGAGCCCTGCGGGACACCCGAAGTAAGAGAAACAGTACGAGAAGCTGTACCATTCAGATCCACAAATTGTTTTCTATCAGACAGATAAGACATAATAAGTTTACAGGCTGATCTAGAGAAATTAAACTTTTCCTTGAGCTTAATAATCATAGTAGAGTAACATAAAGAGTTAAAAGCTTTAGTTAAGTCAAGGGAAGTAAGAACACATAATTTCCTATGATTAAAGCAATTTCTAACGGTATCAGTTAGGTTAACTAGGAGGGAGGTAGTATTATGTCCACAGCGAAAGGCATATTGGGAATTACAAATTTTTTTCTTAGTGAACAAAAGCATTTGATCCTTAATAATATGCTCCACAACCTTAGAAAAGGCAGGAAGAATGGAAATTGGTCTTAAATCATCAGGGCTATTAACTCTACCAGACTTAGGGATAGGCACGACTCTAGCTACCTTCCATAAATCAGGAAAAGTAGACTTAGTTAAAATAGTATTAATTAAGTGTATGATTATGTCAGAGATATAGGGATAAACAAGCTTAAGAAATAGGATTGGGATGTCATCAACTCCAGAAGATTTGGATTTCACCTTATGGAAGGCCTCTAGTACCTCTACTTCAGTAACACAACGAAAAGAAAACGACCCATTTATATCGTAGAATGTATCAATGTCAACATCAGGAGTTTGGGCGGAAACTGAACTCCGCGCGAAGAATTCATTTATAGTATTTACATCACCTTCAATGTGAGTATCATTTGAATTGCAACACCCAGACCTTCTCAAAAACTTCCAAATGCCGGCCGAATCAAGACCCCCAAACAACTTAGAGTAATACCTCCTTCTTTCTCTTCTAATGACAGACTTTGATCTGTTCCTAAGCTTGCAAAAAACCTTCCATTTAAATTGAGATGGATCAGATTGATAGGCGGAAAAAGCCAGATCACGAAGAGACCTAGCCAACACAACTTCACTAGTCTTCATCCAAACGTCGTCATTTATTGAGTGAAATACATGCTTTCGAGGAACATACGAGAATAAGGTTTGAATAAGGGAATCAAACAATAAGAATTTGTTATTAACATCAATTTCGTCAAAAATGCATGAGAGATCAAAGTCATTCAGGTAACGCACTATGCCACACCAGTCTATATTTTTAAGGTCACGATACTCAATTAAAGTTAATGCATTTACCACAATTAAGTCAAATGATGCAATGATTAAAGCGTGATGTGAAATAGCTGGGCATTGAGCTTGTCCACACATATTAACCACTAAATTATCACTCACCAGCATATAATCAATTAGTGATGTCGAAAAGAATTGTAGATCAAAGTGAGTAGTCTTCGAGGAATGGCAAACGCGTAAATTAGCTCTAGAACAGAATGAATAAACCAAGTTAGACTTAGCCGTATTAAAGAGGTTGCAATTGAAATCGCCCACGACAATTATATTAGAATAATTTAAGAAAAATTCATAATAGAGTTCTTCAAACTTGTTAAAATCAACAGGAGGGGGCAAATAAACCACACCTAATAAGACTTTATAGCTATCAAAATAAAGTTCCACGAAAAGTGACTCACATTTGTTGAGTACGAATGTTTTATAAACAATTTTAAATTTTAGGTTACTAGATATATACATACCTACACCACCACCTCTAGCACCAACCCGATCATTTCTGCAAAATTTATACCCCGGTATCCCAACTGAACAATTTGACACATTACTGTTAAGCCAAGTTTCAGAGATTCCAACGGCAGTTAGCGAAGAACCAGCAATAATATTTTTAAGCTCGTCAAATTTAGAAGACCTGGAGGAAGGCTTTATGCTATTACAGTTTAAATGGCCGATATTAAGCTGCCCATTATAGATACTAAATTCAGATTTAAGATACGAGCCGTCACTAACTACCGGACCAAGATTGTCATTTAACGGCATCGACATAAAACACGGTGGGGAACCAAAATGAAATAAAATATAAAAAACAAGAATATCATCTTAACAGAGATTTTTGAGATTTTTATAAACATTTTAATCACACAAGATAACATGATAACAAGGCTGCTAATAAATTAATAAGAAAAAATCAAATATACAAAAAAGCGACTGGCTGACGAAAATAATAGCTTACTATTAAAATTATTGTTTAGTTGATGGATTATCAAAGATAGTGCATAAAAGATAATCAGCCCCATATATAACAACTAAAAAGGCTTCATAAAGGGTATTTTTAAAACAGATTTCCATACATATTTCTTATTATAACGCCTTTATAAAGCCCAACAAATGAGCTGAAAAGATATGCTAATTGAAAAAATAAGAAGGAAATATATGTATATGTAAATATATAAATCAAGATAAAAAATTCCATGTAAATATATAAATCAAGGTAAAAAATTCCATAAAGAGATAAATAAATCAAACCTTAAAAAAAAATTATTTGCTGGTTTTTAAGTATAGAATAAGCTTTTCCCGGGAATTAATGATTGGGAAGAGAAAAAAAAAACTCTCCAAGAAATTTATAATTTAGCTGTATATGACCATAACATTAATTTTTACATGTGCAACAGGCATACAATTTCTACAAATCGATCACCAACATTCTTTTCAATACATATTGAGTAAGATCACTTTTTGCCTCAGCCAAATATTTTATTGCGTTTTAGCTACAAATGAATGAAAATTTAAACAACAGCGCACGTAGATATGCTGAATTTTAAACTCATTCATATTACCCAAAAAAAAAACTTTAAACAAAACTTTGTACTTTTCTAACAAGAAAATAACTAAGAAATCGTGCATGTTCCAGCGCTAATAAGTATGCATGTCATATTCACATGCAAATGAAATAGCAAATTGTCTGCTTCATGTTCAAAATCATGCTTCATTTTCAAATCCATTCAAATCCACGAAACTTAAAACAATCCTTTATAAACTTAATACGATTTAAAAAAAAATAAAACGGAAGTTGTTGCCTTAAAATATCTGCTAGCCATACATATACGTTTTATGCACATACATATAAATTGCATGTATGTACATTCTTTTTTTAAGGAATTCATAGATGCAGGATGACTGCATGGGTCCAAATCTAAAAATGAGTATGTAAACGTTTCACAACTACTTCAAATTTCAATGGCATACATGCTGGAAGTACATGTAACTTGAGTGAGTTGAAATAAACTACATTTTACGTACATTTTACAGACTTGTCGAGCACAATATGTTTGTCGTCTGCTCGCTAGTTAGCTGCTGTGTTATCCTTTTTCTTGTACTCCCTCACACGTATGTATGTATATGACAGTAAAATTGATGTTACAACACTGCATGTTCGTCAGTGTGAGTAACGGTGATGGAGCTGCTGTAGACAGGAATCAACATGCAAAAGCTTAACGAAAAATAGGGAATTAAAAACTTGTTTATATAAAAAAGTTTTTAAGTTTTCATATTAAGGATATTTTTTTTAATTGGTTGCACAAAATGAGAAAGTATTTTATGTATTATAAATCTTATGTGTTGTTCAATTTTAGTTGTGAGAAAAATATTTAGGAGCTATTTATATCTTTAGATTTTTACAGTAATTATATGTTAGAAATAATAATTTGCAGTTTTTCTGTCTTTCGCGTACGTTGAATATGTAAGAGTAAATTGTTAATCGTTAAAACTATGACTGGGAGTTATATCGTTAGTTTTCTAGCATTGTAATCTGTTTGTTTGGTGTTGTGTACATAACCCTAATTTAATCCAATAAATCTCGAATTTAAAACTGTAAAAAGGGTGTCCTGATACTCTTGAAAGTTTCCAATAAGTCACAATTCTACGTTATGTTACGAATGCCCAAAAAAATAAAATCATGAAATTGTAAATTTAGGATTATTAGAAGTGCAAAAGAACTTGCTGAGCAAAACTTTAAAACGGAACTTGACTTTTAAAGATGTTACACGCTATACAGTCAGAATTTTTAGGTTTTAAAAAATTGAAAATCAAGCAAAAGAAACAACATGATTCATTTACAAAACTCTTGGAACATTGATTATTTATCCACTGTCTCATATCTGTAACGAATGTGAAAAGTTTTTGAGTGGAAAACTGACGAAGAAAAAAGATTTTATTGATAGTTCTTATAAGTTTATTTAAAAAATTTAAATATTTAGACCTGTGCAAAATAGCGCAAACACAAGCGGAAAAATATTATGTTTAATTCTACGAAACCAAAGTTAATTTGACATTTTTAGGTAATGATTTTGCTATATATATGTATGTTTCATGTTAATTCAACATTATTTCCAGTTAACTTCAAAAAAATTTTTCTTTTGAAACAATTTAATATTTGAGTACTATTACATAAAAATTAAAAATCATATTGAATCAAAAATATTTCAAGTTGAAACAACGAGATTTTGATATTGAAATAACACGAATAAATGTCGAATCAAAGTTGTTTTTTAAGTTAAAGCATCATAAACTTAATTTAAAATTTAGCACTAAGGGGCAATGATTTTGCTTCATATGTGTTTCATGCTAATTCAACATGATTTACAGTAATTTTCAATTAAATTATTATTTTTTTTTGAAATAACGTTATTTCATAATGATTTAACATTATAATTCTATTAAATGAAAATAAAGAATTATTTTGAATAAAAGTTATTTCAAGTTGAAACAACATGAATTGAATACACAGAAAAACCTAAATTTCCTTTTCAGTAACCAAATTCATTGAATCAGTCAATATTTTGTATGAATGCGGACCTACAAAGAAATTTGTAGATTTTGATAACAATTTTGTAAAAATTTAACTGAAATAAAAGTTTTATTTTTAGTTAACTTCTTGTGGCATTAGAGAAAAAAGTTAACTGAAACTCAAAATATTTTCAGTCAAATGGATTATAGAAACAGAAAATCATTTTTGCAGATTTGTTTGTGTTATTCAGCAAATTTTTTTTTAATTTATAAACACATTCACTAAAATTTTTCGTATTATCAGAAAATAAATTGACTGAATCAATAACAATTGTCACATATTTTTCTAAAAAAATTACTAAAAGTTTTATTTGACGCTGCAAAAAAAAAGTTTCCAATTTTTTTTTTTTTTTTTTTTGTAATGCATGTATTTATTTATTGTATCTTCATATATGAACTAACAATAAGTATTCAAATCTTAAATCTATAAAAAAAATTATTAGGCCCGACCAGTGTCGGACATAAACTTAGTGGTAGTTATAAATAATACATTAGTAGTGATAATCAAAAAAAAAGGGGGGGGGGAAGTATTTTCAAGTAGTCCCATCTGGAGTGTTAGGTATAAGAGCCCGTGTGTCCCTCTTTTTTAAGCGGACGTGTCCAGTAAAGTTCAAAATATTACGAGCAAGCGGATTAGGATGTGATTCGAGTTTTGTTAAATATTTGCCTGCGTATTTTGCAATTTCTTCAGTCACTAGTGGCATATTTAAATCACGATGTATAATAGAATTTTGGATGTACCATGGAGCCGATGTTATTAACCGTAAAATTTTGTTTTGCCTTCGTTGGATTCTCTCGACATTGGAAGCTGAAGCAGTGCCCCATAACTGAATTCCGTAGCGCCATATTGGCTTCAAAAGCGACTTGTATAGTAAAAGTTTGCAGTCTAGGCTGAGTGTTGTTTGTTTCCAAAAATGTCTTTAAATATTTCAGAAAAAATAGCTTGTTTTTTTTATTCATTAAATAAAATGTTTTTTAGACCTATGAAATAATTTGTAGAAAAAAATAAAAAATCAGACAATTTTTTTACACTATATAAAAATAAGTTTAACTGAAAAATAACAAATTTGAATATAAAAATAAATCTAAAAAAATTTGTTACAAATTTTACTTCATATAGATTGTATGAATAATCATTTTCAATTTATACAGTTTTTTTTTACATAAAAAAACATTTGAACAAATAATTTACTGGAACAATAAAAAATATTTACTGAAACTAAATTTTGTTTCAAAACACAAGTTTGTTTGAAAATTTTTTGGGAATAATTTTTTCTGTGTACTGAAATAATACGAAGGGCCATGTTATGATTAAAGTTATTTCAAGTTGAAAAGTATGAATTAAAATTTGATGTAGTCATTTTATTTAATTAATTATTTTACAGACGTGATTTGGTGTATTGATACAGGCATCAGGAAATTGTTTGTATGTTGTATATGATTGACTTCCTCAGCCAAGATTTGAACTTAAACTCATCACAAGGTAGTCAACGCAGTTACCCGTGTAGCCATAACAAGCTTAAATGGTTTTTAGATACACGCTAAATAAATACCAAAATAAAGTTAAGGTTTTTGTTTTTATGTTTGCTTAAAAAAAAATACAATCTGCAAAGCTTCTTGGGCTTGTCCGCAGAAATAGCCGGCGTGAATCGCACCTTCGACCCTCCGACTACAGAAGCAGTAAGTTTTCGTTAATACTGCGAAGTTTGTCGGGTCTTTATAAAAAAAAGAACATCAAAACAGACATACAACAACAAAACAAGGACAAGTCACATAGCTGAATACAACAGTGCATTGTAGCTACCCTGCAGGATATGTCAATAGTAAAATTATACTAATTATCTATTGACGATGTCACCAGTACTACTGACAAATTATAATCCAACTAATGCTATCTACGAGTGCTACTGAAACTTAACACAGGCTTGTCCTACAAAATCTATCAGTAGACTGAGTCAATACTGACTAAGTAGTTCTTGTGGGACCATATGGCGAAAGTGTCAATAGTAAGATTGTACTGACTACTACCACTGGCAGGAAATGTCAATTGTTAAATTATACTGGTTCTATATTGACGATGTCACCTATACTATTTTAATTTAGTTCAAGATATTGACATGGACACACTTAATACCATGTTTCCTTGAGGGTTTGAGCGAAGCACATAAGTACCAACACATTTAAACGACATATGGGCATTTCTATGCAAGAGTCGACTTTTTTTGTCGCGTGCGACAGTAAGCAATTAAGTTTTTATATCAAAATAATGTGACTTGATTTTCTTAAAATTTTACCTAATGTAAAGCTGCTCACACACGTCCTACCCAAATAAATAAAGAAGTAAAAAAATAGTTTTGTTAAAAAAAAAAACGTATTTGTTTGAAGTTGAACGCGACAAAAATGCCTCTATTAATTCTAAAAAATTTTAATTTTTAATTTAACACTGGCATTTATTCTGTGTGCAATATAATTATTTCATTTTTCAAAATGAAATAATTATACAGCACAATAATATTTTGGTAAGTTACTTTCTATAAACTTATTTCTACACCAAAACGTCTACATACATTTTTCAGATTTTATACTCAAGCAATGTTTTTAAATATTTTCATTGCAATTATTATTGTTATACATATTATTATATTTACTATTTATTTATTTATTATTATACTGAAAATACTAGAGCGCTCGATTTAGAGACATTGTATATTGTAAATATAAAAAAAATAATGGTAACTAGTGTTTATTAAAGTGTAAATATATATTTTTTCTACCCAATAAACAAAAAAAAAAATACATTTTTTAGAAAAAAATTCCAAAAATAGCTAAGGTAATAAACTTATTGATGCTTTACATATATGCCAGCAAATCCCACCAAATAATTTCTCGTTAAGCATGCATTTTAATAGTAAACAAATTGTTAAAACAACAATCTGTTTTCTATATACATACGAGTATTTCTTTCGTATTTTCGTGACATCCTTTATAAGTATACAATAATATACAATAATATATAACTAAAATAATACTCGTATTTCCTTCCAAGATTTTTTCGAATTACTAAACGAAAATAATTTTTTCCTTAACTTTTCTTTTTATTTGCAGAAAATTATTTTATTTTCTTTAGATTTCAGCTACTCGTAGACCCATTAAATGAGCCAAAAGAAATTATCACAATTTAACAGTTTTTGTCTGCCATACTAATGAGTTTCTTTTATATTTCTAAGATGGAGTTTTCTTTTTTTTTTTGTTTTTTTTTTCTGTGGCAATTTTGTTTGTGCCGAAACTCATTAAAGGATTAGGCATTATTTCTAAATGAACGTTCTTATTTTGCTTTAAGTGTTTTGGAAATTTTATATTTGTTTTGTCTTTTTGTGTTGGTCTTATTGTTTTTTTATATTTATTTCATTTAACTATTTGACTAAACGATCATACATACTAATACCCGTGTAAGAACCTTTTATTTTCTAATTTTGTTTTTGTATTTTCTTTAAGATTTTATTTGTAAGATGTTGGCATTTTTGTTGCTTGTATAAGAAAAGTTTTTACAGCGGAAGCTTTAATAGAAGAAATATTTATTTAATTCTTGTATTTGGAAATAAGGAGACATTGACTTAAACTTTATGTTAAATAGCCGCTTTCTTTATTAGGGCCATTTTCACAACTTGGCTTTAGCTAAAGGCAGGATTTTGTCTGCCCGATAAATGGCCGAGCATTTTAATAACTTCATTTATTATTTTTGTATCCGTTAAATATTATTATTATTGATAATAATACCAATAAAAAGTTTAAGTTGTAATAATGCAAAAATATTTATCGGGCAGACAAAATCCTACCTTTAGCTAAAGGTAAGTTGTGCAAATGGCCCTTAATCTGTTTCTTTTTAGGGTTCCGTACACCAAAGGTGAAAAGGAACCCTATTGTTTTCGCTACGCTGTCCGCCTGTCCGTCACACGGTATTTTCTCAGGAACCGTAAGAGCTACGGACCTGAAATTTGGACACAGTATGTGTTCCAAAACGAGCAACGAAAAATGTTAAAATCCCATGTAATATACATACAATTGTATGAACATATGTATATTGAAACTTGAAATTTGTAAAATTAGTGTATTTTTACACAGACTAAAATTAAAAAAAAAAAAGTAAATTAAAGGGTGGTCCATCAGTTAATGCAATTTTGACTATGTAATTTTGACAATTTGCTATATCTTGGAAACCGTAAGAGGCAATTACTTGAAATTTTCAAAAACTAAAAAAACAGAAAATTAAAAAATTGCCAAAAATTAAAAAAAAATCGCAAAAAATTAAAAAAAAATCACCAACACGAAAAAAATCGCCAAAATTAAAAAAAAATTTCTAACACTAAAATAAATCGCCATATTCGAAAAAATCGCCTAAATGAAAAAAAACGCCAAAATTAAAAAAAAACGCCAAAAATCAAAAAAAGAGCCAAAACTTAAAAAAATCGCCAAAACCGAAAAAACGCAGAAACCGCCAAAACAACAAAAAAAAAAAAAAAACGAAAAGACCCCAAAAACGAAAAAAAATTCCAAAACTATATATTATATAGGATGAAGTTTGTATTAAATTACATATCTAGTGTTCGTACGGAACCCTTCGTGCGCAAGTCAGAGTCGCACTTTACTGAATTTATTTCTATATTATTAAATATCATTATAGTACCTTACATATTCAAATAACGCAACAGATGTTTTAAAAGTCTGGTCTACATGTTTTGTTATAAAATACATCATAACTATCAGTCAAATTAAAATGTGTAAAAGCAAGTAGAGTACCACTGAATGAAGTCACTGTAATAAAAAAAATTTTCATCGAAATAGGCATTTATGCGGCTGTAGTTATTATTTTCTAATAGAAAATTTCTTCAAGCAAACATTTTTTTTCAATTACTGTATATTTAATGATACGAGTAATTTATTTTTATTTTCAATCAAAAATTTTATTGAAAAAGTAAATTAACAAGAATCTTCATTACGACATTCAAAAATCTCGCAAACTGTGCAATTGTGCATTTTTACACTCTCGTAAACGAACTGTCAAAAATTTTATGGAAATTTATAGTAAGTTGGATCAACAATTTTCACTCGTAATCTTAAGTTGCGCAAATTGTGCATTTTATAAACAACCACTCCCTTGAATAACGGTCTGTCACAAAAATTAATGAAATTGAAATACCAGGGACTTGTAATTATTTTTGTCATTTTAAGGAATTCTTTAAAAAAAAACATGCGAATTACTGTTCATCAATTATTAATTAATAAATGAAGTCATAAACAGTATGGTTCTAATACAAAACTACTGCGTAACAACGCATCCAAAGTGGAAAAGTGACGAAAAAAACCAAAAGAATTATATTTGGTTCAAAGTTACACACTTACATATATCTGAAGGTAGCTAAAATAAAATATAAAGGGTGTCCCAACAAGAACGCAAGATTTAAATTTGGCGCCATTCGAAGTGTCATTGTTTGACATTTGAACAATTGTAATTGTTTGCTAGTAGAAGGTACGAGGTTAGTAAAAATGGAGCGCTACACGAATGAACAACGCATTCTCATTGTGAAATTGTTTTACCAAAATGGTGAAAGTTTTGCGGCTACAGTTCGCAAATTTGCGATCAATTTGGGGTCTTAATAGTGCTCCAAAAGAGTCAACTGTAAAGACATTACTGGATAAATTTGCCGAAACTGGGTCTGTTAGTGATGTAAAGACAACAACGCGCCTTCGACCAGGTCGATCGACCGAAAATATCGCAGCTGTACGTGATGATGTCGCTCAAGCGCAGGTCAAGCGCAAACAGTCAATGGTGTTCGGTATCGAACAGAATTGGCCGCCAGAATTGGCCGCCTAGATCGTGCAATTTAACACCATTAGACTTTTTTCTTTGGGGTTTTTTGAAGTCGATGGTTTACGCGAATAAGCCGACGACGACTCAAGTAGAGCTGTTAAGCTCATGAACGAACGGGTTAAATTGAACGAATCACTTAATTGAACGAACTGATCCGGTGATTTTACTGAACGCTTTTGGATCAGTAGTGTACCGCTCGATGTTTTCGTTCATTCAGTTTGTGTTTCAAGTCTTTTATGTCAAATTTGCTTTCGTTCATGTTTGCTATTTATGTTATGTCTTTCTGTTTGAGTTGAGTTTTTGTGTTTTAAAAGGTTTAGGTACGTGTATACTAAATTCTATTTAGCATCGCTGTGGCACTGCCATCATTCTTTTTATAATTTGATTTAATAGTCTCTTCACAAGAAGTATTTTACTAGTGTTTTTTAAAAATTTTTGTTTTACAAAATAAAGATGTTAGACCTTAACTGTATATACATATGTTTATACATACATTTCATTACCTCAGTCTAAAATGAATTTGTAGTGCTTGAGATATTTTTTTTTTTGTTTCCGGTTAAATATTTTTGAGGACAAAATTTTAACTTAAACTTTGAGAAGTAACATTCAAACACTGATGCGCTTTTGATATATAAATAACGATAAAAGAGTTACAATGCTTTTATTAATTATCGGAAGAAAAAAATAGTAAAACCAAACAAAAGTACCTTTCTTAATCTTAATATTAAACTAAATATTAAGCCAAAATAAAATTTACAATATTCTAGTCGAATGAACAAGAAATTATTTATGTATAAAATGAATTTAAATATAATTTTTTAAATAAACAATTTAACTTTTTTTAATAAATTCTTCAATTAATTCATTCGCATTATTTAAATATTCGTATATACAACCGATTTTATTATTCTTACAAAATAGCATTGTTTCATACTGTCGTTCAAAAGTGAACGATTGAACGAACGGGTCAATTTTTTGCTAATTGAACGAAAATGACCGGTCACTGAAAAGAACGATTTGGCACAGCTCTAGACTCAAGCCTTAAAAGAGGAAATTGGACGCTGCATTAATGAAATACTGCAGCATTTATGCAAAACGGCCATTGAAAATTTCATTAAAAGATCGCGTGTGTGCCAGCAAACCCGCGGCGGCCATCTGCCCGATTTGTTGTTCCACACATAACCTCATTTTGTCTACTTTACGATATCATAAAGTTTCACAACTTTTTTTTAAACATTTGTGTTTTATTTAAAATTTAAATCCTGCGTTCTAGTTGGGACACTCTTTATATACATCGTTCGAGAGGTCTTAGTCCTTTCTTTCTAAATCCCTTTATAAACTTAAAATCGAATGATATTCAAGTTAATTACAGCATGATAAGTGCACACAGAAAAAATTATTTGCAAAAAATTTTCAAGCAAACGTGTGTTTTGAAATATAATTTAGTTTCAGTAAATATTTTTTACAGTTCCAGTAAATTATTTGTTCCAATTTTATTTTATGTAAAACAAAAACTATATAGAATGCAAATTATATATATAAAGTAAGATTTGTAACAAAATTCTTTAGATTTATTTTTTTTTTATATTTAAATTTGTTATTGTCAGTTAAATTTATTTTTATATACTGTAAAAAATTTGTCTGATTTTTTTTAATTTTTTCTACAAATTATTTTATAGATATTATAGTTTATTATAGTTTATTTTTTTTTAAAGATTTTTGTTTGCAGTTTTCAAACTTATTATTATGTTTGTATATTGTGATTCTCAATATAGTATTAAGAGTCTTACTATAAAAATACGGAGTTTGTTAGCTAAATTCAAAAATTTTTTGGGTTGAATTCTACTGACGAGTTCCAAAACCGGGAACGAAATGCTTAACCATAAAAACAAGCCAATTTTTGAGAGTAAAAAAAAATTGTTGAACCTTTTATTTGATTCAGTTATTTTTTCCTGAAATACTTAAAGTAATTTTTGCAAACTTTTTTTGCAGTGTCAAATAAAACTTTTACTAATTTTTTTTAGAAAAATTGGTAAGAATTGTTATTGATTCAGTTAATGTATTTTCTGACAATACGAAAAATTTTAGTGAATGTGTTTGTAAATTATAAAAAAAAAATTTTGCTGAATAATACATAAAAAAATCTGCAAAAATGTTTTTCTGTTCCTATTAATACATTTGACTGAAAATATTTTGAGTTTCAGTTAACTTTTTCTCTAATGCCATAATAAGTTAACTAAAAATAAAATTTTTTTTCAGTTAAATTTTTACAAAATTATTATCAGAATCTACAAATTTCTTTGTAGGTTCGCATTCATACAATATATTTACTGATTCAATGAATTTGGTTACTGAAAACGAAATTTAGTTTTTTCTTTGCATACTGGGACGAAAAACCAATTTTTTACCCATAACTCAAGATTTTCGGGGTGTTTGGAAAATTTTAAATTCAGACTGTTATTATACTTGACAACACCAACCAGAAAAATAGTAACATGTCACAAGTATTTTTTTTTTTTGTCACGTAGTATAATCTGAGCAATTTAGTTTTATTTTGGTTTCTTTATGAATTTTTAGACACAAGTGGCTCGTTTTCTCCCATGTTCATAAAATTTAACATGAATTCGAAATTTACATACATACATGCATACGTACTTTGTTTTTGGCTCTTTTCACAAAGTACTATTAAAAGCTAATAGGGACTTCAACTGCAAATTACGTATGAAGAACTTGCAGTTTAAGTTGTCGGTAAAATTTTTTTAAAACATTTTCTTATAAAAAAGATTTTGAACACATTTTATTTGTTTTATTTTTTATATACTTAGGGTGTTCACCAGCATCTCATAATAGTCTTTCTATTGCTATGGTTATTGATACCACCTGTAAGTGTATTCAATTCGCTTTGTCATCATCCATATAATATTTTCAAGTCAAATCAATACCCTAATCGTGCTCACTGGAGCATAAAATGTGTAATTTTTATACGAGGGCGGATCAATAAGTTTGTGACTCTTTGAATGAAACACAGTTTTTGTTTTTTGCAAAAAAAATGTATTTTTCAACATAATCTCCTTTTAACTCAATACACCTAGTCCAACGTTTCTCCAGTTTTTGTATCTCTTCCAAAAAAATAGGGTTTTTCGAGATCCTTAAAATAGGCCATAATTTCATCGTTGGAGCTAAATCTCTTTCCACAGAGCCATTTCTTTAGGTTTGGAAATAGAAAGTAGCCACTAGAGGCGAAATCCGGAGAATATGGCAGATGGGGTACCAATTCGAAGCCCCATTCATAGAGTTTTTCCATTGAGACTGCACACGTGTGCACTCGTGCATTAACTTGATGAAAAAGAGCTTTTTTCTTGGCTATATGGGGTCATTTTCTTTTTTAAATCCTAATTAAATCGGTCTACTAAGTTGGCATAATATTCGCCGTTTATTGTTTTTCCCTTTTGAAGGTAATCGATGTGGATTATCCCGCGTGCATCCAAAAAAAACTGTTTCCATGACCTTATTGGCAGACAAACTCACCTTGGTCTTCTTCGGAGTAGGTTAAGACTGCTGCTTGGTCTTCGGAGTACATTAATGAATCCATGTTTCATCCACACTTACGAAATGCCGCAAATACTCATTCACATTGCGGCTAAACAATTTCAAACAATCATTTGAAGTTGTCACACGTTTAAGTTTATAGTTAATTGAGAGCAGACAACTTTCTTAAATCCAGTTGATTATTTAAAACCGAAACCACACTAACATATGCAATGCCCATGGCATCAAAAATCTCACACAATTTTACTCTTACACGATCGGCCAACACCAAATCGTGGATTTTTTCAACATTTAAGGGTGTACTGACCTCAATTGGGAGTCCAGGACGTTCAGCGTCATTTGTACTTGTGCGATTACAACGAGTGTAAACCACTTTTTTACCATTGAAATCTATGGTGCAGAGTCCGCATAGTATTTATCGAGCTTTTTCTTGGTTTGACTGACGCCTTTTTCCCCCAAAAGAATAATGTTTAATGAGCACACGAAACTCACTTTTTGCCCTTTTCTGCTCAAAACGCGTGGCAGTCTATTGTCAACGGCTGCCAAACACAAAGTAACTGACACAGCTTGTTAAAATTTAGACAGGAGACTGACTTGCCTTTTGACAGGAGAAGTGTTGTTATTTCATTCAAGATTCGGAAAATTTAAAAGTACACTGAGTTAATGATCCACACTCGTATAAATTAAAACGTTTTTTTTTTCAGTTATTAAACAAAAAGAAGAAAATCGTGCACAATATGAAGAAGAGAGGGAAAAGTATCTGTAAAAAAATTCAAAATTTTTTTTTGTGGATGTTAAGAAAACGTTTAATTCTAACTTAAACGATTTTTTTCCATAAATATAAACTTCTCATAAGCTTTTGACAATTTTAAGCGTAAACTGTGTGGTTTTCTTTGACTTAAAGTGCTAAGAAAATAACTTTGAATTAATTTTTTCGGTTCCGGTTTTCGATTTATATCATTTTCTTTCAGACAGCCTCAGCTTAAAATATAGTGAACTTTTTGATGTTTACCTTTGTGAAAAGAATAAAAAGAAAAATAAGTGATGCTGGTTACAATTCTTTTATCAGTGAAATGGGTTTGAATAATGTTTGAAAACAAGATTTGCTTCATTGAAGCAAAAGTTACAAACTTTTTGTAAAAATCTATCGTTAAGGTGACAAAAGTCCGTTGGAAAAATGTATGACTTTTCCAAGCAATATTTGGTCTACATGGCTTATACGCCATTTTGTTAGCGCCGTTGCGTATTTTCATCGTACCGAGCTTAAAAAAATTTATTTGTTCGTTTTCGAGATATTCATTTCTTTGTCCTTTTCTCATACGGTGGCAAGCTTATAAATGTTCACTATTAGAAAACTGCACAAGAAAAACTCTTAAATTCCGAATTTCAGTCATATCGGTCCAAAACCCTTTGGCTGAAATTAATTTTTTGCTAAAAAAAAATCTCAATCACCCAATATTGCTTTTAACGGCTGAGTAATAGCAACTAAAGTATGAGCAATATAAAATTGATATTTTAGTGTAAAAAAGTTTATCATACGCCACCATTAATTTTTATGTAATAATCAGTGCCACCAGATTAGGGGATTTCTTCCCAATATGGGGATTTCGCTTCTAATTCGGGGACAGAATTTCGTGGGGAGGGATTTAAAGACTTTTCATTTAGAGCTCTAACATCACTTTTTCTTATAAGAGTATTTTATTTGAATACAATATTTACGTTTTATGGGGTTTCTTCTAATTTTACAGATTATTTTAAAATAGCATTACTGTAATTATATTTTTATAAAGCGAGAAAAAAATGGAAATTCGCGAAAAGTTACAAAATTTCAAAAGCCATAATATTGATTAAGAATCGCTAAAACTGTAAGGTGCCAAAAATTTAAGAAAATTCGCAAATGCTTACTAACAGCGGTATGATAATAAAGTCTAATATTATTTAAAAAAAAGCAAAAAAGTTTGCGAAAATTCACGAGAAGTTCATTAAAAATCGAAAAAGCCGTTAAAAAAAATAAAAAATTTTGGTAAGAACGCGAAAAAAAATTACTAAATGTGTTGAAGAAATTACTAAGCCTGTAAATAGTAAAAATCGCAAAATATATAAAAGAAAATGATTTTTTTTATACTTTTGAATAAACACTTTTATTTTGATATATGTGAAATATTTGAACGCGGCAGGCACCACTGAAATATATACTTATTTATCATTTATATTTATTTATCGTGTAGCCTGCTGTGGTCTACATATGTGTTTAATGTATAAGTTCTAATGACTTAACTTATACTTTGTTAAAAATTTAAAATAATTCCATCAAAATGGTTAAATGTGTTTGCCATTCACTGAACTTTTGCAGCTCACAAGTGGCAAAATCAATTCCCACTTCTGTTGAATTTTTTGTTATTTCTCGCACTCTCCGTTGCGAATGCTTAATTACAAATACAGTCAAATACCGATAATTCGTACTCCGATATCCCCTCGCTAATAATTCGTATTTTTTTTTTTTTTTTGAAATAAAATCTCCTTTACCTCTTATAAATCGTAATTGTTTGCTGACTACCACTTATAATTCGTAACAGAAACAACAGAAACATGGAAAGAATGATTTTTTGCTTACCGCTTTTTTTTTTGGGTGGGGTTTTGCTTTTGCTTGTGTGTGTTTATTTTCTTAAGATCAGTTTTTTAATGAATAAAGAAAAATGTCAAAGCGCACGCATAAAACTCTGTCGGTGTTACAAGAACAACAAATTCTTATTTTGTATTTTATTTTAGCAATAGTTTTATATGTTTTTTTTATCGTTTTAGTAAATAAATTGAAAAACCCCGTTAATTCGCATTTATTTTATTTTAACTACCTGTAATTCGTAAGAAATGGCCGGTCCCTTGCGATTACAAATTATCGGGATTTGACTGTATTCGATTTAATAAATTTAGGTGTGGACTCAAATAAATTTGATAAACTTGTACCATTATCAAACACTAGATGGTTATCATAAGAAAAGCTGTGCAAAGAGTTTTGAAGCAATGGATTGAGTTACAGCATCATTTTAAAATGATATCAAACAACAATATTGACAAAATATTTTTGGGGACAAAAGTTAGGATTTCTCTTTTGAAATGGGGATTTTTTGGGGACATGATGATTTAAATTGGGGACAAGAGGCAAAGTTTTTCTGGCAGCACTGGTTATAATATAAATATGTATGCGTACTAGAGTCCTGCGCAAACAGTCTTGAAATGTAAATACGTCATGTTTTTTAAATGTATTCACGTTGCATGTATTATACTAAACCAATTATAAATGCTGTCGTACTATAAGCGAAGCACGACGGATGAATTGGTGTACGTGTATATCAGTATTAACAAGCGATGTCCAAAGACTGCTTGTTTGTAACAAACACTCAAAAGAAGTAGTGTTGATTTGTTCATGCTTGTTATTTTTCGAATTGACGTTTGAGTGTGTGTGTAAGATGTAGATGGTAAGCTCCCTCTAGTCAGCCTTTAACCATATGTCTCTATGTCAATACTCTTTCTCCAGCGACAATTGCACTAGTTAAAATGTAGACAAATTTCCTTTTATGCGCGAGTAGAGATACGTTAGAGAAAACAGTTCTAGTGTATTTCTGGTGATATTGTCAGTGAACGCGTCAATATTTTGTTTTTTCTTTTTTATTATGCTATGCAATAATATTAAATAAATATATATGTAGACGAGGGTCACTAAAATCTACTAGTGAATCTTTGGTTCAAATATCTCCATATCGTCATAAAAGAACTTCTTTCTCAATAGTGCTAAAGTCTACTGATAGATTTTGAATTACAACCCTATGTTATTTGTCAATAGGCATTTGCATTGGCTGGTGTACATCTAGTCAGTAGCACTATTGACAATGTCACTAGAAAATCACAATAATCAATGACAAGCTAATGTTAAATGTCAATAGATGATACCATTGGCTGGGATACACCTGGTCAGTAGTGCTACTGACAACGTCACTAGTAAATCACCACAATTTCACTATTCGCACTTTCTGCAGGGCTATTATGTGATTAACCGCATACAACTAATGTTAATGCATGTGTGTGCGTTTGCATGTGCGCAGAAAAATAAAAGATTATACACACATACATGCATGACGTTTGTACACGCGCTCACGCATAGAAAGAAGCAAGTATCACAAATTCTTCCGTCACGAAGAATTTTCTGCTTTACTCCTATACCTATAATACTGAAACAAATTTCTTTCAAACAGTGTTGTTAACGTTTGTTTCAGTAGATTTCGCTGTAGTAAAACATTTGAAAAATCCCTCATGTATTAAAAGTTCTTATAAGATATCTTGTGCAGGACACTAATGCGTACATAGCGTATGGCGCATAAAAAATTGTTTAACAGAAAACAAGTTTAAAGTTTTGAAAGTTTTCTTTTTAAGGGAAGCTATAAAAATTATATGAACATTTTATGCAACTATTTGTTATATTAACTAACAAACCACATTTTTTGACTTATGACTCTCTAGCAGTAAGGGATCAATATGTATTTTTTTAAATTTATGATTTGAATAGGCTAAAGTTCGTATCGCTTTTTAAGCCAAATTACATGTGATAATTATTAATGAACACATATCACCAAAGTCAGTTGTAAATATTCTGACAACACATAGTTGAACGGAACAGCCAGCCGTTTTCGAAGGCCACTAAACCTTAATCATCACCTTCATCAGCGTTCTTCTGTGTTTGGTCCACTGTGTGTGATTTTCATTAACAATTATCACATATAATTTGGCTTAAAAAGCGATACGAACTTTAGCCTATTGAAATCATAAATATAGAAACAAATGAAGTTCGGAAATAATAATTAAATTAACTAAATGCTTTTTGTTTTTTAATTTTCAAAATAATACTTCGATGTATGTGTATTGCCTAAAACTTGTCGAATATCTTTAAAAATAAAATCTTACATTTAACAAACTTTAAAAGTTATGCTTTCATAATTTAAAATTAATAAAAAGGTTTGCTTCCTTTTACAGTTTCTATTATATTTATTATAAATAAATATGTATGTGTATAGAAATATTTGTGTGAATGTAGGAACGTATATGAGAAGATGGTGTTGCTTAGAGCAACACTTAATATTTGACTTTCTATAAAAAAGCAGAAAGAAAAAAACATGAACAATAGACAAAAGAAATGAAGTAATTGAAGATGGACACGTGAGCAAAAAAAATTTAGTGCATTAAATGATTAAACAGAATAATTCCGTAACTTCAGGGAAAAACGCCCATAAAAAAAATCTACGGCATTAACTTCAAATGGTCTCTCATTTTTGTTTTATTTTCTTTTGTGATTATTTTTCGTTGTAGTTTTGAATACAAAATGTATGAAATTTATTGAAAGTATGGTAGCATTTCTGAGAGAATATTTATTTATATGTGAGAGAATAAGAAAAAACGATGTCAAAATAAAATAAATTCTATCCGTCGACTACTTTCGGGGCTTACTTTTTTGTGTCAATTTGTATGGAAAATGTGTTTATGCCGTAATTCTTTTTGATCATTAAAGTGCAAGAAAACTATAAATAAATACTACAGTTTAGCAATAATGAAATGCAACTCGATTTACGACATTGAACTCAAAAGTTGTGTTGTAGTGTCCTCTTCGCTAATACCGGATACTGGGGATGTTTCTTCATGTAAACCAAACCTTCCCAGTTTTGTATTAAAGAAAAGTTTTCGACAAAGTGTGTTAAATTATTTTTTTTTTTTTTTGAAATGTAGAAGCAGTGCCGAGACTGCCAGACTACTACACCATGAATAAATTTCCGTTTGCTGTAATCTCGGGAAGTTTCGGTCTTGATCTTCCAATATGAAAGAATTTGACAAAAAATTCAACAAAAAAAGTCTTTAAATAAAAATGAAAAACGAAAATCTTACTAACTTCAATGCTCTGCAATTTTAATATTTTTTAAAGGCAAGCATCTTTTCGCGACCTCGTTCGCGTCCAGAAAGAACTTGACATTTTCCAATGAACTATATCAATACCAACTTTATTAAAAAGTTACAAAATTAAACATTTTTATACGCCTCACACATATTTGTTATATACATAAGGTATTGGCATTTAAGAAATTTATTATTCGACATATTGTCAGAAGTTTATCCTAATTTGAAATTTATTTGCTGGTGGTTCAGCGTTGTCTATATATTTCATTGTTGCTGTAACAAATCATCAGTAGACTTCAACCACACATTTTGAATAGTCACAAACCTCTTATCTTATGCACAGACTTTCAAGCACTATTTGAGAATTCACAAATAATAATATTTTTGAAAATCACAAAAGAAAAATAACCGTAGTAGGCTTAGAAACTAATACAAAAAACCCAGCAAATAATTTATATTCGATTTGAATCTATTTTATTTTTCTACACCTTTATACAATTAATTAATAAATTTCAAATTAAAATAAACTTCTCACAATATGTCGAATAATAAATTTCTTAAATGTTAAATTTAGATTTTATTTTTCATTTTGCCTTATAATTACTTTTATTGTTACCCAATGGATTTATAATTGTATAAAGGTGTAGAAAACTAAAATAGATTCAAATCGAATATAAATTATTTGCTGGGTTTTTTGTATTAGTTTCTAAGCCTACTACGCTTATTTTTCTTTTGTGATTTTCAAAAATGTTATTATTTGTGAATTCTCAAATATGTAGTTCTTGAAAGTCTGTGCATAAGATAAGAGGTTTGTGACTATTCAAAATGTGTGGTTGAAGTCTACTGATGATTTGTTACAGCAACAATGAAATATATAGACAACGCTGAACCACCAGCAAATAAATTTCAAATTAAGGTATTGGCGATAAAATTTTTTTTCAAACATTGAGAAACTGTCCCACGATGTCGACAGAAAACATTCGATCGATTATTGAAAAACATTTTGTTTTTGTTAGCTATCAAAACTTTTTCACGGAAATCGTGGACAGGTCATTACATTTACAATATTAGCAGCATTTCACTTTTTAGTGAATTTTTCTTTTTCACACATTAGGTGGGCTTAAAAATATTTTTTCTACATACAAATAACAGACAGTGTAAGTTTTTCAGTCATGGAAATATAGCCTTATACGGACACCACTACGTGACAAAGGAACAAAAAAAAAAGACCCGTCATGTTTTTTTATGGGTCCCCAAAGATTTACTCGGTGTCAGTTTTGCATTTTTTCAGGCTCATATCTTGCAAACCCTTCGGAATTTTGATTTACTCTCTGAGGAAAAGTTGTTGCTTTTGTCATAAAGAACAAAAATTGTGAACATATAAAATCAAGAAAACTACATCTTCAAGATCAAAATCAAACAGTCACTCATAAAACATGCATAGTTTCACTATTACTCAATTTCTACATGATTCACGTTAGAATAGTTACCCTGCCCATCTCCAAAACGAAGTTTCATGCAGTTTTCTATTTATTTAGGGATTTTGTTGGGAGGGAGGAGTACTTTTGTGTGTATTATATAAGCAGCTTATAAATTTATGCTATCACATTTGACGTGACGGGGATAAAGCTTGTTTATATTTTCATTTTATATTGCTAATACAATTATTTAAAGATATACAACAGGTTCGAGGGATATTATGAATAATTAAGTTTTAATTTTAAAACGTGCCGCAAGTAATGAAAACTAAAAAAAAAGACGCAAATAAATAATATAATTATTATAACGAAGTCTTAGCGATAATCTCATTGATTATGATTAATTTGATTAATTAATAAAAGTTGTTTGTTGAAATGTTAGAAGATTATTCTAGAAATGTGATGAGTAAAATACTGAACTAAAAAGCCCGAATAAGGAATAATTATACCTTGAATTAAAATGGCATGTACAATATATCTGTGGCAAAAAAGGAAAAAGTGCTTAAGTCGAGATAAGCTGATTTTGAGTTAATGGAACCTAAATTTTTGTTAGATATCCTGATAACTACATGAACGAAACTTTTGTGTAGATTAATATTCTAGAAAGTATTTCTAAGTTTGGAGGACCATTCGTAAAATATTAACGGAATAATACTCGTACCAAATTTTGGTGTAAATTATGCAAAAATGCTAAAAGTCACTATATTTTTAAAACTAGAGCTGACAAGGAAAAACTAATGGCGCCATCGTATGCAGGAGGTAAAAATACTGTTGTGCAGTGTAATTCATTTGAGTAATTTTTTAAATAATCAAGCAAAATCAATAACTTAAAGTATCAACAACAATATAAAACAAACTATATTTATCAAAGGACAACAAGGTCATTTGCCATTTTAGCCCTTTAAGCTAATTTTAAAATTCTGCTTTGCTTAATGTTCGCACATTAAGTACTAAACCTCCCTTTAGATGTGAGTACGCTGTATTTGTTATTTAAATAATATCCAATGGCTTAAACCTAAATCAATAGCCAAAGGAAATAAAATGCAGTAAACAAATTTACTATTTATGCAAATCTCTGCGTTGTGCCTAAAGCGTTTAAAGTAAAAAAGTCCCTTATAAATCATTTCTAGTCTTAAATGAGCCCTGATAGTTTTGCGAATTTTATACAAAATAAAAGCTTTAAAAAAAGTAAAAAAAAAGAACGAACCTAAAGTACCCACAAACAAAGCATCATTAAGTTTTATCTTCTATTAATGTGGCCACAAAATCCTTTTTTCTTTTTGGTTGCTCTTTTAACTTTAATCTTTTTGAATTGCTGCCCTCAAACACACACACACACACACACACACACACACACACACACACAGAGCTTTTGCAAGTGAGCTGTTAATCAGGCTTGCCATTTTGGCACTCGTAGTGCTAAATTAAGCACCTTTTTGAATTTTCCTTTTACACTCACATCTTATGGCAACACTGCTGTGTGTTATTGTCTACAGATGTAGATAATGCAAATAACTCGTAGACATGAATCAATCGATATACGAGTAGTTAATGGGGGGAGGGGGGAAGAGTGTTTGTGTGAGTGCTAAATTTATATTCAGATTTGTTTGATTGTTTGTATTGACCACTAGATTGCTAATTTGAGCTTATTTTTACCAAATTTACACAAATCTCTCCTAAAGCATCAATTTAAAAAGCCATTAGTCATATTGGCTTCAACACACACACACACACACACACACACACTTGTATATATTCCCATTTACTTTAAGTTTTTTTTTTATTGTACGCTGAATTGTTTTTATGCTAGTGAAGTTGTATGAATAGAATGTGAAGAAAAAAAATGCTTAACTAAATACGAAGATGAAAAGGAAATGCTACAAAATAAAAATGGAAAAGAAAATTATAGAAAACCAATAACTATGTAAATACTTCACACTACGTTTATACTTCCGTTTGTATAAAATAGCTGCCACATAATAATTTTATACTCGTACAATTTAACAAACACACAAAGCACGAGTATGCTGCTCACTCACTCCTCCACCTCGACGTCAGCACAAACTCAAATGTTGAAGTACTGTAAGCTCCAATCGGAAAAATATTTGGTCATTTAAGTATAATCATGATTTTCGAAAAATTTTTCTATTTAAATTGTAGGGATAGTCTTTAACAAAAAGGTATAAGATTGGCCAGTTGTTGTTAATGACTTGTGTAACCAGAAGAATGCTTATGAAAATACAAAGCATAAAGAAGGGCCAACAGTAAATCATTAAATGTTGAACTTAGACTTTTTATGCATTTTAAGCATATTTTATGGGGTGTCTCAAAAGAAAGTTTGCTTAACCCTTAACTACCCACAAGTGTCTTGCAGATACAGTTTTGAATTACATTGCTCATAAAAACTAACATATTTATTTTTGCAAAACTCCGTTTTACCTGTTCTATACCGATGGTCTTGAGAATAGAAAAGCGCAATAAAAACATTTGCATCGTAATTAGTTTATTATTTATTATCAATAAAGAAAAATAGTAGCGCATAAACCCACAAGTGTCCAATAGACACATTAACATATGAATATATGTTCAAACATATGGAAAAATATGGAAATATGATCCTGAGAAGCATATCAGAACTCTGCAGCAAAACATCATTCGTGGTGCTATTGATAAGATGGCGTTCCCACCGAGCAAAGAAATAGTTGATCCGGTAGACAGCTTCAACTTATTTCTTAACGAATAAGTTTTAGAAATTATAGTAAGATATACCAAATTTGAAGCGCATGCAGTCATATAAAATCAATGGAATACGACAGACGTAATCGAAATGCCGGCATTTATTGACTATATCATTTGAGTTTAGAGAGTACTGGTATCCACTATTTGGAAATCCGATTTGTCGTCCCACAATGGGAAAATTAGATTTGCTTTTTACTGAGGTTCTTGAGGCTCTATGATAAAAATACAAAATTTCCCGGAAAATCAAAAGACAAACTTGAACCTATTGGAGAACTGTGGTAATGCGTAAATTTAAACTTAAAAAAAGTTTTATTTTGAAAATCTGACAATTGATAAGCAGCTAGTACCTTTCCAAGGACGAGTGTCAAACAGTATCTACTTAGCAAACCTGATAGGAAAACAAGTCACCCTCGATTTGGTATACCATATATAGGAAAATAAAAACATAAGGGTGAAATTCAAATATAAGCTGAGTAGTAAAATTACTTATGAAGAATTGAAAGGAAGGAACTCTCCAACAGCTGCTGTTTCTTGACAGATTAATTAATTATTAATTTTAATATAAACCACGAAAATCGCAAGTCCAAATGCTTCCCTAGAAAAATTTTTAGTTATGCCAATGCGGATAGTATCTTTTAAAAGCAGCTTTAGATTTGAGATTACACAACAGACAAAAGTTCATAGAGTTTACATCAGGACTACGTGGAGCCATGGTCGGCATAATAAGGGCACCGCGCACGGTTGCCAGAAATGCAGATTTATCTGGATTTTGCAGATTTTTACCCTCCAAAAACACGAAATGCAGATTTGAAGATTTTTAGCCTAAAAACGCAGATTTTTCAACTCCAATTATAGTGAATTTTTTTCATTTTGCCGAATTCTGCTACTACTTCTTGTTTGTTTTATGTGTGAGCGACTCATAGTTTAGAGACTTACAATTTTTGAACTTAGAAGACATCATTAAAAAAACAGTACAAGAATATCTGATATAAAACGAACTTATTCTGATTACGATTTTGCAGCCCTAAGTTTATTCAAAATGTAATGTCTTTACCACATTCATTTGGAAATGTCGAAAAAATGTTCAGTCAAGTGAACTTGAATAAAACCAAACTTCGAAGTCCTTTGGATATTTATGCAACAAATTAAATGACTTTTTGTGTAATTTTTTATATATCCGATTTCTTTTCTCATTCAGTTTATATTATTTGCGCATATATCTATAAAGAATTTTTATTTGTTTGTTAGTTAAAAGCCTTTCGTTTCTCCTGAAGAAAGACGGGTTTCCACACGCAAAGCTTACTTTGCAAAGTCTTGAGTTGTAGGAGAGAAGAGAAAAGAGGTATTATTATATATTCTTTTTCAAAATTGTAGATGTAAACTTAAGATTTTTGCTTGAAGCTTTTAAGCTTATTCTGCCGTATTCATAAAAAATAGTTTTGGTTTACAAAAAGTTTATAAAACAAACTTTGCATTGAAATTTGTTTGTTAAACGTTTTCTAACCCGAAATAATTTTTATGAATATTACCTATTATGGTTGTGTGCGTAATTCTTATAGCTCGATTATGGATGGCAACCGAACTTCAGTTGCCGAGTTAACTAGCAACGCAACTGAACTTAAAATTTGTATTATGTGCGGCAACTTCCTCCAGTTGCCAAAAAGTTATCGAAAATACGATTATGACAACTTGGCAACTGAAAAAATATTTAAAATATAAGAACTACAAGTGCCAAAAATAAAACTATTGATTAAAAGTTCTTAAAAACATTACTGATCATAAAAATTATTAGTTAAGTGGAATTAATTATTGGTGAAGAGAAGGAAGTACAAAAGTTGAATCTATTAGACGACTCTTTAGAATTACCTGTGAGTAAATGTTGTTGCCTAAAATAAGTTTGAACAATCTCTGTTTTAGCTGTAAAGCATATTTTCTTTACATATCCATAGAAGAAATTCAAAAATAAAAATAATATTGCAATTAATGTTTAATTTTTAAATTTTTTTGCTTTTAAACTATGCAGCAACTACAAATTTGTGGTTGCCAATATGGCAACTGAAATTACCAGCTGTTAGTTGACAGTTGCCATCCGTAATATCATTTCGGCAACTAGCAACACAACCAAAGTTCGGTTGCCATCCATAATCGAGCCATTAATAACATATTGATAGTCGTTCTATAAACATTTGAAGTTTTTTACCTTATTTCAAAAATTTTTTGGTTGAAGTCTGCTGATGAGTTTCTTAAGCAGAAACGAAATGCACATTTTTCATACATTAAAGGCTTATATTCATAAAAAAATAGAATGTGCATGAAAGTTTTTTAAGAACAGTTTTCCTAAAAACTTTAAATAAAATACATTTTAGGCCGGTTTTAAATTTTATAAATATGGGTTAATGAAAAAATATTTATATTACAAATGTACATTTTTTGAATAAAATATAAAAAAGGTTGTTTCAAAAATTTCTTTGAAGATTTTTTGAAGATTTTAAAAATAAAATGCAGCTTCTGAAGATTTTTTCGTTAAAAATTTTTAAATTTTGCAGATATTATGCTTAGAAATTCTGGCAACACTGGCACCGCGCCTTTTAATATACTCTTTTATTACGTATATGTACACACGCATTGTTGAGAATAAGTGGTGTGTATCTCATACTCTTAAGAATCAGCGTTGCCAGAGAAATTTTTTTCCAACAATAAGAAAATATGTGTGATGAGAATCTACTAAATTTTTTATTTTCAGAAAATTATTATGGCAAACCAAAAGGTTTGGTTTGTCAACATGAGTTGTCATGCATGAAAAAACGTAACATGCAAAGGCATCTTTGTTATAAATACTTATTTGATTGTATTTTATAATATTTATTATCCAAAGTTTAGACAAAAAGTGAAGAGACAAAATGAAAAATAATAAATTAAAGTTAAATATATTAGTTGTTCATATATATTCTATATAATTCAACAATCTTCAAGCATATATTTAAATTATTTTATCGAAATTTTCTACAAAACCATCTTTTTACTCACCATTACATTGACGAATGAACAACAAAAGATGATTTTATTTATTTTTTAACAAAACTTGTGTGTTTCTTCTGACCATAATAAAATCAAGTTTCCACTTGGAGATTTAAAATTTAAAATTTGGATAATAAGATGAAATTTCACTAGCAACACCGGTTTGTGGTGAGAGCATAACTCATACAATCGTATAATGTAATTGTATAGGTTGCTGATCACGGACGTGGAGACAAAGGCAATTATTATGAGATTCGATTCGATTTTCATTCTTCGCTGGCTATCGATTGTTTAATTCATTTAATAATCATCATTGAGCAACCAATATTCTATCCAATAGTATTTTGCTTTCGATGAAGTATTTAAATATCTGTAGTAATAAGGAAAATGTGCTTAAGTCATATTTTACTGTTTTGCAGGAGAGCACTTTTAAGCTTTCAAGTCGATTTTCAGAAATTTTTTTCTTTAACATTTAAATTGGGAAATTATCTGTTAAACTTTATTCGTTTAGGCAAACTTCGTTCTACATACTATAAGTAATACATTTAATACATATGCTAAAGTATAACCTAAATTAAACTTTTATTCCAAGTGAGATTAAAAGACAAAAAAATTTTAAATGCAAGTCTTAGTGCTTAACTTCCTGCAAAATCACACAAATTATTTCACATTTTTACCAGAAATACTTTCAAATATGTATATTACGGAGGTACCATTAACTCAAAATTAGCTCATCTCGACTTAAGCACTTTTTCCTTTTTGCCACAGATTCAAAAAATATTAAAAATCGAAGTACTTTTTTTATTTTTAGGTAACCAAAACTATTTTTGTCGATCTAAAGTCATAAGAATTAAACAAATCGAAATGTTTCACTTATGCTGGTCTAAAAGCATTTTAATTTTCATTACTCATAAGTGTGTTGCAAATTTTAATAATCACACTGATGATATTCTTTGACGAACGTTCGCCACAATATCAAATAGAAATTCGTTCGATCAGCACTTTCGACTACAGTCGAAGATCGAACGTTACCTCACAATAAGGGCCCAAATTTATATCACCTCCCCAGGAGATTGATTCAATTGACAAATTTCATGAACTAGAGGCAACTGCGCATTAGGGGCTGTGTGATGTTGACCCATCCTGCTGAAACCATATTTTTTGTTCTTTTTTGAGACACCCTGTGGATTTTATATAAACATTTCGTTAGTTCACAGTGTTCATGTATTGAAAAGTGCTGATTGGACTTTAAAACCAGGGGCCAAATTACGACACTCGTTTTCGAACGAAATTACGAAATATTTCAATAGAGTTTATATGGCAATATTTTTAAATTTCGAATCGTATCGAATGCCCCCAGTAATTTGCCCCCAGTTAATTTTACCTTGTACGGCGTTAAAATAATACTGTAGAGGATTAATTTGTTTCTTCACTTATTGATTTATTTTATTGTTTGTATATTTATTTATTTAAATATTTACATATCGTGCCACAACCGCCAAAAAGCTTAACCGAAGCATTTTTTGAAACTTGTTTTTTTTACGATCGCAAATAATCGATTTTGGTAAAAACGATTATTTGCGTTTAGGGCCTAATTTTGTAAAACGCAATGCCAAGCGTTGACAAATTTCGTATGAAAAAAATTACACTACAAGAAGAAAATACTTTACTTTAATACATTGCAAACTTCCCTAATATAAATTGTTTTTCATAAAAATATTGAAAAATAAAAATTAAAAACAATCTTTGATGATTATCCGTCCACTGCCATGGCGTCTTTCGACAAAGCTAGAACCAAATTTGGACTGTTTTACACTAGTGGGGTAGTTGATTAAATTAGTAAGGGTCTGATTCCTCGTTGGGGGTCTTAAAATTATTCTCCTCCTTTAGGCATATCCAATAACAAGTCATACAAATATCTCGTTTACTAAATTCTTGAGAAAAAAAACTATTTTTCTTCTTCCATTAATTTAAATTGTATATTGAAAACTTCAAATTCGTTTTCTGGCACACTGGTTTTATGAACTATGACGTAAAATGACACTTAAGTAAATGAAAGAAATGTGTTTCCAATAGCAAGTTTGATGGATAGTTCTCTAATTTATTTTGAAGCTGTGTTATCACTGAAATTGGTTATTAATTATTATGTTATTAACTAAGGCCCAATAATCGACTTCTCAATTAAGTGTCATTTAGCTAATAGCCACTTAATTTTAAGTTGCACTTAATTGCAGTTTCATTTTTTCAGTCGCAAAATTAAATGATCACTTAAATACTATGAAAGTGTGGTAGCACTGTGAAATGTTGATAGTTCTATATAAAAGAAAACAGATGTTTAATGTAAATAAGAAAGTTAGGTTATCAACATGTAGAAAATTAAAATTGCATAAAAACACATTTTATGAAACCAAAAGCGCATCAGTGCGCATTTTTTTATCTAGGCGCACGGCAGTGCGCCAGGCCAAGTTCTGGCCAATGCACGCAGTGTGTATATTTACACGAAGCCATTCGAGCTGTTTTTACCCCCTCATAATTAGAATAAATTCATATAACCTCATACGCGAAGTTTGAACGTTTTACAATGAAAGGTTCCGGAGATATGAAGGTGCAAAAAGTGCATATTTTAAGACATACTCACTGACCACTGACAAGTAAGCAGACTATCTAGAAATTATATGACACCCTTACGATTACAAATTTATATAACGCATAGCATATTTCTGTGTTAGGTATTGTGCCAAACAAGAACTTGGTCAAAATTTATATCTCACTACTCTTAATGGCCGAAATTTTGGATAGGAACTTGGCCTTTTTTCACATTTATGTTTTTGTGAGGATTTATTTATTCCATGATGTGATACTATGCATTGTATATGTTATATATTTATGAAAATTAAACGAAATTCTTTTTAATACGACCACACGATGATTATGTACATATTTTCAATAAAAACACACAAGCACAACAACATATGGTAGGCTCGTAAGACTGAAGTGTGATTTAAATAGACAAGGTTGGGTATCTAAATGGCTGTCAACTTTATACTGAAAAAATGAATTCGGTACTTAAGAGGCACTTAAAGATAAATGACACATAATTGAGAAGTCAATTATTGGGTCTAAGTAATATTGATTTAAATAAACTCAAAACATCAACAACAAAATTTGATAACTATTGTAAAAATATCTAGAGGATATATAAATTTCAATCAGATATATTTTCACAAAATTTGATGTCTTAGGAAATCACAATAAGAAAAGTTAAACAAAGAGCTTAAAATAATTGAAAGGTATATTTTATTTTACTATAAAATATTTTCATATTTATATTGGCATGAGTTTGGGTGTGTTCGTAAATGCATCACTGATCTGCATCATACGTGCAAACTTTTATTTAAAATGCAATACAAGTTCGCTGGTAATCTCTTTTAGTAGTTATCATGTTTTTACACCATATTTGACATTTATTTGTGCGTTATCTACTTCATTGAACCAGTTAAGATCATTTAAATTTCCATTTGCAGCGCAGTGATACATTTACGAACACACCCTTTTTTTCAAACCTTCTTTGAATATATATATATAGCAATAACTCAATTATTAATCTAAGCTCATATAATTTTGGTATAACAATTTAGGCTTATTTGATTATAATTAATAATTATTATTTAAAACGATTTAATGTATCTCCAATTTCAAGCAATTCAATGGGAATTATATTGTTCATCTATCACTTTTTAAATGATTACATTTCTTACTGCAAATTAGTCATGACTTGTTTCTTGCATTTTATATTTATCTACAAACATATATATTGGCAAACATATAACTTAACTTTTACATATATAGATACGTACATAAATACCTTTTATTTATTTTCTATCAATGGGTTTTTAATTCGTTGGCGTTTCGTATCTCTTTACGACTTTTCAGCCCCATTTAGGCCAAAATATATTTATGTGGCGTTTTTATGGTTTTCAAAATATTGGTTGGCTGTATTTTTTATGTTTGTTTCTTCTATAGATATTCTTCTTTATTTTTATTGTGCCTTAGTGGCTCGCTATATCTCCGCTTTGTTTTGTTTTACGTCACTTTAAATTTTTTTATTTTTGTTGAAATATTCAGACAAATGGAAGAAAACTCCAATAAAAAGGAAATAAAAATACATTTCCATACAGAAATGTTGAGTTATTATTAAAACAGTTGATGAAAGCACGAAAACTGAGAAAATACTAAAGTGTGAAAAGGCCTTAACTCATTCGTATTATTATTGTTTATTTTTTTGAAATCAAGAGATTAGGGCCTCTACATATATATTAAGGTTACAAGATAAATTTTGATTCAATATATTTTACTGTTCCTTATTTTTCAAAATCTGTGTCAAATCATTGAAATGTTTCTTAATAGAGAAAGTGTATAATAACTTGGAAAATATTATGATATAAATATATAAGGTACTTCCATTCTCTCTTTGTTTTGAAAAATAAGGTTTTTTGAAGTTTGTTTTATGAGAGAAATAAAGAAAAATGTTCCCATATAGTAAAAAATGTAAGTCTTCCCCTAGAAATTTTTTCAAAAACATGTAATTATCTTAGCAAAAATTTGGGAATAAATAAAATTATATACATAACTACACATCTGTGAAGTTTAAAAAGTGATTATATAATAACTTATCTAATATTTTTAAATTTTCTGCTTAATACAAATCTTTTAACTATATTTTCATCTAAATTTGCTATTGAGAAGCCAAATTGATTGATGATTTGGATTATTTGACAACGAATTTTCATTAAGTTTAACAAATATTAATTGATATTGCATTCTGTTTAATCTACATAATATGTTTCTTGTTGATTGTAACATCCTTTTCTAAAAAAAATGGTTTAATAACCGGTCAGATATTTTAGCATGTCTATTTCACAGATCTTATAGGCTCTTAGGCACTGTTGGCGAACATCAGGAAATGAAGGGAATTTAAAAAATGCTGCACTCTTATTTCTTTACTTATGCCCGAATTTAGTTTTTTTGTTTGAAAATAATTTTATTGGCGCATATTCAGAAATTATCACTAAGGGCGACTTTTTGGGTACGAGATTAAGATTAGTTTATTTTTATAATTAGCTAATCCGAAAATTAACTTAATCTCAAATTAATTAGTTTGATATTTTTGAGTGGTAGTTTAAACTTCTTATTATTTGTAGTATTACCATACTGAGGAACAAAATAGTGGCAACATTTTCTGTGTAAAAGTCATACATGTTATCAACACACTTTGATTTTTTGTGGAAAGAAGAAGAAACTGCCATGTTTTATTATTTACAAGTAAAATATTGCGCGTGTTAAAGGAAATAGATAAATAATATAATATATATATATTTATTTATGTGTTTTTAAATTATTTTATAATATAATTTTTACAAAAAGTTATAAGTTTCACAAGTGTATGTTGTCAATGTTAATGTATGATTAAACCAGCACGATTGCCCGCTTAAACTAGCAAGTAAACCATATAATCGACTACCCAAAAATCACAAATGAAGATTAAGGTTTATTTAATCTCTAATCTTGAACTCAAAAAGTCGCCCTAAGTGTTAACTTTTTTAAGTATCTATTTAAGTTATTAATAGTTGATTACTTTCAGCAGTAATAGTTTACACTTAATTATGGGTAAAGCTGTAACTAAATGCCAGCTAACTAATACATTCAAAGAACAGCTGGTTGATTTCATTTACAATTTATTTGAAACGAAAAATAAATTTGTGGCTCTTTCAAATGCACAAAACAACAAATAATCTTTATTTTCTAACATTTTCCTATATAATAAGCTTACCTTATTATCTTTACTTCTTGCATTTATTTCTATTGCGTCCAAAAAAATATCCATATAAAGCAATAAAATAAATTAGAGATGTGTTTTTGGTCAACAAAATTCTACTGAATAACTTTATTTTTACAAGCACTTATTTTAATTGATTTATAGTCTGTATATAACTTAAAAATTACTTTTTTAGAATATGCATAATTTCTTCAGGAAATAAAACTGTTTTTTAATAAAGGGTGTTTTTTTATTGAGGTATAGAACTTTAAGTTGGCATCACTTTTTTAACTGGCGGCCATTTTGTCAGCTGTCAAGTGATTAATATTTAGTTTGGTTTGCCATTTCATCATGAACAGGTTGACAAAAGAACAACGCTTGCAAATCGTGCAAATTTATTTCGAAAATAATGGTTCAGTTCGCGAAGTTTACCGCAAGCTCCGTCCATTTTATGGTCGACATAATCGTCCATCAGAGCAATTAATTCGGTTAACCATGGATCGTTTTCGCACTACGTTTACTCTATGTGATAATACGCATCCGCAGAGACGTCGAACAGTGCGCACCGAAGAAACAATTGCCGCTGTAGAGCAAAGTGTTGAAGAGGACCCGAATGAATCGATTCGCCACCGTGCACGGTATAGAGCCATGATAACCGACTATTTTGTTCCCGAGTTGGATGGCATGAATGTGGATGAGTTGTGGTTCCAACAAGACGGCGCTACATGCCACACAGAGCACGTCACAATCGATTTATTGAAGGAAACATTCGATGAGCGCATAATTTCGCGGAATGGACCTGTCAATTGGCCACCAAGATCGTGTGATTTGACACCATTGGATTATTTTCTTTGGGGATATGTGAAGTCGCTTGTCTACGCCAACAAACCAGAAACGTTAGGGGACTTGGAAGCCAACATTCGTGGCGTTATTGCCAACATACGGCCCCATATGCTCGAAAAAGTGGTTGAAAATTGGACCTGTAGAATTGGCTTTATTCGAGCCAGCCGCGGCGGCCACATGCCCGAAATCATATTTAAACATTAATGGCATAAAATTATCCATCCAATAAACGATTTTCTTGTGTTTTATTTCAATTCGAAGTTCTATACCTCTAAAAAAAACACCCTATAGCTTCATAAGCTTTTCAATTAGTTGCAGAATTTATCGTTCAAAATATTATCGACATTTTATGTTCTCTACATAACAATATGCAAGGTTGCACTTCGTTTACCAGCTGAAAGCATTTCCTGGAGTAGTTATGAATTGTGAGTAAGAGCTATAACTATCTATGAACTATTTTTTAGTTTCTGTTTTATTAGTTTCGACTTTGGTTACGATTTCTGAATATGCGCCATTGCTTTTGAATTCTCTAAATTGTTTTTTTCAAAAATGGTTGTTGTCTTTCATAATGAAAAATTAAAATATTATTACCATGTTTTTAAAACAAAAATAAAATGAAATTATTATACAAAAGTTTGAAAAATAAATAAAAAATATGTGTTGGATATAATGTTGAAATGAAATCATGAAGTAAATACACGAACCTTCTAGCATAGACAAGAAATAATAATTCTTTTAAAGAATCTGTGGCTTTTTTTTTCATTTATAGACGAGACGATTCAATCGTCCAACAGAATTAGAGCATTAATTGTTTAATTTATAAATTCTGTATTTTATAAAAACAATTTAGAAATAATTTTTGAATAAAATTTTTAAACAAACAAGAAGCAGAGGAGAAATATTAAATTAATACGGTGGCACGATTTTAGTGGAAACTTCAGATGGTGAATGTCAAGAAAAAATTAGAGAATGGAAGTACCTTCTATATTTATAACATGGAAAATATTTTTAAAATTACTTTAAAATTTTAAAGAATAAATAAAAAAAAAATTTATTCAACACATAACTATAAAGTGTTCGCTTTATACCAAAAAAAGGATTCTTGTGAGCAAGAAACATATTCTTCATTCTTTATATGCAGTGTTGCCAGATTTGCAGATTTCTCTGCATTTTGCTGATTTTTCATTGCAAAAATTATAAAGTGAGATTTGCAGATTTTCAACGCCAAATTGCAGATTATCTGAAGTGTTTGTGTAACATCAATATTTCGTGTTTTTCTTTACCCCGTAAAAGAAATAACCACAGTGTTACCTTCAAAAACATACACATAAGAAATACTTACAAATAAGTATTTTTTGACATTTAATTCTGCACTAACCATACCACCATCATAACAGTGTTAAAAAGAAACTAACAAATCAGTCGCAACTCAAAATTATCATTTTGTTAATGTTTATTTTTATACGTGTGTGAAGATAAATTTCGAAATTTAAACCCAAGACACAAACCAATTGCATTAACAGAACTATGTTAACCTGATAATAGAGCCCTGTTAGACATGAAAATTTTGGAAGTACATACTCAAAATGGAATCCTGGCCATATTTTTCAACAAAATGAACTAAAAAAAATCGAAACATGCAGACTATTATATTTTTCTATATAAAAGCATAAAAAAGTCATAAAAAAACTAGAAGAAACTATAAATTTTTAACTATCAAATAAATTATTTTTTTTATGGAAATTTTTGAATTCCTAGAGAACGAACATACCTGGCCGGCTAAACTTTTTTTTTCAAATTTATGTCTTTTGTGTCCTTTTATAATATCCAGATTTCAAAACCCTTAACAATTGCGTTTTTCATAAAAAAAATTTGATTTTTCTAAATTTTCAAATTTCGATTTTCACTAAAAGACGAATTTCAGGAGAACGAACATACCTGTGCGGCTAAATTTTTTTGAGATTTATGTCTTTTGTGCCCTTTTATAATATCCAGATTTCAAAACCCTTAACATTTGCGTTTTTCCATAAAAAAATTTGATTTTTCTAAATTTTAAAATTTCGATTTTCACTAAAGGACGAATTTCAGGAGAACGAACATACCTGGGCGGCTAAAAGAGCTTTGATTTTATTCCTTCATATCTCTTCATCAGTTGCTTTAAAATTTCCTTTTAATAAATTTGTAACATACGAGTTTTTAAAATTGAGGAGGTTTAGTAACTAACATATTTAAGATATTCAATTAATTTCTTTAATAAACAATGTTATTAAATTTTTGTTTCTTATTTTTGTGAATAAGAGATTTATAGAAATAATAAATCTGCTGCTTTTTATTATTTGCCAATGAGTTTGCAAAATATATTCAGAGTATTTCTACACTTGTAATCTTCGTGTTGCCTTAAGCATAATTTCCATTTTGCATGTGCGAGTGAAATGAAATAAAAACATTATTATTTATATACATGCATATGTGTATGTGTATGTATTTCTTATATTTGGGGGATAAACATTACATTATATTACATAAGTGCAAACATGTACAATGTACATACTAGAGGGCTGCCGTTTAATAAGCGAAGCACGGTGAATGTATTGATGTACGTGTATATGAGTGTTAATAAGCGATGTAGCGCAGACTTCTTGTTCGTAACAAACACTCAAAAGAAGTAGTGTTGATGCGTGTATGCTTATTATTTTTCATATTGTACGTTTAAGTGTGTGTGTGTGTGTGTGTAAGATGTATATGGTAAGCTATTATGCTTTTAAGGATAGTTTTTTAAAGCAAGCGCACACAACTAATGTCAATGCATGTGTGCGTTTGTATGTGCGTAGAAAAATAAAAGGTCATACACGCAACGTGTGTGCGTATATACATGCATGACGTTTGTATACGCGCCCGTGTGTATGAAGAAGCAAGCATCACATACTTTTCCGTCACGAAGTATTTTCTTGTTTACTCCTATACCTGCAATAACTGAAACAAATTTCTTGCAAACAGTGTTGCTTAGCGTTTGTTTTAGAAGATTTCACTGTAGTAAAGCATTTCAAAAATCCCTCATGTCTTAAAAGTTCTTGTAAGTGGTCTTGAGCAGGGGTCTTGTACATACATACATACATATATATGCTAAACATAGTAATATTCATTCAGACGTACACATTTAATACTTTGAATTTGTTATCAGGATTATTTCATGTTAATTTGGTATAGTTTGTTTTTAACTGTGTTATACGATGACTGGCATAAAGAGTATCCTTGAAGGTAGAAGGTGTTTCCATTAAATTTTTGAAGAGAATAGTGCATGAGCATTATCATGAATCTTAATGATCGTGAACGAAACTTTACACACGCGAAGACACATATTTGTTTGCAGCTTGTGCAAAGTTCTTTAATACTTTTTATAGAAATTAAATAAATGCTCAAATTTTAAAATTCATGTTTTTTTGTTGATTTTTATACATACTACATAAATATCTCCTGATTTTTATTAATAAGCTTTTTTGATTGAGGTGGCGGAAAAATAACTGGCATTTGCCTAATTTTCCTCACTACAAAAATCTTAGTGATATACATATCGTTTTTTTTTTCTAGTTTAGTCAAATATGCTCTACGTTTTTTTTTAGCAAAATTTTAGTAAAATATTTAAGATTATAAATAATAGCAAGAAAAAATAATATTAAAAAAGTTTGCTTTAAGTAGAACAAAAATAAACAAATTAACTAATATGTGCATAATTAGTAAAGAACAAACGAAAATGACAAAAATTGAGCTTTAATTACAAAAAAGCTTTCAGGAAATTCTAATATGATGAATCAAAACAATTCACATATTCCATTTGAAACAAAAGTGGAGCATATAAACCAGAAATTTACATCAAGTGACACCACACACAGTGGGACCAAACACAAAAGAACGGCGATGATGAATGTGTAGTGGCCTTTGAAAACAGCTAGTTGTTCCGTTCTACTAAGTGTTTGTCTTATTATTAAATCATTAATAATTATCAACATGTAATTTTGATTACGGAGCGATTCGAACTTTACCCTAATACAATCATTTATATAGAAACAAATGATATTCGGACAATAATAAAATATTTAAGATTTTAGCACAGTAAGGGCTTTTGGTACAACTTAAGAGAGAGTTCCGAATATTTAGTTAATTCTAGCCTAATCAAAAAAGAACAATAAAGTGACTTTTATTTTTTTCTTTTATTATTACAACTATCCGCTAAAATAAATAATATAATTTTTGCAATGGATAGCGACTAATTTTCATTACTAACAATACTTTTACTTTTTTATTTTTATTTATTTAATTAAGAACGTAATCAAAGTTGTGTCTAGTTTCTATAACGAACGTCAGATTTCATTAAAACAATTTTGATAGAGAAAAAACTCCATTATTTGATATTTCTTGTGTAGTTTATTTAAGTTAAATATATTTGCATAATTGAAACTTCGATTTTTTATTGTTATAATTATCAATAATAATAAAACTTAATGGATAAAAAAATAATTAATAAAGTTTTTATAATGCCAAGCCATTTATCGGACAAACAAAATCCTGCCTTTAGCTAAAGGCAAGTTGTGAAAATGGCCCTAAATTACAAAATTTAAAAAAACGACATTTCAAAGGCAATACTTTATACTTTATTTACTATTTTTATAAGTTTTCATTACTATTGAATCCTATTCTATTAACACAAACAAAAAAGCCAATTGCCATCCCTGATCCGATATGATACACATGTCTTCAACAATTGTACTCCTTTGACTATAAAATTCTATTTATGTGGCTTAGTGAAAAAAATAGTAAACTGAGAATTTATGCTTCTTTTTACAAATGATTTTTTTTAATAAAAAAAAATGCAAATATTTCGACTTTTATATTTGTGATTTGAACGGGCTAAGGTTCGTATTGATTTTTAAGCCAAATTACATGTGATAATTATTAATGAACAAATAACACCAAAGTCTGTTGTAAATATTCTGACTAACAACACATAGTTGAACGGAACAGCCAGCCGTTTTCGAAGGCCACTAAACCTTCATCATCAGCGTTCTTTTGTGTTTGGTCCACTGTGTGTGGTGTCAGTTGATGTAGATTTCTGCTTTATATACTTAGCATTTTATTGCAAATGGAATATGCGAATTGTTTTGATTCATCGTATTTCAATTTGCTGAAAGCTTTTTTGTATTGTAAGCTCAATTTTACCATCACTATATTTCGATTTTTTTTTTTTTTTTAGAAATTTTCAAAAAATAATTTTTAATTTTTGGATAATTCTTGAAAGCAAGCATTTTTTCTCTTTATTTTTTACTCTCTTTTGACGCTCTCTCTTTGCAATATTTTTTGATTAATGAACACATTCCATCAACAGTTGTAAAATTTTTTTGGTAAATGAACGTACCTATTATTATAAGTTTTGTGCTAAATTGTCTTTGTTTTGAGTCAAATTATATTAAAATTTGAAACAATTTCAATTTATATCTTCGACATAAAACTGTTGCTTATCCTTAACATATGTTCATTAGATGTTGTGGTAATTTTGAACTTTCAACCTTAAAAGAAATTTAGTTTTAAAATTTACCGGGAAGACAAACCTGTCATTAATTAATTTATTGATTTAAAATTTGAGATCAATTGTAATAATAAAAAATATATTTATTTGCCCAATAATGCGCTAAATGACACTACTGCAAAGCTATGAGAATGGGTTGAAACGACTTTTCATAACACCCTCGTATTTTTATGTACATTTATGCTTAACATATTTTCTTTAAGTTGCTCTTCGTTTGCCAACAGATGCTGCTGAAAAGGAATTAGTACTCGTTGATGACTTTAATTTTAATTTTGCAGAATGCTTTTGTGTTTCTCTGTTTTAATTTTTGATTTTCTTTTCATTATCACATGCATGTAAATTAATGAGAGCTGATGAATTTTGCACTTGTGGCTTATCACACTGTATGTTTAAGCATTTTCTGCTGTATTTTCGTATGCAAAATATTTTCAACAATTTTATTATAATTTTCGTATTCAAAATGATTTGTAAAGAAATCAGAAGTATTATATTTTCAATTTATGATCAATAAAGATAGCTAAATTATTCAAAGAAATAAGTTCAGATTTTTAGAAAAATTAAAATCCATTGTTATTGAGACAGCAGGTGATATAATATAATGAATTTTATAGATTTCAATGTATTTCGCGCGTATATTTTCCAAAAATTTATATATCTCAACGTCCTAGAAATAAAATTTTATTTCCTTCCACCACTAACTATATGAAGAGTGTGCCAATCGGAGTCATATATGTATCTTAATCTTAAAACATATGGCCATAGGGAATTACAGGATAAAATATATGTCTTCAACCCTTAAGAGGGCCGTCATTAAATTTTTTCATGATGAAAGTAAATACTTAGTGATGGAAGCGCTCAAGGTGTTAAACATTTTATTTTCCAAGTAAACATAAAGGTAGTTTGAAGAAAAAAAGGTACTGACTTAAAATAATTTTTTATTTTTATTTTCTAATGCATTTAAAATGGTAAGCGATGTTTTAAAGCTTGATAGGTTTTGAAATTACAGGGTGGGCCAAAAGAAACCAAGGGGTGTAAAAGTTTAATAACTTTTTTGTTTATTAACTTTTTTTTATTTTTTCTTTCAGATTATATAATATACAAAATGGAAATTTTTTTACACTAAGTATGAAAAATGATGTCTCTTAAATGACCACCGTTTTCAGCTTCGCACTGATGGGCTCTTTTTAGAGCATTTTTCAAAACTTGTGGCTGTAGCGTTCGAATTTCTGCAACAATGTTTGCCTTGAGTTCAAGGATTGTCTCTGGCTTGTTCACATACACTCGCTCCTTCAAAAAACCCCAAAGAAAATAGTCGGGTGCTGTCAAATCTGGCGATCGCGCTGGCCAAATAATTTCCGAATTTCGAGAAATTATTCGCTCTCCAAAAATTTGACTTAAAAGTGTCATTGTGTCTCGGGCAGTATGGGCAGTGGCTCCGTCCTGCTGAAACCACATACCAGGTCTGTTTTCAAGAGCAGGACGTAAAAAATTTTCTATCATAAACCGATACCGCTCTCCATTTACGGTTACAGCACTTCCATCTTCATTCTCGAAGAAGTAGGGCCCAATGACATTTTCAGATGTGATCCCACACCATACTGTACACCTGATGGGGTGCAATTGGCGTTGATGAATGGCTCTTGGATTTTGAAAACCCCAGAACCTACAGTTCTGCTTATTAACAAAGCCATTCAAATGAAAATGAGCTTCATCACTCATAATCAAATTTTCAATAAAATTGATTTCATTTATTCATTTCTTATTTTCTGATTTTCATTTATTATTTTCATTCATTATAAATTCTCCAAGTGTTGTCTATATAATCTGAAAGAAAAAATAAAAAAAAATTAATAAACAAAAAAGTTATTAAACTTTTACACCCCTTGGTTTCTTTTGGCCCACCCTGTATAAGAAATTACACAAAAAATTAATTTTTAGTCCAAAAAATAAATTCTAATCCAACAAATTATTTTTAATCCAAAAAATTATTTTAATCAAAAAAATAAATTTTAATCCAAAAAATTAACCTCAGTCCAAAATTTTTTTTATTCGAAATTAATATTTGAGAAATATTTCTCAATAATGGGCCACTTTTTCGAACATTGCTGACCTCCAAGGCATGGTTTATCAGCATAAACTAGTAACTTCACATGGAGCTACAGGAATAAATCGAGAGATGTTAAATCACGCGAAAATAGAGGCCTGTTGACAAATTCATTTCTCGTTATCAACTTATCGCCAAATTTTGATTTCAATATGGTTGTGTTGATGATAGAGGTATAGATGGAAGAAATGGATAGAAGAAAAACTTACCGATAGTCGGCCATACATTGGATTTCTATAGGAGGACTTTAGTGACAATTAGTACGGTGGGAGCAAACTTTATTTACGAAAATTAAATTTTTGTATACAATCCCCTCACGTAGTATTTATATTGAGCAAGCTTTTTAGAAAATAATGTTGGGGTTAAAAGCTTACACGTGAGTCCTTTAAATCACTATTGTGACAGATGGGAACAAATTTTATAAAAAATTAATTGTTTGTATGACATACACTCCACGAAGCAGCTGTACTCAGTTAAAATATTAGTATAAAAAAAATAAGGGCAGCCAGCCCTACATTTAAAATCTGGGAAAGTGATCGCGGGTAGGACCTGATGCTCTTTGAGGACTTCTGGTCTTTCAGACTTAATTGTGTCCTCAATAAGAAGTCATTTATGTTCAACAAATCGTTTTTAAATTCATCAGATATACTGTTTGTCAAAATTTCTATAAATTGATAGCTGTATTTAAAATGCCTCCGACCAAAGAACAACTCAATGTGCTACTGTGACTAGTTGTTTAAATTGAAGGTAATATTGCCAGACAAATTGAAAGGTTTAACTAGAAGCAATTTAGTGGTTAACCCTACGGTCAATGACCGTGTACCCAAGTACCTTTTTCAATTTAAAAATGCTCGCAATTTGTAATAATGATTATATGGCGATAGAACTCAAGATCGTAGCGATTTAGACGTTTGCAAATATTACAGAAAAAGAAAATGTTAATAATGTTAACTTGGTCTATGTTTAACCCCATACCCCGATACCCCATACCCCGGTACGCACTACAATTACAATAGAGATGCAATGTAACGTAGGCTACTTTTCACATAAAAATATCGATCAGCTGTTGCTTACGTTGCAGTTACATTCTATTAGTATTTAGTACTAACCCAACCCCCATGAAACACTATTTTGACTTACCTTCAGACTATATGACAACATTTGTTAAACCAAACAAATGTATATATTTAAATCAAATGATTTTAGCACCAATTGAACTTATTTTCAATTAAAAAAAAACGAAAAAAAGTACATAAGGGTACCCGGAAACCCGGTCATTGACTGACGTATATTTTTTTGGTCATTGACCGTAGGGTTAATTTAAAAGGTGGCGAGTTTCTTAATAAAATAGGTGTGAGTGTATTGTAAATTGAAAAGAATTGTAAGGTGAAATTTCACCGTATGGCACCAAGTTAAACTCATCCATCAGCCACCCACCCCCTCCACAATCTTTTGACAATTAAATTTTTATTTTGTACTTCGTTAAATTTCAGCCCTTAGCGCAAAAACATTTTGTTACTAATGATCTTCATACAACACAATCCCAACCCCAAGGTAACCTATATCCATTTATTTCCACCTCTGGCTGATAAATTTAAACTTTCAATATTTTTCTTTTTTGTTGCAATAGAAAAATATTGTTTGATTTATATATGAGCAATTCATATTTGCTAACTACCACACTATTTATGTAGGTTGCTTATGCTCTTTGGGATTTTTCCAATATACGTAATTTTCAATTTAATCAGAAGCATGCATATAAACTAGTTAGTTCAAGGGAGATTTAGTTACTTATTTGAATGCCATAAGCACTAAATGTTAATCACTTTAGTTGGGTTTTTTTAAATACATTTTTACTATACGTTTTTCTTCTTGGTTTACTTTTGTTTTCTATCAGCGTAATCTATTTTTCATACTCTAATAACCTTAACAAGAATAATAGCAACAAACAGCGAAACATGTAACTAACAACAACAGCAAAAGCAACATCATCATCATCATCATCATCATCATCGTCATCGTTGTCTTCACCAACATCATCATTGCTGCACAAACTAACTAAACTAGTTAAAAAAGTGAAAGAGAGAAACACGTTATAAGAACAGAAATAATAATAACAACAACAAAAAATTATTAATAAAATACATAAAAAAAAAAAAAAATTTTAAAATACTTTCAAGGTAAATGTTTTATGCGAAAACAAAGGAAAAAAATTAACTACTGCAACATAGAGTAAAATAAAAATATGCAGGGTATAGTTCGAACACAAAAATCTTCACAGGATACAACGCTAAAGTATTAATTTGCACTTAAGTCTTCTTCTTACAAAAGCTTTAAAAAAAATTTTTAAATTACTTTTGCAACGAATAAGCACATACAAACATACATATGTACATATGTATGCATGTGCAATGTACATGTACCTGTAATCCCAGTCAGCATTTTATGAAATTAATGACAATATTCGAAAATTATTATTCATTTGGGGGAAAATAGTACTCTAGCCGCGAATTTTCTAAAAGAAAATTTCAATTCGCTTTCGAGACAATTTGTGGAAGTACTTACAATCAGTTTTTTTTTGTTTAAAATTTTTATATACATAAATATGTACATAAATTCACTTACACTTTATATTTTCTTGATTTTACTGCACGAGCCTGCTGATTGTTTTTGTTTTTTAAACAAATCACTTTTTAAGTACTTTTGGAAACCAGTTTAGAGTCTTATTTCAATCGCAGAACCGATTGATCAGTTTTTGATCATCTAAGGCGGTCGAAAAAGACTCAGTTTGGTGAAACAACCTTCTACATGCTCACTGGGATATTATCTAAACAGCTATTTTGTATGTGTATACTAGTGTCCTGCACAAGACTATTTATAATAACTTTCAAGACATGAGAGATTTTTTCAAATGCTTTACTACAGCGAAATATTCTAAAAGAATCGCTAAGCAACACTGTTGGCAAGTAATTTTTTTCGGTGGTTTGTCTTGCCAACAGTGTTGTTTAGCGATTCTTTTAGAATATTTCGCTGTAGTAAAGCATTTGAAAAAATCTCTCATGTCTTGAAAAGTCTTATAAATACTCTTGTGCAGGACACTAGTGAATACATGTTCATTAGGGGTATAACTAATTATTTGGCATAGTAACATGAGGTCAAACATGTCCTAGTAACAGAGCTCGCAAAAAATGCTCAACCAAATTTCTCTTTGCGGTCTTCTCACTCAAAAGACCTAAACGAATGAGACGGAATCACTCAGTGTCTGAAAAGTCACCTTCTTTTTCGTTTCAATCGTGTTCTCGTTCCCGGATTATGGGTGGAGCGTAACACACGAATCGGTCTTTTACTGACCGCATGTTATGAACAGAACTGTTCGTTGCTCAGCTACTGAGGGTCAATAAGTGAGCAAAACAAGCAAAGTGTTCGCAAAAAAGGTCTTTATTTTTGTTGTTGCGTTTGCTTTATGTTGTTGCCTTAGATATTTCCTCACAGGCATAGCATTAAAGAGGAAGGGAGAAGATAATAATAAATAACAATAAAAATATATGTAAATCAAACTAAACTCGCAACACACATACATGCTAAAAAGACCGTTTGCCGAGATTTTACTAAATAAAGGGTCTCCAGAAGCGTTGCCAAAAGTGCAGTTTTAACTGATTTTAGCAGTTTTTTTAAGCACAGAGCAGTTTTGCAGTTTTTTGCATAAAAATTAAATTTTTCTATAAATTTGCAGTTTTTAATTATTACTTTATTTCAAGTTTGTTATTTTAGTTCCAATATCTGAAGCCATAGTTTTACCCATTTTGCTTCATATAATAGTGAAGGTTTATTATTTTTTTCAAACAGGAAGAGCGAATTCACACGAAAGTTGTGTTTTTCTTTATGGATTTTGGTCTTATTGTTTGCAAGTTTGGTTCAGACGGACGTAGCACTTCCTTTATTAATATTAATTCGCCCTGAACTAAAACACTTCCATTTCAATTAGTTAAAACCTTTATAAATTTGTAGAGCCATATTTTCTTAACTGATGCCGATGAGGCTTTCCAGATGGTAAAACGTAACAACTTGACAAACATTATCAAGTCATGATATAGAAATTTATAAGGTATAGACGTATGGTAAACACCCCCTTTCCCCAAAATATACAAAATACTAAAGAATTTTTATGAGCAGTTTTTTTTATTCTATATTTTCAGTTTTTCAAAAAAATATTATGGCAATGCTGGTCTCGAGTGAACGCATGAGCCGAGCGATCGAACCAAAATGGTCGTTGGTTGAGCGAAGAGCAAGCCAAAGAAGAACAAAGTTTGAGGGGTTTTCGCGACAGTGTCGCATCGTGTCAGTGGACGAGTGTTTTATTTAATTTTTTGAATTTCTTCCCAAGTTTCCTCAAACCCCAAAAATTATGGTTGTATGTAGAGTTTATTCCTTAATTGCAAAATGGCAGCAAAACTAAAAAAAAAAATTTTTGCAACTGTATTTTGACATCCATTGCACAAAATAAGGCCAATTAAATTCGCCTCTGCCATTACCTCATAAAATAAATTCTCTTAAATTTCATGTTTCAGTAAATGTTGCCATGCTCTAAAAAAGCATAGAGCTTTTACACTAAAAAAATACTTACGAAAATCAACAAAACATGCATTCGACTCAGCCGGTTTTTAAATTATAAAAAAACCGGACTATTCGACATTCGAAAAATCAACATTTTGAAAAAAAAGACAACCCAATTTTGAAAAGACCGGATTTTAAAACCGGTTGGAAAACCGACCCTAATATGTAGAGACTAGGACACACTCACAATTTTCATTATCGCGACCAACTTTTTATAAAAGTTTTGAGAAAAATAGTTAATAGTTAAGCTAAATAACAAGTGATCCAAAAAAAATGTTTAAGATTACTCCACAATGCAGATATTCGATAACAACCCAAATTATTTAACCTACTCTTAAAAAAAAAATTAAAAAAATTTCTCATGAATATAAAATCTTGAAATCTTGTTCTTCATTAAATACGAGTGCTTTCAAAATTATGAAAACATTATAAACTCTTTGCTATTTATTTTTTTTTTTTTTGCAATATGTATGAAAATTTCATTTATTTTATGAAACAAATTATTTTCAGGGGCTAATAACTTTATGAAGAATTTTTCCAAAAGTGCTCCTTTATTTAAAAAAAAACTAGACATTATTATCCGAATTAATAACGTCTTACTTTCCTGGTGGCCAGTGCATTAAAGTTAAAACAATTTCTTTTTACTGACTTACTCTCTCATCCATACTTGGGTATCATTGCTGGAGATGATTTTTCAATAAAAATTTGGGTAAATTTCCAAGTGCTTCCGCCCACTCAGCGAACAAATGCCATTGTCTATGGCTGCTTATCTTCAACTTCTGAATCAATTGAATGAATTTTGTACGGTTGCAAAAATAACTCTCGACGCACACTTCACTATGTTATTGTCTAGGAATAGCAGAGTTCTTGCGAGAAACGCTGAACATCAGATATGGGATTTTATTGCGTAATAAAAGAAGATGGGCGAAGAGCGAGGAAATTTTTTCAGGCAGTAACACTTATTTTGATATCAAAATTTTATTATTATTTTTTGTTTGCCAACGCTTTGTCTATACGTGGTCATTAAGTAGAACATACTGAACATAAAGCAGATAATTTGACAATGAATTTTTTTTAAACTATAGCTTGTTTAAAAGAACTTTATAGACTCTGTTTTTAATTTAAAAAAAATAATAACAAAAAATAAAAATTTTAAGAACCCCCGACGTACAGACCAGCCAGTTGTGCCAATTTTCTTCAAGTATAAGCGAGATGATATGAGATCAAGTCATCTTTCAAACTAAAAAATAAAAAATAAAAATTGGTCTATCCGTTTGGTTGATAGGGCGTCAAATCAAAATCAAAATCGGTACAGCCGTTTGGTCTGTACGTGGACTCGTACATACCCACAGATACACAGACACACACAACCAAGTTATAACACCCATTTTTATTTTTTTTTATTTTTTTTGATGGGTTGTTAAAAAATATGGGTGTTCTTTATTGAGGTATAAAAGTTTAAATTAAAAACACTTTTTTAACTGACGGCCATTTGGTCTGCTGTCAAGTGATTTATGTTTAGACTGACGCCTCAACAAAGTTTCCAAATTGTGAAAATTTATTTTGAAAATCATGATTCTGTTCGAAATACGTATCACGTACTACGTCCATTTTACGGTCAACATAATCGTCCATCAGAGCAATTAATTCGATTAACTATGGAATGTTTTCGGACCACATTTACGCTAAATAGTAATACACATCCACAGAGACGTCTTACAGTGCGTACAGAAGAACCCAGCAAAAAATTTTAAAAATGTAATCTAGTTTAGAATTAAGCTTTTTTGGTGGAAGCTCTTCCCTACTGGATACCAACTTAATGATTTTAACAAGGCGTGAGACTAAAATAATCGATTATTGAGAAGTACTTACTTTTTTATTTGGCAACTTGTTGACGTAATCTATTTAATCTAAAAAAATCATTCTCTTCATTTAGCAACTTGTACATTTTTTTTTTATTTTTAGGCAATGTGATTTGTAAGCGAGTAATGAAATTTGGCAATTAGAAAAGTAAGTCATTATATGGCAAGTAGTTCTAATGGCAATGTGTAATTTTTTACTGAGAAGTCATTGCTGCTGTAGAGCAAAGTAGAGCAAAGTAGAGAAACCCAGCAAAAAATTACACATTACCATTAGAACTACTTGCCATATAATGACTTACTTTTCTAATTGCCAAATTTCATTACTCGCTTACAAATCACATTACCTAAAATTTAAAAAAAAATGACGTACAAGTTGCTAAATGAAGGGAATGATTTTTTTAGATGAAATAGATTACGTGAAATGTTGACAAATAAAAAAAAAGTAAGTACTCCTCAAGAATCGATTATTTTAGTCTCATTAAGTTGGTAATCCAGTAAGGAATAGCTTCCATCAAAAATGCTTAATTCCAAACTCGATTACCTTTTTTGAAATTTTTTGCTGGGAAGACCTGAATCAGTCTATCCGCCATGACTTCTAACTAACTTCTTCTTTCATCAATTGAGATGTAGTTTCAATAAGAAGGTGCAATATGTTATACAGCTCAAGCTACAATTCATTTATTGAAGGAAATCTTTGGTAACCGCATAGTTTCTCGTTTCGAACACGTAAAACTATGAGGGGGCTTCGAGATCATGCGATTTACTATTAGACTAACCTAGACTATTTTCTGGTGGGATAAGTGAAGTCGTTAGAGAACGCCGATAAACCCGAAATGATTGATTACTTGGAGGACAACATTTGCCACATTATTGCCAATATACGACCACAAATGTTGTAAAAAGTCATCGCAAATTGGACATACAGATTAGACTTTAACTGAACCAACCACGGCGGCCATATGACAGAAGTCATATTAAAATTTTAATGCCAGAAGATTATTTTTCGAATAAAGTAAATTTTATGTCAAATAAAAAATTTCATCTCTGCTTTATTCCATCTCAAATTTCTATAACTCCATATTTATTTTTAAAGCTAAAGAAAATGGTTCGAGGGAAATAAATTTTACTGCAACGACGAAACTTGAGAAAAGGCTGTAATTCATGCAAGATTTCATGGATTTACTGACCCATGCTTGCAATCATAACATTTTAAGGTTCTTCCTTGCACTAAAATTTTTAACTTTTTCTTTCTGCTCTCCTAGTCATTAGAACCTCCTCCAAAGTTGCTTATATCGGCCATTTTTTTATAAAAATTTAGTAAGCTTGCACTGGCAGGCAGATGGTTGCATTTGTTCTAAAAAAAAACAATAACCATTTATATATGACTCTTAAACGTGTACATTTGTAATAGATCTAATGCAGAGATAGGAAAAAAAGTTGCAATAAGTACAAACACTTTTAAAACTTTTCTCATTTTCTGCAGTTAAAAGTTTAAAGGGGCTCCCCCCCGCCCCCCCCAACACTATTGTAGTAAACCAATAAAAAAAATGAAATAGTAGCAAAGCAAAAAAAAAAAAATATATTTCTGGCAATTGGCATCATTAAAAACAACTTGCACTTCAGCGAACTAATAAAGTAAATATTAAATTTTCTCAAGTTTTCTTCTTTCATGCATATTCAGTTATTGAACAAAAAAAAAAGTTTTTTCTTTTCTTTTTGTTGAAAACAATGAGATGTTAACACACATCTACATAAACATAAATGAATAAAGAACAAATTTAAACTTTTACATAAGTGAGAAAATTTTCTTTAAGAGTTTTTTTATACTTTCAGGCCACATTTTATTCTTATTATTTCTCTTGAGTTGTTTGCCACAACTTTTTACAACCATAAAGATCGATTTGCTTGAAAATATTTGCATAAATTATGGCCTTTAGGAAAAAGTTATAACAAATACTCAAACATATTTTTATTGTGTGTGTATATGTGTGTGTGTGTGTGTGTGTGTTTAAAAGGGATAAGAATTTAGCATATAGGAAAACAGAAGTGGAAAAATTAGTTTGTAACTTTATATTAGAGCAGATGAGTAAATAACTGTAGTGTGAGACTAGAGTTTACGAGCAAAAATGTTTCGCAGTCAATTACACTGCTTATTATGGAGAACGTTTATTTTTTTAAACCGGACGAGTTATGTGTAGAAAAAACTACCCGCACAGAAAAAAATTTATTGACAAGAATTATTTTCAATAAAACCATGTTATTGAATAAAATTTTTAATTTCAATAATATTTGTCATTAACTTGAATATTGAATTTAACAATTCCGTGCATTTTAAAATATCATTTAATGTCATTTATCTGTGTTGGTGTTTTCCTTGTTTGTTGATTGACTCAACCTGGTCATGTGCTGATGTTGTTGTTTTTTTTTTTTTTTTTTTTTTTTGATTGCTCGTGTTGTCTACGTGTGAATTCGGACAAGAAGACGAAAAACGTCGTGGCTTGTTTTTTTTTTGTACTCAGCAAAGTTATTTTTAGATTATATCAAGACAATGCGCACATAAGAAATCATGTTTTGCTTCTATTCATTATTTGCTTATTCAATAATGACTTGCTCTTTAGCTCTTTTGCTCTTTAGCTGAGTGGTAAGTACGTTAGTTTATTAGTCAGGAGCAGCGTGGCAATTTGCCACTTTTTCGACTGCGTTTCCCCTTTTTCAACTGCCTTGCCACTCTTTGACCCCCTTTATTTAGGGTGAGTTATATGAAAATACATTAAAAATAAAAATTTTAGTGCAGTTTTCTGGTTTTTTTTAATTTTGCCCCTTTTTTTTTTGATAAGGGGATTTTTTTATTTTGGTGCCATTTTTTGAAAAATGTCATCGGTCACCCTGGTCAAGAGATTGTCGGTTCAACTCATCCCAAACACATTTAGTTTTAATAGCAGCCAAGCAAAAGCGAAGAAAAAGGGGTTGAAAAATGTGACATTCATCCACACACACACACAATAACAATTATAACTGAAAATAAAATTTCAGTCAACAACTTTTTTCTTTGATTCATTAAATTTCTTTATTGACTGAAAAAAAAAAATATATTCAATAAACGTGCATACAATTTTATTTATCAATAATGCAAAAATCAGCATCACAGAAAATTTTAAAGATTTTTTTATTGAATCAACGATTTTCGTATTCAAATATCAAAATCATTTTTTTCTGTGTGCAGAGGTTTTTTCAGCTTTCTCACCGAGCAAAAAATTAGACATTTACCTAATTTACATTAAGCATTTTTGATGTGTAAACATCTATACGCTAGGGAGTAAAAATCTTTTGACTTTGATTTCTTTGCATTATCAAATCGGTGTGAGCTATGTATGAGTGTATTAGTGTTTGAAAGAAGCAACACCAAGCAGAGAAACAAGTCGACCGGCTCGAAGCCGACGGTGTGCCGCCGCCGGTTATTTTTCTGTATATTTCCGTACACCAAAGGTGAAAATGAACCGTAAGAGCTACGGAATTGAAATTTGGACACAATGTGTAGATATTTGGCCACTACAACAACAAATACATGAGAGTTAAAAACTAAAGGGTGTTCCAAAACGAGCAACGAAAAATGTTAAAATCCCATGTAATATACATACAATTGTATGTACATATATACACTTCAAATTTTAAAAGTTAGTGTATTTTTATACAGACTACAACAATTAACACTAAATTTAAAAAATTTAAATCAATGGGTGTTCCATCAGTTAATGCAATTTTGACTTTGTAATTTTGACAACTTGCTGTGTCTTGGAAACCGTAAAAGCAAAACTCTTGAAATTTTCAAAAACGGTAAAACTAAAAAATCAAAAAAATATAAAATCGCCAAATATAAAAAAATCGCCAAAAACAAAAAAAAATCGCCAAAAGGAAAAAAAGCACCAAATTAAAAAAAGTCTCTAAGACTAAAATAAATCGCGAAAAACCGGAAAAATCGCCAAAATGAAAAAAATCCTTAAACAAAAAAATCGCCAATATGAAAAATCGCCAAAATGAAAAAATCGCCTAAATAAAAAAACCCCAAAACAGAAAAAAATCGCCAAAATGAAAAAATCGCCAAAATTGTAAAAATTAAAAAAACCCAAAGAGAGAAAAAAAAACGCCAAAACGAGAAAAAAGCGATAAAACTAAAAAAAATCGTTTAAAATTAAAAAAACTTAAACAAGGAAGAAAGCTAAATAAAAAAAAAAAATGATCAAAACCGAATGTGCGCGAGTCAAAGTAGCACTTTTACTGAATTTATTTTAATTGCAATGCGTACACAACAACAAGAACAGCAACAACTAAACCATGAACAACAGGAATTAAAAATTAAAAGTAAAGGCATTTACCGTAGATGAGCACTGCAGTACCACTAAGGTTTCAGTAAAAACAATAAAAATGTTTAACAAGTAAATTTTTACTGATTACTAAAATTTTTTTCTACAATTTTTATAAATTGCCTAAATGATTTGTTATATGATGAGGTGCATTGAATTTTCAGTAATCAGTAATGCCCGTATTCATAATGAAATTCTACAAAGTTTCTAAATGTTTTTCATACAAAAGTTTCAAAATTTGAATGAAAAAACTTTGCCACTTGCTACAATTTTATTATGATTACGGCCCTACGATTTTACTGGTAATGCAAATTAAATTTCATTAGCAGTAAAAATTTATTGAATTTTTTTTTTAGTAATCAGTAAATTTACTGCTTAGTGCAATTTGGAATGCAGTACATATACATACATATACTGCAGTGTGCCCATTTACTAACCAAATAAGTTTAATAAAACAAACAAAAACCAACAAATTCATATGTATTTACAATATTGAAAGTTTTGATACTTTTAATTAATTAATTTAAAAAAATATACTAAAAGAATAAGTACTTTCAACTTAAAAAAAATTTTCATTACTAGATGTTTACACATCTCCTCTGTGATCGGACTCACATTGCTTTTTTTTCATGAAATTAGTTGCATGAAAATTTGTTATTTGTCAATAGGAGGCCTGGAGGAGCAACTTATATAAAACAAGTTGCCAAAAATGCACCAGAGGTTCATATTTCGTCATCTTTTGTATAACGTTCTCCTTTATAGCACTGCAATTAGCAAATAGAAAAAGTTTCGCGCAACCAAATTAATGAAATTTCATGAAAAAATGCTTGATGTAAATCAGATCATTATCAATAGAACTAAATACTTGCCATTTAAATATAAAACAATTTTTTTTTCTGCATACCCTTCTCATCGTATCATTTAAAACATCACTCTTGTTCCAGTGAAAATCCCGTCAAAAGAGGATTCGCTGTTTCAGAGGTTGAGCCTAGTACGGAGTTCTTACGGCATTTTACTTTTGTAAATTTTCATTTATTTCTATACGGAAAAATAATCGTGTAGCCTTTTGTGTAGAATTATGTTTGCATAAATATAAATTCATTTATTTTTTAATTTACAACACACAAAAACACAAAAATTAATTAAAATTTCATGAAAATTAGAAACATCGAAAATTCCGTGACCAAACAATTTAACAACATTAATTTTTGTTTTGGTTGACTACTGAAAAAAGTCTCCACTTATATTTATAACATCCCTAAGATAGGCAATAAATTTCAAAAATTCCGTGTATTTTTCTTTTGAAAATCCATAGTAGCAAATATGTATAAATTCATTTATGAATTTTACCAACCTGAATTTCCGTAATTTTTTTTTACATACGGTTTGTATGAGAACCTAACCATACGGAATGAACCCCGTACCAGGCTTAAGTATCGTATACACTTTCATATGTAATCGGAAAAAATATGTTATTTTTCTTGTTTGTATAAATTATTTGAAAGTACAAGATCAGAGAAAAAATTAGTTATATTAAAATATTTTATGCAAAACTTTCCCGATTTAAAAATTGATTGATTTCCCGATTGAATTTCTAAAGATAAGATAGTAATCTTCCAGCAAAAAATATTCGACATTTAGGGCAACTTTTTGGGTTCGAGATTAATATTAGTTTATTTCTCTAATTAGTTAGTCCGAAAGTTAACTTAATCTCACATTAATTGAGTTTGATGTTTTTGAGTGGTAGTTTAAACTTCTCTTATTATCTAAAGTATTACCATACGGAGAAACAAAATAGTGGCAACATTTTCTGTGCAAAAGTCATGCATGTTATCAACACACTTTGATTTGTTTGTGGGAAGAAGAAGGAACTTTCTTATTTTATTACGAGTATTTAGGAGTACAAGTAAAACATTGGGCGTTTTAAAAGGAAATAGATAAATAGTATAAAATGTATACATATATTTATTTGTGTTTTTAATTATTTTATCATTTAATTTTTACAACAGGTTTTTACAAGTTATATCGAGCCATAACCGCTAAAATAGCTTAAGCGACACATATTTTAGACTTGGTTTTTTTTTGACGAAAATCAACTATTTACGATCGCAAATGATCGATTTTGGTCAAAAGCTGAAGTTGGAAAACTATGTCGCTTAAGCTATTTTCGCGGTTATGGCACGATATGTTTCACAAGTGTATGTTGTCAATATTAAGATAAGATTAAACCACCACTATTGGCCGCTTAAACTAGCAAGTAAAACCGTATAATCGACTACCCAAAAATCACAAATTAATATTAAGGTTAATTTAAACTCTAATCTTCAACTCAAAAAGTCGCCCTTAGAAGCGCTAAAAGCTATTAGAAGTAATGCATTGCATTCCGAGAAGCACTAACATAAGCGATACAATTAATATATGTTCTATGATCGTACACGATCAGCATCCGTATTCTGTAACTCGCTTAGCTAAAGCTTCATATCCATCGCTAAAATGCTAAAAAAAATTTAGGGCAAATATTTTATCGATGGCGCCAAATCTGTATTCTGTAAGTCTAATTGCTTAGCTAAAATTTACTATTTTCGCCGCAACTAATTTGCTATCTTTAGACTATTTCTTTCTTTCTACTTTGGTGATCTGCTCCGAAAAAGAGACAAACATAATGTGTTGTTTTTCTTTACCAATTGAATATAGTGTTACCTTACTTTGTAGTTTGTTTTCCCTAAAAATTATTAACACTTTTCTACAATGAGTTTTTAAAATATAGGGTGTTTTTTTCAGGGGTATAGAACTTCGAATTGAAATAAAACACAAGAAAATCGTTTTAATGTCCATCAATTTGGCTTTATTGGAAGGATAATTTTATGCCATTAATGTTTAAATATGATTTCGGGCATGTGGCCGCCGCGGCTGGCTCGAATAAAGCCAATTCTACAGGTCCAATTTTCAACCACTTTTTCGAGCATATGGGGCCGTATGTTGGCAATAACGCCACGAATGTTGGCTTCCAAGTCCCCTAACGTTTCTGGTTTGTTGGCGTAGACGAGCGACTTCACATATCCCCAAAGAAAATAATCCAATGGTGTCAAATCACACGATCTTGGTGGCCAATTGACAGGTCCATTCCGCGAAATTATGCGCTCATCGAATGTTTCCTTCAATAAATCGATTGTGACGTGCGCTGTGTGGCATGTAGCGCCGTCTTGTTGGAACCACAACTCATCCACATTCATGCCATCCAATTCGGGAACAAAATAGTCGGTTAGTCGGCTCCAATTGCTGTGCACGGTGGCGAATCGATTCATTCGGGTCCTCTTCAACACTTTGCTCTACAGCGGCAATTGTTTCTTCGGTGCGCACTGTTCGACGTCTCTTCGGATGCGTATTATCACATAGAGTAAACGTAGTGCGAAAACGATCCATGGTTAACCGAATTAATTGCTCTGATGGACGATTATGTCGACCATAAAATGGACGGAGCTTGCGGTAAACTTCGCGAACTGAACCATTATTTTCGAAATAAATTTGCACGATTTGCAAGCGTTGTTCTTTTGTCGACTTGTTCATGATAAAATGGCAAACCAAACTAAATATTAATCACTTGACAGCTGACAAAATGGCCGCCAGTTAAAAAAGTGATGCCAACTTAAAGTTCTATACCTCAATAAAAAACACCCTTTATGTTCTAAAATCTAAATTTTAAAAAATTATTTTATTAGCTCTACTCTCAATTTATTTAGTTTTTTTCCCCAAATATGTGTTTGAGTAACACTTAAGTGGATAATTTTCACTCACATTTTTTCTTAACACCACCAAATGCGGAAATTATAGGCAAATTTTCCGAATATGGCATCGCTTTGTTTATTTGTGTACACAAACAAATAGTATTTTGAACATTTATTAAATAAATAATAATAATAAGTATTATTGAAAAAACTATTATTATTTAAAATATCAAAGATAATATGAGCGGCTTTTATCGGCGACGTATAATAGAGTTCATATTCTCTGCTAAGGCGTCCCATTGCAAAGTACGGCTTTTAGCTCCGGCGGAATTCACAAATCTAAAAAAAGTGAATTTTTACATTTTACTTGACAAAGTTGAAGATAATTTTTTATCTCCAAATACTGAATGGGCATATATTTTTCCTCTTTTGGCACCTTTTTAGTTATTTTTTCATTATATTGTTAAAATAATTTTTTTTTACAAGAAACATCAAATTAAAAAACATTTGTATTTTACTTACTTTTTAGCACCTTAAAATTTTCGTTGCTAAAAATTTAGTGTTTTCGAGACCAACAACTACTTTTTGGCGTTAGAGAATACAAAATTTAAACATTTTGGCGATGGCATTTAATGCTAAAATTGAGGCGAATTCAATTTTTATGGCATTGCCAAATTTAGCAACGCATGTTGCTAAGCTTTAGCACGTTACAGAATACGGCTTCAGTACTTAATTATATATGTATGTATGTACATAGTACCGAGCACGTTTGGTTGATGATTTATTACTATTGCTTCTAAGTGGTTCATCGCGAACAAAAATCATGCATTATAAAAGCACCATTGCAAATGATTCCCTTTTATTGTCTCCCTTAGAAAAATGCTTACAACAAGCACAAATTGTATTCTAACTTTATTAATGATAAAACATATTCAGAGATAAGTAATATGTTAATTTAAATATCTTTATTAGCTTGCACTTTAAATATTTATTACGGTTTAGAAATAAAATTCTTTTAATTAAACCGGATATACTTTCTGAAACATAAACAATTAAGTTTTCGTTTAATATTTTGAAACTTTATTTTTGCATGTTATAAAAATCTTTAGGATTTTGTGATTTTCGTGTGTGTTCTTTATCTAAACTATAATTTGAAATCCATTTTACTTAAAAGTTTTTGTGAGTTTTCGGTTTTCTTTACAGAAGTGACCCCAGGCCTTAAGGGAATTTTAACTAAAAGAAAAATATTTAATATAAAGCTTAAGTGTAACATTCAATTCCTGTTTGCTTTTCATGTTACATTAACTTTTGACCGCCAGAAGCTACACAAACACATACAACGGATGCATGAGAAAACAAAAAAAAAAATATATCTTAAAACAACAATTCCAGCAGCGTTTCACAAAATAATAATCAATAGGCAACAACAAAAAAAAATATATAAGAAAATCTTTAGAAACACTTTCATTTAAAACAACAGCAACTGCCGTATTCAAAAAAAAAACTAATTTTGGGCTAACAAAAGCTTTACAAAACAAATTTTGTATAGAAATTTGTTTGTTAAACATTTTATAAATGATAATTAGTTTTTTTACAATAATGCCTTTAGTAAGCAGATTTAACTGAAGTTCGAATTCGAATTGGTTTTTAATTTTTTTTACACAATCTTATATAGTGTTTTCACACTGAAAGTTAAAACCTGGTTTTAACGTTAAAACCATAAACAGCTGATTTTGCATTCTCACTGCAGGTTTGTTAAATTCAGGTTTTAACTCACAGGCTGTCTAATAACTTTGCTCAAATATAAAATAAATCTCCTGCAGAAATGCGTGTATTTGTTGTTGTATTTTTTCTGCTTATTATAATACTTATTTGACAAACTGTACAACAACTGTTTTTGTTTGTATGAAAAACTCGGAAATTTTACAATGCCTTGTAAAATGGAAATTATTTTATATTTTGTAAATAAATATTTTAAAATTATGGAACTAGTAATAAAAAGTGAAGAAGTGCTTGAAAATAAAGTTATTGTATATTAAAAATGCACAAATACATCATAAAATAAAATTTTTAATCAGCGGAACGATGTCAGTCATATCGTCTATTTTTACTTCCCAGAGGTCAATGAAAATATTTGTCCGTTGTTTTCCTTCCAAAAAAATCTTTTTTTTTTCATAATTTTTTGATTATTGTTGCTGCTGCATTCATTTTTAAATTAAAAATCTTTGAAGCGACATCTATTGTTATTCACTGGCATAAACATTATCAGCTGCTTCCAATCATTTTAACTTGGCAGCACTGAATTTAGCACAGCGAAAGCAAGATTGTATTTTTAATCCCCGACTAAAAAAAGGGGTGTTATAAGTTTGTAGTGTGTGTCTGTGTGGCTGTGTATCTGTGTGTCTGTCCGTGTCCACGTATAGGCCAAAGGGCTGGACCGATTTTCATTTAGTTTTTTCTGTTTGAAAGATGACTTGATCGAGAGGGTTCTTAGCTATGTTTGAAGAAAATCGGTCCAGCCGTTTAGAAGATATAACATCTTTTCTGAAAAAAGTCGGGGGTTTTTAAAATTTTTAATTTTTGTTATATTAAACCAACTTAAAACTAATTCCAAAATAGTTTTAAGTTGATTTTAACAAAAAAAATTTGTATGGTAAAACCAAATTTTAACAGTTGGTCTTAGCGTTAAAACGCTATTAGCCCGGCAAATAATTTTAGTGAATAACAACAAGGCTCAAATTAATGTGAGTCAAGATTGATTGTGCCAACATTGGTTGCTTGGCTTTCTGATATAATCTAATCATATCATATAATTAATTAATTAATAATTAATATTTTATGATGCATGGGTAAAGGAAACCGAGTATAAATGTAAATTCGCTGGTATGAGCTGCAGTGAAATACTAGCTTGATATAAATTTCTTCTCCATACTCAATAAATATCAATGTGTTTTGAAAAATCCAATAATATTTGAATGTACATAAATAGGGCTAATTAAAATATGCAAAAAAAAATTCAAAATATGCGCCAGAAATAGCACGAAAAACTTTCAAGATATGCACGGTTATATGCACAAATATTATGCAAAATATGCAAGAATAAAATCAACAATTTTGTTACTTCAAAGTATTTTTATTCAAAGAGATCTTTATTGCAATGAACAATCATGTGTTTTTTTAAAATTTTTCCAAATCTAAAATACCCAAATCTTTTTGGATTCTGGTGTGGCTTGAAGCTCCTTAAGATAGGTTTCATAAATTGTTGGCAGATACTTTGTTCGCAATATTTATTCAGATGGCAAAGAGTTTTTATGGTATATTTCTAAAAAGACCTCAAGCCTGGATCGCTAATTTTGTGTAGTGTTATATTTGCACTTAAAAATGTTCTGCACAAATCCAAATGATATGTGTTTAAGTCGCTGGTAAGGTTTTTTAAAAACGATTGTTTTGGAGCCGATGAATTCTTTTCCATTGCCTGGTTATGTTTCGAGGTTTTAAAATGCTGCTGGATATTGTAAGTGGTGGTGGTAGAAGTTATAGAAAAGTAAAGAAAAAAATGCAGACATACATGTGCAAGAGGAAAGAAATATATTTTATGTGAATTTCTTTTACACCAGTTTGAGTTATATGAGTCGTTATATATTAATCGCGTTGCCAGAGTGAAAAATAAGCTTTTTTATGCAAGGTGATCCAAAATAATCATTTTTCTACAAAAAATTTAAAATATGCCAAAAAATGCTTTTCTGGCAAAAAGCCAAAAAATTAGCCCTGTACATAAAATATTAATTTTGCAACAAAAAAAAAAAAAAAAAAACATTTAAATATTTCTTAGCGGTGTAGCACTCAGTTTGGAGGAATTTTGTTATCAATTTTACACTGACAATTAGGATGACAAATTTGAAGCACAATTTTTATTTGGAGTATCATCAGTGCTCCCAAAGCTTATCTATTTTTGTTCATATATGTTTTTTTGTTCATATCTAAGCAGAATGCTTGACAACGACATTTACCACAAATTAACTTGAATTTACCGGTGTGCCAAACCATTGAACAATCTTGTTTATTTCTACACTCATCCATGTTGATGTAGTCATCACCCTTTTTAAACATTATTTATTTTTATTTTTTTCTTCTGTAGTACAAAAAATTGTTTCCTTTGTTTGTTTTTTTTTCTGCCTTTTACACTTTACATTATCAACACAAATCTGGTTTATCAAAGACAATATAAAACAGCAACAATTCTAAATAATTATCTACAACAATGACACTTATTGCTGCTGTTATTGTTACTTTATTGTCTTTATTGTTTGTATTGCAGTTATTGTTCTACCTACCGCTTGCGATTACTTTTCCGACCTAAAAGAGAAAAAAAAAACAAAATGGGGGGGGGGGGAGGAGGGAAGTTAGAAAATGAAAAGCATAAAAAGCAAGAGTTATGTTAGCGTGTGTCCAACACTGTGGAAAGTTCATTACAATCTGCTGCTGTTTTATCTTATCCGGTTTCCGTTGTACATGGTTTTCCCTTGGCTGCACACACTTGTAATGCTGTCATTAATTTTTATGTTTTGTTTTGTATTTTTATCTTTGTTGCCGCTTGAAGCCTTTAATGTTCTCCGGCCGCCACATGACGTATGAAGAGCACAAAGACGGAAATGCATTCATATTGTTTATGGATAACACTTAGTGAGTCAAACAAAAAAACAAAAGGAGAGGAAAGAAAATTACTTTAGCAGACATTCGACGTTTTTTGTTGCAAACTTGTTTATCTCTGTAGCGAAGTAATTTAATTGACTGTTTGGTTGAGTGCATATTAATTAAGACATTGCAAATGACAAGTGAAAATTTATTAAAAAGGAAGTTCTTTTATTTTTCTGTAATTACTTTTCCCTGATAGAAACAAAAAGAAAGCCATAATCTGTTTGGGTAAATTAAGGTTTTATATTTAATATATTTGCTCGTAACTTTATTTGGGAAACAAAAAAAGACTTTAACTATTGAATGTTACAAAAGATGTGACAGAGAAAGGTGTTTCCTTAAAAAAAAATAAATAAATTTTTTACTTAAAAAGCTACTTCTACTACAAGCTGTTTTCTTTAGTTTTTCTTTCTATAACTTTTAATAGGTATAATTATCACACCAGCTGGCACACTAATGAAATGTATGAGACTTTTCGTCCAATATACTCTGGAGATTTCCCATACAAAGATTTACCACAGCACAATGTTTACAAAGCGTGGAAATTTATTTTCAAAATTTGAGCTCTATTTGCCAAATATACAAAAACTTCATCGTCAAGTTTACTGTGGGATGAATCGATTCATGAATATATTTACTCGTACCATGTGTACTAAAGAAGTCATAACCTCTTTAGATGTGAGAGTGAGAGAAAAATTTAATTTATCGATTCGCCGCCATTCTCAGAAATTCGTTATCTTCCCATCTACTATTTGAAAAAGTAATGAGTTAAACTGGTAATTAACATATGAATACTATACTTCTACTTTAGTATTTTAGCGCATTTTTTAACTTGGAAATTCTAAATTTGAAATTTTAATACTTAGAATTCATTTAATACACAAAACTTAATAAGCATGAAATGCCAGCTGATAGAACTGAACTCCTGTTTGCTGTGATTGAAGTCAAACACGGCTAACTTATTAGTCTATCTCACGCTTTGGTAGGGTTTGAGTATCAAAATATCGGCATGATAAACACACGCTCTACTACTGCACCAAGCAGATAATAGTTTATGCAATTTGGTTTTCTAACATTTTCATCTCGTGAAATAACTGCTCTAAAATAATACAGATGATATGTAATGGTGTAGGAGGTTAGGCTTAATAAAACATACTCACTCATTTTGTAAAACGCGACAAAATTATGTATGAACAAATTTCTATTACAAAAACAAAACACATAAGAAACTTGTCAATGCGTTTTACAAAAAATGGCCACATATCATTACAAATATTTTTCTGATTATATTTTCTATACGAACATAATAAAAATAAAGTTAGATGTGCATATTGTTTGCCTCTGCCCTCTTCTGAATTCTGCATGCATTAAAATATTTTAAGAATTCCGAATATCCGAATTGGACACCTTGTGTGGGAGTTTTTCTTTCCTTGTTTAATTTCGTTGTGAAAGTGTTAAATATCATAACAAAAAGGCTAGCCGTTTAAAAATGCCTAACTGGCTTCTAAAATACTGTTACAAAAATGGCCGTCGACAAGGCAAGCAACAATTAAGCAACATTACACAAAAATATTCCAACAGGGTTAATGTAAGTGTTACACGACAATATTCCTACAGGGTCAAAGCAAAGAATAGTCTAGAATAGTAGCCAACAACTAAATAAGCATGCACAGCATTAAACGTAAACAAGCAAAAGCAACAACAAAAAGCTAGCGCTTATTAAGAAGATTCACATATTTACACACATACATACATGCTAATTCAAACGAAAAGCAAAAGATAAACAACCACAGTGTGTATTGCTTAGTTAATGATTTACACACGCATCCAAAGAGTTAGTTAGTTGCGAGTCAGTTATTGTTGTGTTGTGAACGAGTTGCAATCAGTCAATCAGTCAATCAGACTGGAGTAAAGGAAACAGCGCAACGAATAGACGTGTATAAGGGTGTAAATAAAGCCAGTGAGTCTTTATTGGTGTATCAACTGTGAGTGTCGGCAGAGTGAGTGCCGTGTGTGACGAGCAGCAGACAGAGAGGTATTGGTGTATCAACTGTGAGTGACGGCAGAGTGAGTCTCGTAAGTCACGAGCAGCAGACAAAGAGGTGTCACGTGAATACTTGCGCAGCCAGCTAAGAAACGTGCGTAAACAGCGAGGAAGGCATAGCGGTAACCAGTTGTGAAAATTTGTGTGTAATTTATTAGTTTAAGTTGTATTAGTGTATTTAAGCTCTTGATTAATTTAGTATAAGTGTATTTGTAAATAAAACTTGTATCATTCTTAACCCTAATTACTACACTCGGCTCTTGTATTCATTTGCAAATCTTCAGATCTACGGAAAAGCGTTTTTATAGAGGGAAAAACGTAACAATACTTTATACTGTCGCACTGTATGGCCCACATATCAAGCACTGAAAATACATGTTATTATTAGTATGTAAAATTTTCTATTCTGAATTAAATTCGGTTTTAAGGCCCGATTACTTGGTAATAAAAATCGAAATAAAAATGATAATCAAAGGATAAAAATTTGATTTTCCATATTGCTAAACATTCCAGGCGGAAATTGCCAACCCCATAAAAATTGAAGCATGCCGAAAGCACTTTTACTCAAGAAACCAAAACGGCTTTCCAATATTAGCTTAGGTTAGCAGGCTGCTGGTAAGAAAGGGCGAAATTTAGACTCCACTCAATTGGTTCGAGTGCAATGATCCCTTTATGCTAGCTGCGAGTTGAAGAGAAGTGAGAGAAGGTGATGGGGAAGGGATAGTGATAGGGAATACAGGTGGTGGAATAAGAGATACAGGAAAGTTCATTCTTTTACAACTGTGCTTTTCATACCCTTTTTAATTAATGCAATGTTGCAGCGCGTCTGTTGTCAAATTAGGCGTATTAAATTTTGAAGCTATGCTTAGTAGCTTTTTTTTTTTTGTTATTTTAGTTCGCGGACGATTCTGCTACACAATACCTACGAAGAAGGGTGGTCTGATGTTACATTAGGATTAACATCCGCTGAAGTCGGTATAACTAGTTTTAGTGACCAGTGCCTCATGTCGGCATCATTACAACTTTTCCCACAACAACTGATACAAAGAACACTAATGCAAATCAGAAAATGCGTGGTGTGTTTATTCAATGACTGTCGGAGACCGTGCTCGAAGCCAGGACCTTCGGGTTTTTTAGTCAACGTAATGACTACTTATGCCAACTCCACCCTGCAACGTTACAGTTTACAATCTGAAAAATGGTTTGCCAAAAGATCCATTTAAAAATAATCAAATGATACTTTAATAATTCCAGAGTCAAAAGCTGAAAATTCTGCACAGAAAAAAATATTCCTGCAATAAACAACTTTATTTGAAAATAAAATCAAAAATCAATTAAAAATGTTTATAAGTCAATTAAACTTTTGTTTAAAAATTTAATTAATTACAAAGTTTAATTTATTCAATTACACCTGTAACTTTCAACGGCCTAATTCATAAAAATTCCTTATTTCAGCTTTAATCTGTACATTACTTATGAAACAGATTTTACTTTAATTAAGCTCCCCAGCTAAAAAAATATGTATGGAGCATATATGATATCCCATATATGGTTTGGATCCGAAAAATGAGGGTATATGGCCATATATGATCATATATATTCATACATTTTCATACATGAATGTGTATTCCCTATATATTAGTATGCAAAGTTCATATTAATTAAAAACGCGCATTGCTGAACAATAAATTATATTATTAAAATTAGTTTTTGTACGATTTCGTGGAGAAAGGTTGTGTTTAATGAAACATTTGTTCGAACAAAATAATTCAAAACGAACTAAAAGACATTTCATTCGACATTTTAAGAGAAAATGTGAATCGATTATTAAAAAAACACAAAACACACATTCGCAAACAACATATAATTTAAAAAATCATATTAAAAATTAGTGCAATTATAAAAGAAAAAAATAATCCAGTTATATGAATTTTGCTTCTTAACATTTCTGAGGATTCCGTTACTTTTTATAAAATTAATAATAATTTAATGACTGAATTGTCTTTTTGATTATTTAATTTATTAAATAGGCACACAATACATATATAAAATCCTACAAGAATGATTTTTTTTTTTTTGTTACACGAGTTTTTATTTTTTAAACCTTGAGGCTCTACGCATATAAACTTTGCATAGACTTCCAATTCACCAGTGATAACAAAAGAGAGAAAAAGATGGAATTGAAACAATTCAAGCTTTTTTGATTGAAAATACGATCTTATGTGAGATATCATGTATGCATACATTTTTATATGGCGCCATATATAACATCTTATTTCTATATATGGATCCGCATATATGAGCTCATATATTATAATACATTTCATATATTAGTCCATATATCAATTCATAATAATACTTTTCGCATGTATAATCGCATACATTTCCACACATGAATTCATACATATTCATATATAGTTATATACATTCATATATTAAAAATATATGGACCATATATAATTTTTTTAGCTGGGTCTAATAAAAATTTGTATTCATAACTGATTAATATCAGTGAATTAACTATTAAACGATTTTGCTTCTTTTGTAATTTTATCATTATTATCAACATCATGCTACTTTCGCTCTCATTTTATGTTTAGTGATGCATACAACGAAGAATCGATTATCTAGGTAGTCTGTTTGAGTCGAAAAAAAGTAAATCATTACGCATAATGTTATTATTTTTTAATAACTTAAAAAGTACGCGTTTCATTTTTTATTAATAAATAAACCAAAAAAAAAAAATTTATATGTTACAAAAAATTGTATTTAAACACATTTATATTCGGCTGAGTACAGAGGTAGGCAAATACCCATTTTATAGCGGTCGATTATGCATCACTATTTTGTTTTAATTTTAAAATGTTATTGTACATACATACATACATATGTATGTAAGCATGCAGTACCATACAAACATACGTATGCTTGTACTTACATATGCCCTTATGTTTATAATTCTATTTTTCTTTTTGCCAATGAATGGGATTTCTTTAATTTTCAACGATGTTTATATGTATGTATTTTTCTTTTTGTACAATTATGCATACATACATACATGTACCAACTTACATAAATTAATACATTTGTCCAAGAACATTATTCAGGAGACATGCATAAGAATAAACAAGAAACATAAAAGTGAGAAACCACAGAATATCTCACATAAGGGATAAAAAAATCAAGAAAATATTATTTATAATTGTTTATCAAACGCTTAAAGTAGCATGGATGCTACATCAAAAATCTCTGAGTTATGAAACGTTTATTAAACGTCTAATAGGCTATTAATCATTTATGAATTAGACCGATAGTATATAAAGTGCATTTTTATACAGACTACAACAATTAACACTAACATTTAAAAAATTTAAATTAAAGGGTGTTCTATCTGTTAGTGCAATTTTTACTATGTAATATTGACAACTTGCTGTATCTTGAAAACCGTAAGAGGGCAACTCTTGAAATTTTCAAAAACGGCAAAACTAAAAAATCCCAAATTATAAAATTGCAAAAATCGCCAAAACGAAAAAAATCGCCAAAATTAAAGAAAAAAATTCTAACTAAAATAAATCGCCAAGTCGCAAAAAGTCGCTAAAATGAAAAAAATCGCCAAAATGAAAAAAAGCCAAAAACCGAAAAAAATCGCCAAAAGTAGAAAGAGGCGCTAAAACTAACAAATCGCCTGTATAAAAAAAATTTTCAAAATGAAAAAAATCGCCAAAATGAAAGAAGTCCCCTAAATGAAAAAACGCCAAAAACCGATAAAAATCGCCAAAACGAGAAAAAGTGCCAAAACTAAAAAAGCGCCAAAGCTTAAAAAATGGTCAAAACCGAAAAAACGCAAAAAAGCGTAAACACAAAAAAAAAAGGTCAAAACCGAAAAAACCCAAAAAAGAAAAAAATTTCAAAACTATGAGCCGTGTCACAGATTCCGTTCGGAATGGTTTTGAGTTCGTATTAACCATTCCGTTCGATGTTTATTTTGGTGCTTTAGATTCCGATCGTTTTCATCAATCCGAAAAAAATGCTTAATTTTACAAGTGTGGCAACATAATTTTGTAGTAAATGATAATGTGGCATATGTTTTAAATTTTTTTTGTATGCATATTTTAATTCTGCCTTGTATTTTTTTGTTTTGTGTGCTGCCAATATGATGATTTTGATAAAGTACATACAAAAATGGTATGGCAATACCAAAGAAACCAATTCCGTACATTTTGTTCTGTTGAGTTTATTTTTGTAATGACTTGAGAAATTTGCATAATAAATAAATAAAAACTAAATAATTGTAATCCAGCTTTGAATAAATAAATGAAAAATAGTATTCTTAATCGAAAAAAAAATTGTTTAAAATGTTTTTTTTTTACTTTAAAATGCAGAAAATGTTAATTCCGTCCATGATATTAAAAGTGATTTCATTCCGAAATTTTTTTTCGTTTTTCGTTTCTTAAAGGAATTGAGCTCTGTGACATGGCTGTACAGTTTATGTGGGCTAAAGTTTGCATTGAATTACATATATTGTGTCCGTACGCAACCTTTCGTGCGTGGGTTAAAGTCGCACTTCACTGAATTTATTTAGTTTTGGCCATAGACATGAAAAGCAATCGGCCAAGCGTAGATCGACATTATCATTTTAGTGTTGGTAGAGCGCTTTAAGCGTTGAATATCTTATTACTTGCCAACCATCTCAGAAAACGCTTTGCCGACGATGGCTCGGTTGTATTTTTTGCATGGGATATTTTTTTTAAGTTTGCAGAAGGCGAAAGTTGTTGTTAAAAAAGATTTTATAAAGAAGTGTTGAATTGTCGAGACAGAAATATATAAATTTGGCCATGGGCTATTAAACATATTTATGTATGTATATCGTTTTTTCTAAATAAATGTTTCGAAAATAAAATATTTTTTTTTAATGCAAATATTAATCCTGAAAAAATCTTTTATTGGGAAACAGTACAACTACATAAATTATAAAAATTGTCTTTGTGTGTATTTAAAAAATGAGTGGTAAGACTTTTACTTAAACTTTTTAAGGTGCCCTCCTCGTATAATTTGTTAAATTTTTATTTTATTACCGTTTATTTATCATTATGCTGCTTTTTAGTAAATTTTGGAATTTTGCTTGCCTAAAAACCATTAAATATATCTATATATTTTAAAGAAACTAACAAACAAAATGGAAATAAAATAGCATTAAATGCTGTTTTGTGGTTTAGTGTTAAATGCAGTGACATTTCAATTTCCGTTTTAGGAAATTTATTTCAATATTTTGCAATTTTTTTGCGATTATTTCTATCGATTAAAATCAAATTATGCTGTTGAGGAGGAAGTGTCTATTTTTTCCAAATTTTTATTTATGGTGAGTTATTGGCAATTGAAATTTTGTTAAGCTTATTGAATTATTTAAATTGCTACATAATTAATATTTTTTTATAAATGTTCATATATGTATGTTTGTATAGATTTAAAAAAAGAACTGTTGAATATAAAAAACTAATTTCAAAGTTTTTCCAATCATCAGCAAAAGTTTTGGCGCAATGATAAATTCAATTACATAAACTATGCAAATTGTTATGTACTCGTAACTACAGAAAAAACAGAAAGCTTTTTCCTTTAATCTATTTAGCATTTAAATAAAAAGTCAAGTGGCTAGAAATATGACATCTTTTTTCCCACCATCTCTTTTGTTAGCATTAAAACGCCTTTGGGGGCCTTGAACTGCTGTTAACGTCCTTTATATGACATGCGATAAAACAGTTTATTTCTCGTTGCGAAACCAAATAAAATTTAAATAAGGCAAATGGAGGGAAGCTTAAGACTGAGGCGGAAAGTGGGATGAAAAGATAAAGCTCTGAATAATGGAAGATTTGTTTAACACAAAAACAAATATTAATATCCGGTTGACAGAAGGCAGTGAATATATTTCAAAGGATAATAAAATTCTAAGAGTGTATAAATGTTTTCTTTTTCAGAAAAAAAGTAAAAAAAAACAACAAATTCAAATAATTTAGTTGTAGCAAAAAATTACTTGTGACTAAAAATACATCAGTAGTAGTAACAACAACTGCGACATTTATTTTATATGTATATACATAGTAGAGAGCTGCGTAGACTGTCTTGAAATGTAAAAACGTCATGATTTTTAAATGTATTCACGTCGCATGTATTATACTAAACCAATAATAAAAGCTGTCGTACTATAAGCGAGGCACGATGGATGTATTGGTGTATGTGTATATCAGTTGTAACAAGCGATGTCGCAAGACAGCTTGTTTGTAACAAACATTCAAAAGAAGTACTGTTGATTAGTGTATGCTTGTTATTTTTCATATTGTACGTTTGAGTGTGTGTGTAATATGTAGATGGTAAGCTATTATGTGATTAACCGCATACAACTAATGTTAATGCATGTGTGTGCCTTTGCATGTGCGCAGAAAAATAAAAAATCATACACACATACATGCATGACGTTTGTACACGCGCTAATGCGTAGAAAGAAGCAAGTATCACAAATTCTTCCGTCACGAAGTGTTTTCTTCTTTACTCTTATGCCTACAATACTCAAATAAATTTCTTGCAAACAGTGTTGTTAACGTTTGTTTTATAAGATTTTGCTGTAGCGAAGCATTTGAAAAATCCCTCATGTCTTAAAAGTTCTTATAAGATATCTTGTGCAGGAGACTAATACATACCTATAAGTAAAAGTATCATAGATTTAGAATTCTATTCTATTCATAGTGCAAAACAATAGTGGATCTCTTTTGCATAACACAGCAGAAACTGTAAAGAAAATCTCATTTAAATGGCAGAATTTTATATAAACTCAATACTTACATTAAAATACTCCTCTTCTTAAGTGCACTTTTTTTATTTTTTTATCCGCACTACACAATTGCAAAGAATTGTTTGTCTGAAGACCAAAAGGAATAACTATTTTGTTATACAAAATTATAGTGGATTATAAAATGATTTTTGTCTGTTTTTTTTGTGTTGGATGTGCCTAGAAAAATAATTGGAATATTGAAAATTTTTCTTTCTCATTTTAAGATTGAAAAAATGCATTACAAATTTAGAGTTTCAAGGATAGTCAGCAATATTTTTCCATACTCCATGGAAGACGACAGGGCTGCCTACAAGATTTCAAAAATCGAGCAAAGGATTGCCAAGTAGTAATAGCAAAATCGTAATGTATTTCAAGGGATCCACAGGCAACACCAGAGAAGTTGTAAATTTTGTTATGCGCATATTTTTACGCACAGAAAAAATGATTTTGACATTTGAATACGAAGATCGTTGATTCAATAAAAAAAAAATTTTTTGAATTTCCTGTGATGACGATTTTTGCATTATTGATAAATAAAATTGTATGCACGTTTATTGAATATATTTTTCAAATCAAAGAAAAAAGTTGTTGACTGAAATTTTATTTTTAGTGATAATTGCTATTGTGTGTGTGTGTGTGTGCGTGTGGATGAATGTCACATTTCTCAACCCCTTTTTGTTTGCTTTTGCTTGGCTGCTATTAAAACTAAATGTGTTTGGGATGAGTTGAACCGGCAATCTCTTGACTAATAAACTAATGTACTTACCACTCAGCTAAAGAGCAAATCATTATTTAATAAGCAAATAATGAATAGAAACAGAACATGATTTCTTATGTGCGCATTGCGTTGATGTAATTTAAAAATAACTTTGTTGAGTACAAAAAAAAACAAGCCACGACGTTTTTCGGCTTCTTGTCCGAATTCACACGTATACAACACTAGCAATCACAAAAAAAAAAACAACAACATCAGCATATGACCACGTTGAGTCAATCGACAAGCAAGGAAAACACCAACACAAACAAATGAAATTAATTGATATTTTAAAATGCTCGGAATTGATAAATACAATATTCAAGTTAATGACAAATATTATTGAAATTAAAAATTTTATTCAATAACATGGTTTTATTGAAAATAATTCTTGTCGATTTTTTTCTGTGCGTATAAAAAAAAATTTATTTTCAAAATTTCAACAACCGAAAAAATATTAGTTATGTTTGCTGGATAAACGTTCAAAATTACAAATTTTCCATATCGAGAGCCTATATTCAAAATATGTCAACTCAAGTTTATTCAAAATGAGTTTCCGATGCCAAAATGGCTCCCTTATGCAATATTCATCTGTAGTATAAATTTCGAATAAAAAAAAAAATGTTTTTCCCCATCTTAAATCAATTTTTCTTATTCAGCTATCTGAAAGTATAATTTTTTTTTTGGTGAAAATAAATCTAAATATCCAATATTTTTAAAAAATTATTAATTTATTATAAATCTACCTCATATCTTATTGCATTTGGCATGCTGAACACGAAACTGGTAAGGATTTTGATATCCTTTGGCTAGTTTTTGAGATATGGTAACTTTTAATAAATTAGTACAGAGGGGTTCCAATACAAAAAATTGGTAATATATATATATATATATAACGTTTAAACTGTCAATCAAATAGAAATATTATGTATGAACGGATTATAGTCAATGACATAAGCTTTCGAAATTGATAATTTGGAGTGACTCTGTTACACTAGAGAGTGAGTAAGAGAGTCCCAGCAAAAAATTACACATTACCATCAGAACTACTTGCCATATTATGACTTACTTTTGTGATTGCCAAATTTCATTACTCGCTTACAAATCACATTACCTAAAATTTGAAAAAACTATGTGCAAGTTGCTAAATGAGGAGAATAATTTTTTTAGATTAAATCGATCTCGTGATCTTATAAATTATAAGACAGGCACAGAAAATGTAGCACAAAATTATAGAAATTTAGTAAATAAGAGATAGATAGGATATTTTATAGATATGTTCTTGAATACATATATATATATATGGGTATATATGTGTATGTATACATATATATATATATATATATATATATATATATATATATATATATATATATATATATATATATATATATATATATATATATATGTGTGTGTGTGTGTGTATGTATGTATATGTTTGTATATGTGTGTGTACATATTTATATATGTGTGTATATGTGTGTATGTATATTTGCATGTATAGATATGTGTGTATGTATGTATATAGGGATGTAATTAATTTATATGTATTTAATTTCATAGACAGGAATATAATCATGATACAATAATATAAAGGTACAACCACATTTCTGACTTTTGTCCCAATTATTTGATTACTGTTTTTTTTTTTTTTTTTGTAAACAGAGAGGAAAGCGTTTGCCACACACGTATAATGGCAACTTTTATTTAGGAATGCTTTTTGAAATGTATAATGTGAGTTTAGAAATTGTAGTTAAACACATATTTTTTTAATGTTAATTGAACATGAGAGTAACGAAATCTGTGTGTAATAAGACCTACAAAAGCAAATATTTGTTTAATTATTTAATTCAATAGATAACAAAAAAAAAACCCTCACGGCTTGGGATGCAACTTCGTTCTTAAAAAACATCGATATAAAGATACAGCTATGGAATTCACGGTTGTTTCATACATATAATACACATTCGCATTCAAATTTATTGCTGGTTTACATCAAGCACAACACACATACTGCGACATTTGCATTCAAGGTAAACACCTTTCAAAGCTCTTAAATTTGTTCTTGTTTCTTTGCAAAGTAACAGCAAGCATTGTTGTCGCCGAGATTTGGTTGGCTGTTCTGCTCTCGTCGGTGTGAAAGTACAAAAAGCTCTTTATAAAAGTTTGCACATTGGGCATATGGCTCGGACGTAGCTGAACAAGAGTTAATGCTTTGTTGATATATACAACAAACACTGTTCTTCTGTTTTGTTTGCTAAGGACATGGCCTATGATTGGACTAGGAACATGTAATTATCACATTTCTCCTTAAAATGGACCACGTGGTCTAATAATATCCTTAAGGATACTACAACCCGTTAACAACTTCATCCGAATAATGTAAGGCAGCTACGTCTAAACACACATAATCTAATATATGTATTTCAGATAAACAGCTTTGTTATTGTTTCTTTGCAAAGACCAAAGATGTCGCCTAGATCTGGGGGCAAATCGCGGCACTGGTTATCGAATTACTAAATATTTCCATATAAATTCTATTGAAATATTTCGTAATTACGTTCGATAACGATTGCCGCGATTTGTCCCCTGCTTGGATGTTGTGCTGTTGTCAGTGTGAAAACACAAAAGGTCTTTTGTAAAACTTTGCACATAGTGCGTATAGCTTGGACGAAGTTGATGTAAGGCAATACACCAGAGAGCATAAAGAGAAAGTTCCGCCTTGATTCAGTTGAAAATTTCCTTCCTGTTGTATCTTGCTTGCTGCCGTTGTTGGTGCTGCTGTAACTTTTTTGCTGTTAATTTTTTATAAATTTATGAAATAATTAAAATATTTTCCATTATTTTTAATTCAATAAACAAGAACGTCAAAAAAAAAAAAATAAAAAAAACTCGGATTTCATTAATTAATAAGGTATTATTAATTTTGAGAGTAAAAAATAATCGGGACAAACGTCAGAAGGTTAATATGGCGACGAAAAGAGAGAACGGTTTTACCTTTATATTATTGTATCATGAATATAATTAAAGAAATTTAGAATAAGTAGTTAATAAGAGATAGATATATATATTTTAAATTTATTTATGTATATGTATTTGTATTTTTTAAAATTATCCAATCAAATTTTATTTTATTTATTTGAATGTTTCTGTTTTTTAAATTTGTTTTTGAAATTATTTAAATTTTTGTATGTATATGTTTATGTTTATATGTCTGTACCCAGTCAGCATTTTATGAAATTAATGATCATATTCGAGTCTTTTTCGACTCCTCCGCACGATTAAAATAAGCACTTATGCGCTCGTTTTCGAGTCGAAAATGACTGTTCATTCGGGAGAAAATGGTACCCTAGTCGAGAGTCTTCTAAAAGAGTCTTTTATGACTCGCATTTCTGATCCATTTCGATTCACTTTCGAGACAGTTTGTGAGTATTTACATTCAGTTTTTTTTGTTCTAAATTTTTATATTTTTATATTTTCTTGATTTTACTGCACGAGCTTGCTGTTTGTTTTCGTTTTTTAAACAAATCACTTTCTAAGTGTTTCTGGGATTCATTTTCGAATCATATTTTAAGCGCAGAACTGATTAATCAGTTTTTGATCATTTAAGGCAGTCGAAAGAGACTCAGTTTGGTGAAATAATCTTGCACATGCTGACTGGGTATGACAAATATTTTTCAAATAAAAAAAAAAAAAAATCCTGAAAAAGACACACAAAGGCGTGTCCAAATATCGAATAAAAATAGAAATATTGTTAATTAATTAAAAAAGACCTCAAGCTTGATAAAACAGTTCTTAAATTTAAAATAAAAGGTCAAAAAAATAGTAGCAAAAATCATAAATAAATTTTGTCCAATTGGTCTTTTGTAGATTTGTTTTCATATATATATATATATATATATATATATATATATATATATATATATATATATATATATATATATATATATATATATATATATATATATATATATATATATATATATATATATATATGTATGTATATACTTATGTATGTCATCATCTGCTTTCATTTTTAATCAAATGTAAAATATGTCAGTAGATGCAAAAAAAAAAATGAAAAAGTTTTTAAGCTTTTATGAATTACATTTTATAATTTTTTTTTATTATTTTCATAATGTGAATTTTTATGCATTAATTTTTGTTTCTTTCATTATTTTCCATTTCTTTATTTCGTACAGTGCAATTTATATGACTTGACAATTATTACGCTGCCTGCATCCGTTAACATTTCCATTGCCCTTTGAAATTATCTAAAAACCAACTAAGTGCTCGCTGTACTTGTACGAACAGACATGCATATGATGGAAATTTATGCAGACACAACTAAAAGTAGAAAGGGAAAAAGCTGAGAGCTTTCAACAGCAACAAGACATAATAAAATTCTTTCTATTCATTCATTGTTACTAATGATCATTACTTGAATAATATTTTATACAATTTCAAGTGCAAAGATGGATGTGCATAAATACTGTTTACTATTCGTAATAAAAGTGCTCATATACAACAAGGCAAATCTGCTTGTATCATTATGATTTAATGTTGTTGAAAAGGTTGCACAAAAATGCACTCATATGTATATTTGTATAGAGAGCTGTAGTTAGCTAAATTGAAATGTGGCATTAGTATATGTAGAGTAAATTTTTTAAGAGTTTAGCTAATTAATCAAAAGTGCGGGAGGAAAATTAGTGTATATTGTTCGTACTGCATACGTTACATTGCTTACGAACAGTAGAAAAGTCACCAAGCTAATTTTAAAGCATTAAAGTAACTAAATATATTTTTTATTCATGCTAGATTTTTTGTAGATTTTTTATTTATAAGCCAATACTAAAACGGAAATTTAGCCTGGTTTATTCTTAATTACTGCAATAGCATGTTAAATTTTTACTAATTTTAACTCTTAACGAACTGATAAGGTATAATTGTACCTTTTCAATTATTAAATTGCAATAAATTTTTTCTCAATGCTTTAATTAAATTTCAAGATAAAAAATTAACTTAACTGAACTTTATAGGTACAATTACACCTTCACAGACTTCCAATGAAGAATAAAACAAAATAACAAAAACTAAAATTTTTTTTAAGCCCCCATAAAAATGTATCTAGAAAATATGCGATATCTTCTAAACAGGTGGACCGATTAAGTCCCCTTTCAAACAGAAAAAAATCTAAATCGGTCCAACCATTTGGTCTGTATGTGAGCACGGACAGACACACAGATACACAGCTACACAGACACGCACTACAAATTTATAACACCCCTTTTATTGGACAGAAGTTAAAAAGTAATACAACAAAATGAAAAAAATTTCTTAAATTATTTCATTCAAAATTCACGCTCATTATATGTAGAAAAATATATTTATTTTATTTGCTTACAAGAAACACAGCCCTCAGTACAGAATTTTCATCGTAGACAGGTTTTATGCATTTTGTAAATGACTTTCATGACTTGTATGTCTCTTTAAAATTTACAATAAAAGAATTATATTGCTTTTAACTTATCTGTTATTTGAATAAAAAATATGTTATTATCAGCTAATTTATAAATAAATATGCATATATATAAATATATTTGCAGCTTCAATTCAACAAAGATTTATCTAGTACTTAAATACACTTTCAAGGCAGACATGACTTCTTACATATTTTAATAAAAACTGAGACGGCTACTACTCGTATTTAGTTGTTATATATGTTCTCATGAAATTACCGAAAGCTGGAGTTCTATTCTTGGCCAGACTCAGTCCTATCAACGTCATATATTTTTCTATTTTGCATTAATTTGAATGCAAGTGCATACAATGGCACAATTCTTCGTTCATATTTGTAGCAATGAAACATTGGTAAAGTCAAATAATAAAATGCAGAAGCTCTGCAACGATGCTATAAAAACTAGAAAAATGCACAATGGTAGAGTTATAAAAACAAAATAAATTTAAATTCTGCTTCACTATCTGTCTTTTCCTCAGAATCTCTTTCGTTAAGAAGGCAACGCACATAATTATGTGCCCTTAATTATAGATGTTGTCTTAATAATATATTTCTTCCATTGAGATTGCATTTGAACAAATCAAAAAATATTTTTATATTTTGCAAAATTTCAATTTAGATTTGTACTAGTGTGGATAAGTATAACATTAGTTAATATTCATTAAATATATCTGTGGCAACAAGGAAAAAGTGCTTAAGTCATATTTTACTGTTTTACAGGAGAGCACTTTTAAGCGTTCAAGTCGATTTTCAGAAATTTATTTCTTTTATAGTTAAATTGTGAAATTCTCTGTGAAGCGTTATTTTTTCAAGCAATATACATATATACCAAATATAACCTAAATTAAGCCATAATTCCAAATGAGATTTGAAGTTTAAAAAAGATAAGTCGCAAGTCATATTGCAACTTTTCTAATGCATTTTTTTTGCGAAAAACACACAGGGTCTATGCTAGGAATCGAACCCACGGCCTCTGGACTGAGAGGCTAGCATCGCTACCACTCAGCCACAGGGGCACAAATAACTTGAGATTTTGACCAAAGGGTACTTTTGAATATGCAGATTACGGACGCACCATTAACTTAAAATCAGCTTATCTCGACTTGAGCACCATTTCCTTTTCGTCACAGATATGTTGAACTATTTTTAAGATTTATTTAATATTTCGAAGCAAAAACGCCTGTAATTTAGATCACTTTCATAATTAGGGGACAAATATGTATGTTGGTTGACGTTTTATTTGTCTGAGTGCTTCTTCGCTTTGAAAAAAAAAAAATCATAAACTAAGAACTCATTTTTTTTAATTGCCTCTCCTTCAAAAAGCGATAATATAATCATTTATGGAATTTCCTTATTTTGTGTGAGAAAAATACTTAATTTTTAATATAAATTTTTTCATCAACATTTTTAAGCTATTGCATAGCTTTTATCGCAGGCTTTGAGGGTGTCGACCGAATCAAGAAATTCCGTAACGAAAAAAAACTAAGACTATTTTTATTTTTTTATTTTATTGCTAGAACAGATTTTTACATGTAGGAAAACACAATGTGGCGTACTTAAGAGCAATCAGTACCTGGATTCAGCGATTTTTATTACAATAATCGTATCGTTATAATAAATATAACAAAAATTTATCGACTTTGCTATTCAGTTACATATTTTAAAGATATTCGCTGTCGGTTGAAGAAAAAAAAAAGTCACAAAATCAAATTTGTTGAGTTTTTCTTTATTATTCTTTGTGCTTTTCGCTTATTTTCACATTTTCTATACAGAGCTACCACATAATATTGAATTAATTGGTGGATAAGTTAAAGCGGGAGACTATCGTAAAAAAGAAATTACAGAAATTGTCGATAAATATTACAATTTTCGGTTCGCAAAAAGTTACTGAATCCAGACACAGGTTGACAAACAAATTATAAACACAAACAAACAGACAATTCGTAGACTTTTTATTTTAAAAAATAAATTTGCATACGTTGATTAAAAAAATGCTAAGCAATAGCTTTACCGCGGCAATCCATGAGTGCCACACGTATTTTTATTTTTATTTATTTTTTTATACAAATTAATTCATCTCTTACCATTTAATTTTTATCATAATAATTATTTAACCGTAATTATTTTCTCAATACTAATAGACTTGTGTCCAACAGGTCTTTTTGAACTAGTTTGAGAGCGTTTGAATCAATAGTTGTTTCAAACCCATTTAATTTACATTGATGTTTTTGACCGGACTTGTGTCCAACTGAACGAACTAGTTCAAAAAGAACTGTTGGACACAAGTCTAATTACTAATTAATACGCACTTGCGTATGGAAAGTGTATTCACTTCAATTAACCCGCAAAGTATGCAATAGGTTTAGTTAAACTGAAAAGTGCTACGTATGATAATTAAGTATATTTATTTATTACTCATACGCACCAAGTTACTTTGAACTCTCACTGCTATAGCCACGAAATAAGTAATGGTATTTAGTAAACAATGCTTATGTTTATAAGTTAGAGACCTGCGTAAACAGTCTTTAAATGTAAATACGTCATGATTTTTAAATGTATTCACGTCGCATGTATTATACTAAACAAATTATAAATGCTGTCGTACTATCGAATCGAAGCACGATGGACGTATTGGTGTACGTGCATATCAGTGTTGTTAACAAGCGATGTCGCCAAGACAGCAACACTCAAAAAGAAGTACTGTTGATTAGTGTATGCTTGTTATTTTTCATATTGTACATTTGAGTGTGTGTGTAATATGTAGATGGTAAGCTATTATGTGATTAACCGCATAAAACTAATGTTAATGCATGTGTGTGCCTTTGCATGTGCGCAGAAAAACAAAATATCATACACACATACATGCATGACGTTTATACACTCGCTTCTGTGCAGAAAAAAGCAAGTATCACAAATTCTTCCGTCACGAAGTGTTTTCTTCTTTACTCTTATACCTACAATCTTGAAACAAATTTCTTGCAAACAGTGTTGTTAACGTTTGTTTTATAAGATTTCGCTGTAGGAAAGCATTTGAAAAATCCCTCATGAAAGTTCTTATAAGATGTCTTGTGCAGGACACTATTGTAAGTATGTGTGCTTAATACGTGTATCTATGTATACAGGTTTCCAATCATATATCAGTCATTTAATTTTATTTCAAAATCTTAGTAATTAAGTGAGTGCATATACATACATATATGTATACGCATGTATATTTGCATGCTCACACCAATAAATCTTATACAAATTAGTATAAAACGCAAATACATTTCTGCTGGTGAGCATCACTGCCGCTTATCTGTAGTATGTATGAAAGAAATTTTAAAACTAAGTTTTTATATACGTAAATCTTTTCTAATAATTATACATACATACACATATACATAATATGTACATATTTATGTATATAATTTCTGCTTTTAGAGAGAAGACAATTAACTACAACTATTATATTTTGAGTGTATGAAAATATTTTATAAAGAAAAAAAAAACTCAAACCATTCTGACCGTAATGAACCTATAAGAACTTTATTATGTGGCTCTTACTCTTTATTAATATTCGTTTATTATTTGATATTGTGGAATATTTGTGTCTCGGCCAACAAGTGTTTTTAATGTTACCACAATTTGGTGAGTAAGCTCTCATCGATAGAGTCATTGATACTGTGATAAGTATTTGATAATACAAATAATCACATAAATAAAAAAATTGTGTTGAAAAGTTTTTATTTCATTGTTTAGTTTATTGTTATCTAGATTAAGCCACACAATTCCATTTAGGTTTTATATATGTACATACAACTATCACAAATATTGAATTAATATCAATTTCAATTGGTCATTTTATAAAAAAAAGAAAAAAATAAATAACGAAAAATTTCAAACGGATAGACGACAATCTCAGTAGACTGGGCATGCAAAATCAGCGTGTGACATTAAGAGCATGAAAATAAAAATATTTGTTGTGTGCTGGATTTAAAAATAAATGATTTTTATGGTTTCTTTTGTTTGTTATGTATGGTACTAAAAAATGACTTTTGGTCAAAGAAAGTCCATTGTATTGCCTTAGGAAAAATATATACATACATACATACATAAATACCCTGCAGAAAATTTGGTGACAATTGATACAAACGTACTAGTCCTATTACTTGAGAAAATTCGAGTGTTATCAAAAGTACGTAGAAGTGTATGATGAAAAAAAGACATATCGTGTAAATGATTATACATTCACCATTTTCGTGATGTATCGTCTTGATCTTGAGCCAATTTAATTTGGACTCGGTGAAATATTGTAGTAAACGGCACTGAACATAATCGATGTGGTTGAATACATGGACCTATCAAATAGTGTAAATATAATGTTAATTGCTCCCTTCAATGTGACTCTGGAATCAGTGCCGTAACTATACTGAGACATTAACCTAAGCTTAACTCGTATTTATACTTCTGACACATGAGTGGCCCTGTGGCTGAGTGGGTAGTGTACAAGCCTGTCATGTACGAGGTTGTCGGTTCGAATCTCAAAAAATTTTCTGCTTAAAAATAAATTATAATTTCATTTGTAACAATAAAAAAAAAAATTATAAGTTTTCATTGTTACAGTTAAATGCCGGAATGACATTTATATATAATTTATATTTATATTATTCTACACTGAATAGGTCCCTATGGGATAGTTCAGTGACAAGTCACAAGGTGCATAAAAAGTATCAATTAACCCCATCCTAGGCCATCCCCATGTAAAAGTGACTGGTCCGCTTCATAGGAAGTGTTAGAACTTGGACTGGTCCCTATCAGTAGTAGAGTAGTAGAGTAGTATTATGTCAGTTCAATTTCCTGCAGGGTATGTACGTATCTATGTAAGTAATGATGTAGAATTAAAAAAGCTTGAAAATCAAATCTCAAAATGTTGAAGAAAATTCTTCTGAAAATGTGGCTTAAAATTAAAGAACCGAAGATAAATAGAAAATTACAATGAAAAGCAGTCTTTGGCATTATTTCCATTGAGCAGAAAAAATTCCTATATCCTTTTCTTGCTAAAGCAAATTGTTGTGATTTTTTGATAGAACATATTTTTACAAAGAAAAAACTGTAATAAGCTTTAATACTAAAAACAAAGAAAACACAAATACTATTGTATCAGGCTTCAAAAATTTTCAAATGGGAGGGCTAGTGATAACGGAATGAGGAAACTGTGTTTTTAGTCTAACACATAAAAAACCTCTCATATCTCATGACTTAAATGTAAAAGAGTTATTGTCTGGCAAATTTTAAGATCTTTGAAATAGTTTTTAAAGAAGGTTTTAAAATAATTAGCATATTTTGAAATGGACTATAAAACAACTTATTTGTATAAAGTTCAATTCAGCTGTACCAAAGTCAAAGGTTTTACCAAAATTATGACAGATTTTTCTAAAATGTTAGGAACGGCTGGAAAATATATGTTTTTCTTGTAAATAAATATCTTAGATGCTTGTTGCTCAGCATTTAATAAAAGGCTCATTGAATGTAATTAAAAGCTTTTATGTGAAATTAAACTTTCTTTTTTATTGCTTCTAAGATGTAGATAGATCTCTCCTCCTGCTGACTGGTAATGACATCAGTAATTATTTTTATCCACATGTTGCTAATAATTTTCTGACAATGTTCAATCAAAATTAATTTCTTGTGCTTGATTGAGAAATTTTATAATTAAGCTCAGGGTTTTTTAGCTTATTATTTTTTCTAAAAAATATTTTTTTACGTATGAAGTAAAATATTTTTAGTTAAAAAAATATCACCTTGATGTTGAAAATATTCCCTGAGCATCTGAATTAGTAACCATAAAAAGATCACTGAAGGCCACCGATGTAGAATTGCACTTTTTTAGCAACAACTTTTTATTTTTTAGAGCAAGAGAGCTGGAGAGGAATACAAAAAGTATTTACATATCTACTTCAGCACTCATACACAAACTCAAAAATTGCTTCCCACTTGGAGTGTGTTGAAAAAAATAATTTACTGAATAAGAAAAATATTAATACGATTATTAAAAATATGAAAATATTCTATAATTATTAAATAAATAGCTAAAATAGACGCAACAGGAAAACATGAAATATCATTTGTACAAACTATTCAATAACATCGGTTTTCTGAATTTTATAACAAAATCAAAACTATAGATAGATATAATAGCATCTAATGTATCGAAAAATACGAACATATCGATTCTCGAAATAAAAATGAATTATAACCTTTATATTTTAAGGTAACGATATGCAAAAAAAAAACACTTGTTTCAAAATATTTTGCGAATAATTTTTTCTGTGTCGTATCCCTTCTCTAATACGCTGCTGAAGGCACAGTCATACTTCTTGTCACACATTTGCCCAAAAAAGCGTCACCAACAAATACTAATGAAAAAAATTTTCATCCAGACCCTTGTTTATCAAATTACACAGTTTTGAACACAACTAATAGATAATGTCATAGAATCCAAGATTATTGGCTGCTGTTTAACTTGACAAACTTTTATCTGAATTCAAAATTTTTTCATTAGCATTTAGTGGTTATGCTTTTTTGAGCAAATATTTGACAAGTGTGACCGTAGCTTGACTAAATTTCAGTTCTTATTAAAGCAAATCACACAAATTAATAACTCTGCAAACAAGTGTTTCTTTCTCTTGTAACAACAAACTTTTTTCTTTTGTTTTTCTCTTCTTGTAATTAGTTGTCATGAATTGGAATTTGTCAAGTGAGTGCTGTGAGTTAATTAGTTTGTAATTGCCAATTATGGTAGTTTTACAATTTTCTTGTCATGACTAATATCTATGTAAATTTTTGACTTGTTTTTCATTGCTTATCTGCTAAACTTTTTGTCATTATGATTTTAATTCAGCAAAATAAATTTTGTATTTCATTTAATATCATGCCTTACAAATACTGCGCAGCATTCCTCAATAGTATGGAAAATATAAAATTATACATTTTTATTGCAATTGTTGATAAACATTCTCTCGAAAGCGCGTTAAATTTATTTTATGAAGAAAAAAAATAGGATTTTATGTGAAATAAGGAATTTAGATAGTCAAGCATAACTCAAGAATAAAATTCTATTTGGACAGTTAAAAACATTTAATATAAAATTTTTTATACTAATTTTATATTAAATTTTAATGGCACTTTACTTGACATAAAAATGTCAAAAGACTTGCAGCAAATTTTTTTATTGAAAAGTGTTCAAAACAATTAGTTTTTATTAAGTAAATTAAAATAAAGTATGGATAAAGTTTTTTATGTCACTAAAAATGGGTTTTTATCAGAAACCTTATTTTAAAGCAGAGAATTTGAAATGTTACTAATGCACAGTGCAGCCGCTTAAAAAATATTAGTAAAAATATGCGCCACCTTCAATACCAGTTTAATTTAAGAAAACAAACTTCGCGGACATCATAGGCAAGATTTCAGAAGTGATAAGCCATGAAAGACAAGCTATCAAAATTTAAAACCTCATGTTCAGAAGGCTTTTTAAAGCGCAAAAAAAATGTCTGCAAGGGTGAGCCGATTTCTATAGTTCTTAATTTATATAGAAATTATTTCCCCTTATTGTGAATGGCGTCGTCGACGTCACATCAAGACGACAGTAAATTTGGTCACTTGTATACTCTTTATTGGCAAAAAATTGGATCTCATTTAGAATCTCTAACTAATCTCTAAGGGTTTGTAAATTAATGGAACATGTTAGTAGTAGTAAATTATTGTCGACAAAGAGTAGACAAGTGACAGTTTTTAGTGTCGTCATAATGTGACGTCGACGACGCCAATCACAATAAGGGGAATTATAATATCAAGGAAAATATATGCCACTATTGCTGTCTACAACTCAACTAAGTTCAGTTGAAATTATAACAACTTAACCTTAAAAAAAAACTTAACTGTTTTTAGCGTTCTGAATTACAACTAATTTTAGTTGTATTCGAAACTATGCTTGAAAAGAAAAGGTTTTTAGGGTTCCGTACACCAAAGGTGAAAAGGAGCCCTATTGTTTTCGCTACGTTGTCCGTCTGTCCGTCACACGGTATTTTCTCAGGAACCGTAAGAGCTACGGACCTGAAATTTGGACACAGTATGTAGAACCTTGGCCGCTACAACAACAAATACATGAGAATTAAAAATTAAAGGGTGTTCCAAAACGAGCAACGAAAAATTTTAAAATCCCATGTAATATACATACAATTGTATGAACATATGTATATTGAAACTTGAAATTTGTAAAATTAGTGTATTTTTATACAGACTACAACAATTAACACTAAAATTTAAAAAAATTAAAACTTAAGGGTGGTCCATCAGTTAATGCAATTTTGACTATGTAATTTTGACAATTTGCTATATCTTGGAAACCGTAAGAGGCAAACACTTGAAATTTTCAAAAACGGTAAAACAAAAAAAAAATTGCTAAAACCAAAAAAATCGCCAAAGTTAAAAAAAAAATTCTAACACTAAAATAAATCGCCAAATTCGAAAAAATCGCCAAAATGAAAAAAAAAAACGCTGGAGACCCTTTATTTCGTAAAATCTCGGCAAGCGGTCTTTTGAGCATGTATGTGTGTAGCGAGTTTAGTTTGATTTGCAGATATTTATATTGTTATTTATTATTATGTGCTCCCTTCCTCTTTAATGTGTTGTCTGTGACGAAATATCTAAGGCAACAACATAAAACAAACGCAACAACAAAAATAAAGACCTTTTTTGCGAACGCTTTGCTGGTTTTGCTCACTTACTGACTCTCAGTAGCTGAGCAACGAACGATTCTTTTCGTTACATGCTGTCATTAAGAGACCGATTCGTGTGTTACGCTCAACCCATAACCCGGGAGCGAGAACACGATTGAAACGAAAAATAGGATTGCTGTTCAGATACTGAGTGATTCCGTCTCATTTTTTTAGGTCTTTTGAGTGAGAAGACCGCACAGAGAAATTTGGTCGAGCATTTTTTGCGAGTTCTGTCAGAGGTCCTTTATGATCTAACCTACATACAGTGCATAGGACTCATCTGAGATCCATCAGCAGTCCCTAATGGCTCAATTATTTATACTTAATTTATTTGCAACATACATCTTTGCAAGATGGCCAGCAATGTTTAAGTACAAATTCTTTGTTTCGGTTAATATTTTTCTCTCAGTGCTTAATCCAAATTTAAAGTACTTTTCTTTCAACCTTGTTGAAAGCTTTCTATAAACATTTCAACGAGTAAAGCGCTAACGGTATTTAAGCATTGTTTTGCCAAATTTCACTAGTTATACTAGTGTTTAACTATAAATAATTACTCGTCATTTAGAAGTCAATGAATTACTATGTGCAATTATAAATCCTTTTACGTGGTAAAATTAGAGATAATAAAATATTTATTGCAATATATTAATTATTGTTTCTTTTATTTGTATATTAATACTTCACTGGATATACGCCGAAACGGCATTGTTTTAGTACTTAAAAAAAATCTACTTGCGTCTGCAGTCAAACTAATTTTCAGATTGATATTGCCATTTACAACTTAAATAATAAACAATTATAATAATATACAGCCCTAATCTGTACACCGAATCCGAATAACTTTCTCATTTTTAAAAAAATTAATAATGGCCCTGCAGACGTGCTCAAAATCATACACGATAATTTTTTTGAGATATGATATTTGAGAATCTATATAATAAAAAAAATTAAAAAAATATTTTTATCTATCTATCGTGGTACTATTTCCAATCGATCGGTGTACAGAACGGGGCCGATAATTTGGTTCTGTGAGAGTTGGCTTAACTATCAGACATTCAAACTAAGTTGAGTTCAGTAATAGGGGCAATTAACTTAAGGCATTTAATTATTTTTTATATTTTTCTTTCAATAAAATAAAGCTTACAAGAAAAATATTGCTGCAACAACTATTCCTCTAGATTTTTATATGTTATTCAACAAATTATACATCCAATTACGTAAGCTGATTGTATTCCAGCATTTTTTTTTTTTTTAATTTCTAACCAATGTTAACATCATTTATATTTCTAAAATTAACTTATGCCATTGAGTCTATTATTAAAGAAAACTGAAAAGTTAGATTGTGGTAGAAAAAAGTTAAACCTCATCATTTGCTTAACAATTTCGAACAACAAGACTTGTCTGGCGATATCATTCGCTTATTCACTTATTCTCAGAAAAGTAATCAAAAACAGAAATTGAAGTTTGTTAATGCGATTTAAAAACAAAATTAAATAAATAAGGACCACTGCTGCCACATTATTTTGCTCTCTCTCTCTCTCTCTCTCTCCTTACTCTTATCAACAGAAGCATGTTTTTTCTTGTCTTATTCTTTTTTTGTGGTTTAAGAACTTGAGATGAGTTTTTGCTTTCGTCTTTTTTTATATAATTCATTCTCATTTATGCGAAAGAATTAAAAAACAACATTTAAATTAAGAACGAAAACGCAGTTTAATTTCATGAACATTAACAATTAAAGTTTTCTTTTAATTTTTCTTTTCTTTCCTTTTCTATTTTTGATTGCAGAAAATTTCCTTTTCATAAGCTAAAAGTTGTAAAAGTTTTCTTGATGCGTTTGCTTAAAATGTTGGAATGATTTTAATGTCCTCCAGCTTGGCTGTTCTTGAAGCAAAAAGATTGGTTTTGGGGGGGAGGGGGCAAAGAGCAAAAAAAAAATAAAAAAATATTCCAAAGGAAACTTCACTAAGTTTTGATTATTGTTGTAAGCTGTTTCAAGCCATAGTAATTATTTGATGAGAAAAATTGTAATTCAAGGAAATTGTTATCATTAATTGAAAATGTGTTTCTGCTTAAGTAATTTATACATAAGCGATTATATGTATGTTACTTTTTAATTGTTTGAATGAGCTTAAAAATTAAAAATTTAAATGAATATATGTATAATGGAATTTTTTAAGAGTAAATTTTATATGCCATTTAAAAAAAAAATTATTTGAGCTTGAAGTATACATAACGTGACCAGATGCTTTTTGCAAAAAGCGGGATATGATCGATCAAAAAGCGGGATTTTGAAGAAAATACAGCCAAAAAGCGGGATTTCAAGATAAATATCTTTTAGAAAGCGGGATGTGCAATATGCACACACAGTTTAGTATATCCTTAGGAAACACAGTTTTCAACTCAAAAGAAACGCTTTTAAAAAAACAAAAGTATGTATAAAAAATTATTTATCCATATAAATAAAAATCAAATGTCGTTCGTTGGTAATCGCATCAATTAAGAGCGGCTGCACCGATTTCGCTATTTATTTTAATGAGGCACTTCCATTATAATTTTTTTTATTTTGAAATATCTTTTACCAAGAAACGTGAAATTTCTTGTGATTAACGATTTTTATATTATGCCGTTGTCTACAAAAAAAAGGTCGAACTAGACATGTTAGGTGTGAAACCAACATGAAAATATATTTACTTTGAGATATCTGAAAAACTAATACTGTGAGAACCTTGAAATATTGTCACATAGTGTCAATTTTTGTTTGTCTTGCTGATTTGCTTACAGAGTATTACTGATGGTCTAGAAGAAACAAGAGGCTATTACTTGAAGATATCTTGGAAGCCAAAGCAGTCCAAAAAAAACAGTAAGCCTTAACACCAATAACGAGAATAGAATTATAAAAAGGAGTCAATAATGGAGAACAAAGTGTGTCACGTCTCAAGTAAATAAAATTTTAGTTTTTTTAATGTCTTGGTATCTGCTATAAACTCAAACTTGAAATTCTGCTGATCCTCTGATTCTGCCAATGATAGAAAATAATAGGAATGGGAGAAGTGAAAATGGCTCCTCTCAAATAGAGAATATGTTTACCTAAAACATATCTTGAAAACTAATACAGTGAAAGTTTAGAAACTCTTCATGACTATTTATGTTACGAGTAATAATGAGACTTGTATTCTAAAAAATAGTGAAGGTTGTACTGCAAGCGTGGCACTTCTCATTAAAAAATTAATTTTCATTTTAAATCGTTTATGGGGTGTAGCGAAGCATACAGGGTTTTGCCTATTTAAGCAATAACCGCACTTAAAAAATATGTATTTAGAATTAATTGTTATCAGTTACATTTTAATAAAAATCGAACAAGAGATTGAATTCTTCAAAACTCAAAAAATCGGGATAAAGCGGGATAGAAATTCGAGGCGGGATCGACCTGTGAAAAGCGGGATGTCTCGTCAGGTTAAGTATATATTAAAATAAAGTTTACATACAAATTTTGACTAAAGCAAACTTGAAGTAAAAAATATTTTTTTTTTTTAAATACGACCATAAATTTTTGCAATAAATAAGCATTTTTCTCTTTTTAAACCCTGACCAAAAAAGGGGTCTTGTAAGTTTCCTGTAGGAGAATGTGTGGCTGACTACAAAAATAATCAACTTATAGTTAACTTTTCTTAGACTAACTAAAAGCTAACTACAATGTCATCCAGAACTGACCTAAAATTAATTTTTAATTTGAGTACGTAGTCGGTTTTGATTAGAGCCAACAAATTTCGCACTAGTTGCGAAATAGTTAGCTTAAAATTATTTTAAGTTAACTTAGTTTCCGACAGGGTTTGTAGTGAGTGTCTGTCTTTCTGTGTATGTGTGAATAAGTGTGTAGGTTCGAGTCCACATACATACCCAACTTTTGCACCTACTTTGAATTAGTTTTTTTTTTCATTTGAAAGGTGACTTAATCGAGACTATTTTACTTTAATTGAAGAAGACCAGTCCAAGTTTCTGGATAAAAATAAATTTCAACTGGAGAAGGAAAAGAGTATTGTTTTAAATACTGAGTATTTGCCGCGAAACTATTATGAATGCGTACAGCTAAAAATATAAAAGCACGCTCATATGCAAACACACAAACATTTATAAATAAAATGAATATACTGTAGGAGATACAATCACACGCATGAGTATAAAAATACTAATAGTCGGTACACATGAGTATATGCAGGGCTATTTGATTTGAAAACGCATAAAAGGCATGTTTTCAGACAGCCACACATATACCCACGGATATTTCATTACATTTTGTATACACAAATGTGGTGAATGATGAATAAATATGCCGAGTATCATGCTTACATTTTTTTGTACGATGAAATATCCATTGCCTGTGTATAAACATACATACAATTATGCGTTTGAAATCAACATGCCTTTTTATTAATTTTTTTCATAAACAAAATAGAAATGCTTTTGTATGTTGGAATCGTGTATATTCTTAGTTGCTTGTTAGTTGCTTGAGGGAGCGTACACATTGCTTGCTCTACAAACGTCTGGAGCATTTCCAGTGATACTAAACGAAGTCTCAGGATATATGCAATGCAAATCTTACGTAGTAGCTGGAGGCAGAAGTGAAAGTTGTTTTTATAGCAAATACTATTATTGCTATCCAATTAGCGGCTAACCGTAATAAAATCGAGAATACAAATTTATGCAGAATCGAATAAAGTTGCCTGTTTTGTAAAGATTTTTACTTGATGCTTTAAAGTTTATTATAATTGTATACTGTAATTTTCGATAAAATATTAAGAATCTTACTATAAGTATATGAAGTTCATAAAATGACATTTTGGCAGGAACGAAATGCATATAAAAGTTGCTTAACCAAAAAACAAGTAAAAATTGCGAATACATTAAAACCTATATATCAAATAAGTAAACTTCAATAACTCCTAATTAAATACTGTAACGATGCTTTCTCAAGGCTGGGGTCCAGGTTTCGTCACAAAAAATTTATTTGTTTGGACTGTCGTGAGATGAAAGTGAAACACTCTATTCAGGATGTATTTTTCAGTATTTTATTTATTACAATTCAATGTTCTTATATTACTATATATTTATTTACAACATTACTCAATACTATTACTAAGCGGACGACTAACTTTTCCATACTTAAGTCTGAATGGCTCTCAACGGCTGACTAATTTTTATACAACTTGGACTTAGTCTGAACGGCTCTCAGCGGCTTACTAATTTTTATAAAACTTTGACTTAGCCTGAATGGCTCTCAGCGGCTTACTAATTTTTATAAAACTTTGACTTAGCCTGAATGGCTCTCAGCGGCTTACTAATTTTTATAAGACATTGACTTAGCCTGAATGGCTCTCAGCGGCTAACTAATTTTTATAAAATCGGACTTAGCCTGAATGGCTTTCAGCGGCTAACTAATTTTTATAAAATCGGACTTAGCCTGAATGGTTAATCAGCGGCTAACCACCAATACCAGAACAGACTAACTAACTAAAGTACTATCAGCGGCTAACTAATTTTTATAAAATCGAACTTAGCCTGAATGGTTAATCAGCGGCTAACCACCAATACCAGAACAGACTAACTAACTAAAGTACTATCAGCGGCTAACTAATTTTTATAAAATCGAACTTAGCCTGAATGGTTAATCAGCGGCTAACCACCAATACCAGAACAGACTAACTAACTAAAGTACTATCAGCGGCTAACTAATTTTTATAAAATCGAACTCAGCCTGAATGGTCATCAGCGGCTAACCACCAATACCAGAACAGACTAACTAACTGAAGTACGGCTAACTACCAATAATACTACCTTTCCTGAATTCAGACTTAATCTTGTAATGTTATCAACAGCTAGCTAAAGTTTATAAAATTTGAACTTAGCCTGAAATGGTTATCAGCGGCTGACCACCAATACCCAGAACATACTAATTAACTAAAGTACTATCAGCGGCTAACCCCCAATACTACTACCTTTCCTAAATTCAGACTTAACCTTGTATTGTTATCAGCGGCTAACCACCAATACCAGTGCAAGACTAATACCTAATTATTATCAGCGGCTAACCACCAATAATAATGCTACTAAGATTGCCTACAAAGATAAATTCAATTCAGCGGCTAACCACCAAGTTCATTTATCTTACCTATTCAAGCCCTCGACACTAACTACTCGCTTCGCATCTACAGCAGCTCCTTTTATACCAATTTCATATCGCTGCTTTCATAGTTGTACCATATGCGGCGTTCATAGTCACCATGGTTGTAGACAATTGTATGTATGCTATCATTTCATCGCCCTCGCTACTATTTAGTGTCATCATGCAAACCGTTTAAATATTTGAATAACATAATGTAATAACATCTTAGGGCCAATTTCACCAACTTATTTAAATATCAATTCATATTTAAAAATAATTTTTCCATACAAAAATTAATCAAAATCGACATTTAAATATGAATTGATATTTAAATAGAGTTGGTGAAATTGGCCCTTAAAGCTAATAGTACAATTGCTTTTACTTTTGTTTAATTATTTATCCATAAAGGAAGTAGTTCAAAATAATAAATCATTCAGTGTAGAGATAACAAAACAATAATTCAATTATTCGTAAAAATAATACTAATTCAAATAGATGAATATTTCTGTATATGAAATGGCAATAAAAAATAAAAAAAATAATAAAAGATATTCCCGTATGATGGTGTGATAAAAACAAGGTACTTCGTGCCGACTTTTATCATCACAATACTAATAGTATTCATTGCCAACAAGTAGTCTTTTTAATTACCAATATGATAAGATGAATAAGGACAAAACGTTACCAAACTTCCTTAAATTTTTGCTGTGATGTGTTGCATGTTTTTCTTTTACAAGTTTAAGATTTTTAGTTACTATATTTTAAGGACTTTAATAAATGTATAAATATATGTTATGAGGGCGGATGAGTAAGTCCGTGACTATTTGAATGAAACACAGTTTTTGTTTTTTCCGAAACAAATATTTATTTTTCAACATAATCTGCTTTTAACTCAATACACTTAGTCCAACGATTCTCCAGGTTTTATATCCCTTCCAAAAAATAGGATTTTTCGAGATCCTTAAAATAGGCAATAATTTCATCGTTAGAGCTAAATCTCTTTCCACCAAGCTATTTCTTTAGGTTTAGAAATAGGAAGTAGTTAGTAAATCGGCTAAGTCCGGAGAATATGGCGAATAGGGTACAAATTCGTAGACCAATTCATAGAGTTTTGCCATTGAGACTGCACACGTGTGCACTCGTGCATTATCTTGATGAAAAATTACTTTTTTCTTGACCATATGGGGTCCTTTTCTTTTTAAATCCTCATTAAATCGGTTTAATAAGTTGGCATATTATTCGCCGTTTATTGTTTTTGCCTCTTGAAGGTAATCGAAGTGGATTATACCGCGTACATCCCAAAAAAAACTGTTGTCATCACCTTATTGGCCGACAAACTCACCTTGGCCTTCTTCGGAGCAGGTTCACCCTGCTGCTTGGTCTCCAGAGTACAGCAATGGATCCATGTTTCATCCACCCTTACAAAACGCCGCAAAAATTCATTCGGATTGCGGTTAAACAACTCCAAACAATCCGTTGATGTTGTCACACGGTAACGTTTATGATCAATTGAGATCAAACGTGGCACCCATCTTGCAACTTTCTTAAACCCAGCTGATCATTTAAAATCGAAACCACTCCACCATATGAAATGCCTATGACATCAACAATCTCACGCAATTTTACTCTTCGATCGGCCAACACCATATTGTGGATTTTTTTCAACATTTTCTGGTGTACTGACCTCAATTGGTCGTCCAGAACATTTGTACTTGTGCGACCATAATGAAAGTCAGTAAAGCACTTTTTTCCATTGAAATTGAAAGTGCGGAGTCCTTATATTTAGTATTTATCGAGCTTTTTCTTGGTTTGATTGATGGGTTTTTTTTCGCAAAAAAACTAACTTAAACTAAATGACACAGCTTGTTCCAATTTGGACAGGAGTCAACTGACAGTTGCCTCTTAACAGGAGTACTGTTGCCATTTCAATCAAGAGGCGGGAAATTCAAAAATAAACTGAGTTAATGATCTACCCTCGTATATTAGCACATAAATAATATTTGTGTGGGTGTTTTTTTCAGAGGTATAGAACTTCGAATTGAAATAAAACACAAGAAAATCGTTTTAATGTCCATCAATTTGGCTTTATTGGAAGGATAATTTTATGCCATTAATGTTTAAATATGATTTCGGGCATGTGGCCGCCGCGGCTGGCTCGAATAAAGCCAATTCTACAGGTCCAATTTTCAACCACTTTTTGGAGCATATGGGGACGTATGTTGGCAATAACGCCACGAATGTTGGCTTCCAAGTCCCCTAACATTTCTGGTTTGTTGGCGTAGACGAGCGACTTCACATATCCCCAAAGAAAGTAATCTAATGGTGTCAAATCACACGATCTTGGTGGCCAATTGACAGGTCCATTCCGCGAAATTATGCGCTCATCGAATGTTTCCTTCAATAAATCGATTGTGACGTGCGCTGTGTGGCATGTAGCGCCGTCTTGTTGGAACCACAACTCATCCACATTCATGCCATCCAATTCGGGAACAAAATAGTCGGTTAGTCGGCTCCAATTGCTGTGCACGGTGGCGAATCGATTCATTCGGGTCCTATTCAACACTTTGCTCTACAGCGGCAATTGTTTCTTCGGTGCGCACTGTTCGACGTCTCTGCGGATGCGTATTATCACATAGAGTAAACGTAGTGCGAAAACGATCCATGGTTAACCGAATTAATTGCTCTGATGGACGATTATGTCGACCATAAAATGCACGGAGCTTGCGGTAAACTTCGCGAACTGAACCATTATTTTCGAAATAAATTTGCACGATTTGCAAACGTTGTTCTTTTGTCAACCTGTTCATGATGAAATGGCAAACCAAACTAAATATTAATCACTTGACAGCTGACAAAATGGCCGCCAGTTAAAAAAGTGATGCCAACTTAAAGTTCTATACCTCAATAAAAAACACCCTATATTAAGCTTATGGTATACTTTAATGGAAATTATTTGTTTAAAATGTGGCAAAATTGTCAAAAGAAATTTATAACATTTAAAAGATACATATCGTTACGAATTTGTCATTCTCTTAGCAGAAAGAAAATAATTTTCGGAAGTAAGTGATTAATTAAATAGTTGCACATGCAAAGATACTACATGAGTGAAGTATAAGGAAGCTTGATATTACTAAAAATAAATAAAAAAACGTATAGAAATGGGCAGTATTTACAAATGAAATCTCATTTAACTTAATTGTTTACATTTACCAATTTAGTAGAAATATCCAACTAATGCTTGAAATTGATTTACTTACTCGTACATACGAGTATTTTACTTATAGAAAATATATCATATTTAAATATAACGTACATTAAGCTCTCTTAAAAGAACCAAAGCTAGACCTTAAAGTTTTTAAATTTATTAACTGTCAATCTAACTTTATTAAAATGTCTGCATATACCAAACCACACAAGCAGAAATAATTTAATTTCAAATATGTGATTTAAAAACTAATATTGATTTTTTTTTCAAAAGATATTTTCTACATTTTTTTTCTTTACTCCCACATTTTCATACCATAAATCTTTGATAAATTAATTGTCAGACATTCACACTTGGTGGTGTAGCACGCTGGTTCGTATTATAATTTCAGTAACGCTTGAACACATGCGTCTTCTGGAGAAAAACTAGTTTCAGCAAAATACTTGTGGAATATTTATAGATTTCAAACTATTTATGCATGTAGTGGAATATCGTCGGCTGAAATTATACTTCTATTTAAATAATTTTATATACATCATATATAATTATAATTCCTATTTAAATAATTTTATATACATCATAATATATTGTTAATACCAAACAGAATAAGTCTGCAACTTCAGGAAAAATCGCTTACAAATTAACAAAGCCCATAATAAAATCTACGGCAGTAACTTCAAATACTCTCTAGTTTTTATTTTATTTTATTTTGTGTTTATTTTTCTTTGTAGTTTGGAATATAAAATGTGTGAAATTTATGGAAAGTGTGGTAGCATTGCTGAGAGAATATTTATTTATATGTGAGAGCATAAGAAAAAACGCTGTCAAAATAAATGATTAAACAGAATACCGGCTTCAACACATTTTCAATACATATTGACACAAAAAAAAAAAACAGCCGCAGAAACCGGTCGTGAGATAGAATCTATTTTATTTTGAGAGCGGTTTTTCTTATACTCTCACATATCAATGTTCATTCTCACAAAAATGTTACCATACTTTCAATAAATTTCATACATTTTGTAAACAAAACTACAAAGAAAAATAAGCACAAAAGAAAATAAAACAAAAATTAGAGAGCATTTGAAGTTACTGCCGTCGATGTTATTATGGGCTTGATTAATTTGTCATCGATTTTCCTAAAGTTGAAGACTTTATTCTGTTTCTACATTAAAATAGATTCTGTCTCTCGACTGCTTTCTGGGGCTGGTTTTTTGTTGTCAATTTGTATGGAAAATGTGTTTATGCCGCAATTCTGTTTGATAATTAAAACAGAACATTTTTGAATTGACATTCAAAGCCTTTGAAATTTTTTTAAATTTAATTTAACTTATTTTCGTTTTAAGAATGTTACATTAAAAAAAAAATATGTAAACATATCTTCATGCTAGGAATCACCGGATATAATATATTTATATATAAAATAACACTGAAAATGTCTAAAAACTTTTTGCTGTTTGAATTGCGCTGTCAATATTAACTATAACAAGATGTAATTCGTAAAAAAATTTGTTAATTAAGTTAATTAAGAAAATTCACAAGGAAAGTATGGAAAGTATTGTGTATGCTCTATTGAAAACAAACAAACAAAAAATCACAATCAAAAGTGGCCCAAAGAGTATATCGAAATTATTTGGAAAACAGCGCAGAGATATAACGCGATACTCTTATTATTCCAATGTGTTTATTGGCATTTCCACAGGAATGATTTTTGTCACAAACCACTGATCAAACCCATTTAAATTACATGGGTTTGATCATTGGTTTGTGGCAAAAATGAACTAGTGAACGAGTTCGACCCAAGTCTACAAATAGTTGCATTGCAAATTGTTGCATTTCAAACATTTTCATTGCAAGCAGTTGCATTGCGAAAAATTGCATTGCAAAGAGTTGGATTGCAACCAGTTGCGTTGCAACCAGTTGCATTACAACCAGTTGCATTGCAACCATTTGTATTGCAAATAGTTGCACTGCAAATAGTTGCATTGCAAAGTCCCAAATCACACTGTGCAAGTCTTATTGCTAAGCTGATTAGTTTCAGGGAGAGAGAGACGAAGGGAACAGCAACGTTTCTTTTCCCTCCGTCTCTCTCTCCTAATAAACTAATCAGCTTAGCAATAAGACTTGCACAGTGTGATTTGGGACAAACAGTTTCATTGCGAACAGTTGCATTGCAAACAGTTGCATTGAAAACAATTGCATTGCAAACAGTTGCATTGCAACCAGTTGCATTGCAAACAGTTGCATAACAAATAGTTATAACCTTCAATTCAGTACAAAGTGAAATCTTCAGCGCATATTCGTTCAGCGAGGAGGAAAACTAGTTTTTATTCCAATTTCACTCGATAAACCAAAATCGATTTTTTGATTATTTAATGAAATAAAAAAAGTTTCGTAGAAAGTTACTAAAGGGTGTCCCAACAAGAACGCAAGATTTAAATTTGGCGCCATTCGAAGTGTCATTGTTTGATATTTGAACAATTGTAATTGTTTGCTAGTAGAAGGTACGAGGTTAGTAAAAATTGGAGCGCTACACGAATGAACAACGCATTCTCATTGTGAAATTGTTTTACCAAAATGGTGAAAGTTCTGCGGCTACAGTTCGCAAATTTGCGATCAATTTGGGGTCACAATAATGCTCCAAAAGAGTCAACTTTAAAGAGATTAATGGATAAATTTGCCAAAACTGGGTCTGTTAGTGATGTAAAGACGACAACGCGCCTTCGACCAGGTCGATCGACCGAAAATGTCGCAGCTGTACGTGATGATGTCGCTCAAACGCAGGTCAAGCGCAAGTCAATGGTGTTCGGTATCGTGAAATGATAACCAGTTTTTTCGTGCCTAGAACTGAAGAAATGAATGTGGAGGGCATGTGGTTTCAGCAAGACGGCGCTACATGTCATACAGCCAGAGAAACAATTCAATTGCTACATCAGTCATTTCCCGGTCGTGTTATTTTGCGATTTGGAGACCAGAATTGGCCGCCTAGATCAAGCGATTTAACACCATTAGACGTTTTTCTTTAGGGTTTTTTGAAGTCGATGGTTTACGTGAATAAGCCGACGACGTCTCAAGCCTCAAAAGAGGAAATACCGCAGCATTTATGCAAAAAGGCCATTGAAAATTTCATTAAAAGATCGCGTGTGTGCCAGCAAAGCTGCGGCGGCCATCTGCCCGATTTGTTGTTCCAAACATAACCTCATTTTGTCTACTTTACGATATCATAAAGTTTCACGATTTTTTTTATATATCTGTGTTTTATTTAAAATTTAAATCTTGCGTTTTTGTTGGGACACCCTTTATAAGGATATAAAATATATATATGCGTATGTGCGAGTATAAAAAATCAGTTCAGAAACTTGATGCAATAATTAGAAAGTATCAAAACTGGCCCTACGAACGGACTCATATGGGGTATGCTGTGGGTAGATAATAATTTCACATAAATTATGAATGCAGTTAGTATTATATTAGAAAATTCATTGCCGTAGGAAATTTTCTATAGAATATAAGAACACTTTAATATGAAAACATTTTTTGGAAAAAATCGACCTATGTATATCTGTCCCTACTGCAGGCTGTGTCGTTAACAAAAGAAAAAAAATATTCAAAGAAGCGGATTCAAAAATTCCAAATTCCTTTCGCATCACAAATCACATCAGCTGACGTAAATTTTATGAATCTATTAAAGCACAGAAACATTTTTGTATTTAAGAATTTTCAGCAACAATTGATATTATTACATATTTTTCGTTTTTAGATTTTTTGTAGTTTTTTGTTGTTGTAATAAATGATTTATATTTCCATACTCACACTTGCGGCTTGACTATGGCTACTTATCGTATAGAAACTTGCCAAGATCCAAAAATGAATGATAAAAGAAACAACAATAGAAAGCTTTTTTTTAACATATAAATACATTTTTGCATAAGATAGAATTAATGCTGACTTGGCCACAAAATAAAGACACAAAGAATTTACCCACATGTATCTACAGTAGATACTCGTACGTAGACATGAAAAATGTATTTGGTTGTATATTCAAACATGCACGTACATAGACATGTATGTATATGTATATGTATGTATGCATGTATTTTTATGAAAATATTTTGGCAATGTGTACGAGCGCAAAGTCTTATTCAACAAGACAGAAATTTAAAATACGTGACTGACGAAATATTGTTAGTTTTCTTTTAAAACTCTTTTTGGTGTTTCTTAAAAAAAAGAAACATGTATTGCTTTAAGTTTAGGCAAAAAAAAAGTGAATTTGCAAATGTGTCTCTCAAGCATGCGAAAAGGCTGCGAAAAGGCTGCAACTAGCTACATTTCGGTGACTTAAAGTAAGAGCTTGCTTTGCTAACTAACTTTTATTAAATTTTACATAGCGGAAAATAAACTACTAACGATGTACTTTTATTGCTTGAGAAATAAATAAAATGGCTTATTCATAGCAAACACCAAAAGTCATTAATCACAGCAGGTGTCAGAACAGAAATTTAACAGTGTTTAATTCAGCTGTGCCGAATTTTGTATACCCTTCTCTAACGAACGCTTTGAATATATACATACATACATCAGTACACACACTAGGTCATTTATAATGACCCAAAGGTATTTTTCGTCTTAAGAATTCCATTCAAATAAATTCGTTTACTCTGAAATTCGAATTGACGAGAAAATGTTACTTATGCCCTAATTCTGTTCGACAATTGTATCGTCTTGTCCACACAGAAAAAAATCGACAAGAATTATTTTCAATAAAACCATGTTATTGAATAAAATTTTTAATTTCAATAATATTTTTCATTAACTTGAATATTGTATTTATCAATTCCGCGCATTTTAAAATATCATTTAATTTAATTTGTTTGTGTTGGTGTTTTCCTTGTTTGTTGATTGACTCAACGTGGTCATATGCTGATGTTGTTGTTTTTTTTATTGCTCGTGTTGTTTACGTGTGAATTCGGGCAAGAAACCGAAAAACGTCGTGTCTTTTTTTTTTACTCAACAAAGTTATTTTTAGATTAGAAGAAATAAAAGAAATTATGTTTTGCGTGTATTCATTATTTGCATATCCAACAACGATTTCCTCTTTAGCTGAGTGGTAAGCACATTAGTTTATTAGTCAAGAGATTGCTGATTCGATACATCCCAAACACAAAACAGTATAGAGTGAAAAATTCTAGTTCATACAATTAGTATAAAGTAAAATTTGTAAAAATTATTAATTGTTCCAATATAGAAATTGCATACTGTAAAGAATAGTTATTTGTTTTTTAAGTTTAAAATTTTTAAACGCACTAATAATCCCAAATTAATATTTTACTTATTAAGTAAAATATTTTTTTTATTAAAAATACATTGAAATTGATTATTAGGGGTTTAGCTGGATCCTATGCGCATTTCACTGTTGCTAATGTAGATCATCAGGGAACCTTTACCCAAAGCTTCTTAGAACAACTAGAGTTATTATATTATAAACTTTCATTTAAACAAATGCGATGCTCCATAACAAATAACAAAGTTGAAACAAGAACTCAATAATCAACATGTTTTTTATTTTCTTACTTTACCATTGCTACATTGGCTGATATTTTTCAGCTTCAAATTGTAGTTGTAAGAGTATGTAAAAGAATTAGTGCGTTTAAAAATTTTAAACTTAAATTGTAACAATTCCCATAACCAACAATAATTATCAACTTGATTGCACCCGGTCAAAAAAAATACTTGTGTGGCAACACTCTATTCTTAAATAGCTGTTGTTGTTATTTACATGAATTTTCTCTACATACTTTTTACAACTACAATTTGAAGCTGGAAAAAAGTCAGCCAATGTAGCAATGGTAAAGTAAGAAAATAAAAAACATGTTGATTATTGAGTTCTTGTTTCAACTTTGTTATTTGTTATTGAGCTGCTTATTTGTTTAAATGAAAGTTTATAATATAATAACTCTAGTTGTTCTAAGAAGCTTTGGGTAAAGGTTCCCTGATGATCTGCATTCATTGGCAACAGTGAAATGCGCATAGGATCCAGCTAAACCCCTCAATAATCAATTTCAATGTATTTTTAATAAAAAAATATTTTACTTAATAAGTAAAATATTAATTTGGGATTATTAGTGTGTTTAAAAATTTTAAACTTAAATTGTAACAATTCCCATAAACAACACTAGTTATTTGTTTTATTTTTTTTTCAAACAAATTTTTACACAATTTTGTATTTGAATTTACAAATTTCTTTGTAGGACCTGAATTCAAAAAAATTAATATTTGATTCAGAGGATTTTGTGTTTGAAATGGAAAAATTAGTTTTTCTGTGCATGGACGAAAAAAAGCCGGAGTTGTGATTCTTTGAATCAAATATTTTTTTATTGTCTATGCTAGAAGGTTCATGTATTTACTTTATGATTTTGTTCTAAACATTATTTCCAACACATATTTCTTCATATATTTTTCAAACTTTTGTATTAATACTTTCATTAAATTTTTATGTTTTAAAAACGTGGCAATAATATTTTTATTTTTCATTCAGGTATGTGATAAAAAACGATTTAGACACAAAAACAATTTGAAAACGATAAAAGGTGTGATATGTTTCTTATAGTCGTTTTGTTAATAATTTTAAAACTTGTTTTTAAAAGTCTTTGCAGAAATTTTTGACAAATTCCTTTTCACAGCTCCAATATGTGATTTATGTTTTATCTTTTAGTGCGCTTTTAAGAAGTCAGTAGTTTAAGATAAGCTCAAAAATGATACTCAAAATCTATCGGAATTCATCACACCTTTTCAAAACGATTGTTTTGATATCGTTTCGAAAACGATCGTTTTCCATCGCATACCTGATTATCAAAGACAACAACCAATTTTGAAGAAAATTATTTAGAGAATTCAAACAAAAGAACTCAAAAGTATTTTCAACAAAAACGCCGTAAATCTCTTTACTGAATTAGGGCATTAATCAGACATTATTTCTTGTTTTTTTATTATTAAATACTTCTTAACTTAATAAATTTTAGAACAGGCTCATGATTTAGCCCTTTTAAGACTCTGATATAAAATCTTTGCAAATCAATGGGGTTTTCATGTGAACATTTTCGTTGGTACGTATTTAGTACGACTTTGATGATGATTGAGGAATTGAAAATTCAGTGCTTATATTGTGCATTTGGGTTTTGTAGAACTAGGCACATTCGTGTGTGCACATATTTGCTTATACATGCATATACACGTGTACATAAATATGTATGTACATATGTACACACACACGCCTACAGAAATATTTTCCCAAACATATGAGTTTTTTTTTTTGTTTTTGAATTTTTCCGCTATAATACACATTTGTAAAAACGTATTTTCTGCTCTAAACAATTTATTTAAAAAAAGAAAGAAAATCTGTTATAAATATTGAATTAATCTCAGTCTTACTCTTATCTGTTTTGTTTCAAAGTTTAAAATATAAAATAAACATTTTCTTAATTTTTTTATTATTCTCATTTTTCCTTAACACAACAACAACTTACGAGTATACTGGTAAAACTTACACGTGAGGAAGATGCTATAGCACACACACACACACACACACACACACACACACAAAGTTTCACAAGCCAGCCAGCTAGACAGATATTGAAATGCTGCATTTACATATAGCAGCATACTTTTCGGAGTGCAGCAAATTGTATATGGCTTGTAGATTCTTAACCACAACATACTGTATTCGGTTTGTTTAAATAGTTGTGGGAATAAAGTGTGTGAATACGTTTGTGCAGGACTGTGTGTAAGCGTGTTTGTGCATTTTAAACATAGAAAACTTTTTTCCAACCATATCAATCCAGAAATGTTTTAAGGCTATACGTTCATACATACATATGTAAATATATATTTCAAATAACTAAAAGGATGTGGTTGAGAGTGCACAATAAAGAAAAATACTCTTCCTTACATTTGTGTGTTTGTTTATTTTGCCGAAATGTAACTACAAACTAAATATTTACTGTTTATTTTCTTACTTTTCAAAATAAATACTAATTTAGCAAACATGTGTAAAAATTTTATGCTGCAAGTATTTATTGGCTGTGCTTTAATTTTAAAGTTTGTTTAAAGTTTTTTTTTTGTTAAATTTAAATTTATCATCATCTTTAAAGTTTTTAAATAACAGAATTTCTAAATAATCCAAATCCAGTATGTAAATCATTTGTTCAGGAAAGTTCTTTGGTGAATTTTTTTACAAATGTCATTTTATTTGTATTATTGATATAAATTCGTCCTTTGTGCATATCAGACATTATATTTATTAGAATATTGACAATCGAAAGATGTGCGCACTGGTTTATAAAAGGCTGTATGTCAATTAAAAAATTCTTTCCACATACATATGTATTATATCGCACTTAATCAACAAGAGGGTATTAGCTCAAAACTTCAAAATTTTCAGTAGAAACGAAAAACTGTTTGTGGTTACATTTCAAGAGAATTTGAAAATCCGATTACATCATAGTAAGCAAATTTCATTTAAAAATATTTTAACATTGTTTTTATTTTAAAATCTTGCAATTATTTAAAAAGAATATTTATGTTTTGAAAAGAGTAACAGTTAAAAAAATTAAATCATAAAGTAAAACAAATTTTATTAACAAAAGAATAATTGGAATACGTTGAAATTTTTACAGTAGATGGATATTTATCTTTTTAGTTGCTTTCTTGCGAATAAGTGAAATTTTAAAAATTTTGAGTTAATGCACTCAATATATAACTCAAACTTAAAACGTTTTGACAGCTACAACACAATAGGTTTGTTCATTTACCAAAAAATTGTTACGAATTTGTAACAATTGTTACTGGAAATTGTTCATTATCTCAAAAAGTTTGCAGGTAGAGAGCGTCAAAAGAGAGAGAGAAAATTTGAGAGACAAATGTTTATAAATTATTACTAGTAAAATTTTTACTTGCAAGAATTAGCAACCACCAGTTTTGTATTTTTTTTTTTAAATATATTTTTTCAAAAATATCTGACAAAGGAAAACTCAAAAATGTGTATTTCCTCATTAAAAAAATATGTATACGTATGTAAACGGAAAACACATTTTCATAATTTGTCATTTTCCTTTCATTAGGCCACATAAATTCAATTTTTTTGTCAAGGAATTTTGTTTGTTCATCATATCCGATCAGAGATGGAAAATTGGTTTTTTGAATTTGTTAATAGAAAGGAATTAAAAATTAATGAAAAAATTCATAAAATAGTAAGTAATACATGAAATTGTGTAAAGTATTACATTTGAAATGTCGTTTGTTTTTAAATTTTGTAATTTAAAATATTATCAAACAAGACAATCCGAAAGACATTAGAAAAAGTACAATTCGCACTTGTTCCTCAAAAGCGTAACAACTCAAAATTTTCAAATTTTCACTTTTTGCAAAAAACCAAACAACAGAGCTCATATCTACCCACTGTAAAAATCTCCCTTTGATTTGTCTTCTTTTCCGTGACAAAAACCGTTATGACTCAATTTGTGTTTTTAGAATAACTACTCAATTAAGACATTTTTAATTGTTTGCAAGTGCTTGAGCAAAACATCTCAAAGTTTTTTCAAAAAAATTTCAGAAAAAGAATAACAACCCAAAAAGTAGTTTTTTTTTTGAAAAATCACTTAAGCAATAAAAAAACAAAGCGTTGTATTCTTTTTTAAAGGTATTTTCTTACAATGACATCATTTTTTGCTGTAATATATCGCTAGAATCAACAGAAACAGTTTTTGGCCTCTACTGAAAATTCATGAATTTTGAGTTGTTACGCTTTTGAGGAACAAGTGCGAATTGTATCGTAATTTTCATTCATGGTTCCTGCAAGTTTTTAACAAGTAATGCGTTCATTCACTTTTCGTATCTGGGAAGAGTAATTTTGTAAATTTCTGCTTGGCTCTCCTTGCAAGTTTCTGCTGGGAAAGAAATTAATAGACCTTTTATTATAAAACTAGCTTAGCCCGCAAACGTTGTCTTACCATCAATTATTTTTTTCAATTACAAATTACTCTACAGTTTAGTCACTTGTTGGGTCAAAAACAAAAAGAAAACCTAACGGGTATTCAACTGAACCTGTGTTGAAAATTTCAGCTCCACATCTCTTATAGTTCCAGAGATCATGCGTTAGAAACAAACACACACTACGATTTTATATATATATGGATATAATAAAATGTCTATGGAAGTCTTATTGCTAAGCTGATTTGTTTGCTAGGATATAGATAAGAGGAACAGAAAAGTTTATTTTCCCCTCGTCTCTCTCTCTCCTAATAAACTAATTAGCTTAGCAATAAGACCTGCATAGTGTAAACTAGGATTAAGTAAGTTTACGAATGAATATTATTGTACACACTTGTAGTTGTTGGGCAGCCAATACTGCGGCTGAGTGGCAGCGATTAGAGTTGAGTGATATTTCGAAATCTACTATATTACTTTTTCACAGCGTTTGAAAAATCACAAATCACAACTGTTACTGAATTTATCAAGTAACACGATTTGGAAATATAGTTCATTCATACAAACTGTGATTGTTCTTCTATGCTTAAATTACAGTAAATAATTACAGTAATAATAAAATTACCACATTAATTTTTTTATACCTTCAGCTTTCGTCAAGAAAAAATCGTCAAATCGTGTCAAATCGTCCTTTCTGGCAACTATGTTCAGCTCATATTATATATATTATATTCCCAGCTAAAAAAATTATATATGGTCCATATATTTTTAATATAAAGGGTGTTTTTTATTGAGGTATAGAACTTTAAGTTGGCGTCACTTTTTTAACTGGCGGCCGTTTTGTCAGCTGTCAAGTGATTAATATTTAGTTTGGTTTGCCATTTTATCATGAACAGGTTGACAAAAGAACAACGCTTGCAAATCGTGCAAATTTATTTCGAAAATAATGGTTCAGTTCGCGAAGTTTACCGCAAGCTCCGTCCATTTTATGGTCGACATAATCGTCCATCAGAGCAATTAATTCGGTTAACCATGGATCGTTTTCGCACTACGTTTACTCTATGTGATAATACGCATCCGCAGAGACGTCGAACAGTGCGCACCGAAGAAACAATTGCCGCTGTAGAGCAAAGTGTTGAAGAGGACCCGAATGAATCGATTCGCCACCGTGCACAGCAATTGGAGCTTTGTCCATCAACTTTATGGAAGATTTTGCGCAAAGATCTTGGCTTGCGACCTTACAAGATCCAGCTTGTGCAAGAATTAAAGCCGTGAGACCATGCAATGCGTCGTGATTTTGGTGTATGGGCCGAAAATGAGATTGATCTCGATGCTGATTTTCATCGCAAAATTTTGTTCAGTGATGAGGCTCATTTTTGGTTGAATGGCCACGTCAACAAGCAAAATTGCCGCATTTGGAGTGAAGAGAATCCACATGAGACCCTTGAGACGCCATTACATCCTCAAAAACTGACTGTTTGGTGTGCTCTATGGGCTGGTGGAGTCATTGGGCCATACTTCTTCCGAAATAATGCTGGAGAAGCAGTTACCGTTAATGGAGACCGGTATAGAGCAATGATAACCGACTATTTTGTTCCCGAATTGGATGGCATGAGTGTGGATGAGTTTTGGTTCCAACAAGACGGAGCTACGTGCCACACAGCGCACGTCACAATCGATTTATTGAAGGAAACATTCGATGAGCGCATAATTTCGCGGAATGGACCTGTCAATTGGCCACCAAGATCGTGTGATTTGACACCATTGGATTATTTTCTTTGGGAATATGTGAAGTCGCTCGTCTACGCCAACAAACCAGAAACGTTAGGGGACTTGGAAGCCAACATTCGTGGCGTTATTGCCAACATACGGCCCCATATGCTCGAAAAAGTGGTTGAAAATTGGACCTGTAGAATTGGCTTTATTCGAGCCAGCCGCGGCGGCCACATGCCCGAAATCATATTCAACCATTAATGGCATAAAATTATCCTTCCAATAAAGCCAAATTGATGGACATTAAAACGATTTTCTTGTGTTTTATTTCAATTTGAAGTTCTATACCTCTAAAAAAACACCCTTTATGAATGTATATAACTATATATGAATATGTATGAATTCATGTATGGAAATATATGGGATTATACATGGCAAAACTATTATATATGAACTAATATATGGACTAATATATGAAATGTATTATAATATATGAGCTCACATATGGAAATTTAATTATGAATCTCTTCATATGGGGATCCATATATAGAAATAACATGTAATATATGGAGCCATATAAGAATGTATGCATACATGATATCTCACATAAAATTGTTTTTGCAAACAAAAAAGGTTGGATTTTATCACTGGTGAATTGAAAATCCATTAGAAAATAGATGCGATATGTAAAGTTTATATGCGTACCCGCAACGTTTAAAAAAGAAAAACTTTTGTTACAAAAAAACCATTCTTGTGTGGCCCCATTTAATATATTAAATAACCAAAAGGATAATCCATTAATTTTATAGAAAATAACAGAATTCTCTAGATAAGAAACAAAGTTGATATTACTGCAAAAAATTATATTGAAAACTATTGTTACGACGGATTATTTTTTCTTTTATAATTAATTGCATTACTTTTTAATATGATTTCTTAAATTAAATTTTATGTACGAATATGAGTTTTGTGTTTTTTAAATAATTGATTCACCTTTTGACTTAAAATGATGAATGAAATGTTTTTTAGTTCGTTTTTCATTATTTGTCCAAACAAATGTTTCATTAAATACAACCTTCCTGTTCAAAATCTAAAAAAAAGAAATTTTAGTAATTTAATTTATTGCACAGCAGTGCGCTTTTGTGAATCAAGAGAGTATGAATATGAAATTTTCATTTTGTAGAGGGAAAATTTACACATACATGTATGAAAATGTATGTATATATATAATCATATATGCCCATATGCCCTCATTTTTCGGATTCGAGCCATATATGTGATATCATATATGCTCCAGACATATTTTTTAGCTGGGTTTGCAATTTCATTGTCTCTCTGCCTCCTATATGAAAATTTTCAATATTTGGACGGTGTTGATTGCTCATTGTTTGTTCTTGTCGCTCTTCTTATTATTATTTATCAAGACACCAGTACTAATAAATAAAAGTAAATAGCAGAAAAGCTGAAATGTGTTAAGCTGAAAGTCCATACCATCCGTTCTTTGCATATGCGTTGTATGCGTTTCTGTACGTTCTCTCCAATTCTAAATTCAAGTTTCATGCAATACGTCTTATGCGCAAGTATTTTTGTTGTTTTAATGCAAAAAGAGAGAATATTTAAATTCACCACACGAACATTTGGCTATAAAAGAGAGCATGATGCATGCGACGGATACAAAAGTAGAAAGTAAACCTACTTTATCCATCCTATGCGTCTACACGTTCTTTGCGTTTTGTTCTGTAACTTGCCACATACAATTACCTTTATTCTACTTTTTGGCACATGGATAAAACGCAAATACGCATTAAACCGTGATCACAGTTACTGTTTAATTTCACTGCTGCTCTTCTTATTAGATTTTTTAAAAATAACAGAACAGAACAGAACAAAATACTACTAAACTGTGATCACAGTTACTGTTTAAAAGAACAGTAATTTAGAAATCACGTTCACAAGGAGCAACATTATTAAAAAATCACTTTATCGTTATCATCACTAGTAGCGATGCTAGCCTTCAAGTCCAAATGTCGTGGGTTCGATTTCCGCCATAGACATAGGGTGTTTTCCGCAGGCAAGATAATCGCTTCGTGAGCTGTGTTTGCTTATATAAAAAAAGTCTACTCAAAACGATACCTTTGTCATTATCAGATGTGCAATAGCCGCTTTAAGTAAACAAAAAAGAATTATAGAAGCAAATGGAGTTCGAATAATAATTAAAATTAACTAAAATTAATAGCCATGGGCCTGTGGCAAAAATTAAAAAATAAAAAATATACTTGATAGTAACAAACCAAAAAAGTTTGTCTTAAGTAGAACAAAAATAAGCAAATTAACTAACATGTGCATAATTAGTAAAGAACAAACGACAATGGTAAGACTGTTGTAAATATAGAGATGGTAAAATTGAGCTTTCATTACAAGAAAGCTTTCAGCAAATTGAAATAAGATGAATCAAAACAATTCACACATTCCATTTTGCAATAATGCTAAGTATATAAAGCAGAAATCTACATCAACTGACACCACACACAGTGGACCAAACACAAAAGAACGCTGATGATGATGAAGGTTTAGTGGCCTTCGAAAACGGCTGGCTGTTCCGTTCAACTATGTGTTGTCAGAATATTTACAACAGACTTTGGTGTTATTTGTTCATTAATAATTATCACATGTAATTTGGCTTAAGAAGCAATACGAACCTTAGCCCGTTCAAATCGCAAATATAAAAAAAAAAGTTACTGAAGGAGAAATTTACTAACAATTCACAATATATTTTTGTATACAAAAAGATTTACAAAACAAATATTTTTGTTAAAGGTTTTGTAAGCCTAAACAAATTTTTTATTGTTAAAGAGATTTAAAAAAATAATATTACTTATAAAGAAAGCAATATCAATAAATTTTTACGTATAAATTGTATAAATTTGTGTTTAATTTTTAATTAAACATAATTCATGACTATTACCAGCAGGAGCATCTTGATGCGCAGCAAACTGCTTGACAAAGCATGCACCCTCTTCCCATTTATGCAATTGCATAAAATACAAACTTGCTTTAAGTTTCCATAAGTAAATTATCAGGGTTAATGCAAATAAAATTTACTAAGTACCCATTCATCGTTTAGGAATAGTTTTTTCAAAGAACGTGTTAGAGTATACATCCAATCCATTTATAAGTGTGTTAACAAGTGCTTGCTAGCTGCCAAGTGATATTGACATTCTTTTTTTGCTCACTTTCTTGGTAGTTTCTTTAAAAATCACGTACTTTAACAATCATTTTATTATGAAATATGTTACAATGCGATAATATCGTTTTCTTTTCTCCAAAGACACCATTCAACGAAAAGGGAGGAAAGTACTCACGCACATACTTAAAAGCATTTTTTGTTTTATATTTAAACGCATTTAGCAGATACGCAGTCTTTTTTTAAGTTTCCTCATAGCAGTATAAATAATAAAAGTGCATAAGAAGATATTGTTTTTTTTTAGAAAATAAGAAATTTAAAGAAAAATTTATAGTAATTGTTAGGCAACTTTTTTGATATATGAATGGCGTAAATAATGTATTACTGTTGTAGTTGATCAGGTCTATTGTAATTACTTTTACTATTGAACAATTTGTAGCCTGGATTGTTATTATTATTTTTTATTATAACTTACTTTTTTGCTAATTTATAAAATATAAAAGTTTTCCTACACAGAAAAAACAGATTCGTTGTGACAACCGAATTTGTTGCCAATTGAATTTTGGCGGTTGCAGCAACTATCATAGAATTCTGCTATAGCGACTGAAATTTTCTTGTGGTACCACTATATTTTAATTATAACCCTCAACCCAATAGTTGCAGCAACAGAAAAAATTGGTTGATAGTGTGGAATTTGAAATAAATGTTATTCTTGCTACCGAAAATTTGGTTAATATAATTAAAACAATATCATAATTGGTACCTGTAAAAGAAAAATTGGGCTTCCTTGCTAAAATAAAAATAAACAATAAACGCAAATAAAAATACACAATTTAAGAAATTTATTATTTGACATATTGTCATAAGTTTATTTTAATTGAAATTTATTTCCTAATGGCGAAGCATGTCTATATACATTTCTTCAACCACACATTTTGAAAAACCACAAACCTGTTATCTTATGCACAGACTTTCAAAAACCATTTGAGAATTCACAAATCATAATATCTTTGAAAGTCACAAAAGTTAATTTTTTAATTTGCTGCTATAAACTATGATAGTAAACTCAACCTCTAGTTAGTTGCAGCAACTGATTGAAAGTTTTTATTTTAATTTTAGTATAGAACGACAATTTTTTAGTTGCTAATACCAAAAGTTGGTAGTAAAATACAACTCCTAATATTTTATTCGGTTGTGTTAATCAATCAGTTAATTAGTCATGACAAAAGCATATGCTCGGTTGATGCAATCAATTTAAGTATTGTCACAATTACAATTATGCCCTTATGGCAATGAACATGGATTGCTTTTTGGATTAACAGAAAAGTGATAGCGTGAACTGAAATATAGTTAATGCAAATGATATTTTATTGGACTAACCGTTTTCCAACCAATCTTTTTTCTGGGTGTAAATAGTCTTAAGAATAAGGCTGATGACAGAGTGACCGCTAGAACCTATACTATAAGATGGCGCTACAATGTGCTACAAACCACCGCCTGTGGTTTCTTATGTGATCGCTCAAATGATGTCAGAGTGCGAGCGAAGCGAGATGCGATTGTGTGCTACAAAGCTGGTTGTGTAATGGTTTCTAGCACGTTGTAGCTTCTTCCCTTTTGTTTTTGTTTTTCTGTCATGGCATTTTCTTGTTTTCTTTTCTTTGTGAAATTTTGATTATTTAATAAACTTTTGTGTATTAAAATCAAATAAAAATTAAATTAAACAAAATATAAGAAACTTGTGTGTTAAAAAATCTTGACGTAATGGAAGTGGATACCGAAAAATCGCTTTGTTCAATATAGCGTTCACTCTGACATCTTATAGCATGGTATAGCAGAAAATATTATGGCTTCTATCATCGCTTCGCTTCTAGCGGCCACTCTGTAATCAGCCTAAAATTGGAATTCGTGTTAAGTATGTTTGCTGTTGTTGTAATTAGATGGTGTTTTAAAGGCACAAATTTCACTTTGTTCAGGGATAAAATTTATTGTACCTTACGACAAAGAACTATGTACACCAAATTCTGTGCTGTGAGGATGCTGCAATCTTACTAATAAACGTATGGCCTGTTTCACAATAACGAAGCGAAACTTTCGACTTACAATTTATATTGAAAACAAAAACAAATTTTCATATTTTATTGTTGTTTTCAATATAAAGTTTAAATCGAAAGTTTCGTTTCAGTGTTTTTTTCGTTATTGTGAAACAGGCCAGTAATGTTTGTGTAAAGTCTGTAGGATATATATTGGGTAGATGTTGCTTGAATATAGTATAGAAAATATGTAATTAATTTTTTTTTTTTTGGGTTTTGTAAGTTTTTGAAAATTGTGCTTAAAGTCTACTGAAATTTTGCTTAGCTACATCAGAATGCATCTAGTCTTGTTAAGCCATCAACGAACTAATTTTTTAAGAACAAAAATAATATGTTTAAAAATAAATTAAATTAAAGAAAATTAACGAAATTGCAGCTTCTGTTTATATGAACTGCTTAATTGCTTAGCTCTTTTATGTTTTAATAAAACTATTCATGCAAAGTTGTGGCCATTCATAATTCACTTTTATATCCCTGCAGAAATTTGGTGACAATTGATCCAAAGGTACTCGTCCTACGACTTGAGAAAATGCTAGTGTTATCAAAAGTACGGAGAAGTGTATGATGAAAAACGACATATCGTGTAAATGGTTACATATTCACCATTTTCGTGATTTATCGTCTTGATCTTGAGCCAATTTAATTAGGAATCGGTCTAGTATTGTAGTAAACGGCACTGATTATGTTTGATGTGGTTGAATACATGGACCTATCAAATAGTGTAAATATAATGTTAATTGCTCCCTCCAATGTGACTTTTGAACCAGTCCCGTAACTAAACTGAGATATTAACCTAAGCTTAACTGGTATTTATACTTTTGAAATGTTAGCGGCATTGCGGTTGAGTGGGTAGTGTGCAAGCCTGTCATGCAAACCTGTACAGTGACAAGTCACAAGCTGCATAAAAAGTATCAATTAACCCCATCCCAGGACATTTACATGTAAAAGTGACTGGTCCTATCACTTGGGGACCGGCCACGTGACTAGTATTGTATCAGTTCAATTTCCTGCAGGGATATTCCTGCCCATGAGATGCAGGGTCACACATTTTAACTATGTACATAAGGCTTAACACATATGAAAAACAAAATCTTCGATTATAAAAATTCCATGTGCTATTTTAGTTACTTTATTTATATGATTAAAAAAATGTACAAACAAAAAGCAATGGAAACAAAAAGCTGAATATATACGAGTATTAAAAAAAATTAGCGGCCGGTATTCAGTATTTGGTGAATTTTTTATGGTAACTGTTGGCATTTGTAGTAATTTTGTCATCAATTTTGTTTATGTTTTTTAACCATTCATATTTATATTGCTGGCAACTAGAGTTTTTCTTTTCCCGGACTTTTTCATTTCCCGGGAATTCCCGCGCAGTGCAAAACAATACAAAAAATTATTTTATTTAATTTATTTTAATAAAAAAACAAATTGTAATTCATGAGATTGGTTAAATAATAACGTTTTATAAACAAATTAAGGCTGCATTACCCTTTACTTTCTGTTGCTGTTCTGTGCTCTGACGTTCTGTTTCCAATTTGACTATGTACTTCCTTTTTCTGTAGTAACTTATCAGTAGTTTCTGACCAAAAGGGTCGCAGTTTTCCAATAAAGCGATGAGTTTTGCATCGTCCATTGTTAAGTTTAAATGCAATTTATGTTTTTCTTTTAAATTAAATTTTTTGAATTCTAAAAGCACAATCACAATTCATTTCAAAATATATTTATTTAATTTATGTTGTCACTCACAATTACTTAAAATATTTTTTGATTTTCACAGGTTAAACCGAAACAGAAAAACTAACTACTTGTATTAGATTTACATAAGCAAAAAAGATTCAGCTGATTCGAAACAGAACAGAAAGTAAAAACTAATTCTGCCTTTAGTCAAAAAATAATAATATTTCAGTTCTTTATATAATAGTAATGCATAAATATCAATAGTATATGTAAATCCAAGGCCAAATGCATTGATATAACCCAAAAAGAAACAAATTATGTTATTAAAAAAATATTCCGAAATATTTGCTTGGGAATAGGACTTTAGTAGAGCATTAATAGAATCGTTCATTTTACCAAAGAGAATCTGTAATTATTTTGTAATTTTTCTTTTATTGCCTTGCGCATTTTCTGTTCTGTTTTTACTTTTATGAATTGTTGTAGAATTAAATTTTGAACGTCGTGTTCCGCTTTTGGTAAATAAAGGCCTCTAAGTATCACAGCACATGTGTGCCAGATGTAAACTCGGCCTTAATTGTTGTAAGGTTTTAGCTATTGTGCTAGTGCCATCACGTTATTATTACACCATCGCATTCATAAAGTTAATAACGACACTAATCAATGAATTTGTATATGCAAACTAAAGTTGCCATAATAAAATCAAAAAATCCCGAGAATTCCCGCACAAATTTCCCGGGATTTATTTCCCGGAAAATGTGCGGGATCCCAGGAAATTTTTCCCGAGAAAGCCCGTATGAAAAACACTACTGGCAACACAAATAACAACTTATAGACAAGGCCACTCAGGACCTAACAAAGACTATGAAACAACTTTAATAGAAATTTTTATTTATCAATATAATACCATTTTAGCTCTATATAATTTTCCCAGAGATATTTCATAGCTAAGATACCCTTTTTTATAGTAAGAGATGTCTAGCTCTTAGAAAAATAGTCAGCAAAACCAGACTTCTCCTTTTCATGGTTGGCGTATCTTTTACCACAGGGCCTTTTTTAATTTTTGGGAATATAAAATATTCCGACGAAGCTAAATCTAGCGAATTAGATGTGTGATGAAGCAATTTGAATTTTTATTTATTAATTTTGGCCATCGAAATAATGTATGTTGAAAATGGTGTATATTCAGTTTCGGCAAACGCGGCCTTATTTTCCTTAATTTGGTCATTTAAACAATGCCAAAAATTAGTATTGTAATTGCCGCTGATTTTTTTTTTTTACTTTTCAAATATAATCAATCAAAATCACTTGAACACAGAGAAAAAACTGCCTCATAGAATCAATAAGATTTTCTCTGTGAAACGTTTTTAGGCTAAGGGGTATCCCAGCAGAAAGAAGCGAAGATTTTTTCATATTCCTTATTGTTTTTATGTGGTAAATCTTATTAATTTTATCAAGAAGAAAACCGCATAAAATCAAGAAGAAATCTTATTATTCCCAACTTTTTTTACTAAATTTCCGTTATTTTTGGCACCAAAAAAAAACAATCCATAGAGAAAAACTTCTTGATTCTATTAGGTTTTCTTATAAATTGTAAACTATATGGATTTCTTATTGATTTTATTAGGTTGCCTTATTGATTTTTTTTAAAAAGGTTTTCTTCTTGATTTTATTAGGTTCCTAAATGATTGTGTGTAAAGCATCTTATTGATTTTTTTTAATAAGGAAATCTTCTTGATTTTATGAGGTGTCTTGTTATTTCATATCTATAAATAGACACAGACAATTTTTTTCATGATCTTTTTCGTTTTTGTATAAGTATGTTTGCAAAATTATTTCAATGGTTATTCAGACTGCTTGTTAGCATATTGGTTAGAGTGTTTGTCTATCAGTCAGAAGTTTGCTGGTTCAATACTTGTCTCCTTTTAAAGTATATGGTTAGAATTTAAATGAAAATATATAAGCAAAGCACAAAGAATAAAGAAAGACTTAATTTTTATTTTATTTTATGAGGTCGCCTCATAAAATCAAGAAGTAAACCTTATTAAAAAATTCAATAAGATAACCTCATAAAAACTACAAGATTTCTTCTTGATTTTTTTCAAAAAGGTTTTCTCTATGAAATTAATAAGATTTCGTTATTGAAAAAAACCAGAGATTTCTTATTAATTTTGTTCTATTTTATGAGGTAATTATCAGGCACTGTTTTCTCTGTGAACTGCATTCGACAAAAATAAACGCAATCATTTCGATGAGTCTGCGCCTGCTTTGGACACAATCACCCCTATTGAACAAAATGTAAAATTTGTGTTCCCATGAAAGTTTCGTTCTGGAAGAAGGGGAATAACCTATTTGACGTGCTTACAGTGTAATTATATAATTATAATTATTGTTCGAATTGTGTTTTTTTTTGGGTTGCCAACATTTACTGCAAACACTTTAACTAAATTAACGCTTAAACTATCTTTCAAGTTGTTGGTTATATCTTTTATTATTAAGCTACACGGTAGAATTTCATGAAAAGTATTTTCGCTACTACATACATCCAATGTCAGTTTTTGTTTAATATCCAAAAATTATCCATTTCTAGAAGAGTTAGAAGGTTAATGTCTACCAAAAAAATATTGCCTGTAATGCTCTGCATAAATGTTCTCAATACACTTTATATCAAAAACCTAAGTATCACTTGCTGTTATACTTTTTTTACTATAGGAAGGTGCATTTTTAAATAGGCCGTTAAATGAGATTCAGATGTAAATTTTTAAAACGCCGGTACACGTGTATTACTTCTCATTTCGAGTTTATGATATCAAATTGTTACCAGTTTATTTTGAATGCTTTTAAGGAGGTTCTAAATAATTTTTGAAATATATGAACATTTACTGTTACTTGGCCTCAAGTGGTAAGTGGTGGACTCATGTCTCATCCGAGCATATCAATCGACACAAACACTCAGTCTTATTAGGAAATTTTTTTAGTTTATTTAGATAAATCTTTGTTATATTTTTGACATAATGGATGGAGAAACGAAAAAGCCATATTTTTTGCATATTGTAATTTTGTGAAGTAAAATCAATTCGCCTCTGTTACAACTTTTTAATTCAATATTATTTTGTGGTAAGGCTTATTCATGTACAATTAACTTTTAAAAATTCACACTTGGGATTTAAAAAAAATCTTCTGAAGTATGTACGTTAATATCAGCCGGATATTTGAATTATTGAGACCAGCTGACATGGATTCGCCTTGTTTTATGATTTACAAATGTCAGCTGCCTGATGAAAACACAATTTGTGTCTGCAATTAAAAGCTAAAAGAAAAATTAAGTGTTGCGTAAACGTTCTGATATAGCAACTGCTACTTGTGTGCGATATTTTACACTTGCACTTTTGCAAGACCACTTGCATTAAATACTTAATAATCTGCTCTATTTTTTCATTTCAAAAAAAAAAAAAAAAAAAAAATGCTCGGAATAAATAAATATAAAAAATTATCTACTTACCAATTGTTAAAAGAGTTAACAGGAGTACACGTATATGATGCGTGGCTTTCATGGCTTCGATGTTAGTGTGAACGCATGTGTGTTGTTGGTTGGCGGTGCCACTATCTGCGAATGCTGTTGTCTGTGGTTATTAAAATAGTTGAGTTTTTTTGCTTCTTTTTTTTGTTTGTATATTTTTTTGTGCAAATATTTTTTGGAAAATTATTGGCATTCAGTTTTTGTTCACGTTATTTGCAGATGCAATAATCCTTCGTAGTCAAGATAAATATCCATAACAACTGTGATTTTTCGTTGCAATTTTTTCTCCATGCTCTTAAATGTTTTTGTTAAATAAATTTTCGACTGTGATGTTTAAGTTTTTTGTGCTTTTATCTATTACGTTAAGCGTATTTTTATACAATTTGTTAACAAAAAAGAACACACACACACACGCACACATACAAACAAACAACCAAGCATCGACAGAAATATATAAAATTAAGAAAAATTTCACATACAAATGCACATTGAATTAGTTTTTTCGTATATGTATTTTTTTTCGTAAATTCTTAATAATAACAAAATACACTTCGTTTTAAATATATTTTAGAGTTCTGTGTGAGTAACAGATTTAGAGAATTTTACAGGTGAAAAGAATAGTAACAGGAAATGCGTAAAATATATTTAAATGTGTTAGTAAGATTTATTTTATTTTATTTTTTTCTTTGTTACAGGAAACCAGTTTAAATGATTTTTCTCCTTGGCTGCAAAATCTGTTTGGCTTACAAACTAGGAAATTGCCTTAACGTACATTGTGTGTGTGTGTGTGTGTGTGTGTGCTATATGATGCTGTGCTTAAGACGTAAAAACCTTGAAGCATTGCAAATCTCTTAGCAGTTAAGTTTGTATGCGTATCTAAGATAAATGTTTTGGTATACAATCATATTTCAGCTGGATTTTATTTCATTTTTTTCTTATTACACTTGTGTTAGATATTTTATCTTCTCTGGCACTTTTTATTTTTATTTCCGCTAGATTATGCTTTGAAATGTAGTACAGAGAAAAAGTGTAGTTAGTGCAGTTGATGTTTGCTAAAAATATAAAATTTAACAAAAAGATTATTAATTCAAAGTGTATTTTTTGTTTGATTTTTTTTTTGTGTTTTAGAAATATCTAGGTAAGGAGATTAAATTCATTAAACAAAATTTTTTTTTTAAACAGAAAATTATTAAAACAGTTCGAATAATTAGCATAACAAATTTCAAAAAAAAAAAGGTGTTGCTTGGAAGAAGTAACTAAGTAACATCATAGCTAAAACAGTTCTCTAAGAATAGTTACACATATTTATATTAAAAATTGTTTTATTGTAAGTAACTTTTAATTAGAACAACAGCTCCGTATTTAAAAAAAGAAAGTTGTTAATTTTTATGATTTTTTATGAAATGCATTGAATTGAATCAATTAAGAAACGCTTTTCTTTGTTGCAACCATAAGCCATAGAACATCTTAAGGCGGAGCAACTTTTTGTGAAAAACGTGACAACAAAGTCAAAGTCCTTACGAGAAACAAATCCTTGAAACTTGATTTTATTTTTCATACAAAATATATAAACGCGTATTCACACTCATGATAAAGTATTATTTAAAAATTTTAAACTAATATTACCATACAAAATACTGCGTTTAAGCTCTTAAAGCGGTCCACCCACTTGCAATATAATTGTGCAATTTTTCGTTTTGTACAAAAATATCAGAAATTTGTATGCCATATTCGAAGGTGGCACAATATATTGGCAAATATAAAAAGACTTTTGATTTTTATTGTACAATCAAGACAATTGTGCAAAGTGATGGCAACGTTGCACAATATTGTTTACTTTTTCACTGTCAGGAAAATTAGGCGTATAAGTCATATCGACAGTGATATGTACAACAAGATATGCAATAATATTGTATAAGGGATGGGCCGCTTAAGGTTTGCCTTTTTTTGACTATTAATATGTTTTATAGAATTTAAAATGTTTACGGTTGAGTTCACGTTTTTACAGAGGTTTCATTTTATATGTCGAAAAACGAGTGTTTTTTAAGCAAAGCCAACTGATAGATTAGGGTGCAACGGCAGATGCTCATGAAAATTTGTAAGACATCTGTCCTGAACAGATGTTTTTAATTTTACAATAAATTTTGTGAATTTTCAAGTCAATTACTGCCTTTATTGTTATAATATTAGCAGTTAAATTATTTATAGTTTGCAACTTATATTGCCAAGACATCTGAACTTCTTTACTCTTAATTCTCTACCCCTTTCCACTTCAATAAATAAAATTTAAAATATTTAATAATATTTAATAATATTTTTTAATTGTGCTACGAGCTCCTAAACTCAAAAAAAAAACTAACTAAAACTTTAGAAAATTTTCTAAATTTGAATAAAAAAATTGTCGTATGACGCCAAAGCTGTTCTTTACTTGAAACAAGTAAATTATATACTAAATTTAAGTAAAACTTTTCTAAAATTAAGTAAATTTTTTCTATAAAATTCGAAACTTGCAAAAAATTTTTTTCATTTTTGATCTCAAATTTAGTAAATTTTTCAAATTTTTTTTTTGTGTCTTCAATTCTTATTTTTATTTTTAATTAAATTCTATACCATATGGTATGTTTTTTATTATATCTTCATATTATATTATTAATTAATTCACCATATATATATATATATATAACTGGTGTTTTTTTAGAGGTATAGAACTTCTAATGGAAATAAAACACAAGAAAATCGTTTTAATGTCCATCAATTTGGCTTTATTGGAAGGATAATTTTATGCCATTAATGTTTAAATATGATTTCGGGCATGTGGCCGCCGCGGCTGGCTCGAATAAAGCCAATTCTACAGGTCCAATTTTCAACCACTTTTTCGAGCATATGGGGCCGTATGTTGGCAATAACGCCACGAATGTTGGCTTCCAAGTCCTCTAACGTTTCTGGTTTGTTGGCGTAGACGAGCGACTTCACATATCCCCAAATTAAATAATCCAATGGTGTCAAATCACACGATCTTGGTGGCCAATTGACAGGTCCATTCCACGAAATTATGCGCTCATCGAATGTTTCCTTCAATAAATCGATTGTGACGTGTGCTGTGTGGCATGTAGCGCCGTCTTGTTGGAACCACAACTCATCCACATTCATGCCATCCGATTCGGGAACAAAATAGTCGGTTATCATGGCTCTATACCGGTCTCCATTAACGGTAACTGACTCTCCAGCATTATTTCGGAAGAAGTATGGCCCAATGACTCCACCAGCCCATAGAGCACACCAAACAGTCAGTTTTTGTGGATGTAATGGCGTCTCAAGGGTCTCATGTGGATTCTCTTCACTCCAAATGCGGCAATTTTGCTTGTTGACGTAGCCATTCAACCAAAAATGATCCTCATCACTGAACAAAATTTTGCGATGAAAATCAGCATCGAGATCAATCTCATTTTCGGCCCATACACCAAAATCACGACGCATTGCATGGTCTCGCGGCTTTAATTCTTGCACAACCTGGATCTTGTAAGGTCGCAAGCCAAGATCTTTGCGCAAAATCTTCCATAAAGTTGATGGACAAAGCTCCAATTGCTGTGCACGGTGGCGAATCGATTCATTCGGGTCCTCTTCAACACTTTGCTCTACAGCGGCAATTGTTTCTTCGGACTGTTCGACGTCTCTATGGATGCGTATTATCACATAGAGTAAACGTAGTGCGAAAACGATCCATGGTTAACCGAATTAATTGCTCTGATGGACGATTATGTCGACCATAAAATGGACGGAGCTTGCGGTAAACTTCGCGAACTGAACCATTATTTTCGAAATAAATTTGCACGATTTGCAAGCGTTGTTCTTTTGTCAACCTGTTCATGATGAAATGGCAAACCAAACTAAATATTAATCACTTGACAGCTGACAAAATGGCCGCCAGTTAAAAAAGTGATGCCAACTTAAAGTTCTATACCTCAATAAAAAACACCCATTATATATATATATATATATATATATATATATATATATATATACATATATAAATTCCTTGAGAGGAGACAAGTATTGAACCAGCAACCTTCTGACTGATAGGCAAGCACTCTAACCAATTGCCTAACAGGACAGTCTGAATGATCATTGAAATTTTTGAGTTTCAAAAATATATTTTATTAAAAAAAATATATATATATATATTTTAAGTTCAAATATTCCTAGGATATATAAAAAATTTACTTAAATTTTTTGCTAAAGGTTTTTCCTATTTTCCTTTAATTAATGTTAAAATTATTAAATTAATATCAAGTTTTTTCTTGTATCAATATTATTCGCTTTAGTATCTATAGATAAAATCTCGAAATTATAAATGTATATGCTAAGTATAAGATGTAAATGAAGATGAATTTGTAAATGAAATGAAAAAAAACTTATATTTTTTGCTTAATGCAAATAAAAAATATATTCTATAATTTAAAGAAAAAATAATTAAAACTGGTAAATATTTTTTTAAAATTTAGCAAACCTTTTGATATCTTTCAAGTAAGTCAAATTTAATGAACTAATCAGGAGTAACTCATTTCCTAAAATTTATTTTTTTATTTAAAACGCCAATGACTACTTTTAAGGATACAATTTCCCTAAACCTTTAAACCACTTTGCAATTTTTGGTAAATATTTCCTTTGAGCCAGTAAACTTTTCCTTGAATGTGAGAATTTTTGTGTGTATTTTTATGAACTATTTTTAAGGATATGATTTTTTTATTTTTTACTCATATTAAGTAATTTTTACTAGTTTTTTGTAAAAATTTACTGAAACTTAGAAAATTTTTTAACTTAAATTTAGAAACTTTTTTTCCTTAATAATAGTAAATGTCTTTTTTTTTTGAGTGCAGAATCTATAGAAAAAAAATTTTTATTCTATGTTGTGCCATCAAGGGTTAATGTTTCTTTTAGCCGTATTACCATTATAAACAATTTGTGAAAGAAATTACCTTTCTTGTTCTTCTTTTTAAAATATCAAAAAAAAAAAAAAAAAAAAAAAACAAACAAATTGTTTACTATATAAAGAGCTTGATTTTCAGTTCTTTTTAAATGATTCTTTTAATCAAATAGAGAAGATATGTGTATAAGAAATTTCAACATATATATTGCTTCTTAAAGAATTAGTTTTAAAAGTTTATGCAGACAAAAACCTTTAAAGCACAATTAATAATTTATGTATAAATTATATATAAAAGGCTTTAATATTCATCTTCACCCAAAAGTTTTCTTAGAACAACTAGAGTTATTATGTTAAACTTTCATTTAAACAAATGAGAAGCTCCACAAATATCAAAGTTGAAATAAGAACTCAATAATCAACATGTTTTTTTTTCTTACTTTACTACATTAGCTGACTTTTTTCAGCTCGAATTGCAGTTGTAAAAAGTATGTAGAGAAAATTCATGTAAATAACAACAACAGCTATTCAAGAATAGAGTGTTGCCATACAAATATTTTTGATCGGGTGCAATGAAGTTAATAATTACTGTTTTTTTTTGGAAATTGTTGCAATTCAAGTTCAACATTTCTGAACGCACTAATAATTCCTAAAATATTATTTTACTTATTCCGTAATATATATATATATATATTGTATTTATTTAATTATTAAAAATATATTGATATTTATGATTGAAGAGTTTAGCTAGATCCTATGTGCATTTCACTGTTGCTAAGGAAGATCAATAGGGAACCTTTTCCCAAAAATTTTCTTAGCACAACTAGAGCAACAATAAAATGGCAGTCTTAAATTCATTCAATTAAAATAACACATTACAATAATTTTTTTTTTTTAATTTTTATATAAAAGTTGCCCAGTGTGATACATATTTTAAATCTAATTGAAATCAAATGAATTTTATTCAGAAAAATTTCTTAGTTTAATTTAAGTTCAGTATTTCAATTCTGACAGAATGAAATATTTTTATCAATAAAGGTGATTTCCTAAAAAAAAGATAATACATAATTTTTTAATAAAAAAAGAATATGAGAAATGAAAGAAAAGATAATTTGAACTTTAAGGAATATTACTTTGGATTTCAAAAATAACTTAAACTGATAAATTTATAATAAATGATAAATTTAATTTTTCGTTATTACAATAAACCTTTTCCAAATAGTAATATATTAAATTAAATTATTTGTTTAAATTGATAGTAAAAATAATATATGTAACTTTGTAATTATAAAAAAAATATATATATGAAAAAAGCAAAAGAAATAAAAAATTGATTTAAATTATTTTTGAAATGCAACATAATAATATGACATATAAAATGATAATAATAAATATATAAACAAATAAATAAATAAATAAACAAAGATATAAGAAAATAAAAAAATCAATAAATAAATAGATAAGTAAATAAAAAAATAAATAAAAAAATAAATAAATAAATATGTAAATAAATAAAGAAATAAGGAAAAAAGTAAATAAATAAAAATTTAAAGTACACAGACTGTTGATGAAGTGCCTGGCTCATGATGTAGACAAGAAAGTTCCGATCGATTACTTATATTGAAAAGAAAAATAAATTTTTTTATTTTATTGTTGTTTTCAGTACAACTTGTCGACATTTCATTAATTAATAAAAAATATTTAAATCTGTAAGAATTAAAAATACTGAACTAAAATCAGATTAAGAAATTATTTATAATAGTTTATCTAAATAAGATTGTGTCATTTTGTTACTATAGAACTATATTTGAATAATACATTTCTAATTTTTTCTCACCTTGTCTATATAGAGCAATACGGATCCTCATAATATTTATTTATTGCCTGTAGCCAATTACTTTTAATTTTTTTTTATGCTATTAAAAGAAATAAGTAAAACACTTACGGCCTTATTTACAAAACTAATAAAGGGTTTTTAAATCAAATTTTCATACAAAATTTTTCTTAGAAAGCCTTTATAAAGCCTCAGTAATAATATATATAATATAAATAAGGCTGTTAGTATAAAAATGAATATTTTTTACAATAAGAAGACAAAATTTAAATTGTGTAAAATTTCTTGATAGCAAAACTGCAGAAATATAATTAATGCTTAAACTTATGCTGAAATTCTGTAAAGTTTTTTTTCTTTCTTAACTAAAATATATTCTTTAAAAACAGTTCGCGTAACCACAAGGACGTGTTCATATCTGAATACAATATTAGACATGGTAATTGTGTGTAATTCAAATTGGGTTTAAAGTACTTTTGTACCGGGGATATAACATGTAATCTCGTGCTATTCACAACAAGCTGCAAAAGAGCACGACTATAATGTGAGAAGAAAAAAAGTAAAAAAAAAAAAAATTTACCATGAGAATGATTCATAGTCATAGTCTGCCTTGCTACTTCTTCTCCATCTAATTTTATACTGCTAGATGCTGCATGGAAACGTTTTACTCGTGCTTCTTTTGTTAGGGTTCTTGTTTCGCTCATATCATAAAATGTATAAAATTAAGTATTTGGCATAGAAAAAGGAAATGCATAGAAAAACCACATAAATGCATACAGACACAGATAAAACTAAAATATATATTATATATGAAAAGTTTTATGTTCGTATCTAGATAAACTTTTGAATTTTAGAGTTTCATTTCTTTTTTTTTTTTTTTTTTGTTTTACTTTTTTACTTAAAAATTTATTATTTTGTTAACTGAAATAAATTTTTAGGATAAAGTTTAAAAACATACTTCTTTCTGGCAAAAAAAAAAGTGCAAGGAGGATTTTTAACTCTTTAAAGCTAATGAACATTTTATATATAATTAGATATTCATAGTATAGAATCTCTAATTATAGCCCTGACCCACGATATCGACAACGTTCGACTTGTCACACACTTACATGTGAAACAACAACAAAATATTAAAATTTGTTTTTTGTTTTGAATGTAAATGTGCGACAAGTCGAACGTTGTCGACATCGTGGGTTTGGCCCTATAACTTTCTTTTGCAATAATTATATTAAACATGAAAATAAAACCTAAGAATATTATTTTTAAGAAATTATTAATTGCACTGTGTAAATTGTAGTCTCGAGAAAAAACTTTTCTGATAATACAAATTCGAAATTTATAAACAAATATTGATTGAAAATTATCAATTTCGTGTTTTTCAAATGTAGTTATTCAATATAAATTACTTGGGGAATTCAGACGGTAGTTTTAAGTGTCTTGAAGTGTACATTGAAGGTGGGGTTGGCTGAAGTGGTTAGCGCGTTGACTTCAAAACCGAAGGTCCTGGGTTCGTGCTCGGTTTCCGAGCACAGCAGCACGCATTTTTTTGATATATAATGAGTGTCTTTTTGTATCAGTTATTAGAGTAATGTTCAAGTACAACGGCTGTGACGGTTACTAATGCTAATGTAACATCAGAGCACCCTTCTCAGCAAAGTAAGATAATAAATAAAATTGCTACTAATCATACATAGCTTCACGTCGTTGGCATCAGTACCTGGATTATGTAACTTTTTGCGAACTGAAAATCGTAATATTTATCGACATATTTATTCGTTTGCGGTAACGATAATGTGATTCGGTAATTTGTTTTTTACGATAGTCTCCAGATTTATCTTATTCACCATTTAATTCAATATTATGTGGTAACTTTGTATAGAATATGTAAAAACAAGCGAAAAGCACTAAGAATGATGAAGAAAAATTCAATGAATTTGAGCTTGTGACTTTATTTTATTTTCCGCCAATCGACAGCGAATATCATTAAAATATGTTACTGTATAGCAAAGTCGATAAATTTTCGTTATATTTATTATAGCGATACGATTATCGTAATAAAAGTTACTGAATCCAGGTACAGAGGCGATGCAACACGGTATTATTAAAAACCTGCAAATAATCAAAGTTGTAAAAGAATTAAGCTTTCCTCTATCTCTTCCTTCACCGCCTGCCTTTTCTTGCACCATCAGTTTCCTGAACAAGGCAACAGTTAGTAATAGTAGTAGGCATTCGTTGCAAGTGTGGTACTTATCTTTTTTTTTAATTAAAAAAAAAAAATACTTTACAAAGTCGACCTGAAGTTTAACGACTTGTTTATAGACCTCAATATTAAAAATATCTGTAGTTTCTAGTCCAGACTAATTTCTAATTTCAAAATACCGGGAAGCGCTCAATTACGTCACCAAGCTTTCGTTATGCACACGACTGATGACTATTATGACTGACTTAGATACAATAACTTCCAGCAAAAATAAATGTGGTACCGGCATGCAGCAACAAAAATATCAATCAACCAATAAACATTTTTAATTTATAGAATTTGCACAAAGAGACATTATATTTATCAATTTAATATGCACAGAAAGAAGCTAATTGTCTTGATAAATGTGTGCATTTTACTTTCGTACATACGCACGTTTTGCAATCTATAATACGGGATTCACACTGTGACTTTTTGCCGTGACTTTCCTAGAGTTTATTGACAAAAGGGGTACAAAGGTGAGAGAATTCAAGAAAAATGCAGGGAAAAAAGTTATCGTGTAAGTCCCGTATAAGTAAGTATTTAAAAAATTAATTAAATAATTTTAAATTTAATCAAAATATCCACATGCAACTTTTTGTTACATTTTTACATAAATTTCTGTTTTTAATCGTGTTTATCAGATGTTAACTTGTTAACGCTTGTTACTTCGTTAACAATACTTTATCAGCTTTATAAGTGATCAATGTGGTTATTTCATGCCAAAGATATAGACTATACATAAGGCTGTAAATTTCTAATGATAATAAATAATGAAAATAGATAATTGCAAAAAAAAATCAGTAAAGTGCGACTCTGACTCGCGTACGAAGGGTTCCGTACGAACACTAGATATGTAATTTAATACAAACTTCATCCTATATAATATATAGTTATAGCATTTTTTTCGTTTTTGGGGTCTTTTCGGTTCTTTTTTTTTTGTTTTGGCGTTTTTTGCGTTTTTTACGGTTTTGACGATTTTTTTAGGTTTTGGCTATTTTTTAGTTTTGACACTTTATTTTCTAGTTTTGACGATTTTTTTCGGTTTTTGGAGTTTTTTCATTTTGGCGATTTTTTTTTTATTTTTGGCGATCTTTTTTTAATTTTTGGGATTTTTCTTTATAATTATAAAAAATTTTTTTTAGTTTTGGCGACATTTTCGCGTTTTGGCGATTTTTTTTAGATTTTTGGCGTTTTTTTTTCATTTTGGCGATTTTTTTCATTTTGGCGATTTTTTCGAATTTGGCGATTTATTTTAGTGTTAAAAATTTTTTTTTTAGTTTTGGCGATTTTTTTCGTTTTGGCGATTTTTTTTTGGCTTGGCGATTTCATTTTTTTAGTTTTACCGTTTTTGAAAATTTCAAGTGTTTACCTCTTACGGTTTCCAAGATATAGCAACTTGTCAAAATTACATAGTCAAAATTGCATTAACTGATGGACCACCCTTTAATTAAAATTTTTTTAAATTTTAGGGTTAATTGTTGTAGTCAGTATAAAAATACACTAATTTTACAAATTTCAAGTTTCAATATACATATGTTCATACAATTGTATGTATATTACATGGGATTTTAACATTTTCGTTGCTCGTTTTGGAACACCCTTTAATTTTTAATTCTCATGTATTTGTTGTTGTTGCGGCCAAGGTTCTACATACTCTGTCCAAATTACAGGTCCGTAGCTCTTAGGGTTCCGTGTGACGGACAGACGGACAGCGTAGCGAAAACAATAGGGTTCCTTTTCACCTTTGGTGTACGGAACCCTAAAAGCGAACTTATATAGGGTGTTTTTTATAGAGGTATAGGACTTCGAATTGAAATAAAACACAAGAAAATCGTTTTAATGTCCATCAATTTGGCTTTATTGGGAGGATAATTTTATGCCATTAATGTTTAAATATGATTTCGGGCATGTGGCCGCCGCGGCTGGCTCGAATAAAGCCAATTTTCAACCACTTTTTCGAGCATATGGGGCCGTATGTTGGCAATAAGGCCACGAATGTTGGCTTCCAAGTCCCCTAACGTTTCTGGTTTGTTGGCGTAGACGAGCGACTTCACATATCCCCAAAGAAAATAATCCAATGGTGTCAAATTACACGATCTTGGTGGCCAATTGACAGGTCCATTCCGCGAAATTATGCGCTCATCGAATGTTTCCTTCAATAAATCGATTGTGACGTGCGCTGTGTGGCATGTAGCGCCGTCTTGTTGGAACCACAACTCATCCACATTCATGCCATCCAATTCGGGAACAAAATAGTCGGTTAGTCGGCTCCAATTGCTGTGCACGGTGGCGAATCGATTCATTCGGGTCCTCTTCAACACTTTGCTCTACAGCGGCAATTGTTTCTTCGGTGCGCACTGTTCGACGTCTCTGCGGATGCGTATTATCACATAGAGTAAACGTAGTGCGAAAACGGTCCATGGTTAACCGAATTAATTGCTCTGATGGACGATTATGTCGACCATAAAATGGACGGAGCTTGCGGTAAACTTCGCGAACTGAACCATTATTTTCGTAATAAATTTGCACGATTTGCAAGCGTTGTTCTTTTGTCAACCTGTTCATGATAAAATGGCAAACCAAACTAAATAATAATCAGTTGACAGCTGACAAAATGGCCGCCAGTTAAAAAAGTGATGCCAACTTAAAGTTCTATACCTCAATAAAAAACACCCTTTATATTTAGCTGACACTTTTTCATGCAACTATAAACAGAAATATTTTGTACATACAATAAATATTCTGCTTTTTTTTTAATATTAAAGGAATTTACCACAAAACTTCCCAAAAATGTTCAATGTTTATTTTGTTTCCTAGTACGGCTGTTGTTATTTTAAATTTTATTGCAAAAAAAAAATATCACTTAAATGTTTATCTTTTGGCTTCAGTTTAATATGGTTTTGCAAAAGCATCCATCATAATCGCATTTATTTAGCTGTAAGAGTACGAGCCAACAAAAATTATTTTTAATTTCAATAACAAAAACTTAATAAACCAGCAAAAATACGAAAAGGACCATAACGAAATAAAAAATAAATATTTACACATATAAACACAATATTTTAATAAACAGAGAGTACATGCTAAAATGCTGCATGGAAAAAATATGAAGTCATATAAAATACACGATTATAAAGTGAGACTCATTTAACAGTTCACCATAAAAATAAAATATACAGTTGGGGCTCAATACATACTCGTATGTATGTTACTGCATTTACAATAACTTATACTTGCATAAACTAAAAAATATGTGAATAGAAAAATAAACCCAACACGCACAACTATGTTTGTTTTTATACCAGAAATAAAAGTTATTCCAATTTCAGCAAGCATATAACTACATTCCTTTGAAATATCACTATTTTAGGCGAAGCGAAAGATGTATGTATATTACATTTATTTATTTGCTGGCACTGAAAGTTTTATGGAATGTTAATTATAGAATTTACTTTATAATTTATGATTTTTAATAGTCAGCATACAATATTAGCAAAGATAGTTTTCACAAAAATCCAAAGATACCCTAAAGCGATTTCCTAGATATTTTATAATTCCGAAATCCAGAGATTATTTGACATTCATAGAAATCTAAATATACATACATATATAATAATAAAATTACTTCCAATATAAAATATCCTTAAAGGGGCCCATACACTACAACAGCATGCATGCGCAATCAAGTGTTTGTGCCAGCGGTTTGGACGTGTATGGGCGTTTTGTGCGATTGTACGGTTTGCTGTAGCGATGTCAAGTAGAGATTGATATTTTGCTGATGGTAACAGCTTGCTGGTGTGGTATATGGTGAAATTAGCTCAGTTGAGCAAAGTTGTCATGGAGCAAACATGCATTTAAGTAATATAATTTGTTGAAATATAATTTGTTTCAATGGTAAACAGAATTTTAGAACTTTAGTTATACATAGCTGCTAATTTTAACAACATATCAATAAAAATTGCAACAAAAACTGTGTCACTATTCATAACCACCCTTCCCGAAATTTTGTAAGAAATGAATATTGTACCAGCTTGCTGGTATATTGTGTGGTTCGAACATGAATGCTCAATCGCTTGATTGTGCGTGCATGCTGTTGTAGTGTATGGGCCGCTTAATGCCAACTAACTAACTATTGACGTATGATTGATATGAATTTAACCAGATTAATTAAATATTGCTCATACGCTTAACTGTGTGCAAAATAAATTTTTTTCATAGAACTCAAAAAAGCAAAACCAAACAAGCGAATAAACAAAATTATTTATAAATTTTATTTCGTAAAAAAGTATTATATATTTATTAATAGCAAAAAAAAAATCTTTTTTATCCACGTAAAGAATGCCTCAACACAAATTAAAAAATAATAATACGAAATAAATGTATGTTGTAACCGCATTTAAACCAGAACCTCTCGCCAACAAAAAAAATAAGTATTTAAAAAAATTTTAAACTTTTTAATAAGAAAAGTCGTAATTTTAAATTACAATTTGAAATCAACTCAACAAGTTTTATGAAATCTAATTTTGAAATTTAATTGATTAAAATTCATGTAAGCGGTATAGTGGAATTATGCTTGTTTACCAGACACTAATGTGTTAAAGTAAATGATCACTTAAACACACTTACAAGTCTATATTATTATATTATTTATTCAGCAAAATAATTTTTATTAACAATATATTGAAATTGATTATTAAGGGGTTTAGCTGGATGCTATGCGCACTTTATTGTTGCTAATGCAGATCATCGGGGAACCTTTACCCAAAAATTTCTTACAACAACTAGAGATATTAAGTTTAACTTTTATTTAAACAAATGAGAAAATCAACTAATAATTATAAAAGTTGAAACAAGAATTAAATAATCAACATGTTTTTAGGGTTCCGTAAACCAAAGGTGAAAAGGAAACTTACTGATTTGGCCATCTGTCCGTCACAGGCTATATTCCCGAGAACCGTAAGAGCTAAGGACCTGACAGAGTGTGTAGAACTTTGGCCGGTACAACAACAAATACATAAAAATTAAAGGGTGTTCCAAAACGAGCAACGAAAAATGTTAAAATTCCATTTAATATACATACAATTATATGTATGTATATAAACAATTGAAATTTGTAATGTTAGTGTATTTTTATACAGACTACGACAATTAACAATTTAAATTAAAGGGTTTTCTATCAGTTAATGTAATTTTGACAACTTACTGTATCTTGGAAACCGTAACAGGCAAACTCTTGAAATTTTCAAAAACGGTAAAACTAAAAAATCCGAAAATGGTAAAATTGTCTGAATGAAAAAAAAACGCCAAAAACGGGGGAAAATCGCCAAAACGCGAAAAAGCGCTAAAGCTGCAAAAATAACCAAAATGTAAAAAATCGCCAAAATGAAAATAAACGCAAAAAACCGAAAAAATCACCAAAACTAGAAAAAGCGCCAAAACTTAAAAAAAATCGCAAAAATCGAAAAAACTCAAAAACGTCAAAACTAAAAAACGCTCAAAACCGAAAAAATCCCAAAAAAAAAGAAAAAAATGCCCAAACTTTATTTTCTATAGGCTAAAGTTTGTATTGCAATACATATCTAGTGTTTGTACGGAACCCTTCGTGCATGGGTCAAAATCGCACTTCACTGAATTTTTTATTTTCTTACTTTAGCATCATTGCCTGAGTTTTATTCCGCTCAAATTATAGTTGTAAGAAGAATGTAAAGAAAATAAATGTAAAAAGCAACAACAACTACTCAGTTTTACTTATTCAGTACAATATTTTTTTTCTACATCCGAAACAATTGAAGAAATTGACAACTTAGAATATAGGAGATTGAAAGTTAGAGAGACTATGGAAGGCATATCAGTGGTTTAAATTTTGAATGATAACTTAGGTATGAGAAAGCTTTCAGCAAGATAATTGCCGCTTTTTCTCACAATCGATCACAAACGCATGCGCAGTTTCCATGGCAAAATTCCGTCCTGTTTCTTGTTCCCAAACTTGATGAAATGGCTCGGCGGAAAAAGATTTCAATCCAAAGACGAATCATCTTGCAAACAAATGCCTATTTAAATGACATCGACAAAAAAATTAGAGAAACGTTGGTATAGTGTATAAAACTCGAAGGAGATTAGGTTGAAAAATAAAAAGTAACTCGTAATTAAAAAATTTTAGAGGTCAATCAAAAAAAAAAAAAAAAAAAAAAAATAATCGATTTGTTTTAAAGCATCAGTGAGTGGTTTTAAGCTATTGCATAGCTTTTATCGCAGGCTTTGGGGGTGTCGACCAAATCAAGAAACTCCGTAACGAAAAAAACATAAGACTATTTTTATTTGAATCGCCCAGTATCGCCCCAAAAGTATGCTATTGATTTTAGGTCACCACGCTCTAAGAGTAACTTGAATTCATATTAAAAAAAACTTGAATTAACATCAAAGAAAAAACAAAATACTGCATAAATAAAAAATAAATTTGCATAAGTTGATAAAAAAAAATGCTAAGCAATGTGGCAGTCGCCGAATGCCACACGTATCTTTTTTTATATTTTTGTTTAACTAATATGCGTAAATTTTTACTCGCTTTTACACTAATTATCTGATTATTTTGAAAGCAATACTTACTTACTTACTTTCATTTTTGTTTTTACTGGGAATATATGCTTTGTTATGTAAAATAAAATATTAAGCTGTCGTTTGAAATTTCGAAATCATGCTGTAAATAATTTACTAACTATTGTCTTTGATTTCTCTTGGCGCTTCTTTTTTTATGTTTGTTTTTTACATAAATTTTATATATGTAAAAAAATTTTTTTAATACAAGCTTTTTAAACTAGTATGCAGGTCATATTCGTACCAATATTATGCAACTAGGAAATAATTTGTTGCATTACAATCTTTTCATATGATAATATTTTTAAATTTTTTCTTCAGTTTTTCACTGAACAAGAATAACTATTACTACGCAGGAAGTTAAATAAAATATTAAATATTCATTGAATATTTTATTTTGTTGTTTAAGCACTGCACATATTTCAATTTCTTTCCTGCTTAAGAAACTTTTTTTTTCTTAGGCAGGAACAAAATGCAGTTGATAGGTTAGGTTGGGACATACCCAATAAAAACTATAAAAACCTTTTAAACTGTATCAGTTTCCGAAACTAGTTTCCAGTTTGAATTCCTAAGATATTTCATTTCTGGTAAGTTTTCCAGATGGTAAATTTGTCGTCTACCTTAACTGAATGCTGGACTGGAATATAAGTAACATTCGAACGTCATGGAATCCATATTATCTTGATTTATCTACAATATTCTCAAAAAAAAGGCATATACTCGGTGCTTAACCAACAATACAAACAAAAATTTCAAATATATATTCACGTCCATATGTACGAGTAAAAGCAAAAACTGGCATGAAGTAAGCATAAGTGGCAAAATTGAACATGGCCTTAAATAGTTTTGGCATGAAACTTCTCATTAAAAATCACGCTAGGACAAAACTACGTATTGCGACTATTTTTAATGTCAAATTATATATAGAGAAACTCGTTAATTTCGTCACTTATGCTATTGAAAATAATTCAATATTGCTCATATAAGTCTCTAGTATTTCACAAAAATTTATGAGATATCGAAAATTTATGTGCACGTAAGGCTAGAAAATATTCTTGTATTAATTTCAATATTTTACTTTTACTTAACGCACACAGAAAAAACTAAATTTCATTTTCAGTAACCAAATTCGTTGAATCAGTAAATATTTTATTTGAATGCGGTCCTACAAATAATTTTGTAAATTCTAATAAAAATTTTGTAAAAATTTGAATTAATCAGAGTTCGGCTGAGAGAAAATTTCATTTCAGTGTGTTGGTGATTATCTTGCTTGTTGATAGGAACAACGTGCTGTTGTGCGGTTGTTGTTGTTTATTTTGATTGATCGTGTTGTATACATGTAAATGCCGAAAAGTAGCCGACAAACATCGTGGCCTGTTTCTTCTCTACACAGTTTTTTGGTACAAAGTAATTTAATGGAACAGTACAGAATATTTACTGAAACTAAGTTTGATTTCAAACAAATATTTGTTTAAAAATTTTTTGGGTATAATTTTTCTGTGCATGCCAAAATGAACGAATTTAAAAAAAATTTTATATGCTGTTGACTAAGCATATCGTCTAGATGTATTTCGTTGCTGTTAAGCAACACTTCAGTAGCCTTAAGAAACAAATAAATAACAACAAAATTAAATAAATAAAAATAATTTTAAGCTTGAGTTCAAATTAGATGTCGGATAAAATTGCAAACTATATTTAAAAAAAAAAAAAACTTTTTGAAATTTCGCTTAGTAACGAACGATTGCCATAAATTGTTTCTAATTTATTTGGTGATTGCACTAAATTTTTATTAAAATGTAATTTAATGAAATTTAAAACATATGGATCTTGTTATGAATTAATTGATGCTTCTAAGTTTCATGAACGTTTAAAGCTATAACTAAAATAAGTTTCTTAATTTCTTTTAAAACTAAAATTTATTTGTATTTTAAATCATTTTCTTTCATGTATATAATTTAAATTTTCCAATTAAGATTGCATTTTATGCAATAATCTCATTGATGAGTTTAAAAATAAATGCATATGATAATAAATCGCTTTAGAATTCAATTAACAAACCTTTATGCAAAATAAGATTCCATTTGTCACATGTTAAATATTTGATAAGTTGATTAAACTGCAGTTCATTTTTATTTACAAGCCAACACATGCAATTTTTAAATTCAGTTTACTGATTTCATTATGTCTGATGTACATATAAATTAATTTAATTCATAGAGAAAATTAAATTCCTTAACAATTTAATGCTATTTCTTTTATTTAATAATTCATCTTCAACAAAGGATATTTGCATACATATACACACACACGCACTCACACATATGCACTTGTTTTAAAATACTGGTAATTTAATTTTCCTAAATATTAATAAATATTTAATGAATCGTAATTTTGCATAGTAATAACAATAACAATGTCGTGTAATTTTTGTTTACTATTTCATTTATAAATAACTAAACTACACACAATGCACATACATGCACAGACACACACACACACACGCACACAAAAGAAAAACACGAAACCGGAAATAAAGTCAAAACACTTTATTCGCATACACAACCATCAAACAGGTATTTCAATATTCAACACCAGCCCCACAAAGTTACAAACACCATAAAATGCATTCAAACAAAACAAACATTATAACTGTCAACCATCCATCCGCAACATCATATTTTTGTTTGATTTTCTTTTTTCTTTGTTGAATCGGTCAAACGAAACGTAACTGCCAAACGTCACACAACGAACAAAATATATTAAAATGAACGAGCCAACGACCGAGCGCATATGAAAGCGAACGCACGAATTAACGGATTTTCGAATGTTGTTTGTCTGCTGGTGTTTGCCAGTGAATTACACAGTGACTAAATGACAGACTGCGTTGGCGGTGGTGTGAAAGTGTACGTGTTTACTGAATAGAATTTAATTTAGTAACATCGTCGGAGTGAACATGTTCATACACGATGCCGTTGATAGCTTCACTTCGTACTGAAGTAATTTAAGAACTGACGGCATTTGGCTTTGTCCCGACATGCGACACGGTACGGTGATATGCTGGAATTCTTTTGCCATTTTTCGTGCCCAAAATAAACACAAACAGCACAAACACACACACATACATTACATTTATGTTACTTGTATTTCTGTTTGCTAGTTGGCACATCCTGCCTCAGCTGCTCCTGTTTACTATTCTCAGTTTATTGCTTCGCTTATATTGGTGTTTGCTATTGAGCAGTTTAACTTTACTCGTGCGATGTAATTTTATGTTATTTTAAAATATTGTTAAGCAGCAACAACAATATTAGGCGAAACCAATCTCGTCGTGTTTAAACAGATTTTTAAGGATTGTCTCTGCATATAATACGTACAAGTAAGTGCAGATTTTTTTGTGTTGTCTATTGTTAAGCCCTTCTGAATGCCCTAATATCTCTTTTATGTCTTGTTGTTATTGTATCAGCTTCTATATTTTTTTATATCAAATTTTCGGGGGAGAGTTTCACATATTTGATGCTCCATTCAGCAGCAGCATTCTATTAACTAAAAATATTTGTTCTTAACCTGAAATTGCTTTTGGCCAGTTTAACAAATTCTCTGTAAAAAAAAAATAGTATCCATTGAGTTTTACAAAGAGTAGCGATGGCTGTAAAGGCGGGTGTCTATCAAACAGATTTCGAGAGCATCGATAAAATTGTGACTGTCTAACCTTTAAAAAATTTTTTCTCATGAGAGCAAAACAATAATTTTAAGAGATTAACTGCTAATTATACTGTACCTTTGTAGCTAAATGCTGTATAACAGATATAAAATGCTAGAAAAAGATGATTATAGCAAAAAATTATAACATTTAAATATTTTATAGCAAATCCGAACACTTAGTAGCATCAATGTTGAGAATGCTGTTTTAACATTGACTGTGTTAGTAAGCTACATTGATGTTATCCTTAAAGCTACGCTGTAATATTACATAGTTATTATACCCTTTACCAAAAAATGGTAAAAGGGTATATATAGGTTTGTCATTCCGTTTGTAATTTTCAGAATATTAATAAGCGAGCCATAAAGTATATATATTCTGGATCCTTATGCATAGGGAAGACGAATAAGCGATGTCCGTCTGTCCGTCTGTCTGTACGTGAAATAGGTTTTGCGAAGCTCCCAGAAAAGCTAGAGACTTCGTTCTTGGACTGGTGGGTCAGAAATTGTCGAAATAAGATTGGTATTGAAAATCAGCAAAATCGAGCAGACGGTTTCAGAGCTGGGAGACTTAAACTTCATTTTGCCATACAAAATAACCACCGAAAACTAGTTTTTAATAATTTTTTATTATATAAACTTATTTTATACTTCAGTATGAATAAAATTGGTATTTCTAAGTGCTAATTCACACGGTGAAATTTGAGACGTCTATTTTTCTTAATTCTCTTTTGAAGTTGCTACCAAAAATTCCTTGCATTCATACGATGTTTTTTTTTGGACGTCTAATTTTACTTCTCTTCACCCATATAGCCAATAAGTTAGAAGAGCAAGAATAAAAAAATACAATAAGATAGAAGAGTAACATTAAAACGTAACAACAAATACAACAAGAGCAATGTAATGAGAAATATGAAAAAAACCATGGAAAACAGAAATCGAGTCATTTTTTCTACCCCTCTTTCTTCTCTACACCGTTCGCTAACAAACAAAAAGTGACGTCGAAAAATAGACTTCATAAAAGTCTTCGTGTGAATTAGGTGTAACTAAAAAAAATTAAAAGAAAAATTAAGAAGACGTTTCCAGGGTTGGAAAACCTTAACTTTTTTTGTTATGCAAAAGTAACTTACTAAAACAAAATTTTCCTCTTTTTCTATAAACTAAACATATGCAATATTCTTAAAAGAAAGAAATTGATGTTAGAAATCAGAAAAACAAAAAGGATGATTCCAGGGTTGGAAAACCTACGATTTTTGTGATACATAAAATTAACTACCGTAAACTAATTTTGTATTTATTTTTATTAAACAAACTTATTTTATACTTCACCACGAATAAAATTTGTATTTCAAATAAAAAAAAAATTAAAAAATTTAAAAAGACGTTTCCAGGGTTGGAAAACTTTAACTTTTTTTATGCAAAAGTAACTTACTAAAACAAATTTTTCCTTTTCTTTATAAATTAAACATATATTATATTCTTAAAAGAAAGAGATAAATGTAAGAAATCAGAAAAATCAAAAAGCATGATTCCAGGGTTGGGAAACTGAAACTTTTTGTGCTATAAAAAATTAACTACCGAAAATGAATTTTTATTTTTTCATTAAATGAACTAATTTTATGCTTTAGTACAAATAAAATTGGTAACTCAAATTAAAAATTAACCTTCAAAAATTAAAAAGATGTTTCCAGGGTTGGAAAACTTTAACTTTTTTTATACAAAAGTAACTTACTAAAGCAAATTTTTCCTTTTGCTCTATAAATTAAAGATATCTTATATTCTTAAAAGAAAGAGATTAGTATAAGAAATCAGAAAAATCAAAAAGTTTGATTTCAGGGTTGGAAAACCCACACTTCTTGTGTTATAAAAAATTAGCTACCGAAAACTAATTTTTATTTTTTTTATAAAATAAACTTATTTTTTACTTCAGTACGAATGAATTTGGTATTTCAAAATAAAGAAAATTAAAAAAAAATTAAAACGACGTTTCCAGGGTTGGAAAACCTTATTTTTTATACAAAAGTAACTTACTATACTACTTTTTACTATAAATTAAACATATCTTATATTCTTAAAAAAAAAGATGGTGTAAGAAATAAAAAAATCAAAAAGGTGGATTCCAGGGTTGGGAAACTTACACTCTTTGTGATATAAAAAATTAACTACCGAAAACTAATTTTTATCTATTTTTATTAAATAAACTTTTTTTATGCTTGATAACGAATAAAATTGGTATTTCAAATAAAAAAAAAACAATTAAAAAAATTAAAAAAACGGTTCCAGGGTAAGTTACTAAAACAAATTTTTCCTTTTTTTTATAAAAAAAAAGAGATTGGTGTAAGAAATCAGAAAATCAAAAAGGATGAGTTAACGGTTGGGACACTTACACTTTTTTGATATATAAAAGTAACTAAGTCTAATTAGTTTTTATCTTTTCCTTTATAAATTATATATATATTTTACGTTTTGGAAAGAAAAGTTTGGTATAGAAAATTATAAAAATAAAAACCACAGCTCCAGAGCTGGAAACTATGATTCTTTTCTGGACATTAAAGTAACTAAATAAAACATTTTTTTTGAATTTCCTTTTTTTCACTTAACACACTTTCTATATTTTTTTTAAGAACTACTAGATTGGTATAAGTAATCAGAAAAATCTAAAATTATGATTCTAGGGTTTGAAAATTATTATTTTTTCTTTGTACATAAAAATAACTATGTGCTTATGTATGTATGTCTATACTACATAAACGCACTTTGGTAAAGGGTGTATAAGATTCGGCACAACCGAATATAGCACTCTTACTTGTTTATATATAGATGAATGGTGAAATTATACAGCGGAAATAGCGAACACATGGGGATGGAAGTCTACGTTTAGAGTTTGCGGGATGTGATTGCATCGTTATCTTAGACTTACAAAAGGACAACTGCGGCGAGATTGTTAAACTTTTTTTTACTAGTTTTGATACCGAAACATTATGATATATAGGCCAAGTTTACATCTGGCACACTTGTGCCCAGAAAAGCGTAACCACTAATTACTTTGTGATGTTGATACATACAAGGAGACGCAAAAGTAATGTCATAATTTGAGCTGGCTGCCATTTTGTTATCGATTAAAAAAGGAGTTCTGTTTTCATAATAAGTTTAGTTTAAAGTGTAAGCTTGATGATATCACTATTAATTGAAAGAATCGAAAAATTGCACTGGTTTCACACTACTTTAAATAGTTGCTCGCAAAACTTTTATATCTTTAAATTGGCAATTTTTATCAATGATAAATTTCAAGACATGGCTTATGGTTTGTTGTAGATAACGAAAGATTTTAAGAAACCTCAAAGAAAAATTTTTGGTAATCGCGGTTTATCCATATTGTTAAAAACACACATGACCGAGATACAATGCGGCAGCTTGTGTAAAAAAACTCGTTTACCGTTTTTCGATAACACTCGCGATTTACGGTTACGATGGTGCAAATCGCATCTTCAAAAAAGTAAGTATCAATTACTTTTTCACCACACCGAACCGGCATGAAAATTTATATGGGGTTTCTGTACCCCGGAAATGCAAATTTTGTTTGCAACATAATAACCGTTTAAACGGAAATTCGGTTGATCTCTAATTATGTTGTTTGTTGCGAACTCATCCTCTTCATTCTGCAGCAAAGTTAACAGGGGTGTGTCAATAAGTCAAACATGTCCGGTGGTCAGCAGGCAGAAATTCGTAAGGAATTTTTACCGTATAGTAAATTTCTCACTTTTAGTGCTTGAAAGTCTGCATGCAACATTGTTTAAACATCTCGAGAATAACGAAACGGCTCATTTTGTTTCGCAGCTAAACTAAAATGCTGCCAGATTAATTTTGCATGGAAAAAGATGCTGCCATATAGATTATACGTGTTTTTCGCAACAAGAACAGAGTACTACTTTTGCAAATTTATTTCGCAAATATTTCATACCAAATACTTTTATATATATATATATATATTTTTTTTTAGTTAATTTTAATTATTATTCGAACTCCATTTGTTTCTATATTTATGATTTTAACAGGCTAAAGTTCGTATCGCTTTTTAAGCCACATTACATGTGATAATTATTAATGAACAAATAACACCAAAGTCTGTTGTAAATATTCTGACTAACAACACATAGTTGAACGGAACAGCCAGCCGTTTTCGAAGGCCACTAAACCTTCATCATCAGCGTTCTTTTGTGTTTGGTCCACTGTGTGTGGTGTCAGTTGATGTAGATTTCTGCTTTATATACTTAGCATTTTATTGCAAATGGAATATGTGAATTGTTTTGATTCATCGTATTTCAATTTGCTGAAAGCTTTTTTGTATTGTAAGCTCAATTGTACCATCACTATATTTACAACAGTCTTACCGTTGTCGTTTTGTTCTTTTTACTAATTATACACATTTTAGTTAATTTGCTTATTTCTTGTTCTACTTAAGACAAACTTTTTTGGTTTGTTACTATTAAGTATATTGATAAGGTAAGACTGTTGTAAATATAGAGATGGTAAAATTGAGCTTACAATACAAAAAAGCTTTCAGCAAATTGAAATACGATGAATCAAAACAATTCACATATTCCCTTTGCATTTCGCACAAAATTGTGAACAGAATACCAGGCTTATAGGCGAACATTTTTTGTATTTTCATACAAATTCATTACAACGAAAGTCTGGACCCAGTATGAAATCGAGCACATGGAACACGTCAACCAGGTTAACGATAGCAAAATTCATTCACAGTAAAATAAAAATAAAAATGAAAGCAGCAACAACAGTTCCACTTTATTGAAGTGTGTATCGCTTGTTCACATGTTTTTCTCTGTGTATATCTATACCATAAATATCAAAGAATAATGATCTTTGGCAAAAGTGGCAGCCAGTTAATATTATGATATTACCTTTTGCGCTACTTTGTGTGAGAGTGTTTTTCATTAAAAAAATGTGATCAAAGTAAATCACATATCAACCTCATCCAACTTTACAAACAATATATCTGTTAAAAATTATTATAATTATGAACATGGACAGAAGCTTAACGAATATGGTTTTAAGTAAGAAACATCTGAAATAACACCAAAAGCATTTAATTCCAATGAAATATGACTTTAAAAATTTATATGTAAGTACCAACAAAATTTAGGAATATGAACAAGAATATGGACACATTTTTTAATTGTTTCGTCTATTTTTATAAAAAACTGCATTTGACCAAAACCAAAATTTATACTAATGAAGCAAGTAAATAACATAGCCCCGCAATGGTTTTTCGTTAAAGAAATTAATAAAAAAATTCAACAGGTATCGGGTACTAAGTAGAGATGGGCGCGTGTCGAATTTTTCCAACAAAACGCTCAACACGCACGCGAAAAATTTTGTAAACGCGATACTGCACAACACGCACGAAAAAAAATTTAATTGATTTTTTTTTCAAGAGTCGTTTTTCAAAATATGGCACCGAGTTGGTACGGCCAGCTGATACTATCTGCCACCACAGCTGATGCTATTGATTTACAAACAGAATTTTAAGCTTGAGAGGCCCAAACAATATGCTGGCGTTCCATCACGTCAGAATTTTTTCTTATGAGCCTACCTAATATTTTCTCGAGGTATAATATTATAATTCACCATACTTCGAAGGCAGTTTATCCAACGTCAACCAGCAATCAACACCATCACACAAACTAACAAAATTTGCTTCAAATCATCTAATATGATAAGATTAAAAATCAATTGTTTCTTCGTAAAATAAAATTTAAGAACTAATTTTTTTTTTAAATTTAAAATTCTTTTTCATCCAAAAGCTCATAAAAATTAAAAAAAAAAATAGTTTTTGACCATTGTCAAAAATGTATTAAGATTAAATTAAGCTAAATATTATGAAAATCAGCTAAAAATTTTAGACTTTATTAGTAATTTAGCGACAGCAAACTGATCTAGAAATGCTAAGTTTGTTCAGAGCGAGAAAAAGGCAAGACCTGTGTTATTATCTAAAATAATATTGGAGGCTTAGAGGTCTGTCATCCTGAGGTTTTAATAATTAGGCCTTTATGTAAAATGCGGTATATGAACCTTTAAAAAACTTGCGCACTTCTTAACTGAAAGGTCATTATCATTACCAATAGATTGGAAAATTAAAAGTTTTTACTTAAAAAAAATTATACAAACTTTTATTTAAAAAAAATCCAAGTCGAAAAACAAGCTGGAATTCACTTTATTTTAAGAAAACAAAATAATATGAAATCGTTACCATCAGCTTAAGCCCACACACACAAACATATTTATAAACAAAATAAACATATCTACATATCGTCGTTGCCTTAATATAGAAACACCATAACTCGTTATTCTTTAGAACTCGAGATTTTTAAATTTTTCGATATACTTGATGTTCCTCTATCGAAAAATACAAAAAACAAGATTTCAAAAATATAATGAGTTAAGGCCTTTCTATATTAAGGTAGTAATATGTAAATACCATAGCTGTAATAAGTGAATAGAATGAAAAATAAAAATACTTTTGTTCCAGTTATAGTTTTTATTTTAAATTATAAATAATAAAAAATCAAATAATTATTTATTATGTGAAAATTCAATATAATTTATTTATTTTAAAACGATTGAAATTTTTCAAATTTATACATAGCTCAAATCCATTTTTTAGAGTATTAAATCAATTTACAATATTCGAAATACAATTTTGTTCGTATTTTTAAAACAAAAGAAAATTTATTGAATTTAAATATTCAAAATTTGAATAAAATTCATTTCAATATTATTTGACTACTAAAAAAACAAATAGTTTTCTCAGAATTTAAATTGAAAAAAAAACAATAAATTAATTAAATCAGGCTATTATTTCTTGAATAGAAACTATTTCTAAAAAATAAAAAGAAATATTTATTAGACTTAAAAATGTATAACAACCATTTATGATATATTTAGGTGAGAGAGTTCTATGGTTGAACTTTTTTTAACCCACTCATGGTATCAGCAATGAAAAATAGCACTTTTTGTGCGAACGCGTTTTTCTTATCTCTTTTCTTACTACTGAGCCTCTGGTATTCAATATATTTTTCATTATGAAATGTCCTTAGGTGTACAATAAAATTTGAATTTTATTTAGAGCTAGCACATAATGATTTCGCGCAAGTTTTTACAAAAACCCAATACCTTGTTATTTTTATTGAGCTAAATATTTTGTTATATGAAAATAACGTTAAAAGTAGACAAAACACGGATAGTTGAGGCAATAGGTGGATTCTTCTAGAGGTCGTCGCAGCAAAAATCTTCATTACTAGAAATCATTTTCAATCATTTTCAATAATAAAAGAAAATTTTTTATTTGTATATGTTTTTACAATTTAAAACTATTTGAAACTATTTTTTATGAATTTGAAATAATCAATTAAATTTTTGTTGAATAATATAAATTTGACTTATTAACAAAAAATTTTTTGAATTTCAAAAACTCAAATGAAATAAAATAAAATTTCATTCAAACTATAGAAATATAATTTAAAAACATTTCAGTCGATGAATTCAAATAAAGCATTAATTTGTTATATTTTTATTTGAATTTCTGAAGGCGTGAGATTTTTTTAAATTTTCTGACAAAAAAATAAATTTACATTTGAAAAATTTTATTTCAAATAAATAACAACAAATTTTAATTCATTTCATGAGAAATGTCAATAATTTCTATGAAATTCTATTTCTTCAACAGAAATAAAATTTAAAATTAATTTAATTTAAAGAAAAAATTCAAATAAAAAAATCATATTGAACAGCTATGGTAAATACAGCAAAAACAGTTTCCTGTTTTGCCTTGATTTCTAATATCATAGCAGGATTTTATTCTTCATCGTCTACAACTTGAACTGCAAGAAAAGTTTTCCTTTTTTCGACAAGTTAATATTAAAAAGAATCAAAACACTCAAAAGCTGCTCCGTTTTAATAAGACTTTTCTAAGCACTTTCATTCGTTTGCCTTGTTAACATTGAATTGTTTTTGTACTTGTGTGAAAAAGATTTTTCGTTTTTCGTTATAATTAACTAAAAACTAAATAAAAATTTCATGAATATGTAAAAATTAAGAGAAAAAAAAAATACATGAAATAAAATCATGTTAAACTTTTTTTTACAATTCATTATTGAAAAACTTTCTTTTATTTACGATGTTTCCTCCACCTTAATTTCAAATGCAGCATTTACAATTCAGAGGCCAAAATGTGGAACAATGTAATGCATTTTAGTTTTTAGATTATGTTTTTTTTTTTTGGCTGCTTTTGTTATGTTTGCTAAAAGATTTTTTTGACCATAATCCTTTAGATTTAATTTGTGCATGTTTGTGATTTTCTCTAATGATGATGTTGCTAAAACATGTAAAAGCTTCTATGGCATAAAAAATAATTACAACCTTAAATTAAAAATTACATACAAAAACGTTGAAATTTTATTCTGGATAATGAATACACACTACAAGGATATTTGTTTGTGCATTTATTTATGATTCTTTTAAAATTATGTTGTGTAAAAAGCTGCTGGTTTTCAATGAAATCGCATTGAATAGAAAATTCGCGCTGACGGCAAAATGGTGTACATTGGGCCAGGACTGAAATGCAAGTCAATAATTCAGATGGTTGTAAAATTTTTGCAAAATATAATTCAGAATTGATTTCTCTGTTTCATATCATCTCTTATTTAAGCAATATATACAAAAAAAATTTATTAAAATTACTCCAGACATTTAGGAATAGATGGAAGCTCATTAATTCTAAATATCTCTGATATAGATTTTAAAGTTGGGAATTACGAGTGCATTGGACTCCAAAAATGGTAAGGGAATCAATCTTTTTGTAACCTTTTCAGGTCAAGGGGAAAGAAAAATGTACCTTTATGGATTAGAGAGTAACAACTAGGGACGCCAATACCGAAATCCCGAATACCGAAAACCCGAGATTTTTAAGCAGAAATCCCGTGATTTCGGTAACACTAAGAATCTAACAATTTTTTTTATTAAATGCAACTTTGTTTACGTTTTTTAAATAAACATGAGTTGAAATTTAATCATAGTAGCCATGAATCAAATGCTTTTTACTGGCTATAAAAAGAAGTCGTATGCGAAAAAAATATTAGTAATGAATTTTGTACCACACAAAACAAAGTCGGAAGCTCGGTTTGGTGTTTTTTCTTGGTGGATGATAATGGAACTGCGCACGCAAAAAGCAAATTTTGCAAAAAGGTATTAAAAACTTTAGGGAGATTCTACCAAAGATCTTTTGACACATATTAATATTAGTATACTTTGTCAGATAAATATATGAAAGAAAATGTTTTAAATATTTTTATAGACCCATGGTATTCAGCTAGAAGTTTGTACCTCAACCAAAAATACTAAAAATTACTAACTTTCTTGGCCCACAAAGAGAGGTGTCGCTGGGCGCTATCAAATAAAGCCCACGGAAATAACGGCCAAATAAGAAAATGAAATAAAGTCCAATAAAATTAAGGAATTTTTAATTGGGCTCTATTTCATTTATATTAGGCTTTATTTCATTTTGAGTTTGGCTTCATTGGGCTTTTTTAATTGGGCTCTATTTCATTTATATTGGGTGTTATTTCATAAATTTATTTATTTTATTGGGCCTTATTTAATTTCTTATTTGGGCATTATTTCCTTGGGCCTTATTTCTAGCGCAATTACAGCACCAAGCGAACGTTTTTTTTTCGTCAGCAGCTTATATTTGCAGTAAAATAAGATCTCGATTGTCGGCTGCCACCCTAGATGCATTAATTTTTTTAAGAAGTTTCTTAAGAGATACGACAAATACAAATATTACAAATATTACTTCCATATTACTTTAAATTATTCCTACCAATAATACATTAAAAATGTTTTATTTTATTCTGTAATGAATTTAACTTTCTTCATGAATTAAGAATTTTTTTTATTACTTATACCTACATCAATAATAAATTATAATTCTAAAAGCTAATAAAGGAGATTATCTAATATTTTTTACATTATAAAATCCCGAAAAATCCCGATCCGTCCCGGGATCCCGTTTTATTAAATTGAAAATCCTGAATCCCGGGTTTTAGAAAACCTAGTCCCTTTTGGCATCCCCAATCACAACTGAGCAAGGGATAAATTATTTGGAAATTAACTAAATTGCAGAGCTCATAGAGTAAACCTAAAAGAGTTCAAGAAACAAAATAAGGTTTTTGCTATGGCACACTATGAAAAATATGCTGTGAAAACAAGGAAAAGTTTCTGAAGTCTTTCCCATAAGAAAATTTTATCTGCTGCACCTACACACTGGGTCAGTTGCACACAAAAAAAATATTTTATTTTTAATAAACAAAATCCTGTGATGTAATATTTTTTTTTCAATTTCCTGTGATGAACATTGATGGAAGGAAACCCGATAACCCCAAATCAACAACATTTTTTAATTTTTCACTCAATAATTGAAGTCATTGAATTGATAACAAGTTTTATTAAATTAAAAAAAGAAGGGAGGTGCCGTGCCTTAAGAAACAATGTTAGAGCTATGATGCTTAGCTATATAAAACAAATTTCATGTGTGAAATAACAGTGCAATGCAAATATTTCAAAACGTTTTTATTTATTTCCCATTATTTTTTTTCTAACTGCGTACGATTAATAACGGGTGTTTTTTTAGAGGTATAGAACTTCGAATTGAAATAAAACACAAGAAAATCGTTTTAATGTCCATCAATTTGGCTTTATTGGAAGGATAATTTTATGCCATTAATGTTTAAATATGATTTCGGGCATGTGGCCGCCGCGGCTGGCTCGAATAAAGCCAATTCTTGATGGACAAAGCTCCAATTGCTGTGCACGATGGCGAATCGATTCATTCGGGTCCTCTTCAACACTTTGCTCTACAGCGGCAATTGTTTCTTCGGTGCGCACTGTTCGACGTCTCTGCGGATGCGTATTATCACATAGAGTAAACGTAGTGCGAAAACGATCCATGGTTAACCGAATTAATTGCTCTGATGGACGATTATGTCGACCATAAAATGGACGGAGCTTGCGGTAAACTTCGCGAACTGAACCATTATTTTCGAAATAAATTTGCACGATTTGCAAGCGTTGTTCTTTTGTCAACCTGTTTATGATGAAATGGCAAACCAAACTAAATATTAATCACTTAACAGCTGACACAATGGCCGCCAGTTAAAAAAGTGATGCCAACTTAAAGTTCTATACCTCAATAAAAAACACCCTTTATATTGCTTGTGCTCATGTGCAAAAACAATAGAAAATCAAATTTACACGAAAAACACGAATCGAGTTTAGATTTAAAACATGTATGAATGAATTTTCATTAAAGAAAACATTTAAGACTTTGTATCATCAAACACACAACACCAGCATATATGTTGATATTTTATGGGCCTCTGAAGCTTTAAATTCTGTTCGTAAACCGATAGTGTCAGCTGGTAGTGCCAGCTCGGAGCCAAATTTTAAAAAGCGGCTCTTGAAAAAAATCAATTAAATTTTCTGATCTTCAATACCATACCAATAATATTTCGTGCGTGTTGTGCAGTATCGTGTTTACACAACTTTTCATGTGCGTGTTTTGTACATGTTCGTGTTCGTATCGTGTCTTCTTCAAAGAACGAAATAAAATATAATCAAACATTTTGTTTCGTTTATTTTCGTACTGTGCTTTTGACTACAAAAACGTATGATGAGTTGTTGTTTTAGCAAACAGATTTTCGAATCTGATTTTAATTTTCATTGCTTTTTGTATTTCGCTTGATGAATTTATAGTATATAATTTTTCCCTTTTCCAATTAGAATTTTTTGTTTTCCCTATTACTTCCTATTAGTTGGAATTGTTCCCCGTGAAAAATTTCACGTGGAATTTTATTCATGATAGCCCTGAGTAAATTATTTTATTTAATTAAAATTTTACGAGCTTTTGGTTTTTAGTTTGAGGAATTATTTATTAGGTCCTACACTGAAAGGAAATCCTTCATTCAGACACTGAAATTCTTTATTGTATCAATGAAATTTTTCATTGAAAGTCAGCTAATGAAGCACTTCATTGGATCACTGAAAAACGATTTATTGTATTTATGAAGTTAATTTTGGTGGCCGTGTAATTAATAGAATTAGAGCCATTATTATAATTAGCCATTAGTGAAACTTAGAATTTTATTGGATGGATAAACACTTTTTCATTATTACAACTTCACTTCAACCAAAAGTCAGCGACAACTTAAAGATAAGTTCACCCTACCAGTAACTTTTATCGTGAGCTTTAGTCATTTGAAGTTGCCACGTTTTCTTACGTTGACACACTTTGTACTTAATATATAGCAGGCAAATTTTATTTTAACAAAATATGACACAAAACAAAAACAATACAATACAATACAAACATAAAATAATACAAAAATGAAATAAAAAATTGACAGAAATGGTTTCACTTTGTTTGTAATTTGACAAATAAACAAAAGCAAGTTGCCACTAACTATTTTGAACAATCAATATCCACAACATTCACAGAAATGTTGCCACCAAACAAATATTTTATTATTTATTTTATCGCACAGCTGTAATAATGGAAAATTTTTCAAGTTCACTTTAAAGTTCAGTTTTGATAAAGCTGGGATTAACTATCCGGAACTTTATCGTCAAGTTATAATAATGGCCCTTAAACTATTTCATTAGTTCAACGAAACTATATACAGTAGTTTTCCGATTTAACGAACCTAATTGTTGTCATGCCTGTTCGTTAAAGTGAATTTTTAAAAGGAAAAGTGTCCTCTATTTTATTAAAAACTCAAGGCATATTTTCTCGTAGTATTTTTAATATTTTATTAAAAGGAAATATTTACATACATACATATGTACATATTTATTTAAAATATCAGTAAAAGAAAATTTCGTAAAGCACTAGGTATAATATAAAAATAATTTATTTAAAAAACTGGTTAAGCACAGTCTGTTTTTTTTTTTTTTTTTTTTTTTTGGAATTGATATATTTCTCTTAATGACATCTTCTTGAAGTTCTCTCCAAAGCATTAAACTTGAGATACTAATTTTGCTTTGTTGAGCCCATTGAATACAAATTTCGAAATGCTTGATGACATCTTCAGGTTTTATTTTGGGCCCTTGAATTTCAGTTTCATGCAGCTCTTCTTCACTTTCGTTTTGTTTATCGGGTAAAGGGCTATTTTCTATCCATCTATTCAAATTTAAATTATTTTTTTTTTAAATCTGGTCAACCAACCAATTCTTGCATTAACCTATCCTCCATAAATTTTGTTGTGAGTTTCTTTGGCTTTGTGTTACAAAGTTTGTTTCCGATTCTCGGGAACTCACCTTGCTTTACTTTTATTCTATTGCGATGCCGAAAATTACTGTTTTTAACATTGCTTAAAAAATTTTCCTTTGCTTCTAGGATTGTGCTAGGTGGATTTATGCACCCCATATATTTTTTACATAAATTTTAACTTTATCCTCTAAAAACAATCTATTTTTTTACCCATTTTGATGTTCTTAGCAAAAATTACTTCACACAACTTACTCTCAAATGATATCAAACAAAACCATCAAAAGAAGAAAACTAACGGTGCATTTTTATTTATATTCTTTTTTAGTAATTTTACATTTGTTCGTTATACCGAGCACAAAATAGAATTTTTGTTCGTTATAAATATAAGGTACTCAGTAGAAAAAAATTGGATGTTCGTTAAATGCGATGTTCACTAAATCTAATGTTCGTTAAATCGGAAAACTACTGTAGAGATAAACTAAGTATAATTCAAGATGAAAATGGTATACCAGTCTTTTATCATAATTTTAGACGTGCCAATGTCAAAGCAGTTAATAACAATTTCCCAGCAAAAAATTAGACATTACCATCTGAACTACTTGCCATTTAATGACTTACTTTTTAGATTGCCAAATTAAAGTACTCGCTTACAAAACACATTACGCAATTTTTTAAAAATAGGAAGCAGAAGTTGAACATATTCTTTGGGTTTTAAAAGAAGACGTGAAAATATTGCCAAAATAAGTAGTTATTTTAAACAAATTACAAATATTTCTAAATTGCCTACTTATTTATTTTAAACTAAAAAATAAGTACTTACATTTTGGAAAATAATTATTTAAATATAAGTAGTTCTAAACAATAGAGGCACTGATACGAATAAAATATAACCCACTTCAATTGAGTTTATAAAAGAAATTTTACAAAATTCTGTATTTCGTAGTAAAACAATAAATAGGTTTTTTTTAAATTTTTCTTATAAGTTATTATATATTTAATCAAACTGAGTTTTTAACCAAGACCTTCCATTTACTCAAACAACGGCATATTTAAAAAAAAAGTAGTTCAATCAAGAAAAAAATAACTATTTCCCACAACGGAAAATATAATTAATTCCTACAATAAACAACATAACTATTTCTCAATAATCGATTACTTTAGTCTCTCGCCTTGTTAAAATCATTAAGTTGGTAATCCAGTAAGGAACAGCTTCCACCAAAAATGCTTAATTCCGAACTCGATTACCTTTTTTGAAATTTTTTTGCTGGGTTATTAAATAGTTCAAATAGATACGACAAAAGTTTATCCAATAAAGAAATTCATATATTTAGAATACAAAACAAACACAAATTTTATTGGTTGCAAGAATAATCTAATATTAAACTTAGACTTTAGTAGTTCTTATCCTTGCCTCATACTTAAGTAATGTTTTTACAAAAATTTTCATTACAAGTAAATTTAAAATTTCCGTATTGATTTAATACGTAATAAAAATATTGGTTTGCAAATTAAACTTTATTATATTATATTCAAAATACTCGAGAGGTCGTTTCCGGGACTTTGTATTATTATATTTATTATTGTACACTAGCGCTTATTTTAGTATAAGTTGTTAAATACTGTAAATAAAATAAATAAATATAAAAAAAAACGAAACTATGTCATGAACGAAATGTAATTATTGCATTAATTTAATTAAGTTTTTACATACAATAAATGAAGTTTATTTATTTATTTAAAGAAAATTTTTCATTTAGTCATTGTTTCTTCATACAATTTATGTAATTGCTTCATTCATTCAATGATTATATTTCATTGAAGTAATGAAGAGATTTTGTTAAATATAATGATACAGAAGCAGTAAATGATAAACATTTTCTATTAAAAACATGAAATCATATACCTTGCAAACCATCCACTTAATCAGATTTTTACTTTATTTAATATGTATATACATATATGTACTAAATATATGTATGTACATTAGGCCCGGTCAATTTGCATAGATGAAAAAAAAATAATTAAAAAATCGTATATTAAAATTGAAATCTACATATAATTCTAAGAAAATTTTGCGAAGAAACCATGGGTCTAAATTCAAACCCTATACCACACCTCTCGACACAAAAACTTATTTCCTCGTTCTGAGCTGCTTCTTGTTTGGCTACTGCCTGCCTTATTTAGAGACATTGGCGCATAGTCATAGTCATAAACAAAGTACACTTTAAGAGTTTAAAACCAGTATTGCCATACAAAATACTGGTGTTGAACTCATAAAGTATACTTTGTTTTGACTATGACTATGCGCCATTAACTTTAAAGATGGAAATGGGAAGGCAACTATTATCGCTAAATCTAAGGTAGCCTGCGAAAAAAATTAAAGCAGTTAGTACGTACGTGAGAGGAAGAATAATGATAAGAATTTAGGAGCATTTATTTCAGTAGATAAATTTTTTGATTTCAAAAAAATTTAATTTAGAATAAAAATTGTTTTTCTAAGGAAGAGCAAATAATGCATTTTCATGTCGAGAGGCGCGGTATAGGGATTGATTTTAGACACGTGGTTTCTTCGGAGAATTTTCTCAGAATTTCGTGTAGATTACGTTTTTGCTACACGATTTTTGCAAAAAAAATCAATCCGCCCCTCAAAATCTACAAATTTTACAACTCTGTGTATTACAGACGTATTGTACTTGTGTGACATATGAGTGACTTTAATTCCCACACAACATTCATACTAGTCTCCTGCACAAGATATATTATAAGAACTTTTAAGACATGCTTTACTACAGCGAAATCTTATAAAACAAACGTTTACAAAATTGTTTCCAAGAAATCTTTTTGTGTATTGTAGGTATAAGAGTAAAGAAGAAAACACTTCGTGACGGAAGAATTTGTGATACTTGCTTCTTTCTACGCATGAGCGCGTGTACAAACGTCATTCATGTATGTGTGTATGATTTTTCATTTTTCTGCGCACATGCAAAGGCACACACATGCATTAACATTAGTTGTATGCGGTTAATCACATAATAGCTTACCATCTACATATTACACACACACTCAAACGTACAATATGAAAAATAACAAGCATACACTAATCAAAAGTACTTCTTTTGAATGTTTGTTACAAACAAGCTGTCTTGGCGACATCGCTTGTTAACACTGATATACACGTACACCAATACATCCATCGTGCTTCGCTTATAGTACGACAGCATTTATTATTGGTTTAGTATAATACATGCGACGTGAATACATTTAAAAATCATGACGTTTTTACATTTCAAGACTGTTTACGCAGCTCTCTAATTCATTCGCGTCGTATGTATTTGGTTGGTTACCGCAACGACCAATATTCCTATGTGTTAGTTTTAATGGAAAATTTTTGTTTTTGTTTGATAAAATTGCAAAAAAAAAGGAACTAAAGAAAATAATGTCGAACATATATATACAAATATGCACACATATGTACATTTCTATTATTTATTATTTTCGTGTGCATATAAAATGCAGTAAAATATTTAATGTAAATTTTTGTTTTAAACAATCTGTTCTATTTATTTATTGACTTTTTTTACACATGTGAGTTGTTTGATTTATTTGTTGCACAAAATAAAGTCACCAAAGCAGAATGCTTTATTTTGCATGTCTTATTTAGCGTATAAAACAAATATTGTATGTTAATGATATGAAAACAATAGTTTTAGTGGAAGATTGTGAGTACATCTCTTTTTAGGCTCTTGAAATTTAATTAAATCTCTTTTTGTGATTCACTTAAATTGATATTTATTTATTTAAATATTAAATTAATTTCACATTTATACATATATTTACTGTCGCATTAGTAAAAAAAGCAAATTTGGTTTGCAAAGGGTTTGCAAAATAAATTTTTTGTGGTTTTTTTTTCTTTTTTTTTTTTTTGATAAAACGTTTTGTAAACCAAAGTTATTTCTTAAAGAGATATTAGTTATTTTTTTAATTTTATAACAATACTTATAAACTAACAAACTAGACAGTATTCTATGCTATCAGTGGGCTGGGTTCACATTTAAATTAGGGCCTGTCCCATGATGTCGACTACGTTCAACTTGTCGCACAGTTGTATTCGAAACAACAACAAAATTTTAGAATTTGTTTTTGTTTTGAATGTAAGTGTGCGACAAGTCTTTCGCTGTCGATATTGTGGGACAAGTCCTTAGTCTACTCTTGACCATCTCACCTCACATGTTTGTACCGAAAACTCTTTAGTAAAACAAAAGCAGTATCATACCAGTAGAATTTTTTTTTACTATTTGTTAAGACAATTTTTCCTTCAAATGAATTGTATTGTTTTAGATCCCTAAGACCTAAAAGAAGATTTTTTTTAAGCAAATCGTATAAATATTATACAACCAATCATAAAATTAATATAAATGTAAGAGTGCTATAAATTCCATTTACTGTAAACAATCAACAATAAAATTCATTTGATACAGATTTTGTCTATACAAGTTGCTTTAAATGTCAAAAGCAAACTTTTTGATTTGCAAAAAAAAATCCATAAACTTTTTAATTGCATCATTAAGAAGACAAGAAATATGTTGGTCATTGAATGTAGAAGTAATCAAACTTCAAACAAAATTATTCTCTAACTTAAAAGAAAAATCTTTCCTAAAAGTTCCAAACTTTATGGAACCCTAAACATGAATTCTCTTTATTAAGGATAGTGTGCATATATTGGTGAGTAATGATTTAGCTTTATAATTATGTATTTGATTGACAAAAGTAAGGTCACAGTTCCATCTAACTTCAGTTAATTGAACTAAGTTTTCAAAGTGAACAAACACCAATATAAAGAAAATGTCCGAGGAAAAAATTATTATACATACCCTACACAAAAAATAGTAAAGCGTATATAGGTTTGTCATTCCGTGTGTAATTCCCATATGCCACCCATATAAATAGGTAAAACGAATAAGCGATGTCCGTCTGTCCGTTCGACTGTACGTGAAATTGGCTTTTCGCAGCTCTCAGAAAAGCTAGAAATTTCGCTCTTGAAATATTGTATCAGAAATGGTCCGAAAATGAGCAAAATCAAAAGTATAGTATCAGAGCTGGAAATTTAAACTTTATTTTGCCATGTAAAAGTAACTAGCTAAAGCTATTTTTTTTTTCTTTTTTTTTAAATAAACGCATTTTTTATTTTAGTAAGAATTAAATTTGCATTTAAAATAAGAAAACGATTTCAGGTTTGGAAAATGTAGTTTTTTTTTGGTATATAAAAGTAACCTAGTAAAATAATTTTTTAATTTTCTCTATAAATTAAACATATTTTAGTTAATTTTAATTATTATTGTTCCAACTTTATTTGTTTCTATATTAATGATTTTGATCAGGCTAAAGTTTGTATCGCTTTGTAAGCCAAATTACATGTGATAAGTGATATGTGGCCTTCGAAAACAGCTACTTGTTCCGTTCAACTATGTGTTTGTCAGATTATTTACAACTAGCTCTGGTGTTATTTGTTCTTTAATATTTATCACATGTAATTTGGCTCACAAAGCGATAAGAACTTTAGCCTGATAAAAATCATACATATGTATATAAACATATTTTATATTTCTAAAATAAACACATATTGGTATAATAAATCAGAAAAATCTAAAAGGACGGTTCCAGGGTTGGAAATTTTAAACTTGTTATGAATATAAAAGTAACTAAGTCAAATTAATTTTTTCTTTTTCTTTATAGATTAAATATATTTTATCTTTCAGAAGGAAAATGTATGGTATAAAAAACTTCAAATATGTAAAACAGCTCCTGAGCTGGAAAATTTTGACTTTTTAATTTGTATTTATGAAGGATAATAAATCAGTGCAAGTTAATGTGTTTAAACTAGCAAACCTATAAATCAATACCAATGTTTAAACCATCTGTAAACGCATAAAATTGGGCGTTTAAACTACTAATTCTGGCCATTTAAGGAGCAGCTTCAATTAACATTTATCAAAGTTTTTGCCTTTTTAATTGTGAAAAGAATTGATAGCCTGCTGCAAAACAGATTTTTTTTACATTTATTCTAGTGCTGCCACAATATTATTTTTTTAAACTAAAGATAATTTATGGTTCACTGATGTACCCCTGTTGAGTTTAAAATAAAAATAAACTTGAGTTTAGTTCAACTAAACCAGCGTTTAAACTTTCACTGACGTATTAACCCTAAGTAACTACATAAAACTGTTTCTATTTTCTTTCTTAATTAAACATATTTTATATATTTTATAACAAAATAAATTGGTATTAAAATCAGAAAAATCAAAAATAAGATCTCAGGGTTGGAAAATTTATTTATTTTTTTTTTTTGTGAAAATTATGCTCCCAGCACAATTATGTTTCAAATCGATGGTCATACAGTAACACATGGCAAAGATTTCTTATTAATTTTAAGTAAATTGAGAAAGCATAAAATATGTTACTAAAGAACAGTCATAACCGCAAAATTATTCCATTTCGCTGAAACTGTTCCTTTCTGCTGAGCAAAACCAAAAAATTCTTTGGGAATATAGTAAATAGTTCACAGAATATCGCAATATATGTGAATGTGAATGAAACACTTAACAATATTGTAGTATTAAGTTTTATTAAATACTATAAAATATGAAGTAAAGTATGGGGGTCCAATACTTTGATTATTAAATAGTATAGCACTGTTTTTGAACATCATATGCTATAAAAAAAGTTACGAATGTATTTTACTTTTCCACCCCTGCCATAGTTTTTGCTACTTTTTGTAAAAATCATAGTTGAAACGGAAATAAAAAATTTTTTTAGTACCATTATGGATACTTATTTGATTCAGTTTTCGGTGTCAGTATCAATATGGTAAAGGCTGGCTAAAGTTTTAGCTTGCAAATTGATCTCTATTAAAGTCTTCTCTAATTAATTTAAAATTTTCTTATATCGAAAATAAAATCTTTGAATAAAATTTTTTAGTCGTAAAACACCCATATGTCACTAACTATAAATTGCACAAGAAAAAAGAAAATAATAATGAATTTTTGATCAAAACAAATACATCTGTGGCAGAAAGGGAAAATGTACTTAAGTCGAGATAAGCGGATATTGAGTTATTAGTACCTCCATAACCTGCATAAATGTATTAATAATAGTGCGTAGAAGACTACTTGTGTAAAAAAATAAAGGTTAACAGAGAATTTCTCAACTTAAGTGTAAATTAAATAAACTTCTGAAAATCGCCTTGAACGCTTAAAACTGCTCTCCCGCAAAACAGTAAAATAAGACTTAAGCACGTTTTCCTTATGGCCACTGATATATGTTTTACTTTTCCTAACTACTTCAGCATATAAGATTCGACACAGCCGACTATAGCAATCTTACTTGTTTAAACCATTTTTTATTAAGTCTCCTTATTATAGTAGAGTACGATTAGATACAGAATTGCCGAATGTTTAGCTTATTGCTGTCAAATACAACTAAGTCGGCAGTATTAACATCAGTGCTCAAACTTCAACACAAATGAGAACATTCTTTCTCCAAAAATATTTAATAACATGTTTGACAGCTTTTTAATCTTGGTAAATTTATTGAAAAATTAATATGTTTGTGCGACCCTCCTTCAAATATTTTCTCTTATTACTTGCCCCTGTTTATGTAGAATAGATAAAAATTAATTATTTTTGTTGTTTTTGTTTGCTAATTAAGAAATACAGGGTGGGCCAAAAGAAACCAAGGGGTGTAAAAGTTTAATAACTTTTTTGTTTATTAACTTTTTTTTATTTTTTCTTTCAGATTATATAATATACAAAATGGAAATTTTTTTACACTAAGTATGAAAAATGATGACTCTTAAATGACCACCGTTTTCAGCTTCGCACTGATGGGCTCTTTTTAGATCATTTTCCATAACATCTTTCAAAACTTGTGGCTGTAGCGTTCCAATTTCTGCAACAATGTTTGCCTTGAGTTCAAGGATTGTCTCTGGCTTGTTCACATACACTCGCTCCTTCAAAAAACCCCAAAGAAAAAAGTCGGGTGCTGTCAAATCTGGCGATCGCGCTGGCCAAATAATTTCCGAATTTCGAGAAATTATTCGCTCTCCAAAAATTTGACTTAAAAGTGTCATTGTGTGTCGGGCAGTATGGGCAGTGACTCCGTCCTGCTGAAACCACATACCAGGTCTGTTTTCAAGAGCAGGACGTAAAAAATTTTCTATCATAAACCGATACCGCTCTCCATTTACGGTTACAGCACTTCCATCTTCATTCTCGAAGAAGTAGGGCCCAATGACATTTTCAGATGTGATCCCACACCATACTGTACACCTGATGGGGTGCAATTGGCGTTGATGAATGGCTCTTGGATTTTGAGAACCCCAGAACCTACAGTTCTGCTTATTAACAAAGCCATTCACATGAAAATGAGCTTCATCACTCATAATCAAATTTTCAATAAAGTTGATTTCATAAAATTCTATTGTTCTGGTTTTCTGTTCAGTTGTGAACCTCTCCATTATAAATTCTCCAAGTGTTGTCTATATAATCTGAAAGAAAAAATAAAAAAAATTAATAAACAAAAAAGTTATTAAACTTTTACACCCCTTGGTTTCTTTTGGCCCACCCTGTATATTGAAATGTAGTCCATATGAAATAAATTTTATGGCTCTCCTCTCAAACGATTTTATTGACCATAACAGCGCTTTTATTACGACAATATTATTCTTTTTATGTTTCAATATTCATAAATTAATACAAAAAAAATTAGTTATTATTTAGCTAATTTTGACTTAATTGACTATTTTTATGGCATGAATTTATTTATTGCTATGTTTGAAAAATTGGAAAAAGAATTAAACGCTGAGGATGATATACTTTTCAATAGCTGCTACATTTTGACTCTCTATGACTCATATTGTCTGTTAGAGAAGCAAATGAGTTGTTATTGAGAAAATTTATTTATGCCCTAATTCAGTAAGAACATTTAGGACGTTTTTGTTTGAAAATACTTTTGAGTTCTTGTGTTTGAATTCTCTAAATTATTTTTCTTCAAAAAAAGGTTGTTATCTTTGACAATGAAAAATAAAAATATTATTGTCATGTTTTTAAAACACAAAAATTAAATTAAATTAAAGTATTATACAATAGTTGGAATAATATATGAAAAAATGTGTTGGAAATAATGTTTGGAATAAAATCACAAAGCAAATATACGAAACTTTTAGTAGAGAGAATAAATAATAATTGTTTTAAAGAATCACAATTGCGGCATTTTTCCGTCTGTAGGCAAGACGATACAATCGTCTAACAGAATTAGGGCATTAATCAACTTTACTTGTAACGTGTGGAAAGAATCCCAAGAGCAACATGACCTTGAATTGTTAGTAAATGCGATATGTCAGGCAGACTTACTTACACCTGTTTACTTAAGTAATTTCATTACTTAAGCAAGAAAATTCAATTTTTGAAAGTTAAGATAAAATCCACAGAGAGAAATTTTGGAATTAATTTCATAAAACTTTTATAAATAATTTGACAATTTCAATTCGTTTTTACGGCATTTTATTTTATTTTATACTGAATTTATAATGTCTAGACATCTAGTACACTTGATTTAAAATCTTTATCGAAATCTATACCGTTTACACTAATCTTTTTTACATTTTTCAAAATTTGGTATCCAAGACTTGTCCAAGATTTGCCAAATAGAGCATTTACAATGTCTCGAAATCTAGTACTTACAAGATTTAGTGCTAAATCTTGTCACTAGATTTCAAATACAAAACGAAATCCAATTTGAAAGTAGATTTGTAGGAAATCTACTTAAAATCAAATATTTTTTATTTATTTTTTACTACCCTGTACAATATATATATAAAAAAAGATGAGCGAATTAGCTACAATCCGCTTAAAAAGGTGTGTCAATTGGATACATTGCAGTTGTTTTATAGTAATTTTGAAAATTTTTTAGTTAATTTGTTTTGTTGTGGATACAATTTTTTTCCTATGTTAAAAAAAAAGTTGTTGTGAACGGTATAGATTTTCATAAAGATTTTAATTAAAATTTTCTAGATTTTGTACAGGTGTAAATGATGTATTAACATGTAATCCAAAAAGTGCCGAATTAGCTTATTCACAAAACTTCAATAAAAAATTTCGTAGAGCGTAGCTAATTAAAAAAACAATAAATAAAAATTTTAGTTAATTTTTAATTATTATTCGAACTCCATTTGTTTCTATATTTATGATTTTAACAGGCTAAAGTTCGTATCGCTTTTTAAGCCAAATTACATGTGATAATTATTAATGAACAAATAACACCAAAGTCTGTTGTAAATATTCTGACTAACAACACATAGTTGAACGGAACAGCCAGCCGTTTTCGAAGGCCACTAAACCTTCATCATCAGCGTTCTTTTTTGTTTTTGGTCCACTGTGTGCGGTGTCAGTTGATGTAGATTTCTGCTTTATATACTTAGCATTATTGCAAGGGGAATATGTGAATTGTTTTGATTCATCGTATTTCAATTTGCTGAAAGCTTTTTTTTTTTTTTGTATTGTAAGCTCAATTTTACCATCTCTAAATTTACAACAGTCTTACCATTGTCGTTTTGTTCTTTTACTAATTATACACATGTTAGTTAATTTGCTTATTTTTTGTTCTACTTAAGACAAACTTTTTTGGTTTGTTACTATTAAGTATATTTTTATTTAATTTTTGCCACAGGCCCATGGCTATTAATTTTAGTTAATTTTTAATTATTATTCGAACTCCATTTGTTTCTATATTTATGATTTTAACAGGCTAAAGTTCGTATCGCTTTTTATAATAATAAATAAAAATATTACATTTTGAGTAGATTCCCTACTGATTATATTTCGCTTTGTATGGGAAATCTAGTAAAAAGCAACTAGATCTACCTCAAAATCTCGTAAGGACTAGACTTCGAGACAATCACCCTTATTGCAAACGGCGTCGTCGACGTAATATTAAGACGACACTAAAAACTGTCACTTGTCTACTCTTTGTCGACAAAAATTGACTACTATTAACTGGCTCCATTAATTTATAAAGCCTTAGAGATTAGTAAGAGATTGTCAATAAGATCCAATATTTACCGATAAAGAGTATACAAGTGACAAAATTTACTGCCGTCTTGATGTGACGTCGACGACGCCATTCACAATAAGGGGGAATATGAATGCATGCTATCTAAAAATTTAAGTTATATGTAAAATATTTCATAATAATTAAATTCGTATAAGAGTGCATTTACACTGTCTCGAAATCTAGTACTTACGAGATTTTGAACTAAATCTGTTTTTTTTTTACTAGATTTCCCGTACAAAACAAAATCTATTTTGTTTGTAGATTTGTAGGAAATATAATCATAATCTAATATTTTTATTTATTTTTTACCACCCTGTATAACATATTTATAAAAAAAATTAGTGGATTAACTATAGTCTACTTGAAAAGGTGTGTGAATTGGCTACATTGCAGCTGTTTGTTTTGGATAAAAAAATCTTAATAAATGTCAAAAAAAACTTGATGTAAATGGTATAGATTTTCATTGAAGATTTTAATTCAAATCTGCTGGATTTTGTGCAGGTATAAATGCCCTATAAATATTAAATTATCAGAAAACATATACAGAGATCTGAAGTACAAATTATTTATTTTGTTTTATTATTATATATTTCTAAAGATAAGATGCTTTCTTTCTCAGCTGCGTTGTCATCATAATAATTAATATTTGTGCACTTACTTGAGTGACGCAAAGCAAAGCAGCACCCTACATTAGCAAAACTTTTTTTCTAGCCTAAAAACCTGGTTTCAATTCTGGCACCCTTCTGCTAAAATTAATTTCGTACAACAATACAAAAATTCTCCTATTGTATTTTAAATAATATTAAACAGAGAAAAACACCGCATTTACTGCATTGTAAAACGAATAACAATAACAAAATTTTGTTCAAATGACTTAATTAGATGAGCTGTGTAATTGGCCAAGTAGCTACTTTCATTTTCATACTCTTTTATGTTTTGTTTCGAAACAAAAGGATTTAATTATAGTTTTAATTGCAACCATACATGTTGCATTTGTGGTGCAATTCTTAATACTCTACTTAAATTATTCGAGCCTCACACAATTACATGTCAGATGTAATTATTTAATTTAATCATTATATTGCCATAGAAAGGACAACGTTTTCTAAGGATTAATTTTTAATAGATTATTGCAAAACGTAAAAGAACACGAAAGGGATGATTATACTCTAAGGTAAAGGACAAACATACATTTAAATTGAATAATATGGTTAGAGTCACATTATATTATTATTCCAACATGAAAGTCTTTGGAAACTATATATAGGCATTGCAATATAAATACTAGGCCTGAGGTCTTAAAAATTTAGAAAAAATTTAATTAAAAAAACAAAGACCTTAAACTGAACCATTTACCACCAACCATATCAAAAACATAAACAAGTTTGGTAACAATTATTAACAGAATTTTCTCATACAATTTTCTAATGATAAAACATAATATAATGCTTCTTTGCTGTAGCGTTCACTAGAATCCCATACATGAACAATAAAGCATGTGTGTAAGTATTGTATGAAGAAAAAAAAAATTCACGATCTTCTTTAACACATTTTTTTTCGTTCCCCATTATGTTTTGTGTAACTGGGGCGTGTGCCATTATTTTTTTGCTCTAATACACATGCAATCATGTATTTTTACATGCTGTAGTTCCATTTGTGCTTTAATTTCTTTATTTAATTGTTATTTGCCATTAAGTTCTTTTTTTTTTTTGCTTTTTGTTTTGTTACACTTATCACATGCTCCAAACAAAGTAGTCAGGATATTAATAGAAACATAGAAACTAAATTGTAACTCACAAATGCTTTAAGCCATTCAGTGGTAATCTGCCGAAACGACTGTTATAGCGACTTCTTTTATAAATTTATTTTATTTTATTTATGCAATTTGACATGATATTTTCAATAAACGAAATTGAATTTTTATGAGACCTGGATGTTCTCAGATAATGGGAATTAATTCTGACTAACTAGTTTTAAATGATTACCATGTCGATGTTATTGATATTTATTTCTGTGTGGCAATCGATTTGAAAACTAATTATGTTTACACACAGAAAACATTATTCTTGCAATAAATAACCTTAATAATAAAAAATAACACCAAAAATCGATTAAAGATGTAATTGAATCGATTAAACTTTGTAGTTAATTAAATTTTTAAACAAAAGTTTAATTGACTTAAATACATTTTTAATTGATTTTTGGTTTCATTTTAAATTAAAGTTGTTTATTGTAGGAATATTTTGTCTGTGAACCACAATAAGCAAAATATCATAAAGCTATGTTTCAGTTTTCCAACCCTGAAACCAATTTTTTTTTAATTTTTCTGACTTTTAATTCTAGTTTATTTATTTCTAAAATATAAAATATGTTTATTTAACATAGAACAAAAATAGTTTTAGTTAATTTAATTATTATTTTTCGAACTTCATTTGTTTCTATATTTATAATTTGAACAGGCTAAATAGTTTTAATTTTTTATAGACCAAAAAAAAATTAAATTATCTAGCCCTGGAGCTGTGTTTTTTATTTTTCTTATTTTTCATACCAACGTATTCCTTTCTAAAACACAAAATATATTTAATTAACAACATAAAATATGTTGAATTCACAAAAAAAAATTAATTTGTCTAGTTACTTTTATATATAAAAACAAGTTTAAATTTTCCAACACTGGAATCATTCTTTTATATTTTGCTGATTTTTTCCACTAATCTTATTCTTTCTGAAATAAGAAATACTTTTTATTTATAAAGAAAAAATTAGTTTTAGTAGGTTACGTTTATAAAAAAAAAAATCAAAATTGCCAACCCTGTAATTACCTTTTTTATTTTATTAGAAATTTAACACCCACTCTCGTAATTTTTACTGAAATATAAAATAGGTTTATTTAACGGAAATGGCCGCGGACAGAGTTAATGCAAATGTTTTTATAAAGAAAACATTTGGTAAACAAAGAGAATTGTCCAGAACGGAATCTGTAGTGACAACAATAACGAAATAGCTTCTGTTTGTTAAGAAGGACGATCATATTCGTTTAAACACGAACACTTATCGTACAGCATTGAATGCTTGTATGAAAACGATATGGTCCATGACTGCATTACATGGGACCATGATGTAACTAGTCTATTTCATCTATATTAAACCACGTACTCCAATATTATTTGCAGGGTATATACACACACATACAAAGGTGGTAGTGCAGACGAAAAAAATTAAGTAAACTACCACCATAAATTTCTGCTTTAACGATGTGTTTACAAACATACATATGTAAATATTTAAAACATTGATTGAAGACAGGCATTGGAAATGCTACTGAGATTGTCTAGGTATTGCTGTCACATTCTGGAAGCATTGTGTGAAATACAAAAAGGTGAACGTATCTGCTGAAGTTCAGTTGTCTAGTAGTCGATTCCCCTCAGGGGAGTCTATTTTTGACTACGGGTGTGGCAACCCCGGGGCCCCAGCTGGGGTGATGTGGCTTTTTCCATTGACGTACCTTTGGTACATTACCCATAGAACTTATGTGTTACTTGTGTTACTACCCGATCTCTGGCAACAGAGCAAAGGATGTGCATATGTGACAGCGCATAGAGAAAGGGACCTAAGGGTAAAAAAAAAATCAATTTTCACTTTTTTTTTTTTTTTTTGATGTGGACAACATCTGAGCATCGAATGAGACCGATCCCATGCCCCAAAAGTGTTCCCTCCTAGAGATATGCGAGTTTTATTCAGTGATGGTATACCAAAGATACACGTATTTAAGTCTTTAAAATGGCTCTCCTGAACAAAACAGGTTTTTACCCTTAGGTCCCTTTCTCTATGCGCTGTCACATATATTTATAAAAGGAAGACAGGTTCCTGTTGATGTCAGTTAGGTGCAGTGTCACCTAGAACTGCCCCTGAGTTCAAAAGACGATAGAGGTGAAGCCCTTGTGGTGGAATTTCGAGGTCTGACCAGAGGCTACTTCTGGTGCCACGTGTGCCGGGTGCCAAATATGGGGCACAATTTACTCCAAAAGTAACTGTTTTGAGTTCGTAGTCTTCAATGTCACCACCTTCTGAACTACGAAAAACTATTTTCTGAAAGGGTCTATGTTCAGGTGCTACCATAATTTGCCGGTACATTTTTGAAATGTCGGCATTGATCACAAAGTGAACAAATCGCCATTTCAATATTAAATTCACGAGTGTACCTTGTAGAATTGGGCCAGTGTACCATATGTCGTTTAGGCTTTTGCCACTAGGAGTCATACTAGAGGCATTAAAGACCACTCTTAATGATGGGGCAAATAATAACTTGGGCCACTGGAATTTGTAGATTTTTCCATATGCTCTAGAGTTACATATTCTTTTAGTACCGCATCATATTGTGCCTTGCGCTCAGCGTTACGTGTTAATGACTTTTCACGTCTTAAAAACTGGCTCACTGCAATGCGCCTATTGGGACCAAGCGCCGCAATATTATTTCTGAAGGGCAGACTTACAGTATATCTCCCGTTAGAGTCTCTAGTGGTAGTAGAACGATAGATCTCCTCACAAATTTTATCTTCTTCTGGTAATAACTGCCTACGAGACACTTCTTCTAACTCCCAAAACTTTGCTAACTGGTCGTCAATAGAGATTTTTGTAAAGTGTGACCTTGTCACCGAACGTGGAGACACACAACTTGTTGGGCCAGTTACTATCCAGCCAAAAATTGTTTCTTGAGCCACTAGGGACTCAAAAATTCCATGCTGAACTCCTCCACGAAGAATAAGCGGGTACATATCACCTCCTAATAAAAGATTCACTTCACCACTTTCGAAAAAATTTGGATCAGCATAATTTAAATTTGGTAGTTTATACCCACTCAAGGGTCTAAAAGAATGCGTTTGTACATTACCAGTTACACGTGGAACTACTAACGCCTGAACCTTGAGGGAGATATTTTGCAATAAACATGATTCAATTGTAAAAGAGGTCATTTTGCTCGATTTGCTAATGACCTCGCCACCTAGGCCTGTTACCTCAGCTGAAATTGCAGTAGTGGACAATCTCATAAATTTTTTAACCTTTTCGGAAATAAAACTTTTATCAGAACATGGATCAATAAGAGTTCGCGCTTTATATGTGGAACCGCAATGTACAATGTTCACCCAGGCCGTAGCTGGTATTACTTTTTTAGCGACTAAAGCATGATGAGATTGGACAACTTAAGTTGGAGCGACATTAGTGCACTGTAACTCATTTTCTCCATTTTGATTTTCATTTTGTCTAAATTGATGATGATTACTAATCGCTAAATCTTTATGTATTAGGGTGTGGTGCTTTTTCTTACATTTGGAACACGAATTTGGACTACTGCACTCACTATATAAGTGACCTGATGTTAAACAATTGAAACAGAAATGAAAATTTTTCAAAGTCGAAACACGAGTTTTGTAGTCCATATTCAGAAATTTGCTACACGAGCTGATTTTCTGATTGGCTTTGCATAAGCTACATTGCATAGAGGTGACTTTTGTATGATGAGTCTTGTATTGTTTATTCTTATTTTGGGTCTGACTATTTTTGCTGCTGTGTGAAAAAGTTTGGGAGCCACTGGCGACACAATTTGATAATATTATATCCGAAACGCTTTCTAACGCATGAAATCTGTCTGTAAGAAATATATTAATTTCTTCCCATTTGGGAACCTCTGTTTTAGTTTTGACTGATTGTTCACACAGGTTTAAAGTACATTCTGAAAGACGTGACGAACATAGGTAAACAAAAATTGAGTCCCATGTGCTAATGTCTACCTTATATAGCTGAAGAACTGACATACAATTATTAATCTCCCTTTGGAGCCTTTTTATTTCTACCGCTGTATCTTGTAGACATGGTGACAGATTAAATAACAATTTTAGTTGACTATTTATTAAAACACGTTTATTTTCGTATTGAGATTTTAAGTTATTCCATGCTACTTCAAAGTTTTCGCTTGTAAGTGCTACATTTCTATTTATGTCCCTGTCCTCACCATCGGTTTTGTTAAACAAATAAAATAGCTTTTCGACTGGGCTAAGTTTACTATTGTTCACATACGTAAATGGCAGTAAACATGTCTCTAAAAGTTGGCCACGTTACATAATCCCCATGAAAAATACCTGTGTCACAAGGAGGTACTGCTATAGAGATATACCTGATTTGGGAACCACTGGATCTCGGGTCTCTTTAGTTTTTTCAATAGCACCTTGTTTAGTTTTCGAAAGAATATTTATACAGTTGATATACGTTTTTTTTACTTGCTGTTGTTTTGTTTGAACAGCTACAAGTTCTTTTTTCTTTTCCACTGTCTCTGTTGTGCACTCCTCATAAAGCTTCTTACACCTGGCCCAAGCACTGTCTATCTCCTCTCTTTCAAAGGCAAATGCATCCTCTGTATAGCCGGAAAAATTTTCTGCTATTAGTGGTGCCTCAAGGCCTATTAAGTCTTCTGCCGCTCTTATGTATCGCTCGTACTGAGACATTTTGTAAAATATTGATTATGAATATATGTATATACTCGAGCCAGAGAGATACGTTTGAACCACAACTTTTATTTAAGCAAATGACAATGAAAAACAAATTACTCCGTATGCTGGCAAAATTTGTAGCACTCAAAGGGCAACAAAACTTTCCAATGTCACAAAGGGCAAACGATATAGTGACTCTTATTTTTTCAAGATGACCTGATACCACTTTTGTATGCACACGCAAAGAAAATATATGGTTGTAGAATGGTTGACAAAACAATATTATGTTCTCTGAAATAAATGTGTGGTCGTCGAAAACTAGATTTTGTTATTTTAAAAATTTATTTCGTTACGATATACAGACTAATGTTTGATTTTAATAATTACATTATTACATCCATAGAAAAGTGTGATATGGTTAGAGTTTAACAATATAGTTTTGTTAAAAACGTATGACTACAACATAATTTGTATTATTATTTAAAAATAATATGATGTAAATAACAATATAATGTTATCCAAGACCATACCATGTTAAGTTTAAAAAAAAAAAATCAGAAACATCTGTCAGTTCAGTATTTTGTTTGTAAGCTATCGGTAGTGAACGGGTGATATTAAGCAAATGAATAAATAAATAAAGTATAAACAAAAGGGTAGACCAATAAAAATATATAAACATGTGTGTATCTCTTTATACAGACATGTCTGTATGTCGTGTAAGTATACATTTCTATATACACATTTTATTTCAACAACATTAATTTAGTTTTATTTCGAATTTAACTCACAGCTGTTTCTACAATAAATATATGATTAAAAAATAAAATAGTATTATTATATTAAATAATACTGTGATCGTATTCAACAATATTAGTATAATATTTGAACATGGTCTGGTGAGTCTGAATTATATTTTAGTCACATCTAACAATAGTGTTGTCATATTTACAATACTAAGATTAGGTGTAACAAAGTTCAATGTTTTTTGTAGATAGTATTATTTTTAACTCAGATAATAATATTATTAAAGTTTTCTTTTCTATTAACAATAATATGATTTGACTGCAACCATATAATTCAATCATAGTATGTTGCTGTTTTGCGTGCACCGCTGCAATGTCTCAGAAAAATTACGTTGTATGCAAATTTTCCGTAATTTAATTAAAATGGCCGCTAACTTTGTATGGCAAGGGCAACAATAACGCCTTGCAGCTTAAATTGTTTAAAAAACAGATTTTGATTTCTAGCCTCACTCTTACTGAGCCACAAATGTTGAGACACAGTGTACCACCGAATTAATTTCCACAATATAATTAAATCCACGTACCTGTTCACCTTTTCCCGGTAGAAGGACTAAATGTTCTTATGCGACTCCAGTGCTGTGTTTTAAATTCCCTTGGTGCAATAACATTTTTTTTTTCCTTTAACCAAAAAATGCTTGAACTTTATTCTTTGACTGTCTTATATCGAATAAAAAGAAAAACTTTTGTTGTTTTGCAAGGAAAAACAACGATTCGCCTCGTTGTTTTTCTGAGCCCGCCCATCAGCCAAGACCGGCGGCATCCTTACTCGCGGCACATAAAGTATTTGCCGTTGCGTAGAAGTCACCGCGGGGACACGCATTGCCGCCGGTAATACTCGAGTTACACCAACGACAGCGTATCCCCACGGCGACTCATATCGCATAACACGTCGCCACATGTTATCACATAACATGTCGCCACGTCAACAAATGTAATTAATTGAATATATTTAATTAATTTAATAATTTAATTAATTTTGATAGTAAGGACAGCTAACCACATGTGACACCTCCTCATCATAATGATGACACGTATTTATCACAATGTAATATCAACAACATCAAAAATTTTGGAGCGAAATTATAGAAGTTCAATTGAAAAAAATAATAGTTCTAGATTGTTACATTTTGTTCGCTATCAATGTTTTTAGAAGATAAATATTTTTATTTATAGAAAAAAAATTTTATACCATTTTCAAAGTAGTTTACAGCACTTATTAAATTTAGTGCACTGACTACCGAGGAAATATAGATTTAAAATTTATTCCCATTGGCCCTTTGCACATATTGATACGCTATATCATTTAAAACAATTTTTATTATTGTCCTTTATAATCAGTTTAACTGTTATGATGGATTTTATATTAGTGTAGGAATGACGTTAGGTAACTGTTACTTAAGAAGATTAACCAACATTTCGAAAGCGGCCTTGCCCTAGCCACATGTTGCTTTGACGCTCTTTAGCTCTCTAAAAAAAGTGCAGGGCTTAGCCAAAAAATAACCAGTACATATCATCTTTTCATATTTTACAACGAAGCAGGTTGTAAATCACTGCATATCATTCCCTGGAAGTTCAAATATTTGCTGCTGCATATTCTTTTTTTACTGCCAATTTTCATAGTGACAAAATCAGAAATTTACAACACCGTCAATCGTTCTGAAGCGAAGCGAACAAAAAAATGTGCTCAACTGCACAAATAAAATGGAGCAAAATTGAAAATATCTAAAGTGATATACATATCATGCTACATGCACTGGGCAGAGGGGGTGTATGTACTCGTATTACCCAAATAAATTTCAAACAACTTATCATTTCTCGTTTCAACTTAGATTATAATAGTCGTTTAATGCTGTTTGCTTTCTCAATTTCTTGGCATAATTTCAATGATTAGAAAATGAAAAGACTCGCAGTTGCCAAAGGCAATCGCTGTAAAATAATATTATTTTTTTTGCTTTTTTTCACTTAAAATTATTTCTCAGCATTAATGTTCAGATGAGCAGTTTGTACCAGCACAATTTTTTGCCATTAAAAAAAACACATAGTCAAGAAATTCCTTGCGTTATTTAAATAATAAATAAAATATGGATATTTGATAAAATTTTTATGGAAACTAGGGATTAAAATTTTAAGGGGAAAACTCAACCACCCACAGCATACTGAATAATAAAGTTTATTATAAGCGTTCGAAACTGTGGACCTGCTTAAAAATTCATCAATGAAAGAGTTATGTGCGTAATTTTGTGTCAATGCCTTTACTTGTAAGATAAAGTTATTTTGGTCATATAAAATTGCTAATATATTTCCTCAAGTTCGATTTTGACAGCATTTATACTTTTATATATAAAAAAGTTATATTTCATCAAAAGTCAGAATTTTTTTTTTTTTTTTACTCGAATGATCTTTTATGGGCCCAATTGTGAGTGCCGCACGTTGATTCAGACTACAAGAAAAAATTTTTGCAATCTTCTTTTAGTCTAGTACAAAATCGTCGTAATCAAAATACGAAACTCATAATGAGGCCCATTAATGCTACTCAATAAAAATTATTGAAATACGAAAAAATTTTGCTGGGTGAAACAAAGAATATACGAAAGCTTTTTTCTATATGCACGCCAGTGTATTTTGTTATTCTTTTAATAGACTCATATAACGATAATACCAGCATCTTTTTCTTCTTCCAATTTAATGAAATGCAAGCACAAGCAGCAGCTAGTATAAAATAAAGGCGAATTATTATCAATAACAGAAGAAATAAACTTGCAACAAAACAGCAGCAGTCAGGCGTTAAAAATGCATTTACGCATTAAATTCCAAAAGAAAATGAAAAAAAAGAACTAAGCACCAAAAAAAAAATATCAAATAAACGCTTGCACTGAGTCATTTGTCCTTGTGCAATGCAAACTATGGTACTTCCGACACTTGCATAAACATTCCTAAGCATTAGGGTAATCGTTCATACGAAACTTTCAGTTGAAACCGGTTATTCTATTATTTAAATATTTTAAATTAAAATTAAGGCACAGATATTGTAATAAGCAGGGACAAGGACTTCATGCATTTAAAAAAGCAATTTTAGGCGCCTAAGATATGACATCAAAAACGCAAAATATGCACTAAAAACAATAAAATATGCACATATCTTTAAAAAAAAATTCAAAAGTAAAGTTTTCAATCTACAAAGATATAAAAATATTTTCTTTTCTCAAGAGGTGCGTGTACAGGCCTTTTATATTAAATCTTTACACAAGATTAAATATGGTATAATGTTTTTTTCTGCATTATTAACTCCAAACTCGCATTTTCGAGACATGTACATATGTTTATATTACAGAAAAGGAGCGATACGTAAATAGAAAAAGAAAAGTGTAGTTATTTATTTATTTTCATTAAAAAAATTTTTATTGTTCACACATATGTATTATCGAATGTTAAGTCCAATGAATTTGTTCTTAGAAAGCTTTGTGCATTGAAAAAGGCCTTGTAACGTCTGTGGATGTAATCGGCTCAAACGTAAATGATTCTTTTTATATAATGTTGTATATTTATTTAACTCAACCATTACAATGAATTGAATACTAGCTATTAGATTTGGTTTTTGAGTCCATTATAACTTTTAAAAACAATATCAAGTTTCAGCATAATTATTTCACTACTTTCGGCTTTAATAGCAGACATTTGAAATTATCAAAAGTACAATTTCCATTAAATTTGGTACGTGTGTGTGCTTGTACAATCGTTCCACAATTCTACAAAAATGCAAGCGGGTACAGTTGCCAAAAACAGTTTTGCAATATTTTTTGAAATTTGAATTTTTGAGAAAATATGACACAAAATCAGCCTTTTTATCAATATATGAGACAAAAATATGCATTTATGACTAAATTATGCAAAAATATGCATTTTCAGCAAAATATGCAAAAATATGCACTAACAAATCGATGCCATTTTTACGCAAATTCATTGTTTCGTAAAGATATTTCGTTCTAGCCATTATCAGAGTTAAGGGAAAAAACATGCATTTGCATGAAACCCCTGTCCCTGGTAATAAGAAATAGAAAAAACTTTTATATATAAAACCAATTATATATATTATTTTATTCATTAAACACCAGAAATGGAGATAGATTATAGATATAATTTTAGAAATCTAACATTGGACTCATGATAATACCGATTTTTTTTCCATAAAATTTTTCATGTTAGAAATATCAGAGCTTGTAAGTGGTCCCACTAATTGGTTGACTTAAACTACTACACAGACAAAAACTTTTTTATTTTCTATTCAATTTCTAAATTATAAATTTCAAATAATGTAGTTACTGAAATGGGACTGACCACAGAATTTGTAAAATATCACACCAAAATTCGTAAATATTTAGCTATATGAAATAGGATTTTTTTAAATAATACACTATATATTAATCAAACTAAATACAGACAATAATAAAACTTAAATTAAATTTCATAAAACATCCCAGCAAAAAATTACACATTACCATTAGAACTACTTGCCATATAATGACTTACTTTTCTGATTGCCAATTTTCATTACTCGCTTACAAATCACATTACCTAAAATTTAAAAAAATTACGTGCAAGTTGCTAAGAGAGAGACGGGGGGGGGGGGGGAAGAAACGTTGCTGTTCCCCTCGTCTCTCTCTCGCTGAAACTAATCAGCTTAGCAATAAGACTTGCACAGTGTGATTTGGGACTAAATGAAGAGAATGATTTTTTTTTTTACGAAATAGATTACGTGAAATGTTGACAAATAAAAAAAATGTAAGTACTTCTCAAGAATCGATTATTTTAGTCTTACGCCTTGTTAAAATTATTAAGTTGGTAATCCAGTAGGGAAGTGCTTCCACTAAAAATGCTTAATTCCAAACTCGATTACCTTTTTTGAAATTTTTTGCTGGGATGTTTCTAAAAAATCATAGCAACTGTGAAACACTTCACAGGTTTTTTTTTTTTTTTTTTTTTTGAAGATAAGAAACAATCAGGCAATTAATGCCTACTACTATTACGTCTGTTGGCCGCCATATTGTCATATCTTGAGTGACACTACCAGGATTAAGACAATTCGATTGATGTACGACTCATCAAAATCAGTCCACACGTTTGCTTTATATAGTGCAGGAAACGAACACACATATTTATATACATACATACATACATATATGCATACATGCATACATATGTACCCTGAAGGAAATGTCGATGGTGAAAATGTACTGAGTCGCTTTTGACTTTGTCACCAGTACTACTCTACAATTATTCCCCATACAATACTTTGTGCTATAGACATTTAGCATATCGATCGTTTACTAACGCAACCTCGTAACTTAAAAACTACTACTTTTCAGGAGAGACAAAAAATGATTTATAACAAGTATTTAAACATTTTTAATATATGTTTTTTTTTAATCTAATTACTTGGATGATTTTTGTTAAATTTTCAATTAAATACTTGTAAATTTTCATTAAATACTTGTTATAAATCATTTTTTGTCTCTCCTGAAAAGTAGTAGTTTTTAAGTTACGAGGTCGCGTTAGTAAACCATCGATATGCTTGTCATTGAAAATCTACTATTAACACTAAAACAATTGACTATGTAGTGAATTCATAGTTCTTATGGGAACATGGAGACACACCAACCAGACATTTACTGGTACATTTCTATACCTTACGTACATACAAATTTGTGTATATTGACAAGTTGTTGCAAAATCCACCAGAAATATACCACATCTGTTTTCTCTCTTTCTTTTATACTGACGAATAGAAGAGAAATTGTAGACAATGTCACCACTACTAGAATTTTAGTAGAGTTGTGCTTATCAGCTCTTTTGAGTGAGCGCTCTTTTCAGCTCAGCTCACTTTACTGAAGTATTTCATTCAGTTGGCTCAGTAGCTCAGTTCATTTGTAGAGAAACATTTTATCAAGCATAAAGAAAGAGCTAAAACAGAAGCATAAAAAGTGACAGATTTATACAGTGAGTGTGTGTGTGTGTATGTGTGTGTGTGTGTATGTGTGTGTGTGTGTGTGTGTGTGTGTGTGTGTGTGTGTGTGTGTGTGTGTGTGTGTGTGTGTGTGTGTGTGTGTGTGTGTGTGTGTGTGTGTGTGTGTGTGTGTGTGTGTGTGTGTGTGTGTGTGTGTGTGTGTGTGTGTGTGGTTATACATTACAAAACAAGGCAGATGAAGTATAAAAAATAAATAAAACTAAAATACGAGTAGCTTAATGAGTGGAATTTGTTATGTTATGTTATGTACATATGTATGTACAATCTAAATTAAACTTATTTAAGGTTTCAGATATTTTAATATTATCACAATACATATATAACAATTTTTTTATATACTTGTGCGACAAAAAAAAATGCTTAAAACCACAAGACTTGTATCGAACTCTTTTATTAGGTCGTTTTAGACACAAACCTATTATCAAACCCACCTAAAATACGTAGGTTTGTGTCTAAAACGAGCTGCTGAAAGAGTTTGATGGAAGTCTACATGTAATTTAAATGGGTTTGATTATAGGTTTGTGTCTAAAACGAGCTACTGAAAGAGTTCGATACAAATCAAGAAACCACTCAGTACTGAGCTGAAAGCGCTCAGTGGATTGACTGGCTCACAGCGCTCAGTGAGGTGAATCGTTCAATTGAACTAGTTCATTCATGAGCTGCACAACTCTAAATTTTAGTGTTGACATAGAGACACTTGGCCCCAGTCTGACTGCAGGGTACATACAAATTCTTTGCGTCGCGCAATCGGGTAAAAACAATAATTAAATAAAATGTAGTCTAAAATTTCTTCATATTCGCAAATTTCAAAAAATCGATTTTAAAATAATTGATAAAACCGTTTTCATAACCCTAACAAATATGTACGAGTATGACTGTGTTTGTGTATGTGTGTGTGTTTGTGTATGTGTGTGAGTGCATCTCTGAGTGCGCTTTCATACTTGAATTTTCATTTGAAATTTTTGTTTGCTCAAACTTAAGTTAATTATTTACAAAGATGATACCAAGCAACTTATCCATTAATGGAGCAGAGTGGGGGGTTTTGATGAAATTCTCCTCGTTCTTCAACTTGTTAGATGCTTTTGAACTCACTGTCTTAGTTTTAATCTGCTTCGGGTGGCGTAGCAACTTATTGTGCGAAAATGGATGATTTTGAAAAAGTTTCGACACTTGTGCACAACACAAAAACTGCAACAACAACAACAACAACAACATCAACTAAGTAAACTAATAAATGAATGTACAAAATTGTTTTCAAAGAGTTGTTTATTTTTGTGTGAGTATTTTTTGAAACAAATAATGAAAAAAATTTTAGTTACAATTTTTAAGCTCATCATCATAATCATTTGAAAGTTTTTAATATTTTTTTCTTATAATTTTAATGACTCAAATGCTAACTGGGCGAATAATCTGTTCCTTTCTTCCTCTTTAAAGGGAACACTTGGTGCAGTTTGTTATTGTGCTGCCTTGTTTAGATGAAAGAATGAGTAATTTATAGAAAGAGCAAAGTTTCTGTTTGCATGAATTTGTTACAAGATATATTTTTATTTTATTTGTTTTTTTGTTATGAAAAAATATTTAAGACAGAAGAAATGTTTAATTTAAGACATTAAAAATAGTGTGTATTACGGGCACAATATTTTTGGGAAAAATTTGGTGTATAGATTGCTTGCTTGACTTTGTTTTGGAATAGGCATTTATGTTGGAGTTTAATAGGCTCTTTAGATCTTTTCGAATAAGTTAAAAAATCGCAAAATACATTTTTTACATTTGAAGCTGCTTAAATGAACTTTTTTGAATGGAGTTGAAATAAGTTGATATTTATAATTTGTATCAAAAAGTTAAATTTTTGCCCGGACAAAAGATTTTTGTTTTGTCAAAACTTTTATCTCAAACATATGGTTAAAGATTCGATCAGACGTGACTTATGGGCAACACTGCGTTTGATTATAGATGGGTCGCCATAACGCCATAGGCATTACCATAGAAACCAATTGAATTTTGATTTGGTTATAGCTATGCCAATAAGCAATTTTGCTTCAAATCAAGTGTAAAGGCTTCATTAGTCTTTAGATTAGATTAGATTTTCAACTCAACAGAAGCAAAACAGCTGATTCAGAACAAAACAGCACGTACAAACTAATTCTGCCTTAAAACAAGTGTTATTCAAGCCACACAATCAATTGTCAAGGGTTGAATTATGCTTGATTCACACTTTAATTCAATAGCATTCTCCAGTGAAATGGGAACTTCAATTCAATTCGAACATTTAATTGTATTACAGTTCAATTCAAGCCTTGAATTATACTGTAATTCAACCTTGTATTACAATTGAATTCAAGTGTATTTCAAGCTGCAAAAACAAGGCTTTTAAAATGGAAAGCAAAATGCAATTCCTTTGTTTTCTACTAATTATTTTCTGCACATCTGCCTTCGCTATTGTTTTCATGGTTTACTCAATTTTGTTTTCTAAATTCACTTTTATTTATTTCTTTTTGATATTTTCACCACATTTTCAGTTTTAGTAATAAATAAATTACGTATTTGACATGGTTTGAGCATATATGTATGTTGTTTGATTTTTTATTTAAAAATATTTTCAAACTTGAAAATTACTTGAAAAAATGCTTAAATTCAACTTTATTTCCAGTTCAATTTCAAGTGCTTGTATTTTAATATTTTGAGTGCTTATTGGGATGGCATTATGGCTATGGCTTGTCTAATTTAAGCTCAACACCGTGAGTTGTTTCAACATTACAAAAGTCAACCCTCGTAGATAGTTTTGTATGGAAATCTCTCAAAAAAGTTAAGGCTTTTCATATAAATTATTTACTCAAACGGGCACACTTCGCTGAACCAGGGTTGTCAGATTTTTCGACCTATTTCGCCAAATTGATTTTGAAAATCGCCAAAAATCACCAAAATTAATTTTATGTAGATTTTCTTAACATAAATATATTTGATAATAAATTTGTTTCTATATTTAACACTTTTTTAATATAAATTTTTATAAAATAATCTTATGAAAACAAACAGAAAATCGCCAAAAATGATTTCGTGTTATTTTTTCTCATCCAAATTAAAAAAACGCATTAATTACGAGACGAGTTTTGCTAGGATTTATTTTTGAAACTACTCCTTCAACAAATTAATTTTTTCGCTTTCGATAACGAGCTGATTTGATCACGTTTTTTCAGTTTGCGATTATGGCATTCGATATCGAACCATATTATTACATTGTTCAATAGCCAATGCCATAATATCAAACTGAAAAACTTGATCGAATCAGCTCGTTATCCACAGCGACGCTTAGACCCCTAAATTACAGAAACTTTGAAGTACAATTTTGTTTAAAAAAAAATAGCCATAAAAATTGCCAAATAAAATTTTTTGTCGGCAGAAAAATCGCCATGTCGTCATACTAAAAATGCAAACGCCAAACAAGCTGAAAAATCGCAACGAACACATCAGGGAAGTAGCTTTTTTCTCTCTGATTATCTATGACAAGCGAATTTTTTAACGATACTTTTTGTTTCTCTGCCTTAAAAATTTAGCTACAAGAATTCTATTAGAGTCTTTCTGTCGGGTATCTACTAAAGTGTCTTTTTTTTACTATGTTTTGCTTGTTTTTAACACTTCCTTAATTGTTTAATAACTTCATAGAAGCATTAAATGAAACAGAATACTGCAACTAATTCATGACTGACAAGTTCTTTAGTCTTTCAGTCTCTTTGAATAACTTTTAATTCAATCTTTTTTTCTTTTATTGAATTTTATTTATTGCTTGTGCCACACCAACTACAAAGACAAAATTGTTTTGCAACAAAGTTAAGTTGCAAATGCTTTGAATAAACTTGTGCAATACAGCAATTAGCTCTGAATATTAATCGCAGTAAGACAAAGAGTTTGGATTTAGTAAAATTTTATGGTGGATCAAAAGTAAGCAACTTTTAGAGTAAATGGATCTATTTATTCAATATGAAAGAAAATGGGCATGATAGTTAAAAATTTATACGAGTATTTGTGGAAAAATCTGTACATAAAAAAATTAATATCCCAATTCACAATATGAGTGAATGATGAGTAACAATATTCTATACCATATTTCACGTGCTACGATGCAAGACCATTTGCATAAGACTGAGAATTGGGCTATTGAAAACGGAAATGATTGGGAAACATAATTATATTAATATAATATACAACTATACATTAATTATTATTTGACTATTCTGCTATGATCGGCAGTTATATTTGGAGGCCGCAATATCCAACAATGGTTACATGAATACAGTTTATTAGACAAACAAGCATTTTTATCCTTGCACTTTTTTATCCTGTCACATTTATATCCTTTAATTATTTATAATAATATTGGAAGTTATTTTATTTTGAGTTTTAAGATCAACACCCTGTTTCCCCAAACCAGACAGACACTCAATAAAATTTTTGCTTTTCATATAAATTTTTTACTCAAGTAAGACTTCTTGGGACTTATTTTCTTTTTTTTAGTCCCATATTATTGAGAATTGCTTCAATGGGACTTATCTCTCTTTTATCAAGGCTCCGTAGAGCAAACGTGAAAGGGAACCCAATTGTTTTCGGCACGATGTCCGTTCGTCTGTCTGTCTTTCTATCTATCTGACTGACTGTCTGTCTGACTCTTTTCTCGAGAACCGTAAGAGTTACGGACCTGAAATTTTCACAGAATATGCAAAACTTTGGCAGCTATAATAACCAAGATATGACTGCTAAAAATTAAAGGGTCTTCTACAGCGAACAAAGAACAATTTTGAAATCCTAATGTAATATACAGAAAATAAGTTTAGTTAAATTAGTATATTTTTTCAAAATTAAAGAGTATTTTATGGGTTAATATAATTTTGATTCTGTAATTTCGACAACTTGTTATAGCTAGAACTAGAAAATCTCCAAATTATAAAATCGCAAAAAAACGAAAAAATCTCCAAAAACGAAAAAAGCGCTAAACTAAAAAAAGTTTCTAAAAATTAAATAAATCGCCAAAACCCGAAGAAACTTGCCAAAATTATAATAAAAAAACACCGAAAAACCATAAAAAACTCTCATTACAAAAAAAAAAAAAAAAAAAAAAACCCCAAAAACAAGAAAAACCGCCAAAACTAGAAAAGTTGCCAAAAACCGAAACAAAAAATTTTCTGGGTTACTTAAATTAAAAAAAATCAAATTCCGGAACGGAAAATCACCAAAGGGAAAAAAGCGCCGAAACGAAAAATATCACCAAAAATGAAATAAAATGCTAAAGTGTAAAAAAAAAATCACCAAAAGTAAAAAGTTCCCAAAAAAAAAAATCGCCAAAAACCGAAAAAAATCAACAAAGGAAAACGGGCCAAAACTAAAAAAAAATGGCTTAAATTAAAAATATGTATAAAACAACAAACAAAAAATCATAAAAAACGAAAATAATCTCCAAAACGAAAAATCACCAAAATGTCAAAACTAAACAAATTGCCAGAACCCGGTAAAAATCTCCAAAACGAAACAAGCGCCATACGGAACCCTTCGTGTGCGAGTCAAAATCGTACTTCACTGAATTTATTGCACATCAACATCCCAGCAAAAACTATTACTCCAGAAGGTTTCTTGTTTCGGAGACAATATTATAGAATCACTTGTTTTTTTTTGCATGAATAAGGTATTTTTTAGGGTTCCGTACACCAAAGGTGAAAAGGAACCCTATTGTTTTCGCTACGCTGTTCGTCTGTCCGTCTGTCCGTCACACGGTATTTTCTCAGGAACCGTAAGAGCTACGGACCTGAAATTTGGACACAATATGTAGAACCTTGGCTGCTACAACAACAAATACATGAGAATTAAAAATTAAAGGGTGTTCCACAACGAGCAACGAAAAATTTTAAAATCCCATGTAATATACATACAATTGTATGAACATATGTATATTGAAACTTGAAATTTGTAAAATTAATGTATTTTTATACAGACTACAACAATTAACACTAAAATTTAAAAAAATTCAAATTAAAGGGTGGTCCATCAGTTAATGCAATTTTGACTATGTAATTTTGACAATTTGCTATATCTTGGAAACCGTAAGAGGCAAACACTTGAAATTTTCATAAATGGTAAAACTAAAAAAAACCGAAAATTATAAAATCGCCAAACCAAAAAAAAATCGCCAAAAATTAAAAAAAAGTCGCCAAAACGAAAAAAACCGCCAAAATTAAAAAAAATTTGTAGCACTAAAATAAATCGCCAAATTCGAAAAAATCGCCAAAATGACAAAAAACGCCAAAATGAAAAAAAACCCCAAAAATCGAAAAAAATCGCCAAAACGCGAAAATGTCGCCAAAACTAAAAAAAAATTTATATGAAAAAAAAAATTTGTTATTTGAACGGGCTAATTGTTTTAATTCATCTGAAATACGAATGCTGAAAGCTTTTTTGTATTGTAAGCTCGATTTTACCATCACTATATTTACAACAGTCTTACCATTGTCGTTTTGTTCTTTTTACTAATTATACACATGTTACTTAATTTGCTTATTTTTTGTTCTACTTAAGACAAACTTTTTTGGTTTGTTACTATTAAGTATATTTTTATTTAATTTTTGCAATTCACATATTCCATTTGCAATAAAATGCTAAGTATATAAAGCAGAAATCTACATCAACTGACACCACACACAGTGGACCAAACACAAAAGAACGCTGATGATGAAGGTTTAGTGGCCTTCGAAAACGGCTGGCTGTTCCGTTCAACTATGTGTTGTTAGTCAGAATATTTACAACAGACTTTGGTGTTATTTGTTCATTAATAATTATCACATGTAATTTGGCTTAAAAAGCGATACGAACTTTAGCCCGTTCAAATCACAAATATAGAAACAAATGGAGTTCGAATAATAATTAAAATTAACTTAAAAAAAATCGCAAAAATGAAAAAAATCGCCAAAAATAAAAAAATCGCCAAAATGAAAAAACGCCAAAAACCGAAAAAAATCGCCAAAACAAGAAAATAAAGTGTCAAAACTAAAAAAGCAGCCAAAACTTAAAAAAATCGTCAAAACCGAAAAAACCCAAAAACCGCCAAAACAAAAAAACCGAAAAGACCCCAAAAACGAAAAAAAATGCCAAAACTATATATTATATAGGATGAAGTTTGTATTAAATTACATATCTAGTGTTCGTACGGAACCCTTCGTGCGCGAGTCAGAGTCGCACTTTACTGAATTCATTTTTGTTCGAGATGAGCCAGCGAGAATGTTTTTGTCTTACTAAAGTGCTTCACAGAAGAAATAATAGATACTTTTTGTGTACTCAAATGCAAAAGTTACTGATTTTAAAACTTTTCTGTGATAATTTTCTTCTTTGTTTGAAAATCCGCTTTTACGTTACTGCTTTTCAGAAGCATTTTTCTAAACCTTTGTTATCAAGTAAGCAATACGCTGCTTCCTCCAGTTGTTAGTGCTTCCAAACCAGAATTGTTTTTTTTTTTTTGCTAAGCAAAAATTCTGGACCTCTATCAACCGTATACATCTATTATCCGGCATGCTGTCACTTTGTTTCTTGACGTCAATTACTCTTGCTTTTACTTCTATTATCTGTGCTTTCATTTTATATAATTCTATTAACCGTGCAAAAAATTAGATTTAATACAAACCAAAAATTTATGTTTCATTTATAACATATACAATTACAATTATATATCCTCTATTAAACGTGTTTTTGGATTATCCGTACTTGGTCCGGTCACGTGCGATACGGATAATTGAGGTTCAACTTCAGTTCTATTTCTAATGAAACATCAATAAATTTAACACACGGTTTGTCATATATTATATTATTAAATTATTTAAGCAATTACATGAATTGCATGTATAAATAAAACTTTTCCTTATAATTAATAAATTTATTTTATTACATTCATACTCGTAGCAGAAATATTCAATAAATTTCATAAATACAATGAAACGCTTTTCACCAATTCAATGAAGGTCTTCTAAGCTTTGTTCAGAACGAATTTTATTCAATGATTTAATGCATTCAAAAATCGTTTTTAATTGTAACTAATGAAAGTAGAATGCCATCACAAAAAGGATATTATGTCTCAAATTAAAACTAAATATTTTATTTTATTTTATTTTATTTTAGTTTATTTTATTTTATTTTATTTTATTTTATTTTATTTAACCAAATTATTTACGTTCTTAATTCTTTGTTGTAGCTCGAAATCTGCATTTAATGATTTTTTGTTTGGTATTTAATAGTGTTGTTAATTATTCGTCTTTTATATTTGTTCGAATAAAATTTCATGATTTTTTTCTTATTCAAACAGACGAATAATTTTGTACTTTTGTTCGAATATTCGAACGAACAAAGAATAAAAAAATATATTCGAATAATCTTAAAAAAGTTTGCAAAAAAAACGACACGTATGTGTATTAGTTTAATTTTTTTATTAACAAACGAAAAATTATTCATTACACACGAAAAACATATGAATTCAATAACAGATTTAGAAATATTAATATCAAAACTTAAAAATTTTAATAACCTTTGCCGCACTTGGCGCTAAGAATTCTATGTTCCACTAATACCATTGAAGGAACAGAATCGCAAAAAAGAAGAGAGTAAATTAATATATAGAAAATTTAAGATAACTTCCAATCGACTAGACCGATTTTCTTCAAGTATAAATTAGAAGATATACGATCATGTCACCTTTCAAACGAAAACAAAGCAAATTTAAATCGGTGAAGCCGTTCGGGAGCCACGGCGTCATGTTGTTTTGGAAAATAATGATGGAATTAAATTAAGGTTTTAAGCGCCGACCTGACAAAGCATGAATATAATTAATTTTCCAGCCTATTAACACACTTTAGTGTAAATACTTGTATTAATTTTATATGCAATAATATAACGAACAGTGACAGTTATTTTAGAATAAGCAGGATTGAGGGCAAATAAAGGTGGAACACGAAAAAAGATTTTCGTGAATGTTGGTTTTTTTTCTCAAGAAATTTCTTTTTAGATTTGATAATGGGCCTTGTTACGAGTGTCGTATTGCGACTCAGACTACGACGATTTTGTACTAGACTAAAGGGGCCCATACACTACAACAGCATGCATGCGCAATCAAGTGTTCGTGCCAGCGGTTTGGTCGTGTATGGGAATTTTGTGCGATTGTACGGTTTGCTGTAGCGATGTCAAGTAGAGTTTGATATTTTGCTGATGGTACCAGCTCGCTGGTGTGGTATATGGTGAAATTAGCTCAGTTGAGCAAAGTTGTCATATAGCAAAAATGCATTTAAGTAATATAATTTGTTCAAATATAATTTGTTTCAATGGTAAACAGAATTTTAGAACTTTAGTTATACATAGCTGCTAATTTTAACAACATACCAATAATAATTGCAACAAAATATGTGTCACTATTCATAACCACCCTTCCCGAAATTTTGTAAGAAATGAATATTGTACCAGCTTGCTTGTATGTTGTGTGGTTCGAGCATGAATGCTCAATCGCTTGATTGTGCGTGCATGCTGTTGTAGTGTATGGGCCGCTTAAAGAACATTGCAACATTTTTTCTTTAAACATTTAAGAAATTTATTACTCGACATATTTCAATCCGAAATTTATTTGCTGGTGGTTCAGCGTTGTCTATTTGCATTTCATTGTTGCTGTCACAAATCATCAGTAGATTTCAAAGGGAAAAGAGAATGTGAGCTATTGTCCCCTAGAAACTCAAACATCATTTTTATGGAGTATATAAAAAGTAGGCGAGAGGAATGAAGATGGCACCGATTAATCAAATGAACAAGATTACACACTAAGCCGTACAGTGGTTCAGAATAAATCTAAATAGATTCTTAAAACTTTAACGCCATCAGAAGCGAAACAAATCTAAAACTAAGGTAGCCAAAAAATGAGTTCAAAATAGTTGCAGTAGTGGGCGTGGCATGCTGCTAAAAACAAAGAATTTATGTCAGTAAAAAACAACAATTCGTCTTATTGATGATTCCTTGGAAACTATTATCAATAACGGGCTGCAGTTTATTTGCTATAATAATTAAATGGTTGTTTTTAATAAATGATATAGGCAAGTCCTGTACAATTTGTAACGACGTTTTCTTTCGCTGGTAAAAACTCACCAGTGTCCAGGAACGTGTCACAAATTATTTATTTGTTTTGGACCTTGAGAAAGGATAACACACACACACATTTTCTTTACAATTATTTTTATTATTAAAATAATAATTCTTATGCCTACTAAAATTTAATTAAATGATATACTGACGCGAATGTTTATAGTCACTGACTGGAAATAAATCTTTGCTGGCTTCGCAGACCCTTAAATAATATCCTGATATCATTTGTCCGGTGCCGTGGTACAACCACCGTAGTAAACATATCCTAATTCCTCACTGGAATTTACGTACTTTACACTTACTAATAGTTTATCATCGTAGTAAAACCTCCATGATAAACACCTACCAGTTCCTCGCTAGAACTTTTCTCCAATTTATTTACTACCGTAGTAAATATCTTTTGATTCCTACGCTAGAATTGAATTGTCCTATAATCTATTTACTACTGCGGTAAGACCACCGTAGCAAATCTCTACTTATTCCCACTAGTAATTTACCACAGTAGTAAAACCTCCGTGATAAACCACCTTACCCAAACACGGCTCGCGCGAAACAGAGCCCCTTTTCATGTGCGAGCACTCCTTTTATACTTTTTGCTAGCTGCGCTGCTTTACTGTGCCATTCTTTGATCTCTGCTGTGTGTTAAGCGAGTGATGTTCAGTCAGGGATGATAAAGTTGGTACAATTGTACTTTTTTTGGAACAATTCAAACCCTTAAAGTACGTTGATCCCCCGTGACTTATTTGGTACTATTTGAAAAATTTGCGAGACTATCCCTTTTTTTTCACACAACAAATAAATCGCGATCAATTTGAGAGAAACGTGGCAAATTTGGTTTGTTGTTGAGAGCGACTACCTTGTTAGATATGCATTACACTTGTTTGGTTTTTTATAAAGAACTACATCTAACTTTGCCGGTGTTTCGTTTTCAATATAGTAGCATCGTCTTCATTTATTTTATCTATTGTATTATTATAAAATTTATAAGAAATAAAAATTTTTCTATATTAATATCATATCAGTCGTTTAAGCACAGAAAAAACTAAATTTCGTTTTCAGTAACCAAATTCACTGAGTCAGTAAATTTTTTGTGTGAATGCGGACCTACAAAGAAATTTGTAGATTCTGATAACAATTTTGTAAAAATTTAACTGAAAAAAAAAATTATTTTTAGTTAACTTATTATGGCATTAGAGAAAAAAGTTAACTGAAACTCAAAATATTTTCAGTCAAATTTATTAGTAGGAACAGAAAAACATTTTTGCAGATTTTTTTTTTTTTTTTTTGTAATATTCAGCAATTTTTTTTTATAATTTACAAACACATTCACTAAAATTTTTCGTATTATCAGAAAATAAATTAACTGAATCAATAACAATTCTTAAATTTTTTTTTTTTTTAAATTAGTAAAAGTTTTATCTGAAATAAATAACTGAATCAAATGAAAGGTTCGACTATTTTTTTTACTTTCAAAAATTGGATTGTTTTTATGGTTAAGCATTTCGTTCCCGCTTTAGGAACTCGTCAGTAGACTTCAACCCAAAAATTTTTTGAATTTAGCTAACAAACTCCGTATGTTTACAGTAAGACTCTTAATACTATATTGAGAATCACAATATACGAACATAATAAGTTTCAAAACCGCAAATAAAAATCTTAAAAAAAAATAAAATGTTAAAATATATCAGACAAATTTTTTTACAGTATATAAAAATGAATTTAACTGAAAAAATTAAAAAAAATCAGACAAATTTTTTTACAGTATATAAAAATAAATTTAACTGAAAATACAAATTTAAATAAAAAAAATAACTAAAATTTTTTTTTACAAATTTTACTTTATATAGATAATTTTCATTCTATACAGTTTTTTTTTACATAAAATAAAATTGGAACAAATAATTTACTGTAACAGTAAAAAATATTTACTGAAACTAAATTATATTTCAAAACACACGTTTGTTTGAAAATTTTTTGGGAATAATTTTTTCTGTGAGTGTAAACGATTAAAATTTACTTTGAAATGAAAAACTTTATATATCTAGAAATAAAATTAAAAGTTATATAGTTACGGATTTTAAAAGAAATGTTAGACAGTTCTATATAACCTTTTGCGAAACTAAATAAAGTTAAATTTCATCACGAAATTTTAACCTTGCTAACAGAATTCACTCCCGAAAATGTTAGTAGTACCTTTCTCATTAAAAAATATTTCCAAAAAAAAAATGGACTTAGCCACAAAAATTTATTGCAATAGTCCTGTACAATTTGTAACGACGTTTTCTTTCGCTGGTAAAAACTCACCAGTGTCCAGGAACGTGTCACAAATTATTTATTTGTTTTGGACCTTGAGAAAGGATAACACACACACACATTTTCTTTACAATTATTTTTATTATTAAAATAATAATTCTTATGCCTACTAAAATTTAATTAAATGATATACTGACGCGAATGTTTATAGTCACTGACTGGAAATAAATCTTTGCTGGCTTCGCAGACCCTTAAATAATATCCTGATATCATTTGTCCGGTGCCGTGGTACAACCACCGTAGTAAACATATCCTAATTCCTCACTGGAATTTACGTACTTTACACTTACTAATAGTTTATCATCGTAGTAAAACCTCCATGATAAACACCTACCAGTTCCTCGCTAGAACTTTTCTCCAATTTATTTACTACCGTAGTAAATATCTTTTGATTCCTACGCTAGAATTGAATTGTCCTATAATCTATTTACTACTGCGGTAAGACCACCGTAGCAAATCTCTACTTATTCCCACTAGTAATTTACCACAGTAGTAAAACCTCCGTGATAAACCACCTTACCCAAACACGGCTCGCGCGAAACAGAGCCCCTTTTCATGTGCGAGCACTCCTTTTATACTTTTTGCTAGCTGCGCTGCTTTACTGTGCCATTCTTTGATCTCTGCTGTGTGTTAAGCGAGTGATGTTCAGTCAGGGATGATAAAGTTGGTACAATTGTACTTTTTTTGGAACAATTCAAACCCTTAAAGTACGTTGATCCCCCGTGACTTATTTGGTACTATTTGAAAAATTTGCGAGACTATCCCTTTTTTTTCACACAACAAATAAATCGCGATCAATTTGAGAGAAACGTGGCAAATTTGGTTTGTTGTTGAGAGCGACTACCTTGTTAGATATGCATTACACTTGTTTGGTTTTTTATAAAGAACTACATCTAACTTTGCCGGTGTTTCGTTTTCAATATAGTAGCATCGTCTTCATTTATTTTATCTATTGTATTATTATAAAATTTATAAGAAATAAAAATTTTTCTATATTAATATCATATCAGTCGTTTAAGCACAGAAAAAACTAAATTTCGTTTTCAGTAACCAAATTCACTGAGTCAGTAAATTTTTTGTGTGAATGCGGACCTACAAAGAAATTTGTAGATTCTGATAACAATTTTGTAAAAATTTAACTGAAAAAAAAAATTATTTTTAGTTAACTTATTATGGCATTAGAGAAAAAAGTTAACTGAAACTCAAAATATTTTCAGTCAAATTTATTAGTAGGAACAGAAAAACATTTTTGCAGATTTTTTTTTTTTTTTTTTGTAATATTCAGCAATTTTTTTTTATAATTTACAAACACATTCACTAAAATTTTTCGTATTATCAGAAAATAAATTAACTGAATCAATAACAATTCTTAAATTTTTTTTTTTTTTAAATTAGTAAAAGTTTTATCTGAAATAAATAACTGAATCAAATGAAAGGTTCGACTATTTTTTTTACTTTCAAAAATTGGATTGTTTTTATGGTTAAGCATTTCGTTCCCGCTTTAGGAACTCGTCAGTAGACTTCAACCCAAAAATTTTTTGAATTTAGCTAACAAACTCCGTATGTTTACAGTAAGACTCTTAATACTATATTGAGAATCACAATATACGAACATAATAAGTTTCAAAACCGCAAATAAAAATCTTAAAAAAAAATAAAATGTTAAAATATATCAGACAAATTTTTTTACAGTATATAAAAATGAATTTAACTGAAAAAATTAAAAAAAATCAGACAAATTTTTTTACAGTATATAAAAATAAATTTAACTGAAAATACAAATTTAAATAAAAAAAATAACTAAAATTTTTTTTTACAAATTTTACTTTATATAGATAATTTTCATTCTATACAGTTTTTTTTTACATAAAATAAAATTGGAACAAATAATTTACTGTAACAGTAAAAAATATTTACTGAAACTAAATTATATTTCAAAACACACGTTTGTTTGAAAATTTTTTGGGAATAATTTTTTCTGTGAGTGTAAACGATTAAAATTTACTTTGAAATGAAAAACTTTATATATCTAGAAATAAAATTAAAAGTTATATAGTTACGGATTTTAAAAGAAATGTTAGACAGTTCTATATAACCTTTTGCGAAACTAAATAAAGTTAAATTTCATCACGAAATTTTAACCTTGCTAACAGAATTCACTCCCGAAAATGTTAGTAGTACCTTTCTCATTAAAAAATATTTCCAAAAAAAAAATGGACTTAGCCACAAAAATTTATTGCAATAGTTAAAAAAATAACGCTTTTACAATCAGTTGTACAAAAATATTACAGAAAGAATATTAGAGTTTCTATTGTGCTTTTACCTTCTCCTGTAAAATAACAATTATTTTTGTTAGGGCCTTTTTACTTGAGACCAACGATATGTATATACTGCCTCTTCCACTGTCTCTAAATCTAATAATAAATTTAAATTTTTGAGCTAATGATGCAAATTAATCTTCATATCGTTCTTTTTTTTAACAAACACAAAATTCCCTTTTTCATCAAGTCAAGTGTGTAAATTGAAAACTTTAAATTTGTGTACTGGCAAACTACTTTTTTCGAGTTATGACATTATTTGCGTACATGAGCGACATGTTCTAAAAATATAATAAAAAAAAGTTAAAACACACAAAAAAACGAGTTTAGTACTATTGTGGTCGAAAAAGTACAATTTTAAAAGCTATTTGGTACGAAACTGGTTTTCTCATTTATCATCCCGGTGTTCAGTGGATGTACTGACAATTAATGTTGCTACTGCTCACTAGGGGGTTTTAAACAAAAATCCGTAAAATTCAAATTGCTATTCTACTATTATGTAGTACTAATAAAAGTAAATAAATATCCAATTATTGATTAGTTAATTCCAAGAGGAAAGTATGTACAATAATAATTTGTATAACAATAATATACTATATAATACTTTCATAAAATTTCAGGTTAAGTAGTGTATAACTTTTGACGATCAAAATGCATAACAAAAAAAAAAAATAATAACAAATCAACTAGAAAAAGATGAAATTCCATTCAGTCTTAATATGCTTTTTTACCCGCCACACTTTATTTTTTAATGATATTACTCAAAAATTATAAAAAAAAAATTTATCAAATACACTGCTAGTATTATTTTAATTTTTTATGTTTGTACCAGCATAAGCCGATTTTCAAAAAAAAAATGTTTCTGTCTGAGCCTGTTTTTCTAAATCGAAATGGCAAACTTGCTATCCCCTCATGCATAATTCAGTCATTTACGATTAAAAAAAAATTTTTTTAAAGGGTTTGCCTGCAGTTGCGACATATAATTTTTTTTTAATCGGAGGGCGAAATTTGCTCGTTTTATGCATAACTCTGTCTCTCTATTTTTGTCTGAACTCTATTTTCAGTCCGTTAATATTTTTTTCCAAAAATTGGAGGAGGAAATCGGCTTCCCCATTCATAGCTCTGTTATTTGAAATGCTATTTGCAAAATTCTTTTGTTTTTATTGAAAGTTTTTCTCCGCAATTTGTTTCTTTTTTTTAAGTTTCAGGGGAGATTTTTTCTCCCCGTGCATAACTCTGTCATTTGCTTAAATTTTTTTTAGAAAATCAATGGAAAATATTAACTTACAGTATTAATTTATTAATTTTATTTATTTGTATCTCAATATACATTTTTATTATATTGAAAATTATTTAATTAATGTGCCAGCGTTCTTATTTTGAAGTTGCAGCTTTTCCCTGAGTGCACATATGTATGTATTAGTGCTGCACTAATATTCGTATTTGTATTCGAATTGCCGAATATTCGCCCATTTTTAGATATTCGTATTCACATTTCGTATTCGCCAAATTCAGGCAAATGCGAATATTTTTCCAATAAAATTAAATAAATCAATGCATAAATTCCAAACGAAATTTAAATTAATGTCTAAAAATAAATTTTCATTAAATTTTTTTGTAGAAATTTGTGCTTAGCATAATTTTCAAATACTATTTAATGACGATCATTAAAATTTTTATTTTTATTAAATTTAAAGTACGTCAACAGGAGTAAGAAGTTCTTTTTCATAACAATTTTTTTTTTTATATTTCATTTTGCAGGCGTAAACAAACATAACCCCAATTTTATGTCTACAAGTTTCGCATGTAATATTCGTATTCGTATTCGCGAACATTAAAATTTTACACTCGTTACATCACTAGTATGTATGTACATAAAATATATTTAAATATCTTGGTTTATTTTAATTTACCATTAATAGAATACTAAAAATGTTGTGTTTTTCAGCAAATTGCGCTAATTTAAATTTAATATCATTTCGTTTAGTTGTTTTCTCTCTTTCAAACTTTAAAACTAATTAAACTTTAACGGTTTTATGGATTTGTATCATAAAAAAAATTATTTAAGCATAAAAATAATAACATCAAGTACCATGAACTCAGTTGCCTTCTTGCTGCTCATTGAGGACTCGTAGTTTATTGAACTACACACATACATTCACACATACATGAGCACAAACATATCGCTCATTTACTTCAATAGTGGCACAACTCAAAAAACCAGTTTTGCAGAAAACGCGTTTTAAGTTTTTATTTTGCATACAACTCAATGGAGATGTGAAAAAAAATTTTCTCTCGGGAGGTGATGGTACAAGCTATTTATATGAAATTTTTACACAAGATAAAATACAAAATGCCGCATCTTTCTGCATTTTTAACTCAAAAAACTCATTTTTTGAGTTATGCCACTATTGAAGCAAATAAGCGATATGTTCTTACAACAAAGCTGCCCACTGAGAGAAAACCGAGAGAAATGTATAAGCGTATGTGTATCAATTTGTATAAAAACCCGATTGATGTTCGGCACTCTGGCGCTTCTCTGGGCAGCCGGGAACAAGTATATGTATATATGTAAGTATGTATGTATATTAGGGTGGCCGTTATTTGTTTTCCTCATTATTTTCTAAAATATTAATTTTAATCAGAAATAATTTTTAGTCAGGCTTAAGTTCAGTAATTTCAATTCTTTTATTGAATGAAATATTTTTATTAATTAATGAGAGTTTCTAAAGAAGAGAAGAAAAATTAAATTAGACTTTTAAGCTGGGGGAAATACCGATATTTTTCTGTGCAGCAACGCACTTCATCAGCACCTTAGTCTATCTACTTGGGAAGAGATTGTTATTAACATCAGCTATTTAACGTAAATTCTAATGAAACGGAATGTGAGAAATGATTGTTGTGTACAATTATTGATTCACCTTTGGTAAATACATATGTAAGTATCACTATTTATTTCCCCTGTTTTTCCATTTTTTCATTTTTCTAATTTTCTTTTTAAAGATAGTCATATGTAAAAAATTACATTGCAAAATGGGTTTGAAGGCCAACTTTGAGGGCCGGACACACCCCCTAAAACGCAACTTATCGGTATGAAATTTTTTTGTATTTTTTTTTACATAAAACTGAACTGGGTGGTGAGAGTAGAAGAAATAAAAAAAAGTCTCCATACAATTAACGGACACTCTAATGTATATACGAGTACTTAAAGTTTAAGTACTCGTACTCGTGGTCGGCAACCCATACCATTACATTTTACAATTGTGTGCGTTCTACTCTTATTACGAGTCGGTGTTGCCAGTTAAATTTTCGTCTCATTTCCCTTACTTGAAATTTTAAATCTCCAAAACCAAACTTGATTTTATTATGGTCAGAAGAAACACTCAAATTTGTTTATGAAGAAATACATATTCTCTTGTTGCTAAGCCAATGTAAAGATGAGTAAAGAGATAGTTTTGTAGAAAATTGTCTTAAAATAATTAAAATATATGCTTGAAAATGCCTTTGCATGTCACGTTTTTTCATGCAAGACAAAGTACGTTGACAAACCAAATTTTCTGGTATGCCATAATAATTTTCTGAAAATAAAAAATTTAGTAAATCACACATATTTTCTTATTGTTGGGAAAAAATTTTTCTTTGGCAACGCTGATTCTTAAGAGTATGCGATTCACATAAGTTGTTCTCAGTAATGCGTGTGTACACATACGTAATACAAGAGTATAAGAAAAAGCGCGGCGCCCTTAATTTGCCGACCACAGACTTAAACTGTACACATCTATACCAATTTGCTGTAAAACTTTTCTTATTTAAGGTACCAACAGACGACATGTTTTTTACATGTGTTTTTTAAGTTTTCGACTCGTATGTTTTTCTTTATGCTTGTCAATATTGGTTAATTTACATAAAGTTTATAATTTTTGGTCACAAAAGTACATGTAGTATCGCTTCTTCTTTTTCAGTGCATAAATATCCACGTAGTTTGTTTTATAAATGGCTTGCAGCCGTCGAAATATTTTTGGTTCCGTCGCTGTAGTACTGGCGACGCAAATTTGCTTTTTAATTTTTTCTTTTTTAAACAAGACGTTGAGGTTGTATCTAAAAATTTATACATTTTTGGACGCATTTTAATAAAACGACAACGTTAAATTAAAAAAAAATACATAATTAATTTGTCTTGCAAAATACTTCATTCAGACGGCTAATGATAGTGCACATAATCAACCGCCGACGAATTTGTTCGCATGACATAGACATTTGGAGCTGTATGTTTAACATAAGAAAATAGAGCACGCTCTATTTCAAATAATGTCTTATGTTTTTTGTCATGTTTTTTACACAAGCAATGTTTTAAAGGTAACACACGACATGTTTTCGTTTACATATGTAAATTTTGGCACATACAATGTGAAAAACATGTCGTCTGTTGGTACCTTTAAGTGGATAAATAGCAGAGTAAGGCTCTCTTTTTCATGTTTTATATTTTAAGCTGAAAACATAAAATATTATGAAAATCTCTTAATTCTGTTTTAAGCCATCAATGTAAAAGCCATAGAAATCAATAACTTGACTACATTTTGGTCATTATTGTTGCGAACGTTTGTACTTTTCAAGGTTTCTTCAGTGGAAGTGCATTAAGTGCGGCAATAAAAGTAAAAGTAAGACTTCAGGTAAGTAATTTAAGAAAATAATTGTTTGGTAGTATACAGAACAGATAAGTACACTGAAAAAATTGCATATTTATTATATTTGATTCAAATATATTTTTTTAAATAAATTTTTTTACAAATTCATTAGGGAAAAATAACAATATTTTTAATAATTTTTTTTAATCAAATGTGGGAAAATTCAACATTTTTTTTATTGAATAAATACATTTCCCTAGAAGAGTATACAACAATTTTCTTCTGTGTACTAAATACTCCAAGTGTGTGTTCACACAATGCCATAATATTATTATGCAGAATTTACATCTGGCATAATTGTTCCCAAAAAAGCGTAACCACTAATTACTAAAGAAAAACTGTTAGATTCGGACAGCCAATTTTTTTACTTTTAAATTGTGTAGTTACAAGAATCAAAGGCGTTTTATAGGTTCAGCAGAAATCAAAAAATTATAATATAAAATTAAATTTAAACAATTTTTTACAATGGGAAGCTAAACCCTCTCGGGCAAAAAAAGAATTTTTACAGTCGGTCCAAAATGTACCGAATTATGAAGTTACACCCCAAAACATACATAGAGACGAATTGGTAACCTCTTCCTTTTTTTAAGTTGGTCAAAAACTATAGCAGAGTTGGTCACGCATGACGAATTTCGTTCGATGGCGGTATTGTGTTAATTTTGATATGCACAAATGAGTTTTATTTCTGTTGACGAAAGTTCTCAACGAAAAATTCATTGTTCTTCTTAATTGTGTTCCCCGCATAACATATCGTGCACATTCAGAAGTAAATATTCCACATATCGAGCCAAAACCGACAAAAAAGCTGATGCGACATAATATTCGAACTTAATATTTTTGACCAAATTCGATCATTAGCGCGGAAATAGTAAATTTTTGTAAAAAAAAAATGTATATCAGTTAAGGTTTTTTGATGGTTATAGCTCGTTATGTGGAATATTTACTTCCGAATGGAAGATCTTAAACACATAAATTTTGAAAATTCATTAATATTCGTGGTAAAACTAAAATATAAAATATACATCAAGAATTTTGCAAAACGCCGCTGATATCAATTAAAAATTTTACAAGTCGTGCTTTCAAGTAACTTAAAAAAATACATAATATTTTACTGAAAAAGTTATATATAAATTTTGAGAAAATAAAAGTGATAAAAATATTAAAACTTAATACGAAAACAATACTGTTTAACGGAATGGAGCCATCATGGGTGCTGTTAAACGCTATATACATACTAGACGGCTGCATAAACGTTTTTAAATTTATTGTCGTAGCATGTATTGTACTAAACTAGTAATAAATGATGTCGTTTAATAAGCGAAGCACAATGAATGTATTGATGTACGTGTATATGAATGTTTACAAGCGATGCCGCGAAGATTTCTTGTTCGTAAAGGCCGGGGCACAATGAATCCGTCATACGTTAAACTTCGCCTTTTCAAACTAACAACTAAGTTGAAGTACATGGTTTCTTATGAGGTCTGTTACATTCAGTACGTCTCTGTTAACGTACAAAAACTGGTCAGCTTTTAACTTTTTGCGTATGTTGAGTAGTTTGACAGATATTGGTTGGTTTTTTGGTATGTTCTGACTTAGATTTTTGTGTTTTGTGGCAGCAAAAATAAAGTTAAACAAAAGAAATAAATACAAAAAATTGAATTTAATAAATAAAATGGAGATTCGACCTCTTGAACATTTTCAAATACTTCCGTCAATGAAGTATTGTGCTAACTTTCTGTGTGTGCGTTTGTATGCACGCAGAAAAATAAAAGATCATACACACAAGGTATGTGCGTATGTACATGCATAAAGTTTGTATATGCGCCCATGCGTATGAAGAAGCAAGCATCACAAATTTTTTCGTCATGAAGTATTCTCTTCTTTACTTCTATACTTGCAATAACTGAAACAAATTTCTTGCAAACGGTGTTGCTTAGCGCTTGTTTTAGAAGATTTCGCTGTAGTAAAGCATTTGAAAAACCCCTCATGTCTTAAAAATTATTGTGCCGGCGTCTAATACATACGTTTATAGACCGTAAAAAATCATAGCCAGTTGTACAAATATATACATAAGTTTTTAATAATACGACAATATCTGTTGGAATACACTAGAGTTTAAATTTTTGCACAACACTATAGTTTCTATCTACACAAGTCTACTAGTCGAGTTATCTATTACTACGTTTATACGGGCGACTTATGCACAAATAAAAATATTGCGAATAGCGAATTTTGTCGCATCAACGCAACAACGTAACTAAGTTTTCTAAAGAAGTGCTACCAAGTTTGTGTACTTTTGCGTTAATTTATTAGCAAATATTTTTATTTGCAAATAGTGCTCGTATAAACGTAGTATATATGAGCAAAGGATTACACAACTTACAGTTAGAGTTCAGCTAAGCAAGAATGAATCTACATTTAGACAAAGACAACTACCACTTTACAAATGCACTTTGCGCTGCTTTTTACATGATTCTCCTTTTTTTATATTTTAACAAATTGACAAACAAATGTCATATGTTGTTGAATTTAATCTCCATAAAATAGAGGAATTGCAAAAAAAAAAATAAAGAAATTATCCAATAGATACAAAAAGATTTTGTTACAGTTTTCTACTTGGCAATACAACGAAGCAAACTGGGTTGACTTCAAAGGTATACATGGAATAAGCTTCTCTGTGTATATACATTTGTAATCTTACATTTACTACACAGCACTTTACTCATGTCAACATGAAATGGAAGCTACTTGAAAATTTATTTTTGTTTTTTTTTTTAATACAAAATGCCACTACTTTGAAAAACTTAATTGATTAGCTTGAATAAACATTAAGATAGTAGATAGAGATGCATTAAAGATATTGAAAATTTATTTTGTAGGCTTTTAAGCATCTTCAATAAATTTAAAATAATATATAAAACTTTGTTTAAATAAAACTTTCCTTTTTGGAATGTTACAAGTTCGGCTGTCTTTATTATTAGCTTATACAAAAATCAATTTAAAATATTTTAAAATACGTTAAATATTTGCCTTAAGCCAGGGACATGTTAACAAAACTTATATTGAAATATTTAAAGAAATTCAGAGGGAAATAATAGCTCAGTAAATAGAAAAATCTTAAATTTTCTGTTAGTTAAAAAATAAAATAAATTTTTTGTTGATATCTAATATCTTTTTACACAAGAGATTTTTAATTTATTTTATTTCGATAGTATATTTAGTATTTCATTTAATTATTGTCGAAACAAAATAAAATTCTACTGTCAAGTTTGTAAATCATTATTCGTATTCCTAAATTTTTTTTTAAGGAGAAAATATTTGTTAAATTTTACATTACAAATGCGATGAAGAAATGAAATAAAGATATAAAATTTAATTTTATCCACCAAGCCGTTTCTAAGACGTAACTGTTGGGACAAAAAAAAAAAAACGCGTAACCCTCAGAAAATGCAATATCTGGTTCGAAATAAAAAAAATCTATAAATTTACTTTCATTTTTTGTCTCTGTTGCCTCATTTACTGGAAAATTCCTTTCGAAATGCATTCATCGAATATTTATAGCTTAACAGAGCTCTGTTAACACACTAACAGAGCACTGTTAACGAAAAAGATTTGTTTAAAGAAATATAAATTTTGAAATTTAATTTTATTAATTTTTTAATATCTTGGTATCTGATACAAAGACAAATTTGAAATTCCACTCAATCTGACGATAATATAAAAAAGTCGGGATTGGACAAGTGAGCGTGGCTCCTCTCAAATAGAGAATATATTTACTTAAAAAAATATCTTAGAAACTAATGCAGTTATAATTTTGAAACTCTTCATGACTATTTATGTTAATCGTGAGAATTTTATTCTACAAAATATCGAAGGTTTAACCATAGGCACCTCTAATATAAAAGGTTTTGGCTAGTTAAGCAATAATTACACTTAAAAATACTGTTATGCAAAAATATTCGAACGGAGCTAACGTAAATGTTTTTATGAAGAAAACATTTAGTAAGCAGAAAGAATTATCCAGAATTATTTAACTAGACCTTTCTTAGACCTTCTTCATGATTCGATACTCATTCTTTCTTGCCTTCTCTGAAAGTCCTTCCATAAGTTCTTCATACTCCCCTCTAAAAAAATTCGATACACATTCGCCATTCTCTTCTTTTATAAGCGGCACAGAAGTTATCTCTTTAATAATTTATGGTCATAGCCACAACTGCTAACCAAGAACCAAATCGCATTCCAAAGAAAATAATAAAAACTAAAAACAAACAAAGCAACACATAAAGAGGAAAAAATTTAAAAATAGTCTTGTATCAAGTGTTTCACAACATTTGGGTTGTGTGTTGCTACATTAAAAATAAATTAAATTATGAGTAGTATAATTATAAATAAACAATAATGCATAACATAAAATAAATTAAATTATATTAAAATATTCTATAAACAAAAGAATTTTATTACTTGTTTAGTTTTTTTTACAGACTAATAAATCTAGGCCCTATTTTAGATCAACAGAAGTAGACCTTTCATCACGCCTGCTAAAGAAGGCCTACAATCAGGCTTCTTGATTAAGGCAGCGTGTAAGTTCATGATAGCTAATGACGTCGCAATAAGATAAATATATAGAAGGCCTTTTTAATCTTTCTATTTACAGCTGGATACTGCTTGTTTAGAAATATACACACACTCACACAAAAGTGAATACAACTCTGCACACAGTATTACCAACATAAAAGTCGTTTCACAACAACTGTGAAATTCAAAATATCAATAATATCTGCAATATCTTTATGCAGTAATACAATTTTTGATTACCATTACTAATAATCGAAACGTAATCTGAATTATTGGAAATTATGATAAAATAAACCAAAATAATCCGACTACTTTCAAAGATTGCTTCATAAATAATGAAAAAGAATTAAAATGTATCTCTATTAAAAGTAATCGGATTGTTTTTTAAATACTTGTAATTATTTTTGATTATTTTGTTGTAATTTAAAGTAACTCAGATTACTTTCCATTATTAGTAATCGTAATCAATTTAAAACCGTATAAAACTTAATAAAATCCTAATTTAATCATTACTTCACCTTTTTAAAAAAGGAATCAAATTACTAATCATTTCTTAAGAGTTATCGTTGAAAGTAAATGCAACGTTAAGTCGATAATAACGTTAAGAAATAAATTCAGTAAAGTGCGAATATGACTCGCGCACGAAGGGTTCCGTAAGAACACTAGATATGTAATTTAATACAAACTTCATCCTATATAATATTTAGTTTTGCCATTTTTTTCGTTTTTGGAGTTTTTTCGGTTTTTTTTGTTTTGGCGATTTTTGCCTTTTTTCGGTTTGGCCCTTTTTTTAATTTTGACACTTTATTTTCTCGTTTTGGCGATTTTTTCGGTTTTTGGCGTTTTTTCATTTTGGCGATTTTTTTTATTTTTGGCGATTTTTTTCAATTTTACGATTTTTTTATATAAAAAATTTTTTTTAGTTTTTTGGCGATTTTTTCGAATTTGGCGATTTATTTTAGTGCTAGAATTTTTTTTTAATTTTGGCGATTTTTTTCGTTTAGGCGATTTTTTTTTAATTTTTGGCGATTTTTTTTTTTTTTTGTTTGTTTGGCGATTTTATAATTTTCGGTTTTTCTAGTTTTACCGTTTTTTCAAGTGTTTGCCTCTTACGGTTTCCAAGATACAGCAAGTTGTCAAAATTACATAGTCAAAAATTGCATTAACTTATGGACCACCCTTTAATTTAAATTTTTTTAAATTTTAGTGTTAATTGTTGTAGTCTGGATAAAAATACAATAATACACTAATACACCTTTTCACCTTTGGTGTACGGAACCTTAAAAATTAAGTAATCCCAGTTTGTAATTGTTGTTAGTCAAGAATAAATTAAAGTACAGTGAAACCTAATAACCGCACAAGTTTTGACGTGTACCACTCTCATAAGCGGACGCCTCCAATAACCAGACAAAATATGACGACGGTGAGTGCTCGGTTATGAGCTGAGTTTGACTGTACCTAAAAAAAGAAATATTAGTGTGTTATTTATTTTTATTTTTGAGTAATTAAAGTAACTCACATAATTGAAAATCTTGAACGCAACAATATATTTTTATCAGTTGCAATTTAATAAAAATCGAATAAGAAATTGAAAATTTCAAAACTCTAAAAATCGGTATAAAGCGTGATAGTAATTCGAAGCGGGATCGTCCTATAAAAAGCGGAATAGTTTTGCCTACATATTACATTACATATGCAATTTCAATAAAATATTATTAACTTCTAACTTCATTCATAGAAATTTACAAAAATTTAAATTTTTCATGAAGACATATCGTCAGCCTATTAATGGTTTGACCCACTGACCATTTTTAAAAAAAATTAGTTAGGTATGGGGAATATATATTTCGAATATCTCCTTTCCGAATCCAAAATATGTTTTGCGAAATTAACTATGGTTTCTGAGATATTTAGCATTCATTTTGCTCCATTTCAACTATTTTAAGGTTTAATTAGCATTGTTTTGCTGTAAATGCCACTTTTTGGCGTTTGCATCAAATTCTTCATACAAAAACATACGAAGTAAAGTTATCTCTTGTTTTGCTTCATTTCTATATGAAATGAATAGTAAAAAAATAAGGTGCCGTAAGAAAAATTCAATGGCGACTATTAAGCAAAAACGTCATGACCCAAATGCAGCCGCCGATTAAATGCTTTAATATAAACTTATTAAAAAATAAATTAAAATCAAATAAATCTTAATTGTGCATGTTTGAGTATAATAGAAATAATTTAATTTCATTATTTATATTAAATACACTTCAATTACTTATTTTTCTTGTGTAGGTGTGTAAGCGGATCGATAGTTAAAAATATTACTGCGGCGGCTTCTTGGTCGGCGTTATAAGATCGGCTTATTTCTCTGAACAGCAAGAAAAATAAACAAAACAACAAAATTCTAATTCACAGATGTGAACCAGCAGTTAAGTATACGTATGGAGCATAAAAAGCTACTTTTTTTAAAATAAATTAAGGAAAGTGGTGTATGCGGCACAAAACGTATTTTGACTTTTACAATAAAGTAATATTAACTTTTAACATTATTCATGAAAGTTCACTAAAATTTACACATTTCTTCCAAACATGTGTAGGAAGCAATGATGAAAATACAAAAAAATTCTATCGGGTATATTTTGAAAAAACTTCATGTAAACTTTCTTTGTCGTTCTTCTCCATTCCGACTTTTTGGCATATGCTCCAAATCAATAATGGGCTGACGATATGTCGGAAGCAGTGGTGAAATTCCAAAACAAAACTGTACCGGGTATGCTTTGATAAAAATTAATGTTAACCTTCTGAGTCGCTTTTTCCACTCCGACTTTTTAGCATATGCGCCAAACCAATAACGAGCTAACGATATGAAGGATGATATAATATAATTGATGGTATAAGTGATTCCACACGGAAAGAAAAATTCAACGGAACTTAATATCGATCGATACTAAAATTGCAATTATTGATTTTTGAGGTATAATATTTTCCCGAAATAGATTTAACATACCTGTTTTGATTAAATCTGAGCTCATATGTCAGCTGATGTAAAAATAATTTTCATGTATTCCTTTTGCACTGCACAATTTGAATAAAGTTTGCAATAACTGACCCCGCATATAGAAATGCAAACACGCGAACGCTGAAAATGAAGGTTTAACGGTCTTCAACAATAGCATACTGTTCCGTTCTGTTGGTGTCTTTCGCATATTTTTTTTAATTATTTCATGTACTTTGTCTTGTGAAAGCCTAACAGTAATTTAGTTTGCTTAACAAATTTATATTTATATATATATGTATGTGATGCCTACAGTGCAGAAGTTGTAAATGTGACTCTTTTTAAATTCGAAAACATGCACTTGCTGATATTTTGGAAGTCATAAAAAAAGTGTCATTCTTTTAGAATGATTTTACTTTTTTTTTCTTTTTTTTTGTCTCGTATATAGCTTTATTTTATAGCTATCAAGAGGAAGAATTTTAAAATGTTCCAACTGCAGGGCACTGCCCTCAATAAAATTTAAATTTTGTAAATATAATTTATCGAGTCTTCTAGCCATTTCAAAAGTACACTTGGTTTTTTTCTCCACCATATTCTGGCAACACTGATTCCTGTAAATGGGCGTGTGCCAAACGGTAGAAAAGTACTATGGTAAAAAAATAATTATTTGCCTGTGGGGAAAAATTTCATTTTTCTGCTGTGCCAAATGATATCTTTTTTGACAATGTAAAAGTTTGACAAATTCGCTTTAGCATAGAAATAAGCTGATGAAAAAATTACTGCGGCGGCGAAGCAAAACCTTTCACTACTACAAGCCGCTGGCTACCAAGAAATTTTTAAAAGGACATTTTTAAATAAAACAATATTCTTGTAGCAAAAAATTATATAATATTGTATATATGATGCAACATTTTTCGCAAATTAAAATAAATAATGATTTTTTCACAGTCTAATTACATTTAAAGAACGTAAAAATCTATCTATTGGGCGACGGCTCGAAGCGACGGCGTTGGTTTTAAATTTTATGATACCATGCTTCTTATTTGCTGTTTGTCAAAAATTTACCTGTTGCTAGTGAAATTTTATTCACCTCAGAAGTATATACTAGTATATACTTTGCTACCGTTTGGCACAGGCCCAATGTCACAAATAAATAGTTTCATTAAGATTCAGAAGATTATATGCATTTGGCTTACACCTAAGTGGTAGATATGCGATTATATACAATTATTTAAATGACTATAGGCTGAATTTGCACATGCACAGATTTGTTTGAAAACAATCAAATTTAGATAACTACAACTGCTTAAAAGTAGATATATTTACATATGTAGAATGGAAATATGTATGTACACACAAGTTATATACAAATGTTAAACAAGTATGACCCAGTTAAGAAGATAAATACATGTTTTTTTTCCGATATAATTGAAAGAAAGAATAAAGGCTCACTTAGCCGATTGTAATGTAATGTAACTGCAACAGTAGGAAACAGCTGATCGATATTGTTATATGAAAAGTAACGAAAATGGTTATAGAGATGTAATGTAGCGTAACCGACTTTTCATATAAAAATATCGATTAGCTGTTTCCTACGTTGCAATTACATTACAGTGGGCTAACTGAGCCTTAAGGCAGCCTAAGCACATATCAATGAAAAATTAAGTTTAATATGTTTGAGGCAAATTATCTCTGATCTGACGTTAATACGAGTACATTAAAAAAACTTATATGCCAAATCAATGCTTTCGTATGTATTTAATATTTCACTGGGATATTTATGTAAACAGCTTCAAATTATTCATCGTTATTTATATGTAGATACGAGTATTATCATGTACATACATATATATGTATTTATTTCAATTTTATATATGCATGTACATTTCAACTTTCCTATTTAAATTAACACACACATTTCCGCAAACGCTTGTAGCCAAAACGTATGTATGTATATTAGTAAATACTCCTACTTCGTGATTCCGTAACAATATTAGAAAATTAATTCTCAAAGTATCAATTTAACACAATAAAGAAGAGCAATTAAATTTTATCACTGTTTAAGGTAATAGGGGAATGTTGTCAGTACAAGTAAGTACTCGTAGTGTTTGCTGTATTAGTTTACATTACATTTTAGTAGGGATGTGCTAGTGAGTGGTGAGGTTTTTGACTCACGTCAACCAAACTATTGCATAAACATGTCAAATACTACAACATCTTGAAAAAATACTTACTATATCCAGCCATAACCGCTACAAAAATCTTGAGCTACACATTTTTTGTACCTAGTTGTTTTTACGAAAATCGATTATTTACGATCGTAAAATTATGTCGTTCACGATTTTTTGACGATTACAGCCCAATATTTAAGCTTATTCAGGTATCTTGTCTGATGTTCCTGATAGCAATGCTTGAATTATTCATAATGCAAATAGTATTGTACTTATTTCAAAACGAAGTTTAAAGAAACCCTATTTAAGGTCTTGCTTATTTTAAATTTAACTAAAGTGTGTTATATCATTGAATTTGACTGATGGCTGGATTATGTGGGTTTTAAAAGTCGCGGTGGTTTGTCATTTGCTTGCATAGAACTGTGACTAACGAACAGCGTTGCCAAATGTGCAGTTGTCCCTGATTTTAGCAGTTTTGCAGATTTTTGCTTAAAAAATAAGTTTTTCTATAAATTTTTATTTTAATTCCGCTATATGAAGCCATAGTTTTACACATTTTGCTTAATATAACAGTGAAGGTTTATTAGTACTTTTTCAAACAGCAAGTTGAGTTCATACGGACATAGCACTTCCTGTATTGATATTAATTCGCCTTGCCTTATTGAATAGAAAAATAAGTTTTACACTTTCTTCATTGAAATAATTCGATCTCTTATGGAATGAGATACAAGCCGACGAAATATATGTATACCAAATTAAAGGGTAGACCCCATATAATTTATAGCCGTGAACATTTTTTGAGAACTCTCTTAGCGAAGTTTTAGTAATACACAGAAAAAAACAACACTTTATTTTGGCTAAGCAAGTGTATTAAATGAATAAATCATTGTGGACTTCAAATAAAACAAAATCTTAAAAAAACAGAAGAACAATTTTAGTCACCTTGTTTATTGAATTTTTGATCCACTTATGTGATTCTTATAGTGCAACTCAAACAATTTCTTTACAATTAATTAAAGAAATTATAAATTTGTAGAGCCATATTTTCTTAACTGATGCCGATGAGGCTTTCGAGATGGTAAAACATAACAATTTGACAAACACTATCAAGTCATGATAAAAATATGTCAGTTATAGACCTAGGGTTAACACCCCCTCCCCCCCCCCCCCCAAATATAACAAAGTACTAACGAACTTTTTATGAGCAGTTTCTTCATCTCAAAATCAGTTTTTTTTCTTCTATATTTTCAGCTTTCCAAAAAAAAATATTATGGCAACGCTGCTAGCTGTTAAGGATAAATCGAAGAGGATAAAGTCAAACGATCTCGTTCGCCAGTTTATATTACTAGGACAGGCCCTCATATAACTCGCGCAGAATATCCAATGTACCGTGTGATACCTAGCATCATTTTGTTGGCATAACACATTGTTGATGTCAATATAACTTGATTCTGGTCAATTATCGACCTATAGATGCCACGGTTGACGGTATTTGCATAATCAACGTCGCACAGTGGGGAAATGAGAAATTAAATGGAAATAAGTCTTCAGTTTATAAACGGACAGTTCGATATTAATTAAACTTCACATATTTGTGCCTTTAATTATGAAAGTTTTCCAAGCATTGTGCTATAACTTCTTGAAAAATCGCACAAATTAATTAAAATTTTGCCCAAAGGTACTTTCAAATATTCACATTACGGAGATATCATTAGCTCAAAATCAGCTTATTTCGACTCAAGCAATTTTTCCATTTTCCCACAGATTTTATGACTTTTTTGTTTGAGCCACAACAACAAATTTTTTTAACTATGTTAAAATCTTAAGAAATTATGACACTTAACACACTTGGGACACTGGTGTGAGTACCCCAAATATATATTTAGGATATCTAGTATAGTTTTCAGGACATTTAACTTTTAAAGTTAAATTTTTTTTTCCACCTACCTTGGTCTAAATTTTTGCCAATACCGATTTTTTATCTTTAAAATATATTTTTAACATATCGGTACTAACTTCAGCAATGAAAGAAATAAGCTCGAGCAAAATTATTAAAAACTAACTAAAATTAAAATTTTGCCTCAAGTAAAAGAAAAATAAGCATATTAATATACATAATTAACAATGAACAAACAACATAACGGCATAACACATAACATAAATAAGAGATGGTGAAACTGAGCATTCATTACATGAAAAGCTTGCAACAAATTCGAGTACGATAAATTAAAATAATTCACATATTCCACTTTAAAAATATGTATAAAGAGCAGAAATTTACACCAATTGACAGCACATATAACTATAGTGGACCAAACACAAGGTGTGGCAGCCTTCGAAAACAGCATGTTGTTCAGTTCTACTAGTGTTTGTCATAACCATTTACAATTTGTGCGTAGTACGATTTGTTTTCTGGAAATTATCACATGCAATTTGGTTTACAGAGCAATACGAATTTTAGTCTAAACGAATCATAAACAAAGAAATAAACAAGTGAGAGGAAAATAATTAAAAACTAACTAAATTAATTTCATTTCATTTAGAAATTGTTTTAACAGTAAAAAACAATTTTAATAATATCACCTCAGTTAAAATTTATTTGTAAAGTAAAAAAATTTGTATTTACCGCTTTCTGGCAAAAAAAAAACAAGAATTACGTGTCTTAAATACAGAATTTTTTTTTCGTTCCCCAGCATTTAAAGATTTTATTATTTTTTCAAAGGTAATAACAATCTAATCATACTGATCTCGATAGCCACTTTTGAATTAAATCAATTCTTGCACATCTCTAACAGACCCCTGCACAATACCACTTACAAGAACTCTTAAGACATGAGGGATTTTTCAAATGCTTTACTACAGCGAAATCTTCTAAAATTAACGCTCAACAGCACTGTTTGCAAGAAATTTCTTTCAGTTATTGCAGGTATAGGAGTCAAGAAGAAAATACTTCTTAACGGAAGAATTTGTGATGCTTGCATGTACATACACACACACGTTGTATGCATGCTCTTTTATTTTTCCGCGCACATAATTATAAGCGCACACATGCATTGACATTGGTTATGTGCACTTGCTTTAAAAACCATCCTTAAACACAAACATGATAGTTTACCATCTACATTTAACACACACACACACACACACACACTCAAACGTACAATATTCAAAATAACAAGCATACACACATCAACACTACTTCTTTTGAGTGTTTGTTACGAACAAGAAGTCTTTGCGACATCACTTGTAAACACTCATGTACACGTACACCAATACATCCTTCGTGCTTCGCTTATTAAACGATATCATTTATTATTGGTTTGGTATAATACATGCTATGACAATACATTTAAGAAACAAGACGTATTTAAATTTCAAGACTGTTTACGCAGCCCTCTAATTTCTAATTTAACACAAGTTCGACAAGCTGCATGTCATTGACGCAAAAGTTAAGGTAATTTGCTAATTTTTATTTGAAGTTCATAGATACCACATCAAGTGGAATGAAACATATAGGATACAATCAATTGTTCTTTTTTCTGTTTTTGGTAATTTCTTCAAGTAGAAAACAAGAATACAACGCCTTGGGAAAACCATGTTGTGGGTGTAACAAATTGAAAATATTTATACTCAATTAGAAAGTGTATAAAATGTTCTGTAATGTAATAAGATTCGTTAAAATAAAAGTTGCATTGTCATCATGCTAAAAAAAAAATCTTGAAAATTTAAATACGTGTAGGTGTTAACAACAAGAATTACATACTCCCTTATTTGCAAAAAAAAAAAATTGAATGTAAGACATGTACAAAGTTCAGATATTAAGATATTAAGAAGTACTTTTCTTAACTGTTTCAATAGCATGACTATTGAATTGAAACTTTACAAAAAATTGATAACGAGTAATTCAATTTGAGAGAAATAAAATACAGAAAAATTTTTGTTTGCTGTTGGTTAAGCAACGAAAAAGTTCTTGCGATTAGCTAAAAAAACTGCATATTTATATATGCGAAGGAAAACCCTTTAAATTTTGGTGAGAATTACATACACAAACTTAATTAATTATAAAGCCTCAAATAAAAAATTCATAACAAGTATATGTATTGGATTCTAAATTCGTTTTTCACACATTGGACATCTATAAGAGTATTTAAAAGTTAAAATAAAAAAATAAAAACATTCAATTATATTTAAGCATGTTCAAGAACTTTTATCTGTAATATATTAGCGTGAAGATTTTTTTTTTGTTGATTAGGAAAAGTTTATAGCCCAATTGACAATCTTGTGCAAATGGTCTTGCATCGTTGCATGTGCAGAGTGGTATAGTATATTGATACTCACCACTAAGAATTGTTAAGTGGTGACTATCAATATACAGTCAAATCCCGATAATTCGTATCCCGATAAATCGTAATTCCCGATAATTCGTAATAAACTGTCGGTCCCTTGAAAAAATCTCGTTAATTCGTAAAATTTCCATACATTTTGGTCCCCTCGCTAATTCGTAATATTTTCTTCAAATAAAATCTTCTTTAGCTCTTATAAATCGTAATTGTTTGCTAACTACCACTTATAATTCGTAATAAAAACAACAAAAACATGGAAAGAATGAGTTTTTGTTTATCGCTATTTTTTTGCGTGGGTTTTTGCTTCTGCTTGTTTGTGTGTGAGCACGCATAAAACACTGTCGGTGTTACAAAAACAACAAATTTTTATTTTGTATTTTATTTTCAACAATTTTTTTATGCTTTTTTATCGTTTTAGTAAATAAATTGAAAATCCCCGTTAATTCTATTTATTTTATTTTAACCCGGTTAAATCGAAACCCCGCTAAATCTAAAACCCCTATAATTCGTAAGACATGGCCGGTCCCTTGCGATTACGAATTATCGGGATTTGACTGTACTATACCATTTTTCACATGCAACGATGCAAGACCATTTGCACAAGATTGTCAATTGGGCTTATGTGTTTTTCCTGCTTCAGAAACTCATTATCCTTACTAATATTATAAATGTGAAATTCAGTTTGTTTGTTTATTTGCTACGCTTTAACGCGCAAAAGTGAAAGTTCTTTCACCAATAGAAGGCTACATTACCAGGGTCAAGCATAGCTTATTTTTTATCCGATTTGGAACCGGTTTTTGTATATTTGGTACGTATTTTCAAACTACTAAATCGATTTTAAAAGTTCTTTCACCAAATGGGAAGCTACATTACCAGCGGCAAATATCGCCTATTTCTATCCCGAGCCGGTTTTTTGTACTTGTGTGTGTTTTTTTCGAACAGTACATTTTTGGGCTGGTTAGTGCAATTTTCGTTTTGGGTTTGATTGCTTAAACAGTTTTAAAACCGGTTTTATTCTGTTTTTTAGTTTGTTTTTTTTATCGCCTTTTTGTGGGTTTTTGTCGTTTTTTTAACATTATCGGTGAGGAACATAAAACAAAACATTCATAAATTTTAAGCATAGTTTCCAAAATCTTAAATCAATGCGAGCTTAGCCGCGGGTAAAAGCTAGTTCTTGATAAAAGCGAAAAACTACGTATGCATAATAAAAAAAAATAATAATAAATGATTTTTTAAGTTTTAAGAACAGTGCTGAGTTTTGAGATATACAAGTTGTTTTTTAATTAAATAGTCTATTTAAGAAGCCAATATACCTAATGTTTTTGAATTGATACAATATAATACAATATAATACTTACGGCTCCGACTACAGTACAACTGTAGCGCGTCATCTTTAAACAGGTCGTTTTTTCGTTGTACCTGTTAGAAGCCTTCTATCTAGAAAGAACAATCTATGTTCAACATCTGCATATCATAGACCACAATAATAATAAAAGTCTGGCAACTACGCCCTACTGTTATACTCCTAAAGTGCGTCTTGTTTTTTTAAAGCTTAAGTTAGATCTACCATATTATATTACCATAACCATAACCAAAACCAAAATTCAATTGCTTTATATGGTCAGCTATAATCCAAAACAGCTTTGCCTACTAGTTAAGTTCGAACAGCTGTTTTGCATGGTTATGGTTATGGCACGTCTAATTTAAGCTTAATAACTTTCATGTCGGTAACATGTATTTTTTTATCGTAGCTACATAGAAAAAAGTAAAAACAAGATGCAATTCAAAAATTAATTTGTATTCAACTAATCACGAAATTTGTAGTAGTAACTCATCTATTTGAATTTAAATTGTTTTCATATTTTTAATTTAAAAAAAAAAACATTAAATAACTATTTAATTGATGATTTTTTAAGATTCAATTAAAATTTAATTAAAAATTTGAATAGAAAAATATTTTTACAGATTCTATTAAAAAACTAATTAAAAATGTTTAAAGATTCAATTGAAATATTTATTGAAATACAAATAGAAAAAATCTAAAAGTATGAAAATAAAAAAAAAATATTTTATGTACACATCGTTACCTTAATATAGAAGGGCCCTAACTCATTATTTTTTGGATATCGAGAATTTTAAATTTTTCGATACATTAGATGTTCTTCTAACGAATTATACAAAAAAAAAAAAAACGATTTCATGAAAATAATGAGTTAGGGCCTTTCTATATTAAGGTAACGATATATATGTATGTATAAAAAATTTTTTAAATATTTAAATATTTGTTTATTGTACCAAAAAACTGAATGATGCATCGTATTAGTGCTGGAATAGTATCGATATTTTCTACCATCGATATCTATCGATAGTTCAGATATCACTATCGATATTATGGATATTACTATCGACTGCATGTTTTTAATTGAGAAAGAAATATATAATACAATACATAATCTTTTATCAGGTCACAGTTATTTTATAGTCTTATATTTATTTTAATATGTATGTATGTACTCGTATCTACGAACGTGATTTTAGGTGAATGTCAGTTAAAAAATTTTTATAACACCTCACGTTTTCGAACCTGAATTTTAAATATTATCGATAGCGATATTTTTTACTATCGATATTCTAAAACTATCGATAGCACTATCGATACTTTACCAGCACTACTACATCGTATTGCTTTTGAAGTTCGGATGGTACACAAAAGTGCAATCGCCATATTTGATGTTTAATAGTCTTGCGCGTAAATGTAAATGTAAATGCAGAATATCATAGCTTTATTTTGAACTTTGTATTTAGATATTTTGTGATTGGATTTAAAGGAAAGGCTACGATATTTTGCATATACATACACACATACATATGTTCAAAATAATGTTGAACTGGAAAAAAAATATTCTTAAAGTAATACATAAGTATTTATACATATCTCTTTTTCATAATCATTTCCAATTCACAATTTCCGATAATTTAACTGTAGTGTTGTGCTATAATTTTTAAAATATCATTCAACATACACAATTCTTCCAGCATTTCAAACTATATACATATGTATTTACAAACATGCTTAAATAAATTACTTGAAAAGTAAGATACATATGTATGTATGCACTCGGCAGAAAAAGTGCTCTTATAAACATTTATTTTATCTGCTGGTGCTAACGTGCCATGTTGAACATTAAGTGCTCGTGTATCTTCAGCCAATTACTTTTTCCCCTTTTTCAAAATTTGTTGCCTAAAACAATTTGTTTGTTTCAATTGTAGATTTATATGTAAATTTTGTTTAAGTGTATGTAAATTTATTTTATTATACAACATAATTTTCGTTTTCTTTTAAGCGATTGAAAATTTATTTATAACCCAGCAAACAAAGATAATGTTAGAAAGAAAAAAGATTCATTTGATATTAATTTCAAAGGCATTTGAATTTAATTGGACACTCGTCACAGATTTGTAAGCAAGATGATGATATTTTTCTTAAAGTTATATAAACATTTTTATTTATTTTTATTTAATTTTAATTATTATTTTTTTTATTCTGTCTAACATTGGCTATTTATGGTCAGATTTCTTGATTTTTGAGATGCAAATAAAACCAATTTATTTCATTTTTTTCTCAACGTTTCGTCAGGTTTTTTCCGACGTCTTCAGGAGAATTTTTATTTTTAAATTTTTTAAATTCTGGCAATTGATCACGCTAAAGCTCGTAAAGCAAATCAGCAAAAAAGTTTAATACATTAAACACATATTGACCACAGCAGACTATACGAACACAGTACACACAAAGTTAAATTAAAATTATTAGCTTTGAGCTTTAGGCAAACATTAAAAGAAATAAAGGGTGTCCCAACGAGAACGCGAGATTTAAATTTGGCGCCATTCGAAGTGTCATTGTTTGACATTTGAACAATTGTTATTGTTTGCTAGTAGAAGGTACGAGGTTAGTAAAAATTGGAGCGCTACACGAATGAACAACGCATTCTCATTGTGAAATTGTTTTACCAAAATGGTGAAAGTTTTGCGGCTACAGTTAGCAAATTTGCGATCAATTTGGGGTCACAATAATGCTCCAAAAGAGTCAACTGTAAAGAGATTAATGAATAAATTTGCCGAAACTGGGTCTGTTAGTGATGTAAAGACAACAACGCGCCTTCGACCAGGTCGATCGACCGAAAATATCGCAGCTGTACGTGATGATGTCGCTCAAACGCAAGTCAAGCGCAAACAGTCAATGGTGTTCGGTATCGTGAAATGATAACCAGTTTTTTCGTGCCTAGAATTGAAGAAATGAAAATGGAGGGCATGTGGTTTCAACAAGACGGCGCCACATGTCATACAGCCAGAGAAACAATTCAATTGCTGCATCAGTCATTTCCCGGTCGTGTTATTTCGCGTTTTGGAGACCAGAATTGGCCGCCTAGATCGTGCGATTTAACACCATTAGATTTTTTTCTTTGTGGTTTTTTTAAGTCGATGGTTTACGCGAATAAGCCGACGACGACTCAAGCCTTAAAAGAGGAAATTGGACTCTGCATTAATGAAATACTGCAGCATTTATGCAAAACGGTCATTGAAAATTTCATTAAAAGATCGCGTGTGTGCCAGCAAAGCCGCGGCGGCCATCTGCCCGATTTGTTGTTCCACACATAAACTCATTTTGTCTACTTTACGATATCATAAAGTTTCACGATATCTGTGTTTTATATAAAATTTAAATCTTGTTGGGACACCCTTTGTATTTAAAACTAATAAACCATACAAGTTTCTTTTAAGTAGAACAATAATAAGCAAATAAACCGGCATGTGTATAATAAGTAAAGAACAAATAGCAATGGCAAGACTTTTGTAAATTAGAAGTGGTGACATTGAGCTTTCATTACCAAAAAGCTTTCAACAAATTGTAATACCATGAATCAAAAAAAATTCACATATTCCATTTGCTCTAAAAATATATATATAAATCTGAAATTTGCATCAACCACACACAATGTCCAAAACACTAGCATGCTGATGATGAAGGTGTGGTGGCCTTCGAAAGCAGCCAGTTGTTCCGTTCTGCTAATGTTTGTCAGAATATTTACAAATAACTGTGGTGTTATTTTTTGCTTAAAAATTATCATAGCGATATGAATTAATTAGTTTAATTTGAGTACAACGTCAAAAGAAAAATGAAGAATAACCTGCGACCGGGTATCTTTACTTTCGTCAAAATAGTTATTCTCGACTTCAATAGTCTGTTGTGGTGAAAGTACTTAATCCTTTATGCTTACTGGGCTATCCCAGTCTCTAAAAACAACAACACAAAACAAGTAGTTTGTTGTAGTAGTAGTTAAGGGTAAGTACATACTTTAAGTGAAAATATCACTTTTGTTAAACCAGTTATTTGGAAATTTTTTTATCAAAATTCTTAACAGAGAGTTTTAAATTTTTAGGTGTCCTTATCGGCATGATTTTTGTGCTATAGAAACACACAGATATACATATGTACATACAAATGAAATATTTAATTTTATATAATTTAAACTTTATATATGAGGCTATCAGTGGAGAAGTGGTGTAACTCACATCTAGTTATTTAGACAATTGCTCTTTTTAATTATTTAATTGCTTTATTACTTTGCAATATTATGATCTGCGAAAAAACTATTTTTCAGCTCCATTTTCTTTAGAATACCAAAATGTGTCTTATTCTACCTTTTTTGATAGTTGGTAATTTAAACCAAAAATCAAATTTGGGTTACACCACTTTTGCGCTAATGGCCTTATATGTAAATGTATCTGTATAGGATTTATTATCAAAATCTTTTGAGTTTTATAATGATAGTTGTTTTGCACCAGACTTCTATCTAAAACTTTTTCCTAACAACTTTTGCTTATGATCACACACACAGTATGATATTTGTAGTTGAAGTAAATAGCTTTGAAAGCTCTAAATTTGTTCTCATTTCTTTGAAAAATAAGAGAAAGCATTTTTGTCGCAAAGAGCTCATTGGCTGTTGTGCTCTTGTCGGTGTGAAAGCACAAAAGCTCTTTTGTAAAAGTTTGCATATTGTGGTTTGGACGTAGCTGATTTAAAACATTAGAGTTTTACATATTAATAATGCAATCAAGCATTTCAAGCAATCACATTATCATAATGTTTTACACTTATAATGCTTGAACGAATATAAAAAAGTCATGTAAATGTAAGATATAACTGTGATTAAAAGGAAAATGTGCTTAAGTCATATTTTACTATTTTGTGGGAGAGCACTTTTAACCTTTCAAGTCGATTTACAGATATTTATTTCATAGCTGAATAAGTGAATGGAATAAAAAATAAAAATATTTTTATTTCAGTTATAATTAGTTTTTATTTTAAATTAGAAATAATAAAAATTCAAACAATTATTTGTTATGTGAAAATTCAATACAATTTATTTATTTTCAAACGATTGAAATTATTTAAATTTATACATTGCTCAAATCCATTTTTTAGAGTATTAAATCAATTTACAATATTCGAAATACAATTTTGTTCGTATTTTTAAAACAAAAGAAAATTTATTGAATTTAAATATTCAAAATTTTAATAAAATTCATTTCAATATTATTTGACTACGAAAAAATCAAACAGTTTTTTTCAGAATTTAATTTGAAAAACAAAACAATAAATGAATTAAATCAGGCTATTATTTCTTGAATAGAAACAATTTCTAAAAAATAAAAAGAAATATTTATTAGACTTAAAAATGTATAACAACCATTTATGATATATTTAGGTCAGAGAGTTCTATAGTTGAACTTTTTTTAACCCACTCATGGTATCAGCAATGAAAAATAGCACTTTTTGTGCGAACGCGTTTTTCTTATCTCTTTTCTTACTACTGAGCCTCTGGTATTCAATATATTTTTCATTATGAAATGTCCTTAGGTGTACAATAAAATTTGAATTTTATTTAGAGCTAGCACATAATGATTTCGCACAAGTTTTGCAAAAACCCAATACCTTGTTATTTTTATTGAGGTAAATATTTTGTTATATGAAAATGACGTTAAAAGTAGACAAAACAAATATGGCGCTAACTGTATTTCTCAATTATCCAAGGTGATAGACAGTTGAGGCAATAGGTGGATTCCTCTAGAGGTCATCGCAGGAAAAATCTGCATTACTATAAATCATCTTACAAGGAGTATTTTCAATAAAAAGAAATTTTTGTTATTTGTATATGTTTTCACAATTTAAAACTAATTGAAACTATTTTTTATGAATTTGTAATAATCAATAAAGTTTTTGTTGAATAATATAAATTTGACTTATTAACAAAAAATTATTTGAATTTCCTGAGAAATGTCAATGATTTCAATGAAATTCTATTTCTTAAACAGAAATAAAATTTAAAATTAATTTAATTTTATGAAAAAATTCAAATAAAAAAAATCATATTGAACAGCTATGATTTATTTCTTTTACGATTAAATTCGGAAAATCATTTTTCACTTTTGCTTTTTTGGAAAAACATTACCCTACACACTATACCAAATAAATTAAATGTTAAATATGTGCCCCTAATTATAAAAGTGGTATAAGTCATATGAATTTTTTATTTCGAAATATTTAATAAATAATAAATAAATTAGTATTCATCGGGTAATAGAATATCAACTCTAAATGAAAACGATGCATATTATAAAGATTTTGGGTCTTATGCAAAAAACTTAATAAAGCTTTGCCAAGCAATGTTAAGTAAAGTTGTATTCTAAAAAAATTATTGTATAAAAATTCTAAAGTAGGCACCCACGTGTGTTAAGACTACTTTAAGTTGATATTTCCAAAATGTGTGTTTTGTACCTAAAATATTTTTATTAATATAGCACATACTGATTCATGTTACATCTGAAAATGAAGCTAGAAGTGCCTGCTATTATCTTAAATTTATTATTTCTGTCATGTAATGGGAAACATCACCAAATTATCCAACTGATTCGAAATACATAGCAAAATCCATTAAAAAAAATTAAAATAAATACAATTATACAAAAATGTTTTAGTGATGTACATACAATCAAAACAAATCGAAAAAAGTTGGATATTCAAATACTCGTTTCATTCGAATAAAACAAATTGTGATAATTTTTCACATTTTTTTACTTTTACTTCATAGTTGTGTTTATCTGTTTTATTACCATGTCAGAATCTCAAGATAATGAAAATTTATTTAATAAAATAAAAAATTATTTGAATACCCGAATGAAATTGTATTCGATTTTGTACATCATAAGCTGTGAAGTGGTTGTTGAACACGGTGGTGTTACCAGTATTTATTATTAAATCACAAAATATTTAAAGTTGTCTTTTGCATATGATTTCTTAACAAAGCTATGTTAGCCTTAAAGTGCTTGGCAACTAATATGAACTTTAAAGCTAAAGTAAAATATTTTTTTGCATAAGGGGGTTTAATTATAAAGAGTGGTTAAATTTTAAGGGCCGATGTTGATTTTGCATAAAACACAAATTATTTAGAAAATTATTGTAATTTTTTTTTATTATGATAATAATTCGGGCCATAATAAGTTCGTTATTATCTCACAATAACGAACACCATTCACAGTAACTGCCTGACCGGCCTCATTTTGGAAAAAATACGATGATTCCCCCAGCCCATAAACCGCTCAAAACAGTTACTCTTTGTGGGTGCATTTGTTTTTCGACAATCACTCTTGGATTAACATTCGCCAAAATGCTGCAATTCTGCTTATTGACGAATCCACTGAGGTGAAGATGTGCCTCATCACTGAAGATGATTTTCTTCGAAAATTTATCATCCACTGATGAATTGATTTGAACGCCCATTTTCATAATAAGCTTGAATAACTTCAAGCCGTTGCTCGATCTTGTATCTTTCCATGGTTCAAGTTGAGTTAGTCTGAAATTGAGAAATGTCAAATGAAATGCAGAAATAAACTTGACGTTTAGGTGTGGTTCACATTCAACATCGGCCCTTAAAATGTAACCACCCTTTATATATGTACTTATACCACTTTCATAATTAAGGGCACACATAGAAACTGTAAGCTGTATTAAGCTAACTGGCACATATGAAAAAGATAAGCAATAAGTCATTGAGCTATAATTTCTTGGCAAATCGCACAGATTAATTGAGATTTTTGCCAGAAGTACTTTTGAGTATGAAGATTTTAGGGATGCCATTTACTTAAAATCAGCTTATCTCGACTTGAGCACTTTTTCTTTTTTCCCAGATATATAATATCATTAAATAAATATGTATGCATCTATGTATAATTTAAAATCATTTTGATTGCTTTTTCTCACAATGTTATACACAGAAAAAAATATACAAGATTTATGTTCAACAAAACCATGTTGTTGAATAAAATTTATAATTTCAATAATATTTGTCATTAACTTGAATATTATCAATTATATTATATCAATTCCATTTTAAAATATCATTTAATTTCATTTGTTTGTGTTGGTGTTTTCCTTGCTTGTTGATTGACTCAACGTGGTCATTAGAGCTGCAAAACTATCGATAGTACTATCGATAGTTTTGTTGTAAATGAAATATCGATAGTTTTTTCCACTATCGATACTATCGGCAAAAAAAACAAGTAATTAAAAGAGTAAAAATAATCGAAGTCAGTAAACAGTAGCCAGTAGCTTTGAAGCAAATTATCCGTAGTTGATTTAAGCTTTTTTACAGCGATGGAAAAGTTGGTACAATTGTATAATTTTAGCGCTATTTGAATGCCAAAAGTACCGTAGCACCGCAATGACCCATTTAGCATTACTGGAATCTCTTTATATTATATTACATGCCAAAATTGCATTAAAATATATTAACCCCCTTATGCAAAAAATAATGCGTGCTTGAAGTGTACATTAAAAAAAATTCCATAGAAAAATCGGTTTTAACGTTCACTTATTTTTTTGCACGAGGTGGTTAATCTTTAGCTCGAAGGTATTAGAAAATTAAGTAAATCAAACGATGTTTTCCGGTACTTAAAGAATTGCTGGAGGAATGTTATTTATTCCAAATTCATCTGCAAATGTAGAAATTTTATTTTCGTACCAAGGAGAGAAGCCGACTATTTGCATCGACTGTAAACAATCGAATAAAAAAAAGGTTATAAACGTAGTATATCGTAAATGTTACTTTTATATTCAGATCCCAGCAACTAATATTCTTTGTGCACCTTCTGGCGTTTTGTTAATTGATTTTTAGTTAGTTAAAAAGTACAAGTATTAAAAGAATATAAATATAATATAAATATAATATAATAGTAGTCACAAGTATCTTAATAAATTCAACATCGTCGACACAAAGATAAATTTTGGTGGTACTGATATCGAGACGGCCGCCAATCGTCTCTTTTGATAAAACTTTACAGTTAGTGCCTTAAAAGTTATCAACAATTTTCGCATTTTGATAATTCTAAACCATGGGTAGGGTAGGCCCATAAAATTTTAAGTTCAATAAAAAAGTATATTTTCGATAATATGTCCCGCTTACGATAAAATCGAAAAAAGGCTTGATATATTTTTATATACTAATGAAAATGTTGAGGACTCTGGATTTTTTTTCGAGTCAAATGTAGTTTATGTGGCAACTTTTATAAAACTATTCGATAGTATCGATAGTTTTACATAAAACTATCGAAACTATCGAGTGGAGCGACTAACGATAGTTTTGCAGCTCTAGTGGTCATGTGCTGATGTTGTTGTTTATTTTGATTGTTGGTGTAGTATACGTGTAAATTTCGACAAGCCGAAAAACGTCGTGCCTTGTTTTTTTTTAATCAACAAAGTTATTTTTAGATTGTATCAACGAAATGCGCCATGCAGAAGAAACATAAGAAATCATGTTTTGAGTATATTCATTATTTGCGTACGAAATAACGATTTGCTCTTTAGCTGAGTGGTAAGTACGTTAGTCTATTAGTCAAGAGGTTGCCGGTTCGACTCATCCCAAACATCTTTAAATTACAGTTTAATAAAAAACCAACTTCTAAAAAAAAAAAAATTAAACAAACAACGAAACAACACATTACAATTTGAAAAACAAATTCATTAAAAATTTTTGTTTTCTGTTAACAACTCAATTGTGAATAGCACAATAATTTTAATTGGAAATAATTGAGTTGATTTTGTTTTCTTATGTTACAAATGTGTGTTTGTATTTACAAAAATCGTTGTAGGTGCCTTTTTAAATAATAGTTTATTTGTATTGTTTTCATTCAATTGTTTTCATTTGTTTTGTTTTGTTTGTTTTCATTTTGTTTGTTGTTTTGTTTTTTCTGGAAGAAATATCTTAGTATCTATTAGATGGTAGTTTATATCAACTAAATGTAAACACACTTGTGTGTTTGTGATCACCAGGTGGTCTGATTACTCCTTGTCGAAACGGTTGGTCACATTCCATTAATTGTGACAAAATATACTTTGATATAAACTACCATCTAATATATACTAAGATGTTTATTTGTATTCACAAATAAATTAGTTGTATTTACAATTCTTTTTTTTCTGTGTAGCTACACATCCATTTAAATTAATTTTTAATATGGTAGGTATGTATATTGTCAACCAACCATCAATGTAGTTGCGAATAAGAAGCAGATGGAGTTGTCATTTCGTTGAAAAGAGTTTTTTTTTTCTTATGTCTCAAGTCAAGCTGAATATTGACTTGTGGAGCACACAAATTCATTATATATTTAAATTTAAGTCCTTAGCTAAATATTTATGTATGTTAGGATGAATTTTTGTATCAAGCTTAAAGTTTTTTATGTTTATTTTAATTTTGTCCCAGAACAAAAATATTTATGCACACATATGCATACATACATATGTATGTATTTATATAACTAAAATTAAATAATTTTATAAAATGTTTATTTATATTACAATATTGTATATGATTAAAAAAAATGCTTCAGCAAATATCCCTAAAGGGTCCAATCGGAGGATTAAAACTGCTGCCTCTATGTAAATGTGGTGTATTGTGATATTTCTGTTATTTATTAACTTTTGTCATATTTATTTTTTTTTTTTTAATATTTCAATATTTTTAAGAGCATATTTGTTTCAATAATCAAACATTTTTATCATTGAAATTGATATACGAGTTTGACCACAATGAAAAATTCTATAAAAATTATCAACAGACAAAAAACACAAACACACACTCACTACCTGTTCCAGGCCAAATATCCTTCTCAGAGGGTGATTGTTTTTAATAAAGACAAAAGTTTTATGGGATTTCAATAAAAGAAATTGTTTAACTAGCATATATAGCTTGAACCTCCCCCATTTTAAAAAAGGAGCATAATTTTTCGTTTGCGGGTTTTCAACTATAAAATGCCGGACTATAAATACTTTTGTTTTGCAATAAGAATATTAACTGCACTTTAGAAAACAAAAAATTTATAGAACATACATAGTTTTAAATGAGTTTTGAATGAGTTTACCTTCAACTCATTCAAAATTATTGTCTTAACATTGTGTGTTGAACTAGCTCTTAAATGCTTATAGTTGCCATTTGGCAACAAAGTCTCCAGAAGGCCTTAAAAAATTGCTTTAACAGTATATGCCTTAATGATGGCATTAATATTACATGGTGAACTAGCCCTCAAGTCTTAAATACTTCCAGTTGCCATTTGGCAACAAAGCCTCCAGAAGGCTTTAAATAATCCTGCAACAAGAAATTTATAACATTAAACCAATTTATACTTTTTTTTTTGCCAAAACAAGACGATTTTCGAGCATTTTGTTTCAGTAGCTTTCAGTTTTGTATAGAAAAGCCGAAGTGTATGTTACTAATTTTTGAGATAAAGAAAGCTGTTTGACTGATTTATTTATGCTGACTTGACTTCGTCGAAATCAAGTTGAAATTAAGTAATTTCCCATACGTTTTGTCATATCCCAAATTGAGTTATTTTCCTTAATTTCGGCGAAATTAACTTGAAATTAGGATGCACATATCTGTTTTTGTTTAAAAGTTCCTTTTTTCGAACAACACTGGGTAGAGAAAACATAAATAATTTGACAATTGTTTTAAAAAATATAAAAATTTATTTTATAAACGTATAAAGGGATTTTACAGAAGAAATATTTTTAAAGAATAATGTCTTGTGGCCAAAATAGTGCGAAATTTAAAAACAAAAATATAAAATAGAAGATATAGAAGTGCAAAATGTTAGCCGAAAGCAGGTCAAACGAAGGCTGAACACTTATAATTTGGTAAGTGATTTCGGCACGAAATTAGGTAATTTTGGTGCAGCCTGAATGGGCTATAAGTACTTGTTTAATAAATGGTTTATAGTTTTGCCAACTTTTTGCCAGTAGGTCGATTATGACGACTTCAATCACCCAGTAATACTCGAAAGGTGGCCACCACTTTTGAACCACTACTTTTGTTGTAATTTTTAGTTATTTTGAAGTGTTTTTCTGTTGTTAAACCATCCATGTTCGTAAATGGCAAACCTTTCACTTAATAAGCCACTTTTTAGATGACAGATATTTGACAGCTGACAGCCTTGTCAGAACAGCAGTTTGAAACCACTAAATGGATAACCCTGTATATTTGCTCTTTTTATACCGATAACATTTCCATACAAAGTATTGATTTTATTTGTCTACTTCAATTTGATTTTGATTTTTCGATTTGTTAATAAAGACTTACCGCACTGATCTCACGTACGCGGAAACTCGATGAACCTATTCCAGATTAAAGGGTCTAAGCCTCACAGTGTAGTAGAAACCTTGCAATGCCACGTTTGAGTTTGAATAAAAATAATAAGCATTTACCCGTCTGCCAAGAAGGGTTATTTAAACACATTCATTTCAATTAAAGTTCTTTGAAAACACAATTAAGCCATTTGGCAACAAACCTAACATTACGAATAAAGAACAATTTTGAGTTAAATATTTTTTTTATGCATGAGCGAAAAAAACACCCTGTTTTATATGTTTTACTCTTGGGCTCTGCTGTATGGTTGCTGTGAAGTGAATTCGTATATGAGTGTATAAAAATATGTACTTTGTGTAATATAAATATATTTTATTGTTTTTATGTTTAAATATAATTTATTGTTTAATAGTTTACATGCCACCATAGAGAATGTTTAACATTTTTCATTGTTTACACTTCATAAATGCTTTTATTGTTGTGCTGCTCTTATTTGTTATAATCGAATGCCGGTAATTTTAGTTTTACAATCCATAAGTTTAGCTTAAGATAGTTGTATCATATTGAAGACTTATGAACAATCACAGAAAAACTAATAAAATTTCTAATCAATGAGAATATTTGCAGAGATAATTTACGTTTACTTGACATACTGATTTGTTAATTAGCTTCTGTATTAGTTTTATTCATAAGAAGTTTTATCTGTAATCAACACTAAATTAGCAATAGCCAGCAAAAAGTATTAAAGGCATCAGCCTTCAGTTAGCCGACTGCAATGAACTGCAACGATCGATATTGTTATGTGAAAAGTAATGTACAGATTCTTACATTCCGGTTATATATATATAACCATTTTCATTACTTTTCACACAACAATATCAAATTTTAATGAAAATTTATTCAAAATCTTAAGAACCCAGCTAAAAAAATTATATATGGTCCATATATTTTTACTATGTGAATGTATATAACTATATATGAGTATGTATGAATTCATGTATGGAAATGTATGGGATTATACATGGCAAAACTATTTATTATATATGAACTAATATATGGACTAATATATGAAATGTATATATTATAATATATGAGCTCATATATTCAAATTTAATTATGAATCTCTTCATATGTGGATCCATATATAGAAATAACATGTAATATATGGAGCCATATAAGAATGTATGCATACATGATATCTCCCATAAGATCGTTTTTGCATTAAAAAAAAGTTTGGATTTTATCACTGGTGAATTGGAAATCCATTTCAAAATAGATACGCTATGCAAACTTTATATGCGTACCGTCAACGTTTAAAAAAGAAAAACTTTGTTACAAAAAAAACTATTCTTGTATGATTTTATACATTGTGGATCAAATAATCAAAAAGATAATCCAGTCATTAATTTTATCGAAAATAAAAGAATTCTCTAGATAAGAAACAAAGTTCATATTACTGAAAAATTATATTGAAAACTATTGTTAGACGGACTATTTTTTCTTTTACAATTAATTGAATTAGTTTTTAATCTGATTTCTTAAATTAAAAATTTCAAGTACGAATTTGAGTTTTGTGTTTTTTAAATAATTGATTTATTTTTTGACTTAAAATGAGGAATGAAATGACTTTTACTTCGTTTTGAACTATTTGTCCAAGCAAATGTATCATTAAATGCAACCTCCCAGTTCAAAATCTAAAAAAAGTAATTTTAGTAATTTGTAACGTTGATCACCCTCTAAATAATTCGTATTTAGCCGGCGATCACCCGCTACATAATATTATATTTTGTAGAACAAAACAAAATAGAAACCATACAACAAAAATTCAGTCTTTCTTTTGCATTTAATAACAACACACACAAATATAAACACACACCCGTTACATACGTACCAACAGGCATAGCCAAGCAAACAATACAAAACCAATACGATACATAATCATCTACACCCGTACAGTAGATATGTAAGTCAAACCAGCTTTACATGTACAGCAATGCATACATATACACATTCTTCATGTCTATCCGTAACTATGGCCAAGCAAAGTATGCACAACCACATAATACAAACGTTTTGCACATAATTAACATATCACTTAAACAAAGTAATATGTACCAACTGCGTAAATATTCGCTGGGATACCAGCATACAATTGCATGAGGCTTTTGTTAAATAATTGCGCGTATATTTCGTTAGTATCATCCTCATACAAACAATTCTTGTTTAGTCTGTTGGACGAAATGTATAAGTGTTGCAGTCTTGGTAACCAAAGGGATGTTCCGGCAGACACAGCAATTCCGCTGTAAGGGCTCGTACAATTTATTGTGTTGAGCCGACTAACCTCCAGGAGGAGTAAGTCATATTTTTGGAGTCCAAAGGTGCGAAGGTGCCTTTGTAGATAAATTCTCACAGCGGTTTCGACTGACTGTTCTCACAGCGGCTTCGGCTGACTGTTCTCACAGCGACTTCGGTTGACTGTTCTCACAGCGGCTTCGGCTGACTGTTCTCACAGCGGCTTCGGCTGACTGTTCTCACAGCGACTTCGGTTGACTGTTCTCACAGCGACTTCGGTTGACTGTTCTCACAGCGGTTTCGACTGACTGTTCTCACAGCGGCTTCGGCTGACTGTTCTCACAGCGACTTCGGTTGACTGTTCTCACAGCGGTTTCGACTGACTGTTCTCACAGCGGCTTCGGCTGACTGTTCTCCTAGGCTAAGCAAGTATTGCATGTTTCGTAGAAAGTAGGCAACTTACTAACCTGACCCCGACCGTACCTCACACCCGAACCAGCATCAGCATAAACCGAACCTGCATCTACAACGAAGGAAGTAATCAACCCGAGTCTACCAGCAACGAATCTTCAACAACGATAATAAACGAACGTAGTCATCAAGCCGAGGCTACAAGCGACGAACCTGCATCAACGACAACAAACGAACGAAGTCATCAAGCCGAGTCTACCAGCAACGAATCTTCAACAACGATAATAAACGAACGAAGCCGAGTCTACAAGCAACGAACCTGCATCAACGATACACAACGAAGTTACTTTGAGCTATTTTCATTATTCATATTATTTATATTTTTATTCAATAAAGTAAGATCTGAGTATAAAACCCCATAGAGGGATAAATAAAGGTCTTTTATTACTTAAGGTTCGTGGATCCGTAAGTAGACCCTGGACGCGGCTAAGCTACCTCAGCCGACGATAAAACCACGTTACAAATTTAATTTATTGCACAGCAGTGCGCTTTTGTGAATATGAACTTTTGCATACTGTAGAGGGAAAATGTATGAATATACATATATAATCATATATGCCCATATACCCTGATTTTTCGAATCCGAACCCCAGCAAAAAATTTCAAAACAGCTAATCGAGTTCGGAATTAAGCATTTTTGGTGGAAGCCGTTCCTTACTGGATTACCAACTTAATGATTTTAACACGGCGTGAGAATAAAATAATCAATTCTTGAGAAATAGTTATGTTGTTTATTGTAGGAATTAATTATATTTTCCGTTGTGGGAAATAGTTATTTTTTTCTTGATTGAACTACCTACTTGTTTTTAAATATGCCGTTGTTTGAGTAAATGGAAGGTTTTGGTTAAAAACTCAGTTTGATTAAATATATAATAACTTTTAAGAAAAATTAAAAAAAAAACCTATTTATTGTTTTACTACGAAATACAGAATTTTGTAAAATTTCTTTTATAAACTCAATTGAAGTGGGTTATGTTTTATTAGTATCAGTGCCTCTATTGTTTAGAACTACTTATATTTAAATAATTATTTTCCAAAATGTAAGTACTTATTTTTTAGTTTAAAATAAATAAGTAGGCAATTTAGAAATATTTATAATTTATTTAAAATAACTACTTATTTTGGCAATATTTTCACGTCTTCTTTTAAAACCCAAAGAATATGTTCAACTTCTGCTTCTTATTTTTAAAAATTTGCGTAATGTGTTTTGTAAGCGAGTACTTCAATTTGGCAATTTAAAAAGTAAGTCATTATATGGCAAGTAGTTCAGATGGTAATGTCTAATTTTTTGCTGGGACCATATATGGAATATCATGTATGCTCCATACATATTTTTTTAGCTGGGAATGTATAAAAAAATGTGTAAATGATAGATGAGAGGAGATGAGATGAGAGGAGATGAGATGAGGTGAAATGAGATGAGATGAGATGAGATGAGATGAGATGAGATGAGATGAGATGAGATGAGGTGAGGTGAGATGAGGTGAGGTGAGATGAGGTGAGATGAGATGAGATGTAGAAATCTTATGTAGAAATCTTGTTAACCAGCAAATTAACATCGACCAGTAAATTCAGAAATATTTCTCTTTTGTTTGAGCATCCTGCAAGGCACTTCAAAATGTCGCCTTTTTAAAAGACGAAATTTTTGTACCGCCCGACCTGAAATATTCTGAATTTGCTATTTCAAAAGTACGAAATTTACAATTAAATATTTTTTCAATTCAAGTATTTTTAACCCCCAACCAAAAGAAGGGGTATTTTAAGTTTGTAGTGTGTGTCTTTGTATCTGTGTGTCTGCACGAGTCTACGCACAGACCAAACCGCTGGACTGATTTTGATTTTTCTGTTTGGAAGGTGACTTGATCGAGGAGGTTCTTAGTTATGTTTTAATAAAATCGGTCCAGCTGCCCAGAAGATATCACATATTTTCTAGAAATATTCGGGGTTTTTTAAGATTTTTAATTTTTGTTATTATTGCAGGGTATTATAAGGTCGATCACAACTTATTGATTTTAATATAAAATGAATGAATTTAATTTTAGTAGCTTATTAAAGTCGAAAAATTATTTTTCCAACATAATATGTTATGGCCTGGCACAAAAGCGACGTGAACAATAAATGCGAGTAGAGGAAACAACAAACAACCCAAAATTTTTAGCAACAACAAATGATTTATGATGTTGCAGATGTTTTAAAGTAAAATGTTGTCCAAAAAAAAAAAATACAACAAATACAACAAAAATAACATTCGAACATATAAAAAATATATGAATGTTGTACATCTAGAAAAAAAATATATATATAACAGCAAACTGTTTATAAAGGCCAAAAAGAACATTGTTCATAATGAAAAGACCAAACATCAACATATAAAAAAAAAATAACAACTACATAAACACAAAATATACAAGGGCTGCGCTATATTAACAAGGGTATACAGCTGATATGGATACAAATGCATACACATACACATACACATACACACACATAAGAGTATGGAGCAGCATACATACGAGTAATTGGTTTTGAAAAATTATAAAAAGGATACAACATTAATTAAATAATTGAAAAATAGAAAGGGATTTTCACTTCATCTTTAGCAGTTTATTTTTTTTTTATAATATAATAAAAAAAGGCGATAGAAAAAAATATGACAAATTGCATTATATTAAAAATCAATTTTTTAAGTTTCGTATGGGAGAAGTTAAAAGTTATTTAATTTAAAAATATGATTTTTTTATAAAATAAAAGGAGTAAAAGTTTATTGATTTCTGTAAAATAAAATCTGTGAGAACAAGATAATATTTTTTTTCTCAAGAAAAGAAGAGAGAGAAAGAAAATTTTTATTTGATTTACAATGAACAAAGCTCGGACTTTCATGCAACTAAAAATTGATTTTAAGCGCTTAACAAATGCCGCAAAAAATTCAAAATATGCACTTAACTGAGAAACTAGCACTGAAAATAAAAATAATATGGAAATATTTTTTTAATTTTTTATTATTGTGAATAAAAATAGCAGGGATAATTCTTAATCAGGCTTAAGTTCAGAATTATAAATTCTTATTGAATGAAATTGTTTTATTAATTAATGTGATGAAATTAAACTAGACTTTTTAAGCGGGAGATATACCAGCATTTTTCTGGACAGCCAAGCAATTCATCATCACACATGTCTATCTACTTGGGCAGAATAAAATTTCACATGAAAATTTCCGAACGTGTGAACAATTGGCAGCAAAAAACTTCATACGATTTCGAAATATTTTGACCATTTATGAAGAAAATTATTCACAAAGAATATATATATAATATTTATTGGAATTATTAATACGAAATTAAAATCAATGTGAACGAAAAATTTCATTCGCAAATTTTCACATGTGCAAGTCATGATAAGGCTGAGTATGATTTTTTTTTTAATGAAATGGAATCTGAGAAATGGTTATATTGTGTATACAATTATTGATTTACTTCTGGTAAATGCATTTGTAAGTATCACTATTCATTTTGTGTCTTTCCATTTTTTTCATTTTCTATGCAAGTTAGCACAAAATTATATAAAAAAAATTATTATTCGAAACAAAAAAAAAACATACATATGTATATAAAATATATATTACAATAATTTATCCAACTTTTTATTTAATAGAAATAAGTTTTATTTCAGCTTTCGGTCCTTTTTTTAAATTGATAAAAAAAATTATTAATGTATCGATATTTCGCTGGAACGTTGTGTAGCTTCTACAGGAAAAAAGGACCTAAAGCTGAAATAAAACTTATATATACATATAAAATAAACTTAATAAATTCATGTAAAAAAATTTAAAAACTAATTAAAAAAAAATAGAAAATTTTTTAAATAAAATCACAGGCTGCTGTTTACGTACACTGAAAGGAACACCTTCATTTGATCAATGAATTTTATCATTAATAACGAGCTAACGTAAGAATTCATTGTATTAATGAAGAATTTTATGCATATAATGAAAACTTTCAATAGCTATAGTGAACAATTTCATTCATACAATGACGAATTATTAATGATACATCATTAGCTGAATGAATGTTTTTTCTCTTAGTGTATTTATATAAATATTTTTTTTTGCATTTCTAAAAATAAACTAACTAAGCTTATGTATATTGAAAAATTGCATTCAACATCAGTTAGGGAAGCTTATTTCAATGATGATATTTCTATTGGCGATAGTTCGATATTTAAGCTAGCTTGATTAAAAAGCCCCGTAAATTTGTTTCCCACTATGAAATTATGTAACTTTTTTAATTTCTTCATTCAACGGAATTAACTTACCTACAAAGGGTGTTGAATACTTGCAGTAGTATAATGGTTTGACTTAAAAAAAATATAGTTTCATTCTTTAGAACCTAGTATGCTTTACTTGCCCCTTCCCCTTGGAAAAACACAACGATAAGCAAAACTTGAAAATTTGTCCACAAATGACAAAGTTATTTGATAATCTAGATTTGGTTGGGGCACTTTGTCCCCTTCCTTCATTCCACCCATTGCCGTTAGTGTAACTTTTACATATGGGCAATTACCAGGAGACGGAACAGAAAAGAAGAAAGTAATGGAAATATCTAATATATATCTTAAGCTTTTTTTTAAGCAATGAAGGAGTAGTATCGAGCCTTTTTTAGATTTAATCGTAAGCGACAAAAATTTAATTTTTTAAGAGAAGTTTTTTTTTATAATATTTAAATTTGTTTTACATACGTAAAAGTAATGAACAATTTTGGCATTTTGATAATTCTAAACTATGGGTAGGACCATAATATTTTAATTTCAATTAAAAAAGGATAATTTCGATAACATGCCGCTTACGATAATATTGAAAATAAGGCTGGGTATATTTAAGAAAAAATATTGGGTGATATCAATAAATGGAAGTTACTTTTGTGCACTTATAGATATATATATATATATAATTCAGCGAAATTTTATGAAGAATTTTTTTGTGAATGTGGAAATTAATGTGAAAGAAAATCGTTTATTGTCCTAATTCTGTTCGACGATTGTATCGTCTTTTATATGGACGGGAAAAAACCGCAGTTGTGATTCGTTAAAACAATTATCATTTATTGTCTATGCTGGAGGGTTTGTGTATTTGCTTTATGATTTTATTCCAAACATTATTTCCAACACATATTTTTTTATATATTTTTCAAACTATTATATGATACTTTAATTTAATTTTTATGTTTTAAAAACATGGCAATAATATTTTTATTTTTCATTATCAAAGACAACAACCATTTTGGAAGAAAATAATTTAGACAATTCAAACATAAAAACCCAAAAGTATTTTCAAACAAAAATGTCCTAAATCGTTTTAAAGGGCATTTACATTACCTCGAAATCTAGTACTTACGAGATTTCGAGCTAAATCTTAAAGCTTTTTGCTAGATTTCCCATACAAAACAAAGTCTATTTTGTCAGTAGATTTTTAGGAAATCTAATAAAAATCTAATATATTTATTTATTTGTTATTACCCTGTACAACATATTTATAAAAAAAGATGAGTGAATTAGCTATGGTGTGCTTAAAAAGGTGTGTGACTTAGCTACATTGCAGTTATTTGGTTGTAGTTTTGGAAATTTTTTAGTTAATGGGTTTTGTTTTGGATAAAAATCTTGATAATTGTCAAAAAAAAATAGTTGGTCTAAACAGTATAGATTTTCATAAAGATTTTAATTAAAATCTTCTAAATTTTGTGCTGAAGTAAATGGCCTATTACTGCACTAAGCATAAGACTTGTAAAATTTATTCATTCTTATCAAAGTTCAAGCGTTGTCTTAAAATCTGCAAGAAATATCACCAGCTGACACAAGTAATTTATATATATATTTTTTTTTTGTGAATTTTTCAAAAATAATATTTTTGACCTTAAGTCTTTGATAAATAACCGATTTATATTCTTATTACAAAAATCAAAAATCTGTAAGTTCTGCTTGTGTTTTTTTTTTTTTTTTTTTTTTTTTTTTTTTGTTGGAAAACTTTGATAGAAACGGCCAAGCCAAGGAAATTATTTTTCTTTTTTAAACTGAAAAAAAAATGAAATGTAATAAAAAAGTTAAATTAATTTTTAATTACACACTTCAATGCATTTAATCGCCGTAGAGCATTTATGCATGGGAACGTAATTGCATCAAATTTTCGCAGATAGAACATGACTTAATACCAGCACTTATACACAAATTTTATTTTTAAAGTCGTGCCATCACACTCATGAGGGTGGCCACCTCGTAAGAACAAACTTTTATTAAAAGCTTAATAAACAAGTTATAAGACTTGATAGATAAGAATTTGTAGTATTTGTTTATTTCTTATTATTTTGTTTTTATTTCTAACTAGTTTTTTTATAACCAACATTAAAATAAATATATTGACTAGTTTTGGCTTTGTAAAATTGAAGAACTTGTTAAATGGAAGAAAACAATATGATCATCTTAAGCCAAATGCTTGTGTTTTTTATAACACTTTGCTTTACACAAGAAATGAAGTTACAAAAAAAAAAAAAAAAAAAAACGCTGTATATGGAGCAAGTTTGCAAAGTGCTTTTGCTGTTAAAGTTTTAGTTTTCACATAATGGCTATTGCGGGTTTTCCTTTTTTTATTTCTCTCTTTTGTTTTATTGTACAATGTTTATATGTTTGCAAGAAATTTTATAATTTTTATCAAACTCAATCTTGGATTGAGATTGGGAAGGGTAAATTCATTTTTTACTCGATTTATTTATTTGCTGCTGTTCATTTTTTTTTTGTTTATTTTCGAAAATAACACTTTTTCCTTAAATCTGTCTCATTTTTATGGCCTGTTTTATTTGCCTCTTTTATTTGTAGTCGCAGTGTAATTTGTTTTATTAAACATGTAATTCTCAAAACTAGAGATGGTATCATGAATCCTTTGCCACTTACGCTAGGAGAAAAAAAACTATGTTATATTTTGGGTTTGGGATCTTTGTTATTGTCGTTCTTACATTTATTTAAATTGAAGGCATGTTGACAATAAATTAAAATAAAAAAACACATGAATTAGTATTGAATTCCTATTGCAACCATATGATATTGTTTAAATTTCTCGTTTGATTAAATGAGTTTTTTTAGAATAATGGAGCTTATCGTGGTTGGCGTATTTCGAATTTAACTGCTCCATTCTGGTCCTTTAATCTATTAAAATTCAAAATCAAGGTACGACAACTGTAATAAGGGAGAATGGGACTAATTATGAGTGTCTTATATCAACTTTAAATACATGCGATTTTTTCTTTCGTCAAAGAATAGTTTTTGAAACGAATTTTTTTACACAAATTTGAAACACAATCTTTAATAATCCAACTAACAATACTACACAGAAAAAAGTATTCACTAATTAAAGTTTTCGATTAAGAATTTAATTGATTCAATTAAATTTTTAATTGTATTAATTAATTTGAGTGGAAAAACTTAATTGGTAATATCAAATTGTTTAAAGGTGAAAATTTAATTAATTTTTTAATTGATATTACAAATATTTTAATTGAACATTTATATTACTTTTTTGTGTGTATTTGCCAAATTTAATAAATTTTCTTATGTACATAATTCAAAATGCTAAGCCTTTTTTGTGATTCCCCAGATATTCTCTCACGATTGATGGAAACAAGCACAGGCGTGACTATTTTGGATTTAAGTGAAAGGTAGTTCCGTTTCAAATCTATTTATTTTATTTAATCCTACGTACTAATTCTGAGACTTAAGGTCTATGCGCTTTTAATAAAATTTAAGGCTATTTAAAATAAAATAAAAACATTAGAAAAAATTCAAAAAAGTGCGAAGTACGGAAGTGCACTGCATGCAAAGCGATTTTTTAGCATTGGCGAATTTTTTAGTTTTGGCTTTTTTTATTCTTTTTGGCGTTTTTTTTTTTGCCTTTTTTACAATAACTAATTTTACTTTCAGCGACTTTTCTTGGTTTTTGGAGATTTTTTACTATTGGCACATTTTGGCGTTTTTTGGCGAATTTTTTGCTTTTGTTTTTTAGAAAACATATTTTTAGTTTTAGGGATTTTTTCGGTTTTTTTTTTTTTGAAGATTTATTCGGTTTTTGGCAATTTTTTAGTATAGGCGCATTTATTAGTTTTGACGTTTTTTTTTTAAACGTTTTGGAGATTTTTTTGGTTTTTTTGATTTTTGTTTTTCACAATACATGTTTTTAGTTCTAACGTTTTTTTTTGGCGATTTTTTAGTATTTTTACGAACTTTGTACTATTGGCGAGATTTTTACATGCTAGCGATTTATTTTAGTTTTAGTGGTATTTTTCTTTTAAGCGCTATTTTAATTTTGGCGAGTTTTTGTTACGCAATTTTTTTATTATGTCTCAAAAAACCGTATTTCATCTTTAACCTTCGATTTTGGGGGTGTAGTCGATTTTCCAGAAATGTTCAAATGACCTGCATATCGTGTGGATTGTGGTAAACTTATAGTGTATGATTTCGTTTGCGAAGTATCTCCAATTTGTTCGATTTTCTCAAATAGTGTAATCGGTTTTCTTTAAAAATGAAGTTCATAAGTTATGTGTCTTAAGCTTTTGTGTTATAATCTTCTATTGTTGCCAACAACTTCTTAAACAGTTTTCAGCATTTGAATTGATGTTGCGTTATATGCGTGTTGCATTTTAAATGCATTATTCTCTTTTTAAGGTACTTACAAGTGCAATTATCACGCAAAAGTGTTTCATTTGCAAAAGGAAATGTTTGTTAATTTAGTATCCTGCTGTTACTTGAAAAATAAAATATTCAAATTCATAATTGCTTATTTGAAGTAAAAGCAAATAATCTTTATGTATAAATAAAAACAATTTTAAATTTAAGCAATTACCCAGCCAGCAATTTTTGAAATTTTCAATCAAATTCGAGTCTTTTTTGACTCCTCTGCGCGATTAAAAAGCTAGAATATGCGCTCATTTTCTGATCATAAATTATACTTTGGTCGGTAGAAAAACGTGACTACCCGCGACTCTTCTTGATAAGTCATTTATGAGTCTATTTCTATATTAGATATATTAGATATATATTAAAATGACTCTAATTTCGACCCCTTTTCTAGTAGTATTTAAGATCTTTTTCGAATCGTTTTCTGATCATTTATTAGTCTTATTTCGCTTCATTTTTTACTCTTTTTCGAATTGTCTTTAAGCCATGTTTCTAATCGCTTACGAGTCATGTTTGAGAAATTTATCAGTCAGTTTGTGAGTCTTTTTATTGTCAATTATGACTGATATTTGAGTCATTTATCAGTCGCATTTCTAATCGTATTTGACTTTTCTTCGAGCTTTCTGAGTCCTACGTTTAATGGTCAAACAGAATTACGGCACAAACACATTTTCCATACAAATTGACACCAAAAGGAAGTTACAGAAAGCAGTCCAGAGACAGAATCTATTTTATTTTGACAGCATTTTTTCTTATGCTACCACACTTTCAATAAATTTCATACATTTTGTAAAGAAAAATAAGCAGAAAGAAAATATAACATAAATCAGAGAGCAATTGAAGTTATTGCCGTTGATTTTATTATGGGCTCTGTTAATTTGAAATCGATTTTTCCTGAAGCTGCAGGCTTATTCTGTTTCATCATTTAATTTCATATTCGATTTAACTTTTATAAATGAAAAAAATTAAGTTTGACATTATACGTAAAGATTGTCCCGTTATATTTAAAAATAACATATCAAGTAGTGTTTAATCATCTATCTGCGTAAAATATGATCATAAAATAGATAATTATAATCACTTTTAAAATAACTGCAAGATTTGTTTTTGATTAAGCATTTTTAAGTCTTCCAGGTAAGCGAAATATGATAATAACAAACGGAAATAATAGTCACATTTTACACGTCTGGATGATTAATTTGCGATTGCTATACAATTTGTTATTGTACAGGGTGGGCCAAAAGAAACCAAGGGGTGTAAAAGTTTAATAACTTTTTTGTTTATTAACTTTTTTTTATTTTTTCTTTCAGATTATATAATATACAAAATGGAAATTTTTTTACACTAAGTATGAAAAATGATGTCTCTTAAATGACCACCGTTTTCAGCTTCGCACTGATGGGCTCTTTTTAGAGCATTTTCCATAACATCTTTCAAAACTTGTGGCTGTAGCGTTCGAATTTCTGCAACAATGTTTGCCTTGAGTTCAAGGATTGTCTCTGGCTTGATTACATACACTCGCTCCTTAAAAAAACCCCAAAGAAAATAGTCGGGTGCTGTCAGATCTGGCGATCGCGCTGGCCAAATAATTTCCGAATTTCGAGAAATTATTCGCTCTCCAAAAATTTGACTTAAAAGTGCCATTGTGTCTCGGGCAGTATGGGCAGTGGCTCCGTCCTGCTGAAACCACATACCAGGTCTGTTTTCAAGAGCAGGACGTAAAAAATTTTCTATCATAAACCGATACCGCTCTCCATTTACGGTTACAGCACTTCCATCTTCATTCTCGAAGAAGTAGGGCCCAATGACATTTTCAGATGTGATCCCACACCATACTGTACACCTGATGGGGTGCAATTGGCGTTGATGAATGGCTCTTGGATTTTGAGAACCCCAGAACCTACAGTTCTGCTTATTAACAAAGCCATTCAAATGAAAATGAGCTTCATCACTCATAATCAAACTTTCAATAAAGTTGATTTCATTTCTGGCCAACTCTTGAAATTTAACTGCAAAATTTAGACGTTGCCGATGATCTGCGGGTTTTAATTCTTGGACCAATTGCACCTTATATGGGTATAACTGTAAATCTTTTTTTTTAAATGCGCCGTAGTGACGTACGAGACATTTCTAGCTGAGCAGAACGCCTTCTGCCAGATGTTTCTGGTGCTTCGTTAACACTTTGCTGTACTCGTTCAATATTTTCCGCAGTGCGACTTAAACGTGGTCTACCGGTTCGAGGCAAATCTCTTACGCTGCCATGTTGGTGATGACGATTAACTAAGCAACGAATCATCGCTTCAGAGGGCGAAATTCTGACGTTAAAATGTCGACGATATGCTCTTTGCGTTAAAATAATTGATCTCTGGTTTAAATAATAAAATTCTATTGTTCTGGTTCTCTGTTCAGTTGTGAACCTCTCCATTATAAATTCTCCAAGTGTTGTCTATATAATCTGAAAGAAAAAATAAAAAAAAATTAATAAACAAAAAAGTTATTAAACTTTTACACCCCTTGGTTTCTTTTGGCCCACCCTGTATTTTAAATCGAACTATTTTTACCCATTAGCGCGAATGTTTTTCGAGTCCTTTTTTGATCGTGTAAGTGATTAATCAGTTTTTGATCACGAATAGTGACCTAAAAAGAATCAGTAAGATGATTTCTCAGAAAACTATCTTCCAAATGCTAGATGGGTTATAACTATAACATACATATGCATGCATGCATACATACATACATACATACATACATACATACATACATACATACATACATACATACATACATACATACATACATCCATAAAATATTGGTTTAAGTACAATTTTTAACTTTACTGACTTTAAAAGCTTGTATTGCAATCTAAATTTTTTTTGTGATCTCTACATGTGTGTATAAGTTTAGGTTTTATTTGAAATTTTCGAACAAAGTTATTACTGCATATAAATTATATGAGATAGACAAATTCTAGAGCATCACAAAGTCAAATCCATAAAAAAAATCCCTTTGCTTGGCTGCGTATGATCTTATGCAATAAACAAAAGTTTTCTATAATCTCATCATGTTTGAAATGTGTACAATGTGCATGTCCGCATAAAGTTTGCATATGGTGAGAACAACTGGAGAAAGTAGAAGTCAGCTGAAAACATTTTTTAAATATTAATTATTTTGTAATAACTTGTAGCAAGGCCTATTTATCAGGTCAATGCAATCATCCTGATGATATTCTGTGTTTTCGTGTTTAGACTGTCAAAAGCTGTTTGCACCATACAATTTAGTTCATGTTTGTGTGTGTTTCTGATAATTGAAATACAAAGTTGTTTTTTGTGTTGCTGTGATTTTTTAGAGTTGCATAGACTTAATAAATAGGCCTTGATTTGTTGGTTGTTGTTGAGTTTGTTGTTCATAAAAGAAATAAACTTCAATAGAAGCGAGATAAGCGCTGACTTTGCGGTTTGTTTTGATTAAAGACTTTTGAAATATTTTTTTTCTCTCTCTCTCTCTCTCTCTATCTCTCTTCTATAATCTCAAAACACAGTCGTGGTTGCAGTAAATTCGAGGTTAATTTAGGAGTTTAATTGCTAAAACAAATAAAAAATTTTATTGTATTAATTATGCGGCATAAGCTTGGAAGACCTTGATGTTCAGAAATCCATAGATTTATTATATAAATAAATTCAGTAAAGTGCGACTTTGACACGCACATGAAGGATTCCGTACGGACACTATATATGTAATACTAAGCGAACTATAGTTTATATAATAGAATATCTTACCTGAAGTAGACATTCTTTAAAAATTTAAAAGTAGGGGTACACTTTTTTCGGTTTTGTCGATTTTTTTCGTTTTGGCTCTATTTTCGTTTTTGGGATTTTTTGCGGTTTTTGGCTTTTTTAGTTTTGGAATTTTTTGTTAAGATTTTTTCAGCTTCTTGGCAGTTTCGGCTTTTGGCGATTTAATTTAATTTTAGCCAGTGTTTTTTTAGCCTTGGCGTTTTTTCTTAATTTTCGTTATTTGGTTTTTTCGGTTTTGTAGATTTTTTTTAGTTTTGGCTCTATTTTCGTTTTCGGAACTTTTTGCGGTTTTTGGCTTTTTTTTTTTGTTTTAGCATTTTTTGACGATTTTTTCAGTTTCTTGGCAATTAATTTTAGTTTCACTCCTTCCTTTAGTTTTCCCGCATTTTTTTCGTTTTGGCTATTTTTCGGCTTTTGGCGATTTAGTTTAGTTCTAGCCAATTTTTGTTTTTTTTTTTGTCTTGGCGCTTTTTCTTAATTTTTGTTATTTGGTGTTTTTTTCGTTTTTTAGCGATTTTTTTCACTTTCTTGTCAATTAATTTTAGTTTTAGTGGTTTTTAGTTGTCGCGAATTTGTTCGTTTTGGCGATTTTTTCGTTTGACGATTTTTTTATTTTGGGATTATTTAGTTATAACGTTTTTGAAAATTTAAAGAGTTTGCCTCTTATGGTTTCAAAGATACAGCAAGTTGTCAAAATAACATTAACTTATAGAATACCCTTTAATTTTAATTGTTTAAATTTCAATTCTAATTGCTGTAGTCTGCATAAAAATACACTAAATTTGCAAGTTTTAAGTGTCTATAAATAATTACTTCAGGATTTCAACATTTTTCATTGCTCGCTATAGAACACCCTTTAATTTTTGTCATATATTTGTTGTTGTAGCGGTCACATTCTGTGAAAATTTCAGATCCGCGGCTCTTATGGTTCTCAAGAAAACAGCTTGTGACAGACTGACAGACGGACAGACGGACAGACGAAGATCGTAGCGAAAACAACAGGGTCGTTTTTCACGTTTGGTATACGGAACCGTAAAAGAGGTTTAAGTTTGATTCTGTATGTTTATTTCTTTTGCGGCATCACGTATGACCGATTTTGAATAAATTAGTTTTAAATATAGATAATAAGTCCACAAGTATTAAAGGCTACCTTTTCTTCCAAATTCCAAATTCGAAATTGAAACAATAAAGTATGCTATTGAAATGATTTCATTACGTGCATGAGCAATTCTAGGTCCTGGTCACCTCACCTCTAGTGATGTCAACTGAACATAAGGGATTCGCGTCACTTAGCGAAGCCTCGTAAGACATTTATCCATACGTAATGGCATCGATAGAACTTTCAAACGAATAAAAAATTTTCAATATCTCACAAAAAACTTTATTTTATTTAAATTTGAAAAAAAAGGAAATAAACGTTTAATAAAACCAGCCAGAGAGACCTTATTTTCTTAAGCCAACCATATACGATGTATTTATCACATTTAAAGTTTTTGTTTTATTTTTGAATTAAAATTGAGCTTATAAAGGGTGTTTTTTATTGAGGTATAGAACTTTAAGTCGGCATCACTTTTTTAACTGGCGGCCATTTTGTCAGCTGTTAAGTGATTAATATTTAGTTTGGTTTGCCATTTCATCATGAACAGGTTGACAAAAGAACAACGCTTGCAAATCGTGCAAATTTATTTCGAAAATAATGGTTCAGTTCGCGAAGTTTACCGCAAGCTCCGTCCATTTTATAGTCGACATAATCGTCCATCGCATAATTTCGCGGAATGGACCTGTCAATTGGCCACCAAGATCGTGTGATTTGACACCATTGGATTATTTTCTTTGGGGATATGTGAAGTCGCTCGTCTACGCCAACAAACCAGAAACGTTAGGGGACTTGGAAGCCAACATTCGTGGCGTTATTGCCAACATACGGCCCCATATGCTCGAAAAAGTGGTTGAAAATTGGACCTGTAGAATTGGCTTTATTCGAGCCAGCCGCGGCGGCCACATGCCCGAAATCATATTTAAACATTAATGGCATAAAATTATCCTTCCAATAAAGCCAAATTGATGGACATTAAAACGATTTTCTTGTGTTTTCTTTCAATTCAAAGTTCTATACCCCTGAAAAAAACACCCTATATAAACATTTAGAAACACAAATACCCAAAAGTGTATGTATTTTAAGTTACACATATTTCTTTTTTTTATGTATATAAGCATGTGTCAAATAGAGAAGCATTTAGATATAAAACTTTAGAGTGTGACATGTTTTAAGAAATTTTCTACTAAATATGAATTTAAAAAACTTATTTTTATAATGAATTATAATACTTTGTACTTTGATACTGCTTTTAGCTATAACAAAAAAGTATTTGAATATAAACGAAGGGGAGAGAGAGCTTTTAAGCTTTAGAAAAAAATTATATTTAAAGGAAATTAATTGAAACTAGTTCAAATACAGTTATGAAACTTTTTAATTTTATAGTTAGATAGCTAGGAATGATTCAATAACACTGAACTACAAATTACGGTCAACTTCCCAAATTCCTAGATAATCTGGGACAACACAAATCTGTGCTGAAAAAATATGAGAGTTTTTTTTACTTGTTATCATTTCATGGAACTTTTTAAATCAAAAACTTAACAGAATTCGGAGAATATTTATTATGAATGAAAGTTTGTCATATTTCCGATTTATATGTTTTCAAAAACTTTTAGGACTAACGGAACGATTCTATGTGAATGGAATTTTATATTGAAATAAAATGCAGGTAAGTGATGTTAATAAGTTTTGCCTTAAGGCTGGTACTCTGTTCAAAGTTGTGAAAAATTTTCAGCACCATTGGTTATTTCGCGTGAAAAATTTGACATGTACTAAATGTAGCCCAACTCGCGGTTTTTTTTTATAAATTTCTCGCATTTATTGCTTGAAAGTATGAAACATTGTCAAAATTCCGTGCGAAAAAAGCACTGCTCATGTTGTTTCGCAGCTAAACTAAAATGATGCCAGACTAATTTTGCATGGAAAGACATGATTTTATGTGTTTTTCACAACAAAAACAGAGTACTACTTTTGCGAATTTATTTCGCAAGTATTTCATACCAAATACTTTTATATGTAGTTTGACAGCATTTCGCACGAAATTGTGAACAGAGTACCAGGCTTTATTCGAAATTTATTTTTTATTTTTATTAGTACTTTTATTCGAACTTGTTTGTTAGCATATGGTCCCTGCCTAGTCAGAGTAAGGCCAAACGAAGAGTCCGAACTTAGTGATAAATACTAATTGCTTGTGGCTTATTGGCATAGACCAGAGATTTCATCTAGTCACACAAAAAAAAATCAAGGCCATTAGCTAAATTTATTCATTGAAACAAAGTTTCTCTTTTTTTGGAGATAACTAATTATGACACATAAAACGTATTTGATCAAAGCTCCGATGGCATGAGCACTTTGCCGACTGTAGTCATTTCTAACTACAGGGTGGCGCAGAATGAGCTATATGGTTTGAATTCCTTATAACTTTTTAGGGTTCCGTACACCAAAGGTGAAAAGAAACCCTATTGTTTGCGCTACGCTGTCCGTCTATCCGTCACAGGCTATTTTCTCAGAAATCATAAGAGCTACGGACCTGAAATTTGAACAGAGTATGAAGAACTTTGGCCGCTACAACAACAAGCAAATGAGAGTTAAAGATTAAAGGGTGTTCCAAAACGAGCAACGAAAAATTTCAAAATCCTAAAAAATATATATGTATACAATTGCAAATTTAAATTAAAGGGTGTTCTATCAGTTGATGTAGTTTTAACTTGTAATTTTGACAACTTACTGTATCTTGGAAACCGTAAGGAGCAAACTCTTGAAATTTTCAAAAACGGTAAAACTAAAAAATCCCATAATTATAAAACCGCCAAACCAAAAAAAAATCGCCAAAAATTTAAAAAAAAATCGTCAAAACCAGAAAAATCACCAAAATTAAAAAAAAAAATTCTAACACAAAAATAAATCGCCAAATCCGAAAAAATCGTTCAAATAAAAAAATCTACAAAATGAAAAAAACCGCAAAAATCGCCAAAACGCGAAAAAGGCGCCAATACTAAAAAAATTACTTTTATGAAGAAAAAAAAATCGGCAAAATGAAAAAAATCGCATCTATGAAAAAAATCGCCAAAATGAAAAAACGCCAAAAACCGAAAAGAATCGCCAAAACGAGAAAAAAGTGTTAAAACTATAAAAAAGCGACAAAACTTAAAAAAATCGCCAAACCCGAAAAAACCAAAGACGAAAAAAATACCAAAACTATATTTTATATAGGCTAAAGTTCTTATTGAATTACATATCTAGTGTCCGTACGGAACCCGTCGTGCGCGTGTAAAAGTCGTACTTCACTGAATTTATTAAATTATTGTTCTTTCTTTGTTTTTTTTTCAGCATTTTGTGAAAAAGACTTGGGGAATTAATTATGAATCATTACACGATCGAACAACGAACAAAAATAATTAAATTTTATTTTTCAATCCAACAGTCTATTGTGTTGGCCCAGCGTGCATATCGTCGTCATTTTAATGCGCGCATTATACGCACAGTTTTCTTTGGGGACATTCGTTAACAAACCAAGAACCATACTCCAACTAAGAAGCAACATCCGAAATGAAATCAAGGCCATTACACCCGAAATTTTTCGAAAAGGTATGGAAAATATGAGATGTATACTCTTTCTCTCTCTCTCTCTCTCTCTCTCGCTAAAAAGACCACGTATGTGCGAAACAGAAAATGAATATCACTTACAGGATATCACTTTTCAAAGCTAGTTGTTAAAAATTCCCCAATGATATACGGTGTTAAAAAAATATAATAGCTCATATAACTCATTCTGCGCCACCCTGTACATGACTTTCTTAGCAACAACAGCAACCGAAATGCTGTCAAAGTTTTGGGCATCATGATTTGAAAGAGAAACAATTTTTATTTTTTTTTTGTAAATCTTAAGTAGAATTTTTTTTGTGTATTCATCCAAATGTATTTGTTTTATGAATAGCTGATTCTGCGCCACCCTGTGCAACATCTTTCTCGATGGTGAGTGTAACGAGTTTCACTAAATGAGGCATGTTTTTTTTATAAATATCTGCAATATTTGCAGGCGCCATTCAGGTCTCAGTTTATTCATAATGAAATGGCAATGCCAACAAGTAACAGTTCTTCAAATGAAATGAATTTCCGGCAGTGTTGCCAACTTACAAAACTTCCAGAACACTTTACGAAACTTGTTGATAGTTGAAGATGTTATTTTTTATATATTTATAATGACTTACTTTTTGATTGCCAAATTCAAGCACTCGCTTACAAACCACATTACGTAAAATTTTAAAAATTAGAAGCAGAAGTTGAACATGTTCTTTGGGTTTTAAAATATGTGATGAAAATATAGCAAAAATGTGTAGTTATTTTAAATATATGCAGGTCTATTCGGGAGTCACTTTCACCACAAATACGCGCATATTTCACTTTTTGCTATTCTAAAATACTATGTTGAGATGAGTAATAGAAAACATATGTTTTTTTTCACATTGGAGGTATTCTAAAATACTTCGTCACCATGATTCAATGTCATATTCGTTTGACGCCAATTTAAGCGCGTTAAGCTTAAATAAATAAAGAAAACAGAGATACGAAGTGTTTATATGGTGTCTACCACTGTTAATTAAGCTTTAATGGCGTTCGGCCAGGCTCTACAAGACAATTGAGTTTTTTTAAGTTCTTCGAAGATGCAAACACGTTTTTAAAACAAATAAAACAAGTAACTAATTTCACTTTCACTGTTTATTGTTTCTTTTTATTTTACTTAGCACTTGTGCTATTAAGTTTTTTATTAATTATTTCTTTAAATCACTTCCTAAATACTTTTTTGCTTCCAATTTTTCTGCATACAAGTCAGCTGTTTTCAATGTTGTTGATGTTTTTACAAGAGGCAATAAAATATCGATTACTGAAAACGATATTTCTTCGCACGTATTTTAGAATCTGTCGACGTCGAACTGTCGAAAGTGAACGTTCGAGGACGACGAAGTGAAGCGCGTTTTCTCGAATAGACCTGATTATGTTTATTTCTAAATTGTCTTGTTATTTATTTTAAATAAACTATAAAATAAGTACTTACATTTTGAAAAATTATTATTTAAATAAAAGTAGGTTCAAATAATTTTTTTTTCATCAATAAAAACAATTGAAGTTTTTCTAAATATAGTATTTATAAGTAACAATACGGGCACGCACACGAATAAAATATAATCCATTTCAATTGAGTTTATAAAAGAAAATATAAAAGAATGTTTACAAGATTTCATAGTAAAACAATCGTTTTTTTTATTTATTTATATTTTTCTGAAAAAGTTATTATTTATTTAATCAAACTGAGCTTTTAATTAAGATTTTCAATTTACTCAAACAACGGCATATTTCAAAAAAGATTTTATTTTTTCGGCTAAAAAAAAGTAATTCCATCAAGAAAAAATAACTATTTCCTACAGCGAAAAAAATTATTAGTTCCTACACTAAACAACATAACTACTTCTCATGAATCGATTATTTTAGTCTCACGCCTTGTTAAAATTATTAAGTTGGTAATCCAGCAAGGCACAGCTTTCACCAAAAATGCTTAACTCCAAACTCGATTACCTTTTTAGAAATTTTTTGCTGAGTACTTTTAAAAATTGTGAATATCACTGCATGGATTATTATATCGCTCCTTTGCTCAAAGAATGTCATAACTCAAAAAATGAAATTAATCCTCATATCGTTTTTCATACTGTCTAAAAATTTCATACAAACATCTTGTTTACTCAACTCTTGAGAGAAATATAAAATTTTCATTTTTCCATTATGTTGTGAATAAAACTAGACTTATTTACCGTGCAGTACACGGTAAAGTTTACTTATAAATAATTTATATTTTTAAGCTCCTGGCAACACTCACGCATAAATCCAAACAACTATTTCCATGTTGTTATTGAATACTAATGCCTGATTTATCCTAATTAGCTTTCTTCGTCATATTTCTATTGTTGCATGTAGAAATTTGATATTGACATATTCGAATAAATTTCACAAAAATGTATTCATCTCGTCCGCTGTAATGCTCACACTTTACTACATGATTCCAGTAAACTAACAAAGAAATAACGATTTTTTTTTCTTTTTCAATTCTCCTATCATATATCAGTTAGAACAAATAATTATGAAAAAAAAGCCTATTGTTATTAGGCTGTTTGTTGTGTGTCAGAAATGATTCGGATTTCCCGCTCATTACGGGTATTGAAATCATCACTATCAGCATACGCTTAATCAAATGTGCATACATATGTTAGAAATTAGTAATGTTTTACATGAATATTTGACAGATATTTTTATAAAAGCGTGATATTTTTTTTTAGTTATGATGTTAAGCAGTAAAGATATAAAAATGCTGGAAATAGACATTTTCATGAAACTAAAATTCAAGGTAAATTCATTTCCAGGTAATATCAGGATTACAAAAACAATGAAAAAAAACAACAACAATGAAAATAACAACATGGCTTAGTTTATCATCCTAAATGTCAAAAATAGAGTTTGTTTAAAATAATAATAATAAAATTATTCACAAAAAGTTGAAAAAATTTCTCCACGTAAGCTAGCTACCACTAAAAAAAATTGCAACGTTTAGCACTTTTCACAATTTCTTAAGGCTCAGTTAGCCGACTGTAATGTAAAGTAACTGCAACAGTAGTAAACAGCTAATCGATATTGGCATGTGCTTGCCTGTGCAGGCAGGCTTTTTTAGTTTCTTGGTGAGAGGGGGTGAGAAGCTTGCGGGGTAGAACAAAAGGCACAAAATAAAAATTCGAGAGGATTTATGACATTTCTCTTTGCCTTTTTCGTACTCTCAGCATTAAACGTGTGTATAAATCAGTAACCCGCAAGTCATAGCACAATTGTGCGCATGAAAATCACACACATGCTTATGCTCTTTCATTTAGTCGTCACTGAGCAAGCGACGAATCAAGTTGTGCACGCATGTGTTAATTTTTTCCTGGTTTTTTGTTTAGTTTCTTTGAGCACACGGAACGAAATTAAAGTTCAAATTTAATAAATTTCTACAGACAAGGAGAGCTAGAAGAGAATGGCAACAACACAGATCACCCCTAAATGAAATCAGACTTAAAGAATGTACTAAACGACTCAAAGAGCTGCTATCGTCGGAAAAAACTGCACTACTGGAAAAGTATTTAGAAGGTCTTGATGTAACGTCCGCGTCTAATTACTCTTTATGGCGCGCTACTAGAAATCTTAAACGACCCGTTGATCTTAAATCACCATTGCGTACTGCGACCGGAGGCTGGGCAAGAAGTGATAGTGAGAAAGGTAACTTATTTTCTGAGCATTTAAAATCTGTATTCACTCCCAATTCATGTACGGGTGCTGCTGATTTACCGTGTGTAGTTTCTCTAACCCCTCGTCCCTTAAGGTTTAAGATGCGTGAAGTACAAAAAGTAATTGCTGAACTCAACCCGAAGAAAGCTCCAGGTATTGATGGCATTAGTAACAAAATGCTCATGAACTTGCCTCATATTGCAATAAGAATCCTGCTATTTACTTTTAATGCTATTTTAAGAATGCAGTATTTTCCACATAACTGGAAACTGGCCAAGATCAAAATAATTCCAAAGGCGGGCAAAGATCTTACCAAGACTGAGTCATATAGGCCTATAAGCTTACTATCTACAATCTCAAAGCTTTTCGAAAAGCTGCTCATGACTAAATTGTCCAAAAATTTTAACTGATAATGGGTGCATCCCAGACCATCAATTTGGCTTTAGAAGTCAGCACAGCACGATTGAACAAACGCATAGACTGGTCCAAGTTGTAAGAAGAACATTTGAAGAAAAGAAGTATTGTTCTGCTCTCTTTATTGATGTTTCTCAGGCGTTTGATAAAGTATGGCACGAAGGCCTAGTTTTAAAATTGAAGACATATCTGCCAATAAACATTCAAAAGCTTTTGGAAAGTTATATTATTGATAGGAAGTTCACTGTTGTGGAAGGAGAGTTTACGAGTGTGCCCGAAACTATATCTTCTGGTGTGCCCCAGGGTAGTATTCTGGGTCCTGTCTTGTATTTAATATATACTTGTGATATGCCTGTGAGCAATAATATCCATATTTCTACTTTTGCCGATGATACAGCCTGTATGAGTGTGCACGAAAACCCTTATGAGGCATCCCGCAATATCCAGGAACATATCACTCAGCTGGAAATATGGTTGAACTTATGGAGAATCAAAGTCAATGAACAAAAGTGTGTCCATATAACGTTCACCCTAAGAAGAGATACTTGCTCCCCCATTCGAATCAACAATCATAATATTCCTTAACATTCCCAAGTGAAATACCTTGGTATACACCTTGATCGAAGACTTACATGGAAACATCATATTGACTCTAAGTTAACTCAGATAAAACTTAAGTTAACTCAAATATATTGGTTGATTGGCAGAAACTCAACACTCAGCCTAGACTGCAAACTTTTATTATACAAGTCGCTTTTGAAGCCAATATGGCGCTACGGAATTCAGTTATGGGGCACTGCTTCAGCTTCCAATGTCGAGAGAATCCAACGAAGGCAAAACAAAATTTTACGGTTAATAACATCGGCTCCATGGTACATCCAAAATTCTATTATACATCGTGATTTAAATATGCCACTAGTGACTGAAGAAATTGAAAAATACGCAGGCAAATATTTAACAAAACTCGAATCACATCCTAATCCGCTTGCTCGTAATATTTTGAACTTTACTGGACACGTCCGCTTAAAAAAGAGGGACACACGGGCTCTTATACCTAACACTCCAGATGGGACTACTTGAAAATACTTCCCCCCCCCTTTTTTTTTTTGATTACCACTACTAATGTATTATTTATAACTACCACTAAGTTTATGTCCGACACTGGTCGGGCCTAATAATTTTTTTTTATAGATTTAAGATTTGAATACTTATTGTTAGTTCACATATGAAGATACAATAAATAAATACATGCATTAAAAAAAAATATATAGAAGCTGGGAAATATTTCGTGATTAAAAATGCTTTAGGCAAACTGCAATGCATTTTATGTTATGGTATATTTAAAAATAATAGCAAAAATAGTTGAAAAATGCATTTTAATAGTATCAACAGAGCTGTGAATAAATTTAATTTTGAATTTATACACTAAATTGTTGAATGATTATTAAATTTTTACTTTTTATTTAAGTTTTTAGTAAATTGCTTATTAAGAAAAAAAAAATTCAAACAACTAATAACCACATCATGTATTTTATATTACAAAACTTTTCTTCAAGTGCAAGTTTATTTTACTCTCATTTTTCTCACCAATACAAACATATTTTATTTTGCGGGACACTGGTATAAATGCTAAAAAGGCATGAATAAAAAACGCTTAATGTAAATGTGTGTGACTTTTCGTAGGGGGTTTAAAAGAAAATTGTCAATACAAGGCAGGCTAAAAAGGCATAGTGTGAAATGGCTCTTAATAGTCTTTTCATATTTTTAAATTTGTTTTCACAGAATTTTTTTAATAAAATATTTTTATATTGAAATTTTTTTAACATTTTTTTTTAATTTCTCTTTCAAAAAAAATTTTTGAAGTTTTCGGTGAACTTTAATTTTATTGAAAAAAAAAAACTAGCTAAGCTGCATTTTCGCTACTACCTGCTGAGTGTGCTTTGCTATATTCAATGAACATTTCACAAGGAACACTTTTTAACCGACTTCAAAAAAAGGAGGAGGTTAACAATTCGTTTCTATTTTTATCTCTTTTCTTTGATGGTGGCGTTGGCTGAAGTAGTTAGCACGTTGACTACAAAACCGATGGTATTGGGTTCAATCCCTGTATCTAACAGTCATTAAATAACAACACCACGCATTTGTTTGATGTGCATTAGCGTCCCTTTGTATCAGAGTTGTTTTAGGAAAATTCATGTGATGAAGGCATAGTCTCTGGTCACTGAACTATACTGACTTCAGCAGATACTAATCCTAATGTAACATCAGACTGCCCTCCTTCGTGGTGTAGCAGAATCATCGGCAAAGTAAAATAACCGATAAAATGGCTACTAACCAGAGCTTCAAAAAAAAATTAATATGACTCTTCCTTCACCACCGGTCTTCACTGTCAATATCTATTCTCCATCACCCTCTATCACTATCTTCGCTTCCACTCACAGGTAGCACAAAAGGAGTAATTATGCTGAGCCCAAGTGAGCTGGGCTTTAAATTTCGCCCTTCCTTATCAGCACCCTACTAACCTAACCTAACCCATAGAAAATAATGGGGATTGGACATAAGAGAATGTCTTCTCTCAAGTAGAGAAAATTTTTACTTAAAAACTATCTTGGAAACTAATGCAGTAAGAATTTGGAAACTCTTCATGACTTTTCATATATATTTTAATAATGGGATTGGTATTCTACAAAAAGTGAAGCTGGAAGTGCAAGAGTGTCACTTCTAATATAAGAGATGTTTCTTTTCATCTCAAACCGTATATGAGATGTATCGTTGCACACAGGTTTTGACTAGTTAAACAATAAGTACCCTTAAAAAATATTTGGAATGAATTTTGATCAGTTACATTTTAATAAAAATTGCATACAGATTAAAAATTTCTAAGCTCTAAAGAGCGGCATAAAGCGGGATAAAGATTCGAGGCGCGATCGACCTATGAAAAGCTGAATAATCCCGCCTCAAGCGGGATGTCTGGTCAATACCTCGTTTCTGTAACTTGTGATAAATTTTCGCATCAAGAAATATTACACTGAAAGCAAAACCTTCATTCAGACAATGAAATCCTTCATTGTATTAATGAAATGTTTCATTAAAAGTCAGCTAATGAAGCCTTTCATTGGATCAATGAAGAATGATTCATTGTATTTATGAAGTTAATTTTGGCGGCTATGTCATAAATAGAATGAAACTATTTCATTAGTTAAATGAAACTTTTTCATGAATATAATATAATTGTTTCATTGATTGAATGAAGTTTTTACATACTATAAATGAAGTTTATTCATTAATATAAAGAAAATTTCATAAATATAATGAAATATAAGCAGTAAATAATGAAAATTTTCTATTAAAAACATGAAATCATATCCCTTCCAAACCACCTACTTAATAAAAGATATATAAATTTTTTTATTTTATTTAATATATAGAAACACATATATACTTAATATATACGCATATGTATGTATTTATTAACCTAAAACATTTAAAATTCAAGGAAGTCATCAGTAGAGTTCAACCCAAATAATGTTTAACTAAGCCGAAAAACTTGAATGTTTATAGTAAAACTCTTAATATGTTGTTGAGAATCACAATACACAAACATAAGTTTAAAAGAATCAAACAAAAATCTTAACAAAACAAGCATCTTTGTAAGATGTTTTACACAACTTTCTTGCGTTTGTACAGTGGTGAAAAAAAAGAGAAATAGAGAGATATCTGCGATACAATGAAGAATATTACATTGTATAAATGAAATGATTTCATTGCATTTATGATGACCATACTGCTTTGAAATTAAAAGGGATTAGAAAAATAAGAAATACATATTATTTTTTAACAAAATAACTTTTGATTTATTTATGTTTGACAAACTGTATACATTAAGTAGACAAAATTTGTCGAACTTCCTAATATTTGCCCGAATTTTGCTAAAAAGAAAATTCGTTTAAACAATGTAATGATTTTCATTAATACAATGAACTATGAAGAACACATGAAGAGCAGAGATGGAAAGATTTCATGCATATAATGAAATTGTTCATTGTATTAATGAAAAGTTTAATTAATATAATGCAGAACATTTAATGAAACCGTTTCATTCTCTGAATGAATGATTTTCCTTTCAGTGTAGATAATTACACTGGTTGTCCTATTTTCCACAGCGCTATTCATACAAAAACTTCAATAAACTAACAAAAAATATCAACAAATATTGTTTCTTTCTTACTCATCCTGTGTTTCACAGGATGATACAAATTTGTTCGACTCGAAAAGTTCTCACATTCCTTACAGAAACGAGGCACAGGTTACGTATTAGCAACTCAAATATGAAGTATACTACAAAAGTGTTCGTAGAAAAATATGGTTGGTATCAGTGATGGACAAAAAATATCGATATATCAAAATATGGATATTTGTGAAAATAAATATCGATATACACCGCCAATGTTTCAAAAACCGACACATCGATTCTTATTTAAGAATATTGGGTTACGAAATTTTTGAGAGCTCTATAAATTTTAGGCGATTTTTTAACTGTACGATATTGGCATCACTGCTAAAGGTGCGAATAAAAAAAGAGAAATTTCATAATAACAACATCTATAAGGTGATGCCAATAAGCCAGGTGATATTTATTTGTTAACTAAGCTAAATGTCAAGTTTGGTTTGTGTGGTTATAAGCCTAAATGTAGAAACAGAATAAAGTCTGCAACTTCAGGAAAATCGCTGACAAATTAATCAAGCCCATAATAACATCGACGGCAGTAACTTCAAATGCTCTCTAATTTTTGTTTTATTTTCTTTTGTGCTTATTTTTCTTTGTAGTTTTGTTTACAAAATGTATGAAATTTATTGAAAGTATGGTAACATTTTTGTGTGAATGAACATTGATATGTGACAATATAAGAAAAAACGCTCTCAAAATAAAATAGATTCTATCTCACGACCGGTTTCTGCGGCTGTTTTTTTTGTGTCAATTTGTATGGAAAATGTGTTGAAGCCGGTATTCTGTTTAATCATTAAAGGTAGAATTCATTTTTACTTTCTGTTCTGTTACGAATCAGCTGACTCTTTTATAGAAATCTTTACAAGCCATTAGTTTTTCTCTTTCGTTCTGTTCTGTTTCGGTTTAGCCTGTGCAAATCAAAAAACTGTTAAGTAATTTTAAGTGATAGCATAAATAAAATAAAAACATTTCGAAATAAAGCCCGGTACGGAGTTCTTACGGAATTTCTCATTTGTAAATTTTATATTTATTTCTACACGGAAAAATAATCGTGTAGCCTTTTGTGTAGAATTATTAGAATTATTAGAATGTAAATTCATTTATTTTTTAATTTACAAACACACAAAAATACTAAAAATTAATTACAAATTGATGAAAATTAGAAATGTCAAAAATTCCGTGACCAAAGAATTATTTGAACATTAACTTTTGTTTCAGTTGAGTGAAAAAAGTCTCCATTATACACTCAAAATATTTCATAGGTAAAATAAACGAAAAATGTTGTTCATTTTACGAAAATATTCGTTGTTTTTTACAGTACGAAATGCTTCGTAAATAGTAGAAATGATATTTGTTTATTTTACGAAATAGTTTTTGTCTGCAAATAACAAAATTTTGTATTTTTAAAAATTTTTTATCGTAAATTTAAGAAACACTGTGTTTATATTACAAAATAAATTCGTGAATTTTGTATTATATACAAAATTTTGTGTAAAACTAAAAGCTGCAAAAAAATTACATATTGGAATTAAATGTTGTAACAATAAGAAGAAAAATATAATTTAAAGGGAATTGTTTGTTACAGCATCTGCATTCCTCATACATCACATACACATACTCGTACACACATACATACATACATACATACATATTTTGCACTGAAACGCACGAATCAAACTGGGAACACAACTGAGAGGAACAACGAATTTTTCGTTGCGAACTTTCAATAAAACACATTTGTTTATATTAAAATTAACACCACACCTCTGTAGAACGAAATTCCTTCGAGCGTGACGAATTCTGCGGTAGATTTATTTCTATTTCTTAAGCCGACGAACTACGAAAAAACCATTTTATTTCTCTTTGCACATTCAATAACCAATTATTCAATTATCAATTATAAGATCTATTACGTATTCTTCGTCGGTGTGCCGTGGAGGAGATTTGTCGTTCGTCCAAGTTGTTTTCCCAGCATAAACCAAAAACAATAAGGGTTTTCATGAGAATGTTCAAAAGCCTTGCAAACTGTGCAATTGTGCATTTTTACACTCTCGTCAATAAAATGTCAAAAATTGTATAGAAATTTATTTACACAAACCTGTTAAGTTTGCCCAATAATTTTGAATCGTAAACTTAAGCTGTGCAATTGTGTATTTTGTAAATAACAATTTCTTGCTTTTTTGGCTTACTTTAGGCATTTTTAGACACATACACACACTTTTTAATTTTTATAGAAATATATACATAGATTATGTTTTTAAATTAAAAATTGCTTGAAATTTTCTTATTTTATTTGTATTAAATGAACTTTTTTACGTTTGTTTCAAATTTACATGAACTGTTTGCTCAAAAGTTCAAAAGGGGCTTCATGAAACAAGTCTCGCAAGTTTGCCCAATTGCACAAATGGCAATTTTAAGAGTTCTCATGAAAACCCTTAATAATTATAATAATGTTTTATTTTATTTGAAATTTATTAAATATGTAATTTTTTATACAACATGTGCAATGACAGGAAAATAAATTGGGAAAATTTTACAAAATAAAAAAAACAACAGTTTTTATTCTCATATTACCAAGTTTTTTTTTTTCGTAAAATTCACGAAACTTGTATAGATTTAAGAATAATTTTGTGCTGCAAAGAAAATGATAACAAAACAAAATTTGTTTATTTTACGAAATTTCTAATTTAATAAAATATTTTTTATTTTCTCTTAAGTTCAATAAAATAAACGAAAAATGTGGTACAATAAACAAAAATAATTTTACGAAATAATTTTTGTAACTTAAAGAAATTCGTAGAATTACGAAATCTGTTTTCCTGCACATGCTACAAATATTTTCGTAAAATGTACAAAATTTTCGTTTATTGCACAAAAATTAAATTACGAAAAACTGTTTCGTATTTTTAAGCATGGAATATTTTGAGTGTAGGCAAATTTTCAAAAATTCCGTATATTTTCCTTTTGAAAGTCCGTACTAGCCAGTGATGCCAGAATTCCTTCGCTAAAAATGGCTAAATGTAGACAAAAAAAAAATGAATAAAAAATGGCTAAGCAAAATCGAATGCAAAAATCATGAGCTTTAGCAAAAACAAGAAGGTATTTCATATATTATTTTTTTAAAGCAAATCGGGAACTTTTTTAAAGTAAATAAAAACAATAAATTAAAGTAATAAATAAAATAATTCTTCTTCAGGCAATCAATAAAAAATCCATTTCTTGCGAAACTTTTGTTTATACATTTTATTCATTTTCTATTTTTTAAACATTCATTTAAACTTTAATTTATTTTTTTATTTTCACCCGTGTAAAACAAAAATGACCCTTGTTTGATTGATATCATAAACCACCAATTAGACCCCACAACTTATAACAACATTGCAACGATTATAAGAATGCAGTAGCAAATCTTATTGTTACCAATTGAGCAATCTCTTTCATATAAGCGCTTTTAGACTGCTGCAAGTTTGAACCGGGATTTATAGATATTAATGTGAAAACAATAACAATTAGCTAAAAAAAAATAGCTAGATTAAAATAAAAATGGCCAAAAAAAAAATAGCTAATAACTAAACTCACTTATCTTTCGGCTAAATGGGATGAAAAATGGCTGGCATCACTGGTACTAGCAAATGAAAGTTTCTTTATGAAATTTACCAACCTGAATTTCCGTAATTCTTTTTAAATACAGTTTGTATGAGAACCTGAAATTCCGTATGAACTCCGTACTGGGCTTAAACTAATGCCCTAATTCAGTAAGAAGATTTAGGACGTTTTTGTTTGAAAATACTTTTGAGTTCTTGTTTTTGAATTCTTCAAATTATTTTCTTCAAAAATTATTGTTGTCTTTGATAATGAGAAATAAAAAAAAATTATTACCATATTTTTAAAATATAAAAATTAAATGAAAGTATTATACAATATTTTGAAAGATATATGAAAAATATGTGTTGGATATAATGTTTGGAATAAAATCATAAAGCAAATACACGCACCTTCTAGCAGAGACTATTACTAATAATTGTTTTAAAGAATCACAACTGCAGCATTTTTCCGTCTATAGACAAGACGGCACAATCGTCGAACAGAATTAGGGCGTAAGAATTTAAAGAATTTGATTTTTACAGGAAAAAACTAGAACTATATTCAAACATACACAGAAAAAAATATCATCGAATTGTAAACAACAAAACAAATTGTTAATATTTAATTTAAAAATTAACAATGATCATTGTTGATATAACAAATTTTAATTTTTGTAGTCAATTAAATTACTTAACAAAATTATTTGTTAAATTATATCATAACGGAATGCGCACATGTAGAAGAAACAAGAAATCATATTTTGTGTGTATTCATTATTAGCGTATCTAATAAAGTGTTGCTCTCTAGCTGAAAGGTAAGTAAGTTGGTTTATTAGTTTTGAGGTTGCCGGTTCAACTCTGCCAAAAGACATTTAGTGTTTTTCGCAGACAAGCAAAAAATTGTTTCGAGGATTGTGATTGTGTATAAGAAACATTGTTAATATAACAATTATGATAATCAAAATTTGTACAAAAACTCAACAATTCGCATTGTTAATATAACAATAACTTTAATTGAAATAACTTTGAAATCTAACAAAAATTAATGTTGAAAAAATTAATAAATTTCAACAAAATATTTGCTGATAAATTTAATTGAAAATATTTTTCAGATTTTCCTTTAACTTACAATTTCGTTAATTGTATTTACAAAAATCGTTGTAAAGGGTGTTTTTTATTGAGGTATAGAACTTTAAGTTGGCATCACTTTTTTAACTGGCGGCCATTTTGTCAGCTGTCAAGTGATTAATATTTAGTTTGGTTTGCCATTTCATCATGAACAGGTTGACAAAAGAACAACGCTTGCAAATCGTGCAAATTTATTTTGAAAATAATGGTTCAGTTCGCGAAGTTTACCGCAAGCTCCGTCCATTTTATGGTCGACATAATCGTCCATCAGAGCAATTAATTCGGTTAACCATGGATCGTTTTCGCACTACGTTTACTCTATGTGATAATACGCATCCGCAGAGACGTCGAACAGTGCGCACCGAAGAAACAATTGCCACTGTAGAGCAAAGTGTTGAAGAGGACCCGAATGAATCGATTCGCCACAGTGCACAGCAATCGGAGCCAACTAACCGACTATTTTGTTCCCGAATTGGATGGCATGAATGTGGATGAGTTGTGGTTCCAACAAGACGGCGCTACATGCCACACAGCGCACGTCACAATCGATTTATTGAAGGAAACATTCGATGAGCGCATAATTTCGCGGAATGGACCTGTCAATTGGATCGTGTGATTTGACACCATTGGATTATTTTCCTTGGGGATATGTGAAGTCGCTCGTCTACGCCAACAAACCAGAAACGTTAGGGGACTTGGAAGCCAACATTCGTGGCGTTATTGCCAACATACGGCCCCATATGCTCGAAAAAGTGGTTGAAAATTGGACCTGTAGAATTAGCTTTATTCGAGCCAGCCGCGGCGGCCACATGCCCGAAATCATATTTAAACATTAATGGCATACAATTATCCTTCCAATAAAGCCAAATTGATGGACATTAAAACGATTTTCTTGTGTTTTATTTCAATTCGAAGTTCTATACCCCTCAAAAAAACTCCCTATAGGTTCAAAATCAATTAATTATTTAATTGATATAACAAAAAAATTAATTGTATTTACAAATCATTTTTTTTCTGTGTAACCAATGGACGATGCAAAACTCAGCACTTTAGTGGAAAACTGTGACCGTTTTGGTCAGAAACAGCTGATTATTTATTACAGAAAAAGTAACTATTAAAATTTAGAAACAGAACGGCACAGCACAGAACAGCAACAGAAAGTATAGACTAATGAAGCCTTAAGAAGTCTGGAATATTTTTGCAACATTTGCTTATCTCTAGTTTGGTAGTTTATGCCGATCAAAATCTACAAAATAATTATACATGCAAAGTGAAGATGCGGAAGACGCAAGAAATAGGGTCTATAGAAAGTATTAGTTAATATTTTCTAGGAAACGAAATAAAGTTTCAGGAAACACTGACGTTTTTCTTCTGGTTTCATCAGATCCAGGTTACGATAGGAGCTATCTAAACAAGATTTGTTATACGACAATATAGTCCAATGAAGCAAATTTTTTAAAACATCTTTTAATCAGTTGTACTTTTTGAGATACTATGGAGTGTTCTTTTATTAAAAGAAAATTTTGCTGAATTTCAGTTAGTAATTATTACATTTGGATTCTTTTATAAGACATACAATACATACATACATTTATATTCCCTGATATATAAAGTTTCATATTGTATATTTATAGCTTCTTGGATGCTTACACACACACACACACACACACACACACACACTGTTCTAAGTACATGTGTTGTGTCAAATGAACTCACGTACTTAGTTTTCTTTCATTCAATTTTCTCGTATGAATTAACAAAAAGTTACCTTTTGCCAGCTTTCCACCTTTATGGCATATTTATCTGCTCTTATTTTTTTTTTTTTTTTTTTGCTGCTAATCATCACTACTAGCGCCATCCCTGCCTTCAGTTATATTTAGTCTTTTTTTCTCTTCCTTTTTTCGTGTGTGCGATGTTATACCGAGCTAATTAAAATGGGGTTTCATTAGTTTATTTTTATATATTTTTTTCTGGCCCCATTCATTAATGAACATAAATACGGGAAACATACAAGCATGTCTTGTGTGCAAATACACAAGCGCATGGATGTGGGTATATATATGTGTGTGTGTGTGCATGTGTATATATGTACACAAATGTAAATTACAACACATATTTACAGGTAAATATAAAATGGTTCAATGACTAAACTAACGAATATGTGGTAACAAAAAGTTAAATACGTACGTGCACATACAAACACTAGAAAATTTCTAAGTTTATCTTGATGGAGTGTAGGGCGTGCAGTGCCTGATAAATATTTGAATGATATTTCATACAGTGAAAGAAAATTTATTTGGACTTAAATTGTAATGTATTTTTTTAGATTAAATATTAATACAAGGAAAATTGGGACAAAATAAATTACGGACAGGAAGGCTATAAGGGTCATTAGTCGTGAGAAATAGACGAAAACAAAGCAAAAAAAAAAACACTAAACTAAGTCAAGTTCAGCGCTTATAATTTTAAAACTCTAAATTATAAAATGAAGCCGAAATAATTTTACCCTAATTTTGTAGTTGTATTTTCTGTCAAGTGTCATAAATATTGTTCAAATCAGGATCCTAATTCCTGCACTCGTGATCGAAATTGCTTTCGAATAGAAATTAATTTCGATGGCAAGAAATTTTCCGATGATGTCACTCGCTACCAAGCGAATCGAGTTTTTGCTTTAGTGTTGGAAAAAGGCAAATATATTTACATATGTATAAATTCATTTCACAACACTGAATAAATTGTAAGCAAAAGCATATGTTTGTATATATGTATATGTGTAAAAACATATGTATGTACGTACATACACACGTATATGCAGAAAAAAGAAACGAATATACATAAATGTTATTTTCATTTTAATTTAATTAATAACTTAATAATAATAAATTAGTGTAAAGCTAGAGAATAGAGCACTAGCCACATTTTCAATTCTCTTATTAGTTGACTAGAAGTAGTTAATTTGTTATTTAGATGCTCCCAGAGTTGGTTGATTTTTTTATTTTCCCCGACAACTCAATTCCCCGACATTATTTGCCAAGTCAGTGTGTTTTGTTATATTTTAAGTCAACAAGAAATTCTTGAATTTGTATTTTTTATAAGTACTTACATTTGTGCATTCATTCATTTATAATTAAATAAGTCTAATATTGAACATACATTTTCTTTTTCATTGCTTTTTCTATGTTAAACATGTTTTCGAATGCCTTTTTGCTTGCGAGTAAGAACGCGAACGGTTGCATTCGAATGTATGCACGTTATCGAATGCTGTCATTAGAAATTTCGATATGTGTTATTCGAAACCGAATGCGAAAATCCCAAAAGTTAAAAAACTCGAACATTCGAATAATAACTCGCTCGCAAGCGAATGCGGGAATTAGGCCCCAGTTCGTACTTGGAAAGTAACGACCTGGAAAATAAAAGCAAAATATTTGTTATTGGCTTAGCACATCTAGATGCATTTCGTTGCTGCTGAACAGCAAATCAGTAGACTTCAATCTCAATTTTTTTTAGAGGTATAGAACTTCGAATTGAAATAAAACACAAGAAAATCGTTTTAATGTCCATCAATTTGGCTTTATTGGAAGGATAATTTTATGCCATTAATGTTTAAATATGATTTCCGGCATGTGGCCGCCGCGGCTGGCTCGAATAAAGCCAATTCTACAGGTCCAATTTTCAACCACTTTTTCGAGCATATGGGGCCGTATGTTGGCAATAACGCCACGAATGTTGGCTTCCAAGTCCCCTAACGTTTCTGGTTTGTTGGCGTAGACGAGCGACTTCACATATCCCCAAAGAAAATAATCCAATGGTGTCAAATCACACGATCTTGGTGGCCAATTGACAGGTCCATTCCGCGAAATTATGCGCTCATCGAATGTTTCCTTCAATAAATCGATTGTGACGTGCGCTGTGTGGCATGTAGCGCCGTCTTGTTGGAACCACAACTCATCCACATTCATGCCATCCAATTCGGGAACAAAATAGTCGGATATCATGGCTCTATACCGGTCTCCATTAACGGTAACTGACTCTCCAGCATTATTTCGGAAGAAGTATGGCCCAATGACTCCACCAGCCCATAGAGCACACCAAACAGTCAGTTTTTGTGGATGTAATGGCGTCTCAAGGGTCTCATGTGGATTCTCTTCACTCCAAATGCGGCAATTTTGCTTGTTGACGTAGCCATTCAACCAAAAATGAGCCTCATCACTGAACAAAATTTTGCGATGAAAATCAGCATCGAGATCAATCTCATTTTCGGCCCATACACCAAAATCACGACGCATTGCATGGTCTCGCGGCTTTAATTCTTGCACAAGCTGGATCTTGTAAGGTCGCAAGCCAAGATCTTTGCGCAAAATCTTCCATAAAGTTGATGGACAAAGCTCCAATTGCTGTGCACGGTGGCGAATCGATTCATTCGGGTCCTCTTCAACACTTTGCTCTACAGCGGCAATTGTTTCTTCGGTGCGCACTGTTCGACGTCTCTGCGGATGCGTATTATCACATAGAGTAAACGTAGTGCGAAAACGATCCATGGTTAACCGAATTAATTGCTCTGATGGACGATTATGTCGACCATAAAATGGACGGAGCTTGCGGTAAACTTCGCGAACTGAACCATTATTTTCGAAATAAATTTGCACGATTTGCAAGCGTTGTTCTTTTGTCAACCTGTTCATGATGAAATGGCAAACCAAACTAAATATTAATCACTTGACAGCTGACAAAATGGCCGCCAGTTAAAAAAGTGATGCCAACTTAAAGTTCTATACCTCAATAAAAAACACCCATTACAACCTACATTTTCATTACTTTTTAACCAATTTCAAAAAAAAGGAGGAGGTTAACAAATCGTCTCTTTTTTTTGGGGGGGGGGGGAGGTGTTACTTCATAACTCGGTACATTTCAGACCGATTGTAAAAATTCTTTTTTTGTCTGAGAGGGTATAGCTTTTCATTGTCCCATTGTTAAAAAGAGGGCGGGGTGGGACACGCCCATAATTTTTTTATTTAATTTTATGATATTCTGCTTATTTGATTGCTGTGAAACCTGTAAAAAACCTTTGGTTCTTGTAAATACACAATTTGAAAGTTGAAAAAATGGGCGGGTTTACGCCCATTAAAATTTATTATAATATTTCAAGCGGTTCAACTTAACCGATTCTTACGAAATACACACCTTGAGCTATAAAATAGACACAATCCTCCATTTTAAAAAATGGGCGGAGTTACGCCCATTCAAATTAAATAATTTATTTGAAGTGGTTCTTTTGTACCGATTTTTACAAAACTTAACACGCACACCTTAAAAATTAAATTTATATATCACGTACTTCTTCTTAACTTCTTTTATCAAATCTTTGCATTGAAGTCGGTTTTTTTTTCGGCAGCAAGAATTATTTCTTAACTAAACGTTGCTCTTTTTGCAAAGTTATTTAATCTCATATTTTTAGTATAAATTTACACAAACTCGATTTTTTTTTGTCAGTGCATAAAGTTTTTCTCAAGTCTTATTTGCAAGTAATGCTGCTGTTTTGCGTCCTTTATTGTGTACCATGACATGTAATTGTTTTTAACAGCGTTAGTTCTTGATCTCGCATGACTCTCGCTCCAAACTTTTTAGCATTCATTTCATGTAACCGACTCCATTGAATCGAAAGTTTAAGTTAATAAGTTCCCTTTCTTTTTTAAGTTTGTTTGTGTTTTTTTTTGTTTTTTTTTTTGTTTTCTGCTGCGACATGCTATCCAGCCTAATGAATATCAGAACAAACAACGTTGACGTGTCTTGTTTCATCTGCTTGTCAACGAATTGTTATTTTTTTTTTGTTTTCCATTTAAGCTCTTTGCCTACTCCTACAAGTATAAGTTTCCTTTCACAAGCATCATTTTTGCTATGATATGTTTTTCTTTATCATCACATGATAATTATCATTGATTGGTATGACTTTTAATTAGTTTAACATCTTAATTACGGGTTTGTTTTAATGGGTTTCTTTAGGTTAACTAGAAAACTTTTTTCATCGTATCAAATATTTGCAATTAGCAAAATGTCTGTACAAAATAGAAAGAAAAACAAAATAAATAAATATAAGAAAATACATACATGTACATAGTATGTATTCCTTACTTAAAGTGAGTTGCTAGTTAGGAATATTATAATTTGAAAGAAAATCTGGAACTAAACTCTGTGCGTGATTGCAAAGTTTATGTAAAATAAAATGAGATTCATATTAAGCAAGTTTTGAGTTTTCTGCAATAAACTGCTTATTTGTCTTCGCAATAGTAAACAAGTTTGTTGTATTTTTTTTATGGTCAGCACTTAAGGGAATGGTACGGTTCCTTCCATCATAGTACATTATGCTAGAACTAGAGAAATAGTTTGAGAAGAAAGCAAAACGTGCTTAAGGACATTCGATTCCCTTAGCCTATATGGATCTAGTTTTAATGAGAGTTTTAAATGCAGGTCCCGACTCTATGTTCATATTCCCTTACGACTGGCCAACGAGATAAATGTACTCGTTTATGTGTATTCATACTAATTAATTCTTATACTAATAAGAAGCCAATTGAAGTTCGGCACTCTAGTGGCACTTTGGCTAGCTATGCTTCAGAGCCATGAAATGCAATCCGTATTACACCGATGTTCCTATGAGTCAATAGAGTTGGAGCCATTAATACCACTGATGAGCTGCTTTGATCTCTCTTATATGCAATAAAATATCTCCGAACCAGACTGGGAAGTATTCATCCATACATGGAGTCTGATGAAACGCGCGTTACCCATATAATGTGTGAATCTTTTTCTAAATAAATTATTAGTTGAAGTTTTTTGTTCTGGATCTCTATCCAAATTTAGTAAAACTGCGAAATTCAGATAATAAAACACGTATTTGGACTGTGCACCGTTATCACGCGCTAAAAGAAGTTTCGGAGCACTTTCGGAGACATGACCTCCAGCAGGCGGATAGTAATGACGTTGGTAAAATCTTTCCTAGAGCATGGTAGAGTTTCTCGAAGACCTTGCATCAAAAATCCTACACTTAGGACAGAAGAAACAATCAGTACTGTAACAGTTGCCATACAGGCCACCGCAACATCAACAAGAATTTTATCTGCTCACACGAGTATCAGTCGACAGGCCCTGCAGGCAATAGAATTTAATTTATTTATAGGGTACAATACACAAGGAAATTTATACTTTCGAGGAACTAAATTTCTACTACCACAACAAAATGCAAGACAACCATCATGCTATTTGTTAACATTACTCTTTGCTATGCATATGCCAGCAAGCAAATAGCATCCGTATAGTCCATTTTAATCATTCTGTAATACATAAAGACTTTCTGCTATTGAAAAATAAATTTTAAGAATGACAATAAAAAATATTCTTTCCTTGCATTATTATCAATCATTGACATTAAAAAAAGTATGCGTAATCCAATTATGCTTTACGACGAAAATTTTGTGCTTAAACTTTAATTTTTTTAAATGCTATTATCAAATAGTTTCGAATCAATTGACAAATAGTTTCTGCTTCTATAGATAAAGAACTAAAGATGAAAAGGAAGTAAGCTACAGCGAATGCTTTTAAAGTAAAATGTGTTGTTTGTGAAAAAGAAAAACATTAATTATTCAGCCATGAGAAGTTAAAAGGTTTTACAATAAAGACAAAAAAAACATTTTTTATTAGCTATTTATTAAAAAAGTTTGACTTCAATTTAAATTAACGAATCGGTATTCTATCTCTGTTCTCCTCTTTATATCTATATCTACCACTATCTCTATCCATACCTCAATCTCAGTATCTTTCTCTAGTTCTCTTTCTCTATCTCTATCATTATCTCTATCTCTATCTCAGTATCTTTCTCTGTCTCCGTCTCTATCTCTATCTCTATCTCTATCTCTATATCTATGTCTATCTCTATCTCTATCTCTATCTCTATCTCTATCTCTATCTCTATCTCTATCTCTATCTCTATCTCTATCTCTATCTCTATCTCTATCTCTATCTCTATCTCTATCTCTATCTCTATCTCTATCTCTATCTCTATCTCTATCTCTATCTCTATCTCTATCTCTATCTCTATCTCTATCTCTATCTCTATCTCTATCTCTATCTCTATCTCTATCTCTATCTCTATCTCTATCTCTATCTCTATCTCTATCTCTATCTCTATCTCTATCTCTTTCTCTATCTCTATCTCTATCTCTATCTCTTTCTCTATCTCTATCTCTATCTCTACCTCTATCTCTATCTCTATCTCTATCTCTATCTCTATCTCTATCTCTATCTCTATCTCTATCTCTATCTCTATCTCTATCTCTATCTCTATCTCTATCTCTATCTCTATCTCTATCTCTATCTCTATCTCTATCTCTATCTCTATCTCTATCTCTATCTCTATCTCTATCTCTATCTCTATCTCTTTCTCTATCTCTATCTCTACCTCTATCTATATCTCTATCTCTATCTCTACCACTATCTCTATTTCTATTTCTATCTCTATCTATATCTCTATTTCTATTTCTATTTCTATTTCTATTTCTATTTCTATTTCTATTTCTATTTCTATTTCTATTTCTATTTCTATTTCTATTTCTATTTCTATTTCTATTTCTATTTCTATTTCTATTTCTATCTCTATATCTATCTCTATCTCTATCTCTATCTCTATCTCTATCTCTATCTCTATCTCTATCTCTATCTCTATCTCTATCTCTATCTCTATCTCTATCTCTATCTCTATCTCTATCTCTATCTCTATCTCTATCTCTATCTCTATCTCTATCTCTATCTCTATCTCTATCTCTATCTCTATCTCTATCTCTATCTCTATCTCTATCTCTATCTCTATCTCTATCTCTATATCTATCTCCTATCTTTATCTCTATTTCTATTTCTATCTCCATTAATGAAACGAACGAAGAACAAAGCAACTTTGCGAGTACAATAAAGTCCGTACTAATCCCAATTTTTTCCTTCTCTCCCACAAACTCAAGACTTTTGTACAAACTTTGAAGTAAAAGCAATTACAGTTGCCAATAGTTTGCAATTAATATGCGCTTTCATTATATTGGAATGTTTATTTAATAGATACTTATTTTCAGAGAACAATACAAATTGTTAAGTCTTTATGAAGTAACCTTTTATGTTATGGCAATAGCACAAAACTTAAAAAATTTATAAATAATTTATCAAGGCATCAAAGAAGACTACACACTTCCACACTCAAACTCAAATATTTATATATATATATATATATAAAGGGTGTTTTTTTTAGACGTATAAAACTTCGAATTGAAATAAAACACAAGAAAATCGTTTGAATGTCCATCAATTTGGCTTTATTGGAAGGATAATTTTATGCCATTAATGTTTAAATATGATTTCGGGCATGTGGCCGCCGCGGCTGACTCGAATAAAGCCAATTCTACAGGTCCAATTTTCAACCACTTTTTCGAGCATATGGGGCCGTATGTTGGCAATAACGCCACGAATGTTGGCTTCCAAGTCCCCTAACGTTTCTGGTTTGTTGGCGTAGACGAGCGACTTCACATATCCCCAAAGAAAATAATCCAATGGTGTTAAATCACACGATCTTGGTGGCCAATTGACAGGTCCATTCCGCGAAATTATGCGCTCATCGAATGTTTCCTTCAATAAATCGATTGTGACGTGCGCTGTGTGGCATGTAGCGCCGTCTTGTTGGAACCACAACTCATCCACATTCATGCCATCCAATTCGGGAACAAAATAGTCGGTTAGTCGGCTCCAATTGCTGTGCACGGTGGCGAATCGATTCATTCGGGTCCTCTTCAACACTTTGCTCTACAGCGGCAATTGTTTCTTCGGTGCGCACTGTTCGACGTCTCTGCGGATGCGTATTATCACATAGAGTAAACGTAGTGCGAAAACGATCCATGGTTAACCGAATTAATTGCTCTGATGGACGATTATGTCGACCATAAAATGGACGGAGCTTGCGGTAAACTTCGCGAACTGAACCATTATTTTCGAAATAAATTTGCACGATTTGCAAGCGTTGTTCTTTTGTCAACCTGTTCATGATGAAATGGCAAACCAAACTAAATATTAATCACTTGACAGCTGACAAAATGGCCGCCAGTTAAAAAAGTGATGCCAACTTAAAGTTCTATACCTCAATAAAAAACACCCTTTATATATATATATATATATATATATATATATATATATATATACATGTATATCTATAAATGTATTTGAAATATTTCTATGAGAGAATAAAAATTTAAAAAGCTTTTACGACATTTGTTACGAAAATGTAATAAAAAAAATGTTTACCCTTAATTTATGTTGAACATGAAAATGCTGAAGATACAATCACCCCCTCCCTACATTCACATGATTTCCATTCAATTCGTTTAGAATAATCTAAATGTAAAAGTAGCAACAATAGTTTTTCTGAGGTAACAAACAATAACAAAAAAATATGCATTTTTATATTTGCATTTGCCAGCAGAGCAACAGCAAACGAAAAATATATATCGACAAAATACTGAAGAATGAGACTAAAATAAATAATAGTATTGATAATAATGTTGGCTGAAAATCACTAACACTGGCGAAAAATAATCAGGTATTTTATGAAAATCGGTCGGTTTGGAAAATAAATCGTTTCTAGAAATCGATAAGGGTGTGATGAATTTCGATCGATTTCATATTGTAGTTTTGTTTCATGTCTAATAATGCAACTCTAAACGGTGTAAAAATATGTATGCATGTATGAACATATGAATGACATTTTCAATTTAAACTAAATTTTGAGTTTAATCAATATCCATTTTATTAATTTAATTTGCAAAATGTAATTTTTCATTGCAGTTTCTTTAATTGTTGTCTAAGGAAATAATAGGGCGGTTTGTGAAAACTTACGTCTAATTTAAGTTCATCGGAAGAAATTTTGGTATTTTTATTTTCATAGCTATGATATTTATTGCGTGATGCAAGAGTAAGGACGTGATTTTCGTAACAAAAATAATCGACACTATTAAATTTATAAATTTATATTTGTTTTGAATTCTGTATGCTTAAAAGCAGAGTACGACAATAAACGAAACCAATTGATTGATTTTCTTTGTTTCGTTCTTTGAAGTTAGTGAAACAGAAACAAAACAATAACAATGAGAACGATTTTGTTTTTGCACAAACCAGAGAAGATAGCCGATCAGCTGTAACTCGGCCAACAGCCGCCACCGCCCACAAATAATACATTAATTTAATCGTACGCCGCTAAAAAAGAAAATAATGGGAAATAGATGGAAACATTTTTAAATATTTGCGGGGAATTTGACATCATCATACAATATAATTTTATTGCATTGTTATTTCACACATGATATCTGTTTTATATAACTTAGCCATGTAGCTATAACCGGGTGTCCTAAGACACATCTTTTCCTTTTTATATATCACTATCTTTTACCTGCGGCTCTGCGCACGTTGATCTGATATTTTTGAAACTATACTTAAAATTTATGAATGTTTTGTTATTTGTTACTCTCTTATAATACTAACAACATGATGAGAACCGACAAAAAGATAATAAAAAAAATTAAAAAAACAGAATAAAACCCTGTTTTAAAATTGTTTAAACAATTAAACTTGAAACTAAAACTGCCCTAACCAGGCCAAAAAATATGTTCTTCAGAAAAATTTCGAACTAAATGTAGAGAAACCGCTTCAAAATCCGTTTAGCGGTTTGAAAATCCATACCTAATATAAGAATCCGGTTTTGAACCGGATAAAAAAGAGTTGGCTACAATTGATATATAGGCAATGTGGCTTTCTATTGGTGAACGAGTTTTCAAAATTAGTTTAGCGATTTGAAAATCCGTGCCAAATATGAGAAAACCGCTTCCAAACCGGATAAAAATAATTCTTTCTGCCAAAAAAAACCAACTCCAATGCAAAGGTCTGATATAAAAAGATGAGAAGCACGTGAAATAAAAAATTAAATTTTAATGGGCGTGCCTCCGCCCATTTTTTAAATGCAATATTGTGTGTTTTTCAGAGCTCAGAGTGCGTGTTAAGTCTTGTAAAAATCTGTAAAGTAGAACCACTTAAAATAAAGTATTAAATTTAATGGGCGTGACTCCGCCCATTTTTTAATTGGAGGATTGTGTTTATCTTACAGCTCAATGTGTGTGGTAAGTTTCGTAAAAATCGGTTAAGTAGAACCGCGTAAAATAGTATAATAAATTTTAATGGGAGTAGCCCCGCCCATTTTCTCAACTTTCAAATTATGTGATTACAAGAACCAAATGTGTTTCATAGGTTTCGCAGCAATCAAATAAGTAGAATATGATAAAATTATATTTAAAAAAATTTTAGGCGTATCCCCGCCTTTTTTGCAATGTAACCAATGGGAAACTATACCCTCTCAGCCACCCTTAAAAATTTTACAATCGAAAATGCTCTGAGTTACGAAGATACACACACAAAAAAAAAATAGAGACGAATTGTAAAACCCCTCCTTTTTTTGAAGTCATTTAAAAATAGCTTATGTTTGACGCTGGTAAGGTGAAAGGGCTTTCAAAATCGGTTTAGTGGTTTGATCGTGAACTCGTAGCGATCAAACTTACTTTCACATTTATAATACTAGTAAGCAAAAAAGGATATAAGCACATACAACAGTTGATATTGGAACAGTTTTGCTGTCTCCCAATTGTAGTTTTTCAAAATTTTCCGAATTGAAATTCGCACAGGATTTGGTTTTCAATTGCATCTTAGCCCTTTTTGCTCCAATACTTAATAAATTTTTGTTATTATCAATATCGAAAAAATGTCTGCCCTAAAAAAAGGCAATAGTTTTGTTTTTAATTTTAGTGACTTTTACTGGTGACTTTACTAGTAAAGAATTCGTAAAGACTGGTCGACAAAATCAGTCTAGTTCATTTTTACTTCTCTTCTTTGGAAAATTACATTAATTAATAAAAATATTTCTTGCAATGAGAATTGAAAATACTGAACTTCAGCCCCATTAAGAAATTATTCCTGGGGCCTTATTCCCGCATTCGTTTGCGAGCGAGTTATTACTCGAATGTGCGAGTTTTTTAACTTTTGGGATTTTCGCATATCGAAATTTCTAATGACAGCATTCGATAACGTGCATACATTCGAATGCAACCATTCAATATTAGACTTATTAAATTATAAATGAATGAATGCACAAATGTAAGTACTTATAAAAAAATACAAATTAAAGAATTTCTTGTTGACTTTAAATATAAAAAAACACACTGACCTGGCAAATAATGTCGGGGAGTTGAGTTGTCGGGGAAAATAAAAAAAAACAACCAACTCTGAGAGCATCTAAATAACAAATTAACTGCTTCTAGTCAACCAATAAGAGAATTGAAAATGTAGCTAGTGCTCTATTCTCTAGCTTTGCACTAATTTATTATTATTAAGTTATTAATTAAATTAAAATGAAAATAACATTTATGTATATTCGTTTCTTTTTTCTGCATATACGTGTGTAGGTACGTACATACATATGTTTTTGCACACATACATATATACAAACATATGCTTTTGCTTACAATTTATTCAGTGTTGTGAAATGAATTTATACATATGTAAATATATTTGCCTTTTTCCAACACTAAAACAGAAACTCGATTCGCTTGGTAGCGAGTGACATCATCGGAAAATTTCTTGCCATCGAAATTAATTTCTATTCGAATGCAATTCCGATCACGAGTTCAGGAATTAAGCCCCTGATTATAAAACCTTAAAAAATAATTAAGCCAACTTCGAAATCAAGCACTAAAAAATTAAAAATTATTTCGATTTAGTTAACCAATATATTTTTATGTCTGTAATGACCCACCAAATAAAACGTTTCGTAAAGTTAAGTAAAGAATTTTTAACGACAAAATTTTCCAGTTTTAGATCCGAAATATTACCGAAATCGTTACGTTTTTTTATATGAAATGGTTGACATGACTTTGCAACGATATGTCGGTACGAATTCGTAACGAAATGTGGGTATGATTTATTTTTGTTTGTACCGCTTCACTGTTATGTTGCTGCTTTTGTCTAAATAATGTGCACATACTTATATTATTACGGTCTAATTCATAAAAAATATTTTAGGTTTATTACAGATTTACTTGACAAATTCCCATAGAAATATGTCAAATAAGCGCTTAATGAACTTGAAATATTTTTTTGAATAAGGCAGTTAATATTTACTACAATTATTTTTTAACCCCCGACTAAAAAAAGGGGTGTTATAAGTTTTTACTGTATCTGTGTGTCTGTCCGTGTCCACGTACAGGCCAAACGGCTGGACCGATTTTCATTTAGTTTTTTCTGATTGAAAGATGACTTGATCGAGAGGGTTCTTAGCTATGTTTGAAGAAAATCGGCCCAGCCGTTTAGAAGATATAACATCTTTTCTGATGAAAGTGTGGGGTTTTTAAAACTTTTAATTTTTGTTATTTATTTATTATATTTATTTAAAAAAAAAATCTTTTACAGTTTTTTGTTTTAATGTTTTTAAAATTTTTATTATTAATATGTTCAGAAAAACTATCGAAATGTCTTATGGAATTCGGTGCGAAAAGTGTGAGTTCAGAAAAAGTTTAAACATTTTGGGGGCGGGGATATTCAAAGGTCAAATATTTTTATTAATCGTTTTTTAAACCAAAATTTTTTTCATGAATAAGTGCTTTAATGTTTAAAGTTTTATTAGTTTTTAAGCAATTGAAAAAATTTTTTTACTGGCTAATGCCAAATATTCCATTTAAATTTTAATAAGATTTGAATAAAATGTGGTATTTGCATTAGATTTTATGCTAACTTTGTTATCCATTATGGAACGTAAAACTTATGTGAGAATAGAATATTTTTTACGTCCTGCAAGAAGCTCGCTCGCTCTTCCTCCTTTCTTTTAATGATGGCAGTCCTTGTAAGCGTAAAACTCTTTATATGGGGAAATGCATTGGCTGTGTATGTGTGTTCGAAAACTCTAACATATTTTGAAATAAAAAGAAAGAGCAACTAAATATAAAAGCGCACACACACACACACACACACAATCACACACAAATACTAAAACGTATATTGTACACAATTTCCTTTTTATGGCTCTCAAGAGTGGTAATAAATTTTGTGCGATACTATTTCCGTTGAATGTGAATGCAGTTTTTATTCAGTTTCCTTCCACATGCTCACACTCACTTTAATTGTGTGTGCGTGCGTTCATCATTGTGTTTTGTGTTCGTGCTAGTAAGCATATGGGTTTTTGTATTTTTCAGTTTGTGGTTGAAGAATCAAATTCTATTTCTATAATATGAAAAATATGCATTTCTTTTTTTTCTTGTTTTTTTTTTTTTTTTTTTTTTTTTGTATAAGTTAGTAATTGTATGAGGTTTTTATGGTATTATTGGTGAATTGGAACGAATGCTCGAACAGCGGCGACAACAGTGTCATATAAAAATATACACAAATATACGTACACCTAGAGAAAGAAACAGCTTAAAACCATATTGAATTAATAAGAAACATTAGCGAAAGTCTAGTTATGTTGAAATTTCTTATTTCAATATGGAAATATATTAATTTTATTTATTTTTAAGTATCTCAATATACATTTTCTATTATATTGAAAATTATTGAATTAATGTGACGAGTTCTTATTTTTAAGTTGCAGCTTTTCCCTGAGTGTACACACATATATAACTATCTATGGTCGCATTCATAAGACGTAGCTGTTGAGCTAAACAGTTGTGAAACTGTTGACAACTCGTCGGTTTGTTTCTGCTTTGATGTATGGGACATTTTTAAAAAAATTAAGTTATGGATTGATTACATATGAATAATGTGTCCTCTTTCCAAATTCATTATCAGTTTTCCGATATCTTAAACATATCTGGAGATATAGATGTGGAAATTTGCGTCATTTGCACAATTGTTGAACATTGTAAAGTCTGTTTTACGGTAGTTGAAAATTTTTTTGATATGTGGCACATTTCCCACGTAAAAGTATTAATATGTATTTTTATTCGCAGCTGTTATAATGCATATCAATGCATATTATACTCAAAGAATGGAATCAAAGCAAAGTACAAAAATTTAATTATTGTGAATGAAATTAATTTGTTTTTTAGTTTTTATTAATACAATTTCTTTTATTAAATATATTCACCGTCTTTTATTTCTTCCTTTGTTTTTCCTCTAAAGATCGTTATATGAATAAAACTGATATTTCACTTTTTTATCTACTTAAATATATACAATAATGTAACCTACTTGAACAAGACTTGTTAGAAGTGAAAAATATTGTTCTTATGATTGTGAGATGCGTTGAGAAAGATTTTTTTTCATTTTTTCTTTAAGTCCTAATAACTTTTCAAGTTGGATGTAAAAAGTTTATCAACTTTAAGTTTGAATAAAAAACATATCTATATATTACTTTTATTATTAAATCAAAAATTATATCGTGTATTTTTATAAAACTAATGAAATAAACATTATTCAACGATTTTCTCGAAAACACATTTTTGTCCCATACATCAAAGCAGAAACAAACCGACGAACTGTTGACCCCAACAGTTACTTACGTCTTAGAAACGGCTTGATGGAAAAAATTTCATTTTATATCTTTATTTCGTTTCTTCGTCGCATTTGTAATGTAAAATTTAACAAATATTTTCTCTTGCGACTTAACAAAGCATAGAAAAGGCATAACTCTATTCGATCAGCTGTTTAGGCTGAGCACAACATGTTGACTATAGGTAGCGAAAAAATTTTGTGATGGAAAATTACTCAACTGTTGAGTGGAGCGGAACTATTCAGCTATGCGTTTCTAAGACAAACACTCAACGGTTGCTCAACAGCTACGTCTTATGAATGCACCCTATGCGCTGTGGATTTGTATATTTATTCCATTACTTTTAAACGTATGTGCTGTTTCAGCTGTAGTATACATATTGTTTGCTTTTGCTGTGTGTTGATGTGTGGCTGCCAAAAATTTTTAGATATTCCAAGTGATGTTGCAATTGAAATCTTTTACAAAATCAGATAATGATTCGCTAGTAAAATGGGTCAATAATTGCAATTGTATACAAATGCATGAATCCATTTCAAATTAATGTACACAAATAAAACTTTACAAATCCTACAATGATATTAAATACTTGCAATGATACTTAAATGTTTTGATATAAATTTTGTTTAATGCTTCTATGGGTACGAATAGTCAATTCAAATGGGGAAAATAGAAACACACAGAGAAAAAACTGCCTCATAGAATCAATAAGATTTTCTCTATGAAACGTTTTTAGGCTAAGGGGTATCCCAGCAGAAAGAAGCGAAGATTTTTTCATAGAGATTCCTTATTGTTTTTATGTGGTAAATCTTATTAATTTTATCAAGAAGAAAACCGCATAAAATCAAGAAGAAATCTTATTATTCCCAACCTTTTTTACTCAATTTCCGTTATTTTTGGCACCAAAAAACCAATCCATAGAGAAAAACTTCTTGATTATATTAGGTTTTCTTATAAATTGTAAACTATATGGATTTCTTATTGATTTTATTAGGTTGCCTTATTGAGTTTTTTAAAAAGGTTTTCTTCTTGATTTTATTAGGCTATCTTATTGATTTTTTCAATAAGGAAATCTTCTTGATTTTATGAGGTGTCTTGTTATTTCATATCTATAAATAGACACAGACAATTTTTTACAGGATCTTTTTCGTTTTTGTATAAGCATATTTGCAAAATTATTTCAATGGATATTCAGACTGCTTGTTAGCATATTGGTTAGAGTGTTCGTCTATCAGTCAGAAGTTTGCTGGTTCAATACTTGTCTCCTTTCATAGTATATGGTATAGAATTTAAATGAAAATATATAAGCAAAGCACAAAGAATAAAGAAAGACATATTTTTTATATTTTATGAGGTCGCCTCATAAAATCAAGAAGAAAATCTTATTAAAAAAATCAATAAGATAACCTCATAAAAACTACAAGATTTCTTCTTGATTTTTTTTGAAAAGGTTTTCTTTATGAAATTAATAAGATTTCCTTATTGAAAAAAAAAAACCATAGAGATTTCTTATTAATTTTGTTCTATTTTATGAGGTATTTATTAGGCACTGTTTTCTCTGTGCAGATGCACACTTCCAAAATGTCACATATTATCACTGTCTATACAGGAAATTTAATAAAATGACTCACTCTAACTCTTTCGTGACTTCTTAGAAAATTGCTTAAAAAATTTACAAATGTCTCTATACGAGTAGGGAGTATTTTGTTCACTTTGAAATAATTTTAGTTACTCAATAATATCAGCCAGTGATGGTATTTTGGTGCGTTTCGGGTATTTTTTTTGGTGCTTTTTGCCTCTTCATAAATTTTGGTTAATACCCTTTTTTAAAAAGCGGGTATTGACAGTGCTTTTAACAATTTCCTACAGTGCTTTTGGTGCTTTTTTGTTAAGTAAAAAAAATTTTTAATTTACAAAACTAAAATACTTTTAAAAATCTTATTTTATTTTTGATTGTCTTTAAAAGTTGCTTCAAAAATCATTTTACATTCATAAGATGATTTTTTCCATGTTTCTAGTTTTTTTTTTCTTCCAAAAATTGTATCAGTGTTGCCAGTAGATTTTTAAAAAATCCGTTTTTACCCCATACGAAAATCTACAAATTTTAGTAATTTAATTTAAAGAAAGATAAATTAAAAAGATTTAAGGCCGCAATGATCAAGCAGAATTGGGGTGTAAACACATTTTCCATGCAAATTGACACAAAAAAGTGGCACCAGAAAGCAGTCGAGAGATAGAATCTATTTTATTTTGACAGCGTTTTTCTTATCCTCTCCATACAAATAAATATTCTCTTAGCAATGCTACCAAAGATAGGCACTTTGACACCAAAATAATTGGATAAAAGTATATGTAATTTCAAGCAAAACAAATTTCGAAACGGTTTATGAGCAAAAATATATTTTTAGCATAGTTATTTTTACATTTTTGCACAAAAAATGCAATATGAGAATAGAAAATACCTACATTTTGTCCAAAATAAAATATATTTCCGATATTCCCTATACTCATATATTAGTGACAAAAATACCTACAGGCAACACTGTTTTGTATTAAAAAAAGCTCTTGTCACATTCAATGAAAAAATAAAATAATGCAACGTAAAAAAAATAAAATATGTGCAAAGAAATTTGAAAAAAAAAACTCGTAGAACGGAAAATGCGATTTTTTTCTACCCCTTTTTCTTTTCTATACCCTTCGCCTACAAACGCTAAAAATCGTGTTTCAAAAAATCATTGAAAAATCAACGTGTGAATTACGTATATGTTAAAAACATTGTAGAAAACTTTTCATAATTGGGATTAAAAAATTTAATTTTTTTTTTGCAAAATAAAAAACGGAAGTAACTGAAAAGTACCACATAATTCTCTGCATAATAAGTGATTGAAAGTAGTAAAGCTTACACAAATATTTAATCATTCCGATTTCGGAATTTTCATAAGGCTGTTAATTTGTAAGTGCAAAGTAAATCAAAATTTTCACGTCTACAACAAAATGTAGGTAAATTTGTATTCAACGCACAAGAGTGGCTAAATTTTATAGGGCCGATTTCGATTGAAAGCATGAGGTTATCAATAGCAGTCAGTTGTTTTAGACAACGGGTAGCCAACACCCAATTTTTTCATATCGTATTGACGTGCTGTCAATGTTGCCAACTGGAATAAGGGTGAATATCGCAAAAACAAAAACTTTTAAGTTAAGAGTACTTAAGAAAAGTGACGCTTTTAAAGCATTCTTTATGTGTGAATGATTTTTCAGTAACATACATAACATCTTAATCTAAGCCTAAGCTTCACCTACTATTGTATGTATGTATGTATGTATATGTGTAAGACTCCTGATTTTTTTATTATTTGTTTTTACATACTTATTTTTATTAAATTAATCAAGATTTTGTTTTAGTTAATATGTTAATAAATTCTGTTATTACATCTCAAATACTTTGTTTATTTTGAAGCAAAAATTTTAAATTATATTTTAAGCTTTTACACTCTAAACTCTCCTTTTTAAATGGCTTAATGTATTAAAATTAAAAAATAATATTTTCGTGCTTTTTTACCCTCTTTTTCGTATTTTATTGCGCTTTTTACACTTTTTGCAACAGCTTAATGTGCTTTTGCTCTCCGTAGAGATACCAACACTGATATCAGCTATTATTTGATAAAATACTGCGGCTTTGATCAACGCGCATACAACAATATACTTGATTATAAAGATTTAATAGCTTCTTTTGGTGAAACAAGAACATTATTGAAGTTTCAATAAATTTTAATATAGAAAATCAAAACAATTCACGTATTCCATTTCCACATAAAAATTTGTAGATATGTAGGTTTAAAATTTGCATTAAGTAGGGCCCAGCATATGAAATATAATAGGGTAGGGTAGCTCCACTTTTTGCCACTGGTATTACAGTTGAAGGTTAGCCGCGAATAACGTTGCAAGTGACAGGAGAGCCAAAAAACGCATTTTAAAGCAATATTGTTTTTTTCGTTTAAGTCTTTTCAGCTTATCGAAAATAATGATGATTAGCATTAACGTTTCTTTTTGTATCTCTGTTACATTTATCAATTATTTTCGACAATTTCGTTTCATGATTTTGTTAGTTACTTACAAATTTTTTGCACTGATTGACTGCTTGCAATTGTATTTTGACGGCGATAATGCATAATTTTGGATTGTTTAATGTTTCAACAATGCAAGAGAGTAATAATGTTAACGGCAATCTGTGAAAAAAATGGTTTTGTAAAAAATGTCTTTTACAACGTTATTCACGGCTATGCTTCAATTGTAAAAATAGGTTTCTTCATTTACTAAAAGTCATTATGAATTTGTAACAATTGTTAATGGAAAGTGTTCATTAGGATAGAGCGTCATAAGAGAAAATAAATTAAGAGACTAAGATATTCTTACAAATTATTGCTAGTAAAATTTTTACTTGAAAGAATTATCCAACCACCTGTTGTGTCAAATTAATTATTTCAAAAATATCCGAAAATGAAAGTGAAAAATGTGCATTTCTTTATTTAAAAAAATATGTATACGTATGAAAAAAAGAAAGCATATTCTCTTAATTTATTATTTTTCTTTTACCAAGACAAATAAACTCAATTTTATTGTGAAAGAATTTTGTTTGCTTCTCATATGTGATCAGAGATGGAAAGACGCATTTTTGTAAAGGGTGTTTTTTATTGAGGTATAGAACTTTAAGTTGGCATCACTTTTTTAACTGGCGGCCATTTTGTCAGCTGTCAAGTGATTAATATTTAGTTTGGTTTGCCATTTTATCATGAACAGGTTGACAAAAGAACAACGCTTGCAAATCGTGCAAATTTATTTCGAAAATAATGGTTCAGTTCGCGAAGTTTACCGCAAGCTCCGTCCATTTTATGGTCGACATAATCGTCCATCAGAGCAATTAATTCGGTTAACCATGGATCGTTTTCGCACTACGTTTACTCTATGTGATAATACGCCTCCACAGAGACGTCGAACAGTGCGCACCGAAGAAACAATTGCCGCTGTAGAGCAAAGTGTTGAAGAGGACCCGAATGAATCGATTCGCCACCGTGCACAGCAATTGGAGCCGACTAACCGACTATTTTGTTCCCGAATTGGATGGCATGAATGTGGATGAGTTGTGGTTCCAACAAGACGGCGCTACATGCCACACAGCGCACGTCACAATCGATTTATTCAAGGAAACATTCGATGAGTGCATAATTTCGCGTAATGGACCTGTCAATTGGCCACCAAGATCGTGTGATTTGACACCATTGGATTATTTTCTTTGGGGATATGTAAAGTCGCTCGTCTACGCCAACAAACCAGAAACGTTAGGGGACTTGGAAGCCAACATTCGTGGCGTTATTGCCAACATACGGCCCCATATGCTCGAAAAAGTGATTGAAAATTGGACCTGTAGAATTGGCTTTATTCGAGCCAGCCGCGGCGGCCACATGCCCGAAATCATATTTAAACATTAATGGCATAAAATTATCCTTCCAATAAAGCCAAATTGATGGACATTAAAATGATTTTCTTCAGTTTTATTTCAATTCGAAGTTCTATACCTCTGAAAAAACACCCTATATTTGTTAAAAATGCAAAAAAATATTAAATAATACATCAAACTCTGTAAAGTATTTCATATTAAATGTCAATTAAAAAAAATTATAATTTAAAACATTATTAAACAAAATACATTAGAAAAAGTACATTTGTATCATGATTTCCAGCTATGGTTCTGATGTGAATTAAATTTTCCTGCAAGTTTTTACAAGTAAAACGTTCATTTAATTTTTCGTATCTGTGAGAGTAATTTTTTTTTTAAATTTCTGCTTTGATCCCTGGTTGCTAATTTCTGCTGGGAAAGTAAATGAACAGAAATAATATCAATTTTTCTTTTAATTTTTGGAAAATCTGACGTTTGCTTTTGGTAATTCTTTGATAAATTTTTAAATTTAAACTTTAACTGATTCCAGCAATTTGCTGACCAAAACCTACTTTTAATTTAGCCTATATTTTTTTATCTCAGTTTATGACAAATTTAAGCATTAAAACAATACCAAATTAAAATCTAATTATGAGAAAGATTTTATTTTTGTCTCTACCTTCGATACGTTAATGAAAAATATTCACACACAAAATAAAACTCATTTTAATTTCAAGTGCACTTAAATTTTAATAGAAATTATTACAAATATGTATTTTTTCAACTACTGCAACATTGAATGCTCTTTTTACATCACCGTGATTTTGTTTTATTTGCATATATTTAATATTTGATAAATATTTAACAAAATTATTTATTCTCTTGCATTTAATCGGCTCATTAGCAAAAATGTCACGATTTACACAAATTACTTTGCTTTATTACTTCAAATATATTTTATGCATTCTATTATTATATATTTTATACGTAGTGGGGGATGACAGCAAAAACGTGCTGCACTGATAATGACTTTGTGGATAAAAAAAAAAAATATTGAAAACAAAAATTATTAATTCATATTCCCTAAAAGCTTGAAAAAAGTACTCAAGGGTAAAATATTTTTAGTAGCTTGGAAACCTAATACAAATATTGATGTAACATTTTTGTGACTTTAAAATAAGTTCTTCTCATATTGAGCTTTTGCTGCAAGAGAGTCATAACTAAAAGAAGTGCGTTTTTTTAAGTTAAGATAATAGAATTATTTGTCATATCGTTCTTTATATTGTAAAAAAATTTAGTAAAAATATTTTATTAACTTACCTTTCAAGAGGAAAATTAAATTTTCAGATATATGATGTCAATCGTTTTCGATAGTTTTTGGAAAAAATTTTCGATCTCATTTTAGCTTTGTTGTAAATAGAAATCGATTTAATTTCTTTTCTAGTTCTCTAGCAATTTAAGAAATAATTCAGTTAAGTGCTACTTTGACTCGCTTTCCAATGGTTCCGTGCGGCGCTTGTTTAATTTTGGCGATTTTTCGGTTTTTAGCGATATTATTATTGCTCGTATTGACGCTTTTATTAGTTTGGGCGTTTTTTTAATCTTTTTTTTTTGTTCTTTTTACAACACACATTTTCAGATTTAGCGATTTTTTAGTTTTGACGTTTTTTTCGTTTTTATATTCTTTTTAAGTATTTTTTTAGCTTTGGTGTGTTTTTCGTTTTGGTGATTTTTTCCGGTTTCCGGATATATTTTTTTCTGACAAAACAAATGTTTAGTTTCAGCGATTTTGTGTTTTGTTTTGTAGAGTGCGACTTCAAATCGCACACGACGCTGGTTTAATTTTAGCGATTTTTTTCGGTTTTAAGCGCTATTATTACTATTGACGCTTTTATTAATTTTAGCGTTTTTTGATTTTTGCAATATTTTTTTTCTCTTGATGATTTTGTTTTTTGTTTTTTGTTTTTTTTTACAACACACATTTTTAGTTTTAGCGTTTTTTTTAGTTTTGGCGTTTTTTTTCGTTTTTGCGTTTTTTTAAGTATTGACGATTTTTTCAGGCTTGGCGCTTTTTCGTTCTGACGATTTTTTTCGGTTTTCGATTATATTTTTTTACAATACAAATTTTTAGTTTCAGCGATTTTTTGTTTTGTTTTGCAAAGTGCGACTTTGAATCGCACAATAAGGATTCCATGCAGCGTTTGTTTCATTTTGGCGATTTTTTCGGTTTTTAGCGTATTTTTGCGATTGTTTTCGCTTTTTGGTGATTTTTTCTTTTTTTTCAATACAAATTTTTAGTTTTAGCGATTATTTTTAATTTAGTGCTTTTTTCGTTTTTGCGTTTTTTTAGCTATTGGCGCTTATTTTAGGTTAAGCGCTTTTCGTTTTGACGATTTTTTCTGGTTTTCGATTATATATATATATATATATATATATATATTTGTTTTTTTTTAATACAAATTTTTAGTTTCAGCGATTTTTTTTAATTTTGGCGATTTTTTCGTTTTGGACATTTTTTTAGTTTTGTTGGCGATCTTTTTTTCATTTCAACGATTTATTTTATTTTTGGCGATATTTTTCATTTAATCGCTTTTTCTATTTTGGCAATTTTTCGTTTCGGCGGTATTTTTTTAATTTTGGAGTTTTTTTGTTTAAGCGTTTTTGAACATTTCCATTGTCTATAAAACTATAATTGTCTGAACAGTATGTTTCATTGCTCGTTTTAGAACTCACTTTAAATTTTAACTGTCAGTTTTCAATTCTTATAGAATAAAATATTTTTATTAATTAATGTGATTTTCTAGATTAAAGTTGAATTAAACTAGACTTTTTAGCTTCTTTTCTTTCTTTAGAAAACCACATTAATGAATAAAATATATTTTATATTATAAGAATTGAAAATACTAAAGTTAAGCCCAATTACGAACTTATTCCTGATTAAAATTCACTCAATTTCAATTAAATTTAAATATGTATCAAAAACTAAATAAATTTAATTGCAACTGCACCTGCACCTGCACCCGCACTTCAATTCATTTGGCTTTCGTCCACGCTGCTGCGGTTGGTCTTTAAGTAAATAACTAATTTTTAAAGACAATTAACTTTTAATAATTAAAACGAAAGCAATGAAAACATAAATTTTAAATGAGAAAGCAGCAGCAATACTAACTAAAAATATTCTTTGTAATAAAAAAAAAATATTTTAATTGTCTGTGTTTAAAAAGGAAACACAAAATTTACAAAAATATACTCGTTTAATATGCAACATCATAATTTAGCTGCCACTGGAAGTCTGCCACCGAAACGTTCGGGCTTTTCTTCAACATTTCCTTTCACTCCTTTTACTCTGTTTGGCGTTGGGGCGCGGTAGATATGCATGCAATAACTGTATTGAGTCTTACTTGCAACAAACAAACTAAAGAGCAACGGCAAAAAATCCATTGTGGTTAATGTTGTAAATTCATTTTTGATGTGGTCTAAAATTCTAGCAAAGAGAATACGAGTAACACAGCTGCCAAGGGAAGACAAATAATGAAGTTGCACAAAAAAAAAAGTAAAAAGGAAAAAATACATGCCGAGCTATTATGCATCTGCGTAAATTTATGTTTGAGTATATTTGCACAGAGCCATAAGATTTACAGTCGTTGGCCTCATTTAACTTGTAATTAAAAAAAAAAAATAATGTGAGAAAGATGCAGAGAAAAAATAAAATTTTACAGAAAAAATATTGCGAAAATTTGTTGACTCCTTAACAGTGGCTTGAGTTTCTATTTATGAAAATATTGTAGATTACGAGAACTAGTTTTTTTCTTTGAGCATAATAATTGAAATCAGATTCACTTCTATGAAAATTATTATGATTTTTTGTAATTTTAGAAACAATGGCCAATATTCATAGTTAAAAATAACATATACATACTTTAAGAAAACTAAAATCAACCTTTTTGATAGTCGGCTCTAACTCATTCATAAACAACTTAAGTTATACTTTTGGCGTTAAATTCAATACTAAATTTACAGCCACCTGAACTTGTGTCTAACCCGTTTAAGAACACCATCAAAATAATAATAATAATAAGAGATGCATGTAGATATGTATGTGCACGAATTTAGTGCATGACTATGAATACGGTCTAATACTTGTATCTATTACATTCCTTCTTTTAACAAAGTAATTCACCAACACAAAATGGGTTCAACCATGTCCAAGGCGCTTAATTGTTGTTTTTAAATAAATATTAATATATATTATATCCTGTGATCCCTAGAAGGAACATGGGTTAGGTTAGGTTAGGTTAACAGGCTGCTGGCTAGAAAAGTAAAAAATTAGAGTCCAGCTCACTTGGGTCCAATATAATGATCCCTTTGTGCTACCTGTATGGTGAAAGAAGATAGAGAGAGAGAGAGAGAGAGTGAATAAGATGAGGGTAAGAAGGGCAGAAATAGGAAAGAGATAAAAGTTTGTTCAGGGGGGTGTGAGGTGATAGTGGGTCGAGAAATTGGTGGGGGGGGGGGGTGTTAGCGATTATACCAACCACTATTCTTAATATAGAGGCTCAGGTTTTTGAGACCGATTTCCGATAACTCGGATAAACTTCCGAAGGAAATTCTGCCAAGAAAATCCTTCAGAGCGGGACAAAGACACAGGAGATGCAGAATACTTATCTCCTCTTCCTCGTCATTGCAGCTGTAGCAGTAATCACTATACGGGAGACCCATACGTTTAGCATGGTTTCCGAAGGTACAGTGACCGTAGACCCTATCTTTTGCGATGCGTTTTATTTTGCTCCAGCTGAAGTTCTTATTTCAGTATCCAGCTATCTCCTCCAAGTATGAGCAGGTCTTCTAATACGTCGTTGACTTTGCGGATTCCAGATTGAGATTAGGATAAAAAATTTGTACCCAATAAGAAAATATAAAATTCTCTATCACTATCCGCATACGTTGTCACTACGGAGCTTGCTGTCAAAATCAGATAATTTTTGCTGTGTTTACTAAAAGTGATATCAATGGAAATTTAACAGATAAAAGTTATTATTTCGTTGCGCCTTTAAGGATAGAACCTTCAATTTCAATTCAAACATGGTATCCTGTTAAACAAAAAATAAGTTTTATTGGAATTTATACTTTTGAAATATGAGTGGCCCTGTGGTTGAGTGGGTAGTGTGCAAGTCTGTCATGCACAAGGTTGTCGGTTCGAATCACAAAAAAATTTTAGATTCAAAATAAAATTCTATTGCTATATTTTTACGTAATTTCTCGACCTTGTTTTTAATATTAATTAATGTAGTTTTATAGATATTGTATCTAGTCAGGCTTTCAAGGTCATTAAATTTCTTCAAAATGTAAATAAAAGACGTTTTTATTTCATTTTTAATGTATCCGACGTTTCGTTGGGATTTTCCAACATCTTCAGGGATAATTATTCTATTGCATTTGTAGCAATAAAAAAAAGTTTATAAGTGTTCATTGTTAGAGTGAAATGTCGGAATAACATTTATATATAATTTATATTATTATACACCGAATAGTGACAAGTCACAAGGTGCATACAAAGTATCGATTAACCCCATCCTAGGCCATTCTCATGTAAAAGTGACTGGTCCGCTTCATAGCAAGTGTTAGAACCCGGACTGGTCCAGGTCTTGTGTCAGTTCGATTTCCTGTAGGGTCTGTATGACACACAGGATAGTTCAGTCCAAAGTACCAAGAAAGAAAACTAATAACAAGCCGTAAGTCATTCCTGCTGAGGTTCAGGGTACCACTATATAAAAATGGCTGCTTCAATTCTTTGACCTGCTTTAAGCCAGAAGAAGTCAGCCACATTTCCTTAGCGGTAGAAGTGTCATCCCTTTTGTTCAGAGATGTTACAGTCAAAAAACTTACGCCACAAAACGGCTCTGGGCCCATAAACGGAGTAGCAGAGGCCCTCCTGGCTAGTTCAAAGTAAATTAAAATAGTGTTTCGTATGGGGATACCTTTTGTAATGAGTCAAAGCACTTGCTTGGAACGGAATTCCCATGAAAAGAGGGACTTTGCATTGGATAGATATATGCGCGCCTTTATTACTCCAGCACCACTGTCATCCTATATTTTGGATCTATCCGTATACTAACACAAACTTCTTGAATCCGCAGTGGGAGGGTTTTCCTCCCAAAATGCCAATATGGAATTATGACACTGAATCTCTTTAAAGATCAGAGCTCCCGAGATCTGTTTGAAAAGCATCCATTTCCGCAGACGTTATGGTGGTACTCCAATCAAAGCCTTTATGACCAAGTGTAGTGTAGGCTGAAGTAGTTATCGCGATGGCTACAAAACCGAAGGTCCTGGGTTCGATACCGGCATCAGTTGTTGTAGGAAAGTTCAAGTGATGAATGCATAGACACTGGTTACTAAACTACTCCTGCTTCAAGTGATACTAGTACTAATATAACACCACAGCGCCTTCCTACATCGTTATTGTGTAGCAAAATCATCGGCGAAGTAAAATAAGTAACTACTAAACAGAGCTTTGCAAATTGAATGCGCCGCATTGACACCAGAGGCTCTGCAAGACTGCATTACTAAAAACGTGCAAAAAGCAGAGTTGTAAAACAATGAATCTTTCCTCTATATCTTCCTTCACTACCTGTCTTCTCTCTCACTTTCCCTTTCCTAAATAAGGTAACACCTACTAACAGTAGTAGGCATTAATTGCCTGAGTGTTATTTCTCTTTAAAAAAAAGTTCAGAGCATTCTCGGTCGATTTACCCTTAGCATACGCATGTATACTTAGATTAAAGGGCGCAGTATTCAAAACCGTCGATATAATGAGCAGATCAATTAGTCTCTCCGTAGTTTTCAGCAAAATTGATGTAAGGCTAATTGGTATATCTGATTTGTTAAAATTTCCTGGCCTAATGCCCATTTTAATATAATAAACATAATTGTAAATTCGTTAAATGAAACTGTTGTGGAAACATAAAAAACTTTCAACTCTTCTTGCTACTCAGAAGCATTTTTATTTAAGCACAATGGATAAGCATATTGATGTATTCCCTATTTAGCATATTTTTATTTAAAAAAAAAATTAACAGAAAAATCCAAAATTTTGATTATTTAGCTATTCAGCTATTTCTACCCAATTTTGTTTCTCTATCTAGCCATTTTATATATGAACAATTTTGAATCCTCGGCCATGTCAGTTTTAAAATTGTTTTCGATGTAGTGTTGTTAGTTGAAAGTTTTTTTTGTCCTTTCAGCTTCTTGTGGCGAGACACTGTTCGAAAGTATTTTATTATATATGTACAGTGTATGCAGTAATTGGTCTGTTTACTTAACTCTTTACATTAACAAAACAAAAAAATCTTTACTTTTTATAACTTATCGCACGCTTTTTATGTCCGCTTGGTTTTGTTAATGTATTGCTTGCTAATTTAAGTAGATGAAAAAAGGCAGAGAAAAAACCACTTTACAATAACCACGGCCGTGACTTCATTAACTGAGAAGATTATGATATTGACGATGTGGTAGAATATATATATTTGATTTTTTGTTCCTTATGAAAAATTGCTCATTAAGTGATTTAAGTTTTGTATATTAATGTGCATATAGTCTTGGTAATATTATAAATGCAAATGTTTCTAAAAACAGGGTGGCGCAAAAGTAATGGTATAATTTGAACTGGTTGTCATTTTGTTGTAATTAAAAATAAGAGCTTTGTTTCTTTCATCCAATGTTTATTTAAAAGAAATAAATCGATTTTATGAAATGCAAACTTGTTTTCGTTGCACTAAATTCAGTGCTGCCAAATTAAAATGGCCGGAAGCAGCTGAAAATAATATTGCCATATAATATGAATAGATGCTGACTGAAACATTTTCATTTTTAAAGCAGCAATCAAAAAGTTCCAGAGAAATAGTGACTTTTGGACGGAAAGTAACGAAAATATTTTCATTGTCTTCTGGGAGTAGAAAATAGACGATATTACTGACTTTATTGGGAAAATTATATTCGTTCAGATTTGATTTTTAAAAACCCAAAAGGAAGACGTCTGGTGCTGTTAGATCAGGCGATCTCAACGGAATGGGGAGATCAATCGGTCTGGTATGGGCTTAAATCAAGTTTCGTTTATCCTCGCTTAATTTAAGATGAGTAGCTGATTGTGCTTCTACATTCGATCCTGAATCTGGGACTGCCAGTACGAATCTATGAAGACAGTTGACAGTGAAGATTTACCCGAAACAGTTCGTGAGGTCAGTCGTCAAAGCCGCGTTAGCTCACAATAGGGAACAGCGCGTATAGATGAGGTTGAAAGTTGTACAGAAGAGGCTATGGTGTCGTATCACTAAACCATAAGTGTCCCTGGATCCAAGCTGCGTGAATTTTTGATCATTCCTGTTGAAACCAACAATGATCGAGAGCCAATGTAGCAACTTATCACAAATAAAATTTTATTTCGCATCTGGTGTAATGCTCTTCCTTCACTTAATGTGGTTTTTCTGTGCTCCATAAATTCATATTTCATATGTTTGCATATGATGGCTTTCGTTGCTCATTATTATTTCTTGCATCAACTTCGACAGAGTATTTTTCCGATGACCAGTAGGCAGCAACTCGTGTAAAATGTGCACTTTATAGGAGAATATTTTTACATCTTTTAGCGAAATGCATTGCAACCAACGTCTATCTGAGGATGTCACGTTGATTAACAATACGAGGCCAGTCACTTACTGCCCCGAAGAAGTGGCCACATTATTAGAACGGCGCATAGCAGCATTACAGGACAACTAAAGGATAAGACACTATACTCATACTCATAGAAGACATTCAGGGGACCGGAATACATTCAAGCAATTTATTGAGGTCCTATGCTCATTTTATGGTCAATGAAAATATATATGTATATATTTTTATTTTATAAACATCCACATCCACCACAGCTTATTTAGTACACCATTATGTGTAAGTCATATTAATCCTTTTAAGACTGCATTAAGTATGAACAATTTCAAACTCTTTTACACATTTTCAGTTTATACATATGCATTAAAAATGATAAAGAGAAATAAAAATATTCTGCAGTGCTGTAGCTGGTGCGTAATGCTTCCTTAAAACTATCACTTAAGGAGATGATGAGCAAAAACTTTTGATGACGTATTAAAAAAAAAAAAACATCGGCATAGCAAAGTTACTGCTGCAACAACATTTCATGCAATATTTTAAAAATCTGTTACTTTATTTAAATCATTGTGGAAGTGCGGCAATGAGAATAAAAATATAAAAAAACACACAAGTCTTGTAAATGACTTTTTAGCGAAATTAAAAATTCCTTTACTTACAAGCATTAAAAGCAATAATAATAATAAAAGTTCTACGTTGAAGTTAATTAACATTATTTCTCATTTTCTGCCTTTTCTTTCACACCACGCGCTATTTTCCTTCGTCTTTTTTTTCATTAACAAGTTGAACATTATATTGACTGTCAAGAGCTATTAAAGTTTTACCAAGAATTATTTGCTCCCTTTTGGGTTATATTGTATGCATGTATATGTTTATATCTATGTGTACATATTTTTATATTCGTATCTCTTGTTTCACTCACATAAATATAGGATATAAATTTTTCCCATATCATTTAGTGATTAAGCACGTTATTCATTTCAAAATACTTCTAAACTAAAACACCAGACGGAAGTTCATTTTCAATTTAGTATTGGCGCCAAACAGACATTACTTACTTAACTCATACAGTGTGAATAACCATACGCACACACGCATACAAATACGCATATACATACAAACATACATACGAGTACATATCTAATCCCATTGTGCGCATTTATTCATTTGGCTACTTAAATCAGCTGACTCTCGCACATGTAAGTACAGTTGAGTTCAAAAAAATAGGAGTACTATGAATGGAAAAGGCAAACGTTTAACTTTGTTTTATAGAGCACATATAAAAAAATGTTCTACACTTAACACTTTTAATTGAAAAAAATACAAAAACTCAATTAAAATTTTAATTGAGGCAAATTAACTTTTTTTTAAGAGAAGAATCACTCAGGCAATGAATGCCTACCACTATTATTATGCGTTACTTTCTTTAGGAAGGGAATAGTGATAGAAAAGACAGGAGACAGAGAAAATCTTCATTCTTTTACAACTCTGCTTTTTGCACGTTTTTTTTTAATAATGCAGTGTTGCAGTGCCTCTGGTGTTAAATGAGTCATATTAAATTTTTTGAAGCTGTGGTTAGTACGCAATGTAATGTAACAAAATTGCACATACATATGTAAGTAAATGATACATGTACATGAAACACATGCATTTGTAATTGCTCTCAGAGCAAAATTGTCTCTTTCTCTCTCTATACTTTGGCTGCGCCACAAAATAACAAAACGAACGTCCGCACATACATCTGCACATCATGTGTTTGTTTCAATATTGGTTTTTTCATATATTTGTATTACAATATGTATTTTTTGAGCAAAAACAGATCAAACAGTTGCTCAGCAGCAATACAATAAGCAATTGTTATTTGTTTTCAATTGTATTTTAATTTGGAAAAGCACGCACACACAATAACTCTTATACTAGTTCTGTCGCTCACACTACAATTATATGGTACATAACATGGTATATTTGTTTTGGCTATACAAACGAGTATACAAATGTAATCCTTTAGTATATATACGAGTAAGTTTGTCATTCCTGTGTAATTTCCACAAAATTCATATGCAACATACCAAGTATGTACTAGACTTGTATCGAACTCTTTCAGTAGCTCATTTTTGACACAAACCAATGATCAAACCCATGTAATTTAAATGGGTTTGATCATTGGTTTGTGTCAAAAACGAGCTACTGAGAGTTCGATACAAGTCTAGTATGTACATATATATATATATATATATATATATATATATATATATATATATATATATATATATATATATATATTATAGGTCTGCACAGATATCACTGTTTGCACCAGTTTTACGTCTAACAGTCTGTCTTTAGGTGAAATGGGATTTCCGAAGCTCTCAGAAAAGCTCGAAAAGCTTCAGTTTTGGACTGGTCTATCAGAAATTGACCGACATAGCTGGAAAATTCAAAATTTATCTTGCCATGTAAAAGTAATTCGCTAAAGCTAATTTTTTTTTCTTTAAATAAACATATTTTATATTTTAGTAAGAATAAAATTGCTATTAAAAATAAAAATAAAACGATTCCAGGGTTGGAAAGTCATTTTTTTGCATATAAAAATTACCCACTAAAATATTTTTTTAATTTTCTCTATAAAGTAACCATATTTTATATTTTTACAATAAAGATTGGTAAGGCAAAACACATACAGGGTAGCCCAGAATGGCTGAAGGGGTTTGAATTCCTTATAACTTTTTTATTATAATTTTTTTCTATTTTTCTTTTCAGTATTTTGTAAAAAAAAGACTTGGGGAATTTGTCCAACAATGGAAACCGAAAATTAACATCAACGACTTGATTATGCAATTTATTTTCGTCAAAAGGAAGAAGAAAATCGTGATTTTATTCATAATTTAATAATGAGCGACGAAGCCCATTTCCAATTAAATAGGTTTGTTAATAGGCAAAACTACAGGATATGGGCTACGGAAAATCCAAGAATAGTAACAGCGAAAATTACACCCACCAAAGTTTACCGTTTGATGCGGTGTTTCGTCGAAAAGGATAATTGGCCCTTATTTTTTTTTATTTTTTATTTTTGGAAATGAACACGGTATCGCTGTTTCCATCAATGGTGTTAGAATTCATTGTTGAATTGTGTACTGTTCCATTTTAAATTCCCTAAGTTTTATTTACAAAATACTGAAAAGACAAAAAGGAAAAAATGTTAATAAAAAAGTTATAAATAATTTAAACCCCTTCGGTCAATCTGAACCACCCTGTACATCTAAAACGACGATTCCAGAGTTTTTTTAAATGAAAGTACATAACTAGGTCAAATTAGTTTTATCTATAATAAATAATTAAATATATTTTATCTTTTGGTATAAAAAATTTCAAAAATATAAAACAGCTCCAGACCTGAATAATTTCAAACTGATTTTTTTCCTTTGTTAAAACATATTTTATATTTTATAAGGAAACAAATTAGTATTAAAATCAGTAAAATCAAAAATAAGATTTCAGGGTTGGAAAATTGAATTTTTTTTTGTAAAAATTATGCTCTTAGCACAATTAGATTTCAAATCGATGGTCATACGGTGACAGCGTGATACGATTTTAATATTTAGTAAATTGAGAAGGTTACTTGCAGATGTTTTAAAAGAAAAATTTGTTTTAGTAGCATTATGGATACTTATTTAATTCAGTTTTCGTTGTCGGTATCAATGTGGCTTATGTATGTATGTACAGTCAAATCCCGATAATTCGTACCCACATAAATCGTAATTCCCGATAATTCGTAATAAACTTTCGGTGCCTTGAAAAAATCTCATTAATTCGTAAAATTTCCATACATTTTGGTCCCCTCGCTAATTGGTAATATTTTCTACAAATAAAATCTTCTTTACCTCTTATAAATCGTAATTGTTTGCTAACTACCACTTAAAATTCGTAATAAAAACAACAAAAACATGGAAAGAATGATTTTTTGTTTATCGCTATTTTTTTGCGTGGGTTTTTGCTTCTGCTTGTGTGTGAGCATGCATAAGACACTGTCGGTGTTACAAAAACAACAAATTTTTATTTTTTATTTTATTTTTAAAAAATTTTTTATGCTTTTTTATCGTTTTAGTAAATAAATTGAAAAACCCCGTTAATTCGTATTTATTTTATTTTAACCCCGTTAAATTGAAACCCCGCTAAATCTAAAACCCCTATAATTCGTAAGACATGGCCGGTCCCTTGCGATTACGAATTATCGGGATTTGACTGTAATATATAATATAATATAGAAAGACACTCACTCATTATTTTTTTGAAATCGAGTTTTGTGTATATTTCGATAGAATAACAAAAAAAGCAATGTGAGTCCGATCACAGAGGAGATGTGTAAACATCTAGTAATGAAATTTTTTTTTAAGTTGGAAGTTCTTATGCTTTTAGTATCTTTTTTAAATTAATTAATTAAAAGTATCAAAACTTTCAATATTGTAAATACATATGAATTTTTTTGGTTTTTGTTTGTTTTATTAAACTTATTTGGTTAGTAAATGGGCACACTGCAGTATATGTATATGTACTGCATTCAAAATTGCAGTAAGCAGTAAATTTACTGATTACTAAAAAAATTCAGTAAATTTTTACTGCTAATGAAATTTAATTTGCATCATTAGTAAAATCGTACGGCCGTAGCAAGTGGAAAAGTTTTTTCATTCAAATTTTGAAACTTTTGTATGAAAAACATTTAGCCACTTGGTATATAGAATTTCATTATGAATACGGGCATTACTGATTACTGAAAATTCAATGCACCTCATCATATAACAAATCATTTAGGCAATTTATAAAAATTGTAGAAAAAAATTTTAGTAATCAGTAAAATTTTTTGGATTTTACTGAAACTTTAGTGGTACTGCAGTGCTCATCTATGGTAAATGCCTTTACTTTTACTTTTTAATTTTTAATTCCTGTTGTTCATCGTTTAGTTGTTGCTGTTCTTGTTGTTGTGTATGCTTTGCAATTAAAATAAATTCAGTAAAGTGCGACTTTGACTCGCACACATTCGGTTTTGATCAGTTTTTTTTATTTAGCTTTCTTCCTTTTTTCAGTTTTTTTCAGTTTAAACTATTTTTTTCAGTTTTATCGCTTTTTTCTCGTTTTGGCGTTTTTTCTCTTTTTGGGTTTTTTTAATTTTCGCAATTTTTTTTTCTTTTTGGCGATTTTTTCAGTTTGGCGATTTTTTTCTGTTTTTTTGGGGTTTTTTTCATTTTGGCGATTTTTTTCTGTTTTTGGGGTTTTTTATTTAGAAGATTTTTTCATTTTGGCGATTTTTTTTATATTGGCGATTTTTTTGTTTAAGGATTTTTTTAATTTTGGCGATTTTTTGCGGTTTTTCGCAATTTATTTTCGTCCTAGAGATTATTTTTAATTTGGTGCTTTTTTCGTTTTGGCGATTTTTTTATATTTGGCGATTTTATATTTTTTTGATTTTTTAGTTTTGCCGTTTTTGAAAATTTCAAGAGTTTTACTCTGACGGTTTCCAAGATACAGCAAGTTGTCAAAATTACAAAGTCAAAATTGCATTAACTGATGGAACACCCATTGATTTAAATTTTTTAAATTTAGTGTTAATTGTTGTAGTCTGTATAAAAATACACTAGCTTTTAAAATTTCAAGTGTATATATGTACATACAATTGTATGTATATTACAAGGGATTTTAACATTTTTCGTTGCTCGTTTTGGAACACCCTTTAGTTTTTAACTCTCATGTATTTGTTGTTGTAGTGGCCAAATCTCTACATATTGTGTCCAAACTTCAAGTCCGTAGCTCTTACGGTTCATTTTCACCTTTGGTGTACGAAAATATACAGAAAAATAACCGGCGGCGGCGCACCCTCGGCTTCGAGCCGGTCGACTTGTTTCTCTGCTTGGTATTGCTTCTTTCAAACACTAATACACTCATACATAGCTCACACCGATTTGAGAATGCAACGCAAAAGCAAAAAGCAAAGAAATCTCAGCAAAGAAATCTCAGCAAAGAAATCAAAGTCAAAAGATTTTTACCCCCTAGCGTATAGATGTTTACACATCAAAAAATTATTAAGGTAACGATATGCAGATTCAAGTTGCTCTAGATGTTGATGAATAAATTGCCATTAGAAAGTGCTCATCTCAGTTAAAATCCTTTCTGATTAATTTCTCCTCATTCATTTAAAAGGGAAAATATCAATAATGTAAAAGACTTCTTAAATATTCAAAATTCAATCCATTATTTAAATATAACTATGCTATTAAAAATCCTATTTTGGCACTTTGATTATTTTAATCACAACTGTATGTAGACGTTTACGAAGCGTACAACAAACACATCATCACTAGCCTTAACTTTGTATATATTCACTCAACCATTTCCGGGCAAAATCAGCAAGACTTTAATTCCTTTTCAAATTATTTGCTTTTATTTTTTTTCTTCTCCTCTTTTATTTATAGAAAACTAAAAGAATAAAGAATTTGCTAAATTCTTCATACATTGTAAAAACAATTAACGTTGCGAACAGTCTTGAGAAGTTGTAAGTTTTAGTAGAGTGAAGTAATGGATGCCCAATAGGAAAATAAAAGAATAAATGGAGAGTTTTTTTTTTATCCGACTGCGCGAGGCAAAGATGGGTATTGTGTTTATCAGCTTAAGTATGTAAGTATGTATGTGTGTATGTATGTATATGTCTTCCTTTGCGGCACTACATAAACCGAACGCGTGAGACGATTTTGATTATTCTTACATCAATCGATTTGTCTTACTCCTGGGAGTGTGACTAAATATATGACAGTAGCCAGAACTCAATATGGCGGCCAACAGGCGCCATTTTGTAAATACGAAAAAAATAAAAAGACCGCGAACTATATCAAAATGGGTATCATTCGACAGGTATTTGAAAATCATCTTAAGGTTTCTCTTATAATTTTTCATTTCGAATGACCATTTAGCATATTTAATGGTGTTAATTACTACTTGTTAATTTGAGATTTTTATAAATACGAGAACATCACGTTTCGCGCAAACAATAAATGTTGTTTATGATTAATATACTAATATATAGTTAAAAGTTCATCGTCACTCATGTAACTTTTTGATATAAACTGTTTTCATTAATATTTGTGATTTGAACGGGCTAAGGTTCGTATCGCTTTTTAAGCCAAATTACATGTGATAATTATTAATGAACAAATAACACCAAAGTTAGTTGTGAATATTCTGACAACACATAGTTGAACGGAACAGCCAGCCGTTTTCGAAGGCCACTAAACCTTAATCATCAGCGTTCTTTTGTGTTTGGTCCACTGTGTGTGGTGTCAGTTGATGTAGATTTCTGCTTTATATACTTAGCATTTTATTGCAAAATGGAATATGTGAATTGTTTTGACTCATCGTATATCAATTTGCTGAAAGCTTTTTTTTTTTTTTTGTAATGAAAGCTCAATTTTACCATCTCTATATTTACAACAGTCTTACCATTGTCGTTTGTTCTTTACTAACTATGCACATGTTAGTTAATTTGCTTATTTTTGTTCTACTTAAGACAAACTTTTATGGTATTAAGTATATTATTAAGTATATTTTTTATTTTTAATTTTTGCCAGAGGCCCATGGCTATTAATTAATGTTAATTTTAATTATTATTCAAACTCCATTTGTTTCTATATTTGTGATTTGAACGGGCTAAGGTTCGTATTGCTTTTTAAGCCAAATTACATTTTTTCATTAATGTTTCTCATAAAGCACTTTGTTCATTATATAACACAAAGATATAAAAAAACTAAACTAAAGTTGAAGATTAATAAGATTGTAACATCAATAACCTTAAATTATTCTGCCAAAAAAGACAACTTGAATGCAAAGATCTCATTGAACATTTTCGAAAAAGATTTATGCGACCAAACTGGAAGTAAACTCTTTCAATCAAGCAAAATTTTGAATATCTGTTATTTAAGAAGAAGTATGTAAAATAAAAAATTAAGGTTTAATGGGCGCAACTCCACCCAATTTTTCTAATGCAATATTGTGTGTTTCTCAGAGCTCACGGTGTGTGTTAAGTATTGTGGAAATCGGTAAAGTAGAACGACTGAAAATAAAATATTAAATTGTAATGGGCGTGACTCCGCCCATTTTTCTAAATGAATATTGTGTCTATATTAGAGCGCAAGGTGTGTGGTTAGATTCGTAAAAATCGGTTAAGTGGGACCACGTGAAATACACATAATAATAAATTTTAATGGTTGTAGCCCCGCCCATTTTCTCAACTTTAAAATTGTGTAATTACAAGAACCAAAGGTGTGTGCAGATTTCACAGCAATCAGGTGAATAAAATATCATAAAATCAAAACAAATTTGTGCGCGCATCCCCGTCCACTTTATTTTTACAATGGAATCATTTTCAAGCCATACCCTCTCAAACAAAGAAAGAATCGTTAGAATCCAGTTCATATGTACCGAATTATGAAGTAACAATATTAAAAAAATTGTTTATTTATTCTTTTTTTTTTTGAATTCAGTGAAAAATAGTGTTTAGTATTTTGCATTTATGGCCGCTTTTACGACACTGTGCATAGTCAAATCCGCTGGTAGATGCAGACATAAAAATGAGCAGATAAGTGATCAAAAAAGAATATAAATTTAATTTGATATAAAAAAGTTTTATTTTTATCTTGGTAATAAATCAATTTAAGTAGCCAAATGATTTAGGATTACACACGATTTTCGGCGCAATTTCCCCAATTCGAATATTTTTCTACAATTTCTTAATGAACAAGTGTGTGTAAATCGAGTTGCGCTTAATGGAAATCATGAGAACTTTGTAAATTTCCTACCGGCATAATTGTCAAGACGTGGTCAGATGATGCAAGCATTTGCCAAAATAACTGATACAGAATAATTATTAAACAATATAATTTTGAATCAAAAGATTTTGAAGTAGTTTTTCATCATTTATTCACTAAGTTTATTCTATCACACATACACACAGAAAAAAAATTAGCAACAGTTTTTGACGTACCGATATTGCATCTAAATTTAGTTAATTCTTTGATTTATGCAGTCATTTTTTAAATCTTGTTAAATCATTATTTTTTTTTTTTTGGAGTTTCAAATAATATACCATTAAAATATTAATTAATTTAGTCATCCTATTTGTTATTTTTGTTAAACCCATTTAGCTTGCTATGTGTATACATTAAGTAATTTTCAATTATATTTTTGGAGATTTTATTTAAAGATATTAGGTTTCTAAACCTTTTTAAAAATTTGATTGTATGTTTTTGGTTGAATGCTGTTTATACAAATTACTACGTTTAACGTATTTAATTATGTGAGTTATTTTGAATTACTTAATGTCTTTTTACTTTGCGCGTTAATATATATATGTTTATCGATCACGCTTAAAGTTTTAAATTGCTAGTCAACTGACCATACAGTATTTTCAAATAATCTGGAGAATTCACGTTAGTATTTTTAGAAGCTTGTAGAGAATTATATTGACCCTTAATATGAATTTCATAGTTGCTATATGAGAGTTTTAATACTATTTTTTTCTAAAAGTTTGTAAAAATTCCCTTGGCCGGTAACTTGACTGTCGGAGTTGCTTTACAAAAAATTTTAATGCTGGCGCAGAGTTGATTTTAATGTGTTGTATTTGGTGTTCGCTATATTTGAAACCATATTTGAATTTCTTAACAATAGATTAGGTTATCAGCGCCAAAGTGCTGCAACCCCAAACTATTTAATTATTTAATTGCTCTATTACTTTGCTACATTATTTTCTATGAAAATATGTTTAAGTTCCATCTTCATTTTAATACCAAAATGGCTTACTCTACTTTTATATTGATTGAAAAATATATTTATCACCAGAACAGCAACAAAAAATATGTGCTTGACACCACTTTTCACTGATGGCAAGTCAATCAGCCTGCTACAATTTTTCAATACAAATCTTATTTATTTTTCTGGTAAATATGACAATTATTGGAATGCTTAAATCAATCATTAGATAAGTCGATCTAGAATTTATTTTTATTTACATATTTTTAATTATTTAAAATTAAAATAATAACAAACAATAATTTATAAATTTTAACCGACTTCAAGAAGAGGAGGAAGTTATCGATTTGTCTGTATTTTATTTTTATTTTTTGACATTGTTACTTCATAGCTCGGTACATTTTAGACCGATTGTAAACATTCTCTTTTTTGCCTAAGAGCGCATAGCTTCCATTTAGTGGTATTGTAAAAAAGTAGGCGGGGACACGCCCACAATGTTTTATTTTATTTTATAATATTCTACTTATTTAATTGCTGCAAAATCTAGCAGACAAGACATCGAAGGTGTCTTTGGTTCTTGTAATTACACAATTTTAAAGTAGGAAAAATGGGCGGGGCTAGTCCTATTAAAATTTATTGTTATATTTCACATGGTTCTACTTAAGCGATTTTAGCGAAACTTACCATACATCTTGAGCTCTAAAATAGACACAATATTTCATTTTAGGAAATGGGCGGAGTCACGCCCTTTTAAAATTTAATATTTTATTTGGAAAGATTCTACTTTGCCGATTTTTACAAAACTTAGCACACACCCTGAGCTCTGAAAAACACAAAATCTTGCATATAAAAAATATAGGCGGAGGCAAGCCCATGTCAATTTAATTTTATTTTTCACATACTTCTGCATCACCAAAAGACTTTTTTTTTAAATTATTTGAAAGAATTTACTTCCTGTTTGGTCCCATACCTTTTTTATCGAAAATGTTCTATGAGATCTTTGCACTGAAGTCGGTTTTTTAGGCAGAATTATTTTCATTCAAATCAAAAATTTCATTCATAATGATTGTATTTTTGCTCCATCTAACTGTGTTTTTATAAAATGAACAAAGTTAAGAAAGAAAAAAAGTATTGACGAAAAAGGAAGGAATCGTTCGTAAACGTTTTTCGTTGTAAACTTTTTTCATTAGCAAAACTTCAACAGTTCTTAGACATCTTTCAAGTAGTTGCCAAACACACACATACACACACACATACATGCGAACAGACAAATACTTTAGTAATCTTCTTTAAAATTGTAAAGAAAAATACATTATACACAAAGCAACACTGATAAAAATAAAAAAAACACTTGCACACTCCCTGTAAAATTTAAGTCTGTTCGGAATTATTTTTGCAGTCCTTCTATTTGAACAATCACTTTAGAAACTAAACAATCATCATTCTCGTGAACATTATTATAAAAGTTTTATAAAATTCGTATTTTTACTTTTTGTGACTATTTCATTATTTATTTGGCAAAATTCTTACTGACTTTTGGACAGTTTCATGCTAAATACATATTGCTTCCGTACATTTATCATCATTCGGAAAATTTTCAGGTATTTAACAATACCCGTACGAATGTATATAAATTTTAGCATTAAATAACTATAAGAGTGTGTTAAATTATTGAAAGCTATTATTTTTTTAGCCATGGATGTAGCAATATTTTCAAATTAAAAATTTTATATGTACATTTCTCGTAGCTGTTCCTCATTTAATGGTTATTCAAACTAACAAATTATTTTAACAATGTAAGAAAGGGTAAACCTATAGAAAAAACTATTATTTTTTTCATATGACTACGAGGTAAGTTGTCTAATTAATGTTCACTAAAGTTTAAAATTTCTTATGAAAGACTGGAAACTAATTCAACTTTTTTGCAAACTTACATACACATGACCAACATACACACAAAAATACATATGATAACATACGAGTCATAACCGCCAAAAAAAACTTAACCAAAATATTTTTTGGACCTCGTTTTTTTTTTTTTTTTTTTGTACGAAAATAGATTATTTACGGGCGCAAATGATTGATTTTCGTTAAAAAATTAAGTTCTAAAATTATGTCGCTTAAGCTATTTTAGCGGTTATGGGACGATATTTATGCAACAGTATTTATGTGTTCCTGTTTTTTCCTGTCATTTTTAGATAAGTTAATTATAATTTTTAACACAAATGATATCAAAAAGTGTTCATGCATAAGCATGTGTTTTAAGCAGTTGCGAACAACAAACCGAAAGTACGCACAACAAATGTTGTTGTTGTTGTTGTTCATATCTATAAAATGTATCACACTTAGTGCAGGTGACTGTCATAGTGATGACAACTCATTAAAAAAATGTTTTTTTTTTATATAAACCAAATAATGGCAGTACTTAACGACTGCAGTTAGCTTTATTCAGACTTAAATTTAAACGTGAAAAATTACATATCAGCCCAATTCACGCACTTGTGCAATGGTTAGTATATTGATACTCACCACTTAACAATTCTTAGTGGCAGTGTTGGTATCTCTATGAAGAGCAAAAGCACATTAAGCTGTTGCAAAAAGGGTAAAAAGCGCAATAAAATACGAAAAAGAGGGTAAAAAAGCACGAAAATATTTTTTTTTTAAATAAAATAAAAATAAAGTAAGAAAATAAAAAAACATGTTGACTATTGAGTTCTTGTTTCAACTTTGTTATTTGTTGTTGAGCTTCTCAATTTTTAAAATGAAAGTTTATAACATAATAACTAGTTGTTCTAAGAAACTTTAGGTAAAGGTCCCCTGATGATCTGCATTAGCAACAGTGAAATGGGCATAGGATCCAGCTAAACCCCTCAATAATCATAATTTTAACGTATTTTTAATAAATATCTTGATTAATTTAATAAAAATAAGTATGTAAAAACAAATAATAAAAAAACCAGGAGTCAAATAATATAGTAACATATATAAAATAATTGAAATTTATTTGCTGGTAGTTTAGCATGTCTATATACGTATTTCATTGGCGCTTGAACCAAATCATCAGTAGACTTTAACCACAAATTTTAAACAGTCACAAACCTCTTACTTTATGCATAGACTTTCAAAAACTGAGTTCACCTGGATATAAATTATTTGCTGGGTTTTGTATCAGTTTCAAAGCCTACTAAGCTTATTTTTTCTTTTGTGATTTTCAAAAGTATTATTGTTTTACGAATTCTCATATAGTTTTTGAAAGTCTATGCATAAAGTAAGAGGTTTGTGACTGTTTAAAACTTGTGGTTAAAGTCTACTGATGATTTGGTTCAAGCGCCAATGAAATACGTATATATATAGACATGCTAAACTACCAGCAAATAAATTTCAATTATTTTATGTACACTACTGACAATATGTCAAATAATAAATTTTCTTTATAGTAACATATACACACATACATATGTACATTAGACCGTCTCATTTTTTATTTTTTTTTTTTCGAAACCCCTTGATGAACATCGATTTACTGAATCCACTCTAAAAACCAAGAATTTTGGTATATAACACTCAAATATTGATGAACCGGAAATGCTCTCTCAAATCGTTTTTTTTTTTTTTTTTGTTTTTTTAAGAAAAATGCCTTTTTGCAAAAAATTACAAAATCTTGCTTTAGTAATCTACCTGCTGCTGCTATTGATAACCTCATGCTTTCAATCGAAATCGGCCCTTAAAATTTAACCACTCTTGTACGTTGAATACAAATTTACCTACATGTTGTTGTAGACGTGAACATTTTGATTTACTTTGCACTTACAAATTAACAGCCTTATGAAAATTCCGAAATCGGCCCTTAAAATTTAACCACCCTATAGTATGATTAAATATTTGTGTAAGCTTTAACAAATGCTTATTGCATACCACTTTCAATCAATTATTATGTAGAGAATTGTGTGGTACTTTCCAGTTACTTTCGTTTTTTATTTTGCAAAAAAATTAAATTTTTTAAACCCAATTATGAAAACTTTTCTACATTAGCGGAAATCACTCTTCGTTGCATACTGCCCTTGCAAGTCCTGCAGATATTGCAAATGTAGCATACGTGCTATATTCTGCAAGACCACAACAACAAAGTACATGCAACTGAGATTTGCATCACTTGAATAAATATGCATAACCAAAAACCATTGCATATTGAAAATTGCAAATGTTCTCAATGCTAAAACAGCTGTGTTTTTCGTTTTTTTTTTTGCAATAAAAACAAGTAAACCCCTGCGTTTAAAAAACTTTACGACTGCAGAGCCGCCACAAAGACAGCCTGTGCTGAAATTAAATTTGTGCTAATGCTGGTCAAAAATTATTTCTAAAATACCCTGGAAATAATATTGGAGTACGTGGTCCAATCTAGATGAAACAGACTAGTTACATCATGGTCCCATGTAATGCAGTCATAGATCATGTCGTTTTCATACAAGCATTCAACGCTGCACGATAAGTGTTCGTGTTTAAACGATTATGATGGTTCTTCTTAGGCACTTACAAATTGTATGCGAGTGGTCTATAACTATTCCATATGGAGTAGTTTTGGGGTTAGTCTGATGTAATGCAAAGTTTGACCATGTGGTCCAACCCTAGGACATCGCAATGTTACATCGACCCCTTTTTTTCATATATTTGGAGTAGTTTTGTGTTACTCCTACTCCTCTTTGGAGTAGTCTTTACATGCATGTATGGACTAGTCGCATTATTTGCAGGGTAGTAAAATTTAAATTCACAAAAAGCTTTTATGAAGTTTTATAAAATTTATGCAAAAACCGGACGCTTGCTTCATGTGAAAGTATTACCGGCGGCGTTGGCGTTGAAATACTGGCTGCGGCTTACCAGCGGTAAAGATACTTTACACAACTCTGTAAACAAACCAATAGTAATCAAGAAGAAAATGAACATGGAAGAAATTAAAAATAAGCAAGTAATTAAACAACAAGTTAATAACAAACGATGGACCGACGCAGAAATAAAAAAAAAATATTGGAGTATTTGCAAGAAAATCATTATTCTACAATCAGCTGTTATAATTAATTTTCTGAGAACTGGAAAAAGACACTCACGCTTTGTAGCAAAAAATCATGCTATGTTTGCTAAAATTGCAGATGTGCAACAAAGGGTGATTTCCGCTATTGTTTTTAACATAGTTTTGTTATTGTCATTGAAAACAATTTAAGCAGCCTCAGTTAAAAGATGCTGCTATTAGCGCTTAAAAATATTTTAGTTTTTTAAATTAAAAATATTTTTATTTAACAAAAAAGTACCAAAAGCACTGTAAGAAATTGTTAAAAGCACTGTAAAATACCCGCTTTTTAAAAAAGGGTATTAGCTAAAATTTCGCGTTTATGAAGAAGCAAAAAGCACCAAAAAATACCCGAAACGCACCAAAATACCATCACTGCTCAAGACTAGGTACACTAGGTACATCAAAGAAACAACAACAATACAAAAACAACTCACACAACTAAGCACAAAAGTGTATTTCAGCTATAGAGAAAAAAAACACCAACAGACTTAAACAACATATTATTTCTTGTAAATTTAATATGATTGAAATGAATTTGAATCAAACTTTTTGCATGGTGATTTTACATTGGTATTTTTTTCTGTGTGTATATACCAAAAAAAAAATTTAAATTTCCTTTTAAATTTTTGTGATTTCTTATACCAATCTATTTCTTTCAAAAATATTAAATACGTTTTCACTGGAAAGTACTAAAATAACTACTTTAGCATAATAATATAATAAAGTTCATTATCATGCCTACAAAATAATTGGATAAATAAGTACCATTCATTACTTTGTAAGCCATTAAAAGAGCACTTACCCATTACAAAATCTCAAGAAATTTTTGCTGAATAATCTTGATAAACTAATGATACATTCCACATTGCACAGTGGGGACTTTTGCAAAATAAATGGTAATAAATCTGGAACTTCTAAACTACTGACTGGATTTATATGAAACTTCGAACATCCGTAGAGGAGGACTTAGGCTTTATAACAAACGTCTTGGCAGCCGTCTGGCCTAAGCTGGACAGGAGTTACAGTGGGCCTAAGTTGACAACATGGGACTCAAAAAAAATTCTGAGGCTTGTAACTTTTAGAAAACTTATCCGATTTTTATGAGATAAAGCGTTTTGATCTAAGCTTAACATTTTTAATAACTAATGTCCTTAGATGTGTTTTCGTATCTCTCATAACTTAGAAGATATTTGACTTTTAACAAAAAAAAATTTTTTTTTTGCCTTGACTTTTTTTAGTATTTCACCTACAACTTTTTAGTTAATTGTTGGATTTTAAATTAAAGGACAGCATTAAATTTCTGATCAAATTTTAAATAAAAATAAGTAAAAAACTTATTAATATCTGCAGTCGTAAAAACGGAAAAAGGCAAAGAATTCAAAGTTTTAAAATTTTTCTGGAAAAGGCACGTTTTTTTAAGAAAAAGTATCTTCATTATTTTCAATTTTGTGAAAAACTTTGTTTAACACATACACTTTTAAACCACATAGCGCTAAAAACAATCTATTCAGAATATGCTAAGAGCCATTTATTTTGTATTTTGGGCATGCACCCTACACTCAGCAGTGTCCGAAAATTGCCAATTTCAAAATTTTTTTTTGTGCTTATGCGCTTATAAAAAGTTGTGACGGTATATTTTGAAAGCTTTAGCTATATCATTTATTTATTAAGATAGTTGGCAACATGTTAAACTTAAATTTTTAACAGCTTTCTCATAAATGCGAGGATGCGCGCAAATTTTCTGAAAAAAGTCAAAATTTTGGAAAAATTTTGTTTTGTACCATAAAAAATATATATAAAAATAATTTTCTTTTTTTATGTTGGCATTTTTAGCTTTCATGTGAGTCCTTTTACTTTGCCTGAAAAAATTATTCCAATATAATTAACTGATCTCGAGATATTCCGATTGTAGGGTGCAATTCAAAAAATATGTAGAATGCGCTTAACTTTTTTCCCTTTATTCACACATCAGCTGTTTAAAACTTTTATGAATTCTGAAATTCAACCTAAATAGAAAAACAAAAATAAATTTGGAATGTTATCCAATAAGTCTATGTATATTTTTCGCAATAAAAAATATTTATGGTAATTATACCACATGTTTTTCCATGTAAGTGTAGTTAATGTTAATAACAGGTAAGCATTTAACGAATAACAACACACATGTTTAATGGATTAAAAAAAGGTTTTTGCGGATTTTATTACAGCAACATCGGGAGGTGCTACCTGATTGTGCTACTACTACTTAATAACACTTCACAGTACTAGGTAATTAGACAAAATTAGCAAAGGTTCTTATAAATTATGCTGTATTGCATAAAAAATGTGAAAAGTTTTATTTGTGTGTATTGTTTTTTTATTATTATTTACCAATAGATAATCTATTTAATATTAGGCTATAGCTAAGAAAAACTATTTAACACTAAATAATTTATTTATTTTTAAATTACATGTTTGAGCTATGTTAATTACCATAATTTTACAATTTATTTATTTCAATTATTTTTAAGAAAACAATCCGAAATATCGAAGCTTAAGAGGTTTTTTATTTGAATTGCTTCACTGTCGTCTTTCTCTATTTCTTTAGTTATCTTTGGTAACCATTTCAACCGTATTGCTTGTAAAACTGGATCTGAGGATAACAATAAGTGAAGCATTAAATCATAATTTTCTGCTAATTTTGAACACTTTCGACTATTAAATAATCTGTACTGCTTTACATCTTTGTTCCTTGCTTCTTGAGCTTCTTCTGTAAGTTCTCCCAGAGGTAGGATGTTGGTTTCAATGATTTCTTTTCCATGAGATAATACCTTATGTACAGTTGGCGTCATCAATCTCCATGGATATAGATTTTTTATCAATACTTTTGTTTCATTAGCAAAAGCATCAAATTTTTCTGCATTAATTTGCTTTTTACTGTTAATAGTTGCCAGTATTATTTTGAAGTTCCTTATTAGTTTTTTATCCAAGCCGGTTATCAAGGATGTAGTCTCAGGATCCTCAAAAAAGCGTCTAGCAGTATTTCCATTATTCGAGCTACCATAACCGTTAATTGGCTTATCAATTATAAGCCCATGCTTTCTAAATTCATCTTGTATCCTTTTCTTCTCAGTTCTTCGTGTATCTGCTAAGTCTTTGTTGTTTCGTGAGGAGACAGTTTCATTACCTTTGATATTTCTATATTTTATATCATATGATAGATGCAAGCAATACTCCATAAATCTAATGCGAGCATGAAGTGGGGAAATTCCAAATTTAAGGGCTTCCTCTTTTATAGTTTCATCAGATTTATCTTCAAACTCAGAGCTTTTTTTCCCACATATATTGCATTTCCAGTATGACTTGGTATCCGTTAGGGCATTGGCAACTTTTCCATCTATCATAGTCAATTGTAAATCAAATGTGACATTTATAATGCAGTCAGAAATTTTTATTGCAATGCTTGGCAAGTTCCTTATTTCTTCTGATATAGTAACTACAATATTGTTACGAAAATAGCCGTCAACAATGTTAAGCAGCATTACACAAAAATATTCCAACAGGGTTAATGTAAATGCTACGCGAAAATATTCCTACAGGGTCAAAGCAAAGAATAGTCTAGAAAGTAGCCAACAACTAAATAAGCATGCCTAGCTTGATTAAACAAGCAAAAGCAACAACAACTAAAAAAGCGTCTGCTTATTAAGAAGATTCACATATTTGTACACATACATACATTCCAATTCAAACGAAAACCAAAAGATAAACAACCACCGTGTGTTGCTTACTTGATTAATTTAGTTTAAGGGTATTTGTAAATAAAACTTGTATCATTCTTAACCCTAATTACTACACTCGGCTCTTGTATTCATTTGCAAATCTTCGGATCTACGGAAAGGCGTTATTATAGAGAGAAAAACGTAACAATATTTTGAGTTTCATCTCTATTTTCTTTCATATATTCAAATTTTATTGGTCGACATAATAACTTTGATGCAGGCGTCCTATTTATCCATACGTCTTCAAATGCAGGTACAGTGGATGATGATGATGAATTTGTATATAAACGCATTCTAAGAGGTACCAACGTAGACATAAATATCGATGAAAAAGATATATTATCTTCGCTTTGTTGTCTATATTCAGAAAATCCAGTAGTCCCATCACAACCCCATTTACAAATTAATACTAGCTCGGACTTGTGGCATTTACTTATGTCTTCTTTGCTAAAGGTTGAAATTATCCTAGAAGCAGTATTTTCGAGGAGACTGCATAACTCAATAGTGGTGACCGTGCTACTAACGTTCGAAACCGATGGCAAAATTACATCCTTTGTTGCCTTCAATGACTTTGTAGATGGCAAATTTCCCCATTTCTTTTCAGTCATAGCTTTTCTTAATATTTCATATTTATTCCTTGTTAGACCCAAGTTTAGAATAAGGGCTAATGCATCTTCATTAGTAAAATCTGTTTTAGATTTAGGCGTTGGTATGCTTTCCACCATACGTTGTATTCTCTTTGGAGATGCTTTTGGAAGAGCATCTACTATTTTGCCAACTTCCTTCGGTTTGTTTTTGGTTAAGGCACTTCTAAAGGCATCCTTTATAAGGCCAAAAGAGTGGTTTTCAATGAGGTCTTCTTGCTTTCTTTTCTGGCTTCTTGGTTGAAGTTCCTCGTATAATTTATTAGGCCTTCCCAATTGTTTCATACCAATCTGTGTAACTATCTCGGTTTTTAGCCATTGTTCATTTTGTTTTTGGAACTTAGTTTTGTTATAATTTAATTCTTTCATTTTTCTTTCGTACGCTACCAAAAAGTTCTCTATTTTTTTAGTAGCATCTTCATTTAGTTTTAATCCAAATGAGTTGTCAATTATATCTATGATTTTAGAACATTTTTCTTGGCGCAATAAACTAACAGGAACGTATTCCCATAGAAGTTTACATACCGCGTTATATTTAATACTAATCTCCATAACAGTTCAATATAGAGTGATTGTTCTTATAAAAGAACCCTGCGTTTTTATGCAATACAGCATAATTTATAAGAACCTTTGCTAATTTTGTCTAATTACCTAGTACTGTGAAGTGTTATTAAGTAGTAGTAGCACAATCAGGTAGCACCTCCCGATGTTGCTGTAATAAAATCCGCAAAAACCTTTTTTTAATCCATTAAACATGTGTGTTGTTATTCGTTAAATGCTTACCTGTTATTAACATTAACTACACTTACATGGAAAAACATGTGGTATAATTACCATAAATATTTTTTATTGCGAAAAATATACATAGACTTATTGGATAACATTCCAAATTTATTTTTGTTTTTCTATTTAGGTTGAATTTCAGAATTCATAAAAGTTTTAAACAGCTGATGTGTGAATAAAGGGAAAAAAGTTAAGCGCATTCTACATATTTTTTGAATTGCACCCTACAATCGGAATATCTCGAGATCAGTTAATTATATTGGAATAATTTTTTCAGGCAAAGTAAAAGGACTCACATGAAAGCTAAAAATGCCAACATAAAAAAAGAAAATTATTTTTATATATATTTTTTATGGTACAAAACAAAATTTTTCCAAAATTTTGACTTTTTTCAGAAAATTTGCGCGCATCCTCGCATTTATGAGAAGGCTGTTAAAAATTTAAGTTTAACATGTTGCCAACTATCTTAATAAATAAATGATATAGCTAAAGCTTTCAAAATATACCGTCACAACTTTTTATAAGCGCATAAGCACAAAAAAAAATTTTGAAATTGGCAATTTTCGGACACTGCTGAGTGTAGGGTGCATGCCCAAAATACAAAATAAATGGCTCTTAGCATATTCTGAATAGATTGTTTTTAGCGCTATGTGGTTTAAAAGTGTATGTGTTAAACAAAGTTTTTCACAAAATTGAAAATAATGAAGATACTTTTTCTTAAAAAAACGTGCCTTTTCCAGAAAAATTTTAAAACTTTGAATTCTTTGCCTTTTCCCGTTTTTACGACTGCAGATATTAATAAGTTTTTTACTTATTTTTATTTAAAATTTGATCAGAAATTTAATGCTGTCCTTTAATTTAAAATCCAACAAATAACTAAAAAGTTGTAGGTGAAATACTAAAAAAAGTCAAGGCAAAAAAAAAATTTTTTTTTGTTAAAAGTCAAATATCTTCTAAGTTATGAGAGATACGAAAACACATCTAAGGACATTAGTTATTAAAAATGTTAAGCTTAGATCAAAACGCTTTATCTCATAAAAATCGGATAAGTTTTCTAAAAGTTACAAGCCTCAGAATTTTTTTTGAGTCCCATGTTGTCAACTTAGGCCCACTGTAACTCCTGTCCAGCTTAATCCAGACGGCTGCTAAGACAGTTGTTATAAAGCCTGAGTCCTCCTCTACGGATGTTCGAAGTTTCATATAAATCCAATCAGTAGTTTAGAAGTTCCAGATTTATTACCATTTATTTTGCAAAAGTCACCACTGTGCATTGTAGAATATGTAACTTTCCTTGACAAAAATTTGCTTTTAATTATTGTTAACGTTTTTTTTTTGTGCGCTCTAACAAAATTTAATGCAATTATCCAAACTTATAATGATTTTATGCTTTCATGTATAATATTCTGCAAACAACAAGGAATAAGAAGAAAAAAGAAGAAGAAAAACCAACATTTAATTAGTCAACCATAGATTATGGAAAAAAGTATTCGTGTGTTTTATCAAAACTGCAGTTTGTCAACACAAATTTGGAAACAATTCGTTGCACAATCCTGTTACCACCTATTTTTTTTAATACTTTCAGTAAATTCCACAAAATTAAAAGTTTTCCTGAATAGAATTGGTTTACGTCGTAAAGTTCATAATGAAAAAAAAAAACACAACAGAAAAATGTAACGAACAAGTTTATAAATATGCATGTAAAGGCTTTTCCATTAGGAGCGATTCTATATTAAATAAATCCTTGAGTAGATCTAAGATAATTAAAGTAACTGATATTTACAAAACTTTTGATCATTTTTTGAACTTAAAATGCAAGTACTTATAAACCAATTATTTATATTTATTGACTAACGTTGGTGCTGATGGTTTCTCCAATAGTATATTTGAAGAAATGAGGTTCAGTGATACCGCCAACCAAAAATCCGCTGGCGTCTCGCCCAACAGGCAAGAAAAAAAGTGCCCCGTACATCAGCGAATATACATAAGTATTGGTCTGTCACAGACAAACTCATCGATATATTATACTTTAATATCTGAATGGAAATACTGAAGCTTTGACAAATTTAAAAAGGTGAACCCTACGGTCTGCAACAATGAATTTATAAAAGCATTTTTTAAATAGTTGTGCTGTAATTATCGAAATACTTTCTTAGCAAAAGTTTTATGATTTTTTGTGAGCTATAAATCTTTAACATTAATTTGAAATTTATTTGCTGGTTTGAGACTATTCAAAATGTGTGGTTGAAGTCTACTGACGATTTGTTACAGCAACAATGAAATATATAGACAACGCCGAACCACCAGCAAATAAATTTCAAATTAAAATAAACTTCTGACAATATGTCGAATAATAAATTTCTTAAATCTCTAACATTAAGGTGTCACATTAGGGTGGTAGGAAATAATATTTGGGGCGTAAGTACTAGAACGGTACACTTGAGGTCAATGGACCTAAGAGCAAAAAAAAGACAAAAAAATTCGCTTTATCAAATTTTAACATCGGACTGTAAATATGGAAGATATTAGGGATGTAACGAATGTTCGCATTCGCTTTCGCATTCGCAAATTATTCGCTTACTTTTGCTATTTGCATTCGCTAAAAAGCATGCAAATATTTCAAGCGAATACTAAACCAAAATCCAGCTGTGTTCGGAAATATTTATCAATTTTTGAAGAAGATTTAAGACTAGTCTGTTCAAACTTTTGAAAAATGTTGAGCACAATTCATTACTTCGCACATAAAATTTTAAATACAAACAATTTTGACTTGCCGTTTTTTGTTGTAAATTCTATGTCAAACAATTGCCACGCATATTATTTCGCATGAAAACTTAAAATGTTGAAGATACATTTCATATGTTTTTCCCAAGATGAACAAAGTACTACTTCTCCAAAATTGTTTCATGAATTCATGCCAATTTTTGTTAATATGTATTTTGGCAGCATTTCACATGAAATGTTGAACAGAGTGCCAGGATTTAGGGCCAAAGTACGAATGGGTTGATTGCCTAACATTTTGTAAATCTATTATTATCGATACTTATTTTAATACAGTTTTATAAATACATCTTCCTGTCTTAAGAATTTAATAAACTAATAAATATTTGCTCAATTCAAGACTCAATTTAAATAAAATGCTATATGGAGTACATCTATGTATACAATGAAATTTCATATGGATTTTTAACGTATTGTAAGTATTTGCATTCGCTTTCGCATTCGCATTCGCTTTCGCAAAAATTCAAATGCATTATTCGTTTTCGCATTCGCATTCGCATTCGCTAAACTGGTATTCGTTACATCCCTAGAAGATATAACGAAAAAAAATAAAAAAGCGACGTATGGACGTTCGTCAAAAAAAATTTTTTTTTTAAATGTCCTTGGAACAATACTTTATATTCGCTGGTGTACGGAGAGCTTTGTTTCTGATACGATCTAATGCACATATTGCTAAAGTTTTTAAATTGTTACGCTTGCTTGATATACGCGATTGAAGCACAAAATAATGTTGGCGTGTCAACCGCTCCATAATGAAAAACTCTTTATTATATTACTTATTAATTAATATACATATTCATAGTGGTGAGTGAGTACATGCAAAAATGCTTACAATTAAAATATGAGTTTTGTTGTGCAAAGTTGTTAGGATTATGGATAAAATATTAAATATTTTACTTATGTTTTTTCCCCACCAGCCAAAAAGTTTTTTTTATTTTTCATGAGTATTTATTTTAAAAAATGTAACTCGGGTTTTACACACATCAGTATTTGTTGCTTAAATTTTGATTTTATAATGAGAAATAAAAAAGAAATAATTATAAGCAGCGGTGTTAGATGTGAAGGTTTTACATCATTTTAAAGATTTTAATTTAAATTAAATGCCGATTGACGCTTTTTTTATAAAATAAAAAATATTATGATGATTTATGACATCAGCGATGTTAGTATTTCTTTATGGCATTGTCTAGGCAGCAGTTTAAAGTAAATGTAAATAATTGTTATTATTATAACTTTATTTGTCTCTATATTTGTGATTTGATTAGGCTGAAGTTCTAAAGTTCGTATCGCCTTGTAAGCCAAATTACATGTAATAATTTTTAATGAACAAATAACAATACGATGAATCAAAACAATTCACATATTCCATTTGCAATAAAATGCTAAGTATATAAAGCAGAAATCTACATCAACTGACACCACACACAGTGGACCAAACACAAAAGAACGCTGACGATGAAGGTTTAGTGGCCTTCGAAAACGGCTGGCTGTTCCGTTCAACTATGTGTTGTTAGTCAGAATATTTACAACAGACTTTGGTGTTATTTGTTCATTAATAATTATCACATGTAATTTGGCTTAAAAAGCGATACGAACTTTAGCCCGTTCAAATCACAAATATAGTAACATCAAAAGTAATTGTAAATATTCTGAAAAATACTAGCAGAACGGAACAACTAGCTGTTTTCGAAGGTAAATGTACGAAATTTAGCTTGATCAAATCATAAATATAGAAACAAATGAAACTCGAACAATAAAAATTAAAATTAACTTATGAAGGAAGCGACAAATGCAAAATAAATACATACATACATACTAGACCCCTGCACAAGACCACTTAGAAGAACTTTTGGAACATGAGGGATTTTTCAAATGCTTTACTACAGCGAAATCTTCTAAAACAAATGCTGACCAACACTGTTTGCAAGAAATTTGTTTCAGTAATTGCAGGTATAGGAGTAAAGAAAAAATACTTCATGACGCAAGAATTTGTGATGCTTGCTTCTTCCTACACATGGGTGCATATACAAACGTCAAACACATACAAGCGGACACATAAGTGGTGTGCGATTGCTTTAAAAAACCACCCTTAAACACATAATAGCTTACCATCTACATCTTACACATACACTCAAACGTACAATATGAAAAATAACAAGCATACACGCATCAACACTACTTCTTTTGAGTACTTGGTACGAACAACAAGTCTTCGCGACATCGCTTGTAAACAGTCACGTACATCAATACATCCATCGTGCTGCACCTACTAAACGACATCATTTATTATTGGTTTAGTATAATACATGCTACGACAATACCTTTAAACAACAAGACGTATTACATTTCAAGACTGTTTACGCAGCCCTCTGATACATACATATTTAAATATAACTGTACGTTATAGAAGAGGTGAGATATCAGAATCAGAAATTCTTTGGAAATAGAAACAATTTAAGGAATCTTGTTTGCAAGTGATTATTTGAAAATGAGTTTTTCAGGTTGTTTCAAAGAAAATATTACAAAAAGTATTAAATAAACTCATTAAAGGGCGAACTTCAACCTATATAATCGAGTAACTTATATGATTCTTTAATCATCCTCGACACGTGACAGATGTGCAATAGCTTTACGTGAGTACCTGCCATTACGGCCTAATCTCACGTGTGTGAAAGCACCGGGTGTGGGTTAGACGCCAGACCACCGCCCCATGCACCCTTTTAGAATGAACATAAGGCCCACTCCTCAAGGTACATAGGTTGCAATCTTTGAATATAGTTATCCCTGTACTATATTCAATTACCTTGCTGAGGTAATTTGATCTATCTAAACTCTGCTGCTATGTCCGTACCCATAGCAGCTTCTGTTGAATGGCAAAAGCACCTAGAATAGTGTCTGGCTGACCGCGTCGGACCAACCACTAGCATTGATTTCACACTGGGAAGCCAAGACTATTCTCCCAGCGATTTTGGTAGCAACCACAGCCACCACGATAATTCTCCGGCATCCACGCTAAGGTGTTGTGTATACACCTTAGCGAGGTCCCCAAGAAAATTCCTCAACCATTGCCGGCACAGCTAACCACTCATCCGAAATGAACGCATGCCTGTGTCGCCAAATATTCAGTGCGTACTCCACACATACCACAATCATCCCTTTAACCCCGTGGGGTAGGACGAACTCGGCATTTTAGCAAAGGAAACTTACGACCGCTACATGCACTCAAAACTTCAGAGCAGCGAGAACCACTTAAGCGAGAAGAACGCAAGCTCGCCGCCAAAATCCTGTGCCTACTACGATCGATCATATGTGATAAACGCCCCTTACACCCAGGAGGTAGGACGCACAACCATTTCAGCACAGGATCCTGACAACCGCAATGCATTTATCTCTAAGCAGCTCAGCTGTCGGGCAACCGGCACCCGTGGTACCAGAAGTAGCCTCTGGTGAGACCTCGAAGTTCCACCACAAGGGCTTCACCTCTATCGTCTTTTGAACTCAGGGGCAGTTCTAGGTGACGCTGCACCTAATTGACAAGGACGGGCGTATAAAAATTTTGTCTTCCTTTTATAAATATGTGCACATCCTTTGCTCTGTTTACCAGAGATCGGGTAGTAACACATAAGTTTTATGGGTAATGTACCAAAGGTACGTCAATGGAAAAAGCCACATTACCCCAGCTGGGGCCCCGGGCTTGACACGCCCGTAGTCAAAAATAGACTCCCCTGGGGGACCTGCGCACGTGACAAAAGTATGTTCACTTGGCAATCATAGTTCATAATGCTGGAAAGTAAAATTAACTGTAGAAACGAAAAAAACAATGTAACATAATAGCCACAGCAATAATACTTTCATGCACATATGTACCCATGGTACATCGAATAATTAAAAATAATTGATGTGATTATAGTAAAAGATAAGCAAGAATAGTTAAACATACTTAGGTAGAGTTTATATAACTTCGTGCTAACCTAAATAGATAATGAAAAAACGAAAAACATAAAATGATTAGTGATACTTAGTCCCAAATCACACTATGCAAGTCTTATTGCTAAGCTGATTAGTTTTAGGGAGAGAGAGACGAGGGGAACAGAAACGTTTCTTTTCCCCCCGTCTCTCTCTCCTAACAAACTAATCAGCTTAGCAATAAGACTTGCATAGTGTAAATTGGGACTTACAAATATATTTACCAAAGGTAATTTATAATGGTACAGACAATATTATAATTTCTCATATTCCATTTCATTAAAAATTTACGTTAAATAACTGATGTTAATGACAATCTCTACCCAAGTAGATAGACATAGGTGCTGATGAAGTACGTATTATCGGTATTTCCACCAGCTAATAAAAAGTATAGTTTTAATTTTTCTTCTCTTCTTTAGAAACTCACATTCATTAATAAAAATATTTCATTCAATAAGAATTGAAACTAAACTAAAACCAATTTTTTCATGATACTAAATTTAATTTCAGTTTGCATTTATAATCGAGCTATTCTTTTAATGAATAATTTTGGTTGCGTTGCGACTTCACAACGCATCCATATAGCGTTATTATTTCAGCAAAGTTTATAGAGCTTTATATATATATATATATATATATATGTATATATATATATATATATATATATATATATATATATATATATATATATGTATAGATATATGTATATGTGACCTTCTCCGAGAAAAACATTAACAGCCTTGCCCACGATATCGACAACGTTCGACTTGTCGCACACTTACATTTGAAACAACAACAAAATATTAAAATTTGTTTTTGTTTTGAATGTAAGTGTGCGACAAGTCGAACGTTGTCGATATCGTGGGCCTGGCCCTAAAATTTTGTTTTTTAAATACGTTTTTCTCAAAACTTCATTTTCACACACTATATGCGAGAAGGTCATTATTTCATTATTGTTTCATTATTTTCCGTTTTTTGTACATATCATTTTTCAGCCATTTTGACATTCTATCATCTCTCCTTCAATTATAACAATTATCTCTTTAACAATTCAAACTTTTTTTATATTTCAGCTATAAATTCGTTTGCGAAATATAATTTTACTACAACAACATTATGATATTTATTCTTTCTAAATCTAAATATTTATTTAAATTATTTCGTTCATTTATTTAATTAAGCAAATTTCGAAATAATAAATTGGGCTAATTGCAAATGTTGGTTTAGGACAAATTATAAATGATCTCAAATATAAAATACTGCAAGTTAATGAAATTAAAATAAGCTCCAGGGCATACAACGAAACATGGCTGACTGTTGATGCAACTGCTATGAAGAATTACAAAATTTTTAAAACAATACCCTGGGCGTATATTAAAAAAAATGCCACATATAATACAAAATATGTTAACAAGCAGTAAAAGGCGCTTCAGAGAATAAATGGCAGTATGTGGTGCAATCTGACACACATACACACATATATGTATATACATATACATGTGCGTACAAACACAAACACACTTATGTTATCGTTCTAACAATAACATATCAAAGTATTAACACGGCTTTATACACAGCAATTGCACAATGTTTGTATAACAATTGTTTATGGAAATATAAATTTATATGCAAATGACATGCTCACATACACACGTACATACTCGTATGTATGTATGTACCCCGAAAAACAATTAAATCGAAATTCACCTACAACAAACTGCATGCATACCATTATTGCAGAGATACAACAAGAGTGGAGAAACATAAATATGTGTGTAAAAAAAATATTGGTAAATGCCAAAAGGCTCTCTGTACTGTCATGTACCATTAACAAACATTAGCTGCCAATTAGTGGTGCATTAAAAATTATTTTAAAATAAATTATCAACATAAACATTATGCTCAATTGGACGTAACGGCGGACACACAAACGCACACACGCACACGCGAGCACACACACGAGTATAGTGTAATGTGTAGGTCATTCAGACAAATGCATCTAGTAGGGGTGTATCGAATGTAAGTTTAGTGCATCAGCCACTGGGTAACGTATTTGAGCGACATTGTCAGTATGAAATCATAAAATCAAAATTACAAGTCGCAATTTGGACTAAATTATTTTGAATAAAAATTTCATTGGTTAATCCATGATATAAATATAGAAGGTACACTCAGAAAAAAATCCTATGAAATTAATAAGAATAATAATTATTTTAATTGTTTTTTACTATTATTTTCAGTCAATGGGATAAATCACTTTAAATTAATAATATTCAAACTATTGAATCAGTAGTCGGTTTCTACTATTATTTTAAGGGCCATTTTCACAACTTACCTTTAGCTAAAGGTAGGATTTTGTCTGCCCGATAAATAGCTTCGCAATATAAAATCTTCATTTATTATATTTTTATCCATTAAATATTATTATTATTGATAACAATACCAATAAATAATTTAAGTTGTAATAATGCAAAAATATTTATCGGGCAGACAAAATCCTACCTTTAGCTAAAGGTAAGTTGTGAAAATGGCCCTAATAATACTATTATAGTTTTGAATTAATAGTACATCGAATTATTTTTTAATAGTATGTACTATTATATTTAAAGTGAACCGTATTGATTTAATTCGGCTAAGATCATTAGAAACTAATGGGAGCTCCTTTAAAAATAATAAGAAAATCATATTAAAACTCAGCAAAATACCACTATTGTTTTAATAGGACTGTCATTTTATATTAAACGTAGTATATTATTTATTCTATATTATATCCTGATAAACTTTAATAGGATGTACTATTATATTTAATAGGATTGAAATATTACTTCAAATGGCGTAAAGCATTATTCAATTGGACCCTGAAATTTTCAAAAACTTTAATAATTGAATCAAACAAACATTTCTTTAAATAACAAAATTATTATATTTATTAAAGTACATTTGATATATAATTTTTTTTAGCACTTTTTCCATCTTTTAGAAGATGTAAATGAGTTGGAAGACCGTCAAATTCTTCGACATCATGTAAAGTAAATGTATTAATGTGTGTATGTATTATGTATGCTTGGTAATGCTCACTAAAGTAGTAAAAAACTAGCGGTAAAATTAATAATGATCCTATTGATTTAATAATATACCATATTAAATTAATAGGAATATACTACTCATTAGTTTTTTGAACATACTGTTAACCTCTGATGTGGTTCTGGAAACCTGGAACGCCGGAATGCCGTGCGATGGTTGTTGTGCTAGCTGCTGGCAACGCCGGAAAGCCGTGTGATGGTTGTGGTCCTGGTTGTGGAAAAGCCGGAACTCTGTCCGATGGTTGTGGTGCTGGTTGCTGGGAACTCCGGAAAGCCGTACGATGGTTGTACCTCAATTGTTGTTATTTTTTGGAGCAAAATTCATACAATAAACACTTAGGTTTTGGGACAACATAAAGTACATAAAATAAACACTTTGTTTTTGGAGCAACACAAAATTCGACTTCACTCTTCGCGTTGAAAATGAGAATGCTTAAAAAAAGAAAGTCAAAGACAGACATTTGCAAAAACGCGAAGAAGCATCTGTACACGGCTGGCGCATAACGTTAACCGGTGGTCACATTATTTTAATAGTTTTTCACATTGATATTTAAACTTAATATGTTTAAACTATTAAATCAATGGGATTAACATTGATTTTTGTGTAACGTATTAAAATAATTGTATATCTTATAGAAAATATAATGTGAAATGTCCCATTGAAAATTAATAGGGACACCACATTAATTTGATACTGGTTTTTCGCTGATTTTTAATATGGTGATCACATTACTTTAATAGTTTTTCATATTGATACATAATAGTTTCAAAATAATTGTTTCAATAGTACACCACTATTGAATTCCTATTGTTTTAATGTGATTTGGAACAAATTTTGTCCCTATTAAATTAATAGGGACCCTTTTGGCGAATTAATAGGATGCTTTTTTCTGAGTGTACTCCCATTCTCTCTTTGTTTTTAAAAATAAGTATTTTTGAAGTTTGTTTTTTGAGAGAAATAAAGAAAAATGTTCCCATATAGTAAAAAATTTAAGTCTTCCCCTAGAAATTTTTTACAAAAATGTTTAATTATCTTAACAAAAATTTGGGAATAAATAAAATTATATACATAACTACATATCTGTGAAGTTTAAAAAGTGATTATGTAATAACTTATGTCATATTTTTTAGTTTTCTGCTTAATGCAAATCTTTTAAGTATATTTTCATCTAAATTTGGCATTGAGAAGTCAAATTTATTGATGATTTGGATTATTTCGCAACGATTTTTCATTAAGTTTAACAAATATTAATTGATTTTGCAGTCTGTTTAATCTACATAATATGTTTCTTGTTGATTGTAACATCCTTTTCTAAAAAAAAAAATTGGCTTAATAACCTGCCAGATCTTTTGGCAAGTGCATTTCACAGATCTTGTAGGCTCTTAGCCACTGTTGGCGAACACCAGGAAATGAAGGGAATTTAAAAAATGCTGCACTCTTATTTCTTTACTTATGCCCTAATTTAGTGAGAAGATTTAGGTCGTTTTTTTTTTGTTTGAAAAAAATTTTCTTATTTTTGAATTCTCTAAATTATTTTCTTCAAAAATGGTTGTTGTTTTCATAATGAAAAATTGAAATATTATTACCATGTTTTTAAAACATAAAAATAAAATGAAATTATTATACAAAAGTTTGAAAAATATATGAAAAAATATGTGTTGGATATAAGGTTTAGAAGAAAATCATGAAGCAAATACACGAACCTTCTAGCATAGACAGTAAATAATGTTTTAAAGAATCATAACTGCGGCTTTTTTTCGTCCATAGACAAGACGATACAATCGTCGAACAGAATTTGGGCATTATTGTTTAATTTATACATTCTATATTTTATAAAAACAATTTTTAAATAACTTTTGAGTAAAATTTTCAAACAAACAGGAAACAGAGTGGGAAATATTAAATTAATACGGTAGCACGATTTTAGTGGAAACTTCACAATCCTTATACTTGTCAGATGGTGAATGTCAAGAAAAAATGAGAGAATGGAAGTACCTTCTATATTTATATCATGGGTTAATCCACATGACAATGATACAATTAAAATGCTTGACAATTTTATCGAAGTGTCACAGTACTTAAAAAAGTTGAAACAATGATATTTTCTAATATGATTCGATAACCAGCTGACAGACGACTCAAAGCGGTGCAGGTATTTTTGATACTAAAATCGGGAAAATCGGACAGATTTTTTATATTCTCCAAAATGTAGGAATTTTTTCGTCATGTCGCATTATTTTAAAATAAATGCAAACATAACGTTTTTTTAGAAATATTTTCTTTTTCAAAACGGTTCAGAAATGTTATTTTCATTAAAATCGCTAAAAAAAAATATATTTCCAGAGTTGTTTGTGGTTTAAAAACTTGGGGACACTAATATGTATATATATGCCAAGGCGAATGCATATACCAACTGCTGTTAAGCCTGTAACAACAAAATCTGCCTCGTACTTTATTGCAATGAAATTTGACAAGCTAAACTTCCTAAAGAAAGCAGCTGTTAACTTGGCACCACCTGCCTCTGTATATGTTTTTTCTAAGATATCATTCAATTTTAACAGATGCCTCGAATTTATCCTTTAAAATTTTATTTAAAAAAAAAACTATTCATATTAATTTTTAAAAACTTTATGTTGTTTTAATTGAATTTCATTAAAAGTACATATCGAGCCATAACCGCTAAAATATTTAGCTTAAGCGACACATTTTTTGGACTTCGTTTTTTTTCACGAAAATCGACTATTTACGATCGCAAATAATCGATTTTGGTCAAATATTGGGGTTCGAAAATTATGTCGCTTAAGCTATTTTGGCGGTTATGGCACGATATGTATGTATTATTTTTTTTGTTTTTTACTTATTTTTTTACCAAAGCTTTAATAAACACATAAATTTTTTATAACTAATGGTTTTTTTCTATTTTAATGACAAAAATGCGTAGGGATTTTTGTAGGGGAATTTTTTTTTATCGTGTAGGGAAAAATCGGATTTTTTTTAGCATGTGTAGGTATTTTTTCGAGAAATCTACTGGCAACACTGGTCATGAGCCTCTGAGTTACCCTAACATATCATACAAATTTGATAACGAATAACGATGATATTGTTTGCTAGGACTCTGTAACACAAGGACGCCTAACAGACAAAATCAACTTCAGTCATCTTGGACACTTACTTCAAAAATTCATATATGACTTCCAGGAAAATTCAGCAGATGTTATTAATGAGTTAACATTGTCAGCGTTTGTCACGATAAATCATTCTGACTTTCGCCACTGGGTGTGTCTAAACACACATACTCTGATATTTGCGTTTGAGGTAAACAGCTTGGAAAGCTTTTAAAGCTCTTGTTTCTGTTTTTGATGTGTAAACATCTATACGCTAGGGGGTAAAATTCTTTTTCACAATACAATCACAAATTTTGCTGAGATTCACACCGCGTTGTCAAATCGGTGTGAGCTACATACATATGTATGAGTGTATTAGTGTTTGAAAGAAGCAATACAAACTTATTTAAAATATTATAAATGCATAGGAATTTGCTGGTTTTTGTTTGTTTTATTTAACTTGATAATTGCTTTATTAGGGTTCCGTACAGCAAAGGTGAAAATGAGCCGTAAGAGCTAAGGACCTGAAATTTGGACACAGTTTGTAGACATTTGGCCGCTAAATACATAAGAGTTAAAAATTAAAGGGTGTTCCAAAACGAGCAACGAAAAATTTTAAAATCCCATGTAATATACATACAATTGTATGTACATATATACACTTGAAATTTGTAAAGTTATACAGACTACAACAATTAACACTAAATTAAAAAAATTTAAATTAAAAGGTGTTCCATCAGTTAATGCAATTTTGACTTTGTAATTTGGACAACTTGCTGTATCTTGGAAACCGTAAGACCAAAACCCTTGAAATTTTCAAAAGTGGTAAAACTAAAAAATCAAAAAATTATAAAATCGCCAAATCTAAAAAATCGCCAGAAACAAAAAAAATCGCCAAAACAAAAAAAGCACCAAATAAAAAAAAAATTAGGACTAAAATAAATCGCGGAAAACCGGAAAAATCGCCAAAATGAAAAAAACCCCAAAACACAGAAAAAAATCGCCAAAATGAAAAAAAATCGCCAAAATAAAAAAAAATGCGAATATGAAAAAACCCCATAAAGAGAAAAAACGCCAAAACGAGAAAAAAGCGACAAAACTGAAAAAATCGTTTAAATTGAAAAAGCTTAAAAAAGGAAAAAAGCCACATCAGAAAAATGCTCAAAACCGAATGTACGGAACCCTTCGTGCGCGAGTCAAAGTCGCACTTTACTGAATTTATTTTAATTGCAATGCGTACACAAAAGCAAGACCAGCAACAACTAAACGATGAACAACAGGAATTAAAAATTAAAAAGTAAAAGTAAAAGCATTTACCATAGATGAGCACTGCAGTACCACTAAAGTTTCAGTAAAAAAAAAAAAATTTACTGATTACTAAAAATTTTTTCTACAATTTTTATAAATTGCCTAAATGATTTCTTATATGATGAGGTGCATTGAATTTTCAGTAATCAGTAATGCCCGTATTCATAATAAAATTCTACCAAGTAGCTTAATTTTTTTCATACAAAAGTTTCAAAATTTTAATGAAAAAAACTTTGCCACTTGCTACAATTTTATTATGAATACGGCCCTACGATTTTACTGGTAGTGCAAATTAAATTTCATTATCAGTAAAAATTTACTGAATTTTTTTAGTAGTACTTGAAATTACTCGTATAAAAACCAGATTTGAAACTAAGCCGCCAATTTTATTTTCCCAACAAAAACTTTTAATCCATCTGATCGATACATAAGGGAGAAACGATTTTTCAAAAGACATCGTTTTTACATTTGTTATCGCACTAATAATCCCAAATCGTTATTTTAATTATTTAGTAAAATATTTTTTTATTAAAAATACATTTAAATTGATTATTGAGGGGTTTAGCTGTTTACATTGGTTCACTGAGTTTTTTTTTTATACAAAAAAAAGAAATGCGATTATTTAATGCATCACACACAGATTTACCAGTGTATTTTCGACCCTGCATACAGAAAATAAATAATCGATTTGAACTTGTTTTTAAAAAAGTATTTACTTTTTATAAAAATAAATTAATATTTAGACAAAAATCATTATTTTTTCAATCTTAGCGATTGATAGACGGCATCGAGTGAAACGTTTTTCTTTGCATATAAAACATAAATTTCTTTCAAATTTCTTGTTTAATGGACTTTTTATTATTAATAAAAACTACGTATAATCTTTGTACGTACAATCTTTGTCTTTATTAACAACTAAATTGAAAATTAATTTAAAATCAATTTAATTAATGATAAATATAAATGTTTCATTCAATAAGAATTGAAATTATTGAACTTAAGCCCGATTAAGAAATTATTTCTGATTGAAATTGAAATAAATTCAGTGAAGTGCGACTTTGAACTGCTCACGAAGGGTTCGCACGGACATTAGATATGTAATTCAATACGAGCTTTAGCTTATATATAATATAAAGTGTTGGTATTTTTTTTAAGTTTTGGCGCTTTATTTAATTTTGGCATTTTGTATAGTTTTGGCGATTTTTTCAGTTTCTAACGTTTTTTCACTTTGGCGATTTTTTTTAATTCTAGCGATTTTTTTCATTTTTGGGTTTTTCATAAAGGCGATTTCTTGAGTTTTGGCGCCTTTATCACGTTTTTGCGATTTTTTTTTGGTTTTTGGCGTTTTTTTTCATTTTAGCGATTTTTTTCTTTTATGGCGATTTTTTTTCGGTTTTGGGGATATATTTTAGTGTTAGAAATTTTTTTTTAGTTTTGGCAATTTTTTTCGTCTTGACGATTTTTTTGGGTTTTTTTTCTGATAGGCGATTTTATAATTTTGGGATTTTTTAGTTTTACCATTTTTGAAAATTTCAATAGTTTGCCTCTTACGGTTTCCAAGATACAGCAAGTTGCATTAACTGATAGAACACCCTTTAATTTAAATGTTTTTAAATTTTAGTGTTCATTGTTGTAGTCTGTATAAAAATACACTAATTTTACAAATTTCAAGTGTCAGTACACATATGTACATACAATTGTGTGTATATTACATGAGATTTTAACATTTTTCGTTGCTCGTTTTGGAACACCCTTTAATTTTTAAATCTCATTTATTTGTTGTTGTAGCGGCCAAGGTTCTACATACTCTGTTCAAATTTCAGGTCCGTAGCTCTTACGGTTCCTGAGACAGACGGAGAGACGGCCTTTTCACCTTTGGTGTACGGAACCCTAAAAAATATAATATTTTTTCTGTGTGCATGTTATACCCCTACTGGTTTTATTATCAATGGCTATTGTAATAAACACAGTTATATGTATGTATGTATATTTTAAATATATTAACACAAACTCACGTTTCCCATTAATGTTATTAAAATACATAAATTTGCTGCTCCTGGATAGATATGGGAATTTTCGTATATAATTTATATGTAACAATTATTTGTCTTTGTGTAAATGAAATTCGAAAAATTTATTCATTTGCTTTAAAAACCATCACCGTGCTAAAAAAGCGTATTATATTCATAATAATTAATATAAAATTAAATTAAATATATTCACGGATTCAATCAAGCTTTTAGGGATGTGGATTTTTTTAGTCTTCTAGGGTGAGTATCTTGCCGAGTTTTTAAATTTGTAATTGAAGAAAATACAAAACCTGCCAAAAAAAATCTTGCTTAATAGTGTTTTCACACTGAAAGTTAAAACCTGGTTTTAACGTTAAAACCATAAACAGCTGATTTTGCATTCACACTGCAAGTTTGTTAAATTCAGGTTTTAACTGTGCTTGGAAATATTGTTAATAATATAAAAATGCACAAATACATTATAAGATAAACCGTTTTTATAGGCAGATGACTGTCAGTCATATTGTCTATTTTCACTTTCCACAGTTCAATTTAAAATATTTTCGTTGTTTTCCTTCCAAAAAACTCTTTTTATCCATAATGTTTTGATTATTGTTGCTGCTGCATTAATTTTTAAGTTGAAAATGTTTCAGGCGCCATCTATTGTTATTCACTGGCATACCATTGCCAGCTGCTATCGGTCCTTTCAACTTGGCAGCACTGAATTTATCACAGCGAAAACAAGGTTGCATTTCATAAAACCAACTTAAAACCAATTCAAAAATGGTTTTATGACCTGTTTCTACATAACAAGTAAGCTCTCAGGCAAGCAAGCGGTACACGGGCGAGTACGTAACAAAATGAGTTTTTATAGTACACTTGTCTAGCTTACTTTGTATTTGGTATCACTGTTTGTATATTTAATTTCATTATTGCCATGGTATACAATTTGGTATTTGAGTTAATTTTTTTCCATACTAGAAGCATTACTTACTGCCAGTTTATAGAAGCCATGTAAAAATTCTCGGCTGTCTATTTATAATGAAAACAAAAACAAATTTTGAGTGCTTTGTTTTTGTTTTCAATATAAATAGGCAGACTAGAATTTTCACATGGCTTCTATGAACTGGCAGTTAATGGCAGCCCTAGGAGAAAATCGAGCAAAATAAAAAACAGCTGCTTTTAAATTACAATGCAATATTAGATAAGTTCGTTTATTTTTCAAACAAAATCGAGAAACTGAATAAATCCTGAGTATTTTTGCTATTAAGCATTAAAGAATGTTTAGATATTTTAAAAAAGCTGCATCAGAGATTCTTAATTAATAACATCGATAGTGACATACTTTTTTTCATTTACGGTATGTTATAATTTTTTCACAATTATAAAAGCATTAAGATTTTGCTGAAACAAGTTAAAAAGCTTTCATGCTTCATGAATGGATTTCATCCATCATATACGATATGTACATACATATATCATCAGATGGTTACGAATTTGCCGCATTTAATGGAAATACTCCCAATCTTCTTGCTTTGAATACAGCTAGATCCAAGATAATAATGAATAAAAAACTTTACATTGAAATGTGGTTCAAAGCACAGGAGTTTATATAGGGTGTTTTTTTTTCAGAGGTATAGAACTTCGAATTGAAATAAAACACAAGAAAATCGTTTTAATGTCCATCAATTTGGCTTTATTGGAAGGATTATTTTATGCCATTAATGTTTAAATATGATTTCGGGCATGTGGCCGCCGCGGCTGGCTCGAATAAAGCCAATTCTACAGGTCCAATTTTCAACCACTTTTTCGAGCATATGGGGCCGTATGTTGGCAATAACGCCACGAATGTTGGCTTCCAAGTCCCCTAACGTTTCTGGTTTGTTGGCGTAGACGAGCGACTTCACATATCCCCAAAGAAAATAATCCAATGGTGTCAAATCACACGATTTTGGTGGCCAATTGACAGGTCCATTCCGCGAAATTATGCGCTCATCGAATGTTTCCTTCAATAAATCGATTGTGACGTGCGCTGTGTGGCATGTAGCGCCGTCTTGTTGGAACCACAACTCATCCACATTCATGCCATCCAATTCGGGAACAAAATAGTCGGTTAGTCGGCTCCAATTGCTGTGCACGGTGGCGAATCGATTCATTCGGGTCCTCTTCAACAGTTTGCTCTACAGCGGCAATTGTTTCTTCGGTGCGCACTGTTCGACGTCTCTGCGGATGCGTATTATCACATAGAGTAAACGTAGTGCGAAAACGATCCATGGTTAACCGAATTAATTGCTCTGATGGACGATTATGTCGACCATAAAATGGACGGAGCTTGCGGTAAACTTCGCGAACTGAACCATTATTTTCGAAATAAATTTGCACGATTTGCAAGCGTTGTTCTTTTGTCAACCTGTTCATGATGAAATGGCAAACCAAACTAAATATTAATCACTTGACAGCTGACAAAATGGCCGCCAGTTAAAAAAGTGATGGCAACTTAAAGTTATATACCTCAATAAAAAACACCCTTTATATGAACCAAAATAATATGCCTTATCCTGGTTAGGAGGTTAATATCTTTCAATATATTTTAAATGTGGAAAAATGTATTACACATATAAAAAATATATTTCATATACATAAAACCGATGTATATTCTTTTTTTTAAATATTCTACACATCATACAAGAAAATGATTGAAGAATTTACTTAGAAATAAAATTCACAAAAAAGAAAAGTGCAACCGCTATTTTCGGCAACCATTTATTCAGTGAGAGCTTGTCTCAGTCTCAAATTAATTACAAACGAACGAAATTCAATATAATACAGCGAAGATCAGTAAAAAGTTACAGGTAATCGAACAAACCTATTATTACTTTCCTTGAACAAATTTATGTGAACAAACTTGAAAATAAAATTGTGATGAAAATACATACAAATATGGGATATAATGTAAGAATGTTTGGATTTATGCTTACAGGTTCCATAATGGTTGAATTAGACGATTGTGTGGACATTCGATTTCTTCTTTAATGAATAAAAACCTATTTTAATTTCCACACAATTACTAATTTTTGATTGTCTATATTTGACATTAGATGCAATTGAAATTGTTATGTAGAAACAACAAAATAAAAAAGTATTACGTATTTTACTCAGAAAATGTTGACAGTTGTTTTATGAAACCCAAAGCCAAATTTTGTACTCATATGAACAAAATTTTTGAGTTACTTGTAATGTAGAAACATGCCATTAATTTGGTTTTAACAAAAACAATTTGTATGGTAAAACCAGGTTTTAACAGTTGGATTTAACGTTAAAATCAACTTTTATTAAAACCATGTCAGTGTGAAAACACTATAACGTTAAATTCGCCAAGTGTTCTATATGTATAAATTTGTCGAATAGAGTACTAAATTGTGAAATAAATTTTCACACTTTGCAAACGTTTTTGCTGCTAAAACTTACTGGAAAGAAATTTACGATCAAATTAAAGTTTGGACTTTGACATTAAGTAGAGTTATTAGGGTGATCGATACGGTTTTTCAACCGGTTTTAAGGCCCGGTTTTTTTACGATACGGTTGCCGGTTTTTTCAAAATGTTGATTTTTCGAATGTCGAATAGTCCAATTTTTTACAGTTTAAAAACCGGCTGAGTCGAGTACTTTTCGATTTGTATATTTTGCAATAAAATTAGTTTTTACTGTGTTACGTGTTCTGTTGAAATTCCTAAGTTTTTTTTTTAATGTAAAAGTTCTAAGCGTTTTTTGAGCATGGCAACACATACTAAAACATGAAATCTAACTGCCAGTTTATAGAAGCCATGTAAAAATTCTCGGCTGTCTATTTATAATGAAAACAAAAACAAATTTTGAGAGCTTTGTTTTTGTTTTCAATATAAATAGGCAGACGAGAATTTTCACATGGCTTCTATGAACTGGCAGTAAGCAAAATTATTGTATGAGGTGGTGGCAGAGGTGAATTAAATTGACTTTATGGTGTGCAATGGATTTCAAAATCCATTTGCAAACAGTGTTTTTTATTTTTGTTGACATTTTGCTTCATATTTTATATAAAGGTAGATATCCATCTTATCCATACATTCATATGTATATATAGGGTGTTTTTTATTGAGGTATAGAACTTTAAGTTGGCATCACTTTTTTAACTGGCGGCCATTTTGTCAGCTGTCAAGTGATTAATATTTAGTTTGGTTTGCCATTTCATCATGAACAGGTTGACAAAAGAACAACGCTTGCAAATCGTGCAAATTTATTTCGAAAATAATGGTTCAGTTCGCGAAGTTTACTGCAAGCTCCGTGCATTTTATGGTCGACATAATCGTCCATCAGAGCAATTAATTCGGTTAACCATGGATCGTTTTCGCACTACGTTTACTCTATGTGATAATACGCATCCGCAGAGACGTCGAACAGTGCGCACCGAAGAAACAATTGCCGCTGTAGAGAAAAGTGTTGAAGAGGACCCGAATGAATCGATTCGCCACCGTGCACAGCAATTGGAGCCGACTAACCGACTATTTTGTTCCCGAATTGGATGGCATGAATGTGGATGAGTTGTGGTTCCAACAAGACGGCGCTACATGCCACACAGCGCACGTCACAATCGATTTATTGAAGGAAACATTCGATGAGCGCATAATTTCGCGGAATGGACCTGTCAATTGGCCACCAAGATCGTGTGATTTGACACCATTGGATTATTTTCTTTGGGAATATGTGAAGTCGCTCGTCTACGCCAACAAACCAGAAACGTTAGGGGACTTGGAAGCCAACATTCGTGGCGTTATTGCCAACATACGGCCCCATATGCTCGAAAAAGTGGTTGAAAATTGGACCTGTAGAATTGGCTTTATTCGAGCCAGCCGCGGCGGCCACATGCCCGAAATCAATTTTTAAGTATTAATGGCATAAAATTATCCTTCCAATAAAGCCAAATTGATGGACATTAAAACGATTTTCTTGTGTTTTATTTCAATTCGAAGTTCTATACCTCTAAAAAAACACCCTATATGTATATTATATATAAGTACTATACATAAGTATATGAAGTTAATTTGTATGTTTTACCTTTAATTTTTGTATTGTTTTATAGTATTTACATGAACTCTTAAAACTTTTTTTAATAAAGCAATTTAAAATCAAAACTTTTGTATAATAATATTCTGACTTAAAAAACCGGTTGGCCGGTTTTTCCTGAATTGTAAAAACCGAAACCGTGTTTTTCATAATATCAAATATTCGAACTATTCGAAACCCGGTTTCTGGAAAAAGCCGAATAATCGATCACCCTATTAGTTATCCCTACTAAACAATTGGACAAGCTAGAAAAAATAAATAATTCTATACTGAAGCTTAAATTAGACACGACATAACCATAACCATACAAAACAGCTGTTCGAAACAAACTTATGGGCAACACTGTATTTGATTATAGGTGACTCGCACAAAACGCCATTGCCATTAGTATAGAAACCAATTGCATTTTAGTTTGGTTATGGCCATGGCATTATGGCTATGTCACGTCCAATTTAAGCTTAACTTCCTCATCAACAACGGCAAGAGATTTCCTTAATTCGAACAACAACGTAACATTTTTAAAGTGTGTAAAAAAAAACACAAAGTATAATTGCAATTAGAGTAAAAGTGTTGTCTTTTTATAAGCTTAATGAATACAAAATGTCAATCTTGCCTTACAAAAGAAATCAAACAATATACAAACAAAAAAAATACTTACATACATACATACATACGTACAAATGTATACATACATACATACATACATACATACATATATACATAAGAACAGTTTTACTATAGTATATATGTACAGTAAATTTAAAAGTAAGTATGTATTTGCTTAAATTTATAAAGTGGCATGCAAAACTATTGACACAAATTAATAATAATGCTTTTAGGGCCATTATTACAACTTAAAGTTAGTTAAAAGTAGGATTTTATCGCACGTATAAAAAGCTTTCCATTATTGCAAATTGTATTTAACTTAACAGGTAGGATAAACTTGCCTGTAATTTATCGCTCACTTTAAGTTAAAGTAAAATTTTGCAAGTGATAAAGTTTTTATACGTCCGATAAAATCCTACTTTTAACTAACTTTGAGTTGTAATAATGGCCCTTAGTCGCATATTTAAAATGTTGTTATCTTTATTAGAATGCTTGATTTGTATGCACTAAAAGTGTAGGCAAGACTTTTAAAAGTGTTCAGTATTGCATTGAATAATGATTGTAGTAGCGATAATTGTAATTGAGTGTAAAGCAAATTTATATAACAAGGAAATAATAATGCACAAAACCATGGTACAAGAATTAAATAAACAGTTGTGTCTAGTGTGCAATAAAAGTATTGTACACTTCATAGTGCACTCACCCTACATCATTTATCAGCACCTTATAGAAAGAGAAAATCAATTTCAATTTTTATAACGCAATTTTATTGTTATTTTCTTCTATATACAAAAATAAAAACAAAATACAAACTCGATTTATATTAAGGGCCTTATTTATAAAAAATATTTTGGTTTTATAAAAGGTTTATTAATCAAATTGCCATATAAACCTCTTATAAAACATAAATATTTTTTGTGATTACAGTGGAATCTCCCTTAACGGACACTTCCTATAGGCGGACACCCCTTTAGACGGACACTTTTGACAGGTCCGGACAGCATTGCTTTCTCTTGAGCGGACAGTCTCCTTAAGCGGACACATTTCAATGGTGCCTTCGGTGGCCGCTCAAGAGAGATTCCACTGTAAATAGTTTTTCATTAGTAATTAGTGGTTACGCTTTTTTGCGGCATACGGCACGAAATACTTCAGCTAATTTACCCTCCGTTTCTACAACCCAGACGGTCGACTTGAGTATAAAATGTATATAGAAAGCACTCATTTTTTTTAGTGATTTTCATACACATTTTTTGGACAAGCCGTCTCCTTGACTTTTGGGAGCCTTAAATTATTCTTTTTTTTTTTAATTTTTACTGAGACCGTGAAGTTGTTTATTTTCTATTTTACCATTACTTGTTGTACACAAAATAAAGAAATTGGGCCATAAAGTCGGTTCGTTTCAGAAACAACTTAAAATTAAAAACCTGTTCCTAAATATTTTTCTACTATAGTCAAAAACAAAGTGTGTGTTAAGTTCAACCGACTTTAACTGGGTGCCACAGTAAATATTGGAAATTTTTCATATGGTCGAAAACAAAATATAAGAAAGAAACTCTCTCATCTAAAGGTAGAATTAGTAAAATCGTATCGTGATGTTGCGTGTCAGCTGACAAAAACCGTACCATATACAATGCATGTTACTAGTTATAAAATATGTGGTGGTAGCACTGCTGACGTAGGAATCTGCAGAATGTCAGATTTTTCTGTAGCGAATGTCAAAAACGCCGCATTTAATGCCAGACAAAAAAAAAAGTGCTGTGCAAACTGTTACATTTTCTATAACTTGTGCATAAAGTTGAACGATACGGCAAGCTGTAAAGTAGAATGATACGATTTTACTAATTCTACCTTAACACTGTGTTACAGGGATGGCAAAGTTGGTACAACTGTACCTTTTTTGGTACTATTAAAACTCGGAAAGTTCAATAGTACACCAATTACTAATTAAGTACATTTAATTAATCTCCCCAGTTTCACTTTTGAACTATGCAACTCATATTATTCTCACTTGAAAAAAGTTCTGTGAAAGCAAAACGCAGAGAGAAAATCAAAAAATGTGAACTTGTTCTTATACAAATAATTTTTTTCTAAATTCGGATGCCAAATCAAATGCTTTTAACTTGTATATTTTAAATTTCAATTTAAACAGGTGTTACCATATACTTTAGCATCCCAACTTACAAGCAAATTTGTTAAAAGGATTCGGTAGTCAGAACAAAGTTGATTATTTCAATAAAAACAAATAAAAAATATGTAATTTGAACTAAAAATATCTTTTAGTCAGGGACCGAAAATAATTGTTATTCTTGAATTTTTAAAGAAAAAAATCAAGTATAGGGTGTTTTTTTAAGAGGTGTAGAACTTTGAATTGAAATAAAAGACAAGAAAATCGTTTTAATGTCCATCAATTTGGCTTTATTGGAAGGATAATTTTATGCCATTAATGTTTAAATATGATTTCGGGAATGTGGCCGCCGCGGCTGGCTCGAATAAAGCCAATTCTACAGGTCCAATTTTCAACCACTTTTTCGAGCATATGGGGCCGTATGTTGGCAATAACGCCACGAATGTTGGCTTCCAAGTCCCCTAACGTTTCTGGTTTGTTGGCGTAGACGAGCGACTTCACATATCCCCAAAGAAAATAATCCAATGGTGTCAAATCACACGATCTTGGTGGCCAATTGACAGGTCCATTCCGCGAAATTATGCGCATATCGAATGTTTCCTTCAATAAATCGATTGTGACGTGCGCTGTGTGGCATGTAGCGCCGTCTTGTTGGAACCACAACTCATCCACATTCATGCCACATTCAAATCTTCCATAAAGTTGATGGACAAAGCTCCAATTGCTGTGCACGGTGGCGAATCGATTCATTCGGGTCCTCTTCAACAGTTTGCTCTACAGCGGCAATTGTTTCTTCGGTGCGCACTGTTCGACGTCTCTGCGGATGCGTATTATCACATAGAGTAAACGTAGTGCGAAAACGATCCATGGTTAACCGAATTAATTGCTCTGATGGACGATTATGTCGACCATAAAATGGACGGAGCTTGCGGTAAACTTCGCGAACTGAACCATTATTTTCGAAATAAATTTGCACGATTTGCAAGCGTTGTTCTTTTGTCAACCTGTTCATGATGAAATGGCAAACCAAACTAAATATTAATCACTTGACAGCTGACAAAATGGCCGCCAGTTAAAAAAGTGATGCCAACTTAAAGTTCTATACCTCAATAAAAAACACCCTATACAAGGAAATGTCGTAGAGCCTAGGCAATCATACCATTTTGAATATTTTCAATTAGATTTTTCAAAACTCAAATGATTTAAAAATTTTTGATTTTTATTTTTTTAGCAGAAATAATTGTTATTTTATGACTTTGATTTTTTTCAGCAGAAATAAAAATAAATTTCTTATTTTTACATTAAACGTAAGAAATAATTTGTTGTACATTGTACATACATATGTATGTATGTACATAAATATATAGCTACTACGATGAGATCAAACTGTGGACATTCCGCCAACGATAAAAATATGGTGGACACCAAAAAGGTTCGTATTACTCTTTTTATCAGTTTCATGATATGGATATCAATTGAAAGGGATTTTCGAGGAGATGACTTGTATTTATGAAAAAAAAATTAACAGATATTGTGCCATCTATTTTTCGATAGCTTTTGGCATGAGGAAAAAAAATTCTACCACGACATAGCAAAATAATCATTTTTGAAGCGCCAGAAATTAATTTTTTAATATGTATAAATATTTTTTTTGTTGTGGTGGAGATAAATATTGATACGCAATAAATTAATATCATGCAAAATAATTATTTTAAATTTATTTGTGCCTTAGAAGAAATGTGCATATTATTTCGTATCTTAAGTCTTGTTTTATACTGTTAAAAAGTAAAATATTCGAGTACTGTATTGGCGCCTCGAAAACAATTTTTTTGATATGTCCTCATGCCAAAAGCTATCAAAAAATCGATGGCACAATATCGATTATTTTTTTCATACAAATCGACCCTCTCTAATGTTCATAGATGTCCACCCTTTTGGCGCCTACGCCATTTTTCATCGCATTTTTGGTCATCTTCTCGAAAATCCCTTTTATTTTATACCCATATCATGAAAGTGATAAATGGACACAAATGTCCACTTTTTGGCGCCTCCGCCACTTTCCATTGCATTTTTGGTCATCTCCTTGAAAATCCCCTTCATTTGATACCCATATCATGAAAGTGATAAAGAGTAATACGACCCTTTTTGCTGTTCAGCATATTTTTATCGTTGGCGGAATGTCCACAGGTTGATCTCATCGTAGTAGCTATATATTTATGTACATACATATGTATATACAATGTACAACAAATTATTTGTTACGTTTAATGTAAAAATAAGAAATTGATTTTTATTTCTGCTTAAAAAATAAAAATTAGGGGGCAAATTACGGCACTCGTTATCGAACGAAATTACGAAACATTTCCATATAAACTCTATTGAAATATTTCGCAATTTCGTTCGATAACGAGTGCCGTAATTTGCCCCCAGAAAATGATTTTTATTTCTGATCGAAAAAATAAAAGTCAAAAAATAACTAGTATTTTATTATAAAATTCATAACAGTTACGGTCCCTGCTTTTAGTACAATTAAGGTCAAAAAAGTACAATTTTTTAAAGTTGTTGGCACAATTTTAAAATTCTAACTGCGTTCCCTGCTGTCTTATTAGGAAGGGGCTAAATTTAAAAACAAGATAAAATAAAACAACCGAACATAAAAACAACTTAACAAATAATTAATATGAAGAAAATTAAAAAGGTATTTGTATTTTGTCTTATGTTAATACAATAAACTGTTCAATAATTCGATTATAAATTCTTTATAGGAGCAAAAAAAGCCAAGAGATAGAAAGTCATACATAGATACATACATATGTGTTCTCTTTTATTTTAATGTGTTTTGTGTTGAACTAAAGAGCCAGAGTCGATGCTAATCTAGTTAAAACCAGTGTCAGCATGTTTTAATTTTAGAACCGGCTTTGGTAGGTCAAAGTTCATTTTTTTAAAAAGTGCATTCTAAAACTAAAAGAGTAGACGTTTTTGTTGGCTGTGGTTATGGCCCATTGTGTTATTTGGACAAAATGTGACTACCCAGCAAAAAATTACACATTACCATCAGAACTACTTGCCATATAATAACTTACTTTTCTGATTGTCAAATTTCATAACTCGCTTACAAATCTCATTACCTAAAATGTAAAAAAAGTATGTACAAATGAAGAGAATGATTTTTTTAGATTAAATAGATTACGTGAACAAGTTTCCAAATAAAAAAGGTAATTACTGCTCAAGAATCCATTATTTTAGTCTCACGCCTTGTTAAAATCATTAAGTTGGTAATCCAGTAAGGAACAGCTTCCACCAAAAATGCTTAATTCCAAACTGGATTACCTTTTTTTTAAATTTTTTGCTGGGTAGCTAAATAAAAATCTGGCATCCGTGCATAACAAACACACTTTTCTCAATAATCTATGTAGTTTACTTTTAGGGATTGTATTGCGCTTGCTAAAAAAAAATATTAGCATTGACACAAACATTTATGCTTTTCTTCGATTGAAAAAAAATCTGGCAGCCGCACGGCTCTCTCTCTTAAAACGTATGAGTAATGTGATAGGATTCGTAGCATACTTTATTGCGATAGTTTTTATTTCTGACTTTTACGATTTGTCTTCTTCTTGATAGTACACAATTTGGAATATAAAGTAGCCTACAATTATTGTATATCGCTGTTAGCAAATAGAAAGGCCCTAACTCATATTTTCACGAAATTCAGTTTTCAGTGATTCCATTACATTTTTCACACAAATACACTTTTAAAAATTTATTGGAATATTAATATTATATTAATATAGAAAGGCCAGGCCCTAACTCATTATTTTATTTGAAATCGAAATTTTTGTATATTTCGATAGAACATCTAATGTATCAAAAAATTCAAAAATCTCTCGATTGTAAAAATGTTGGCCATTATTTTTGTTTGTAAGAATGCACATTTAAGATAGAAAATAGTTTTTTTTGCAAATAAGATGCGCGTATAAACGAGGTGTATGACACTTAAGACTGAAAGGAAAATCATTCATTCATAGAATGAAACGGTTTCATTAAATGTTCTGCATTATATCAATGAAACTTTTCATTAATACAATGAACAATTTCATTGTATGCATGAAATCTTTCAATCTCTGCATTTCATGTGTTCTTCATAGTTCATTGTATTAATGAAAATCGTTACATTGTTTAAACGAATTTTCTTTTTGGTGAATTTGGGGCAAATATAAATAAGTTCCACAAATTTCGTCTTCTTACTGTATACAGTTTGTCAAACATAAATAAATCAAAAGTTATTTTGTTAAAAAATCATTTCTATTTCTTATTTTTCTAATCCCTTTTTATTTCAAAGCAGTATGGTCGTCATAAATGCAATGAAATCATTTCATTTATACAATGTAATATTCTTCATTCTTCTTCTTTCTCTTTTGTTATCCCCATTCACGTTCCTCACCTCTATACAAACACAAGAAGGTTGTGCCAAACATCTTATAAAGATGCTTGTTTTGTTGAGATTTTTGTTTGATTCTTTTAAACTTATGTTTGTGTATTGTGATTCTCAACAACATATTAAGAGTTTTACTATAAACATTCAAGTTTTTCGGCTTACTTAAACATTATTTAGGTTGAACTCTACTGATGAGTTCCTTAAATTTTAAATGTTTTACGTTAATCAATAATACATATGTATTTGTATATATTAAATTAAATAAAAAAATATATATACCTTTTATTAAGTAGGTGGTTTGGAAGGTATTATATTTCATTATATTTATGAAATTTTCTTTGTATTAATGAATAAACTTCATTTATAGTATGTAAAAACTTCATTAAATCAATGAAACAACTACACTATATTCATGAAAAAGTTTCATTGAACTAATGAAATAGTTTCATTCTATTTATGACATAGCCGCCAAAATTAACTTCATAAATGCAATGAATCATTCTTCATTGATCCAATGAAGGGCTTCATTAGCTGACTTTTAATGAAACATTTCATTAATACAATGAAGAATTTCATTGTCTGAATGAAGGTTTTCGTTTCAGTGTATACCCTTTGAATCCCCAAAATATATATTGATATTGATAATGTTTATGTTTTCTTCTTAAAATATCTATTAAACTTAGCCTGCTTTGGCTATTATTATTTACTTAGCACAAATAAGAAAAAGTGCTACACCAGAGATGGAGTTCTAGCGATTTGGCTATATGTACATTCAAATTACACTCCATCGAAATTTAATTTTTTTTTTCATTAAGCAACCAATTTGTGTACAGCAACCAGCATCAATTCATCAGGCTATAATCATATCAGGAAAATTTTTGATGCCTTATTCCATCTTGCGATAGTCTTACCCGTTTTTAACAGATCATTATAGCTTGCCCTCCCCCTCTCCTTTTACACCACAAAATGTAGGGCGTTATCCTGGTGCCATAAATATTTGACTTTGCTATTGGTGTTTTTAATCACTTATGACACTCACTGTATTGTGGTGTTTAACACAAAGTCTTACATACTTACCTACATGCATATGCACATGATTACATTTTACACAAGCTACATATGAGTTTATATGAGTTTACATGAGCAAATATTTGCACTAGTATTTGAATACTTAAAAAAGAACAATAAAATCTATTTGTTTGCTTTCGTTTTCTTTTTATTGTTTCAAAAACAAATTCTTGTTTTATTTTAGTTTCATGTTTATCTTTCAAATGCAAATTAGAAGAATTTTCTTCCTCTTTTGTACAACGATAATTTTTGTCTTGATTGGCCAAACAAAGTGTTTGCCGAGGCAACACAAAAAAATATGGCAGAGGGCTGGCGGTAGCATTAAGGACAATATTGTTTCAATTTAGTTTGAAAAAAAAAAATATTTAAATTTGTCATTTAGTTTTTCTAATTGGAGGCAGTTTGAAATATTTCATAATTAAACATAAATATTTTTCAAAAATATTTTATTTTATCTCTAAAAATATTTTTGCATAAAAATACCATGTGATTGATATAAGGAATTTTTGCAAAAATTTTAATTGCAAATTTTCTTGGTAATAAAGAAAATGTATACATTTTTCATAAAGTGAATTGTATTGAAATAAAACATTTTACAAAACTAGTCTTATTTATTATAATTAAAGTTCTTAATTTGTTGTTAACTACCTAAAACCACAAATCCAATTTAGCGTGTTTCACGCTAGATTTGGCGCGTTTTAACTATGCCAAACGCGTTTAATTAAAAACGCGCTAATAATAATATGTACATACATATATTGTCGAATATATTATGTAAGTTGTTACAAAGTTTGACAAATAAAATTTGTGCATTTGCTAATCTATTGAAAATTTTCTAGCTTGACAAATTGTTGTTCAAAAGAAGACAAACAAGTTTTTGTGTAGTGGGAAATTCATTTCGAAATAAGAAGCAGATACATACATATGTCATAAATAATAATAATTGCACAAAACCTAAATATTTTTCTCCATAAACAAAATAAGCAATAAATAGTTGTTTTTTATTCCTATTATTTTGTATAGAAAACTGAATTTTATGAATTATTTTCATTGCAATTTTGAAGCCTGCCGTGCAGTTCATCATATACTTACATATTAGAGACCTGCGTAAACAGTCTTTAAATGTAAATACGTCATAATTTTTAAATGTATTCACGTCGCATGTATTATACTAAACCAATAATAAATGCTGTCGTACTATAAGCGAAATACGATGGATGTATTGGCGTACGTGTATATCACTGTTAACAAGCGATGTCGCCAAGACCACAAAACATACAGAAGTGTCACGAGACGGAAGATACGGGTATTTTTCAGTTTGTCTCGTTTTCCCTCAAATTTCGTCGTCGGTTTTGTTTTGCTACGTCTTTCTAGTGCAATACATTTTGATTAGCTGTGTTAATTGGTAAGTAGTAATACACTAGAGTATCAAATACACTATGCTTTTCTCTTTCTTCCATGAGTTTTAACAAAAACCTGATTAGAGCTTTTTTTACCTGTCACTTTCTTCACTTCTGTGTATTCTGTGGCCAAGACAGCTTGTTTGTAAAGGCCGTGACACACTATCATACACAGTCGTACGATTCATTCACTGGAAAATCGGATTGAATTCTGTCACACTCCAAAAAAATCGCAACAAAATCTCTTATAGGTGCCACACTATTCCATAAAAAAAGATGCAAAAACATTCAAAATAAATTTTATGTTTAATTATTTTGCATTTCTAAAGAAATAATAACGCAAAACGTATCTCTCTATCTTTAAATAAATGAAGCAGAATTTGCTGTTTTCTATCAACTGCCTTACAAAATGCATCTCTGATCTAATAGAAATTATCATTTTATGAAAATTTTCATAAACTTTTGGAAATCGGACAGACTTGTCAAAAAATCTGTCACACATGTCAAATTTTAATCCACACCATCATACTTTTTGAGCACACACGATTTTTTTGATTGTATCACAGCCTTAACAAACACTCAAAAGAAGTACTGTTGATTGGTGTATGCTTGTTATTTTTCATATTGTACGTTTGAGTTTGTGTGTAATATGTAGATGGTAAGCTATTATGTGATTAACCGCATACAACTAATGTTAATGCATGTGTGTGCCTTTGCATGGGCGCAGAAAAATAAAAGATCATACACACATACATGCAAGCAAGTATCACAAATTCTTCCGTCACGAAGTGTTTTCTTCTTTACTCTTATAACTACAATACTCAAATAAATTTCTTGCAAACAGTGTTGTTAACGTTTGTTTTATAAGATTTCGCTGTAGTAAAGCATTTGAAAAATCCCTCATGTCTTGAAAGTTCTTATAAGATGTCTTATGTCTTGAGTTATGACGTTCTTTGAGTAAATGAGTGATGTGTATAATACAATCTTGCTTACCTAAATATTTCTATACAAATTTGCCAATAATAAATTTATTTCTAAGTTTTCTTTGAACTATTTTTTTTTTTACTTTTCATTAAATAACCTAAACAAATAGTAAATATTCTCTAGTGTTAGAACAAATATACATAAATCTTCGTTTTTACTGCATACATGTAAATCTTAAATTAATATATATATATATATATATATATATATATATATATATATATATATATATATATATATATATATATATATATAACAAATACTAACGAATTCTCCACCATAAATTCATTAAATATATAAGAGACAATCCAAACAAAATAATAAACTTCACTAATTAAGAAATACAAAAAAAAGAAATATGCAGAAAAAGTTCTCCTTCAAAATTAACAAAAATAAAACTGTTTGCACAAAAAAAAAGTTTTTGATATAATGAAAAATATTCATTTCATTTTTATTCACTTAAAAAGAGTAGAGAAAAAAAATAAAGTTTAACTTTGGCTAGGGACCGAACGACATAAACAAAAAACAAAAATTCAAAAATGCTGAAATACTCAACATTCTTTTTTTTTAATTTTTATTTCAGCAGCAGTTTTTTATCTTGTGTATATTTTTTTAAATTTTAATATTTATTTTTAAGCTTGGCATAAATATAGTCAATTAAAAGTTTGAACAGTCCTAGTCGCAGTCGAAATTGTTAGTTAGTTGATGTTAACAGGAGCTGCTAAGTGTATTATTAATGAGAATTAAGCTGTGAGAAAACTTGGTCATTTACAATCGGTTTTTTTGTAAGAAGTTTAAACTTTTATCAAGTTATTGGAGCGACAGTATGAACAACTAATAGTTAACTGGTTAAACTAACAATTTACAAGAGTTAAACGCTAATGAAAATAAAAAAGTAACTGATTTTTTTTTAATCAAACTGCGTATCAGCTCGATCTACTCAGCCGAAAGGAAATCGTGCTTATTGTTTTTATCGAAAACTTGAACGTACCGACTAGTGATGTAACGAATGTCAATTTTTGATATTCGCGAATACGAATGCGAGTATTTCATGTGAAATTTATAGACATTAAATTAGGGCTCTATTTATGCCTGCAATATGAAATATTAAAAAATTGTTATGCAAAAGAACTTCATACTCCTGTTGGCGTACTTTAAAATTAATAAAAACTACCCAAAATTTTAATGATCCTCAATTAATAATATTTGAAAATGCTACAAAGCACAAATTTCTATAAAAAATTAAATGGATTCGTACAAACTAATATTTTTGTCTATTTATTTAAATTTAGTTTAGGATTTATGCATTTATTTATTTAATATTTTTAGAAAAATATTCGTACTCGTATTCGCCTGAATTTGACGAATACGAATGCTTCGTATTCGCATTAAAAATGGACGAATATTCGGCAATTCGAATACGAATACGAATATTCGTGCATCACCGACCATTAAGAAATTATTATACAAACATATACCAATTTCGTGGACCAGACCATTATAACATGGAAAAAGTTTTCCTAATCAAGACTGTATTTTGAAAAAAAAAGTTGCACTCATAAGGACTATGTACACATAGCCTTTTCAATATTATTGAGTACTCTATTGCTATTATTATTGTCGTTTTGCTCGAAACTATTCAGTAAATTATACAATATTTAAAAAAATATCTGGCGCAATTTTTCTTTACACATATGTGCTCTTAATTATGAAAGTGGTCTAAGTTATGTGCATTTTTGCTTCAAAATATCAAATAAAACTCAAAAAATCTTAATCTTAAATAAATATTTACTGCCTTATTCATAAAAAATATTTTAGGTTTATTAAGCGCTTATTTGACATATTTCTATGGGAAATTTGTCAAAAAATCCTTTAATAAATCTAAAATATTTTTTATGAATTAGACCGTTAATAAATGTTAAATAAATTTATACGAGTATTAATCGAGACTAGTAGTACAATTCTTAATTAAAATGTTCCATAATATAAAAATATATTTCGATTTGTTCAAATGTAATCAACTAAATATCTCGACCAAAGAAATATATGATTTAGGCCACTTTTATAATTAAGGGCATATATGTAAAAGTATACAAAAGCTACACATATCGTCGGGTGGTTATTGGTTTGCCGCAGTGATAATAGGTGCGTTTGAGTACTTTTCCAGTAAAATCCAGTAACTGAGTAAATACTGAGTAATTTAAAGAAATTACTCTCAATACAAAAGTTTGCATCTAAAAGTACGCGAACGGAAAAATTGTAAAATCCAGTAAAATATATACAACAGCTGATTACCAATTTTGGCGCTAAGAAAATTATACATATGAAATACACGATAGAATATTTGGTTTAATAATAAAAGTAATAGATATGGATGTATGTTTTTATTTAAACTTATTTGGCTGGTCCATGATGTCGACAAGAAGCTTTCTATAGCTTACTTACATTGAAAACAAAAATAAACTTTCTTATTTTGGTTTTAAATATAAGTAAGTAAGCGATAGAAACTTTCTTGTTGACATCGCGGGTCAGGCCGTTAAAGTTTCTAAGCTTGTTACCCTGAACGTGAGAAGTTATTAGGATGATATATTCCAGACAACGAAAAACTGGGAAAGAATTAAAAAAAAGTACACAAAGTAAATTTTTTACATACTCCATACGGCAAACCAAGAACCGTTCGCCAGACGATATGTATAAACAAAAATTTCAATATAATAATCTATTAACTTTATTCACGTTTAAAAACAATCGGTTATGTTATGTATTTCACGTGAAATTAAATCGTTCGGAAATGTCATAGCATTGTTATTATAAGTACATACATATTTCCAACAATTTCATGGAAATTCCGCACGTTAAAATATCACGTGGAATACATAACATATCCGAATATTTTGCTAGCATCAAACTTAAATAAATGTTATAATGCTTATAACTTAATACATTTGTTTTTTGTTATTTTAAAAATTTGATCAAAAACTAAAAATTTTTGTTTCCCTTTGTTTATATTTAAAAACATATGGTTTCGTTTTACTGGATTTTACTGGCAAAAATTTGTCCAGTAAAAACTTGCATTTACTCATTTTTATCTCTCAATTCGCCCTCTCATTTACTGGATTTTGTGTACGCGAACGCAATCCAGTAAAAAATAGTAAAAATTTGTACAAATTTTTGAGTTCTCGAACGCACTTAATGTATTTTTATTAATTAAGTAATTTAAATAACAAAAATTAAAAATTTTAAAAACTCCCCGAATATATCTAGAAAAGGTGTGATATCTTCTAAATGGCTGGACCGTTTTTCTTAAAACATAGCTCAGAATACTCTCGATCAAGTCACCTATGTACATAAATCAAAATCGGTCCAGACGTTTGGCCTGTACGTGGACACGGACAGACAATATAAACTTATAACACCCCTTTTTTAGTCGGGGGTTAAAAATAGAAAAATTGTGTTTAGTGATTGATGTACCTGGAAATAATTATTGTATGTAAAATGTTGCCAAGGCATTACAAAATAGTTATTGTTGCGCAATATAAATCAAAAGACTTGATTTTATACAATTTATTGTGCCATATATCAATAGCCCAATTCACAATATTGTGCAAATGGTCTTGCATCGTAGCATGTGCAAAATGGTATAGCATGTTGATACTCACCACTTAACAATTCTTAAGCCTACAGTACACGGCATGTAAAAAACCACATGCGCATGTGGTTCTGACGTAATTTTGACGTCATCACGATGCTACATGCCGTGTACTAGTAACATATGTACATGTAGATATTAACATGCTTACAGATGAGCTGCCCCAGAAAATGTCTTCTATTCGGTTACATGTACCACATACATATGTATTTTGGAACAAAGATACTATAAAAATATTACTGCATGTAGCCATTACTAGTATTTTTAAAAAATGCAACGAACATGCTGAAAATTCTCGTGTCGTCATCGCCACATACGCATGTGGCTTTTTACATGCCGTGTACTGTAGGCTTTAGTAGTAAGTATAAATATACTACACCATTTTGAACATGCTACGATGCAAGAACATTTGTTCAATTACAATTCTACTGTAAAATATCAATTATTGCACAATAATATTGCAAAGGTTACTACGTTAAGGATGTTTTATTTATTTTTTGTTATATTATATTTAAATATTTATAGATGTTTTTACATATAAACCATGCAAACAAAATGTTTCGACTTTTTCTGAAGTCAGACTTTTCGTACCGATTTCGTTAAGAAATTTCGGTAGTTTGTCTGAACTCAGGCTTTTCGTGTCGAATTCGTACCGACATATAGTTGCGAATTCGTACTGACATATAGTTGCGAATTCGTACAGACATAGCATTGCGAATTCGTACCGACATATAGTTGCGAATTCGTACCGACATATCGTTACGATTTCGAAACTACATATCGTTTCGAAGTCGTGTCAACCATTACATACAAAAATTGTTACGATTTCGGTAGTATTTGGGTTCCGAAATCGCAAGATTTTGCCGACTAATCGTTACGAATTCTTTACGAATTCGGAGCATTTTGATGGATGGGAAACTATTGTAGTAGTTAGAACCTATTGTAGTAGTATTAGTGAAAACTGATTATGGCCATGAGGCTGGGTTTTCGTGTTATGAATGAATAAATTAAAATTGAAATAAATTGAAATTGAAATGTGTGAGTACTTTAACGTAAAAAAATTACCTGTTGCTCCAATCGGGATGTTGCAATAATCGGATGTTGAGTAAACCGAGCCCGAACTGTACATATTTTATTACACTTTTCTTAACTTGCTTTAATTCTTCGCTGGCGAGCAATAGCCTCGAAATTTTAGGCGTGCTAAAAAACAATCCCAAACAACTTTAAGATTAACATATTTCATATGATTCCAGACAAACGATTTCTATAAAACTGTTGCACACACATTGGACTCTTGAAATAACACATTTAAAAAAAATTGGAGCAGCCACACCCGTTAAATAAAAGTTCAGCCAATCAAAAGATCATACTTTTGGAAGAGCTTTCGATTATTTATCTAAGTTGCATGTAAAACCACGGAAAAAATTCTTTAATAATTAACTAGAGCGCAACTTAAAGAAAAAGAAACTACCACTGGAGATGCTTCAATAGGGATGAATTCCAAAACAAAATCATACTCATGAGGCTAGAGAAAATAAAATGACATTGCGACATTGTTGGTCATTTATTCGGCCTATTTTGCCAAATCATCATGGACGGATATAGCATTCAACACTAAACTGAGATTCAACTGCACTTGTTGTTGATAATAAAAATATTTTATCAATATGGTATTCAATATATGAATTGGAAACATTTTTTATGCATATATTTTTTAACACAGATTTTTGTAATTTGTTCGATTTCAATAACTTTGTTTCTGATTGCACTACAAAACAGGATAAAACAAAATGTAAACAAACAAAACAAGGCGAATTGATGTGAATTCGCCTTGAAATAAAGCAACGATCTTAATGTGGTGATGCCACTTAATAATCTTTTTTAGAAAATTATTATCCGTTATTCGGAGGGCATACTCATGATTGGTCTGATCAACTGCATAGAAATTTTGCCCATTTTGTGGTCCTTATTAATTACAATGAAAATGCAGGAACGATTGAAGTGACATGAGTGACAGTTTTTCTTTACTAATATTAATAATCACCTTCGACATGCTATTAAATTTTATTAATTTAATTTTTATTATGAATAATCAATCTATATTTGAAATTACATACAAAACACCTGATAAAGTGAACTTTTTTCACTATTTTTCAGGAATTTTTTTTTTGTTTGTGATTTTGAATACATGTGGATATATTCACCCTTATCGTGGTTGGCGTATTTCGACTCTTACTACGACGTTTTTTTTAATGGATTAAAGAACACCGCAACATTTATTCTTTAATCTAGGACGAAAATGTCGTAGTGGAATTAGGCCAACCACGATAAGAACCATTATTGGAAAGCATGGTACGAAGATATATCGATTTCCAATCTGTGATTTTTTCATTTGATTCCACAGCCAATTTTCCGTTCTTTAATGGAAAATATTCCCCTTATCGTGGTTGGCAAGGCGTATTTCGATTTTGACTACGACTAGATTTAAGAACATTTTCAACAGATTTTCTTTAATCTATGATCATATTGTCGTAGTCGGAAGTGAAAATACCCCAACCACTATAAGGCCCAACATTTACGCTATTTCATAGTTGTTCCTACAATTTCTGTGAATAATACCAGTTTAATCACTGGCTTATTATTAATGAAAAGCCTCTTGTCAATGATGTGTAAACTGCCATAAGTGCACAAAACATTAAAATGATGCGTTCACAAATAGACAACAGTCAGTTGGGCTTCTGAACTTACCTTTTGTATTATTGTACCATAGTATGTATAGATTTTTCATGTATTTAAAGCCAATAATTATAAGTTTTATTTGTATTTAAAGTAGTTATAAAAAAAACTGAAAAAACATATTTGTTATTGGTTGGGCACGTCTCGAGATGCATTTCGTTGCTACTTAGGCAATTCATCAGTAGACCTCTACCACTATTCAAAAAAGCTTATAACATTCAATGCGTACATAATGTTTTTCAAAAACAGTAATGTTATTCATATTGTTAATTTAAAATAACAAATGAATTTATTATTAATAAAAATAAAAGTTTGAGTTTTAAGCAGATTAATTAGCGTTTGTCGTGATTTATGATTTAAAAATCGTGTGCTCGAATTTTGAGGTGATGTTAATTCCAAGGAACAATTATAGAGTAAAAGCGCGTCTCATCAATAAATCAAAAAACATGTCGTTATCAATGGATGCACTGATCGAAGCATAGTAGTTTGTAAATTCTTCTTTCGTTACCTAAAAAGATAAGAATGAAAAAGAAATAATTTTTGAGATGTGTTACGAGCATTAATTAAAATCTTATGAAACACTAGTTTTCAGTGTAGTATTTGTACGCACTCACATGCATATACATAGCGTTCATGTACTCAAACAAGGCCATAAATCAAAAAATGGAATACAGTGGAATCTCCCTTAACGGACACTTCCTATAGGCGGACACCCTATACACACTTTTGACAGGTCCCGAAAGCTCCATAAGCAAAGCATTGCTTTCTCTTAAGCGGACAGTACCCTTGTGCGGACACATTTCAATGGTCTCTTCGGTGTCCGCTCAAGAGAGATTCCACTGTATTTCGTAAAAATATAATTTTCTTTTTCCATTAAGTTGTGTGGACATGGAAAACTTTAAACTTGTTTTATTTAAAACTAATTTGTTTTGGAGTTATGACGTTGTTTGAGTTAATGAGCGATATGTAGATACACACATAGGGATCGTTCCTTTGTTGCAACATATTCATATCTCAAAAAACGTTGTTATTCATAGCTAACAATGAAGTGGAATAATTTGTCATTTGGTACTTTATTTATTCTTTTTAAAAAAATACGATACAAATGAACTCTACACTCACTGCTTCAGTAGACTTCGAGAAACATTAAAATCCAATGGTGTAATTTTGTATTGAAGCGCTCTACGACGTTTTTGTAACAGATTAAATAACACCATTGGTTCTTTAATCTAGTATATAAATAACAAAGAGTTAAATGAATTGTTTGATATTACAACACATGTCTATATAAATTTTTAACCTTTTCCAAAAGAATCAGCTAAATTAAAAAATTTCCAGGGGTGTTCTGAAAACTATGCTTTTGAAATCGTGTGATTTCTGCTAATCGGACGATTTAGCCAAGTTTTTACAAAATATATTATAACATCTAAATTTTAAAAGCAATTAATTAATGAATTACTTTTCCGGAAATTAGGCGATTTCAAAACTCGCGATTTACAGAACACCCTTGATAGTCTGGTCACTTACAGTTCCATCATTAGTTCCGCGTACTCCTTCAAAATGATTTACATATTCTCTTAGCAATTCTTCTTCCGTCATTTCACCAGATTGGTATTTTGGGTGTTCCTTAACACAATAAACATTTTTCAGATCTTCTAATGTAATAAAACCATCACCATTTTTATCCATTTTATTAAACGCCCTGCTAATAATGTTCAAACGACCCTCTGGTAAGGGAGGCTAAAGTTAATAAAACGAATAAAACGAAAATATGTATATAAATGATGTCATCATATTTTACAATGCCGGCAAAGCAGGCAATAAACATTTATACAAACTCTAACTTACACGTAATTTTAGTAAAAACTCAGTCATGTCAATAGAGCCACTGCCATCCTCATCAAAACTTAGAATATAAAATATTAACAACAAAAATTAAATGTTATCATTTAGCATGAGACACTTTTTACTAAATATTAAACCTACGTGTCAAACAATTCCTTTAGTTCGTGGTCGTTTAAGTCTAAGCCAAACCTACGTATTCCTTCAACAAATTCCTCTTCATTTAATGCTTTACTGCCATCATGGTCCATAACGCGGAATGATCTATTATAATGTTTGTGCATGAAATCATAAGAATATGAAAGATAATAAATGTGCTAAAATTTGTCTTAATTAAAAATTTTAATTATGTATGTGTTATTTTTGTAATGTTTAATTAAAATTTAACTTAAAAAATGTTGCTAATTTAATTACCTGCCCAGGGCTGATATGCCGGTGGCTCCACGACTTAGACACAATAAACGCAATTTCGTCAATACATCTTTTTCGCTACCATCCGCCAATTCACGTTGGGATTGTTGAGCTAATTCGGCTTCGATTGAATATAAATCTTTTATTTTTTGCTGTAATAACAAATAATAGTTTTACACATGAATATAGTTTACCACTATAGTGCAATGAAAATTATTAATTAAAATTGTACAGTAGTAAGGGCATGTACATACTGATATGATAAAGCTTAGGTCTCACTTGTCAAACATTTGCCCAAAAAAGCGTAACCACTAAATGCTGATGAAAAATCTTTCAATTAAGACAAAAGTTTGTCAAGTTAAAGAGTATCCAATAATGTCTACTAGTTGTGTTTGAAACTTTTTAATTTGATAAACCAGTGTCTGGATGAAAACTTTTTTCATTGGTGTTTGTTGGTTACGATTTTTTGGGCAAATGTTTGACACGTGTGACCGTATTTTAAGATACCTACCAAGGAACATATATACATATGTACATAGATGGGTCTTGATACACACATACATATCGTTGGTCTCAAGGAGAAAATCCCTAACTCAAATTATTGTAACTTTGCAGGAGATGGTAAAAGCATAATAGTTAGAAACTGTAATATTCAAAATTTAACTTTTTTTGTACAACTGCTTGTTAAAGCTTATTTTTTACACTATTGCAATAAAATTTTGTGACAAGGTGGATTTTTGTTAAATATATTGGATTCACTGAAAACCCCTATTTCATAAAAAATACGAGTTAGAGCCTTTCTAATTGAGGCCATCGATATGTAAAATACTGCATTTAAATTTTATTTACAATGGAATAATCATGGCCCATGAAAATTACGAATTTTTTGTTAGAAACATAGGCTGAGTTTACATCTGGCATTTCATGTGTGTCATGTGCCCAAGAAAGCATAACCACCAGACACGTATGTACATACATATTTATTAAGTTAAACAGTTTCATACATAGAAACTTATAGACAATTTTATAGGATCCAACATGATTGGAAACTGTTTAAATCAATAAATACATGTTTGAATCAAACAATTTTGCATTATTAATTAGTGATTACGCTTTTTTTTTGGGACATGACACACAGATGTAAACCCGGCCTTATTCATCACTTTCTAATCACAAATTTAAAGGAAAATTTCCAAATATGTACATACTCAATTATAAGATGACTAATTTTTCATGAAATTGATTCCAAAGCATGTTGTTGTTTCGTGATTCTATAGAATTTTTTTATTTGTCCATAGGAGAAGAGGAAAGCATATCAAATGAAAATGGCAGTCTCCTGTGTAGCGCTGGTGTTAACAAAAATAAAAACCTACCTATATGTATGTACATACATACATACATATATACATCCATATCCATAAGGTGAAGATGATTATAATCAAAGGGAAAGTGAAAGTGCCTTGGACCAAGGAGAAGATGCCGGTATGTACTATGTATGTACACACTAAAAATTAGCGAAATGTGCAAAATACATATTTATAGGTATCTACTACATATGTACATCCATATTCTCTAAAATTCGCGCGTATGTACATCCATACTTATACATAAATGTATGTATGTATGCCGTTTTATTAAGTTTTAATTGAAATTTTTTATTATGGGAGTGTCTAATAATGCACACAAACTTACATGTCCTAAATCAGACATTGTAGTCTATTGTTTTTTCAACCAAGGATAATTATTAATTTTTCACCGCACCGAACGTTTTGATGTGACACCGTTAACTTTGCACTATAAACTGTATATTTTTTAATTAAATATTTTATTATGTATAGGCTTGAGAAAGTTTGTGTTCCAGTAGAATAAATAATAATACAATAACTTTAAGAATAATCAACCTTGAACTTGACAGCGAAAGTACTTATGCGAGTTTAATGTTTGAAAATTATTCAGAGCTCGTTTAGATGAAAGGTGACGTAGCTGCGACAACGCTTACATTCTCTTTTGAAGTCCCTTCTCTTTGATATTTATTTCATCAATGCTTTTTATTCGTTCATTCGTAACAGTGTTACCATAAAGAAACTGATTGTTAGTTTGGGAAATGTAGAATGTAACATGTCCAGATAGTTAAACTTTTTTTAAATTTACCACCAAAATACAATAATTCCTTTTCTCTTCTTACTATATTTGTTTATAATTTTTATAACATGACTGTGTTTTTCATGCACGTTATAAATTAATCACTAATTTCCCAACACCATAAAAAATTGGTCTAACTGGCAACACTCCCCGTATTATCAAAAAAAGGGATATATAAAAGAGTACGCATGACTTTTACTACAACGCAAGCTACTCTTCACTTCTGACAAACAAACATGAGTCGCATCTATCTCACCCTTCATCTAAACGGTCTCCAACCATTTTTGGTTTCATTTTGTTAAGGTGCGGTAATCAGAGTGACCATTCTAACTAAATTTAGCATATATATTGTTTGGTTTAACTTCAAAATTTTCGATTTAGCAGTTAGCATTTTCTTTAGCATTTTTCAATTATTCATTAAGCATTTTCTGACATTTGTTTTGTAATATAAACTGTAATAAAAACTGTAAGCTTTAACAATGGTGGCTATTCTGGAAAACGCGTCGAATAAGTGAAACTTTGCATTGAAACAAAACCAAATTCTCAAAAATTGTTTTTGTTTGTCATACACTTCCAAAATGAAATACGATTAATATTTTATGAGAAACAAAAACTAAGTATTCACATTTACACACTTAAGTTTTTGTTTTCCATATAACTTTTATCAAGTCGATGCGTATTCCAGAATAGACACCCAGTTGCCCAAGACTTCCGTTATTGATATCGATTTAGAATATATCTCGAATATTTATCGTCTAAAACTATCGGGAGTGACACTCAAAAATGAATCGAAAAAAGTTCACCTGTCGCTCAGTTTTGTCCCAGAAAACAGTCGATCTCGAAGTTTTGGTAGCGAATGAAAATTGGAAAAATATCGAACTTATTTCAATATCTCAAAAAGGCAGCAGAAAAAGTAAAAAATAATTTTTAATTTTTTAATTTATTTATTTTAATTTCATTTTCTTATTTGATTTATTGCTTTAACTTACCCTGCAGGATTTGAACGTGGTACATCCATCCTAATAGACTAGCACGCATGGACTTGGCTATAGTGGCAAATTGTTTTCTGTTTAACTATTGCACATATGTAAGTATGTGTTTTTTTATATTTACAGTGCTGTCATGGTATGAACTTCATACAGTTTGACATAAACAATTTGCGCGTAATATAGTTTTAACTAACAATAATTACATCCTACTTTCAAGAATTTTTAAAAAGTTTGGTTCATTCATGGGAAACACAAACTTGAGAAGCAATAAAAAAGAAATATCAAAAATAAGCACTTTAAGAGAAACAGTGTGATTCAAAAGAAGTATGTTTGTCTTAAATTTTAGCATTATGTTTTAGCACTTTAATTATATGTTTTTTTGCATATATTAGCCTTTTTATTGGTCAATTTGGCTGCAAATGTTTTTAAAATCTGGTCACACTGGTGGTAATAACGATATCATACACGTATACATCCATACACATATACATATATGTGTGTCGTACTCGCATGCAGCCAGCGTTGTCAACTCGGTGCTTTTCGCACCGTTTTTAGTGCTTTTTTAAATTAATTTTTGGTGCTCTTTATTTATTGGCGGTGGCACTAAACCCAAAATTCAAAAAGAATTTTTCTTATATAATATACATTTAGTTTTTTTTGAAGAAGTCTAACATTTAAAAAACATAAGCACTGAAATTAAATGGAACATTTCAAAATACTCTAATAAGACTGTACAAAACTTGGTTGATGAAATACGTGCATTTTATTCTCAAACTTTCACATTTTAAGCATAATTAATGGAAACAGTGTTTTGCCACATGACAAAGAAGACATAATGCAAGTATAGTCTAATGGCGAAATATTTTCTAGTATATACTGTAACTAGAGAATAATTCACTTAATGCAATGGAGAAACTTTGAGTTCGCTATCGAGTTTTAGATAGAAATAAAGTCTTAGAACGGTTCATTTGATATAAACTCGTTTGGGGCATTATCGAAATTGCATTCCCATCAAACTTCAATGTTTAAGCGCAGAAGTTGATCACGTTTTTACCTTTATTACTTTATTTAAGTCTCAAATACGTAAAAAATTGTCTTTACACTTGGCTTTATATAAAAGCGGTCTGAAACGAGAGAATTGTATTGCTAATAGAGCTGCCGTTTTAGGTTACGTATTTATAACCTACTTCGTTCCTTTTTTCTAAAATAATAGTACATATAATTTAAGTTTACATAACTTGGTTAACTTGCAAATTACTTTTTTTTAATTTTGTAAGTTTGTTATTAATATTGCGTTTGCTGTGAAAGAATGTTTCCATAGCCTTGTTTAAAAAAAAAATAAAATTTTGAAAGTCTTGACTTTAAAAAAATTAACTGCTACTCCCATCGAGTTCAAAAAAACTTGCCAATTGCTGCTAATTTGACTAATTTCAGCTGATTTGTTTCTTCGTTGACGAAAAAAATTAAATTTTTTATAACAACTTAAGAAGGTTGACTTTAGAATTCACTGATTCTCATGGAATCAAAATGTGCATCGGGTGCTTCAAATTAGGAAGTTTTAGGGATAAAATGCAAGGTCAACCGATTTCTAAGTATATTTTTTATATACAAAATTTTTTTATAAAACAAAAAAATTTATTTTAGTGCTTTTTTACTTAAATTACGCGATTTTTTCCTGGTTTCAGTGCTTTTTGAAATTTAAAAGTTGACAACGCTGCATGCAGCGTTACCGCTGTGACACCAAAGTGTTTTTTATACCCCCAAAAAGTATACATACATATGTATATGTAGTATATTCTGGATCATTATGAACAGGGAATACGAATAAGTATGTCCGTCTGTCTGTATATGAAATCGGGTTTCCGAAGCTAATAGAAGAGCTAGAGACTTCGGTCTTAGGTTGGTGCGTCAGAAATGATCTGAAATAGTTATACTTTATTATTATTATTATTTATTTATTTATTTATTGCTCCAGAACTGGAAAATTTAAACTTTTTCTGGTATATAAAAGTAATTAAGTAAAACTAATTTTTTCTTTGGTAATTAAATATATTTTATATTTTAGACATAAATAAACTAGTATTAAAAACCAGAAAAATCTAAATTATGTTTCCAGGGTTGGAAATTTATTTTTTTAACTTTTGATCAAATTTTACAATTCTGCGATCAAAAATTACGCTTATTAAGAAAAAAGCAAGCAAATACAAGTTTGTATAGTTTTTTTTTTTTGCTTCTCCTGTAAAATTATATATTTGTTTGTTACGCCTTTTTGCATTTTTGCTTACGATATGTAGATATATATTTTTGTTTAATTTCCGCCCCAGGAAATGTCTTCGATTCGGCTACATGTGCCACATCTGTATTTTGGAACAAAAATACTATAAAAATTTTACGGCATCTAGCCACTACTAGTAATTTCAGAAAATGCAACTAACATGCTGAAAATTCTCGTGACGTCATCGCTACATACGCATGTGGCTTTTTACATGCCGTGTACTGTAGGCTTAAGACACCCTGACACTTTCAACAAATTTGCTGGAGTTGCGTGTTTGACAATAAATACTCTTTACTCGAAATTAATGAATACTTATTTGACACCTTAAATCGTTTCGTGTATTTCGACATGACCCGACCACGCACGAAATCAGATTTTCTGTCATGAATACTATTGCTTAATTCACAAAACCTCTTGTATCTCTTATCGATTGTATTATCATATTAAATACAAGAGTGTAACATTTGTTGTATGAAATTTTCATATAAAAATGAAATACACTATTACACTTTTATTTCATATGTTTTTAAAAGGTTGTATTCAAAGAGCGGCTCTCTGAGAGAATTTGTATGTAGCTTGTTCTTCTTTTTTCATTAAAAATATGAAATACATTAATACACAACACAGAGGGTGTTCACAATTAAAAAACCAAAAGTGTATTTGATACAGAAATACACGATAAAGATTGTTGTGAATTAAGCATATGTGTTGAGCTATGCGTGTTCGATGGCAGGGTTACCATATGTGAAGATTTATCTTATTTTGAAGTTTTTAGACATGTTAAAACGACAAAAAAAGATTTTTTATCTTAAAATAAGATTTTTAAAAATTTTACTGTTATTACTTTTAATATATTATTGAGGTTATTTTTTGACCAAACATAATGATCTTACACATATTCTATATATTAAAAATTTTGTGTTATTTGGCTTTATTTTTAATAGTTCACAAGAAACGAAATAAATTTTAACTCATTTTCATTCAATAAAATAACAAAAAAGATTTTTGGTCATAAAAAAAGTTTTTTTTTTTTGCTCGACTTGAAGATTTTTGATCAAATAAAAATGGCAACACTGCTTATGGGCACTAGTTAAAGTGGCGTTGAAGCTAATTACAAATGTGCTGTTAATGAAGGAACGAGTTCAATTGAACTGTTCTCGTTTAGGATTTATGCAAATTCACCTGAATCTTTTGAATACGTATATCTAAAAATGGCCGAACATTCGGGAATTTGTATATTGGCGCATTACAGTGAGATTACATGAGACATAAGTTTGGAAATTTTTGTGTTGGCAATTGTTGTGACGTCATTCTGCCGACGTTATTTCTTATGTTCAGAAATAAAAATTGCTCGTCTATTCGTACTGTTAAGCTATGTACAGACGGATGTCAGATCTTACAATATTGCCAGTAAAATGTGCACAAAATTTCTTACAACCGTGTGAACTGACAATTTTTGTCAGACGTCGTTGCCAGAAAAAGCATTGTCATTCCATTGCAAGACTAGCAGCTGACAACAAATTGTCAGACATCTTACAATCGTGTGAACACATTGTAAAATTATTGCCAGATATTTGTCAGACATTTTAATATTGTCAGATGTGCGAAGTTTATGCATCTGACAATGGCGTCATTGTAAGAGAATTCTTTCTATGGGCAACATTGCACACGCTTGATTTTAAAGAAAAAATTTATCATAAAATATAGGCAGACAAAATCATTGCAACTGCTTCTTTATGGTCCATAATAATTTATACTTTCACTTTTTACATTTAACACAAACACAAACGATAAATATTTAACAATTTCTATAAAATTCTTTAAGTCTGGCAACGCATAACAACAGATCTAACAATTTGTGCATATGACAACCGTGTGAACTGGCAATTTTTCTATTGACGATTTTGTCAGATGAATTTATTGTCATACAGCCGTCTGGCAATAAATTGTAAGATTTTCTGACAACCGTGTGAACTGACAAGGAATATTGTACTGCCAATTTTCGATTGCCAGTACATTGTCAGCACATTGCCAGATCTAACAATATTGTAAGATCTGGCAATCGTCTGTACATAGCTTTACTATGTCTAATCAAGCATTCCACAGTTGTGTTTGTATAAAAAGCATAGTACAATAATTAAATCATTCCTGACTATTCTGTAAATCGAGTCGATTTAGAAAAATTTAATCAGATTTTTTTGTACTTTCCTATTTTTGAGCTTGAAATATAATATCTGACATACAGAAGTGTCACGAGACGGAAGATATGGGTATTTTTCTGTTTGTCTCGTTTTCCATCAAATTTTGTCGTCGTTTTTGCTTTGCTACGTCTTTCTAGTGCAATAAATTTTTATTAGCTGTGTTAATTGGTAAGTAGTAATACACTACAGTATCAAATACACTATGCTTTTCTCTTTTTTCCACGAATTTTAACAAAAACCTGATTGGAGCTTTTTTTACCTGTCACTTTCTTCACTTCTATGTATTCTATGCTGTTACTAAGTCTAATTAAGCATTCCACAGTTGTGTTTGTATAAAAAGAATAGTACAATAATTAAATCAATCCTGACTATTCTGTAAATCGAGTCGATTTAAAAACGGTCGATTTAGAAACATTTAATCAGATTTTTTTGTAGTTTCCTATTTTTAGAGCTTGAAATATAATATCTGAAATTAATTTTGAATGTATGATTTAAAGCACATCGATTGGGTTATTATTTATTTTTGGAAAATGAGAAATTTACTCGTATTCGGTTTACAGAACAAGGCCGATTATACCAAGATAATAAGAATAATAAAATACATACTTGGAATTATTTGTTTGCTAACTAAGCGTCTTGTTTACGGACAGCTACACACAAGTACCCCGGCTTGTTTTGGGCATAAATCAATAATCACAGATGACACATTCCGCTTTTCAAAACGATTATCTACAGCATATGATGTCATCAAAAACCACAACCGAAACGGTGAGAAAGAATTATGTATTTTTGTCAATAGTGCTGGCAAAGTATTGAGTAGTGCGTACCGAGGGTGTACAGTAGAGTGGTTCACCTTCCATACAAATAAAAAAAATGTGCCAGTCACCCGGTAGTATTAAAGATAATGTAAAAACAATTCTAAAAATATTTTATTTTTAGTTTATTTTGCCACGCCTACAAATACCTCCCTTTTAGTATTTTGTTCACTGTGTCGCTATTTTTAGTCCGATCAAAGCTTTTTGTATACCGGTGTTCATGGCTCTGTAAGGGCTACATTACTGTCCTTAATAATTTTTCAAAAATATTTAGCACAAGGTGAGTATGAACCGAGTTTTTATAAGAAGACTAGAATATGACGTGATAACATACGAGGGCGGAGTGATATTGAAGCTACCTAGCGCTAGATGGCAGCAAAAACACCAATCTTTTTTTTTGAAATTGCGATCTGTCAAACTTCAGCTGTTAAAATTTCATCGATTAGTTTATTTGTTGTAGTCGTTTGAAGCAAGCAACTTTTGTGTTTCTTGAAAAATGTAAAAAAGTGAATTTCGTGCAGTGATTACGGCGAAAGAGACAAAAGAAAAGCTCGATAAACATTATGGTGAGTCCGCTCCATCAGATAACATGGTAAAATATTAGATTTCTGAATTTAAACGCGGCTGAACAAGCACTGCAACAATACCATCAACAGGAAGGCCAAAAGAGGTGGTTACAAATCCTCGATATCGTTATGAATGATCGCCGTGTCAAGTTACGTGAGATTGTTGAAATGGTAAACATATCATATGAACGTGTGATCAACATTTTGCATGAACATTTGCATCTGAAAACGCTATCGGCAAGATGGGTGCCGCGTTTACTCAGTGTCGAACAAAAACTAGTTCGACAGACCACTTCACAGCGGTGTTTGGACATGATAAAGCGCAATCCTGTTGATTTTTGGCGTCAATTAATAACTGTTGATGAAACGTGGATCCACCACTACACACCTGAAACAAAAAATCAATCGAAACAATGGGTGGAAGCTGGTGGAAGTGCTGCGAAGCAGGCGAAGACAGTGAAATCGGCTGGCAAGGTTATGGCCACTGTATTTTGGGATGCACACGGAATATTGCTCATCGATTATCTTGAAGAAGGATCCACAATAACAGGAAAGTATTATCGTGCATAATTGGATCAATTGATTGATGCAATCAAGAAAAAACGACCACATTTAAAGAAGAAAAAAGTGCTCTTTCTTCAAGACAATGCACCGGTTCACACAGCATTAGATACGATGCTTAAATTACGTGAAATACACTTCGAATCGATTGATCATCCACCTTATAGTCCAGATTTAGCTCCTACTGATTTTTTCCTGTTTCTAAACTTGAAAAAATGGCTCGCAGGAGAAAGATACAGCTCAAACGAAGAAGTGATTACCGAAACTGACGCGTATTTTGAGGGGTTCCCAAAATCGTATTATTCAGATGGTATAAAAAAGTTGGAATATCGTCTAACTAAGTGCATTGAGCTAAAAGGAGACTATGTTGAGAAACAAATGTTTTTTGAAAAAAAAAAAATGTTTTTTCCTACTTAGGTAGGTAGCTTCAATACCAATCCGCCCTCGTGTAGTCAAACGAAAACTAAAAAAAAAACACAAAACAAAATTTTATTGAATATTTGAATTGAATAATTGAATTTTTTTTATATTTTTTTTTACATAAAACTGAACCGATTTGGGGGGTGAGAATGAAAGAAAAAAAAAGAAAATAAATAACGGCCACTCTAATGTATAAACATACATACATACATATGGATATATTTTCTTAAAAAAATATATATTGAACATTAATGTCTACATGCCGTTTTTGAAATTTACCAGAGTTTAAAATATTTTACTCACAACATTTTCTTACTAGCGGTTTCATGTTTGGCTGCAGGTAATTACAAAATTTTTTATATTTTTTTCCACCCTTTACACTTATTACCACAAATGGGTAATGGTGTTGTGGCACGATATTTTATAAACCTGCGTGTGGCGGTGGCAGATGTTATTGTTCCCGCTGTTAATTTAATAAAATTTCTCTATTATTATGTTGTGAATTTATTCTCTAAATGAGATATATATTTGCAATGAAAATATTATAGGTCACAAAAACTTAGAAAAAGCTGTTGGAAATTCATTTAAAATTTTATTTCCATTTTCTCGCAAATTTAAAGGAAAATTTAAAATAAATTCAGTAAAGTGCGACTCTGACTCGCGCACGAAGGGTTCCGTACGAACACTAGATATGTAATTTAATACAAACTTCATCCTATATAATATATAGTTTTGGCATTTTTTTTTCGTTTTTGGGGTCTTTTCGGTTTTTTTTTGTTTTGGCGGATTTTGCGTTTTTTCGGTTTTGACACTTTATTTTCTTGTTTTGCCGATTTTTTTCGGTTTTTGGCGTTTTTTCATTTTGGCGATTTTTTTTTATTTTTGGCGATTATTTTCATTTTTGCGATTTTTTTTATTTAATTTTTTTTTTTACTTTTGGCAACATTTTCGCGTTTTGGCAATTTTTTTAGATTTTTGGCGTTTTTTTTTCATTTTGGCGTTTTTTTTCATTTTGGCGATTTTTTCAAATTTGGCGATTTATTTTAGTGTTAGAAATTTTTTTTAAATTTTGGCGATTTTTTTTCGTTTTGGCGATCTTATTTTAATTTTTGGAGATTTTTTTTTTTTGGTTTGGCGATTTTATAATTTTCGGCTTGTTTGGTATTTGAAAATTTCAAGTGTTTGCCTCCTACGGTTTCCAAGATATAGCAAGTTGTCAAAATTACATAGTCAAAATTGCATTAACTGATGGACCACCCTTTAATTAAAGTTTTTTTAAATTTTAGTGTTAATTGTTGTAGTCTGTATAAAAATACACTAATTTTACAAATTTCAAGTTTCAATATACATATGTTCATACAATTGTATGTATATTACATGGGATTTTAACATTTTTCGTTGCTCGTTTTGGAACACCCTTTAATTTTTAATTCTCATGTATTTGTTGTTGTAGCGGCCAAGGTTCGACATACTGTGTCCAAATTTCAGGTCCGTAGCTCTTACGGTTCCTGAGAAAATACCGTGTTACGGACAGACGGACAGCGTAGCGAAAACAATAGGGATCCTTTTCACCTTTGGTGTACGGAACCCTAAAAACACTAAATTATTAGATAGTTATGACTAATTTTTCATGTAATTGATCCAGGGAAGGAAAATGATTTCTTGGATTTTGTACCAACTATGAAAATAAAATGTACTTTTTAGACCGTGACGGTATCAATTTTTAATATTTATTAATATATAAAAACAGAAACTTACAGCCATTCGTAGATTTGACTATTATATTAGATATTAAAATAAAACACACAAAAAAAAATTAAAGAGAACGTAGGCAAAATTAATGTTACCATATAGTGAAACATTGACATTTTGAAATTGTACCAAGTAAGTCGCGGTAGTACCACGGTAGCAACAAGGTCAAAAATGTACCATAAAAAGTACAATTGTGCTATGATTTCCATCCGTGAAAGCGTGAGGCGATCAAAGCAAATCAAATGAAAAAAGTTTTCACTGTCTTCTCTAGCGCTGCTATTGAATATAGAATCCGGCACATAGAATCCGTCATACATTAAACTTCGGCTTTTTCAACTGACATTAACGAAACAGCGGAGAAGGTTGCCACAATGAGTACTTTATTCACGGAAGCATTTGAACAGCTTCAACAGGTTGGTTCTTTTTATTTGTGGGACTCAACTTTTTTTAATTATTTCTTTTGTTTTTTTTCAAAACATACCAAAAAAAAAAAAAACAAACTAATATCTGTCTAACTACTCAACGTGCGTTAAAAGTGAAAGGTTACCCAACTTTTGTACTCTGCGTTAATGGAGACGTACTGAATGTGACATAGCTCATAAGAAACCTTGTATTTTGACTTAGCTGTCAGTTGAAAAAGGTGACGTATAAGGTATGAGTGATTCTATGTGACTCGGCCTTGAATAAATCCACTGTTTTGCTTTTTCGAAATGTTCAAAATATTTAAATGCCTGCATCTATTATTTCAACACCTAATTAAATCAAAATATATTACTTAAGTTATATGTTTGTATGCATATGGTAATGTTTCTTAAAATTTTCTTTCTTATATCCTTTATTAAAGGTTTTATGGAAATTTATATTATTATATGTATGTATGTATATATGTATTGTATTGTACATAAACTTACATTTCCTTCGTCAGACATTGTGGTCTATTGTGTTTTTCAACTAACGATAAATTATTACTAATTTTTTTTAACTGCACCGGATGTTGTGTTGTGCTTGTGTTAACTTTGCACTATCAACTATAATTTTTTTTAATGCAAAATCGTACAATACGCTGAACAGGAAATTTGTGTTTGAGTGGAATGAGTAGGACAATAATTTGATGATTATAATCAGCCTTGAACCTGTCAGCAATAGCACTTATGCGTGTTTAAAACTAAAGGATAGTTTGAAAAAATTAAAAAAAAATATACATATGAATGAAACTTAAACATCTGTGGCAAAAAGGAAAAAATGCTTAAGTCGAGATAAGCTTATTTTGAGTTAGTGGTACCTCCATAATCTGCATCTTCGAAAGTACCTCAGGTAAAAATCGTAATTAATTTGTGTGATTTTTCAGGAAGTTATATCACTATAACTTGCGACTTATCTTTTTTAAGACTTCTGATATCATTTGGAATAATAACTTAGCTTATACCAAAGGTTAACAATTTAACTGTAAAAAAATAAATTTCTGAAAATCGAATTGAAAGCTTAAAAGTGCTCTCCCAAAAAACAGTAAAATGTGACTTAAGCACTTATTCCTTATTGCCACATATATTATCATTTGGTTTGCATTTAATTGTAGGGTACATATAAATGTATTTATCTAATGTTATTGTTACAGTATGTATTTGTATTATGTACACTATGGACAATACAATACATTTTCGTACAAATGTTATTGGTAAATCGATAAGGGCATTTTTTTAATTGTATAAGTATTATTGTTTATTCATGACAAATATAAAAAGTTTCCATAACGATAGCAAATCATGGTACAGTATGTCAAGAATAAGTTTTCACATAAAAGAAAAATAAACCTTTTGATCTTATTTAATAAGAAAAAACTTTTTATTTTAAAACTAAATAAAATATTTTTTTCTATATTTGTGATTTGAACGGGCTAAAGTTCGTATCGCTTTTTAAGCCAAATTACATGTGATAATTATTAATGAACAAATAACACCAAAAGTATGTTGTAAATATTCTGACTAACAACACATAGTTGAACGGAATAGCCAGCCGTTTTCGAAGGCGCGTTCTTTTGTGTTTGGTCCACTGTGTGTGGTGTCAGTTGATGTAGATTTCTGCTTTATATACGAAACTTTTTTTTGCAAATGGAATATGTGAATTGTTTTGATTCATCGTATTTCAATATGCTGAAAGCTTTTTTGTATTGTAAGCTCAATTTTACCATCACTATATTTACAACAGTCTTACCATTGTCGTTTTGTTCTTTTTACTAATTATACACATGTTACTTAATTTGCTTATTTTTTGTTCTACTTAAGACAAACTTTTTTGGTTTGTTACTATTAAGTATATTTTTATTTTTAATTTTTGCCACAGGCCCATGGCTATTAATTTTTAGTTAATTTTAACTATTATTCGAACTCCATTTGTTTCTATATTTGTGATTTGAACGGGCTAAAGTTCGTATCGCTTTTTAAGCCAAATTACATGTGATACTTATTAAAAAAATCGTAGTGTCAAAACTAAAAAAATACCCAAAACTAAAAGAAATCGTCAAAACCGAAAAAACGCCAAACAAAAAAACCGAAAAGACCCCAAAAACGAAAAAAATGCCAAAACTATATAATATATAGGATTAAGTTTGTATTAAATTACATATCTAATGTTCGTAGGGAACCCTTCGTGCGCGAGTCAGAGTCGCACTTTACTGAATTTATTTCTTATAAAGTAATGGCGGGAAAGTAGAAATTATAATTTTGTTACAAAAAAAAAAAAAATCAAGAACTATTAAAAAATCAGAACTTAAACCTCGCGCTTTGTGTGCATGCGACAACTTAAATGCGGATTTTTAACATTATACGTCTAGCCACTCCTTAGAATAGTTTTAGCACAAAATTTTTTATGACGTCATTCTGCCGACGTTATTGCTTATGTTCAGAAATAAAAATTGCACCATTATTCGTACTATAAATTGAATAACGACACTCATGAAGGAATGTCCACATACAAACTAAAGTTGCCATAATAAAATTAAAAAATCCCGGGAATTCCCGCACAAATTTCCCGGGATTTCTTTCCCGGAAAATGTGCTGGATCCCGAGAAATTTTTTCCGTGAAATCCCGTATGAAAAACACTAGTGTTAAAGCTCTTCGTATTCGTGATCGTGTCGTGTTTCATCAAACCATACGTGTATGTTTTTTTTACTATAAAAGAAAACCAGAGTTTGACGCGTCAGTTTGATGTGTGTCCATGCCGCTTTGCAATCCTGTGAACATATTTCGATGTCGTTCTACATATTATAAATATGGATATATTTTCATATATAATATGTGTATATATGTACTATATGTATATTTTTTCTTTGTAAATGGTGTAGCAAACGCTTTGCCGTGACAGAACAACATTATTTTGTACGCATGTCCTTGTCAGCATAAGAAAATATGTATGTATGTAGTTATTTACAGAGTAATTCCATATAAATTAAATTTTTTTTTTAATTTCTTTATTTTTACTTTCTCCGCTCATATTGTTCATGTCAGGCAAATAATATAATTAAAAAGCAGGAGTGCATATATACATACATACACATATGTATGTATGTATGATGATAGAAATAAACTGATAAAAAATATTCATTTATATTTAAATAAGTGCTGTTTTTAAAGTGATTGCCTTAATTAAGAAATTGTTTAACTACAAATAAAGTGACACGTAGACAGAAAATCTTGCCTGCAAACAATCAGGGATGACAAGTTGTGTCTTTTCTTTTCTCTTTTATTTTTATACAAAAAAAAAATAACTTATGTATAATTCACTTTTTCAATATTTTTAAGTGAAATGGATAATTTAAATTCACTGATTTTTTTTGTAGACTATTTAATACATATGCATACATATTATTTATGACAATATTCAAAAACCTTTTATTTTAAATTTCGTTTAATATTCAAAAAGCACATTTTCTACCTGTTTCCGTTCTTCAAGTTGGTGATAACTTGACATATTTTTAAGGCTTGAACAGCGAATGAAAATAACTTTGTCAGAAATGTTCGTATGTATATTTAAGACTAAGATAAAGAAGAATAAGAAAATGTGTAAAACCCTAAATTAGCTTTTGAATATGATAAAAGTAAAATAACTCCAGCAAAAACAAGCAAAATATTTATATTTACTTCCTTTTTGACACTATTCTGACTATGCGTAATATGTATGTAAGTATACATTTAACTAACACAGGGTTTTCAAGGATTTAATTGATTGTTTTAATAAAAACGCTGTAAAAAAGTTTTTGATATACAAAAAAGGTTTATAAAACGACTTTAGATACAAATTAGGTTTTATCAAGCTGTTATAAATCAACAATATTTTTTTTTTTAATGAACAAACAAACACAACCCGCGAAGCGATGAGCTTGTATGCGGAAAGCACCCAGGCTCTATGGCAGGAATCGAACCCACGACCTTTGGACTGAGAGGCTAGAATCGCTACCACTCAGCCACAGGGGCACCCATATCATCCATATGAATGTTATTATGTAAAAATGTGTTTCAAATGATAAAATTCTGGTTTTAGTAAATTAATACCGTTAAGGTTCTGCTTTATAAAAATACACTCCTATAATAAATTGCTTGACCATAACTTTTAAGCCTTGTCATTGTTGGAAAATAAAAAATAAATATTTCAATATTTTTGAATTATTATGCTGGCAACAGAAACCAAAATTCTGGTAACAAATATATTATGTTTAGAATGTTAGACAAAATCCAAGGTAATGTGCCTTAAAACTTTTTAATTTTTTTCACACAGAAAAATTTCAACTTAAAATCTACGAAAACAAGGTTAATTTTATCTTTTTCCGGCAACGATTTTGCTTCATATGTGTTTCATGTTAATCTAACATGATTTTGGGTAATTTTCAAAGAAAATATTTCCTTTTAATATAACTTTGTTTCATGCTGATTTAAAATTCCCTTACTGTTAAATCAAAATGAAGAAACATGTCGAATCAAAGTTATTTCAAGGTGGAACAACGTAAATTCGATACTGAAATAACACAAAGAGCCATGTTGAATCAAAGGTATTTCAAGTTGAAATTATATGAACTTAATTTAATATAGTTATTGTATTTTATTAATTATTTAACTTACGTATGTATATTGGTACAGGCTTAAGAAAAATGTTTGTATGTGTATAATATTTTTTTATTTTTATTTTTTTTTGTTTTTTTTTTTAAACACACAAACACAACTCGCAAAGCGATTAGCTTGTCTGCGAAAAACACCCAGGGTCTATGGTGGGAATCGAGCCCACGACCTCTGGACTGAGAGTCTAGCATCGCTACCACTCAACCACAGGGGCACCCTGTTTCGTTTCACCGCCTAGGATTTGAGGGGGGAACTCATGGCGTAGTCATCAACTCACTTACCGCCAATTGGAATGTTACATCTGCAAGAAATAATATATTCTTTAAGTGTGTTGGTGTTTCTTGTCTTTGTCCATAGCTACAATACAATGTTGTACTTAGTTGTGTGACTTATTCTTGTTTTGTTGTTATTTGTTTTGTTATTCGTAAATAGCAGAAAAACTTCACATTACCAGCGAAAACTTACTGCTACTGACTAGAAGACAGTGTACTAGTCTTGTAGTCATAGGGTCGCAGTTTCGATTCCTGTCGAAGACTCTGAGTGTTTCTGCCCAAAGTTTCTGAAGCCAAAGTAGCTTCACAGTTTGTGTTTGTTTTAAAAAACAAAAATCATTACTTTAATGTCAAACGAATTTTATGTTACATAATCAATTAAATGATGTTGAATTAAAATTCAATTCAGATATTTTCATTCGAAGTGTATCTAAAGAATATTTAAAGGTTGTTGTGGCTGCAGAGGCAAGCGCGTTAACTTTCACGCGCTGAGTTTGGATTCAAATATTGGCCGGAGAAGACAAGTCACAAATATTTTCCTGATGCCTCTGTCAATACATACAATCACGTAAGTTACATAATTAATAAACTACAATGACTACATTATGTTAAATTTAGGTTGTTCCAACTTGAAATTACTTTGATTCAACATGATATTTCATTTTTATTTAACAGTAATGTTGTAGTGTTAAACCAACATGAAATAAAGTTATTTCAAATTAAATTAAAAGCATTAACTGAAAAATTTCCAAAACTACAACCTAAAAACTGCAATGTTGCCGATTCACACACCTTTTTAAGCAAACCGTAGCTAATTAACTCATCTTCCACACAAATATATTATACAGGGTAGTAAAAAATAAATAAAAATATTAGATTTTAAGTATATTTCCTACAAATCTACTGAAAAATTAGATTTCATTTTGTGTGGGAAACCTAAAAAGCAGCAAGATTTAGCTCGAAATTTTGTCAGTACATACTAGATTTTGAGACAATGTAAATGCACTATTAAAAAATTTCAAATATGATTAAATTTAGGAACACATATTCATTACGATCAGATTAAATAATTAGATATTTTTTTGTAGTTGGGTATTAACTTATTTACATTTTTGCAATCCTCCTTTAATTTCCTTTTGATATCCCACTCGATAGGTTTGGTACAAAAATATTTTTTAACGTGCTACTACTCGTATTTCACGTGAAAAACCCGACATTTAGTTTTTCGTTTTTGAACTCGTGTCTAAGATGAATTGGGTTGTTTCTTAAGACAAATATGACTATACCTTAATTGTCGAAATCCGTGCATACAAGAAAAACATAACCCTGCTTGGCAGGTGTGTAAAAATAAGACTTGAACTTAAACGATCAAAACAATCATAGTTTTCTAGATTTTAGGACGGGTTTCCATCTGTGTGCTAAGTGCCACACAAGCGTAAAAAAAGCATAACCACTAATTACTAATGAAAAACCTTTACTTTCAGACATGTATTTATTAAGTTAAATAGTTTCATACATAACTAATAGACAATTTTATCGAATCCAGCATGATTGCAAACTGTTTAAATCAATAAATACATGTCTGAATCAAACAGTTTTTCATTAGTAATTAGTTGGTTACGCTTTTTGGGCAAATGACACACAAGAAATGCCAGATGTAAACCCAGCCTTACATTAACAATTATTATTAAGGAATTTATTTGCGATTTATTTTATTATTAAATGTATTTTGATATGACTTTTTAAACTGCTTGCAATATTAATATGTGTGTATGTATGCATGTGTGTATGTATGTACATACGTGTGCAAAACTTTCTTAAACTAATTCTTTTTCATGCTTAAGCCAGCATTAGTGTGCAAGGCATTCTTGCAATTATTACAAAACTTTGTAAAAATTTCTTAATAATGAGCAAACTCAAACGGAGTTCAATAAATACGAGTAGTAGGTACATCGAATTATTGCTGGAGTAAAAAAAATTAAAGAGGCGAAAGGTTTCTTTTTTCTTTTTTTTTCGAAAAAGAAAAAGTTATATACACATATGCATGTACGTACGTGTGTGTGTGGGTGAGTGGGTATGGACCCTGCAGTCAGACTGGGGCCAAGTATCTTTATGTCAACATTAAAATTCCAGCGACAATTTTATTAGTTACATTCTCTACAATTTTTCTTCTATTCGTCAGCAGCGTTGCCGTTTTGGTTACTTGTAACCAAAATTGCTTACTTTTTTTTCCAATGTGTACTTGTGTACTTTTTTCCATTTTGGTTACTTTTTTTCAACACAAAAATAACCATTTTTATACATACGTATATAAACGTATACATATGTACATATGTGGTATGTTAAATTTGCACATAACTAATTATCTTGATAAAAGATCACAATTTAAGCGTTTTTAATGCGTTGTAAATACAACACTGGTTAATCAACATAGCGTTTAAAACAAATACATGTCTGTCTCTGAACATAACAAGCGTGGTTTCAAAAATCAGATGCATTCATGGTTGCAAAATCTTTAAACGTCAAACACTATCAGCCCAATTATGAATATTCCCGGGGAGTTTTCTCCCTTCCTTACCATTTGTTCCCGGGGAATAATCCTCTTATTCAAAACAGCCGGGGAATAAGAAAATACTTGAGAGGGTAAAATCTGCATCAGCTGTTTAATGTTTACATATTTTTTGCACTAACGCAAGAGTTCAACAATAGAACTTTAATAAAAATTTTATGTTTTCATTGCCAATAAGATTGTGTGTTAACATAAATATTTGTTTATGCTTAAATAAAAATTATATAAACCACTAACACTAACCATTCACAGGCATGCGTAATAACTTTGTGCTGAGAAAGTGGAGTGAAAACTGAGCCAGGTGCAGATGCAAATTGATTAAATTCCGAAGGACTGTGTGTACAAAGGAAATTGTAAACTTTATAAAGTTTTTCTTATCGGTCTTGATAATATTACAAGGAAACAAATCTTCCATTTACCTATTATGTGAACTTAAAGGAGGCCTGCAAAATTGAGTAGTTTAGTATTTCTTCTGAATACAGAAGTTGTTTATGTTTTTGAAGTGCATGTGCGCAGGGTTTAGATAAAAATGCAAAAATACAAAAGGGAAATATAATAATTCGGTATTTATTTAAACTTCTTGTTCTAAATATACTATATATTATACTATTGTTTTGCAACATTTATTAATATGATTTTTAAATTTTTGCATTAGTTCCCTTCAAAATTTTTGAAGAAAATCGGTCCAGCCGTTTAGAAGACATCATCAGCTAACATCTTTTCTGAAAAAAGTCGGGATTTTTTAAAATTTTTAATTTTTGTTATTAATTATAATAAGATATACTTATAAAACTGAAGTACAAATTTAAATGTAATGGTCAATTTATATTACCTATATATGATTTTGTAATAATACATATTAATATATGTATGTATATTTCTCAACTGAAATACAAATAAAACAGTATTTTAAATATATAAAAATTTTGGTTACTTTTTTATGCATTTGGTTACTTTTGTTTTGTATTTTGGTTACGAAATTTTTTTGGTCGTGGCAACACTGTTCGTCAGTATAAAAGAAAGAGAGAAAACAGATGTGGTGTATTTCTGGTGGATTTTTCAACAACTGCTACGTAAAGCAGCTACGTCCAAACTATAGCATTGCACAGATACATCTGTTTGCACTAGTTTTGCGTGTTTTTTTGGTTCTGGTATGAACAAATATGTTATTTATCGTTTTCTGTTACTAGTTGTAAATGTTGATTTTTTAAGCAATTATTTGGGCAATGAGCAAATGAAAACAACACATTTATTTTTTTTTTGTTTTTCTAAGGCAAATAAGATACATAAAACTGCTTTTACCATAAGTGCCCTATGATGTGTTGGGAAAAAATGTAATTGGCTGATGAATGAATGAATGAAAGCAAAATTGCACATACATATGTAAGTAAATGATACATGTACATGAAACACATGCATTTGTAATTGCTCTCAGAGCAAAATTGTCTCTTTCTCTCTCTATACTTTGGCTGCGCCACAAAATAACAAAACGAACGTCCGCACATACATCTGCACATCATGTATTTGTTTCAATAGTGGTTTTTTCATATATTTGTATTACAATAATTGCGTTCGCGTACTCAAAAGTTTTTAAAAATTTTTACTGAACTTTACTGCATTTTACTAAATTGCGTTCGTTTACCCAAAATACAGTAAATGAGAACACAAATTAAGAGAGTAAAGTGACAGTTCTTGACTCAGTGTTTTGCAAATTTTTACTGCAGAAATTTGTCGTAGTAAAGTTTAGTAAGATGAAAACATATGATTCAAAATGTAAACAGATGAAAATTAATTAAACGAAAAGTGTACAAACTTGAGAAAAGGTTAAATAAAAATTGTGAAAGTCATTAAAAAATAATTTATTTATAAAGCATAATAATAATAGCTGTTAATATACATATTTTGTAACTTATTTTATTAAACCTTTTGTTTTGCAATTTATTTTAATTACTCAGAGTTGTAAAACTGTAAAGTATTTGGTTACTTAGTATAGCACTTGCTTTTAAGGTAATCAGTAACATTAACAAATAGTCATGTAATTTTTAGTAATTTAGCCAACAACAAAACAAGGAAACCCAAAAGAAATTAATTACAAATATTACATGAAATAAATTACAGAATCTATTCTTAGATTGTTCGTGTTATAAAAATATTGTATCGAGTACCAATAATTAAAAGAGTTGCATAGTCAAAAGGTTATATATTTTTCAACACTATGTTAGAGTCAGCTGTTTCTTTAATCTTACTAATTTTTACTATTTTTCCGTTCGCGTACTTTTTTTGGCTACCGCTTTTTTTGAGAGTAAATTTTAAAAATTTCGCAGTAACTACTCATTTACTGCATTTTAATGCAAAAGTAAACCAACACACTTAATATGTATTTTTTGAGCAAAAACAGATCAAACAGTTGCTCAGCAGCAATACAATAAGCAATTGTTATTTGTTTTCAATTGTATTTTAATTTGGAAAAGCACGCACACACAATAACTCTTATACTAGTTCTGTCGCTCACACTACAATTATATGGTACATACCATGGTATATTTGTTTTGGCTATACAAACGAGTATACAAATGCAACCCTTTAGTCCAAACACACATACTGTGATATTTGCATTTGAGGTAAACAGCTTTGAAAGCTCTTTAATTTGTTATTAGCGGAGTTCGATGTTTGGTTGCAAATTGTCTTGCGTAAGTGCAAATGCAAAATATCGTAGCTTTTCTTTTAAATCCAACAACAAAATACACACACAATCCAAAGAAAAGCTACGATATTTTGCATTTGCACTTACGCAAGACAATTTGCATCAAACATCGAACTCCGCTATTGTTTCTTTGCAATATAAGAGCAAGTATTGTTGTCCCCGAGATCTGGTTGGCTGTGGCGCAGCGTTGCAAAATGTGCAGTTTTAACCAATTTTAGCAGTTTTTTTACGCATAGCGCAGTTTTGCAGTTTTTTTTTGGTTAAAAATAAGTTTTTCTATAAATTGTGCAGTTTCTAAGTTTTACTTTATGTCAAGTATGTTATTTTTGTTCCGATATTTGAAGCCATAGTTTTACACATTTTGCTTAATATAATAGTGAAGGTTTATTAGTACTTTTCCAAACAGAAAGAGATAACTCACAAGAAAGTTGTGTTTTTCTTTATGGAATTTGATCTTATTGTTTGCAAGTTGGGTTCATACGGACGTATGAATATTAATTCGCCTTGCTTTATAGAAAAAGAAAAAACAAGTTTCTTTCTTCATTGAAATTATTCGATCCCTTATAGAATGAGATAAAACACGACGAAATATATACCAAATTAAAGGATAGACCCCATAGAATTTGAAGCCATAAACATTTTTCAGAATTCTCTTAGCAAAATTTCAGTAATGCACAGAAAAAACATTTTATTTTGGTTAGGCAAGTGTATTAAATAAGTAAATCATTGTGCACTTCAAATAAAACAAAGTTTTAAAAAATAAAAGCAAACATTTTGCTTACCTTATTTATTGAATTTTCAATCCACTTTCTTCTTTAGGTTGATTCGGAAAAAAAGAATTTCCCTGTGTAATTTAATGCGAAACATTGCATAGTGCAACTAAAACACTTCCATTTCAATTAATTAAAAACTTTATTAATTTGTAGAGCCATATTTTCTTAACTGATGACGATGAGGTTTTCGAGATGGTAAAACGTAACATTTTGACAAACTTTAGCAAGTTAAAAGGCCCAACTATAATATGAATAAGCTAGCTTAAGCAACTGTGCGGTTACATATAAAACGTATGGGGCAAACTATAATGTACTTAACAAACTTTTCGTCAAGTTTCGTCAAATGTCATTTGGTTAAGTAAAGTGCCAAACTGAACGCACATTCCGTAAGGAAACAACTGTTTGTGCATTTTTTAAACTCAAACAAGCAGCAGCAGAAAATATTCATCGATTTAAAATATTTTTTTATTGTTTCTTATTTTAAACTCGGAAAATAAAGCAAAACTTTTATTTTCATTGTTTGTTTTACAATACACATATACACACATCCACATGTATTTAATTATGTATATTCACTGTTGTACTTTTTAGTAGGCAAAACAAATAAAACAAGTAATAAGGTGATGGATATATTTATATGTGAATTTTTAATAGATTAGGACATTCTTTCAAGTTAGTTTGATTGAATTGCATTCATTTAGGAGTTATTAGAAGAAACAAAATTACTACAAAATTATTGACAATACCTAGATGTGCAACTGTGGCTAAAGAATACTTAAGTGCATGTAAGTGCATTATGGCCACCTAAAAGTCACATCTGAATTGTTTAAGCATTTGACAGACTTATCGTTCAATTCTGACATTAGCTTAAGCCAGCTTATTCATATTATAGTTGGGCCTAAAGTTAAAGTACTAAATAATTTTTTATGCGCAGTTTTTTTCACATGAAAATCAGTTTTTTTATTCTAAATTTTCAGTTTTCTAAAAAAAAAAATTATGGCAACGCTGCTGTGGTGCTCTCGTCGATTTGAAAGCACAAAAAGCTTTTGATAAAAGTTTGAACATTGTGCATGTGGCTTGGACGTAGCTGATGTGAAGCATAGAAATGTACCAGTAAATGTCTGTTTGGTATATCTCCATGATCCCATAAGAAATACGTAGTCAGTACTAGGGATGTAACGAATGTTCGCATTCGCTTTCGCATTCGCAAATTATTCGCTTACTTTTGCTATTTGCATTCGCTTTTGCATTCGCTAAAATGTATGCGAATATTTGAAGCGAATGCTAAAGGCAAAAAAGTTTGTATCAAAATGAGACCAAGATCCAGCGGTGTTTGGAAATATTTTCCGTTTTTTGAAATAGAAAAGGCAGTGCTTGATTTGCTCGAAAATATTTTCTATTTAAGACTAGTCTGTTCAAACTTTTGAAAAATGTTAAGCACAATTCATTACTTCGTACAAAAAATTTAAAAAGCAAACACTATTAACTAGTCATTGTTTGTTGTAAATTCCATGCGAAACAAGTGTCACTCATATTATTCCGCATGAAAATACTACTTCTGCCACATTTTTTATGAGCAATTCATTCCAAATATTTTTAATATGAATTGGGAAGCATTTCACATTAAATGTTGAACAGAGTACCAGGCTTTAGGGCCAAAGTACGAATGGGTTGATTGCCTAATATTTTGTAAACTTATTTTTTATTATTATCTATACTAATTTTAATAAAGGGCCTAATTTCATATATCTTTTTTTGCATTTTTAATAAATTAATAAATATTTGCTCAATGCAAGGCTCAATTTAAATATAATGCTATATATAGTACATATGCATATGTACATAATACAACTACATTCTCTTATAAAAATTTATTTCTAAGTGATTTTTGAACGTATTGTAACATTCGCATTTGCTTTCGCATTCGCATTCACTTTCGCAAAAATTAAAATGTGTTATTCGCTTTCGCATTCGCATTCGTTAAACTGGTATTCGTTACATCCCTAGTCAGTACCCCAGTCAATTATTTTAGTGTTACTTGTAGATTTTCAATGACAAGCACATACTAAATGTCTATAACACATATTATTGTATGGGAAATAATTAGAGAGTAGTACGGATGATAAAATCAAAAGCGACATTTTCACCATCGATATTTCCTTCAGGGGATGTAGGTTAAACTAATACACACAAACACACAACTCATCATTATTTGTATGTGTCAAAGTGTAAAAATTCCACACGTAATGATCACGTATTTCATTAAGGCTTAAAAGCTAATCTATATTAAAACAAAGTAAGAAAAAGTTTGCTACAGGATGTAATGAGAAAAGAAAAAGCTTGTTTTTTATTAAAATTATGGCATAAGAGGATATTGCATTGTTAAAATCATATATACTCTTTAATAATCGAACACAGTGTTGTATGTAATATCTACTTTATTTAAAGTTGGTTTTATAAAAATTTTAAAGATTAAAATCTGTAGGATTTCTATGTGTATTAATTTTGAAGGCAGTTAAATTATACATGGGTAGGGAAATTGAAAATCTCTAGTACTTACGTCTGCGTTATTCTGAAAAGATTTTATAGGTATACATACATACATATGTACGTTAGGGATATAACTTTTTTTTTAATGCATGTTTTTTTTATTTATTGTATCTTCAAATATGAACTAACAATAAGTATTCAAATCTTAAATCTATAAAAAAATTATTAGGCCCGACCAATGTCGGACATAAGCTTAGTGATAGTTATTAATAATACATAAGTAGTGATAAGCAACAAAACGAAAAAAAGTGTTGTCAAGCAGCTTTATCATCTAGAGTGATGAATATTAGAGCCCGTGTATCTCTTTTTTTTAAGCGGATGTGCCCAGTAAAGTTCAAAATAATACGAGCAAGCGGATTAGGATGTGACTCGAGTTATGTTAGATATTTGCCTGCGTATTTTACAATTTCTTCAGTCACTAGTGGCATATTCAAATCGCGATGTATATTTGAATTTTTGATGTACCATGGAGCCGATGTTATCATGCGTAAAATTTTATTTTGCCTTCGTTGAATTTTCTCTACATTTGAAGCTGAAGCAGTGCCCCATAGTTGAATTCCGTAACACCATCTATATTAAAAGTTTGCAGTCTAGGCTAAGTGTTGAATTTCTACCAATCAGCCAATGTACCTGAGTTAATTTAAGTTTCATTTGAGTTAACTTAGAGTCAATGTGATGTTTCCATGTAAGTCGTCGATCAAGGTGTAAACTAAGATATTTCACATGTGAATGTTGAGGAACAACTTGATTGTTAATCCGAATGGGGGAGCAAGTATCTCTTCTTAGGGTGAACGTTATATGGACACACTTTTGTTCATTGACTTTAATTCTCCATAAGTTTAACCAAAGCTCCATCTGGCTAATGTGTTCCTGGAGTTTGCGGGATGCCTCATCAGGGTTTTCGTGCATACTAAGGCAGGCTGTATCGTCGGCAAATGTGGAAGTATGGATACAACTGCTCACAGGCATATCACAAGTATAAATCAAACATAAAACTGGTCCCAGTATACTCCCCTGTGGTACACCGGATGAAATAGTTTCAGGCCTACTCGTAAAGTCTCCTGCCACAACAGTGAACTTACGGGAAACAATGTAACTTTCCAAAATATTTAAAATGTTTATTGGTAAGTCTTCAATTTTAAAATTAGGCCTTCATGCCACACTTTATCAAATGCCTGGGAAACGTCAATAAAGAGCGCAGAACAATACTTTTTTTCCTCAAAAGTTCTTCTTATAAATTGAACCAGTCTGTGAGTTTGTTCAATGGTGCTATGCTGACTTCTAAAACCCACCCACTACTAATTAGAATTGGGGACAATTTTGTTTTGAGCAGTTTTTCGAAAAGCTTTGACATAGTTGATAGTAGACTTATTGGCCTATATGACTCAGCCTTGGTTAGATCTTTGCCCGGCTTTGGAATCATTTTAACCTTGGCAAGCTTCCAGCTGTGTGGATAATACTCCAGTCGTAAAATGGCATTAAATATGAATAATAGGATTCTCATTGCAATACGAGGCAAGTTCATAAGCATCTGGTTACTAATTCCATCAATACCCGGAGCTTTCTTCGGGTTGAGTTCGGCAATTAATTTTTGTAAATCACGCGTCTTAAACTTTATGTGTTGAGGGGGTAGAGCGACTACATTCGGCAAATCAGCAACACCAGTACATATGTTTGGCGTAAAAACGGATTTTAAGTGCTCAGCAAATATTTTACCTTTTTCAGTATCGCTTCTTGCCCAACTTACGGTAGATGTGCGTAGAGGTGGCTTATACTCAATGGGTGTTTTAAGCTTTCTAGCAGCGCGCCACAAAGAGTAATTAGACGCTGGTGTGACATCAAGACCTTCCAGATAATTTTCAAGAGATGCAGTTTTTTCAGACGCAAGCAACTCTTGGAGTCGTTTAGTGCACTCTTTAAATCTGATTTTATTTTGTGGTGATCTGTGCTGTTGCCATTCCCTTCTAGCTCTTCTTTTTTCACGTACGAGACGTTCTATGTCTGTAGAATAAATTTTATTAAACCCAGTCTGCGGATGGGAGATAGTGGCATGTTCAGCAGCCTGTTTAATATTCTCGCTGAGATTGGCAATGTTAGACTCAATATCATCGGATGTTCTAAGCGTAATGTTTTCCGTACAATGACTACTCAGATATTTTTTGAACCCCAGCCAATTAACACGATTGATCATCTTCACATATGGGTCAGGTAAGTTACTTCTTAAGGGACTAGAAATTGTAATGATCGTCGGAGAGTGATCGGACGAAAGATCAAGAGAAGCTTGAACTTGAATTAAATCCCTAGAGATATTTTTTATGACGCCAAAATCTATAACATCCGGAATTTATTGTATGTCAGTAGGCCAATAAGTGGGCTCCCCACTCGAAATGACATCCAAGCCCATTTTTGAAATAGTGTTGAACAGTGCTCGACCTCTGGGGGTAATAAGACGCAAACCCCAGAACGTATGCTTAGCATTGTAGTCGCCAGCTGCTACAAAACAAGGTCCAAGAGATTTGTAGAAATCCTCATATTGATTCTCAGTGATTGTAAATCTGGGAGGGGAGTAAATTGATGATATAACAAAATTTGTACAAAAACTTTCAATGCCAATATTTGTTGCTTGTAGGTGTTCTTCACAAATGTTATCAAGAACATAGTGCTTGAGTCTTGACTTTATTAGAATTGCTGATCCACCGCAAGCCCTTCCTCTAGGGTCCTTTGTATCATATATAGTGTAGCCATAAATTTTAAAAAGACTTCTCGAAGTCAAATGAGTCTCAGATACTAACATTACATCAATATTTTTTTCCGTGAGGAAGTGCTCAAGTTCATTTTTATGTTGGCGAATGCCGTTTGCGTTCCAGAAACATATTGTTAACGTGTTCATGGCTTATTAATTAATGCTTGAAGCAGAGTATTCTGCATTCGCAGCATTTCTTGCATCACGCTAGTCATATTTATTGTAAAATTGTTTATAGTTTGCACCAGATTTTCAATAGTAGCTTCAAGGCGATTAAAATTAAAGCTTGCGTCAGTATTTTTTAAATTATTTGGCGGGGAAACATTTTGTGTGGGAATTGAATTTGTCTTAGCAGCATCTGCATACGATACACGGGAAGTAACTGGTTGGCTCATTTGCGCAAAAGTGGCAGAGTAAGCGTTTGCTGATTGAGCTGGAGCTAATTTAGGTTTTTGCACCATAGTCTTCTTTACGAAAGAGTACACAGGACAACCTCTGTAGTTAGCGCTGTGATTACCTCCACAATTACTGCATTTTTTATCACTTTGATCTTTTGGCTTATTGCAACTAGCAGTGCCGTGTAATTCGGCGCACACAACACAAACAGAGGGTAAATTGCAGTATGTTTTTGTGTGGCCATATTCTTGGCAATTATGGCACTGTACAGGACCTGAACGCTTATGTGGCTCTTCAACTGTGATTTTTCGGTACAAGAGGTATTTCAAATTATAAATTGGATGCGTCTCATTTTTTTTCAATTTTATATCATTAGGCTCAAGTTCAACACGAAATAGGGGTTGGGGAATCTTCTCTCTGTTTATTATATTGGACACATTTTTTACCTTAAACCCCTGGAGGACGAGTGCATCTTTTATTTCTTCGGGAACAACATAAGAATCTATGCCCTTCAATACGATCTGCATGCCTTTAGCGCTCTTAAGCTGGTATGTGTAGAAGCTTGTTTTATTTTTTTCAAATTCAGCAACCATTTTGCGGAAATCTTTTTCGTCATAAATTTGGACTTTAGTTTCATCTATGTTTCCACGTTTTATTGGAACAATGTGAAATTTATTCTCACCAATGACCGAAATTAATTTTTTAATAAGGGCATTTGAATTTTTTTGTCTCAAATAGATTGGTGGCGGCTTGGATATTTTATTCGAGGATACCTCGGGTTTGTCGCTGTCATCTTGCAAAATTTCGAAGCGGTTTTGGCGATTAGTTGAGGCTGCGCTGTTATCCCTAGACATTTTTGGAGCAGATGAAATTTTTGAAGAATTCGGGCTTCGCCCACGCTTTATCACGGTTATATATCTGTCCATTCCGACTTGTACCTTGAGTTTCGAGCCGCTGTTATCTGTAGTGATAACTTTGTTAATTGATGAACACGAGCCTGAATGCCTAATGTTAATGCATCATTACTATTTGGCATTGGACAAAGCGAAGTTGATCGCTGACGAAAAATTGGCTTTGACGTTAAAAAAAGACTTTCATCAGATTTATTATTTACATTTTTTTCATTAAGAGTTTCAGAACTCACAGTAAAATAAGCATTTCTGCCGTTAGAACTCACTTCAAATTTTTTTGTATTTGAGGCACTCATACAAAGAATTCCTCAAGGGATATTCGTTTGTGTTTTTTTATGTTTGCGGTCTTTTTTTGTTTTTGTTATTTATGATTGTTTATTTGTTTAGAGGTACACATATATATAGTATTCCTCAATATCAATTTGTTTAATTTTTTTTTTGTTTGCGGTTTTTTTGTTTTTGTTATTTTTACTATGTAAAAATATCAGCAAAGCATAAAGCTTATTTATTAAAGACAGTATGTACCTATTACGAATAATATGTACTACGAATATTTTTTGTTTGCTTAATTTTTTGTAAGTAAGAAAAATTCCGCTAATCGACTGTTCGCTATGAAGGTACCACGAGAACTGAGGGATATAACTTTTTAACAATTTTTTAAAATATCAAAATTGCCATAGTACAGTCCGATAGAGCATAAAAAACTATAAGGGAACGTACATATATTTAATTTTTCGCTAAGGTCAAAAAAGTTTACCCGCCAACCGCGATGGAGTTTTTTTTCTCTTTGGTTAAGTAAAATTAATAATATGTTTATTTAAAACAAAAAATAAATAAAAAATATCATATAAAATTATGAATATTCAATATAACATTAAGAAGGCCTCGAAATAATTTGAGATTATGTAAAATAATATTTTTGTTAGTTCAAGTCCGTGCTTTAGGTGCTGAGAAAACCCAATTTGTGCGTGAAAATTACAAAAGATTATGATTTTTGTGGGAAAAAATAACAGTGGGAACTAGTGGCAACGCCTGTCATTTCCGATATTTTTCGTTGTGTGGCGTTACCAAACAAAGCGTTTACATATCTGATGTAAGCAGTTGTGAGAATAAGTTGACTGCATTGCAAACACAAAAAGAAAATGTCAGCGTGTTGACATTTTGGCATTGAGAAAATACCGAAAGAACTTTAAATGTGTACGGGTATAAAAACTTAAAATTATGGAAAACGAAAAAGAAAGTGGAAAAGCATAGGAGAGTGGGAGATAAATTCAAGCGCCCTGGATGCATGACATGACAACAGCGCTAATTCAGCTTGTGGAGGTTCGTGAGGCTGTATGGAAACATACATATGTGTATATGTATATGTACACTCTAAAACACTTTTGTTGAAAATTATGTCAATAATAGTAGGCAACACTTTACAGACTACTTTCGACCTAAAATTACACAACTATATTTTTTCAACGTTTTGTTGATTTTTGAGCACTATATGTTTAATTTTGAACAAAATATGTTTATCAATTTTACGCAATTTGTGTTTAGTTTCCCCCTTATGTTTAATTTTAAAATATGTTTTAATAAAAATGCATTTAATACATGTGTTTAATTAAATTTATTGATAAAAAGGTTTACTGAATTAACATAAAAAATTCACGTTTTGCTTTAAATTTGACATGTAATTTTTAGAATTTGAATAAAAATGAAAAATAAATTTCTAAAATTTGAGTAATTTTGTTTCTAACATAAGTATGTATACATATCGTACTTGTTTAACAATACTGTCTTAACTCAAAGCTTTAATTTAATAATTTTTTTTACTCAATTTGTGCATTATTTACAATATTAACTTATCACTATTTATATAAAACACATACGATTATTATTTAAAAATAGCTTTATTTTAATTTTAATTAATTTTATATTAATATGGCGTGCTTCTGTTAGAACATGTGTACTTTTGAGCTTCTTCTTTCTTCTTGTTAAACATATTTCTGCTGCTTTACGCACATATGTTTAGTTTTCAACATTTTGACGTTATTTAGGCATATGTAGCTGTTTTTTAAGCACACTTTGTTTAAAAATAAACACATCTAAAAGCAGATTTATATTTTTGTGTAAAATGAGACAAATATTGTTTTTTTGATACAAATAACTACACAATCGATATAAATTTAGACAATAAGAATATTTCAACAACAATTTAGAAAAAAAATATGATCCTAAATTTGGGCTAATGTTTTAGAGTGTAGCACTTACATATGTATAGGGATAGAAATGCAAAAAAGGCAGAAATTTCGGTGGCGTTTTTTTAAACCAACTGGCATCCTGCTTCCGTAAACTGGAATGCAGAGTACAATAGAATCCTTTGGTGGCACGCATATTAAGCCCTGGTCACAGAATACACAGAAGTGAAGAAAGTGACAGTTAAAAATAGCTCCAATCAGGTTTTTGTTAAAATTCGTGGAAAAAAGAGAAAACCATAGTGTATTTGATACTGTAGTGTATTACTACACAGGTATGTATTACACAGGTAATAAAAATTTATTGCACTAGAAAGACGTAGCAAAACAAAAACGACGACAAAATTTGAGGGAAAACGAGACAAACAGAAAAATACCCGTATCTTCTGTCTCGTGACACTTCTGTATGTTTTGTGCCCTGGTCTTTTCCACCACTTTCTTTGCCATTTTTTAGATTTTCTTAATTTTTTTTTTTATTGTTGATAAACACACGGTGGCACTAGCCAATTAAATAATTTTGCGATTATCAATTTGTCTAAATATTAATTAACAAACAATACGAAAATCAAAGTCTCACAATGATAAATCAAACGACATTAAATGTAATTATGTCAAAATTAGTTTTTGATGTATACAACGATACCGTATTGCCATCATTTAGGGATGGGACTCTTTTTCTGTCCCAAAGACACAACAAAATTGTGTGTCATCGAAAAATTTGGTGCTAACGGCACTGCACACATATGAAAATGATACCACAAAATGACAACATTTGAAATGCCCAATGTAAACTCGGCATAAGACATGGTTGACCTCACGGTACTATGCCAAAAAATTGGTTATACCCCTAATGTACATATTTAAAGGAAATAACGCTTCCATTATCAACAATTAAATGAAATTAAACAATCTGTGCTCAAAAGTATAAAACTATATCCATGTATGTACTTAAATGAAAACAACATTGTTTTATACACTCTGTCTCTCTCATAATAATTAATGACAACAAAATTAATGCAATTTTGATTCTTATAAAAAATTAAAACATAAAACCACAAATTACTGGCTATTACAAATAAACTCAATTAACATTATTTTAACATTTTATATTCAAATATTTTTAATGGTTAAAAAATTAACGAGTAAAAAAAATATATGTGGTACAAACTCTATTTAATGAGTTTTAATGTGACCAAGTCCATTGAGAATTCCACATAGAAATCAGTAGTTATGTATGTATGTATATAAGAGAAAGCAAATACAACAAACACACTTCTACTTTGACATTTAAGCTTTTGCATTTTAACTAATCATCACACTGATACATTTTTAGCATTGCATATGAACGACATAAACAATTTTCCCGCCAACCGAAGGAACACAGCAAAATGGAGCAAATCCCATGCACTGAATACAAACATACACACATACACATGTGTATGTATACACGCACATAATTATGGCTTATGTGTTAACTCTTTTTTAAATGGTGTCACATACATATACAGTGAAATAAATTAGCAATCCCATGCACATGAGGTGAAGAGGTATGCATGTGATATTATTTCTGTGTGACATTCAGACGCGCTTTATGGTAGAGATGTCAGTTCAGAAAATACTGTTTTGCAAGTCTAGGGGTTTTTAAAAATATGCTTAAAGAAAAATTCTTTCTTTAACAAAAATGTCCTGAAAAGTGCAACAGCATACCACTGGAGGTATGCCTGCCATTTGCAGGACATCTTACTTCATACACACAGCAAAAATAATAATATTAAAATCATTGAAAATAAGTTTAATATACAAACTTTAGGTATTGATTTTACTTCATAAGCATATCATGTTAATTCAACGTGTTTAACAATAATCTTCAACGAGAATTGTTCCTATTGAAATAACTTTGTTTCATGTTGATTTAATGTGGTAGTACTAACAAATCAAAATAAGGAACAATATAGAATCAAAGTTATTTTAATTTTTACAACGTGTGCTTTATGCTAAAATAGTATGAATAATCATCTTGAATTAAAGTTATTTCAAGTTGAAACAATATGAATTTAATTTAATGTAGTTATTTAATTAATTATTTAATTTAGTCATGTTTTAGACAAGGCAGTTTTTCTTCAAGCGAAGTCTGAGTTTATGAGTTCATGCCCATTTTTTAAAGCACTCTTCTATTATCGGCAGGATGCACGACGTGCAGATGAGCTTACCACGAAAAATATAAAACTTTTAAAAAAATATTAAGTATTTACATGACAAACACTACACAGAAAAAACTAAATTTCATTTTCAGTAACCAAATTCGTTGAATCAGTAAATATTTTATTTGAATGCGGTCCTACAAATAATTTTGTAAATTCTGATAAAAATTTTGTAAAAATTTAATTTAATCCTAGATCGGCTGAGAGAAAATGTTATTTCAGTGTGTTGGTGTTTATCTTGCTTGTTGATAGGCACAACGTGCTGTTGTGCGGTTGTTGTTTATTTTGTTTGATCGTGTTGTATACATGTAAATGCCGAAATGTAGCCGACAAACGTCGTGGCGTGTTTCTTCTCTATACAGTGTTTTGGTACAAATTAATTTAGTGGAACAGTACAGAATATTTACTGAAACTAAGTTTGATTTCAAACAAATATTTGTTTAAAAATTTTTTGGGAATAATTTTTTATGTGTAGGTGTGTTCCACAAGATTTCGTACAAGCTTGGACTAATAAAAGTCAAACGGAAATTACTCCCTGAATGTGACAAAGTTATCAAAAAATTGCTGGAACTCAAAGAACCATAACTCCATATCTTGAAATACTAATGTTGCTTAGTTTTTAAATTAAATTAAGTTTAAGTTATTTTAAAGGCTTAAAACGCATAATGTCACAAAAATTATGCATCATTGGCCACAGCCAGTAGCTGACCCGTAAAATAGCTTTGATATATTAAAGAAAGCGATAAATATGCACAAATGTAATTACAACTTTAAGGGCCATTATTACAACTTAAAGTTAGTTAAAAGTAGGATTTAATCGGACGTATAAAAAGCTTCCCATTATTGCAAATTGGATTTAACTTACCTGGTAGGATAAACTTGACTGTAATTTATCGCTCACTTTATGTTAAAGTAAAATTTTGCAAATGATAAAATTTTTATGCGTCCGATAAAATTCTACTTTTAACTAACTTTTAGTTGTAATAATAGCCCTAAGTTTCTTAAAACAAAACCTTCCATTTGGCTTTTCAATAAATTTTCAACTTAAACCTTTTTTCATTATTTGCAAATTTTTTGATTTATTTTCTTTTTAGTTTCATATGTTAACAAAAAACAGCTGATTATTTAACTCTTGTCCGAACTTAGCCAAAGAAAACATTCTTACAAGTTTGTACAGAAAATGAAAAAAATATTCTCTCCTTCGCCCTCAAAATTGCATAAAAATTGTTATTTTGGGTAACTTTATAAAAGTTTAGACTGCTTCGTTATGTATTTGGAACTAACATACTAATTAATAAATTTCTATAATTTTATGATTAATGAAATGAGTAAGTTTTACTTGTTGCTGCTTTTGTTATTTGTATACGTTTCTTAATGATTTCTTATTACTAAAAATGTCCAAAAAGTTCTATTTTCCCATAAAACGAGAAAATTATTGAAAACCCATAATAAAAAACCTCAAATTCACATGGCTTCCCCATCCTCAGTTGCACATACAAACTGGCCATTCTGCACTGATATTTGTATGTGTGTGTATATATGAGTAACCAGCCTTTGTTCCATTGTTCCATTGAGCATTTAAAAATGACTCCGAATTGCCATTACAAACATATACCAACAATGGGCCAACTTGATCAACTAGCTAACAGCATTTTTAAATTAGGCTACAGTGTGGTTGAAAAAGAATATAACAAAACATAAAATACATGAAATAAAAAGAAGTACTCGTACGCAGCACATAACGGAATTAATTATACAACTTCAAACGGCCGTATTAAGGTACAAAATTTTTCTTTTCAAAAATAATTTGTAAAGTTTTAAGCCATAAAGTTTTAGCCTCTCACTGTACTTTAATATAACCAGTATTGGCTTGGTAGTTGGTTCTTTTAGCTTTTGCGCCAGTGCACTTTTTTTTTTGTTGTTTTTGCTGTTCACAGTTTTGTTCACTGCACTCCCTGAGGCAATGTACAAAGTGTTCTGGAAAACTGCACTTATTCACCAACTCCAAACATTGTGCAAACTCATATAAATAAAAATGCAATCTTTTTTGTTTGCTCTTTTGTTTCACAATTTAAAGTTAGTTTCGTTTGTGTGCTTTCGTTTTTTTTTATATGTATGCGTCTTGTTTATTTATTTTTTTACTCAGGGCAAATGCGGAATTTTGCTGGTTGCACATAGTATATTTGTACATACACACGTATGTATATAAATCTATACTTGCACTCGACCAACGTGACGAATGCTTGGTCCCAAGCCAATTACTTTTGCTATGTCCAAAATGGCAATAGCAAGCAGTTAATACTGTTACAGCTGCCATTGTAAATTTTGCCACTAATGTGGCTGTTACAGTAAACTTACTTTTAAGCACAGGTGATGCACACAAACGAGATAAGTCTAAATGGAATTTTCTAAAATGGGTTTTTGTTTCCAACATGCGGGGGTTAAGGATCATGTATTTCTTTTTGTTTAGCTCTTAGATGTGTCTAGCGAAAAACTTGCAATTTATATTATGTATCCTCACAAAAACATCAATGTGAAAAAAAGGCCAAGTTTCTATCAAAAATTTCGGCCATCAAAAGCAGTGAGATATAAATTTTGACCAAGTTCTTGTTTGGCACAACACCTATCGCTGACATATGCTATGCATTATATACATTTGCAATCGTAAGGGTGTCATATAATTTTTAGATAATCTGCTAACTTGGCAATGCTTTTACCGATATAAAAAATGAACATTATTCTCTCTTTTTGTAGAAGGGTAAAAATATTGCCAAGTTAGCAGATTATCTAAAAATTATATGCAAATGTATATAATGCATAGCATATGTCAGCGATAGGTGTTATCCCAAACAAGAACTTGATCAAAATTTATATCTCACTGCTTTTGATGGCCGAAATTTTTGATAGGAACTTGGCCTTTTTTTCACATTGATGTTTTTGTGAGGATCTGACTACTTTTCGAAAAATTTTCTATGATAACACTTTTTAAACTTAAGGTTTCTGGGGTGTTTTATTTCTATTCATGATCACTGTGTCAGTTAACAATGGTATAGTTACATAAAATAATGGATTAGAGCATGATGAGTACACCTTAAAAATGAATTATTGTACTATTGCAAACGGGTTGCCAGTGTGTACGCAATTTGTTAAGAGTCGTCTAAAAAGAAATATGTAAAATACAGCGTCAATTCTAGTGGGCATGATCCCGCCTATTTTCTCAATATATTTACATATTAAAGTCTGCTTAACCGAAGTACATAAATCAAAAGGATATGTCCAATTTGCATGCAAAGTTTCAATAGGGTAGGTGGCGCTTTAATTTTGGATTTTCCGATTGAGTAAATCAATTAGGACTATTTGTCTACAAAATGTCAGCTTTCTACAGTATAATATTACTTAAAAATTTTATGAGCCTGGCCCCGCCGACTTTTATATCTGTTAGTGCTTATGATTCACGTAAAGTTTTGTATGAAAAAGCTATTGAGAAATACATGAGTAATAGTCTAAAAACTGCTAAGCCGAAGTACATGAAAGAAAAAGCTACGATTTATGGGTGTACTCACGTCCACTTTTCAAAACAGGAAATTTTTACTTTGGATAAGTGCAATGAGAATGAAAAGTTTCAATAAAATTGAAATTAATTTTGAGTTAACAGTGGCTTGTTTCCAACCGCTGATTAAAACTTCTGGTTTCTTAGATTTTTCTAAGTGATCTCTGATCTAGATTAATTTGTGTACCAAATTTCAGCACTCTACTGCGAATTGGAGTTTTAGCTGATAAAACTTCTTGGTTTTAAGATTTTTCCATTGGCTTACTCATCTACACTTGCTTGTGTATAAAATTTCAGCTCTTTAGCGTGAACTTTACCTTATAATTTTATGAGCATTACCCCTCCCACTATTTTAAACTCACAATATTGTTGTGAGCCTAAAATATGTTAGACCGAAGTAGATTAAACACAAGGCTAAAATTTTATGGGAGTGATCACGCCCACTTTTTTAGGTTGTAGTTTAAAGTATTGTATACGCGTAACGTATATGGAAAGTTTCACTCAAATGGCTTAAGTTACAAGCTGTATATTAACAGCCTTATTTATTTAACTTATTAAGGATTTATAAAGGGGTTTTAAGACAAATTTTCTTAAATAGTTTTTTTTTCTTAATTAATTTTCTTAATAAGTTTTATAAATAAGGCTGTAAGTTTTCAGGTGCAAACAATAGTAGCGTGGCCCCGCCCATTCTGGTAAAATTTTTTGTTTTTCAGATTTCTTTAGTTGGTTTCTCACCTAGACCTACTTGTGTATCAAATTTCAGCTCATAAGCGCAACTTTTAATTTTTATGGGTGCAGCCCCGCCCCTCTGACTAAAATTTCTGGGTTTTTAGGGTTTTCTTGTTGTTTTCTCCCCAATACCTATTCGTGTATCAAATTTCAGCTCCTTAGAACAACTTTTCATTTATAATTTTAATGAGCGTAACACCGCCCACTTTTCCAAACTTAAGATTTTTTTCGGTCACTGTTAATTATTCCTGTCAAGTTTCGTTGCAAACGGATAATAATACATACAGAAATAGTATATCTAAATATGCTGAGCCGTAGTACACGAATATTATGATGAAATTGTATGGGCGTGTCAACGCCCACTTTTTTAACATAAAATTTATAAAGTTGCATTATCGCAGCATATATGCCAAATTTCAATTAAATATCTTGCACTAAGCGCCGTTGATTTGCATTTTCATTCAGATCTTTATGGGCGTAGCCCCGCCCTCCTGGCTATAATTTCTGGATTTTCAGATTTTTTAGTTGATTTTTCACCTAGACCTAGTTCTGTAGCAAATTTCAGCTCACTAGCACAGATTTTAATTTTTATGGGCGTAGCCCCGCCCCCTTGGTTAGAATTTTTAGGTTTTCAGATTTGTCTGGTTCATTGCTCACCTAGATCTACTCGTCTACCAAATCTTAGCTCGCTAGCTATATCGGAAGTGCTTCATCAATTTGATGAGTGATCAGTGAGTCAGTGAGTCAATGAGTATGTCTTAAAATATGCACTTTTTGCACCTTCATATCTCCGGAACCTTTCATTGTAAAACTTTCAAACATATAAGCTTTCGCATATAAGGTTATATGAATTTATTCTAATTATGATTTAAATTTCATAATTTTACGGTCGCGGGGAACAAAGTTTAGAAGGGGGTAAAAACAGCTCGAATGGCTTCCTGTAAATATACACACTGCGTGCATTGGCCTGAACTTGGCCTGGCGCACTGCCGTGCGCCTAGATACTTATGTATGTATTTATTTAATGCTTAATTGATTTTTGTTATAACTTCGCTTTAGATGCATTTTAATTGTAGATTACCATGTGGATCCGGCTTTGGGGAGAGTATTATGCAGGTTTCTATAAAAATTTCGTAGAAGTGGAAGAACACATATTTAATATACGTTTTTAGTATTTTCCTTTAATTACGCAAAGTGGTAAAAATTCTGTGGTATTTTTTTCTGTTCCACAAAAATTCTCCATTTCCATCTAAAAACTGCGATACGGCAACATCTCGCCAAACGTGGCGACAAAAATTTGTTCTTGGCGATCAAAATTGTTTGTTGAGTGTATACACTTGGCTATATTAAACGCAGGACAAAAGAGTTTCACGATCCGTGCATTGGGAAAGCATTGTACATGTTACTGGTACGTCCGATTCTGCAATATGGATCAATAATATGGAATCCTATGTACCAAATTCATACTGATGCTATTGAATCGGTTCAAAAGCAATTCCTGTTATTTTGTCTTCTAGGATTACGATTTAACTAAAAAAACTTGTCTTCTTATGCATTCTCCACAGCACATTCTCCACAGCAGGCTATCGACTACAAAATGTCAAGGAGAGAATTCACATGTTAATATGAGAGTGATTCTTTTGAAGAGAGCAAGGCAACAGGGCGGCAGGTTGTTGTCTGTGCTGATTTTGTCATTGTAGTCCAATAAAACTAATTTCTATTTCTTTGGCTAGAATGAGAAAATTCAGAGTTTCCAGTATAATACAAAATGTTTAATTAATGAAAGAATATCCAAAAATTTATGTAAGTCATAAATTGATTAATTTTTATACTTTTAGGTCATATAAGTACATTTCGAAAAAGTAATTTAATTTTTATAAATGCCTAATATTTTAAGGTGGCAATACTGAGCTATGTATTTATACTTAAAAATGAGGTGCAGATGGTGCTGCTACCGTCTCCAAAATAATTAATTAGCTGGCTACCAGGCAATATTTGTTGCCGCGGCACTTGTAGTCGTGTAGCCATGTAGTCTGCTGTAGTGTATGTGTTTAATGCTTAAAGAGCCACTCAGATTATTAGACATATATAAAGACTTTCATCACACATCACTGGAAAGAAATCTAAGGACATTTGTTTATATTGTCAAAGTGACATTTTATGTTCACACAATCACACCTCATATTACATTAAAAACACAAGTATAAAGCAAACACCTGTTGATAATTAAAATGCCTACATTAATCGTTGACTTCCAGCGGCAGAAAAGTTTCATGCACGCTGTGGTTATGCCGGCCTTTGTAAAAAAACCGCGGTTACAGTAGTCGATTAAAATAAGATGAGGAAAAAGAAAATACGATAATTTCGTTAATTTTCAGACATGGGTTACACAAAAAATTATTCAATATTTATAGTCGGTTTAAGACGAAAACATAAACCGTAAACATTTTACGATTCAGAAATCTAAATAGATACATTCGTTGCGACTGTCAGAAAATCTAACGTAAAATCACATATTGTGTTCAGACCATCACACTTCAAATCAAATGTGTAATACAAGTAGAAAACAAAACAGCTGTTCAATGAAAATGTCTGTGCTATTCATTTACTAGCGGCGATAAAACGGTTTCATGCAGGCGGGGACGTGCCGACACTTGAAAAAATTCAGCAGTTAAAAATATTCTATGTAAATAAAAAAAAATTTAAGAAAAGATATTACAAAAACGTTAAAAATTACGTCAACGAATTATACTTCCATACGATTCACTTATTCAAAATTTTGAGCCGATATAGATATGACAAAACATTACATCAATGACGACACGCTATCGGCGGCGAAACAGCCGACTTGGAAGTTTGGTTTGTGTGAAAATGCAACCCTGATCTAATGAAAAGTATTATCGTTTAGAAAATTTTCTAAAAACGAAAAAGTCTTATGGGATGTCAAAATTTTTATCGTATTATTTGCCACTTTGAGGACATTTTGCGTTCAGACTATCACACTTGCACGTATTATTTGAATTTTTGACAAGTATAAATACAAAGTATAATAGTCTGAACGCGGCTTTATTTACCATTTGTTATGACATTTTGCATATAAAATATCGTACTTGCACGTATTATTTGACTTTTTGACATGTATATTAGTCTGAGTCGGCCTTTAATAATATCATTAATTGTCTGTAAGGAATTCAATTCCATAGCCAAATAATAACTAAATAAATAAATATTTGAACTCCTTTGCGGTATTTTTGGCTATATTTTTACGATTTCAATACAATAGCATAATGTTAAAAATATGAAGTTTTTTATGTAATGAATGTTTTTCTACAATATAAAATATTTCGTGCAAAGTTTTCTGAAATTCAAGAAGTTAAAAAAAAATAAATTATTTGCCACAAAATCTCATTTTGAGTGGAGAAAGCTTCATTTTATAAATTAGAAGCAACATTTTGATAATGAAGCACCAAAAAACCATCACGAGTTCTTGCCTAGAATGTATGATTACGACGATGCTACTGGACACTTGATGATGATATGAGGTTCAATCAGACGTGCCGTACTACAGTAGCATAGCCATAACCAAAATTTAATTGGTTTCTATGGTTATTGCTATGGAGTTATGACGAGTGACCTATAAACAAATACAGTATTGCTCCGTAATACGGGATTTATATGATGGCTTTTTCCCTACATTTTTCTTGAACTCTCTTTTATGATGCTTTGATCTAGGGTTTGCCAAAAACCGTGGAAATTAAAAAACCCCGGCCGGTTTCGGTTCGGTTTCGGTTTTAAAAATATGTATGTATATAAATAAATAGAAATGTATGCTGGAAAGATAAATGATGATTTAAAAACTAAAAAAACAAACGGAATATTTCTTCACGTGAAATTTTCATTTCCCTCGAAGAGGAAAACGCTTTATTGAATAACCCATGAAATCTTTTCCCCGCTATCAGTGCACGTGAATGTAAAAAAGGGAAGAATTTTTGTAAAGCATAAAAATTAATTGAAAATCGGGCAAACTTAAGTTTAATAAAAAAATCACACATTTTAGGTTATAATGAAACTTATTTAACTTTAAAGTTGCACTCATGGAGGTGTTCCTTTTAATTTTTTATTAAGTATACCAACGTGGTGCACCACCATGAAATTTACTGTCTGTGAACCAAAGAGATTAATACTCTATGAAAAAAAAATGTGTTGTAGGGAATTATTGTCCCAAAAATAAATAATTATAACTTTTAGTATATAATTCGAAGAAAAATATCGAAATTATTCGATGTAATAATTCAGTTCGCCTGCAAAAATAAAAAACAGGGCTATCGTGAATAAAATTCCACGTGAAATTTTTCCGTGGAATTATTTCCAACTAATAGCAAGTAATAGGGAAAACAAAAAATTCTAATTGGAAAAGGGAAAAATTTCACGTGGAATTTTATTCATGATATCCCTGAAAGTGAACAAAACCAAGGGAAAAGTGAAAAAATTCACGTGAAAAATATTCTGCCATATTTTCGAAGACTTCAACAGTTTTTCTTTAATCTATTACCAAACAGTCGTAGTCGTATTTGAAATACGCCAACCACGACAAGGCAGATTATTCATGATAAGGGGAACCAAAAAAGGGAAAACATTTTTACTATTGGGGTTATAGAGTTTCTCTGGTTTGTATTAAATTCAGGTACTTATATTAGAAAATGAACATTTAGTAGTGAGTATGTGTATAAAAAGCTTAAGAATAAAAAATTTATATTTAATTATGCCAGTAATAAAATTTCAGAAACGTTAAAGCGTTCAATGTAGAAACGACTCTAAAAGCGAAATCTTATTTTTGTGCAGAAGTTACAATCGGCAGAAAACACTCTTTCGCTTTTAGTTGAAGAGGGCTTTATTGTTTTATTGCCTTGTGAAGCAATAATATGTTGGTTGTTTTGTTGTCAAAGAACGTTAAATTTATCGCATTTTTGCTTTACATCTGCTAGAGCTTTTTTGATAACAGATTATAATTCTTCCTGCAAAGAATTGTTATAATTTTCTTAAAATTTTAAAATTTTTTTACCTTTCATTGTTACAGAACGCTTAGTAATCTATAAAAATCTTCAATGTAAAGTACATTTGCTGTATTTTTAAACAAGATAAAAATGTTAAAGTAAAACTTAAAAACCGACGCTTTTTTTTGTCGGTTTCGATTTCGGTTTTTATAGGCTAAAAACCGCGGTTTCGGTTTCGGTTAAAACCGAACGGCAATCCCTACTTTGATCGCCCTTGTACCCCGTTTGTCAATAAACTCTTGATAAGTCACGGTAAAAAGTGATAGTTTTCTTCGAACAGCTATTTTGTTGTATGTGTAGGTTTATGGCACGTTTAAGTCTTGTTTTAGACTCGGTAATTTTTCTTGAAGCAGTTCTCTTCAATTCTCTTTTAAAACTGCTTGTTTGCTTATACACAGACGGTTTCTTGTTCAATTTTGCTATTGTTTTAATGCTGCGAATGAAATAACACAAGAGAATTCAAGTAACTTTTCGGTACAAACAAGTTAGTACACCTCTCCTTTCTTCTTTCCTCTCTCTCCCATAAACTCAGACTTGCTTCAAGAAAAACTGTCGAGTCTAAAACCTGTGTAATTGAGCACAACAATAACTTTCAATACAATTTCAATGCGTAATAGTGTCCTGCACAAGACTATTTATAAGACCTTTCAAGACATAAGAGATTTTTTCAAATGCTTTACTACAGCGAAATATTCTAAAAGTAATTTTTTTCGGTGGTTCGGTGTTGTTTAGCGATTCTTTTAGAATATTTCGCTGTAGTAAGGCCAAGGCGCATTTATTAGGTGGCAGCATTACACCAGGTGACTAATGTCATTATACGAATCTAAATGTCAAATTTGGATTGTGTAGGTTTAAGCCTAAAAGCATGCTTTTATTTGGGTATACATAAACACCTTTCGAATATTCAGTTTTGTATGGTGTTTGACATTTCCTATAAGAAACATGCAATCTGACGATGCTACCCTGCTTTGAAAAGTAAGAAGGTAATTTATACCAACAAAGTATATGTTGTTGCTGTTGTAATATTTGTTGTAGAATCGCGGGTACCTGATTGATGTGCGATGAGTAAAGCATTGGAAAAAATCTCTCATGTCTTGAAAAGTCTTATAAATACTCTTGTGCAGGACACTAATGCGTAAGACTCTTGCAAAAACAGAATAATTGCATATTTTTTTATTTGAACATTTAATTATGTTTCAAAAGTTGTAACAAGCTATTAAGAAAGTCCTTAATATGGCAATTACCATGTAAATCTTAAAGCTTTGTCGGTGGTTTTTCTTTTTTACCAAGCAATCATCAAAATATTTCATTCCCATGTGCAGATATGTATAACTACATACATATGTACATGTACGAGTATGTATGTGCACTGGTGACGTGCGAACATGTGTATGTAGGCGTTGACATGTGTCAACGTGACGTGCAGTTTATTATATGTATTTTATTATTGTTAAACTCTATACAATGTACTCTGTCAATCGATCAAGTTTTGATTTTTTCATGTTTGTCCATTCGGTCATTTAAGTGTGTGTCCAAGTGCATTCTGCTTTTAATGTATATTTTTATCTTGGTATTTGTTGATTTGACATTTATCTCTGGAACAAAGTTTTTAAAAAAATTTCATATAAGTACGTATGTATGTTTGTATACACACAAAAAAATATAAGAGGTAATATTAACTAAGCTTGCATAGGTAAATTTTTTTATATGAAAGAAAAAAACTTGGGTTTCATTAACTATGCAATTAGGTAATTAGTACATTATACTTTACCTAAAATCCAAGTTACTATAACTATTCCAATAAGGTATGTTCTTCGAAATTAGTTTAATTGCATAAATTTTTATTTTAATGTCAAAAGAAAATTTTTGAGCAAGAAGGTATGTAAACATGAAATTTTCAAAATGTTTAAATTTGTATAAAACTAACATAGTTTTAATCATTGCAGATAAACAAACGGGGTCGGCCAAGGCGAATTAATACAAAGGTGATCTTATTTCTACAACATGTACAACAATACAAAAATCAACATGTATGTATGTAGTTCGCCTGGCTTCAAATAATCGAATCTGCCAGTAAATTTCAATTTGTGTTCAGAAAAAATGGATTATGACATTCTAAAGCAGTTCAATTCGGCATCAAATAGCTGATTAAATAAGTTCTGCAGAATTACTATTAGATAACTGCTGTACTTTACTCCTTTTAGCACGAGATTGACAAAGTTCAAAAGCTTCAGAAGGGTGACCACGTTAGACTTCATGAGAACGCATTGGTTCTTCATATTCTGAAGATCTTCACCAAAACAATAATCATGATGGTATGTCATCACACTACGTTGAAAATTGCAGCTCGTCATATTTATATACATACATACATATGTAGATAAATTAATAAATTATAATTTATTAAAATATACAAAAATCCTTATTATTATTTGATAACGCGAAGATAGCCGAATCTACTAAAATCCGTGACAATTATCGATTTATAAATAGTTAGTTTAACTAAAATCCACCATAATTTGCCGCACTACATATGTATAAATTTACTTTGCTATTTAGATAATTCACAGAAAATAAAAGTATGAATTTACCTTGTAATTAAGGAGTTTCAACTAAAATTTTAGTTGATTTTTCGAACATAGAAATCAACTAAAATTTTTGTCAAATTACCTAAAAAACTTTGTAAATGCCATTCTACCCTTTCACTTAGTTAATATTATACCATTATTTTAGGAAATATAACCTATGATTTTTTTTGTGTGTAGTATCTGCCAGAGTTGGGAGAAGTGCATCATATATGTTTTGTTTTACTACTGTCGCTTATAGTTCGAGAAAAAAATTTCTTAATCATTATTTATGTTTAGTGATGTACATATACATATGTGTACATATATATATATATATATAGTGATGAAGGGCTCTGGTCTACCAGACTCATTAGAGTGCTCCTCTCCACGGAAGTCTTTAGTAAAAGCCAAAAGATTTATTCGACAACTGAAGAGACGGCAGTAATAAGTATATTTTTTTTCCTGTAGTGAGTGATTGTTAAATACATTTCTCCCAACTCTGGCATTTTTATACAAATATATAAGATCTCATTCGATTAGTTGAATTTTTTTTATTATATTGTTTTCTTTTTGGTAATAAATTTGTTTTGTAGGAGTTTGTATGTCCATATGTGTACGTAATCGTATATTTTTTTTTTAAAGAATTTTTTTGTATCGGTATACGGTAGTCATTTTAACGTTTGATAGATAGATGTCGGTAAGGTTGGTTGTGATGGATGGATAGCTTTTATTTAGTGAGTGTTATGAATTGACATGGTATGTATGAGCTGTTGACATAATGTCTCTTATCAAAAACTAATAAAACTAAATTGTATAGTGATTAAAGAAAATTTGATGTCGATTTTTCATTGTTGTATAAAATGAATTTAATTTCTTTTTATGTTAAAAAAAAGTAGAAAAAAATGTTGAAGTAATGTGATATGGTATTTTATTTTTTCACATAATAGCTTCTGCTTTACATATATTATAAAAAATTAAATTGTAGATGTGTATTAAGCAGACTTTGATCAAACCCATGTAATTTAAACAGGTCTTATCATTGGTTTGAGTCAAAAACGACCGACTGAGTGAGTTCGACCCAAGTCTAGTATTAACTGCCTGTCGCACGATGTCACTCGCAAACGTTCGATCGACAATTTGTACTGCAAACAACAATAACATTAGAAAATTTGTTGTTGTTTTCAATATAAGTTGTCATTCGAACGTTTGCGAGTGACATCGTGGGACAGGCAGTAAGACTAAAATAATTAAAGGCTGCTTACGGCGACAATTTTGGACCATCACCAACAAATCGTAATTCTCAAATAAAAATTACAGCAGTAAGGTATGTTGTGAAAATATCACTTTACTAACAGGTTCGACCAGTATGTATGGTTGCCAGACTTGCTTTCTAATGCCGCAAAGCAAAAATGTTTGTGTCATTGCTATTTTTAGCTAGTAACTCAACCCCTATAAGTTTACTATTAAACTTGTATCGAACTCATTCAGTAGCTCATTTTCGACACAAACTAGGTTTTCTAATTTCCCGGACTTTTTCAATTCCCGGGAATCGAGAAAAAAAATATTATATTCCCGGGAATTTCGAAAACATATCGCACATTCAGTTCAATAGTGACATAACTCAAAAAATTCGTTTTTTGAGTTAATAATGCAGAATAATAATGCATTTCGTATTTTATCTTGCATACAAATTTCATATAAATAGCTTTTACTATCACCTCCTGAGAGAAGAATATTTCTTCATGCCTTCATTGAGTTGTATGTAAATTGAAAACTTTAAACGTGTTTTCTGCAAAACTAGTTTTTTTGAGTTATGACACTTTTGAACTGGATGTGCGATATGAATTTAATTAAATGGCCTCAATAAAAATATAATTTTATGAAAAAACACACAACATTTAACATTTGAGAAATTTATTATTTGACATATTGTCATAAGTTTATTTCAATTGATATTATCTTGCTGGTGGTGAAACATTGTCAAATAGTTCTTAAAAGTATTTACATAACATAAGAGGTTTGTGACTGTTCTAAATATGTGGTCTACTGATGCTTTGGCTAAGCACACATGAAATATATAGACAATGCTTAACCACCAGCAAATAAATTTCAATTAAAATACAACATTTAAATTAAAAACAAGACAACTTCATTCGTTCATTTCAAGAACAACAATATTTCAAAAACAAATAAATTCATGTCTTGTGAGTTATAGCATGAATGGGAATTTCATCTAAATCTGCCAACCTAGATACAATTTCCCATAAAGAGTTTTTATGTTGAAAATATTTCGTAACTCTTGAAGTTGTTGCAGTCACCTCGAAAACTTCTATTACATCTGTTTCGATGCTTATACGAGTATTATGCATCGTTACCAAATTTTATTTTTAAGTAATAAAACAACGAACAGCAATGTAAAAAAGCAAATTTCCAAAACTTATATATTAAATTCCCGAAAATTCCCGAAAATTCCCGTTGAAAATTTCCCGGGATTTGAAAAAACATAATTCCCGGGAATCCCCGGGATTTTTTTCCCGCGTAGAAACTCTAACACAAACCCATCATCAAACTTACATATTTAAACTACACGGGCTTAGACTTGGGTCGCACTCGTTCACTAGTTCATTTTTGCCACAAACCAATGATCAAACTTATGTAATTTAAATGGGTTTGATCAGTGGTTTGTGGCAAAAATGAACTAATGAACGAGTTCGACCCAAGTCAACACGGGTTTGATCATTGGTTTGTATCAAAAACGAGCTACTGAACGAGTTCGATACAAGTCTGTTTACTATTTAGACTTAGGTCGAACTCATTCAGTCGGTCGTTTTTGATACAAACAAATCTATATCGCTTACACTATCCAAGACAAAATCCTTTGTCTAAAATTTTTAACCCACACCGTGTGGACTTAGCTCATTTACACACATTCCATGGAAAATTTTAGAGAGCATAGCTACTAGAATTGAACTCACCTTTTATAAAAATGTGTATGTTATACAGGGTATTAAAAAATAAATAGATTTTGAATAGATTTCGTTTGTATGGGGAATGTAGTAAAAAGCAAATAGATTTAGCTCGAAATCTCGTAAGTACTAGATTTTGATACAATGTAAATGCCTTATTAGAACATTTATACCTGCATGAAATCTAGAAAATTTCAATCAATACTCTAATTTTTGCAGCAGTTGCCAAGATATAGAGGAAGAAAAAAAAAACGAGTTATCTAAGCAGAAATGAAATGCATATAGACTGCCTGCTTTACCAACAACAACAAACGACTTTTTAAATTAATATTAATACTGACACACGTTAAATCCAATGTAAGGAATTGCAATGAGTATGTATTATATTAAAATACATTATTCACTCACGTTTCAAACCTTGCCCCTTTTATTTTTTAGCTAATTATGTGTCAATTTTTATCAAAAAAACTACTGCCCTTAAAGTAAAGATTTAGAATTATATTTAAAAAAAATTTCTTAAAGTTACCAGGGTTAAATTTGAATGCATTGTAAATTTCCCAGCATCCTAACTATTATTCCTGTTTTACATCAAACGTATTTTAAGATAAACCAGAATGGTTTTTAAGATTTCTTGATTATTCGGCACTGCATGCACGGTACATACCCGCATATTTATATACATATGTATGTATGTGTTTTATGTACGTACGTATACGCTCTGTTACATGCACGTATGTTGTTAATGGTGGTACTTACAGCGGCAGAATATAAAAAGTTGCCAACAAATGTTTGTTTGCTTTCTTTTCCCTTGTTGTTGCTTCTTTTGTGTGTGTAGCTTGAATTGTTAGATGTATAAAAGTTTACTACATGTAATTTTTACAATTCACACACATGACATACAAATTTTAAATAGGATGAAAAAAAATATAGGAAATACGACAGCCAGAAATTGCTGTATCATCAATACGATTTTCAAAAGCAAATTATTCACTACAATCTCTAAACATTTTTCAGGAGGAAACAAACACCTTTATTGGCACCATCATCACAACTCGTAGTTTTTGCTTTGCAGTAGAGATGGGCGCGCGTTGAATTTTTCTAAAACGACACGACACGACACGAATAACAAGACGCTCAACAGGTGTAGAAAAAGCACGTAAAAAATTTCGTCAACACGATACTGCACAACATGCACGAAATAATATTGGTATGGTATTGAAGATCAGAAAATTTAATTGATTTTTTTCAAAAGTCGCTTTTCTAAATATGGCACCGTGTTGGCACTGCCAACTGATACTATCTGCTACCACAGCTGATACTATCGGTTTACGTACAGAATTTTAAGCTTAATTTCATATTTTACATCTAAAATCTTTTCGTGTTTTTCGTGTCAATTTTGCTCATCACGAAACGACCCGAACACGCACGAAATCAGATTTTTGTCACGAACACTTTGAGTTAAGTTGTGCTTGTTCGTGTTATGAAAAAAAACACGACACGAACCCACCTCTACTTTTCACACAGAGATTCGCCAACAAATGTGGCAAAAATATAATGTTGTAAACTTCTAGTATACTTTAAGGGACAATGTGCATATTCTTCTTTCTTTAAAATATTATTCAAATGGCTGTAGCTGTTGTTGTTGTTCTTGGTAGTTGTTGATGTTTCTGGTATGTATAAGGACATCTCTGCTGATGTTATACAAGCAAATGTTATTAGAAATATGTATATGCACTATATGCATGTATGTATGTATGTGTGTGCATATTTGCGATCGTATATAAGCAATTGTGTACAGGAATACAAGTGTGTGCATGCGAGTGTGTGCATGCATGCATTGCATGCCCATTTGCATACGAGCAGTCGTTCTACAATGCCTGATATGAAAATAACTGCAATGCTTTATCGCGTAAATCCATACAGCTTAAGGCTTTTACTGCATGTGAGATTTCGAATTTAAATCAGGAATAATTTATAAGTTTATTTGCATAGAGTTACGAGGAAAGTTTAAACAGTTTGTTTTCTTTTCAATAATACGTCTATGGAAATGGTATAAGAATAACTGATCAGCACTTTGATAGCTGGCGTTGGCTGAAGTAGTTAGGACGTTGACTACAAAACCTAAGGTCCTGGGTTCGAGCACGGTGTCCGATAGTCATTAAAATAACGCTATCACGCATTTTTCTGATGTGCATTAGTGTCCTTTGAATCAGTTATTGTGGGAAAAGTTCAAGTGATGCAGGCATAAGGCACTGGGTCGCTAAAACTACACCGGCTTCAGCAGATGCTAATCCTAATGTATCATCAGAGCGCCCTCCTTCGTTGTATAGTACAATCATCGGCGAAGTAAAATAACCAATGGCTACTAAACACAGCTTCAAAACTTAATACGCCTCATTTGACACCAGAAGGCGCTGCAACACTGTATTATTAAAAAAAGCGTGCAAAAAGCAGAGTTGTAAAAGAATGAAGCTTTCCTCTCTCTCTTCTTTCATATTCATACTTCACTATCACTATCCTCTCTCACTAACTTATCTTCAACACACAGGTATCACAAAGGGATCATTGTATTGGACCCAAGTGAGCTGGACTCTAATTTTCCCCTTCCTTAGCAGCAGCCTGCTAGCCTAACTTAACCTAACCTTGATAGTATATAGTATTTAAAATATTTATTAAGACTTTTAGATTATTAATGCCCTAATTCTGTTTGAATATTGTGACGTCTTGTCTATGGATGGAAAAAGGTCGTGCAATATCGAGAATATAAAATCCTGATATGATATGAAAATTTTTTAAAAGACAATAACAACTCATCACATCAGGGTTGTAATTTTGTGACAATTATTATTTGAATATCTGGCAAACAAAACCAGAATAGTCCCCTTAACTGTTTTTTTTACAGGACAAGCAAATCACTGAACTTTTTAGACAGGGACAAGCAAGGAAAAGTCAGTTTTCGTTATTTTTTTAAGGTAGAATTGAACTGGTTTTGCATGATTTTATTTCGTGACTTCATAGATGTGTATTTGGAGAGTCCGAAAAAAACTTAAAAAAAAATCATTGACAGAGGACATGTCTAGTTTTGTTCGCCAGCTCCTCATTTATTGTCTATGCTATGAGGTTTGTTTCTATGCTTTGCGCTGTTGTTCATAACCATTATATCCAACATATATTTTTTAAATATATTTTTATTATTATATTTTCGTAGATCGCACGACTTTGTATGATAGTGTATCACGGCCTTAAGTAAAATATTAATAAGTAAAATATTGGTTTGGGATTATTAGTGCGTTTAAAAAATTTTATACAGATTTTTTATATTTAATATTTTTTTTATTTAAATTAAATTAACAGTCCAGTTTCAATAACAAAAATTAAGTTATAATTAAAACTAGAAAAACAAAACATTCAAAACAAAAACAATATATAGACAAAAAGTAAAGTATGTATTAGAAAAAAACTAAATAATAATAATAATAATCTAATAATAATAAACTAAATAATAATAAAATTAATATTCGTTTCCAATAAGTTTATATTTTCATATGGAAAAATTATTTATGTATATACTATATTTGAATATAATATTTTGAAAAGATACAAGCAAGAAATGATTTCATTCATCATTCATGATTTCATTTCTTAATAATTTACTATTTAATTAAAAAAATTTATCTGTTGGTGCATAAATAAAAATAGAAAATTGTCATTTATTATTTAGTTACCCTTCCAATATTGAAGTTCTGAATCAATACTATATTGTTGCGATGAATGAATATACATACATAAATAAGAACAAACATATGTATACAAGTATGTATGTATACGTGTTCAATTGAAACAAATTTTATGTGCATATATGTATATACATGCATACATATCGATAGTTGAGTTTTTCAGTGATTTCAATAAATTTCACACTAATACACCTCATCACAAAAATTTATTGCAATACACTTTCTATTATGTTTTACCTTCTCCTGTAAAGTTACAATTATTTGCGTTAGGGCCTTTCCATTTGAGACCAACGATATATTGACCTGTGTAAGTCTATCAAAAATTTCGGTCATCAAAAGTACTGATACCAAAATTTGGACCTAGGAATATTTTTCACAAGTTTTCCACTAGTCTAACAAAGTTGTATATGAACATGAATTGTTTTGTTTTGTTTTCTAATAAAAATAAAACATATGTATACATGTTTAAAGAGGAAATTTTGATTTTGATTTGTTCGATTTTCTCACGATTTTTCGGACATGAAATGACGATTATTTTATATTTTATCGGGATTTCGGCGATTTTTCCATCATTTTATCTGGCAGCCCTGGATTGAACCATAAATATGCATACATACATACATACATACATACATGTGTGTGTATGAGTATATGTAGTATATGCATATATACAAGGTATTTGCAGATCATAATTTTTCGCTATTTTTTTAATTTTACTCTAAATAAAAATTGGTGGCTATTGTTACAAACAATTTGACAGTAGAAAATCATAAGAACACCTTAAAACAACTTGTCTTGCTACTAACTACGTACACTAATACAATTTTATTAAGAATTTGTTGAAAGCTAAATACACACATACATATCTACACACATGCATTATAAATTCACATGGAGTTTACTATTTGTGATGTTTTGAAGTGCTGTAAACTTATAGTTTTTTTTGGGTATTTGTTATCTAATAAAAGTATGCATATTTAGCGATTATTCGAAAAGTTTGTATAAAAATTACTGGTGATTATCATGAGTAATTTTAAAATAAATAAAAAATAGATTTTTTTAATATTACAGGCAAAAGAATATGTTTTAAAAAGAATTTGTAATAAATCCTGGGGGGCAAAATCAAGTCTGGCCTAGCTAAGCCTATGCAAAATACCGTTATGTAATATATTCACTGCCTCTATGGTGGCAGTTTTTATGACGGTGAATAGTGTGATGGCACCAAGCATTATATGAATTTTATCAAAATAGGTTACGCCCACCACCTGCGCAATCCGACAGGATTTTTTAGCGTGAAAATTTTCCTATCCGAGTAGATGTCTTTAAATTTACTACATACTCTTTCTACTAGGGATGTAACGAATGTTCGCATTCGCTTTCGCATTCGCAAATTATTCGCTTACTTTTGCTATTTGCACTCGCTAAAATATATGCGAATATTTCAAGCGAATAGTAAAGACAAAAAAAAAATTGCACTTTTACGAAAATAGCTTACGATTAACAAACGTCAAAAAAAAACGAAAATTATTTTAAGCAGCATGAAAAAATACATATAATTACATACATACTTACAAGTAAAGCATTCTAATCAAAGCTTTAAGATTTTAACGTGAAACTTTTCTATCAATAAGTTCTCATAAGTATCAAAATGAAATCAAAATCCAGCAGTGTTTGGAAATATTTTTCAGTTTTTGAAACAGAAAAGGCAGTGTTTGATTTGCGCGAAAATATTTTATACTTAAGACTACCAGTCTGTTCAAACTTTTGAAAAATGTTGAGCACCATTCATTACTTCATACAAAAATTTCAAATGCAAACACTATTAACTAGTCCTTGTTTGTTCTAAATTTCACGCGAAACAAATATCACTCATATTATTTCGCATGAAAACTTAAAATATTGAAGATATATTCCATATGTTTTTCCCAAGAGGAACAGAGTACTACTTCTTCAAAATTTGTTCATGAACAATTCATTCCACTTTTTTTTCAATATATATTTTGACACTTCACATTTCACATGAAATATTGAACAGAGTACCAGGCTTTAGGGCCAAAGTACGAATGGCTTGATGGCCTAACATTTTGTAAATTTATTTTTAATTATTATCTATACTAATTTTAATATAGGGCCTAATTTTGTAAAACGCAACGCTTAGCGCTGACAAATTTTATATGTATCTTGTTTTTGTAATTTTAATTTTTTTCATAGTGTTGCTTTTTACAAAATTAGGCCCATAATTTCATATATCTTTCTGTTTTAAAAATTTGTATTTTTAATAAATTAATAAATACTTGCTCAATTCAAGACTCAATTTAAATAAAATACTATATGTAGGACATCTATGTACATAATACAACGACATATTCTTGTACAAATTTATTTTTATGTGGTTTTTTAATGTATTGTAATATTTGCATTCGTTTTCGCATTCGCTTTCGCAAAAATTAAAATGTGTTATTCGCTTTCGCATTCGTATTCGCTAAACTAGTATTCGTTACATCCCTACTTTCTACAATAAAAGCTAAACGCATGCATTCATCAAAATCAGCCATTTTCACCGTCCACCTCCCACGCATTAAATTTTTCCTATCCAAGAAGAAGTTTTTCAATTTGAAACATACAATTTCTAGATCAATAAAATACATTTTCCGAGCTTCATTGAAATTTGACATGCCCACCACCCATGAAAACCATAAAAATATAGATTACAATTTTTTTTAAATATTTTGTTTATCATTCTGGACTAAACTTAATTAATTCTTTATAAAGGTTAGGTTAGGAGGCTATTGGTAAGAAAGGGTGAAATTTAGAGAAAATATCACTTGGGTCGAATACAATGATCCCTTTGTGTTGTCTTTGAGTTGAAGAGATGACAGTGTGAGAGGATGATAGGAAAGAGATGGTGAAGGAAGATATACAGAAAAGCTTCATTCTTTTACAACTCTGCTTTTTGTAGGTTTTTTTAATAATGCAGTGTTGCAGCGCCTCTGGTGTTAAATGAGGCATATTAAATTTTTTTGAAGCTGTATTTAGTTGCCATTTTATTGGTTACTTTACTTCGCTGATGATTCTGCTACAAAATACAGGCGAAGGAGGGCGCTCTTATGTTACATTAGGATTAGTATCTGCTGATACTAATGCTGTCTTTATCACTAGAATTCTTCCTACAACAACTAATACAAAAGAACACTAATGCACATCTAAAAATTGCGTGGTGTTGTTATGTACTGATTGTCGGGGACTTGGATCGAGCCCAGAACCTTCGGTTTTCTCGTCAACGTGCCATCCTCAATTCTTCATCTATCATCTCTTAACCTACATCGTCACCAAAGCCATTTGACACCAGGGAAAAAAGGGATCACATGTTGATTTCTCTTGTGTCAAATCAGAAATTTTTTGAAATCAGGAAATTTTGCACTAAAAACTATACATGCATTTTATGCAGAGTTCTAAATGGAGACCACCTGGTATGAATTCGTCTTGATCATAACTGACAAAACCAGTAATCAACGCAGAGGGAATGTAAGATAATGGCAGCGAGGAAATGTAAGATGTAGCATACACCCAGCACCTTTCTCGCCAGAAGCAAATGCTCCTCTGAGTACTGCAATATCAAATTAGCAGCTTTTAGCCTTTTTTAATGATCACTGCAATCTTTAAAGCTTTAAAATGGCCTGAGCACGTGCGGCACATGCTGTACACAAAGAAAATTTAATCCCGTTTTTATTTTCATCTAATCTATACAACTAAATTATAAAGCATGATAGCCAAGAAAATTTTATTGTAAACTAAAAAGTTCTTCCCGCGTGGAGGCATTACATCGCTATATAACTAAAGTACGATTCAAATCACTTTTTTCACCAGCACCTGCTAACGTTTAGCATTCAAATGATTCTAAATTAATAATTTCTGTTGACCATTACTTACTTAAGCATAAATATACAAGTATGTAGTATATAAATAAATGTGTTTGGTTGTTGAGAAGCAATTGTACCAGCAGATGCAGTAAAACCCAACATTACAAATTTTATCACGTCATTAATTAACATATTTTCCAATGTGTTAAATTCAGAGTTCGCAGCAAACTTAAATAGAAAATATAAAATAGAGCTGTAAAAATATGCACGAACACGTTTGTAAATAAATGAATGAATCAACATTTATGGCGAAACTAAAAGCATTATGCTAAGCGATGTTTAGACTAACAAACTAAAGGGGGGGGGGGGGGGGGGTGGGGGGAAACATTGAAGAAGATTTTGTAGAAGCAAGTTATCATAAAAATTCCCTGCTCCTCCATGCTTTCATAACATGTACATGTAGTTGTACGAGTAATTGTGAGGCAAAACAAACATTATGTAATACCGCAGATAAGAGTGCATCTTTACGCAGTATTTGACTGAGTTGTGCAGGATTTCAGAGACTGAAATATTAAATAAATAAAATATACATATATACACACACGAACCCCTACATGCATATCAGTAATCTGCAATGAATCGTTTTTTCGCTATTCATACTGACTCATGAAATTTTAAATATAAGTGAGTAGACATCATTTAAACTCAACTATTCTGACATTGATTTATAAGTTGAAATAAATATGAATGCGACGTCTACTTCATAGTCATACCACTGAATGTGAGCAGTTTGATTTTTAATTTCAGGAAAATACTTATACTACTCATATTGATTCAGCTCACTCAACTTATGCATGTATGTTTATTTAAAAGTTTATTCATTAGTCGAAATCAACAACGTCATAAATGTTGCTAAGTGTGAGTTCGATGCGAACTTTAAACTTTCGAGTGAATATGATTCATAGATACCATTGCAATAAGTATGAGTGCGCGTAAGTACAAGAAACTATAAGTCATGATTCAACTCTACTCACTTTTTCACTACTCATTGCTGTTCTCTGATTCATACATACATATATTTATCTATGAAAATATATAAAAAAAGAGAGGTGTCTCTTAGGACAGCCGGTTATAGCTATGCTGCTTAAGCTACGGTCACACTTGTCAAACAAAACACTAAATGCTAATGTAAAATCTTTCAATTCAAACAAAAGTTTGAAAAGTTAAAGAGTAGCCAATACTGTTGGATTCTATGACATTGTCAATTAGTTATTTTCGAAACTGTTTAATATGATAAACAAGTGTCTGAATCAAAACTTTTTTAATTACTGTTTGTTGGTTACGCTTTTTTGGGCAAATGTTTGACAAGTGTGACAATACCTTTAAATATATAAAACCAATTCATGTGTTAAATAACAAATTCGCCGCAAATATTTCAAAACGCTTCCATTTAATTCCCCTTTTTCATTTATAGCTGCGTACCAGCGATGTCACCTTGGTGCTTTTGGCACTATTTATTTTAATTGCTTTTTGATGACTCAAAATGCCAAATTTTGAGCGTCCGTGCCAAACTTAGAAAAAACACTAAGTTGGTGCTTTTTACAATTTTCTGTGGTGCTTTTAGTGCTTTTAAGAAATTTGTGTATTTCTTGATTTTTTTTAAATAAAAAGTTGGTGTATTTCGTGTGGTAAATTTCATTAAAGATCTTGATACTATTATCAGAATAGAGAAAAGCTGAGAAAATATTAAATATTGCGAGTGAAAACCGACCTTTTTTTTGTCAACGATTTTAATTCGATTCTGCACATTAAATACGGACTTAATTCTTGCTGTACTGATTAGATTTTATCTTCCAGTATCTGCAGAAATATTAAAAAAATCTAAAATATATTTGAAGGTAGTTTTATGTCCCAATATAAATTGGATGATATAATTTTTATAGATGAAAATAATAGCGAATATCACTTGCTAGCTCCTATGTCATGGCAATCAGAGCATAGTTCTAATAATCGCTTTCAGTAAATTTAAATCCTCACAAAAACATAAATGTGAAAAACGGCCAAGTTCTTATCCAAAATTTCGGCCATTAAAAGTTGTGAGATATAAATTTTGATCAAGTTCTTCTTTGCCACAATACCTAACACAGAAATATATTATGTGTGATAAAAATTTGTAATCGTAAGCGTGTCATATAATTTCTAGATAATCTGCCAACTTGACAACATTTTTATCAATATAAAGAAATGAACATTTATACATAATTCTCTCCTGTTTTGGAAAGGTAAAAATATTGACAAGTTAAAAGATTATCTAGAAATTATATGACACCCTTACGATTACAAATTTTTATCACACATAATATATATCTGTGTTAGGTATTGTGGCAAAGAAGAACTTGATCAAAATTTATATCTCACAACTTTTAATGGCCGAAATTTTGGATAAGAACTTGGCCGTTTTTCACATTTATGTTTTTGTGAGGATCTGATTACTTTTTGAAAAGATTTCGATAATAACACTTTTTAAACTTAAAATTTCTAGTGTATTTTATTTCTATTCATGATCACTGTGCCAGTTGAAAATGACAGATGTGCAATAGCTTTACGTGAGTACCTGCCATTACGGCATAATCTCACGTGTGCCAAAGCACCGGGTGTGGGTTAGACGCCAGATAAACGCCCCCATGCACCCTTTTAGAATGTACCTATGGCCCACTCCATAAGGCACATAGGTTGCAATCTTTGAATATAGTTATCCCTGTTCTACATTCAAGTACCTCGCTGAGGTTCTTTGAGCTATCTAAATTCTGCTGCTATGTTCGTGCCCATAGCAGCTCTGTTGAATGGTAACAGTACCTAGAATAGTGTCTGGCTGACCGCGTCAGACTAACCACTAGCATTGATTTCACACTGGGAAGCCAAGACTGTTCTCCCAGCGATTTTGGTAGCAACCACAACCACCACGATAATTCTCCGGCTTCCACGCTATGGTGTTGTGTATACACCTTAGCGAGGTCCCCAAGAAAATTCCTCAACCATTGCCGGCACAGCTAACCACTCATCCATAATGAACGCATGCCTGTGTCGCCAAATAACCAGTGCCTACTCCACACATACCAAAATCATCCCTTTAACCCCGTGGTCTAGGACGAACGCGGCATTTTAGCAAAGGAAACTGACGACCGCTACATGCACTCAAAACTTCAGAGCAGCGAGGACCACTTACGCGAGAAGAACGCAAGCTCGCCGCCAAGATCCTGTGCCTACTACAATCGATCATGCTTGATAAGCGCCCCTTGAATCCAGGAGGTAGGACGCACAACTATTTTAGCACAGAATCTTGACAACCGCAATGCATTTATCTCTAAGCAGCCCAGCTATCGGGCAACCGGCACCCTTGGTACCAGAAGTAGCCTCTGGTTAGACCTCGAAGTTCCACCACAAGGGCTTCACCTCTATCATCTTTTGAACTCAGGGGCAGTTCTAGGTGACGCTGCACCTAACTGACAACAACAGGCGCACAATATTTGTTTTCCTTTTATAAATATGTGCACATCCTTTGCTCTGTTTGTGTTCAGAGATCGGGTAGTAACACATAAGTTTTACGGGTAATGAGCCAAAGGTCCGTCAGTGGAAAAAGCTACATTACCCTAGCTGGGGGCCCGGAATTGCCACACCCGTAGTCAAAATAGACTCCCCTGGGGGGAGTTGAAAATGACAGAGGTACATAAAGTAATGGGTAAGAGTGTGATGGGTGTTGAATTGTTGAGCTTAAAAATGCACTATTGTGCCATTACAACGGGTCGCCAGTGTGTAAGAGTTAGGTAAGAGCCGACTGGAAGAAACATGTAAAATACAGCGTAAATTTTACTGGGCATGATCCCGCCTATTTTCTCAATATATTTACATATTAAAGTCTGCTTAGCGAAGTACATAAATCAAAATGATATGCCCAATGTGTGTGCAAAGTTTCAATAGGGTAGCTGGTGCTTTTAATTTTTGGAATTTCCGATTGAGTAAATCAATTACTATTTGTGTACAAAATGTGCGCTCTCTATAGTATAATATTACGTAAAATTTTTATGGGCATGGCCCCGCCGACTTTTATATCTGCTAGTGCTTATGGTTCATGCAAAGTTTGGTATTAAAAAGTTAATGAGAAATATATGAGTAATAAATTTAAAACTGCTAAGCCGAAGTACCTTAACGAAAAAGCTAAGATTTATGGGTGAAGTCACGGCTACTTTTCAAAATAGGGAATTTTTATTTTGGAGAAGTGAAATATGTATGAAATGTTTTAATAAAATGTATGTTAATTTTATAGCAACTTTTGTGCTTTCAGATTTTTCTTAGTGATCTCTTATCTAGATTTATTTATGTATCAAATTTAAGCTCGCTAACTCGAATTGGAGTTTTTAACATCGTGGCGTCGCATACCGGGTAAAACTTTTTGGTTTATAAAATGGTGTATAAAATGTCAGCTCTCTAGCACGAATTATATCTTTAGATTTTAGCAGCATCACCTCTCCTCACTATTCCTAACTCAAAATTTTGTTGTGAGCAGCGCTTATAATTCATGCTAATGTTCTTCTAAAATATGCTAGACCGATGTAGATTAAACACAAGGCTAACATTTTATGGGAGTGATCACGCCAAATTATTAAGGTGATAGTTTACAGTATTGTGTACGTGCAACGCGTATGCAAGATTTCACTAAATTGGCTTGAATTAAAAGCTGTGTATTAAGTTTTTAATTCAAATAATACTAGCGTGGCCCCGCCCATTCAGGTAAAATTTTTTGGGTTTTCAGATTTTTCTAGTTGGTTCCTCACTTAGACCTACTTGTATATCAAATTTCAGCTTATAAGCGCAACTTTTAATTTTTGTGGGCGCAGCCCCGCCCCTCTAACTAAAATTTTCGGGGTTCTAGATTTTTCTAGTTGGTTTCTCACCTAATTCTACTTGTATATCAAATTTCAGCTCCTTAGCGCAACTTTTAACTTTTAATTTTTATGGGCGTAACCCCGCCCATTTTTCCATAATCAAAACTTTTCTCGGTCAGTGCTTATTATTTGTGTCTAGTTTCGTTACAAACGGATAATACTAGCTAGATAAATAGTGTATGTAAATATGCTGAGCCGCAGGGCATTAAAATGAGGTTTAAATTGTAGGGGCGTGTATACGCCCACTTTTTTAATAAAAAATTTATAGCCTTGCATTACCGCAGTATATATGCCGAATTTCAATAATATAGCTTCAATGAAGCGCCTTAGATTAGCATTTTTATTTCTGACCTTTATGGGCGTAGCCCCGCCCTTCTGGCTTAAATTTCCAAGTTTCGAGATTTTTTTATTTTATTTGTTACCTAGACCTAGCTCTGTATCGAATTTCAGCTTAATAGCACAAATTTTACTTTTTATGGGCGTAGCCCCGCCCTCCTGGTTAAAATTTTCTTGTTTTCAGATTTTTTTGGTCCATTGCTCACCTAGATCTTCTCGTGTACAAAATTTTAGCTCTTTACCTATAGCGGAAGTGCTTCATCAATTTGATGAGTGTTTCAGTGGTCAGTGAGTATGTCTTAAAATATGCACTTTTTGCACCTCTATATCTCCGGAAGCTTTCATTGTAAAACTTTCAAACATATAAGCTTTCGCATATAAGGTTATATGAATTTATTCTAATTATGATTTAAATTTCATAATTTTACGGTCGCGGGGAACAAAGTTATGAGGGGGGTAAAAACAGCTCGAATGGCTTCGTGTAAATATACACACTGCGTGCATTGGCCAGAACTTAGCCTGGCGCACTACCGTGCGCCTAGATACTATGAATCAAAACAATTCACATATTGCATTTGCAATAAAAGTTGCGTATATAAAGCAGAAATCTACATCAACTGACACCACACAGTGTACCAAATGCAAAGAATGCTGATGGTGTATGTATAGAAGCCTTCAAAAATAGCTGGTTGTTTCGTTCTACTACGTGTTTGTCAGAATGTTTCCAATTAACTTTGCTGTTATTTCTTCATTAATAATTATCACATATAATTTGGCTGACAAAGCGATACAAACTTTAGCCTGATCAAATCATAAATATAAAAAGCACTGTTATTGGCATGCTTTGACGCTATTTTTTTTAATTTTGGCGTCGTATATATAAAAAATATATTCTTGAGTCAGTTTGTTGAAAAAAAAATTAATTTGCTATTTTGATTAAATATATGTTTGAATTTAAATTAAATATTATCACACAGAAAAAACTACCAATGTAAAATTACCATGCAAAAGGTTGATTCAAATTCATTCAAATCACATTAATTTTACAAAAAATAATACGCTGTTTGAGTGTGTTGGTGTTTAGTAGCTTTGTTCATAGCTGCAATACACTTTTGTGCTTAGTTGTGCAGGTGGTTTTGTATTGTTGTTGTTTTTTATGTTTGTAAGCAGCTGACAAACTGCTACTGGCTGGTAGGCAGTGTACTAATCTTGCATTCAGAGGATCAAAAGTTCGAATCCTGGATTCAAGTCAAAGTATTTTGTATTTTTTTTTAACTAAAACTTTTCAAATAAATTGTATGTTAAATGATAAGAAATAATGTTAAATTATAATATAATTTAAAATGGTACATATTTTTGTGTATCTTAAGAAGATGCAAAGCTTTTGTGGCTGCAGGGGTAAGCACGTTGACTACCACGCGATGACTTTCGAGTTCAAATCTTGGCCGCAGAAGCCAAGCAAGCAAAAATTTTTCTGATGTCTATATCAACCACACGTAAGTTAAATAATTAATAAAATACAATTACTACATTAAATTAAATTCATCTTGAAATAACTTTGATTCAACATGATTCTTCATTTTGATTTTAACAGTACGTAAATATTAATTCAACGTGAAATAAAGTTATTTCAAAAGGAAAAATTTTCTTTGACAATTACTATAAATCATGTTAAATTAACATGAAACACATATGAAACAAAATCATTGCCGAAAAATATTAGATTAACCTTGTTTTAGTAGATTTTAAGTTGAAATTTTTCTGTGTGATCAACCTTACTTATAAAAATTATTAAGGCTTTTTAAAGGGGTTTTAAAAAAAATTTTCACACAAAATTTTTTTTATTAAGCTTTAATAATTTTTATAAATAATGCTGTAATAATTTCTTTTATTAATTGAATTTTCGTCATACTTTTTCTGTACAAGCAAATCAAGCAGGACGGTAGATACACATATAATAGAGAGCTGCGTAAACAGTCTTGAAATGTAAATACGACTTGATTTTCAAATGTATTGTCTAAGCATTTATGATATTTACTAAAAAAATATTAAATGATGTCGTTTAATAATCGAAGCACTATGGATATATTCATGTACATGTATATGACTGTTTTTAAGCGATATCGCGAAGACTTCTTGTTCGTAACAAACACTCAAAAGAAATAGTGTTGATGCGTGTATGATTGTTATTTTGCACATTGTACGTTTGAGTGTGTGAGTAAGATGTAGATCAAGACTGTCGAAACGGGCACCAGAGTGCCGAACACCAATCGGCTTCTTATACAAATGAATACACATACGCGAATACATTATTTTTTCTCGGTATTCTCTTAGTGGCCAGTCTTGATGTAGATGGTGAGCTATTATATGTTAAGCGCGCACAACTAATTTCAATGCATGTGTGCATGCGCAGAAAAATAAAAGATCATACATACAACGTGTGTGCGTGCGTATGTACATACATGACGTTTGTATACGCGCCCAAGCGTATGAAGAAGCAAGCATCACAAAGTTTTTCCGTCACGAAGTATTTTCTTCTTTACTCCTAAAGCTGCAATAACTGGAACAAATGTCTTGCCAACAGTGTTGTTTAGCGTTTATTTTAAAAATCCCTTTTGTCTTAAAAGTTCTTGTAAGTGGTTTGGTGCAGGAGTCTAATATATAAGCAACAATGAGGCGTCAATGCTTTCACTATGATTTCCGATGCACGACAGGTATTCCAGTTTGAAACATTTGGCCGTTCATTTGAATTATCGTGAGCTTTATTTCTATCAAAGATGGAAAAAACCTGCCATTCAAAATCACGTAAACAGCTTTTTTTTTTAATTAATGAATTTGCAAAGCGTAAGCGTCTTAATTTTCGAAATTGATTTTTTTTACCAAAATTGACTATTTGCTATCGTAATTAATCGATTTCCGGCAAAAAAAAACGAGTTCCAAAAAATGTGTCGGTTAAGCTTTTTTGCGGTTATGGCTTGATATGTACCCCAAAAACAATGCAAACGTTGGAAATATAGTCAAATAGTTGAAAACGAATGCTACTATTGAACAAAAGGCATCAAAATGCTTTTCTAATTTAAAACGTACTAATAGCCACATATGCCAAACTCTCATTAACTCATGCCTCGCCCAAACTTTAAACTCAAAGTAAAAAGCTGACATAATTTGACTTCCTGCTCTTTATTTTATGTATATGCTTATACAAAATAATATTTCAATTTAAATTGTAATTCCTTAAGAAATCTAATACGCTCAATTAATATTCGTATATGTTAAGGTTTTTCATCCATCTCAAATGAATAAAAAAATATTTTTATTATTTGTATAAATATATTTGTTATTCCTTGTGAAATTGTATATTATTGCATATGATTAAGATAAAAGTAAACACGAAACCAGCATCAAACCAAATAAAAGTAAAGTAAAAAAGAAAAAAAAAATCATAGCAAAATTTCAACTGGAATACTTAATTTTTGGCTTAATTTGTGCAAACGAAATAAACAAGAAAAATGTTACGAAACAAAAGGATAAGACAGAAATTATTTAAAACTACCGCAACGCAAATTGCTGCTGCATGAATTCTAAAAATTCAGTGAAGTGCGACTCTAACTCGCGCACAAAGGGTTTCGTACGAACACTAGATATATAATTTAATACAAACTTCATCCTATATAATATATAGTTTTGGCATTTTTTTCGTTTTGGGGTCTTTTCAGTTTTTTTGTTTTGACGTTTTTTGCGTTTTTTTCGGTTTTGACGATTTTTTTAAGTTTTGGCTATTTTTTTTAGTTTTGACACTTTATTTTCTCGTTTTGGCGATTTTTTCGGTTTTTGGCGTTTTTTCATTTTGCCGATTTTTTTTATTTTTGGCGATTTTTTTAATTTTTGCGATTTTTTTTTCATATAAACAATTATTTTGGTTTTGGCGCCTTTTTCGCGTTTTGGCGATTTTTTTTCGATTTTTCGCGTTGTTTTTTCATTTTGGCGATTTTTTTCATTATGGCGATTTTTTCGAATTTGGCGATTTATATTAGTGGTAGAAATTTTTTATTTAATTTTGGCGATTTTTTCCGTTTTGGCGATTTTTTTTTAATTTTTGGCGATTTTTTTTGGTTTGGCGATTTTATAATTTACGGTTTTTTTTAGTTTTACCGTTTTTGAAATTTCAAGTGTTTTGCCTCTTCCGGTTTCCAAGATATAGCAAATTGTCAAAATTACATAGTCAAAATTGCATTAACTGATGGTCCACCCTTTAATTTAATTTTTTTTAAATTTTAGTGTTAATTGTTGTAGTCTGTATAAAAATACACTAATTTTACAAATTTCAAGTCTCAATATACATATGTACATACAATTGTATGTATATTACATGGGATTTTAACATTTTTCGTTGCTCGTTTTGGAACACCCTTTAATTTTTAATTCTCATGTATTTGTTGTTGTCCAAATTTCAGGTCCGTAGCTCTTACGGTTCCTGAGAAAATACCGTGTGACGGACAGACGGGCAGCGTAGCGAAAACAATAGGGTCCTTTTCACCTTTGGTGTACGGAACCCTAAAAAGTATCAACTGCATTTTAAGTTCAAAGCAACTGAAAAAATGTCTACCGAAATATCATAGTGTTTTTATTTTCATTTGTTGATACTCTTGTACATTTAAAGTTCAACAAAATAACGCGCTTTTCCAAAGTGTAAAAAAAAACTAAATTTACATAAAATGATGATGATGCTATACAGTTAAAATATATAGTTCACTATCTATCGCTTATGACGAGTCATGACAGTAAAATCATTATTATGCTAGATACTTTTAAAATATTTTCTGATGCCTGTGTAGAATGTAGCATTAAACACATTCACCACAGCAGGCTACACGAACACACGACTTCAAATGCCGGCAGCAGCACCATCTGCAGCTGATATTCAAGTACAAATACATTGTTCAGTATTGCCACTTTTATATATTTTTCATTTTATAAAAGTTAATTTCTCTTTTAAAATGTACTTATTTCAAGTAAAAGTATAAAAATGAATCAATTTCTTTTTTGCATCAATTTTTGGATATTGTTTTTGTCAAATAATATGAAATAATTGTACAAAATCATTCATTCAACATTTTGTATTATACTGGCAATACTGAATTTTCTCATTGTAGCCAACAAAATAGAAATTAGTTTAATTGGACTACAACGACAAAATCAGCATAGACAACAACCTGCCGCCATGTTGCCTTGCTGTCTTCAAAAGAATTACTCTCATATAAAGATGTGTATTCTATCCTTGACATTTGGTAGCCGGTAGCTTGCTGTGGTGATTGTGTTTAATGCTTGTGTGTGAAATGATCATCTTTAGGATGAAATCTTTGGTATGTGTGAATATGATGAAAATGACGGCGTACCAGCTGACGAAAATGTGATAAGCTAAACTTGGTAAAACTATTTAAAGGCTTCATGTGCACAGACAGAAAAACACAAGAGCTTCAATTTGAAACAAAAAGAAACCAAATTGTTATTCTTTCAACTAGAAAACACAAGCAACTTGTACTTCAGCAACTTTCAAGAAACTTAAAAAAAATTTCTTGTATTGGTAGCTTTTGAACATGTTGCACACTACAAATGTTTTATTAGAGATAAACAGGCAAATTTGCAAATTATAAATAACAGATGCTTCAAATACAAACAAGGCTCTTTTTCAAAGTTCATTAAATGAACAAATTTTGTTTCTTTTGGTATATTAATAAATAATATATTGCCATAGATCTTATAAAGAGCATAGGGCCTCCTCAATAAATTGGTTAAACATGTTCCAGTCTTGTGGCAACGCTTTCAATACACTCCGGCTCCTACTAATAGTGGCTATTCCTGCGTCAACCTGTTTTCTACACGTTCGAACAGAGAAGAGAAGAGGTCTATTGGGTTGCCCTGAAGGCTCAAATCTTCCCACTTTCGACAAATTCAACCATATTGCAATTTGGAGTGCACTTTGTGTAGAAATTACTTTATTTTAACTAAAAATTTATACATATATCTGATACAATTTCAGTCATGAGATTGCTCCAATTGACTTTGGAGGAGCTGATCTTTTAAGTATAATTTTCTAATGGACTGTTTCCATAAGTCTGGTAGACGACTTGTCTAGAACATTTCTATGAAATCACATTTTTAAGAAATGGATTAACATTAAGAAAAAAAATATTAGTCCACTGTAAATATAATATTAATTTTAGTAACTGCGATTCCAACATATAAGAGCATCTCTACTTCGTTTATGCCAAAAACTAAAATACTCTGCATCTAAAAATAAAAAGGCACATGAGTATCAAACCGATTGACATATCTCTCTATCTCTCTCTCTCTCTCTCTTTCTCTCTCATACTTAAGGTCTGAGTATGTTTTTTACTCAGGCTATGGGGATATTTAATCGGACACAAAAAAGTACGCATGATACTTGGAATATTTATTCCATATATACATGTGTGTATTAGCGATGTAACGAATGTCAATTTTCGATATTTGCGAATACGAATACGAATATTTAATGTGACATTTATAGACATTAAATTAGGGTTCTATTTACGTCTGCAATATGAAATATTAAAAAATAGTTCTGAAAAAGATCTTCATGCTGATGTTGGCGTAATTTAAATTTAATAAAAACTACCTAAAATTTTAATGATCGTCAATAGATAATATTTAAAAATGATACAAAGCACAAATTTCTATAAAAAATTTAATGGATTCGTACAAACTAATATTTTTATCCATTTCTTTAAATTTCATTTATTTAATTTTTTTTTGGAAAAATATTCGTATTCTTATTTGCCTGAATTTGGCGAATACGAATGCGAATAGGAATATTTAAAAATGGCCGAATATTCGGCAATTTGAATACGAATACGAATATTCGAGCATCACTAATGTCTACAGAAAATGCAATGGAAATGTGCGGGTGGGTGTGATGTTTGAAAACACACTTTATGTGTATGTAAATAAAATAGCCCTGTATATACGCATGTGTAGTCGGTTAAAACAATATTTTTATACTCATTATTATGATTTTTTACATTACGAGAGCAATGTACAATATGTGTATAGACATAGTGGTTGGATATTTATAGTTGTACGTATTCGATTCAAAATTAATGGGTGTGTTGTTTGCATTAATACTCGTACTCGTTTGAGTATGAATAAATTATGAGAATACAAAAATTTAACGTTTTGTCTTTCTCGGATTGATATCGTCCAGATGGCTCATAACATGGCTAATGAAATTAATTTTCAATATATCGATTATTTGATTAGATGTGTGGCATGGTGCGCAATTCTGGTAAAACCGAAAAATAATGTTGGAAATATGCACTTATAAAATTTTATTATCATTAATCTATGCCAGTGAACCGCATGCCATACCACAATTTAGAGTTGTGCAGCTCATGAATGAACTAGTTCAATTGAACGATTCACCTGAATGAGCGTTGTGAACCGGTCAATCTACTGAGCGCTTTCAGCTCAGTACTGAGTGGTTTCTTGATTTGTATCGAACTTTTTCAGTAGCTCGTTTTAGACACAAACCTATAATCAAACCTATTTAAATTACATGTAGACTTCCATCAAACTCTTTCAGCAGCTCGTATTAGACACAAACCTATATATTTTAAGAGTGTTTGATAACAGGTTTGTGTCTAAAACGACCTATTGAAATATATAGTTCGATACAAATCTTGTGTTTTTTAGCAAATTTTTTTGTCGCACAAGTACATATACTTGTATCGAACTCTTTCAGTAGCTCGTTTTTTGACATAAACCTATGATCAAACCCAAATGAAAAAAATTTGTATATGTATTGTGATAATATTAAAATATCTGAAACATTAAATAATTTTAATTTTGATTTTACATACATACATATGTACATACATAGTATCCCCCCTATTCATAAAATTTGAAACGAATTTGAAATGTATTTTATTTCAAATTTTCCATACAAAATTTTCCTAAAATGAATTTCAAATTCATTTTATTTTTTATGAATATGGGGGTATATGTATATCTACTTATGTAGATATATTTATTAACAAATTCCACTAATTAAACTACTCGTATTTTAATTTTATTTATTTTTTATATTTTATCTGCCTTGTTTTGTAATGTATGACCTCACACACGCACACACTCATTGTATAAATCTGTCACTTTTTATGCTTCTGTTTTCGCTCTTTCTTTATGCGTGATAAAATGTTTCACTACAAATGAACTGAGCTACTGAGCTACTGAATGAAATACTGCAGCAAAGTGAGCTGAGCTGAAAAGAGCGGTCACTCAAAAGAGCTGATAAGCACAACTCTACCACAATTGTGGACGACAAAACCACACACATGCTTATGCTCTTTCCTTTAGTCGTCACTGAGCTGAGAAGTGACGCATTAACGAATTTTTTCTTGGGTTTTGGTTTAGTTTTTCTGAGTATACCGAACGAAATTAAAGTTCTAATTTAAGAAATTTGTACAGCAAAAAAAAAAAAAAAAAAACTAATTATGGAAGCTAAGAAATATTTCGTGATAAAAATGATTTTGGCAATATGCAATGCATTTTGTGTTATGAAACATTTAAAAGTAATAAGGAAGATATTTTAAAAAGGCATTTTAATAGTTTTCACAGCGTTGTAAATAAATTAAATTTAATTATTGAATGGATTATTAGATTTTTTACTTAAGTTTTTATTAAATTGATTATTTACAATACATATTCAAACAATTAATAACCATGTTTTTTAAATAACAAAACTTTTCTTCAAGTGTAACTTTATTTTAATTTAATTTTTCTCACCAATGCAAACATACTTTATTTTGCAGTTCACTAATCTACGCCCTCTTTAGATTGATGGTGAGACAGCGCTTTTGAATTGAGTTGAACACTGTTGTCCAGAGCAGTCACATTCTCGTTTGTACGACAACGGGGAACAGCCAGCCTCAATAATATTTTGAATAGACTTGCATAATGCAATCGCTTTATTGTGGAATTTGTTTTAGCAATCACAAGTCTTAGACAAAATAGAATTCACTTTAGAAATTAGTTAGCAAAATTTCCTAATGTTGACACATTTTATTATATTTATATTTTTCCAATAAAACAAAATTATTTAAACAACCAATGATTTACGGCCTGTCCCACAATGTCACCCGAAATAGTTCGATCGACAAATACAATAACATTAGAAAATTTGTTGTTGTTTCCAATATAAGTATTCGATTGAAAGATTTCTGGTGACATCGTGGGACAGGCCGTTAGTTAAATTTATATAAAAAAGCTTATGATACTATTTTCTGTTTAGATTAGGTATCCCAAATTCGACTTTTACCTGCTGCAGTGTAATACTTCTTTGTACGTATCTACATGCATACATATGTACATACAAACATTTGTATTTGTTTATATTGCAGACAAAGTTACTGTGCTATCGCTGATGTTGTTGATTGTTGTGCTGCCAGTATTTAGGCTTGGTTGGTTGTGTAAATCTCATTAGATAAAATGCAAATCCTATTGCGAAAATTTTGTTGCTTTAGTAATCTAACATGCAAAACATTTGCTTTTGGTGTCTATTGCTGGTGTTCTTAAGAAATTTTATATTTATTTATGCTTTTAGTTTTATTTTTAATGAATTTTAATTTTTAATTTGTCATATAAATGAAGGGTAAGGATGAAAGTCTTACTTAACTTAATATGGATTTATTTAAAATGTTTATTATTGTTTAAGTTTCACCTGGAAAACACAGTTTGCACTGGCACACTTTCCCTCAAATGACTTTTATAATTTGTAGGCCTTAATTCAATGAGATGTTATAATCTTTATTGATATTTAATTGGAATTGTGTTACAGCTATTAAATACTTATTTATATATTCATAAACAAATTAAATGTTTTCGAGATTTATTTTAGGAAAATTTTGTAAGAAAAACTTTAAATTAAATACAAATCAAACTCATTTTAAATTTTATAAATACGGGGCTTATATTTTAGTAATTCTAATATAGGATTTAAATATTTAAAAAAGTATATACATATACATGTTTAAAATAACATATGTATTAATATTTTTAAGACACTTAAATGTGCATGTACTGGCTACGGATCCCTGCTCACCACAATTACACAAAATGTTGGTAGCTCACATACTTGAAAATGCCAAGAGATTGATCATAAAATGCATTCAAAATAATTTATATAGTCATAGTTACGGTTCGTTACATTTGCTGGATACTCGTAAATTAAAAATAAAAATAATAATAAGGAAAATAACGAACCAACAGAATTTCTCAAGCAATGGGCATTGAAGAAGCATCCTACACTTTAGCTTAAAAGATTCCCCTTGTAATAATTTTCGCATACAAAAAAATTTTCTTGATCAAGTTGAAATTTTATATGAGATAGTTGCGAATAATCTTAAAAATATTCTGCTTGAATAACATCTCTAATTTCAGGGTAACGGCAATGACTTCGCAAGCACTATTCAAAGGTGAAACTGGAATATAGTTAGAATAAACCTTCGCAAAGCTAATTGAATACAAAATGAGATTTTTAGGAAAGAAACCATAAAAAAGGACGCCGTAGAAATAAATGGAGATGATGATGGATAAAGAAGCAGTAAAGACCTCTAAAAATTTAAATCAAGAATTTGACAGCAGGAGAATAATAAATTCGGTGAAGTGTGACTTTGAATCGCACACGAGGGGTTCCGTGCGGACAATACATTTGCAATGCTATACGAACTTTAGCTTATATAATCGAATATCTTACCTGATGTACACACTTTTCAAAAATAATTTTTTTTTGTTTTTGGCGATTTTTTTATCGTTTTTAACTTTTTTTTTGGTTTTTGCCGATTTATTGCTCGTTTTTAAGATTTTTTCGGTTTTTTGGCGTTTTTTTCGTCTTGGCGTTGTTTTCGTTTGTGGCGATTTTTGCAGTTCTTGGTGATTTATTTTAGTTTTAGCGATTTTTAAGTTTTGGTGCTTTTTTTTAGTTTTGGCGACTTTTTTTAATATTTTTTTGTGGCGATTTTTTTATTGTTAAGGCGTTTTTTTCATTTCAGTGATTTTTTTCGTTTTTTTTCATTTTTTTTTGACGAATTATACGTTTTTTTTGAATGTACTTTAATTTTAGTGATTTATTTTAGTTTTGGAACTTTTTATCCTTTCAGAAATATATTTTCGGTTTTTGGCAAATTTTTTCTGTTTTTGCCGTTTTATTACCCTGCAGGAAATTGAACTGACATAATACTAGTCACGTGACCGGTCCGCAAGTGAAAGCAACTAGTCCGAGTTCTAACACTTCCTATGAAGCGAACCAGTCAATTTTACATGGGAATGGCCTAGGATGGGGTTAATTGATACTTTTTATGCACCTTGTGAATTGTCACTGAACTATCCCATAGGGAAATATTCGGTGTAGAATAATATAAATTATATATAAATGTCATTCCGACATTTAACTGTAATAATGAAAACTTATAATTTTTTATTTTTGTTTGTTGTTACAAATAAAATTATAATTTATTTTTAAGCAGAAAATTTTTTAAGATTCGAACCGACAACCTCGCGTATGTCAGGCTTGCTTGGTGAATATGTAACCATTTACACGATATGTCTTTTTTTCACCACACAGTTCTCCGTACTTTTGATAACACTCGCATTTTCTCAAGTCATACGACGAGTACGTTTTGGCGTTTTTTCGTTTTTGTCGATTTTTTCGTTTTTTGGGAATTTGCTTTAGTTTTAGCGATTTATTGTATTGGCGCTTTTTTCAATAATCAATTTAAATGTATTTTTAATAAAATAATTTGTTTACTGAATAAGTAAAATAATATTTTTGGGATGCCCATTTCTTATGCCCATTTCTTGACTTGGTAATCAAACTGTAATTATTTTTAAGTTCTAATTAAATACGAAATTGTGTTTTTGAGTGCATAATTAAATAATATTTAAATGTCCAACCTTGTGTAATTAAGCAGTATTTAAGTTTTATGAGCGCATCATATGTTTTTATGCCTGTGTGTGTTTATTGCAAACATACACATGAACATCATGTGGTTGGGTTGAGAACATCATGTGGTCGTATTAGGACGAATTTCGTTTAATTTGCATAAATACATAACATAAACAATTCATAGTTTCATATCATGGTATAAATAAATAGAAAAATGCATTCTGATGCTCCTTTGGTTTGATAAAATGTGTTTTATGCAATTTTAATTTTCTGCATTTTGATAACCTAACTTTTTTGTTCATGTTAAACAGCTGTTCTTTGGAAAGCTTTCCATAATATTTGGAAGTTTTTGAGTGCTGTCGTACTTTCAACGTAATTTAATAATAACTTTAATTAACCACTGAAAAAATGAAATCGTATTTAATTACAACTTAATTTTAAATAAAAATTAGCTAACTACGTACTTAGGGTCGTCTTCAAAAAAACTTAACAAAGCTTTGAAAACCAATGTTAAGTAAAGTTGTATTCAAAAAAACTTATTATTATATCAAAATTCTAAAGAAGGCACCTACGTTTGTTAAGGCTACTTTAAGTTGATATTTCCAAAATGTGTATTTTGTACCTCAAATATTTTTGTTAATATAGCACATATTGATTCATGTTAGGTCTGAAAATGAAGCTAGAAGTGCTAGCTCTTATCTTAAATTTATTATTTCTGTCATGTGATGGATAATATCACTAAATTATTCAACTGATTCGAAATACATAGCAAAATCCATAAAAAAATATTGAAATAAATACAATTATACAAAAATGTTTTAGTGATGTACATTGAAACAAATCGAATCGAAAATAGCTGGATATTCAAATACTTATTTCGGTCGAATAAAATAAATTGAGATAATTTTTCTATGTTCATCATATTTTTTTTACTTTTACTTCATAAAAATGTTTGTCTGTTTTGCTTCCATATCAGAAGCTTATATTTTATAAATTAGGTTGCTTAACTTCAAGATAATAAAAATGTATTTAATAAAATAAAAAATTGTATTCGATGTTGTACATCATAAGCTGTGAAATGGTTGCTGAACATGGTGGTGTTACCAGAATTTATTATTAAATCACAAAATAATTAAAGTTGTCTTTTGAATAAAATTTCTTAACAAAGCAATGTTAGCCTTAGGGCCATTTGCACAACTTAGCTTTAGCTAAAGGTAGGATTTTGTCTGCCCGATAAATGGCTTTGCATTATAAAATCTTCATTTATTATATTTTTATCCATTAATTTTTATTATTATTGATAATAATACCAATAAATAATTTAAGTTGTAATAATGCAAAAATATTTATCGGGCAGACAAAATCCTACCTTTAGCTAAAGGTAAGTTATGAAAATGGCCCTTAAAGTGCTTGGTAGCTACTATGAACTTTAAAGCTCAAGTAAAATATTTTTTTGAATAAGGCTGATTATGATTAGCGTTATATATTATATACACGCAAAGAAAAAATATGGTTGAGGCAACCATAATCAAACAGCAACATACTATGATTGAATTAAATGGTTGCAGTCAAATCATATTATTGTTAATAGAAAAGCAAACTTTAATTATATTATTATCTGGGTTAATAATAATATTATCTACAAGAACAATTGACTTTGTTGTACCTAATCTTATTATTGTTAATATGACAACACTATTGTAAAATGTGGCTAAAATATAATTGAGACTCACCATACCATGATCTAATATTATATTAATATTGTTAAATACGACCACAGTATTATTTAATGTAATAATACTATTTTGTTTTTTAATCATATTTTTATTGTGGAAACAGCTGTGCGTTGAATTCGAAATAAAAATAAATTAAAATTATTGACATAAAATGTATATATAGAAATTTATACTTACACGACATACAGACATGTCTGTATAAAGAGATACACAAATGTTTATATATTTTTATTGGCTAACCCTTTTGTTTATACTTTATTTATCTATTAATTTATTTAACACCACCCGTGCACTACCGATAGCTTACAAACGAAATACCGAACTGACAGATGTTTCTGCAAAAGATTTTTTTAAAACTTAAAATAGTTTGGTTTTAGATAACATTATATTGTTATTTACATCATATTGTTTTTAAATAATAATACAAATTATATTGTAGTCATAAATTTTTAACAAGACTGTATTGTTAAACTCTAACCATATCACACTTTTTTATGGATGTGATAATGTAATTATCCAATTCCAACATTACTCTGTTTATCGTAACGAAATAAATGTTTAAAATAACAATAACTAGTTTTCAACGACCACAGGTTTGTTTTAGAAAACATAATATTGTTTTCTCAACCATTCTACAACCATATCTTTTCTTTGCGTGTACTCTTCACGCATATACATATGTGTCCTTTTCATCATCCCTTATTAATTTGTTACAGCCAGAGTCCTCTTTCAACTGAAGAACTCATTGAATTAATGAACTCATTATTTAAAGTAGTGTATTGTGCATTCACCATGAGTTTAAATTATTTTTAAGTCCTTTGATTATTTTGCAAAATATTTACGCCTTTCTAGCATTTAAATTATATTTGCAAGTGTCAAATAATTTAAGTCAAAATGTAAATTGAATAAAGAAAATATGTAAAATATGTAAAACTTGCTAAATTTATTCTTGCATGAAATTATAAAATTTTCAATTTGAATTTTAAAGATCCATACAATTCTCTAACATTGATTTAAATTACAAAAGATTTGTTTGCATATGTTATGTGCTAAGGATTTGTGTAAGATATAAGACTACAATGCAAAAAAATTATAATTTTTTTTCTTATATTGTACATACAGATGTAAGATTTAAAAATTTAAAGATGTTTTTGTTCAAATCATTACTAGAATTTATAAAATAAAATGTTTTTTTCAACAGGCAGCAGTTGGATAAGAAATAGGCTAAATTTATTTCAAAAAAATCTAAAATTGAATTAAATCCCAATAGAATTCCAGAGTTCGTGGGTTCGATTCCCAGACAAGCTAATCGCTTCGTGGGTTGTGTTTGTTAATAAAAACATTTAAAATTTAAATTTGCGCTAGTGAGCTCAAATTGGATACAAAAGTAGGTCTACACCAGAAACCAACTAAAAAAATCTGAAAAAAACAGAAATTTTAGCCACAGGGGCGGGGCTACGCCCATAAAAATTAAATACTAAAACTTGCGTTAATGAGTTCAAATTTGATACACAAATAGGTCTAGATGAGAAAACAACTAAAATATCTGAAAATCCAAAATTGTTCAGCAGGGTGGGCGGGGCCACGCTAACACTGTTCGGAATTTAAAACTAAATATACAGCTTTGAACTCAAGCCATTTGATTGAAAGCTTGCATATATGCTGAACATATGCAAGGCTTTAAATTGTCATCTTGAAAAGTGGGTGTGTCATGCTTATTAGGCTTGTGTTTCATCTAATCGCCTTAGCATATTTAAAAATATTATTAAATTTTTTTCATATAAGCCGTTTACTACGAAAATTAACATGAATGGCCAGCGGTGCTCACAACCAAATCTCGAGCTTATAATATTAAGTGGGGTAACACCCATAAAGTTTAAAGCTAGGATTCCCGCTAGAAAGTTGAACTCGTATACAAAAGTAAGTGGAGATGATTGACCCAATGGAAAAATCTTAAAACCCAGAACTTTAATCCGTTGGACGTAGCTACGCCCTTAAAAATTAAAATCGCACTAGAGAGCCAAAGTTTGATAAACAAATTAGTTTAGATCAGAGATCACTAATAGTCTAAAAACCCTTAAACTTTAATGGGGGGTGGGGACAAATAATTTAAACTCAAAACTAAGAATTTAAGTTAAGGGATTTCAAACTCGATAAACATTGCACTTCTCGAAAGTACCAGTTTCCTGTTTTGAAAAGTGACCGTGACTACACAAATAAATAAAAGCATTCTTTTTCATGTTATACCCCTGCAAAAGACTACTTACAAGAACTTAAAAGACATGAGGGATTTTTCAAATGCTTTAACACAGCGAAATCGTCTAAAAAAAGCGCTAAACAACAATGTTGGCAAGACATTTGTTCAAGTTATTGCATGTATAGAAGTAAAGAAGAAAACACTTCGTGACGGAAACAATTGTGATGCTTGCTTCTTCATACGCATGGGCGCGTATACATATGGCATGCACGTACACACGTTGTGTGTATGATCATTTATTTTTCTGCTCACATACAAACGCACACATGCAGTGACCTTAATTGTATGCGCTTTTTTTAAAAAACCACCTTCAAGGCCGGTGCACAATGAATCCGTCAGACGTTAAATTTCGCGTTTTTCAACTGACAGCTAAGTTGAAATACATGGTTGCTTATGAGGTCTGTTACATTCAGTACGCCTCCGTCAACGAAAAGTACAAAAATTGGTCAACTTTCAACTTTTTGCGTACATTGAGTAGTTTGACAGATATTGGTTGGTTTTTTGGTATGTTCTGGGGCCTAATTCTCGCATTCGATTGCGAGCAAGTTATTATTCGAATGTTCGAGTTTTTTAACTTTTGGGTATTTCGCATTAGATTTCGAATAACACATATCGAAATTTCTAATGACAGCATTCGATAACGTGCATACATTCGAATGCAACCGTTCGTGTTTTTACTCGCAAGCAAAAAGGCATTCGAAATCATGTTTAACATAGAAAAAGCAATGAAAGAGAAAATGTATGTTCAATATTAGACTAATTTAATTATAAATGAATGAATGCACAAATGTAAGTACTTATAAAAAAATACAAATTTAAGAATTTCTTGTTGACTTTAAATATAACAAAACACACTGACTTGGCAAATAATGTCGGGGAGTTGAGTTGTCGGGGAAAATAAAAAAAAAAAAACAACCAACTCTGGGAGCATCTAAATAACAAATTAACTGCTTCTAGTCAACCAATAAGAGAATTGAAAATGTGGCTAGTGCTCTATTCTCTAGCTTTACACTAATTTATTATTATTAAGTTATTAATTAAATTAAAATGAAAATAACATTTATGTATATTCGTTTCTTTTTTCTGCATATACGTGTGTATGTACGTACGTACATATGTTTTTGCACACATACATATATACAAAAATATGCTTTTGCATACAGACTCGATTCGCTTGGTAACGACTGACATCATCCGAAAATTTCTAGCCATAGAAATTAATTTCTATTCGAATTTAATTCCGAGCACGAGTGCAGGAATTAGGCCCCTGATTTAGATTTTTGTGTTTTGTGGCAGCAAAAATAAATTTATACAATAAAAATAAACGAAATAAATAGAAAGTTGAATTTAATTAATAAACTGGAGGATCGTCCTATTGAAGCTGTTCGAATGCTTCCTTCAATAAAGTGTTCATTGTGCCAATCTTCTCGTTCGTTGCATTAATATCAGTTGCAAAAGGAGAAGTTTAACGTCTGACGGATTCATTGCGCCCCGGCCTTTAAACACATAATAGTTTATCATCTACATCTTACACACACACACACACACTCAAACGTACAATATGACAAATAACAAGCATACACGCATCAACACTACTTCTTTTGAGTGTTTGTTACAAACAAGAAGTCTTCGCGACATCGCTTGTGAACATTCATATACACGTCCATCAATACATCCATCGTGCTTCGCTTATTAAATTATTATTATTTTTATTGGTTTAGTATAATATATACTACAACAATAAATTTAAAACAAGACGTGTTTACATTTCAAAACTGTTTACGCAGGCCTCTATTTCATGTACTTCGGCTTTCTCATAAGCCTTTCAAGTGATCAGTTTGCCTAGAAATAATATGACATCCTTACGACTGCAAAATTTATATAATGCATGGCAGATAGTAGTGTTAGGTATTGTGCTCAAGAAGAACTTGGTCATAATTTTTATTTTACTACTTTTAATGGCCAAAATTTGGGATAGAAACTTGGCATTTTTTCACATTCATGTTTTTCTGAGGATATAGAATTAAATAGCTTGTAACATACAGTTGTACACTAGCGTAAAAAAGAAATTACAGACTGACTGAAGCAGTACTTCTGCAAATATATCGATAGATATAACGATTTTAGGTTCGCAAAAAGTTACTGAATCCAGGTACAGGTACACTAAACTTCGACGGTTGAAATGAGCCATTTTGTCGAAGCTAAATCTGTTAAATTGGCTTTGGATTATCATTTAAGTCTTTCATAGTATATATTTTTTTTTTCTCAATAAACTAATATGTACTTCGTTTACACATATAAAGCATCTGTGTATGATATTGCTTACAAAAAAAAAAAAAAAAAAAAATTAAATGAGAAAAATTATTGGCAACATTTTACATCTAACGAGCGTTAATCAGGAATGGTTTTTGTGAGTTAAGTTGCAATAAGAAATAGATTGCAAAAAATACTTACGTATAAACGAGGTATTTGCAATAAGTACTTTGAATAGAGCTGATATACGAGTAACTAAAAGAATTTTACACGCAATAGTCTTAATTTTTTTATTCTGTTACTAGTCCTATTTCATTATAAATATGCCACAAAACGTGCTTGTTTTAAAATCTAGAGAAAATATTGTTTGACATGTAAATATGCTGAAGTTATCAAGGTGTTTCAAAACATAAAATTATTTTCTCTCAATGTCAATAATGTTTGTGTTGCATTATTTTTGATTAAAAGGTTTCATAAGACTTATAATGAACTATTTGCATTGAGCTGAAACACAAATCATTGCAATTTTTATAACAAAAAAAAAAAAAAAAAAAAAAAAAAAAAAACTAACATTTTCTGGGACAACTGTATCCCAGCCATACATACATATCACAACATTTGTAAAATTATATGAAATTTTACTTTTTGTTTAACTTTGCTTGTCATAATGGAATATTTTGTTGCAAATGATAAAGAAAAAGTTGCTAAAATTTTCCATTAAATTATTTTATAATCCACAAATGCTACACACGTACAACAATTCCTTCAAAAAGTAATTTCACAATCGAATGCAGCAATTTTCCTTAAGACATATTTATCATAAACTGGCATTATTTCCTGTTATTAAAATACTTATTTATAGGAACGAATAATTTTTTTTTACATAAAATCTTTCATATATATATACATACATATGTATTCATGCAGTCGTATGTATGTGTGTGCAGCAACTGATTTATTTTTCTTTGCTGAAGTCAGCAAAAAATTTATTACTTTGAAAGCCAAAAATATTGAAAAGAAAGAAAAATAAAAAACACACGCAAGCTAAATACAAATAAATGTATTTAAAAAAATATTAGGAAAATTTTTGGCTTAAAATCAAATATTAAAGACAAACATGGCATTTGATGAACTTAAAAGATAAACTCAAAGTTCTCTTTCTCAATACTTTATCCACAAAATTTTATTGTTTTCTTTCTTCTTGCTGTTCAATCCAAAAATACTGCATAGAAGTTATGTGTGTGTGTGTGTGTGTGTGTGTGTGCCGTGTATATGAGAGAATGTGCGTAGCTAAGAAAGCATTATAAAGACATAAAATAATGGACCACAATGTGATTATTTAAAAATGAAGTTTGAATAGCCAGATATTGTTTGTGATATCTTTATGGCTTTTCTTAAGTTAAACATACTAGAGGTCTGCGTAAACAGTCTTGAAATGTAATAATGTCTTGGTTGTTAAATGTATTCTTGTGGCATGTATTATACTAAACCAATATTAAATGCTGTCGTATAATAAGCGAAACACAATGGGTGCATTGGTGTTTGTGTATATGATTGTTTACAAGCAATGTAAAGAACTAGTGTCCAGAGCACGAAGCCGATGTAGACTGGTGATCGGCGGCGGCTAAGAGCAAATATCGTCGGCGGCGGCTAAAAGCCGTCTGTGAGCCGAAAAATTTTCGCCAACGGCGGCTAAGCAAATGTGCCGGCCAACGGTCGGCTAACACAATAATTTGGTTTTTTTTTTGCTTACATGCAAGGACTATGGATAACGCACCTTCCCTGCCAACATTTTCTATCGCGGAAGTGACTCAAAAGTGACGCTAAGATACCATTTTCTCATCGTAGAAGCGTCTTCCGTATTGAGAAGTTGTACCCCCCGGAAGTAATTTCAAGAAGTCACTTCTGCGTTACTTCAAGAAATCACTTCTGCGTTTCTTCGAGAAATCACTTCTGCCTTACTTCAAGAAGACACTTTTTTATTATTTTATTCGCCTCTCTTTTGCTTTTAATTTTTTTTTTTTTGCCTTTACAGATAATTGACTCATATTGACTATTGGACAATTATCTAATTAACAATTATGTAAAAACTACAACAATAACAATAACAAAACAAAGTCACACTTTACCACTGACCGACCACAGCAAAAGACAAAAAAAAAAATTAACTAATCTCGATGATGTCGAAAACTTATTTTTTGCATTCTTTTAATTTTTTTAATTTTATTTCGCGGTCACTGTGACTTTCCCAGAAGTGCGTGCATAGTGTTGTTTTTGTTTATTATATCCATAACGGCACATATCATTTTCGGCTGGTGTTGTAAACAACAAACTCTCTTCCACACGTCGTCTGGCTGATTAAAAGACGACTGCAATGTAAATTGTTATTGTGAAATTCAAACTGTCCGTCTGGAAGTGAGTAAGATGTAAGTAACGCCTTTGACGATGGACGATGAAAGAAACTTCCAAATGTTGGAAGGGTTATTAAAACCTACATAATTCGAATATATACAACGGTTGCAACGTATAAAAAGGAACTGTATTTTCACGTTTGCTTGAAAGTGTGTCCTGGTTTAGAACGATACAGCTATATAAGTACATATATCGCTTGTGTATCTCTTGCAAGTATAGATATATATTTTTATTTTTTATGCTGCTTTAAGAAAACGAGCTATTACCGCCAAAGAACCTAAACTCACATGATTTTTGAAATTCATAAAAATCATTAACTTGTTATCATTATCATTATCTGTCAAAATTTTATAACTATAGGATATACCGTTTAAATTTTATGGCAAAAACAATTTAAGTACACATTATTGTTTACAGTTTTTGTAACAGTAACTTGTAACTTAAGCTTTTCAAAATAAAGCAAGTAAGAGTGCTATATTCGGATTAGCCGAATATTATATACCCTTCACCGATGTCGTAGGAATTATATGCATACATACAATATTACAAACATACATACATATTTGTTTTATGAAAGACAAAGAGTTTATTTTTTCGTGTATTAAAATTTTTCTACTAACCAACTTGATTAAAATATTTTATTTTCGATATAAGAAATAGTTGAATGTTTTATTCTGCATTTTTTCATTATTACCATTTTTAAAATAGTTATCTAGAGAGGACTTTAACATAGATCAGCCCTTGCTGATAGCAATTTATGCACCCATATCTAAGAAACTTGAATACAGATTAGACCACCCAAATTGCCGAAAGTATTTATTTTGTTCGCTCCACCGGCATTTTCTGATATCCTGGCCATGAAATATCATATTCACTGAAAGCGTGCATACCTAACGGCCATGCGCATTGCACTTTTCACCTAAAAATAACCTTTCCTGGCTATAAACACTTTTGGCACGATAACTTTTAAATGCCCCGTTTTTCGGAAAATTTTTATACCCATTTTTGTTTAGAATAAATACCACAACACCTTTCTCCTATCTAATTTTCCACATGGTTTTTTAATGTGATGAAACTAAGTTTTCTTGGATAGACTTTTATTAACGGCTCTCGCCAAATTTCGATAGCGATAATTTTAATTAGTTTTCATTATTTTATAAGGTAAGATCTGTGTATAATATAGCTTTATTACATTTGGACCAAATATGTATGTATGTATCATCTAATAATACAAGAATCAAACATCACATACCAGTTATGTTATGTATTTGGAAATTATCGTACATTTCATGATCAAATGCATACATATATCTCAACAAAACTACTATAGACGATAGAAGAAAACATATTTTCGTATAAAGAAATCTGCGTACATACTTGTATATATTCTGTAAATTCACGAAAAAAACCATTAGAATTCTTTCAACAAAAAAATTAAAAATGAATAGTATTTTGGCAAGAAAATTTTGCTATGTATACTAGTGGTCGGCTCAGCCGTGCGCCGATCATAGCCGCATCCATCGGCGGCGGTTGTTAAGCCAGCTATGCGCCGAACAGCTTCGTGCTCTGCTCAGCCGTGCGCCGATCACAGCCGCATCCAACGGCGTCGGCGCAATTTCGAGATAAAATTCGGCGGCGGCTGTTAAGCCGGCTATGCGCCGAACAGCTTCGTGCTCTGGTAGTGTCTTCACCTCTGATGTGTGTGTGCTTGTTATTTTGTATATTTTACGTTTGAGTGTGTGTGTGTGAGTAAGATGTAGATATATGCAAGCTATTATATTAGTCTTTAAGGGCACTGCTACAATTTCAATATAAATTGTGATATAAGGATCGGGATCCATTTTAATGGATTGATGGATCACGAGCGTATGCTACATATTCAATATTTGTCGCGTCAGTGTTTACATTATTTTTGTGCTGTGCGGATAGTTTATTAAAAAAATGTCGCACAAAAATGTCCCACAACTCCGGCAAATGCCTCCAAACTAAAAATAAAATCTAATCTAACTAATAATTATCACATGTAATTTGGTTTAAAAAGCAATACGAACCTTAGCCCGTTCAAATCACAAATATAGAAACAAACGGAGTTCGAATAATAATTAAAATTAACTAAAATTAATAGCCAAAAATAAAAAATAAAAAATATACTTAATAGTAACAAACCAAAAAAGTTTGTCTTAAGTAGAACAAAAATAAGCAAATTAGCTAACATGTGCATAATTAGTAAAGAACAAACGACAATGGTAAGACTGTTGTAAATATAGTGATGGTAAAATTGAGATTTCATTACAAAAAAGCTTTCAGCAAATTGAAATAAGATGAATCAAAACAATTCACACATTCCATTTGCAATAATGCTAAGTATATAAAGCAGAAATCTACATCAACTGACACCACACACAGTGGACCAAACACAAAAGAACGCTGATGATGAAGGTTTAGTGGCCTTCGAAAACGGCTGGCTGTTCCGTTCAACTATGTGTTGTTAGTCAGAATATTTAAAACAGACTTTGTTGTTATTTGTTCATTAATAATTATCACATGTAATTTGGCTTAAAAAGCAATACGAACCTTAGCCCGTTCAAATCACAAATATAGAAACAAATGGAGTTCGAATAATAATTAAAATTAACTAAAAATAAAAATAAACAGCCGTATTCATAAAAAAAAGTTGATTGAGGTTTAAAATTCATATTAGTTAAAAAACGTTTTAAGGCTAAATAACGTTTTTTAAATATTGGTATTCATAATCAGTTTTTTAACTAAAAATCAATTAACTGAATTTTTTTAAAATATGGTGGCAACACTATATTCTTTATTTGTCACTTGCATATTAGCTCTGCAAAACAACGATTGTTAACTCACAAAGTACTCGTGTCTATTTTGTTTATTTGTCGGTTTTCAGAGAAATATTGTTTCTATAAAATAAAAGATATGTTGCAACTTGTATTTAATAAAATAATAAAAAAAGTTCACAACAAATCTTTGTTAAAAGTGCTTTTTATATTATTTATTTTATTGCAGATAAAGAAGCACTAGAATAACGAGCTTTATTTTGTTTGTTTTGAGTGTTTATACATCACTAGTTAATTTTCTACAATTATACTATTTTTGTTAACACATAAAATGAGAAAACAATGACTGGGAATGGAAACTGGATCGCTCCTTTTCTTTTAAATATTCTTTGGAGTATATTTGTTATTTCGGCAATAGTTTCTATAAAAAAAAATTACATTGTTTTCTTCTAAATAACAATATGCATACATACATGCATACATAAGTACATACATACATACACACATATGTACATACAGGTAAAGTTCAAAATGTAAACAAAAACGAAGCAAAATTACAACAACGTCACCTTAAAATTAGTTTAAACATGGGGGCAGTCAATTTTAAAATTTGCTGATTTACGCAAGGTTTAAAAACCGTTTTTTAAGCTAAAATTCTATTATGAATACAATTTTAGCGAATTTTGCTTAAACAATATTTGAAACGCAGTTTAAAATTTTTATGAATACGGCTGAAAATCTTTCAAAATAATTGTTTCGGTCGTTAATTCCAATTCCACCGGCAGAACGCACTCGATTTCACTATCTTCTGCCATTACCCTTTATTAAAACAAACTTTTTTTCTTTTTATTTGTTTAATTTTTTGCACTGCGGCTTTTATTTTATTTGTTTTATTTCACTTATTATTAACGTATCGCGATCTAGTATCATGAAAATGCTACACGTTCAATATTTATTACGCGGTCCGCGATCTGGATTCCATAATTTAGACCATTCTGCGATATGGATCGCGATCCATCAATACTGCATGGTACACGTTCAATAAATATCGCAATACTGGATCGCGTTAAATATATATTGAACGTGTAGCAGTGCCCTAAGGGAGGTTTTGTTTAAAGCAAGTGTGCACAACTAATATGTGCGCTTATATGTACGCAGAAAAATAAAAGAGCATACACACAACGTGTATGTATATGTATATGTATGTAGGAAAAAGCAAAGATCACAAATTCTTTCGTCACGAAGTATTTACTTCTTTACTCATATAGCTACCTGCAATAACTGAAACAAGTTTCTTTCAAAGATTGTTGTTTAGCGTTTCTTTTAGAAGAATTTTTAAAGAATTTAAAAATCCCTCATGTCTTTAAAATTCTTGTAAGTGGTCTTTTGCAGGGGTCTAATACATGCATAAATTTAAATAAAAAGGGAATTTTTAAATGCTTTTACTGCTATTAATATTTTAGTATTAGGAATTTGGCTTGATTTGGGGTTCAAGCAAACGCCGATATGCATTTTGTTTCTGCTCATGGAATTCATCACTAAAAAGTTTTTGAAATATGTCATAAAACTTCATATGCTTATAGTTAGCCCTTAAATATGTTATTGAGAATCACAATATACAAACATAATAAGTTTTAATGCCTCAAACAAATGTTTTTACAAAACAAGCAACTTTATTGGATTATAAACTAATTTTAATTTTGCTATTACCTTTCGACAATGAAAATTGATGCATATTGATTATGCCTCTGTAGCAATAAAGAAGCAATATGTACATATGTTTAGGAAATTGTAAAATTAAGTTTTCGGGACAATAGCGTGGTTATTAAAACCTAAGCAAGTTAAACATATTCAAAATAAGGAATTAAAAAAATGTAATGCTTATTGAATTAACTGATTATGTTTCAATATTGTCAAGACACTAGAAAATATTGGTTTTTGCGCAATATAAATCAAAACACATTTAATTTTAACCAGTATATTTTTACGATTTTACCATTTAAAAACACTTTTCTGTAGACTCGAAGATTTGCAAATTAATAAAAGGCCCCAGTGTACTAATTAAGGTTAAGAATGACACTTTATGTGCTAAATACACTTAAAATAAATTAATTATACCACAACTGGATACCACTACGTCTGCTCCGCTATTTTATATACACGTCTCACAGAACTGGCTGCGCTAGGGTTGCAGAAAAAATTTCCCCTCTGCTGTTTCTCATCAAGACGCACACTGTTGACGCTAACCGTTGGTACAACTAAAGGGTCCACCATCTAACGTTTTTTTTTCCAACTAGTGCTTATTTCGTGAATGGTCACACTTAGATCATGTCTGATTTGACAGATAATTAGTTTTATCCTTCCGAGCCAACTGACCATCCAATGCGTTTTCGCTTCGCTAAGTGGGCCTCGACTTACAGAAGATGCCGATTTTGCAAAAAAAAAAATCTTTTCTGATGAAGCTCATTTTGATCTTGGCGGGTATGTAAACAAGCAAAATTATCGCACCCAAAACGAGTCACTGTTTGGTGCGGATTTTGGTCCAGAAGCATAATTGGGCCATTGAGCAAGCAGTGGCCGTTGCAGTCAATGGCGATCGTTATCGGGCCATGTTGAACGAATTTTTGTTCACAAAAATTGAAGAGGAGGATATTGGCAACATTTTGTTTCAACAGGACGGCGCTACGTGCCACACAGCCGAAGCTTCAGTAGTTTTTTTTTTATAGCATTTTCAAAAAATAAAGTTATCTGGCGGACCCTTTATAATGACTCACTGGCTTAACTTTAACACATTTATGTACGACTAGCAGCTGCATTGTTTACTTTACTCTGCACTCAAGACAATAAGACTTCACGAAATACTCATTCAATTATCTTCACAATAAACAACTTTATGATCGATCATAAAGTTGTTTATTGTTATGCAGACAACTGAACTTCAGACTGAATTCTTGATACATCACTTTTTCAGCAGATGCGTCGCCTTTTTTGTACTTCATGCAAGGCTTCCAGAATGTGACAGCAACGTCTAGAGAATCTCAGCAGCAATTCCAGTGCTTGTTTTCAATCGCCTAATTAGTTTGTAGGTTAGCTATGTGTGTTTATACCTGAATCATTAAAGAAGCAATTCATGTGGTTGTTTATTTTGGTTGTTTATTTTATTTTGTTTGTTTTAACTACCATATATGTATGTATGTATATCTTCTTAACAAGCAGAAGCTTTTTCGTTATTATTGTTTTTATACAGTTTGTTTGTTTATTAAATTATTTATGCGCGTATTTCATGAGTATTTAGTTCTTTAGCTAAACGATGCTGAATAATTCTTTTTTTTTTACCAAATGTCTTTTTTTTACAAAAATATTTACGTTAGCCCTGTTTAGATATTTTTCGTAACAATATTATGGCACCTTAATAAACATAGACTATTTTATTTAACAAAATCAATTATTGCTCAATAATATTTGCAAGTGCATGGAAACATTTAAATTCAACAATATGATTTTAACGGTCTGCTTATGATTAATATGTAATATATCTATTGTGTATACGTCACAGTAACAAAACAATATGTGTGTAGTAGAGCTCTGCATCAATACATTAACTTTTCAGCAGGATAGAAAAAATTTAATTTCTATATAAAAATTTAATACTACTCGAATTTTTTCATTAAGGGCCAATTTCAATAAATCTATTTATATATCAATTCATATTTAAAGCATCCCATACACGTTTCAATTCAATTTTGAGTTAAGTCTTTCAATTGAATTGATTCTTGGCCACACACTTCATAAACTGAATTGAAAGATTTCATTCAACTGTCAAATTTATATTTTTTTCACAATTACAAACTTAAAAATTTAAAACTTCTATTGCATTCATTCATTCATTTATATATTTTTTATTTAAAATTCAATGAAATTAAATACAATTTTAAAAATACATAAATTTTTCTATACAAAATAAAGCTACAAACATAAATTTTGACAAGTAATCAAGAGACTCGAACACACACAACACAATCGAATGGAAAGATTTACTAGTCAACATGAAAAATCAAAATCTTTTGATTTTTCTTCAACCAAGTCAACAACTGCGAAACTAATCAATTGATAGAGCCATACACGCTTTGATTTGGACAACAACCGACTCAATTGAAAATTGAACTGAATCGTGTATGGGGCGCTTAAATATCGATTTGCATGAATTTTTGTATGGAAAAATGAATTTTAAATATGAATTGATATTTAAATAAGTTGGTGAAATTGGCTTTAATAAGTGTTTTTAATTCTTATAGAATGAAAATATTTTTATTAATCAAAGTCATTTCAAAAAGAAGAGAAGAGAAGTAAAATTAAACTAGTCTTTAGCTAAGGGCAAGTATATATAGATAGACATGGTTGCTGACGAAGTGTGTGGGGGCACAGACAAATTTCGACATTTCCCCCATCTAAAGTCTAGTTTAATTTTTCTGCTCTTGATTAATATAAATATTTTTATTTGAGACATTTTTAGATTTTAATTGAACTATAGTGAATTTTTAATCAGAAATAATTTTAAGTCAGGCCTAAGTTCAGTAATTTCAATTTTTTTTATTGAATGAAATATTTTCATTCAATTCATTCATGAGTTTCTAAAGGAACTCACATTAATTAATAAAAATATTTCATTCAATAAAAAAAAATTGAAATTGCTGACTTTAATCCTGAGTAAAAATTATTTCTGATTAAAAATTCACTATAGTTCAATTAAAATCTAAAAATGTGTCACTTAATTCATCAAGGGCACGTGACAAAAATATGTTCACTTGGCAATCACAAATGTTGGAAAACCAAATAAAAACGGTTGAAAGCAAAAACAAAGTAACATAATATCCACTACTATAATACTTACATGTATGTACCGACGGTACATCGAATAAGTAAAAATAATTAATGTGATGATCGTAAAAGATAAGCAAGAATAGTTAAACATACGTAGGTAGAGTAATATAACTTCATGCTAACCTAAATAGAAAAATGAAAAAATCGAAAAACAGGGGAAATAAATAGTGATACTTACATATGTATTTACCAAAGGTAAATCAATAATTGTACACAACAATCATTTCTCACATTCTGTTTCATTAGAATTTACGTTAAATAGCTGATGTTAATAACAATCTCTACCAAAGTAGGGATCAGACAAGGGTGCTGATGAAGTGCGTTGCTGCACAGAAAAATATTGGTATTTCCCCCAGCTTAAAAGTCTAAGTTTAATTTTTCTTCTCTTCCTTAGAAACTCACATTAATTAATAAAAATATTTAATTCAATAAAAATAATTGAAATTACTGAACTTAAGCCTGACTAAAAATTATTTCTGATTAAAAAATATTTTTATTCGATAACAACTGAAAAATACTGAACTGAAGCCCGATTAAGAAATTCTTCCGGATTAAAACTAATTCTAGTTCATTTAAACATAATATATACATATCATCATTTGTTCTTTTTAAAAATTGAATTTTAAAAGATAAAAAAAAGTAATTCTGAATGAAATCTGTTATATTTTATTATAATTCCTCTTTGTGAATGAATGCTATTTCTTTTTATTTATTATACATATTCGTTGTCCTGGCGAACAACCGTTATTTAATATTTTAAAAAGAACGATTTAAAAACAAACAGAAACGAATGGGGAAATAACAATTGTTGCCAACGTTTTGTTAGATATAATTACAGTCTTAGGGTCGTATTCAAAAAAACTTAACAAAGCTTTGAAAAGCAATGTTAAGTAAAGTTGTATTCAAAAAAACTTATTATTATATCAAAATTCTAAAGAAGGCACCTACGTTTGTTAAGGCTACTTTAAGTTGATATTTCCAAAATGTGTATTTTGTACCTCAAATGTTTTTGTTAAAATAGCACATATTGAATTGTGTTACATCTGAAAATGAAGCTAGAAATGCTAGCTCCAATCTTATATTTATTATTTCTGTCATGTGATGGAAAATATCACTAAATTATCCAACTGATTCGAAATACATAGCAAAATCCATAAAAAAATATTAAAATAAATACAATTATACAAAAAAATAATTAAAAATACAATAGCCATAATATGGTTGCTAGGATATTCTTTCGTTTATTCGTTGAAGCAAACTACAAGTAGACACAAATATTCCTAATTTTCATTTTTAAAGAGAAGTAACACCTAGGAAATGTAAATGCGTGCCAACATACACATTTATATTGTACGTGTATTACCTAATTTTTGAAGGAAATAGAGGTGAGAGGGTATCCTTAAGCTTAATTCGTTTTAATACAAATGTGCTTTTGTGCGTTTTTTTATTTGTATAGCTCATTGGTGCATTATTTTAGCAGAGACACTCAAGCATATCAGAAAAATCTATCATCCTATCGCACTAACTTTTTTATTCAAAAGCAGCAGTTCACACCAGCAAATCTATAAGGATGATAGAAAAGCCCTAACAATGTCGATTCAAATCAGCAAGCGTAAATGCTTTCTAATTATATGCGATGGAGTGGAGAAAAGTCCTTGGGATAACCAAAAAAATAAAATAGTCTGTCGCCTTCAAGATAATTTGAAAATCCTGAAATACTGTTAAACAAACGAATCCTGCTTCAGTGAATGACAAAGTTACAAGTGTTATAATGGTTTTCCAAACTCAAAAATTAGTCTGTGAGTTCAAGACACACGTTTTACGTCAGCCCAATTGTGCTGTATAGGAAAAAATAATTTTATACATTTCCACGACATGACTTCATTGGCTGACAAAACCTCCTTGGCATTCTTTAGCTCTGATTTACCCCTAAAAATCCATTAGTTGATCCACATTTTGTCCACGGTTACGAAACGGTATAAGAACTTGTTCATATTGTAGTTGAACAACGCCAAACACTCCATCGAAGTTGTCACACAATTGCGTTTGTGGCTGATGCGACACCCATATTGTAAAAAGCTTTCTTATACCCACATAGAAAAAAATGATTTGTAAATACAATTAATTTTTTTGTTATATCAATGAAATAATTAATTGATTATATCAACAATTATGATTGTTAATTTTTAAATTAAATGTTAACAATTTGTTTTGTTGGTTGCATTTCGATGATATTTTTTTCTGTGCAAATGATTATTCAAAATTGAAACCACTGAACCACGCAAGGTATCTATGGATTTCAGAGTATCTTTTACTTTCAATCTCTGCTCAACCAACATTATATCGTGAATTTTGTCCAGACATTCAGAACGTTCGGCATATTCTTTGCTTATACAGTCACAACGAAATTCAGTAATCCCATTTTTAACATTGAAATTGAGAGTGAAGAGTCCCCATAGTTATTATCAGTGTTGTCCTTGCTTTTAATCATTAAAAATAAGAACGAAATAAAGTCGAAACCATCTCAAGATGAAATAAAGCCAAAGTCAATGAAATAAATTCTAATTAAATATCTTGGGCCTTATTTCATAGTGCCTTAATGGGAATCGAAGCAACAATTTTATCTCTTTCTCTTATATTATTTTATGTTTTGTACGAGCAGTGTTGCCAGTTACACTTATACTATTGAAAGTGTTGGGAAATTAGTGATTAGTTAATGTATAACCTGCATAAAAAATACACAGTTATAGTATGCAAATTATAAGCAAATAAATTAAAAAGGCAAAAGGAATTATTGTATTTTGGCGGTAAGTTAAAAAAAGTAAAACTATTACCTAATTTACAATAAGCATTTTTTCATGAAATTTCATGAATTTTGTTGCACGAAACATTTTTTATTTGAAAATTGCAGCGCAATGCAAACTAGTTTTATATAAAAAAGTGCGTAGACTGAATCTCTGATGCATTTTTGATACTTTTTTTGATACGAGTTGCTAGTCCAGGCCTCATATTGACAAATGAAAAATTTTCATGCATCTAATTTCATGAAAAAATTACTTAATGTTAATTAAGTATATGTCGACACACTAACTCTATATTTCCCAAGCTAACAATTAGTTCCTTCATGACGACATGGCTACGAATGAACGAATAAAAGCATTGATGAAATAAATACAAAAAAATTCAATGGATATTGTGACAAAAACTTTATGTCAACGCACGTCGATTTAAGAAGGGACTTCAAAAGGGAACATAAGCCTTGTCGCAGCTACGTCACCTTTCATTTAAACGGGCCCTAAGCAGGGTTACCGTTAAGAATTTTTGAAAAGTCTCACAAAAAAGTCGTTTGACACCAAAGGTGAAAAGGAACCCTATTGTTTTCGCTACACTGTCCGTCTGTCCGTCTGTCCGTCACACGGTATTTTCTGATGGAACCGTAAGAGCTACGGACCTGAAATTTGGACAGAGTATGTAGAACCTTGGCCGCATCAACAACAAATACATGAGAATTAAAAATTAAAGGGTGTTCCAAAACGAGCAACGAAAAATGTTAAAATCCCATGAAATATACATACAATTGTATGAACATATGTATATTGAAACTTGAAATTTGTAAAATTAGTGTATTTTTATACAGACTACAACAATCAACACTAAAATTAAAAAAAATTAAATTAAAGGGTGGTCCATCAGCTAATGCAATTTCGACTATGTAATTTTGACAACTTGCTATATCTTGGAAACCGTAAGAGGCAAACACTTGAAGTTTTTAAAAACGGTAAAACCAAACTAACCGAAGATTATAAAATCGCCAAACCAAAAAAAAAAAAATCGCCAAAAATTAAAAAAAATCGTCAAAACGAAAAAAATCGCCAAAATTAAAAAAAAAAATTTTCTAACATTAAAATAAATCGCCAAATTCGAAAAAATCGCCAAAAAGAAAAAATCGCCAAAATGAAAAAAACGCCAAAAATCTAAAAAAATCGCCAAAACGAGAAAATGTCGCCAAAACTAAAAAAAAAAGTTTATATAAAAAAAATCCCAAAAATGAAAAAAATCGCCAAAAAAAAAAAATCGCCAAAATGAAAAAACGCCAAAAACCCAAAAAAATCGCCAAAACGAGAAAATAAAGTGTCAAAACTAAAAAATAGCCATAACTTAAAAAAATCGTCAAAACCGAAAAAAAAACGCAAAAAACGCCAAAACAAAAAAACCGAAAAGACCCCAAAAACGAAAAAAATGCTAAAACTATATATTATATAGGATGAAGTTTGTATTAAATTACATATCTAGTGTTCGTACGGAACCCTTCGTGCGCGGGTCAGAGTCGCACTTTACTGAATTTATTTAACGTTTTTTTTTTAATAAAAAGCATAACACAAAAAAAAATAATTTGATACAGTGCATATTTCATTACATATACAGTTCCATTAAATGTGCTTCTATACATGTTTTCAAGTATGTATACTAAAGAAATTTACTTAAGTTTAATAAATTTGGCTGTCGTATGCTGCCGAGGTCAAAGTAATAGGACTCATTAAAAAAAAACAAGCTGAAAAAGTAAGACTAAAGATATTTTTGACAAACATTTCCAAATAAAGCCTCGTGAACTTTTTACTTTAATTCTATTCGTTTGATATTGACGCCATATATTTTAATTGAATGTATTTATATGTACTTTAACAATATTTTTTTAACATAAATATTAAATTTTTGAAATTTCATTTCTGTATTTAAAAATAAGTTCATCAGAAGAAATATAGTCTTCTATATTTTTTTCTATTAAATTTAAAGTTGACAGCATTGAGTTGCATGTTTTTAATTTTAATTTATTAGTTAATTTATTATTAAGCAAAGCTAATTTTAAAATGTTCACATGTTCGTATACACCTGTATATATTTTAAGACAACTTCTTTCATTGACTCAGCGGGTAGAAATAATGTTGTAAAATAAGCACTCTAAAAACCACAATTTGTATATATTTAATAACTTAATTTTGCTAAAACTATTCTTTGAAACTTCTACTGAAAATTTGCGAAATATTTCTTAAATACATTGTACACGTGACAAGGTTGCAATTAATAAAAGTCTTTCCAAATGAACTATAATCTGTGAATTGCTTTTAAATTTTGACGATTTTTTTTTGGATAAAAATAATAAGAAAATTTTTAGTTTACTGCAATTTTAATGTTTTCTGTGAGAATCTTTACAAAAAAGAGTAAAAAGTTCCAACAAAATTAAAAAAGTCGCAAAAGTCTGTGATAAAAAAAGTCTCAAAAAAAAGTCGCACACAGCTAAAAAAGGGTCAAATTGCGACTTTAGTCGGATGAACGGTAACTTTGGCCCTAAGATTGAGTTCACACACATCAATTTTTAATGTACAAACCAGTGATGCCATTTTTTTTTGGCTCTAAAGGCACATCAACATTTAAAAAAAGCACTAAAAAGCGTAATTTTGATATCTAAAGAGCGTAAAAAGCACTTTCGTGAAAAACGAGTGAAAATCCATAACGTGAATTAATGTGAAGTTTAATAATGTTTAAAATTTTCTTAGCTATTCTCCATTTAATGAAATATATCAGACGAAAAATGTATGCTTTACACTGAAAAAATAAATACGCCGAGTAATTATTAAAATAATTTTAAGAAATACACAAATTTCTTAAAAGCACTAATTAGTGCTTTTTCTTATTTTGGCACTAACGCTCAAAATTTGGCGTTTTGAGTCTTCAAAAAGCACTAAAAATAGTGCCAAAAGCACCAAGTTGGCATCCCTTTACTACAAACTTTGAGCTTATGTAAGAGAGAGAGAGAGAGAGAGAGAGAGAGAGAGAGAGAGAGAGAGAGAATGGAAGCAATAATAAATAGTAGATTAATTGAATTTTTGTCTCTCACCCATAAACTTAAAAGTTTCCAAACAAAAATTGCTGTGTGTCAACCAAGTCTACTCTAGCAAAGCAAAATATAATAGAGAAAAAAAAACCTTAATCGATGTTTTTGAAATTTGTTTTGTTAACTCTCGCGTTACATCACAGTTGTACCGGAAACCCTGAAAATGTAAAAAAATTTATACAACCCTGTTCCATAGCCTAATTAAGCAGTTTCCACTATACTAATCCTGTTTGTTTTATTCGATGTTAGTCGTTCGTTTGTGGGGAAAAATGAAAATAATACATGTTTTCCATTTAGAATTTTTCAAATTGTTTTCTGCTTTTTTGCATTTGAAAGAAATCACGTAGTTAAACAATTAACATGAACAGTTTCTTTGTTTAAATGAAAATCTAACTACGTGTTCGTGTGTCGTGTGCGTGAGTATAAAACAATGAAATTAAATAAAATATATACATACATACATACATACATACATACATACATACACACATACATACTGGCTAACAGCGCAAATATAAATACACGCTACATTTTGTTTGACTTTCTGTGAGTCTAACTTCCTTAAGCGGGTCAAAATAAAAAATGAATGTAAAATGGAGACACGTACGTTTAACTAAATCTTGATATAAAAAGTCTAATGAATTATGATATATACATATGTTGGTGTGTGTGTGTGTGTAACTGTGAGCTTAGCTATGTATTAGTACATTAGTACATTTGTCGAGTTACTATTTTTATTGCAGCTACATTGAATAAATAATCTTTAATCTTAATTGGTCGTAAATCCCAAACGTCTCTTTACTTCAACTTTAGTTGTTACATCATGTGTAACAAATACAAAACATAAATTGTGTCTTGCCAACACGATTACACTCGTGTATACATACATATATTCTTGTAAATGAAATGAAAAGCCATTTAGTAAATTAGCATAGTCTATTAGCAACTGAACAAACTTGGGGGAGCGCCTATAAAAAGCTAGAAAATTTTCTAATGAAATTATCTATAATTCAACATGTTTGATTGCTTTATACGTACATACATACATATATTCTCTTCATGTGTGTTCAAATATCACATGTATAAATCATTGAGATAATAGAAAACAAGTTTTGGTAACTGCAGTCATATACATTTGTATGTACTCGTATATTTGAATCATTAATTTATCTATTCATTTCTTATTTAAGGATTAATCATGTAATGAATTATTGAAAAATATTTTAAGGAATTTAATTTGAAAATTTTATTTTTTCATGAAGAAATACAAACAAAAATGTAAGGATGTAGTCACAAACCACAAGGAGTGGCCAAAAAATAAGAACTAGAAATGAGCGCAATGAAACGAAAGTTTTCAAGCTTATAGCTCTCGAACTTGGCATCTGGCAAGACACAAGAGTCTTTTAACCAGCTATTAATATTGAAATAAAGATTTAACAGCTCAGATTATAGGCATTAAAAGAAAAATATGGTAAAATACACTGTTGCGTTTTTACGTTTTGGGTACCTTTTGTTTATTCCAATATTTGCAATTCTTATCAAATCAGAGAACTTTATTTGCTCAACACTGATATTTAGAACATTTAATCCCATGTTCGGCAAAATAAGGGCGTCGCGCCTTTTAATATACTCTTCTATTACGTATGTGTACATACGCATTGTTTAGAACAAGCTGTGTGTATCGCATTCTCTTAAGCATCAGCGTTGCCAGAGACATTTTTTTCCCTATAATAAGAAAATAAAGGGTGTTTTTTATTGAGGTATATAACTTTAAGTTGGCATCACTTTTTTAACTGGCGGCCATTTTGTCAGCTGTCAAGTGATTAATATTTAGTTTGGTTTGCCATTTTATCATGAACAGGTTGACAAAAGAACAACGCTTGCAAATCGTGCAAATTTATTTCGAAAATAATGGTTCAGTTCGCGAAGTTTACCGCAAGCTCCGTCCATTTTATGGTCGACATAATCGTTCATCAGAGCAATTAATTCGGTTAACCATGGATCGTTTTCGCACTACGTTTACTCTATGTGATAATACGCATCCGCACAGACGTCGAACAGTGCGCACCGAAGAAACAATTGCCGCTGTAGAGCAAAGTGTTGAAGAGGACCCGAATGAATCGATTCGCCACCGTGCACAGCAATTGGAGCCGACTAACCGACTATTTTGTTCCCGAATTGGATGGCATGAATGTGGATGAGTTGTGGTTCCAACAAGACGGCGCTACATGCCACACAGCGCACGTCACAATCGATTTATTGAAGGAAACATTCGATGAGCGCATAATTTCGCGGAATGGACCTGTCAATTGGCCACCAAGATCGTGTGATTTGACACCATTGGATTATTTTCTTTGGGGATATGTGAAGTCGCTCGTCTACGCCAACAAACCAGAAACGTTAGGGGACTTGGAAGCCAACATTCGTGGCGTTATTGCCAACATACGGCCCCATATGCTCGAAAAATTGGTTGAAAATTGGACCTGTAGAATTAGCTTTATTCGCGCCAGCCGCGGCGGCCACATGCCCAAAATCATATTTAAACATTAATGGCATAAAATTATCCTTCCAATAAAGCCAAATTGATGGACATTAAAACGATTTTCTTGTGTTTTATTTCAATTCGAAGTTCTATACCCCTCAAAAAAACACCCTATATGTATGTGTGATGCGAATTTACCAAATTTTTTATTATAAGAAAATTATTATGGCAAATCAGGAGGTTTGATTTGTCAACGTGCATTGTCATGCATATAAAAACGTGACATTGAAAGGCATTTTCAAGCATATATTTAAATTATTTTAAGAAAATTTGCTACAAAACCATATTTTTACTCACCATTTCATTGACGTAGCAACAACAAAAGATGCTTTTCTTTATAAAAAAAAACTTGAGTGTTTCTTCTGCTTTGGAGATTTAAAAATTTTAAATTCGCTAAGTGAAACGAAATTTCATTAGTAATGCATTAAACACATTCACCACAGCCAGCTACCGACTACCAAATGTCAAGGATAGAATACACATGTTTATATGAGAATGATTCTTTTGAAGACAGCAAGGCAACATGGCGACAGGTTGTTGTCTATGCTGATTTTGCCGTTGTAGTCCCATTAGACTAATTTCTATTTCTTTGGCTACAATGAGAAAATTCAGTATTGCCAGTACAATACAAAATTTTGAATGAATGATTTTGTACAATTATTTCATATTATTTAACAGAAACTATGTACAAAAATTGATGTAAAGCATAAATTGATTTATTTTTGTACTTTTACGTGAAATAAGTATATTTTAAAAGAGTAATTAATTTTTATAAATGCAAAATATATACAAGTGGCAATACTGAACTATGTATTTGTACTTGAATATCAACTGCAGATGGTGCTGCTGCCATCTCCAAAATAATTAAGTAGCCGGCTACGAGGCGACAAATGCTGCTTGCGGCATTTGAAGTCGTGTGTTCGTGTAGCCTGCTGTCATGAATGTGTTTAATGGTTAACACCGGTTTATGGAGAGAAAATAACTCATACAATCGTAAAATGTAATGGTATAGGTTGCCAACCACAGCTTTAGACCAGTGATATTCAAAACCGCGCACGCGTGCGAGTGCTCTCACAATAATGAAGAGAGCAATAAGATATAATTTGTATTTTTATTTAATGTGTACTCAATTGTTACTACAATCAGGGCTACCACTTTAATATCAGACTATTCATATGTGCCGGTTGTGTAGTCACATTTTACCAGACAACAATGGATTCTTTTTAAATTAGTTTAATTTCAAGGTTTTCTATTTTTTAGAGCTTTAATAATCATATCTGAAAGTAGGTTATTATATACTATTTAAAATACATCAAATGTGCATTAATCTATTTTTGAACATGAGGAATTAACTCGAATTATAGTTTTACAAATATGTTTTGGCAGCCCTGCCATAAGAAGAGCAAAATATATTACGCTGAAAAGCGAAGCACCAACCCAAACATAAGTATGAATGTATATGTGTGGGGATCGCTCCTTTAGACCAAAGTCGGACAAAAGAGAGTAAAATGCATGCTTGTACGAATATACGTATAAAAACGAGCATAACTAAGTGCCCACGGGCGACCTTCTGCTTATCTTTGCTTTAGACACACACAGTGTTAAATAATTCTCTGCTGGAATGCTACGATGTTAACATCGCTATTTGACAGAAGATTCAACTAGTGTTTAGGGGATGCATCGACCTTTTTATGCTTAACATAAAGCTGTCCGAATAATGTTAGCAATATGCAGAACATCTTAGAACATTCAACAGCCTATTAATCAAAAAATTAGTTTGTGTTACAACTCATACACATACACACAACGTTAATTTGTGTGGATGTGCGTTTTATAATTATCAACCAACTATAATAAAGAATGACTATAGAATAATGCCAGCGGGAAAAATAAAAAGGTCTATATAAATCCGTAAGAATTCCTTCTAGACGGTCTCTATACTCATTATTTTGGATGTACAAGGCCTGCTCGCTTCATTCCATACTCATATCTTTGTTTACACGCGTTGTCATTGCGGGGCAGGCCTTCCCGGCTCTCTCTTCTTTTGCCAGAGATTCTCAAAGGCCTTCAAGTTAATGAATTTTGGATTTGCCTTAGTAAAAAAGCAAAAGAAAATATTTTACTGTTTCTATTCTCTCTTCTCAAATAAGGGAGTGTGGAATGTATCTTATTTTTTGTGCAACAGAGTCGCGTCCTTCTATACGGCATTTTTTTTTATCAGTTACACAGAAAAAATTATACCCAAAAAATTTTCAAACAAACGTGTGTTTTGAAATATAATTTAGTTTCAGTAAATATTTTTTACTGTTCCAATAAATTATTTGTTCCAATTTTATTTTATGTAAAAAAAACTGTATAGAATGAAAATTATCTATATAAACTAAAATATGTAAAAAAAAATTTTTAGATTTATTTTTTATATTTAAATTTGTTATTTTCAGTTAAATTTATTTTTATATACTGTAAGAAAATTTAACTGTTTTTTTCAGTTAAATTTATTTTTATATACTGTAAAAAAATTTGTCTAATTTTTTTAAATTTTTTTTACAAATTATTTTATAGATATAAAAAGCATTTTATTTTTTTAAAGATTTTTATTTGCGGTTATCAAACTTATTATGTTTGTATATTGTGATTCTCAATATAGTATTAAGAGTCTTACTATAAACACAAGGAGTTTTTTAGCTAAATTAAAAAATTTTTTGGGTTGAAGTCTGCTCACGAGCGGGAACGAAATGCTTAACCATAAAAACAAGCCAATTTTTGAAAGTAAAAAAAAAAAAATAGTTGAACCTTTCATTTGATTCAGTTATTTTTTTCAGATAAAACTTTTACTAATTTTTTTAAAAAAAATTTTTAAGAATTGTTATTGTTTCAGTTAATTTATTTTCTGATAATACGAAAAATTTTAGTGAATATATTTGTAAATTATAAAAAAAAATTTGCTGAATAATACAAAAAAGAAAAAAATCTGCAAAAATGTTTTTCTGATCCTATTAATAAATTTGACTGAAAATATTTTGAGTTTCAGTTAACTTTTTCCTCTAATGCCATAATAAGTTTACTAAAAATACATTTTTTTTTCAGTTAAATTTTTACAAAATTGTTATCAGAATCTACAAATTTCTTTGTAGGTCCGCATTCACACAAAAAATTTACTGATTCAATGAATTTGGTTACTGAAAACGAAATTTAGTTTTTTCTGTGTAGATAAGAACAAATAATGACGTGAATCAAAAAAATTTCAAAGCTGATCTTTAAAAAGGCCTCAAGTAAGAAGGTCTGTTGAGTTTTCACTCTGTGATGCTGACCACAGAGAGAAATGTACTTGTCTATGGGCTTTTGCCAAACGGTAGCAAAGTACTAGTGTAAGTAAATTTTTCAAATTTCTGAGGTGAATAAAATTTCACCAGCCCTCCTGTGGGCTAGTGGAATTTTTGACACAACAGATAAATTTTTGACAAGAAGCAAATAAAAAGCATGGTAGCATGGTACTAAAAGTAAAACCATCGCCGTCGCCTCGAGCGGTCGCCCAATAAACAGATTTTTACGTTTCTTGAATGTAGTTAGACTGTGAAAAATGCATTGTTTATTTTAATTTGCGAAAATATTGCATCGTTTATATGTGAAATATTATGTAATTTTTTACTACAAGAATATTATTTTATTTTTTGGCACAAGGCAAATTCATATAAGGTATACTCAGCTCAATTCGCTTTGAGAAATTTAAACTTGAAATGTCAGAAAAATGTACTGAAAAATGTGATTTGATATTCAACGTATATTCAAATTACAAGCGGCGAAAATAGTCACCTGAGCCCTTGCGGCCACCTAGTATGGATTCGCCTTGATTTGGCACAACAGAAAAATAAAATTTATTTCCCACAGGCAAAAGCCTTTTTACAATAGTACTTTTCTACCGTTTGGCACACGCCCTATATGTACTTTAATATGCATGAAAAGCCGATTGCTCACTGTTGCCACTTTAAGCAGCTATTCTGTAGAGGCAATTGTTGTTGTTGTTGTTTGTGTCTTGCGTCTGCTTCGGCTTATATATTTGTGTTGCTGTATATTTCTTAATAATCAGAATGTATAACATAATAGTTGTTGTTATGCTTTGAGTGTTTTCTCCATCATCATCTTATATGTTTGTGTGCTTGTGTATTTTATTCTTTTGCCAACAATTACCTAATTTACATTAAGCATTTTTTTCATAAAATTAGTTGCATGAAAATTTTTTATTTGTCAATAGGAGGCCTCAAGGAGCAACTTATATCAAAAAAGTTGTCAAAAATGCATTCGAGATTCAATCTACGCCCTTGTTTATATAAAATTCTCTTTTATAGCGCTACAAGTAGCAAATAGAAAAAGTTGCATGCAACAAAATTCATGAAATTTCATGAAAAACGCTTAATGTAAATCAGGTAAATGCCTCGATCATTCCTATTGCTTAAAAATATTTTTATAGAAATATTATGTGTATTAGGTTAACGTACACTTGCCCAACAATATCTAAAAGAATAACCTGAATATTATTATCCGTTGTAGTGATTTTTTTTGTCTTACACAATCCATAATAAAAGTGGGCAAGGCTACTGCCGTTAAAATATTAACACAACATCCATGTACTAATACTTGAATTTAATTTTGTTGTAAGCAAAAGGGATTTAGAATTTATATTCAAGGTCTATGTATTTCTATCGAATCGATTTCCAAAAAAATTCTACACAAATATTGTGTTCTTGTGGGACTGCTCATACACAGAAAAAACTAAATTTCATTTTCAGTAACCAAATTCGTTGAATCAGTAAATATTTTATTTGAATGCGGTCCTACAAATAATTTTGTAAATTCTAATAAAAATTTTGTAAAAATTTAAATTAATCAGAGTTCGGCTGAGAGAAAATGTTATTTCAGTGTGTTGGTGATTATCTTGCTTGTTGATAGGAACAACGTGCTGTTGTGCGGTTGTTGTTGTTTATTTTGATTGATCGTGTTGTATATGTGTAAATGCCGAAAAGTAGCCGACAAACGTCGTGGCCTGTTTCTTCTCTACACAGTTTTTGGTACAAATTAATTTAATGGAACAGTACAGAATATTTACTGAAACTAAGTTTGATTTCAAACAAATATTTGTTTAAAAATTTTTTGGGAATAATTTTTTCTGTGTACGCAGTGAATGTAAGAAAACCTACAAAGTGAATCCAACAAAACCTAGAAAAACATAGCTTTGCTGGGTGGCGCACAGCCGAAATGTTAAATTTTTAGTGACTCTGGAGCATACATCAGGCTAAACATGATCGATGTAATGGGATATGTTGACATTGAGGGCCGCTGTGATTTCAGGTTTATTCGCACCGTCCTGCAACTAAATGCATTAAACACATTGACCACAACAGACTACACAAACGCACGACTGAACCGAATACACAGTCAGCCCGAAGTCCACAGAGTGACTTTTCGGAATACATTGGATGTATAAATTTCCCAAGAGTTGTTTGGTTGTCAGCATAATTATTGCACTAGATGTGCGATTATTTGTTTGTAATAAATTTTTTATAATTTTGAAGAGTTGTTGGAGCATTGTTCATAGTATTTCTTTAAAGTATGCTGTAAGGAACATTTAAATCATTACGTTAAATTGAATTTGAGTCACCTGGAGAGCTCAGAGGTATAAATGATTTTCATTGCTTAAATCCGCGCTTACTTTTAATACACAACCAGCTTATTAAAATAACTATTTACTTATAAATATATGCATATAAACTTAAGTTAATATGCTGTAATTTAAAGCTGTTGTACTATATATTCATAATGTTTTCTACTTATTATAGCTTTAACATAAACATTTTTTCTATCTCTAATTCTGCATTGAAGTTATTATACACTAGAACAAACAGACTACAGGTAAAAGAAGAAATATATAAGGAATACAACGTAATATACGAACACAAAAAAAAAAGAATTAACTACCAGCTACGCATAAAGATACTAATATACATATATTTAAGTTAGTCCTAATGGCTTATGTACGTACTTTGGTTACGACTACACATTATGCTCGTTTGCCATAGTTGCCTATAAAAATACATAAATGGATATGAATAAATTAAGGAATGAATCCCTCCTACAGGATACAAGAAACAAATTATCTACATGTTAAAAAAAAAATGCTGTTTTATTTTTATTTATGATTTGTTGTTGATGAAACATTTCTGGGCCATATTATGGGATAAGTTAAATATGAAATTTATATGCACCACAAATACTCGTAAGCAAATGTTTCAGTTTGAGAACAATTTAGTTCTTTCACTGAGAATTTGAAGATCATTTTGAAATGGGAGACTTTGAAATTTGCTAAAAATTTCAGTCATTAGAAGAAAACCTATTAAACTGTTTTTGCATTTGACTGTGAGTGTTTGCAAATTTATTATTTTTATAGAGGGAGTTTTTCTTAAGCCCGATAAAACTTGTCAAAGTACCCTACAAAATGTTCATAAATATATTGACGCTTGAAAATCAATCATGAATTTGACGATGTTTTATTGAAAAATTATATTCAGCGAAGAAACTAATTTTTGACTTTGGCGGGTTTGCTAATGAGCCAAATTACCACATGTGGAGTAAAAACCACCCAAGCAGGGTATGAAGGTGTTCATTTTTCTTGCTCCCATCTTATCGCTGTTGTATACTTCATTATTTTATTGTCTTCATAAGAAAATACAATCAATTTAATTTATGAAAGCTTTTCCGGCCAAAGGCAGCAAATCTTTTTATAAATAAAAGCTGCATTACTTAAGGCCTTTCTTTCGTTATCACTCCTCTTTGAATCATAAAGTGAAAATGTTAAGTAGTTAAACAGTTTTTAATATAAATTACTATAAATTTATTGGCAAATATTTTATATTAATTTGATGTGACCAGATCTGAATGTTATATTTTTGAGGCGATAAAATTTTGTATCATATTATTGAGATTTGCTTAAGCTTAGGAACATATTTAAGTTGCTGAAGTGTATAAAATTCTGAACTCCTGAATGTAGTTCCCCATATTTGGCCTTAATTCTTTATGTTCCTGAACTACTAGTTAAAAATAATATTCTTCTAAAATCATATTTCTGAATACTCACTTACCTAACACTGCTATAACACAAATGTCAATTCTAGTTTTAACTTAGTTTTATTATTACTGTTCGAAATTCATTTGTTTCTATATTTATGCTTTTTATAGGGATAAATTTCATATTGCTTTGTAAGCCAAATTACATGTGATAATTATTAATGAAGAAATAACAACAAAATATATTGTAAATATTCTGACAAACACGTAGTATAACGTAACAACTAGCTATTTTCGAAGGCCACTACACCTTCATCATCAGAGTTCTTTGTGTTAAGTCCACTGTGTGTGGTGTCAGTTGATGTAGATTGCTGCTTTATATACTCAGTCGTTATTTCCGTGGTCTTGAAAATTTCAAGAGTTTGCAAGTTGTCAAAATTATACAGTAAAAATTAATTTTGATTTTTTTAAATTAAATTTTGAACTGTTGTAGTCTGAATACAAAAAACACTAACGGCCATATGTATAATCAAAAATTGGCATGAAGTTAGCATAAGTGACAAAATTTAACTAAGTGTTGACGAGTTCCGCTATACAATTTGACATTAAAAATCCCCGCATAATGTAGTTTTAACACAGGATTACATCCTTGCATGATTTTTAATGTAAAATTATATGGCAAAACACGTTAAGATCATGTTAAATTTTGCCACTTATGCTAACTTCATGCCAATTTTTGATTATACATATGGCCGTAAGTTTGCAAATTTTAAGTGCCTATATATAATTGCCTGTATATAACATTACGATCTTAATACGTTTCGTGGCTTGCTTTAGAACACCCTTTAATTTTTAACTATCATACATTTCTTATTGTTGCAGCATATTCTGTTAAAATTCGTAGTCCGTACCTCTTACAGTTCTCGAGAAAACAGCCTGTGACAGACAGGCGGATGGTCGAACGGACGGACATCTTTTTCACTTTTGGTGTACTTAAACCTAAAAAAGAGCTCCCAACTGCCCACACAATTTTCTAAAGATTTTGGGTCTTATGCAAAAAAACTTAATAAAGCTTTGCCAAGCAATGTTAAGTAAAGTTGTATTCTAAAAAAATTATTGTATAAAAATTCTAAAGTAGGCACCTACGTTTGTTAAGACTACTTTAAGTTGATATTTCCAAAATGTGTATTTTGTACCTCAAATATTTTTACTAATATAGCACATACTGATTCATGTTACATCTGAAAATGAAGCTAGAAGTGCCTGCTCTTATGTATCTTAATTTATTATTTCTGTCATGTAATGGGAAACATCACCAAATTATCCAACTGCTTCGAAATACATTGCAAAATCCATAAAAAATATTAAAATAAATACAATTATACAAAAATGTTTTAGTGATGTACATACAATCAAAACAAATCGAAAAAAGCTGGATATTGAAATACTCGTTTCATTCGAATAAAACAAATTGTGAAAATTTTTCACATTTTTTTACTTTTACTTCATGGTTGTGTTTATCTGTTTTCCTATTAAGTCAGAAGCTCATAATTTTTAAATTAGGTTGCTTTACTTCAAGATAATAAAAATTTATTTAATAAAATAAAAAAAATATTTGAATACCCGAATGAAATTGTATTCAATTTTGTACATCATAAGCTGTGAAGTGGTTGTTGAACACGGTGGTGTTACCAGTATATATTATTAAATCACAAAATATTTAAAGTTGTCTTTTGCCTATGATTTTTTAATAAAGCTGTGTTAGCCTTAAAGTGCTTATCAACTACTATGAACTTTAAAGCTAAAGTAAAATATTTTTTTGCATAAGGGGGTTTGTTCTCAACTTCTTTAAGATAAATAAGTTGGTGTCGTTAAGCACAGTAAAAATATACTAAAGTGTTTTAATAGACTAAATGTGTATGTACATATCGCGTCATAAGAGCCAAAAAAGCTTAACCAACACATTTTTTTGGACCTGGTTTTTTTTTTTTTTGACGAGAATCGATTATATACTTACAATCCCAAGCAGTCGGTATTGGTAAAAATATAAAGTCCAAAAATGATGTCGTTTAAAATTTTTTGGTGATTATGTCATTATCATTGTTTTCATTTTATTTATTTCGTAAGTAAAATACACAAATCCTTTAAGCATAACAATTCACAGGCAAACGTATCACATGCTGGCACATTTAAATATTTATTAAGAACATCTTTAATGACAATAATTTAAGAGCAGATATTTTCATTTAATCAAACACATCTTTTCAAATTTTCATTTGCATATTCATAACAATGGTGATGTGAAGCAAACTGTAAGGTAATTAGTGCACAGTGGGATATTATAAATTATAAAATAAGAAACATAAAGCTCTCACTCACTGTTTGAAGTTCATTAATAATAAAATATCAATAGTACTGTAAATGGTATGTTAATTAGTTAAAGTTAAGATTTCCTTTTGTTTTTCATATTAATATTGGTGCAATGCAAAATATTTTATTGTCTTGTGATACTTCTTTATATTCGCATTATTTATCACTTTTTCAGTGTAATGCTAGGAACACAACTGGGACGAACGAGCAATTTTTCGGTGCGAGTTTTCGTCATAAAAAATAAAACACATTTGTTCATATGAAAATGAACACAACACAACACTGCCGTAGAACGAAATTCGTCGTGCTTGACGAACTCTGACATAGATTTATTTCTATTTTGTACGCCGACGAACGACGAAAAAAAACAATATTCTCTCCCTCTCTCTTTACATACACAATAAACAGTGTGACCAGATTTTAAAATAAAATTAAGCTAAATCACGCATGTCTTTAATATATTTTTAGAGAATACGCAATTTGGATTATAAAAGGCTAAAAAAACTAAATCCATTTTTAAAAAAGCTACAAAAAAGAAGCTAAGAGCTTAATAAAAATTTTAAAGCTAAATCCAGAAGAAATAGCCTAAATTTAGCCCCTTATTACTAATATGGTCACACTGACAATAACCAACCTTATCAATCAAGGCAAATTCATGACAGGTAAAGTTAATACTACAACAAAATACAAACAATAAAAACAATATGGTATTTTGTTGTTGCCTTGGAGGCTCGTATGTCAAAAGCAGCTGATTGAAGTTACTCCAGCAGAGATCTAGGCCATGATGGCTCACAACCGCCTGAGCCGAGCCGTTGATAATTTTAGTCAGCTACGCCGCCGCTGGAAAAAGTTTGGTTTATGTTGCCTGAAAAACAGCCGCCGATTCTTCATGTACAATTTAATCTAATAATTATTTTATTTATTTAAAAATATTTATTATATGACATATTTTCATACGTTTATTTTAATTGATATGTATTTGATCGTGGCTAACCATTGTCTATATATCTCATTGGTGCTTTGCCAAATCATCAGTAGACTTCAACCATATATTTTGAACAGTTACTAACCTCTTATCTTATGGACAGACTTTCAAAAACTATTTGAGAATTCACAAATAATAATATATTTGAAAATCACAAAAGAAAAATTAGCATAGTAGGCTTAGAAACTTTAACAAAATATATGGTTGAAGTCTTCTTAATGATTTGGAAAAGCACCAACCAAATATATAGACAATGCTAAGCCACCAGCAAATAAATTTCAATGAAAATAAACTTATGACAATATGTCAAATAATAAATTTCTTAAACGTTTATATACTTTATTTTTCGTTTTGCCGTATAAATACTTTTATTGCTATCCAATGGATTTTATATTGTATAAAGGTGTAGAAAAATAAAATATACGTATTCATATCGAATATAAATTATTTTCTGGGTGAATTCTCAAATAGTTTTTTACACAGGAATTTTTGGAAGTCTGTGCATAAGATAAGAGGTTTGTGACTGTTCAAAATATGTGGTTGAAGTATGCTGATGATTTGGCAAAGCACCAATGAAATATATAGATAATGCTTAACCACCAGCATGTAAATATCTGCTTTATTTATTTTTTAATTCTTTTTTATCTTAAATTTTGTATTTCATGTTATTTGATTATCAGCTTCCGCCGACAAGTTTTCCAAGAGCTGGCGCCGCCGAAAAAATTGTCCGGCGCAGGTCTGTATATGTAAACAACATATGAATTCGCCTTGAATTAGGCAAAAAAAATAGATCAGCTGTGTTTTCAACTTTACCTGTTATGAATTTGCCTTGTTATCAATTATAAGAACTGAACTCGCTGAGTAAATTCGTCGTTATTGTGCTTCACACGACGAATTTACGCAGCGAATTCTTATCGACGAATTCGTCGACGTGGACGAAATTCGTGGTTCGTCCCAATTGTGTTCCTAGCATAAAGTTGGCCGTATTTAAACATTTATTCAAATTTATGTATAAATATTTCATAATATTATATACTTCTTCTCACTGTGTTTCATAATGGAAAATATATCTGTTCTTATGAATAAAATAACAAAGAAATAAACAAATGAATTAAGCCAAATAGACGTATTGAGTAGATAGTTCTGTTGAAAGCCTAAATGTATGTTCTATTGTGCAAAACTATCTGGCCTGTCACATTAAACAAATTCGATCAAAATCATTTCAATTTCTAAGTAGGTTTTATAAAAAATGTAAAATGAAGAATTTACTCAAAATTAAATCGTTTTAAGTTTAATGATCGGAATTTTCATTTTCTCCATATGAAGGTACAAAAATGTTTAAATATATATATTTATTTATAAGTTATAACTTTGCAAATAAATTAAACAATGTTCAATTAATTAGATCAATTAAATAATTAATTAATTATAATTTCATTAATGATGGTATATATATGTATCAACAGCCTTATTTATAAAACTTCAAAAGGCTTTAAAAAGGTTTTTTAAAACAAATTTTCATACAAAATTTTCTTAAAAAGTCTTTATAAAGCCTTAATAATTTTTATAAATTAGGCTGTAAGTGTGTATCTAAATAATATTTGAGGTCTTGTGGCTGCAGCGGTAAGCACTTTAACTACCACCCGATGAGTTCCAAGCTCAAATCTTGGCCGGAGAAGACAATTATATATATACAAACATTTTTCTGATGCCTGTGGCAATATACCTAAGTTGAATAATAATTAATAAAGTACAATGATAATTGAATACGTTAAATTAATAAATTAGAGTCATTACAACAATGATACGATATCAAAAAATGATATGTTACGTCTCAGTAATGAAATACTGTCGAGATATACATGAAAAATGTTAAAAAAATGCAAGACTAACGTCACTTCATTGTGCAGACTAAAAAGTTTCATTGCCATGATTACATTTTTGATTTCATAAATGAAAATGTACGTTGCATAGTAAAAAACATTTTTCAATGCAAATAAATGAAGACTCACTACAGAAATGATTCTGTGAAGTAAAGCACTGTTGAGGAAGATAAAATTACCGATGAGCTGGCAATAATAGGGTCGGCAATAGATGAGGGAACATCGGACAGATCGTTGAATTACCGATAGGTCATTACAAGTAGGACCAACAGTTCATGGCGAAGTAGGGAGGATTGAAGAGTCTCGGAGGGTTTTTGGTCAAAACTTGACTCAAGAAGATCTAAACTACACCTCGATATGAATAGAAAGTCGATGCGAATCATGAAAGGAGTGTTGACAGGTTACTTTTTGGTAAGACCAAGAACCAGCATTTGGGAAACTGGAACTCGAGATTTTTGTAGGATGTGAGGAGATGAAGAGGAACCAGAAACCATTGCAACATCATAGGCTTAGCTGGCTGAGCAGACGTTTGCATGTAAGCGTTACTGATGTCATGAAGTGTAAACTAGAGGACATCAGGGGCTTTATTATGGGAATTCGGTGGATTAGTGATGGATAAAAGGGTCACTTCTGGCTGCAAATGGGAGGGTAAATATTAATTTTTTGCGTAACAGAAGGGAATCATAATGGACCCAATTGGGTATCCAAGTGGAGGTGCGGTAAATCACCAACCTTCCTAACCTAGCCTAATCTATTAAAAAACATGTCGTTATATGAATGAAAATATTTTGTTGTACAAGTATATGAATGGTATTTTTTTAAGCTGATGAAACAATTTTCGAAATTCGAATGAAGCGCTGCATTGGTTGAAAAATAATGACAAAATTACGAAGGTTTTTTTCTCAGTGTATTTATACTATAATTTTATATTTATTCTATTGGGTAGGTCCAGAAACATGGATTTTAATCAATACCGTTTACTACAACACTCCACCGAGTCGTAATTAATTTTACCGAAGTTTAAAACGACACATCTATCACAAAAATGGTAAGTATATAACCGGTATATCTTTTTGCACCATACACTTTATTTTTTTCGCAAGCACCACACTTTTCTTATAGATAATTTATTTGGAGCACAGCACAATTTTCGTACAAAAAATTTCACAAATCCTAGTATATATCTCTTAACTTTAAACTAAATGCTTAAGACAAAAGAAGTCCATGTTTGTCATTTCCATTACATCAATTTGACATCAACTCACTCAACACAACAATTGTAGCACCAAACGAAAGCAATGACATTATTACAGGTCTCCCTGCATACTTCTATTTTCAACAGTCATTAAAAAAAGAAAGAAATGATAAACATTTCATTAACTTCAAAGCAAACTAAAACAAACTTTACTTCCGTTACTCATCAAGAATAATATTTGCTAAGTTTGAAGAATAATTTTCTCTTTATGCAATAGCTTTTCATTGCATATAATTTTCTGGTTGTTTGATTATTTCGGTCATAAGTTCTTGTCCCTTTGCGAATATTTGAAGTTTGGGTTTAAACGAAAGGATGTTATTGTTGTTGTCACTGGAGTGGTAATGGTGATGATGGTGGTTTTAACGAGAATTACGATAACGTTAATGTTGATGTTGATGGTCGTTAGGTTTAGTGTTTGTCAACGTGCGGTTCATGAATACTTCAGTTTCATTATTAAGTGCCCAGCAATAAGTCAGCAATTTTTCCTAACTAATGACTTTTATTTAGCAAATGAGTTTCTGTTGCCGTAACAGATAATTTAAAAGGATGTTTGGCTGGCCAAACGTAATCTTTTTTAAGTTTAAGATAAATGAGGATGCTAAAATATAAAAAATGTACTTATCTATTTAGTTCTTGCTATTTGATATTTATAAACTTAATATAAAGCAATTTCCACTACAGATTTAATCAATTTTTAGGTTAAAATTCTAGACAGCAAAAAGTTTTTTGGAATCTTAACAGACAAGTCGAGACTAAAAAGACTGCTCTACGAAATTGCGTCCCACTATTGTTATTTATGCAAAAACAAACGTTAAAAGGAGACGTTACTTAACTTTTACTTGTAGCCTGCCTAATTTACTTAAAATTTAATTCCTCGCATGTTGTAAATATACATACAATCTTTAGAAAATTAGTTTAATTAAATAATAATAACAAAAATTAAAAATTTTAAGAACCCCCGACTTTTTTCAGAAAAGATGTTATATCTTCTAAACGGCTGAACCGATTTTTTTCAAACGTAGCTAAGAGCCCTCTCGATCAAGTCATCTTTCAAACAGAAAAAACTAAATGAAAATCGGTCTAGCCGTTTGGCCTGTACGTGGACACAGACAGACACACAGATACACAGATACACAGACACACAGACACACACTACAAACTTATAACACCCCTTTTTTTAGTCGGGGGTTAAAAAATATTTCAGTTAGTTTTAATTACTATTGTTCCAAATTTATTCGTTTCTATATTTATGATTTGATTGTTCTAAAGTTTGTAAGCCAAATTACAAGTGATAGTTTTTAAGGAATAAATAACACCAAGGCATAATTAGTAAGAAACAAACGACAATGGCAAGACTGTTGTAAATTTAGAGATGGTAAAATTGAGCTTTTATTGCAAAAAAACGATGAATCAAAACAATTCACATATTTCATTTGCACTGACAAATATGTAAATATATAAAGCTTAAATCGAGTACAGAAGGATTGATTTAAGTACAAATAGTTCAAGTACTAAATACTTAATTTTATCCATATCTAATCCTGAATCCGCACTTGATATAAGCCCAGATTAAGATTGATTTCAGAAAAACTGAGATTGAATCAAACTAAAAATGTGCTTGATTCAAGAGTTTCCTAGTGTATTCAATCGCGAATCCGTACCTGAAGTACTCCTAAAACGAGATTGACTAAGGAAAATCTGATATTGAATTAATCTAAAAATGCGATTGATTTAATCCCGAATCCGTAATTAAAATAAAATTAAAGCGAGATTGCTTCAAGAATTTCCAAATTGATTTAATCCTGAATGCGTACTTGTGTCAAGCCAAAAACGTGATTCATGTTAGAGTTGAGCAAAAGAAAATAATTAAACAATCAAAACCAAAGAGGCATGTGTTTGCAGAAGGTTTTTGTATCTACTCGTATTAATCTTTTTTACCTAAAATGTATATTTTTGTCTGTCTGTAGTTAAACTACTGATGCAACAAAAAATTACAGATTAGAATTCACTTTACTGTTTTTTTTCACAATGTTAACATTAACATTTATTTTTAATTGACACCATTTAAAAAGTATCTCTTAATACATATCCGTGGCTCATTTACTTGGACAACGTTATAACTCGAAAAAACAGTTTAACGGAAAACAAGTGCAAAGTTATTTATTCATATAAAGGGTGTTTTTTATTGAGGTATAGAACTTTAAGTTGGCATCACTTTTTTAACTGGCGGCCATTTTGTCAGCTGTCAAGTGATTAATATTTAGTTTGGTTTGCCATTTCATCATGAACACGTTGACAAAAGAACAACGCTTGCAAATCGTGCAAATTTATTTCGAAAATAATGGTTCAGTTCGCGAAGTTTACCGCAAGCTCCGTCCATTTTATGGTCGACATAATCGTCCATCAGAGCAATTAATTCGGTTAACCATGGATCGTTTTCGCACTACGTTTACTCTATGTGATAATACGCATCCGCAGAGACGTCGAACAGTGCGCACCGAAGAAACAATTGCCGCTGTAGAGCAAAGTGTTGAAGAGGACCCGAATGAATCGATTCGCCACCGTGCACAGCAATTGGAGCCGACTAACCGAATATTTTGTTCCCGAATTGGATGGCATGAATGTGGATGAGTTATGGTTCCAACAAGACGGCGCTACATGCCACACAGCGCACGTCACAATCGATTTATTGAAGGAAACATTCGATGAGCGCATAATTTCGCGGAATGGACCTGTCAATTGGCCACCAAGATCGTGTGATTTGACACCATTGGATTATTTTCTTTGGGGATATGTGAAGTCGCTCGTCTGCGCCAACAAACCAGGAACGTTAGGGGACTTGGAAGCCAACATTCGTGGCGTTATTGCCAACATACGGCCCCATATGCTCGAAAAAGTGGTTGAAAATTGGACCTGTAGAATTGGCTTTATTCGAGCCAGCCGCGGCGGCCACATGCCCGAAATTATATTTAAACATTAATGGCATAAAATTATCCTTCCAATAAAGCCAAATTGATGGACATTAAAACGATTTTCTTGTGTTTTATTTCAATTCAAAGTTTTATACCTCTTAAAAAACACCCTATACAACTTAAAGAAAATTTTATTAATTTTTTTTTATTATTGGTATAAAATTTTATATAATGTGAATAACAATATGAGTATTGGTTCTACATTATTAAAGCTATTGTGCATTGCACATGTGCATGTGGCTCTCACGTAATTTTGACGTCATCACGAAGCTACCCTGTCGGAGAATGTGTGGTTGACTACAGAAATAGTTAACTTATAGTTTACTTTTGTTAGACCGACTAAAAGCTAACTGCAATGTCATCCATAAGAAACCTAAAATTAATTCTTAAGATGAGTACGTAATCGAATCTGATGAGAGCCAACAAATATATTCTCAGCTACTTTGAAACTCATTTCAGTTTTATATTAACATTTTTTTGTTGTTATTTTAGATGGTACCTTAGCTGGGTGGTAGCGCGTCTAGTACACAATGTGTGATGATACATGTTCGAACCCCAGAAAAATTTTTTTAATTTACTAACTACCAGGTGGTTTAAAAAAATCAACTTTAAGTTAGTTGAAAAGTAATGCAGAGTGAGACTATTGACTACCGCCTAGGACATCGCAATGTTAAAATAGTTAGTTGATTACATTGAAAAGTAATCCAAGTGTCAGTCAGGACTAGTTGCGAAATAGTTAGCTTAAAGTTAGATTAAAGCTAACGTAATTTCCGACAGGGTACATTGACTACATGCCGTGTACTAATAACACATGTTAATGTAGAAATTCACACCTTTACGCATGTGCTGCCTTCTGTATAATTCGGTTAAATGTGTCTTATTTGGATTTTGAGACAAATATACTATAAAATTTGTACTATAGCCCTTAGTTTTTGAGTTTTGACGTTGTTCAAGTAAATATACATTGGTTTACTACACACACGGCTTTTTTTTTGCAAGGACACATTTTTTTTTATAGAACACATCAAGATTTTGCTTATAAGCACATTTTGTTTTACTTACTCTCTAAGTGTTTATAGACTGCTTCGCAATCCAGGTCACTTAGAAGTTGAAGCAGTTGGGGTCATCCCAATTGATTATATATTTTTATTTTAATATACTTTTTATTATGTTAATTAGAAACGCACTTTTTTGCACACCATATTATTGAATAATCGCACTTAACCACGCTGAAGTAACTAATTTTCTTTTATTTAAAGCTTTGAATTTTTATTCGGTGAGTTAAACGTTGTACTATTTTTTATTTCAATTACTGATTTTTTTTAATTTATTTTATATTTTTATTGAATTTCAATCCTAAGCACTCTAATGAACTTAAAATATTTTTTTTTGTTAAAAGATTTTTTATTTTTTCTTCACATATGTATAGTTTGTATATGTGGTCGTTGTTTATATAAGAACTTTTTACTCAATTTAAGAACTTGGTACTTGATTTAAAATTTTTTACATGATTTAAGCACTTTATACTCAATTTAAGAAACTTCAGGATTGGTTTTCTAAAGTAATCCCGTCTTCGGTTTGTTTTAAGTAAATGTTAGTGCTATTCGTACTCAAATTTTTAAGTACGGTTCGTACTAAAATTAAATAGAAAAAACTTGAATTTAGTACGTCATTTTTCAATCTGTGTCATGTGTTGAAAATTGCAAAAAACTAGATTTAAAAAATATAATGAGTTAGGTCTTTTATATATTAAGGTAAAGATGTGTTAATATCTGTGGCAATAAGGAAAATCTACTTTACTATTTCGCAGGGGAGTAGTCTTAAACTTTCAAGTTGATTTTCAGAAATTTAATTCTTTTGCAGTTAAATTGGGAAATTTGGTTTTAGTTTGTAGTTTGGCTGAGGTTGTAGCTAATATATTCAATTTGAAATATAAATAAATTCAGTAAAGTGCGACTCTGACTCGCGCACGAAGGGTTCCGTACGAACACTAGGTATGTAATTTAATACAAACTTCATCCTATATAATATATAGTTTTGGCATTTTTTTTTTGTTTTTTGCGTTTTTTCGGTTTTGGCGATTTTTTTAAGTTTCGGCCTTTTTTTAGTTTTTACACTTTATTTTCTCGTTTTGGCGATTTTTTTTTCGGTTTTCGGCGTTTTTTCATTTTGGCGATTTTTTTCATTTTTGCGATTTTTTTTATATAAATTTTTTTATTAGTTTTGTCGACATTTTCGCGGTTGGCGATTTTTTTCGATTTTTGGCGTTTTTTTCATTTTGGCGATTTTTTTCATTTTGGCGATTTTTTTCATTTTGGCGATTTTTTCGAATTTGGCGATTTATTTTGGTGTTAGAAATTTTTTTTTTTAATTTTGGCGATTTTTTCGTTTTGGCGATTTTTTTTTGTTGGCGATTTTATAATTTTTGGTTTTTTTAGTTTTACCGTTTTTGAAAATTTCAAGTGTTTGCCTCTTACGGTTTCCAAGATACAGCAAGTTGTCAAAATTACATAGTCAAAATTAATTAAAATTAAAATTAAAATTAACTGATGGACCACCCTTTAATTTAAATTTTTTTAAATTTTAGTGTTATTTGTTGTAGTCTGTATAAAAATACACTAATTTTACAAAATTCAAGTTTCAATATACATATGTTCATACAATTGTATGTATATTACATGGGATTTTAACATTTTTCGTTGCTCGTTTTGGAATACCCTTTAGTTTTTAATTCTCATGTATTTGTTGTTGTAGCGGCCAAGGTTCTACATACTCTGTCCAAATTTCAGGTCCGTAGCTTTTACGGTTCCTGAGAAAATACCGTGTGACGGACAGACGGACAGCGTAGCGAAAACAATAGGGTTCCTTTTCACCTTTAGTGTACGGAACCCTAAAAAGCATAAGCTAAGTTAAGCTATTATTCCATATTAGATTATAAGTCAAAAAAAGATAAGCAGCAATTCATTGCGCTAACACACAAAATAATTCAGATTTTTTTGAAAGGTACTTTTGAGTATGGAAATTGCAGAAACGCCATTAAATCAAAATTTTCTTATCTTTTCCTTTTTCCCTCAGATATATTGATTGTTAAGCCTTTTTAGTTGAGGTCAGTATTGTTGTGAGGTTTTGAATCCAAACAATATCAATTTTCATCCACTATTTTATTGTGGTCCTCAAATGAAAATGAGTAAGTAAGTCATTCGCTTAAGATTTTTTTCGGTGTCATGGGCCAAGCTTTACAGTCACAAATACAAGTATAATGTGTCGTTGGTTTTAATTTTTTTTTAACAGCTGCAAGACAAAAAAAAAAATAAGTTAGTAAAGCGACGGTTACACTTGTCAAACATTTGCTCAAAAAAGCGTAACCACTAAATGCTAATGAAAAATATTTCAATTCAGACAAAAGTTTGTCAAGTTAAAGATTATCCAATATTGTTGGATTCTATGTGCATTGTGCATTAGTTGTGTTCGAATATGTTTAATATGATAAACAGTGGCTGGATCAAAACTTTTTTCATTAGTGTTAGTTGGTTACGCTTTTTATGGCAAATGTTTTACAAGTGTGACCGTAGCTTAACGTTGGTATGTTGTATGTGCTGCCTCCTTGAATCAAATTTATTTTAAATTATTATTAGGTTTGTTCGTGTGCTACAAATTTGTAACAATTCTTACTGAAAACTGTTCATTAACTCAAAAAGTTTGCAAGGAGAGAGCGTCATAAGAAAGACAAAAATTCTTACAAATTATTACTAGTAAAATTGTTTACTTGCAAGAATTATCCAGACAGCTGTTCTGTGTTTTGTTTCTAAATTAATTATTGGGAAAATATCTGAAAAAGGAAAACTCAAAAAATGTGCATTTGTTTATAAAAAAAAAATATATATGAATACGTTTGAAAAAAGAAAGCATATTTTAATTAATTTAATTTATTTTTTTTTCTTCGATTAACCCACATAAATACAATTTTATGGCCAAGGATTTTTTTTATCATATCTCATCAGAGATGGAATTTGTTAACAGAATAGAATTAATAAATAAAAACAGGCAAAAAATACTAAATAATACATTAGACTGTGTAAAGCATTTTATATTGAATTAGGATTTTTAAAAAATTTGTCCCAAAAAGTACAATTGTATCATAATTTCCATCCATAGTTTTGATATGAATAAAATTTTCTTGCAAGTTTTTATAAGTAAAGCGTGCATTTAATTTTTCGCATCTGGAAGAGTAATTTTGTAAATTTCTGCTTTACTTTGTCATTGCAATTTTTTGCTAGGAAAGTAAATGAATGCAACTATTACATTTATCAGTAAAGAATCACTGGGATAATTTGTGAATTTTATATTTTCCAATAAAACAAACTAAAGATAACCTCTTTTTATTTTAGGAAATACAAAAGTATACATAAAATTATTTTTTTTTGTCAATACCTGCTATCTTGCAAATTTTTTGGCCACTTTATGTCATTATCAGCTCTTGGCATTATCCTTATTGAGTAGGCAGTATGTAGTTCTTTTTGTTCTTAGTTGTTTCCTTTTTAAGGATTACTAATTTCTAATTAGTCTCAACATGTTCCCACACACAACGACTTTATCTCGTACAAAATCTGTGAAAATAAAGTTTTTTTTTTGTTATTGTACGTGGGAGTTTGGCTTATACTACTCAACTTTTTCATTGTATGTACATATATTCTTTTGCTGTCAGAAGTGTTGATTTTCTGTAAATGATCTCATACATCAACACTTCTTCCTTTGCCGTTCACACACCCAAATGAATAAAAGATGCAAAGGAATAATATTTACTTAACAACGTAAAGCACAAATATTAAACTAGGTTTTGTGATAAATACTTAAAATGGTGCAAAAGAATAATACAAAATACAATATAATAGCATCTAATATTGACGGTAAACTTTGATTTCAAAAGACTATTTACAAAAGTGATTGTCAATTTGCCAAATGTACAGATGACCACTGCACTGTGGACGCATGAGTTATCAGAGAGAGGCAGAGAGAGAGACAGAGAGAGAGAGAGAGAGGGAGATGAAAATTAAATTCATATTCATTTTGACACCTATTAAATACGTAATACGTAACGTTCAGAGATATTATTCACAGAAAAAAATCTTATTCTTAGTGTTAATATAAGTTATTGTTGGTTTTCAATTAACAAGATTTTGATTGCTTAATCTCTTGAATCTGGACTCTCTTCGATAACGAGCTCATTCGATCACATTATTTCAGTTTGAGATTGTGGCATTCAATATCGAGCCATATTACGAGTATAACATTCGCACACCGAAGGAAAGCGATCGAATCAGCTCGTTATCGAAAGCGACGATTAGACCCTTGATCTTTTTTTATAAAATTTAAAATGTGGATTGTTGTTGTGATTTAAATAAATAAATAAATAAATTAAAGCAATTGCTGAATTACTTTAACAAAAGATAAAAAAAAAATATTGAATTTTTTCCCCTTATCACTTGTAGACGTTTTGTAGCAAGTATTGCTTCGTATCTAATTCGAATGTCTATAGGTTGGACATAAAGAATGGTCGCCAATTCCCTGGTGGATGTAGCTCTCATAGCGCCATTTATAACTAGGCAGCACATTCGTTGAACCTTCCTCAAAATTTTAGTATTGCACTTTCTAGGATCACTTCTAAGTAAAGGGTGTCCCAACAAGAACGCAAGATTTAAATTTGGCGCCATTCGTAGTGTCATTGTTTGACATTTGAACAATTGTTATTCTTTGCTAGTAGAAGGTACGAGTTTAGTAAAAATGAAGCGATACACGAATGAACAACGCATTCTCATTGTGAAATTGTTTTACCAATATGGTGAAAGTTTTTCGGGTACAGTTCGCAAATTTGCGATTAATTTGGGGTCACAATAATGTTCCAAAAAAATCAACTGTAAAGAGATTAATGGATAAATTTGCCGAAACTGGGTCTGTTAGTGATGTAAAGACAACAAAGCGCGTTCGACCAGGTCGATCGACCGAAAATGTCTCAGCTGTACGTCATGATGTCGCTCAAACGCAGGTCAAGCGCAAACAGTCAATGGTGTTCGGTATCGTGAAATGATAGCCAGTTTTTTCGTGCCTAGAATTGAAGAAATGAATGTGGAGGGCATGTGGTTTCAACAAAACGGCGCCACATGTCATACAGCCAGAGAAACAATTCAATTGCTACATCAGTCATTTCCCGGTCGTGTTATTTCGCGTTTTGGAGACCAGAATTGGCCGCCTAGATCGTGCAATTTAACACCATTAGACTTTTTTCTTTGGAGTTTTTTGAAGTCGATGGCTTACGCGAAGAAACCGACGACGACTCAAGCCTTAAAAGAGGTAATTGGACGCTGCATCAATGAAATACCGCAGCATTTATGCAAAACGGCCATTGAAAATTTCATTAAAAGATCGCGTGTGTGCCAGCAAACCCGCGGCGGCCATCTGCCCGATTTGTTGTTCCACACCTCATTTTGTCTACTCATTTTGTCTACTTTACGATATCATAAAGTTTCACGATTTTTTTTTTAAATATCTGTGTTTTATTTAAAATTTAAATCTTGCGTTCTTGTTGGGACACCCTTTATTTAATCCTATCGAATAACGTGATGGTCGTTTCTACACAGAGAAAACAGATTCGTTGTGACAACCGAATTTGTTGCCAATTGAATTTTGGCGGTTGCAGCAACTATCATTCTGCTATGGCGACTGAAATTTTCTTGTGGTACCACTATATTTTAATTATAACCCTAAACCCAATAGTTGAAGCAACAGAAAAAATTGGTTGATAGTATGGAATTTGAAATAAATCTTATTCTTGCTACCGAAAATTTGGTTAATATAATTGAAACAATATCATAATTGGTACCTGTAAAAGAAAAATTGGCCTTCCTTGCTGAAATAAAAATAAACAATAAATGCATATAAAAATACACAATTTAAGAAATTTATTATTTGACATATTGTCATAAGTTTATTTTATTTGAAATTTATTTCCTAATGGTGAAGCATGTGTATATACATTTCTTCAACCACACATTTTGAAAAGCCACAAACCTATTATCTTATGCACAGACTTTCAAAAACCATTTGAGAATTCAAAAATCATAATATCTTTGAAAGTCACAAAAGTTAATTTTTTAATTTGCCGCTATAAACTATGATAGTAAACTCAACCTGTAGTTAGTTGCAGCAACTGATTGAAAGTTTTTATTTTAATTTTAGTATAGAACGACAATTTTTTAGTTGCTAATACCAAAAGTTGGTAGTAAAATACAATTCGTAATATTTTATTCGGTTGGGTTAACCAATCAGTTAATTAGTCATGACAAAAGCATAAGCTCGGTTGATGCAATCAATTTAAGTATCGTCACAATCATATATTTGTTAAAATTATGCCTTTATGGCAATGAACATGGATTGTTTTTTGGATTAACAGAAAATTGATAGCGTGAACTGAGATATAGTTAATGCAAATGATATTTTATTGTACTAACCGTTTTCCAACCAATCTTTTTTCTGGGTGTAGAAAACTAGGATAAATATACTGAATGATCTTTGACTTCCTGGTAAAAGGATCTATATTCGTTTTTCAACGCTTTTCCATGGACTGGAAATTAATACAAGACCCCAGTGTAGTAACTAGGGTTCAGAACAGTAACCCGCAAGCCATAGCACAATTGTGCGGATGAAAATCACATACATGCTTATGCTCTTTCATTTAGTCGTCACCGAGCAAGCGACTAATTAAGTTGTGCACGTATGTATTAATTTTTTCTTGGTTTTTTGTTTAATTTTTTTGAGCACACGGAACGAAATTAAAGTTCAAATTTAATAAATTTGTACAGCAACAAAAAATTTAAATAATTATGGAAGCTAAGAAATATTTCGTGATAAAACATGCTTTTTGCAATATGCAATGCATTTTATGTTATGAAACAGTTAAAATTAAGACCTTTTAATAGTATCCACAAAGCTGTGAATAAATTTAATTTGGAATTTATACACTCATTGTTAGTTTTTAGTTAAGCTTTTGACTAAATTGCTTATTTACAAAAAAAAAAAAAAAAAAAAAAAAAAAAATCAAACAATTTATAACCACATCATGTATTTTAAATTAGAAAATTTTTCTTCAAGTGCAACTTTATTTTACTCTCATTTTTCTCACTAATACTAACATATTTAATTTTGCGGGACACTGGTTCAGAATGATACAAGTTTTATTTACAAATACACTTAAACTAATACTCGTATAATATACACATACAACTTCAATTATACACAACTGGTTACCACTACGCCTTCCTCACTGTTGTATCTGCATGTTACTTAAATTGGCTGCGCTAGTATTCCATAGTACGTCTTTGTCTGCCTGCTCGTAACACACGAGACTCACTCTGCCCGCACTCACCGTTGATACAGCAATAATAACTCGCTGGCCAACACTCACAGTTAATACAATAATAAATACTCGCTGGTCTTACTTTAACACTCCACACGTCTATCAGCTACGGTGTTTCCTTTACTCTTTACCCGAGTCAACAAGACTTCACAATAGTCTCAATGACAGACTTTAAATGCGTTACAGATTGACTCACTATATACTGTCACTATAGCTTCTTCAACTACCAACCCAACTGACGAATTCAAAGCACAGACTCAACAAGGGTTTGCAAATAATCGCAGACTTTCATAATCACGATTACGATTAAAAAATATGCGATTAATCGCGATTATCGGTTAAATGCGATTAATCAAGAAAATATACTATTATAATTTTTCTAAAACCAAAATAAATTGCGTCATAAGTTTTAGTCGATGTATAAATCGCAATAAAATTTTTGAGATATTACGACGTTTTTGAAATAAAATTGGGAGAATATAATAAAATATAATATATAATATATATGTAACAATAATATAATATAATAAAATTTGGATTTTAATTATCGTTTTGCTTATAATACTTTTATTGTACAGGGTGTCTGGTAGCATATTTATATTTTCAAACTTAAATAAAATCGTAATAGTTGTCACAAAGTTTTGTTAAGAGCATTGAACAATAGAATGGAAATGCGGATTTTATTTTTTAAAGAGTATGCCTTCAATCGAGTGGAACACACTGTTGCAAACGGAGCCTTGTGCTCTGTGCCACACACTGCTCCAACATCGTTTTACAAAAATTTTTGCGTAAATCAAAGCACTTTCTTTCAGTTCTTCAACGATTTGAATGTTAAAAGGATGGAACTTCAGATCGTTTATTAAAATTTCATGAATAATCGCTCTTGAAAGTCCCAGTTAGGCTCCTCTTTTCCGTATTGAAAGTTGCGGATATTCACGTAAACTGCTTTCAACCAGTTCAATGTTTTCGGGAGTCCTTGAAGATCGACATGGTCGAAGCAGTTGTGTGGAATCTATTCACCCACGAACGAATTAAATTTACACTCGGTCCATCACGTTTTCGCCGAATACCGAACTTTGAACAAAATTGTCGACGAGCAATTACGTAAGAATTATTATTATTAAAAAATGTCTTCACAGCAAACTCGCGATGCTCACTCAAAAGCTGCGATATCGTGACTATCAAATCCGCACAATCGATAATTCCAACGGGGCCACCCTCCCTCCGCACCTTTCATTGCTTTTTGAAATAATCGTATTTAAAAATATAGATTTGCCACCAGACACCCTGTATAAAGGTGTAGGAAAATAAAATAGATGCGTATTGAATATAAATTGTTTCTTGTGTTTTGTATAACTTTCTTAGCCTGCTCGCTTATTCTATTCGAATTTTCAAAAAGCTTATATAAATTCTGAAATGATTTTTGAAAGTATGTGCATCAGAAGAGTTTTGAAACTTTTCAAAAGTATGGTTGAAGTCTTGTGATGATTTGTTAATGAAGTGCTAACACATGGACATGTTTATTCCAGATATATAGATATATATATATATATATATATATATATATATATATATATATATATATATATATATATATATATATATATATATATGTATGTGTGTGTGCATATTTTGTATTAAAAATTTTAATTTAAATTTTTTATGAGTAGAATTAGTCCTCTATGCAATTTTGGCATACATTTTTTGCTTAAAAAAGGGAACAAATTTTAATCGTAATCAAGCGATTAATGAGTTCGATTACGATTACGATTAAAAGGTGCGATTTATCGTGACTAGGATTACGATTATAATCGCTGTGCAAACCTTAGGCTCCACCCACTATCAACCCTGTTGTTCTATATCGTAGAATACATATTGTTATCAACTCACAAGTTAATTATCAACTGACTTCTAACTAGAGCTGGGTTCAACTTGTTCATTCGTTAATTTTTGGCACAAACCTATGACCCAAGCCATGTAATTTAAATGTAGTTCATATTTGAAGATACAATAAATAAATATATGTATTAAAAAAACCGTTTATAAAGCCTTAATAAGTTTTATAGATAAGGCTGTTGATTTTTAGAGACTTTGTTTTTATACCATTTGTAGCACTGTGCAAATAGGATGCTTCAAACAGCAAGCCAACAAAAAAAAAAAGCCAACAAAAAACAAACCAAAACAAAATGAAACAACAAATTTTACCTTCGATTAAGCCCACTTATCACTTCTTTGTGTTCAATATTTGATTGTGTATCCTTAGATAACAATATAAGTTTAATCTTCAAAATATAAATGTGTATTTTTATATCCCCATATGTGCGATTTTATGTAGAAGAATTTATCGTTGTAATAATTCTCTGTCTTATAATATCGAGCCCTATTTTCCATTTTAGCGTAGGCGACAAAAATTAAAGTTTTCAGGAGAATTATTTTTTTTATAATATTCAAATGTGTGTGTACGTAAATGGTCGCCTACGACAACATTTTACAGCCTGCATTATAAAAGTTATCAACAATTTTGCTATTTTCATAATAATATTGTAGGCCTATACAATTTTAGTTTAAAAAAAAAAATACTTTTTTACTACATGTCGCTTACAATAAAATCGAAAATAAGGCTGGATATGTTAAACTGAAATGCGAGTATATACGTATGTGTATATTTATCAATAAGCAAGCACATTGCAAATAATTTGCAAATGTCTTTGAAGAAAATGAAAATGCATAAAAAATTTGGCCCTACACTGAGGGAAAAATACGTTGTCGCATATTTCAACAACAGTTGTCAGTTCATCAAGTTTTGGTTTTACGCTGGTTATCAAATTGTGTACATTCGCTATCAACACTTTGATTTGAAATTGGCAACGGTGTGTATATTTATGCATTTTTGACAACGAATGTAATCAGTGTTATTTTTTTCTCTGGGTGCATTTGAAATAAAACAAGTAAGAGTGCTATATTCGGCTATGCCGAATCTAATATACCCTTTACCAAAGTTCGTTTATGTAGTATAGAGATACACACATAAGCACATACATAAAGTATAAACAAAAAGAAAATAATATTTGACCTAATTATTTTATGTACAAAAAAAAAATACTTTTTCAAAACCTAGAATCATCATTTTCGATTTTTCTGATTCCTTATACCAATCTAGTAGTTCCTAAAAAAATATAAAACTGCGTTAAGTGAAAAAAGAAAAAAGGAAATTAAAAAAAAATGTTTTATTTATTTAATTTAATATCCAGAAAAAAAGCTCAAAGTTTCCCTCTCTGGAGCTGTGGTTTTTATTTTTATAATTTTCTATACCAAACTTTTCTTTGCAAAACGTAAAATATATATAATTTATAAAGAAAAAAAATAAAAATTAATTAGACTTAGTTACTTTTATATATCACAAAAAGTGTAAGTTTCCCAACACTGTCATCATCTTTTTGTTTTTTCTGATTTCTTACACCAATCTCTTTTAGGAATATAAGATATGTTTAATTTATAGTAAAAAAAATTGTTTTAGTAAGTTACTTTTGTATAAAAAATAAGGTTTTCCAACCCTGGAAACGTCGTTTTAATTTTTTTATTTTTTTTTTATTTTGAAATACCAAATTCATTCGTACTGAAGTATAAAATAAGTTTATTTTATAAAAAAAAAATAAAAATTAGTTTTCGGTAGCTAAGTTTTTATATCAGAAAAAGTGTGGGTTTTCCAACCATGAAATCAACTTTTTTGATTTTTCTGATTTCTTATACTAAGCTCTTTCTTTTAAGAATATTATTAATTTAATTTATAGAGAAAAAGGGAAAATTTGCTTTAGTAAGCTACCTTTCTATAAAAACAGGTAAGGTTTTCCAACCCTGGAAACGTGTTTTAAAATTTTTTAAATTGAAATACCAATTTTATTCGTACTGAAGTATAAAATAGGTTTATTTTATAAGGAAAATAAAAATTTGTTTTCGGTAGCTAATTTTTTATATCACAAAAAGTGTGGGTTTTCCAGCCCTGAAGTCATACTTTTTGATTTTTCTGATTTCTTATACTAATCTCTTTCTTTTAAGAATATAAGATATCTTTAATTTATAGAGAAAAAGGAAAATTTGCTTTAGTAAGTTACTTTTGTATAAAAAAGTTAAAGTTTTCCAACCCTAGAAACATCTTTTTAATTTTTTGAAGGTTAGCTTTTAATTTGGAATACTAATTTTATTCGTACTAAATTATAAAATAAGTTCATTTAATAAAAAATAATAATAATTAATTTTCGGTAGTTAATTTTTTATATCACAAAAATTTTCAGTTTCCCAACCCTGGAATCATCCTTTTTGTTTTCTGACTTCTAACATCAATCTCTTTCTTTTAAGAACATTAGATATGTTTAATTTATAGAAAAAAAGGAAAATTTGTTTTAGTAAGTTACTTTTGTATAAGAAAAAAAAGTTAAAGTTTTCTAACCCTGGAAACATCTTATTAATTTTTTGAAGTTTAATTTTTTATTTGAAATAACAATTTTATTCGAGGTGAAGTATAAAATAAGTTTATTTAATAAAAATAAATACAAAATTAGTTTACGGTAGCTGATTTTATATATCACAAAACTTGTAGGTTTTCCAACCCTGGAATCATCCTTCTTGTTTTTCTGATTTATTACATCAATCTCCTTCTTTTAAGATCATTACATAGGTTTAGTTTATAGAAAAAAACGGAAAAATTTGTTTTAGTAAGTTACTTTTGCTTTCCAACCCTGGAAACGTCTTTTTAATTTTTTTAATTTTTTTTTAAATTTTTTTTAGTTAGAAATATTAATTTTATTCATACTGAAGTATAAAATAAGTTTATTTAATAAAAAATTATTAAAAACTAGTTTTCGGTAGTTATTTTGTATGGCAAAATGAAGTTTAAGTCTCCCAGCGCTGAAACCGTCTGCTCGATTTTGCTGATTTTCAATACCAATCTTATTTCGACCATTTCTGACCCACCAGTCCAAGAACGAAGTCTCTAGTTTTTCTGGGAGCTTCGGAAAACCGATTTCACGTACAGACAGACGGACATCGCTTATTCGTCTTCCCTATGCATAAGGATCCAGAATATATATACTTTATGGCTCGCTTATTGATATTCTAGAAATTACAAACGGAATGACAAACCTATATATACCCTTTTACCATTTTTTGGTAAAGGGTATAAAAATAGTAGAATTTATTTATGAAAATTAATGTTATGCAGAACCTATGTAGTCCATAATTCTGTGACAAAAAGGAAAAATTGCTTGAGTGGATATAAAATAGTTTTAAATTAATGGCACCCTTGTAATTTTCATATTTGAAAGTACCCCTGGGCAAAATCTCAATTATTTTGGGTAATTTTCCAGGAAGTTATAGCGCAATGACTAGAAGCTTTTGCTTTTTCAACTTATAATGTTATAGCTTAATTAAGCTTAAATATTGGTATATTTGAAATTTAATGTTTTATTTATAATGTATAGAATGATGTTTTTGTAAAAAAAAAAATAATGAAAATTTGACTCAAATTTCTGCAAATCGACTTGAAAGCTTTAAAGTTATCTACTGCAAAATAGTAAACGCACTTTTTCCTTATTGCTCAAGAATTATTAAGTCCTTGTCCAGGCTTGAAATTTTTGTTGCTGCAATTTCTTAAAAATCTGCTCTCAACTTGCATAAGTGTCCATATTACGAAATTCTAATACTGCAGTTATACATTTAAAAAAAAAATTATTACACCACAAATTTCCTTTAAAAATTAACAATTCTATTTACTCTTTGTTATATTTTTTAGTTTTTCATACAACTGAAGAAATAAGATTATAAAAAGCGTTAAATACAACTAACAACTTGAAATTAACAATTACGAATTTCAATTCAAAAGAGAATTGCCGAGCACATGAAACTGTGTACTTCTCCTTAATCTTCTCACCTCTCTCACCAATTAACTCAAGAATTGCTGCAAGAAAAATTTCAACCCTGACAGGGACTAAGTATGTGATGGCTCCGAAACTACATCATTCTTCTACTTAGTCTAGTGTAAATTTTCATTAATTCTGCCTAAATTCATACTAAATAATAAAACAATTTTTTGAAAAATATTGGTCAAAATTAAGTATACTTTAAGGATAAAATCAGTATTTTGTTTGGTAATACTGATTTTAAATTTTTAAAGTATGCCTGTTAAAAAAATGTCCTCTTGGATTAAAAATCTTTAAAATTTTACAACTGATTAAGCAAAAACATTTAAATATTATAAGTAATGCCAGATAGTAAATTATTTAAATTTATTCGTTTTTTTTATGGGAATAATTACAAATTTATTTTACTCATTAAGTAAAATATTTCTTTATTAAAAATACATTGAAATAGACTATTGAGGGGTCTAGTTGGATCCTATGCGCATTTCACTGTTGCTAATGCAGATCATCAGGGAACCTTTAACCAGAAATTTCTTTGAACAACTAGAGATATTATGTTAAACTTTAATTTAAACAAATGAGAAACTCAAATTTTAAACTTATATTTAAATTTATGTTTTGCTCTGACTAAAGTTACCTTGAATTAATTATACATTCTCCTACATTACTTTTTTTCTGTTTTTCTTACTATTGTTTTTTAATTAAGGCCCTCCGAGGGGCTTTTAATGTACGAGTACTGGTAGATAACACAAAAACGCAAACTGAAACCAAAATCAACAAAACTTCGATAAAAATTATATTTGTTATTGTTTTTTTTTTTAGGTTTCCTTCTTTGGCATGAAGGATTAATGGACATCAGTTTCGTGCCGTAAGGCACTAAAGGAAAATATATCGTAGAAGAAAAAGCGAAAATCCAACTATTATCCTAAAATACAATTGGCCAGTGAATAGCAATTGTCTGTTTATCAGTAAATGTTTGCGGCTCTGGTATGAGCTGTGGCTGTATCATCAATTTGAGATAACATTGGTTAGTATTTTCACTTTTGACCTGTTTAACGTTCAATTTGTTCTTTATCGTTCTATATGAGCTCAACAATGCCCACTCACATTCATTTGTTCGTTCATTCATTCTTTTTTTAAAGCTTTTGTAAAGCCGTAAAGATGAAAATGTTCTTCTTGTTGTTGTTGTGTGTGTGTGTGTGTGTTATCCCTTTTTTACTTTGTCATGTAGCTTGTGGCGTTCTAAAAGGATATTAAAGATAAAAGTGTAATATCCCATCACAAAAATGTTAGAATTCCAAAAGCAGTAAAGAATTTTTTTTTGATTTCCAATTGAGTTTTTTTTTAATATATTTAAATTTTTTTTTTTAATTTATTTTGAAATATGCTAACAAACCAGCATAAAAATTAACAATGGGTGAGAGAAAAAAAGCTGCCACGAATGCAAATATTCGTCGCTAGTAACAAAACAAGTTTGTTTATCATCAAAACGTGGCGAACTCTACAACTAATTTGTTTGCATTTTTTATAAACGGCGGGCGCCCAACAAAAAGTTTCAAATAAGGTAATCTAGTTTGGAATTAAGCATTTTTGGTGGAAGCTACTTCCTACTGCATTACCAATTTAATGATTTTAACGATCGTTTCTTGGGAAGTACTTACTATTTTTTATTTGGCAACATATTTACGTCATCTATTAAATCTAAAATAATCGTTTTCCTCATTTATCGACTTGTATATAATTTTTTTAAATATTATGTAATGTGATTTGTGAGCGAGTAATGAAATTAGGCAGTCGAAAAAGTAAGTCATTATATGGAAAGCAGTTGTAATAGTAATATGTAATTTTTTGCTGGGCGGTGATACGCCCTCTTTTTGAAATAAAAACCGTGTCACTTTCAGAGCTCAATGTACATTTCAAGCTTAATAAGTTTCAGTCAAGCCGAAGCATGTGAAATATAATATTAAAATTTAATAGGCATGGGCCGCCCATTTTCTTAATCACCAGATTATGCCATTCTTGCGCTCTTAACTATTTGCCAAGTTTCGTTAGAATCGAAAAAATTAAAGTAAATATAATTTATAATGAAATTTTGTTTTTGGACTGGCTCGACCACTTTTTAAAACGCAAAATAGTGTCACTGTTAGAGTTCGTTGTTGTTGTTAAGTTTCGTAAGAATCAGTTAAAAAGAAGCACGTAAAATATGATATTAAGTTTCCAAGGGTGTGGCTCCGCCCATATTAGTGATATTAGAGATGGTGTCATTATAACAGTTCAAGATGCGTGGTAAGTTTTTTTACCAATCGGATGAGTAAAAATATGTAAAATCCATACAACAACAAGCCATACAAAAATATAATTTTTAAAATCGTTATAAAAATGATTTATCTATGAAGTTACATATCGTGCCACAATTGTCATAGAAAGCTTAAGCAACATAATTTTTGAACCTAATTTTCTGACCAAAAACGGCAATTTTTGTCAAAAAAAAGGAGGTAAAAAACATGTGTTGGTTATGGCGATTATGGCTCGATATATTGGAAAAATACAGACAAACTAAACTTTTCATTTTTAGAAGTCGGTAAAACAAGGAGAACCTGCATTTATTTCTCTTTAATTTTATTATTATGCACTCCGTTGAAAAAAAAAATCTTTCAAGTGTTGCTCATGTCTTTAAGAGGCAGATCTTCAATCCAGAGACCACTTTTCTCCCATCACCTTAAATGACATTTTGCTGGGATATGCTAAGCCACGAACAATAACGATATGAAACTTATTTTAACAAAATAACAAACACAAATCGAACAAATAAAAATTGAGTATAAATTCGCTGGGGATTGATAAATGGCGGTGTAATTGTGTGTATTCTTATACCGTATTAGAGTACTTATTATTGAGTGAGTGTTGTTATATATAGTCTTTGGGGATACAGATTTGTTATATTCTTATGTATTTTTATTTTTCTTTCGCATGAAAACCAGCCAAGAAAAGATGCAATTAAGTTGGGATTAGTTGAATGAAAAGAGCAATTTAATTCGATTATATAATTTTACCAAAGTCTATCACAAGGAAACTCAATGTATTTTTCATTTAAGAAAATTAATTAATTGGAGAAAAAACGGAGGCTATAAGCAAGAAAAAGTATAAATTATAAATTGAAGCTCATGTCTATTGTAATAAGAAAACTACTTTACTGAAAAAAAACAAATTAGAAAGAGAGTTAATTCTAAGCTAACTATGTGCTTGTAAGAAAATACTCAGCTACAATAGATTTAGTTTGTGTTTGATTTTTCTTTAAAAAAAAATCGTAAATCGCACTCTTTTTAAAATAAAGTTCTACTGCTCATCACTACACAGAAAAAAATGTGTTTACCAATTAAAATTTTCAATTAAGAATTTAATTGATTCAATTAAAATTTAAATTGTATTAAATAATTTGAGTGGAAAAACTTAATTGATATCATCAAATTGTTTAGAGGTGAAAATTTAATTAATTTTTTAATTGATATTACAAATATTTTAATTAATATTACAAAATCATTCATGTTACTTTTTTGTGTGTATACATAATGTTTGTTTGTGTTTGTTACGTCCCTTTGCACAATGTATGATTAGGAGTTAACGTTAACTTTAACTGACAGTTTGTCATACAAAACTTGCCGTTAAAGTCTCTGCTAGCTTTCAATTGTACATTGTGAAAAGGACTGTTAGTTGTATAAAAATTCAGCTGTTTGGGTTTTCTTGTATTTTTCTCATACTAAAGTCTCTTCCTAAGTCACAAGATTAACCGATCTTTTGTAATTAATTTATACAAGTATACAAATATACTGAATTAGGATAAGTACATTATATTAAATACGGATCAATAAGTCCATGACTTTTTGAATGCAACATAGTTTTTTTTTGCAAAACAAAAAATTATTTCTCAATATAATCTCCTTTCAACTCAATACAGTTAGTCCAACGTTAGGATTTTTCGAGGTCCTTAAAATAGGCAATAATTTCATCGTTAAAACTAAATCTCTTTCTAGCGAGCCATTTTTTAGGTTTGGAAATATGTAATAGGCACTAGGGCACTAAGTCCGGAGAATATGACGGATGGGGTACCAATTCACAGAGTTTTACCATTGAGGCTAGAGTTTCTACGCGGGAAAAAATCCCGGGAATTCCCGGGAATTATTTTTTTTTTAAAATCCCGGGACATTTTCGACGGGAATTTTCGGGAATTTAATATTAACGTTTTTGAACTTGCTTTTTAGGGTTCCGTACACCAAAGGTGAAAAGGAACCCTATTGTTTTCGCTACGCTGTCCGTCTATCCGTCTGTCCCTCTGTCCGTCACACGGTATTTTCTCAGGAACCGTAAGAGCTACGGACCTGAAATTTGGACACAGTATGTAGAACCTTGGCCGCTACAACAACAAATACATGAAAATTAAAAATTAAAGGGTGTTCCAAAACGAGCAACGAAAAATTTTAAAATCCCATGTAATATACATACAATTGTATGAACATATGTATATTGAATCTTGAAATTTGTAAAATTAGTGTATTTTTATACAGACTACAACAATTAACACTAAAATTAAAAAAAAAATTAAAATTAAAGGGTGGTCCATCAGTTAATGCAATTTTGACTATGTAATTTTGACAATTTGCTATATCTTGGAAACCGTAAGAGGCAAACACTTGAAATTTGCAAAAACGGTAAAACTAAAAAAACCGAAAATTATAAAATCGCCAAACCAAAAAAAAAAAAAAATCGCCAAAAATTAAAAAAAAAAAATGCCAAAACGAAAAAAATCGCCAAAACTAAATAAAAATTTCTAACACTAAGATAAATCGCCAAATTCGAAAAAATCGCCAAAATGAAAAAAAAAACGCCAAAATGAAAAAAACGCCGAAAATCGAAAAAAATCGCCAAAACGCGAAAATGTCGCTAAAACTAAAAAAAATTGTATATAAAAAAAATCGCAAAAATCAAAAAAATCGCCAAAAATAAAAAAAATCACCAAAATGAAAAACGCCAAAAACCAAAAAACAATCGCCAAAACAAGAAAATAAAGTTTCAAAACTAAAAAAAGAGCCAAAACTTAAAAAAATCGCCAAAACCGAAGAAACGCAAAAATCGCCGAAGAAAACGCAAAACCCGAAAAGACCCCAAAAACGAAAAAAATGCCAAAACTATATATTATACGGGTGGGCCAAAAGAAACCAAGGGGTGTAAAAGTTTAATAACTTTTTTGTTTATTAACTTTTTTTTATTTTTTCTTTCAGATTATATAATATACAAAATGGAAATTTTTTTACACTAAGTATGAAAAACGATGTCTCTTAAATGACCACCGTTTTCAGCTTTGCACTGATGGGCTCTTTTTAGAGCATTTTCCATGACATCTTTCAAAACTTGTGGCTGTAGCGTTCGAATTTCTGCAACAATGTTTGCCTTGAGTTCAAGGATTGTCTCTGACTTGTTCACATACACTCGCTCCTTCAAAAAACCCCAAAGAAAATAGTCGGGTGCTGTCAAATCTGGCGATCGCGCTGGCCAAATAATTTCCGAATTTCGAGAAATTATTCGCTCTCCAAAAATTTTACTTAAAAGTGCCATTGTGTCTCGGGCAGTATGGGCAGTGGCTCCGTCCTGCTGAAACCACATACCAGGTCTGTTTTCAAGAGCAGGACGTAAAAAATTTTCTATCATAAACCGATACCGCTCTCCATTTACGGTTACAGCACTTCCATCTTCATTCTCGAAGAAGTAGGGCCCAATGACATTTTCAGATGTGATCCCACACCATACTGTACACCTGATGGGGTGCAATTGGCGTTGATGAATGGCTCTTGGATTTTGAGAACCCCAGAACCTACAGTTCTGCTTATTAACAAAGCCATTCAAATGAAAATGAGCTTCATCACTCATAACCAAATTTTCAATAAAGTTGATTTCATTTCTGGCCAACTCTTGAAATTTAACTGCAAAATTTAGACGTTGCCGATGATCTGCGGGTTTTAATTCTTGGACCAATTGCACCTTATATGGGTATAACTGTAAATCTTTTTTTAAAATGCGCCGTAGTGACGTACGAGACATTTCTAGCTGAGCAGAACGCCTTCTGCCAGATGTTTCTGGTGCTTCGTTAACACTTTGCTGTACTCGTTCAATATTTTCCGCAGTGCGACTTAAACGTGGTCTACCGGTTCGAGGCAAATCTCTTACGCTGCCATGTTGGTGATGACGATTAACTAAGCAACGAATCATCGCTTCAGAGGGCGAAATTCTGACGTTAAAATGTCGACGATATGCTCTTTGCGTTAAAATAATTGATCTCTGGTTTAAATAATAAAATTCTATTGTTCTGGTTCTCTGTTCAGTTGTGAACCTCTCCATTATAAATTCTCCAAGTGTTGTCTATATAATCTGAAAGAAAAAATAAAAAAAAAGTAATAAACAAAAAAGTTATTAAACTTTTACACTCCTTGGTTTCTTTTGGCCCACCCTGTATAGGATGAAGTTTGTATTAAATTACATGTCTAGTGTTGGTACGGAACCTTTCGTGGCGCGAGTCAGAGTCGCACTTTACTGAATTTATTTTACATTGCTGTTCGTTGTGTTATTACTTAAAAATACAATTTTGTAACTATACATAATACGAGTATACATATGCATGGAAACAGATGTAATAAAAGTTTCCGAGGTGACACCAACAACTTCAAGAGTTACGAAATATTTTCAGCTTAAAAACTCTTAATAGGAAATAGTATCTAGATTTATTTGAATAGACTTAAAACAAGGATTACAGGACATAAGTCTGATCAAAGATATAGAGATATAAATTCGCAAAAAACAGCATTATGTTCTCACTATTCTAGATTGAATCACTATCGAAACTTTGAAGATGTATCAATTTTAAGCACTGAAAATAACTATAAACGCATTACAGGCATTTAGTTAATAAGAGATAGAATGTGTATGTGTATATGTATTAGTATTTTTAAGATAGATATAATATTAATTTTAGAACAGTAACATTGAATAAATTAATAAGAGATAGAAATAGAATTTTTATTTATATGTATGCATATGTTTGAATACTTTAAAATTTATTACTGTATATTTTTTGGTTTAATTGTATTTGTAATTTTTGAACTTTGTTGACAAATTAGTTTTTTCGTTATATTGTTGTTTCATAATTTTTATAAAAAACAATCGAACAAAACAATTTCCTGACGAAGCCACACAAAGGAGTGGCGAAATATCGAAATATAAAAACAAAAATAAAATCAAGAGACCTTAAGCTTAATAAAATTCGAAAAATATATATTTAAAAAGAGGTCAAAAAACTAGAAGAATTATTGCATATGAATTTATTTATTTTTGTTTTTGATATATTGTTGTTCTTGAAATGAAGGAATGAAGTTGTTTTGTTTTTAATTTAAATTGAATTTAATTGAAATTTATTTGCTGGTGATTTAGCATTGTCTATATATTTCATTGGTGCTTAGCCAGAGCATCAGTAGACTTCAAGCACATATTTTCAACCTCTTATATTATGGAAAGACTTTCAAGAATCGTTTGAGAATTCACAAACTATAATATTTTTGAAAATCAAAGACAATGCTTAACTACTAGCAAATAAATTTCAACTAAAATAAACTTCTGACAATATGTCAAATAATAAATTTCTTAAATGTTAAATGTTGTGTTTTTTTTAATAAAATAATATTTTTTATTGAGGCCATTTACTTAAATTCATATGTTTTTGAAATTCCCGGGAATTCCCGGGAATAGACATTTTTTCTTCTTGATTCCCGGGAATTGGAAAACTCCGGGAAATTAAAATTTTCGCCGTTTATTGTTTTCCCTTTTGAAGGTAATCGATGTGGATTATCCCGCGTTCATCCCAAAAAACTATTGCCAACACCTTATTGGCCGACAAACTCACCTTTTCCTTCTTCGGAGCAGGTTTAGACCGGAGTTCAGTAATTGATTCATGTTTCATCTATAGTTACAAAACGCCACCAAAACTCATTTATAATGCCGTTAAACAACTCCAAGTTGTCATACATTTAAGTTTATGGTCAATTGAGAGCAAATGCGGCACCCGTCTTGCAGATAACTTTCTTAAACCCAGCTGATCATTTAAAATCGAAACGCCTATGGCATCAATAGTCTCACGTACTTTTACTCTTCGATCGGCCAACACCATATCGTGGATTTTTTTCAACATTTTCGGCTGTGCTGAACTCAATTGGCCGTCTAGAATGTTCAGCGTGCTTTTGTACTTGTGCGATCACAACGAAAATCAGTAAACCACTTTTGTGCCTTTTTTACCATTGAAATCGATGATCCAGAGTTTCCATAGTATTTAACGAGCTTTTCCTTGGCTTAATTGACGGGTTTTTTTTTTCGCCAAAAACAAATGTTTAATGAGCACTCGAAATTCACTTTTTTCCTTAAAAAAAAAAAAAAAACACAGTTGTTAAGCGCAAAGTAAATGACAACACTTGCTCAAAATTTGACAGTTGTCTATTAACAGGTGATATTTAATGGGAACAGTGTTGCATTTCATATAACTACGAGGAAAGTTCGAAAAGTCAAGGACTTATTGATCCGCCCTTTTATAAAGCGTAAACAGAAGGTTTATTACGTCATCCGACATTCTTCGGATTTTAAAATATATCTAGGTATGCATACATACAGCCGTATTCATAAAAATTTTAAACAGCATTTCAAATATTGTTTAAGCAAAATTCGTTGTTGTAATTTTGCTTCGTTTTTGTTTACATTTTTAACTTTGCCTGTATGTATATATGTATGTATGTATGTATGTATGTATGTATGTATATGCCAGTGTTATTCAGAAGAAAAAAAGGTAATTTTTTTATAGAAACTATTGCCGAAATATCAAATATATTCGAAAAGAATATTTAAAAGAAAAGGAGCGATCCAGTTTCCATTCCCAGTCATTGTTTCCTCATTTTATGTGTTAACAAAAATAATATAATTGTAGAAAATCAACTAGTGATGTATAAACACTCAAAACAAACAAAATAAAGCTCGTTATTCTAGTGCTTCTTAATCTGCCATAAAATAAATCATATAAAAAGCACTTTTAACAAAGATTTGTTGTGAACTTTTTTAATTTTTTTATTAAATACAAATTGGAACACATCTTTTATTTTATAGAAACAATATTTCTCTGAAAAGCGACAAATAAACAAATATAGACACGAGTACTTTGTGAGCTAACAATCGTTGTTTTGCAGAACTAATATGCAAGTGACAAATAAACAATACAGTGTTGCCACGATATTTAAAATAAATCAAGTTAATTGATTTTTAGTTAAAATACTGATTATGAATACCAATATTTAAAAATCCTTACTTAGCCTTAAAATGTTTTTTAACTAATATGAATTTGAAACCTCAATCAACTTTTTTTATGAATACGGCTGTTAAAGTTTAGTTGATATTACGTTTAGCATGCGTTACATGTAATTATTATTAATTAAATATTGTTGTTTTACACATGACCTATTTTAAAAATTTTATAGTCATGTTTTGGTTTGTTTAATGACTACTATATTCACATTAAATTACTATATAGGTAAAAAATATTCGTTTCTAAATATTCCTATATTTGTTTTAATTTCAACCTTAACTTTTCACACATTTGTTTTGTTTAACTTTTTGAATTTGTAACTACATTCTAAAGAAAATACCTGACAAAATGCTAATAATTCTATTCTCCCACATTTTCTGAAAGCCACAACCATAAACCAATAAAAATGCCTGAAAATTATGTTTGGTATAGTGTGTTGAGTGTGCAATTATTATAGAAAATTTATGGATTTTTTTTTTTCAGTGAAAGCATTTATAGGAAAATGTGTGTATTGAAAACAGTTGGAGATAAAAATGTTTGAACAGCTGATATTATAAATAAAGTAAAATTAAAACAAAAGTTATGAAAATATTCTAGTCAAGGAATAGAAATACGAGTAATATTTAGACTTTATTTCAGTATTTTTCGTGGATACATTTCTTAAAGCGGCTCATTCATTACACAATATTATTGCATATGTTGTTCCACATAGTATTTTCGTTCAGACCTATAATATGCAATAACTGATACAATATTTTAAAAGCAAATATTACCCAATTTTCCTGACAGTGAAAAAGTGAACAACATTAAACAATGTTAGTGTTTTTTTATGGGAATTGTTACAATTTAAGTTTAAAATTTTTAAACGCACTAATAATCCCAAATTAATATTTTACTTATTAAGTAAAATATTTTTTTATTAAAATACATTGAAATTGATTATTGAGGGGTTTAGCTAGATCCTATGCGCATTTCACTGTTGCTAATGCAGATCATCAGGGAACCTTTACCTTTACCATTTTACTAGAGTTATTATATTATAAACTTTCATTTAAACAAATGAGAAGCTCAATAACAAATTTGGAAGCTCAATAATAATTTGGGATTATTAGTGCGTTTAAAAAAATTTTAAACTTAAATTGAACAATGTTGCCACCGCATTACACAATTTTCGTGATTGTACAATAAAAATCAAAAGTATTTTGATAGTTGCCAATATATTGCGCCACCTTCGCATATGACATACACATTGGCGATATTATTGTACAATACGAAAAATTTCACAATGATATTGCGTTATACAGTGGGTGATCCGCTTAGGAATTGAAGTGTTTGCTAGGTAGTTAATGTGATATTCTACTATTAAGTTATTCCTTGGAAACAAATCATTGCATTATGAATAAAAGTAAAGTTTGAGATCTTTTTAATGAGTTGTAAAATATATAATATTGAAATAAGGGAAGACTAAAGATGAGTATAAATATTCTATAAACTATTGAATTCTCCACTATTAAAAAAACTTATTGAAAACTTTTTGACCTCAGTGTATTTGCGGTAGTTGTGTATGTTTGAATTTATTTCAAAATACCTGGAGCAATTTCTAAAAGTAATATGGCATAAGTTTTAACCAGTGAAACTTCTGTATGCAAAAACTGCACACTTAACATTCATATACGACTACTAACATATAAACGTACAATATTAGATTTGTACACTTTATTAGAAATATTATAGTTTAGATATTCATAGGCGGCAAAAATTAAAATTGAAAGCCGAATTGCAATGTAACATGGTTTAAGGCAACGTTGTATGTATAGTGTTTTGATGCAGGAGAAAAAAAAAAATACTAAATTTTAATTTACTAAATTGTATATTAGGGATATGACTCCTTTTTAGGGTTCCGTACACTAAAGGTGGAAAGGAACCCTATTGTTTTCGCTACGCTGTCCGTCTGTCCGTCTGTCCGTCACACGGTATTTTCTCAGGAACCGTAAGAGCTACGGACCTGAAATTTGGACACAGTATGTAGAACCTTGGCCGCTACAACAACAAATACATGAGAATTAATAATTAAAGGGTGTTCCAAAACGAGCAACGAAAAATGTTAAAATCCCATGTAATATACATACAATTGTATATATGAACATATGTATATTGAAACTTGAAATTTCTAAAATTAGTGTATTTTTATACAGACTACAACAATTAACACTAAAATTTAAAAAATTTAAATTAAATTTTGACTATGTATTTGACTATTTTGACTATGTAATTTTGACAACTTGCTATATCTTAGAAACCGTAAGAGGCAAATAGTTGAAATTTTCAAAAACGGTAAAACTAAAAAAACCAAAAATTATAAAATCGCCAAACCAAAAAAAAAAAAAAAAAAAAAAATTGCCAAAAATTAAAAAAAAATCGCCAAAACGAAAAAAATCGCCAAAATTAAAAAAAAATTCTAACACTAAAATAAATCACCAAATTTGAAAAAATCGCCAAAATGAAAAAAAAATCGCCAAAATGAAAAAAACGCCAAAAATCTAAAAAAGTGCCCAAAACGCGAAAATGTCGCCAAAATTAAAAAAATTTTATATAAAAAAAATCGCAAAACTGAAAAAAATCGCCAAAAATAAGAAAATCGCCAAAATGAAAGAACGCCAAAAACCGAAAAAAATCGCCAAAACTAGAAAATAAAGTGTAAAAACTAAAAAAGAGCCGAAACTTAAAAAAATCGCCAAAACCGAAAAAACGCCAAAAACAAAAAAAAAAAAAACCGAAAAAACGCCAAAAACGAAAAAAATGCCAAAACTATATATTATATAGGATGAAGTTTGTATTAAATTACATTTCTAGTGTTCGTATGGAACTCTTCGTGCGCGAGTCAGAGTCGCACTTTACTTAATTTATTTGTATTAATATTTATAATAATTAACAGTCTTTTATTTTGTTAAAAATAAATTGGTGAAAAGAAAAATTAAAATCTACTTAAACAAGCTCAATCTGAGATCTTTCATCAATGATATTGCTTCATATGTGTTTCATGTTAATTCATCATGATTTGCAGTAATGAGAAAATTTTTGATTCATATTGTCTTGACATTCCAGTGCTGTTAAATCAAAATAAAGAAATCATGTTGAATCAAAGGTATTTCATGTTGGAACAAAGTATAGTCAATAGAACAAAGTAAGGCAATAAAAAAAACCATGTTGAATCAAACCCATTTAAATTTAAAACAACATGAATTTAATGTAATGCAGTCATTGTATTTTATTAATTACTAGCTAAGTCTGGTAAACATTGCTTTTTTCCATAAAGTGGTCACTTGTTGGGTCAAAAATAAAACAAAGACCTACCAGGTATTTACCCAAAACATGTGTTGAAAATCTTCTCTTCAAAGCTCTCAAGTTGCAGTGATCATTCGTTACTAACAAGCACACACAATGACTTTATATATATATGTATATATAGATGGCTGTATGAATTATCGCCTAAGTTATGATCTCCCAAAACAGCTAAATGAAGGAACGCCGAGAATTTGTTGGGTAATTAGTCATTGTGGAGAAATACCCAAAAAAACAGTGCCGGGTCGCCCAAAAAAAAATGAATAAAAACCCAAAAGTGTAAAATGAATAATCGCCCAAAGGTTTTGGGTGTTGGTTCATTACTTACAATCTCCCGAATTTGAAATGAATAATCACCCAAAATTTTTTTTGGGTTTTTTAACATTTTGCCGAAATTTGGCGAAATATCCAAAAATGTTTAGTCGCCCAAATTCGATGAACAATCAGCCAATTTTTTTTACAACAATTTTTGGGTGATGTAACATTTTTGTTTTTTGGGCGATAGTAATTTGGGCGATAATTCGTACAGCCATATAAAGATATATATATTTTTACATATTTGCGTGTGTTGGCTTGCCTGGCCAAGATTTGAGCTCGAACTCATAGTGCGGCATTTCTATTTTTCGACACAGTTGTAAAGCAGATCTGGGCGAGTCAACATCACGCGTCGTTGGCAATTATTTCTTAAATGCAACCAGGCCACTGTTGTTTATTGGCCTTCGAGAGTTTTGCGTCTCACTCGCACTGGTTGACTGATCTGCCACGGACTACCGTATAATCATGCGGTTCTTTTGCGGAATTTCCTTAACAACCACGTTGCTACTTCCTATGTGAAAGCATAGGTCGTGTACAGTCAGTCACAAAAACATTTTTAAGAATACTGTTAATAACATCATGTACATATGGTCCATTTTTGTGCAACCATATTCTGCAAATTTACTTTGTAGAATATGTACTATAAATAAATAAATATTTTTCGGCGTCCTCACGCATTTGTAGAACAAAAGCTTTTTTGATAAATTTATTCAAAAATTTTTAATATAAGATTTGTTGTTATTTTAATACTGCAATATACTGTTTTCATATCGTTGCCAGCTCACAATGGAAATTTTAAGATGGCACAATGTTGCCACATTAAAATTTTAAGATACTCTTTGTGAATTAATTATATTATATTAATATAATATAATATTAATATAATATTAATTATATTAATTAATTATATAATTATATCTAGTAAATTTAATATGATTTGCATTTGATTTTACATTTGTATTTTTGGTATCGAGAATGCACAAAAACATAATTAAGTACGCAAATAAAGCCAAGGTTAGTATCAAAAAACTTGGATCATCTACAATTACATTTGTCTTTGTAGCATATGAATAAGTTATCTCCCTAATGCTTGTGTTAGTGCATGTACATCAGTATTAAAGCAAATTTAATAGTTTTCAGTAATAAAAACTTTATAAAACTTATTGCACGTAAAAAGTTAAAGTTCATGAGCTGCTGAAATGTTGGCTTTTTAACTATTCTTTAATCCAAGCTAAATTGGGATTTATGAAAGTTCTCTCTTCAAATTTTATGATTTTTTTTTTTTGGTTATTTTTGATACCTAAAATACAAAGTAGTACAAGGATTAAAATTAAATGAACACAAATGTCTTTTTATGTTATCATAAGCTAAAGTGCATGGTATAATGAGAAAATTTAACTTTAATTTTCTGATGTGAGCATTTGTAACTCTTCAAATAATAATGGACTGTGACCCAATGACATCAATATATGAAAACTTAAACAGGTTGCAAATTTACTTACATATATTCTTATTTGGACATAAAGCTGAATAAAATGCCAACAATTTATTATATACTTGATTAAAGTTGGCACATCGGAAGCGATGTTTTCCTCTTAGTCCGGAGGTCGTGGCTTTTATTTCCGCTATAGACACTGGGTGTTTTCTACCCAATTCGCGGGCTGTGTTTGTTAAAAAAATTTAAAGTAGCACTTACGGTTGTCAAGAAAGCAGCCTGTGACAGACAGACGGACATCATAGCGAAAACAGTAGAGTTCCTTTTCACCTTTTGGTGTAAGTTTAGTTAAGTAATTTTCCATTTCAGCTAACGATTTGCAATTATACACGATTCATTCCATCTGGATTCTTACCATTGTAATGCATTTATTATATTCGCTTTTAAAACATCACAAATAAAAAAGAAGTTGGATGCTTACTACATACACCTTTAATTAAAATATAAATGCAAACATTACTAGACGTTCGTTACACCCACAAAATGAACATCACGTTCGTTTTTCGTGTAATGTTAATGTTGTTGATAATGATGTTTACGCTGGCGATTATGATGCTGAAGGTGGTGGTGGTACTGTAAGTTTAACCCCATTCGGTGTTAAATACCAACACGTGTCAGCCCCACAAAGAATGCAGAAAATGTGTTAATAATACACACATACATACATAACTGCAGCCATCATCAAGTGCTTTTTAGAACATCAAGTAACACGTCGTTTTTGGTTCTTTTTCATTGTTTAGCTGTTTGTTGTTTGCTGTTGTTGTTGGTTGTTAATTTTGTTGTCGTCATTTATGTCGCCCGTTACTAGCAACATTGTCAGCAGCATAACTTAGTTATGTACCACTAAATAGGCCGTAGGTAAATGTTTTGAAATGTGTTTTGCAAAAGAAAGAAAAAAAGTGTAATCTAAATGTGCTGAAGAACATGTAAGAGCATAAAAAAAGTAACGAAAGGTGTTTTAAATACATAATACGAGTAGAATAAAACAGCTTTATTTCCTTTGTTAAGATTTTTTTTTAAGGGTAACATATAAACGTTTTTTTTTCTTTGGCCTTACACACAATTACTGCTGTGGAAATGTTAATAGAGAAAGAGAAATGTTAAATAGCTTAAACATTATACATATTTGAGGAACCAAAGTAAAAGTGTGTAATACGAAAAAAAAGGATTTATTAGAAACATAGCAATAACTAAAAAAGTTAGAAATGTATTATATAATTTCTTTTGTTAAACAAAATTTAAATAAAATTTATGTAGCTTAAAAAGCGGGATTGACCGTAAGTGATTGCAGTAGTAACAGTTTTAATTTACATTCCTTCGAAAACCGAGAGATTATTGCTCCTTAAAAATGTTAAGGAAATGTTGGAAAATTAAAACGACAAGTGGAAGCTCAGGTGCTTAAAAAATAATCGCTTAGATGTCTTATCCAACACTATCGCGGAGAGATTCTTGGAAGCATATTTCTTTTTTTGGCTCATTAAAGTATCCTTTGATGTTTCCATGGAATGCGGACTGGTTTCAAATGACGTAAGTTAAGCACAATGGGTGATTGAAATAATAAAAATTGCATTCATGCAGGGTATCACAAAATAAATTTTATATTTAATATATCGTCACAATATTTATAATACAGAAACAAGTGTTAATTAATTAATATTTTTGACTAAGAGATTGAATAATCAATTAAGTTTTTAACTGATTCAATTAATTCGAGTGGATCAGTTTCATTGATATTATTTATATGTACACAACAATCATTTCTCACATTCCGTTTCATTAGAATTTACGTTAAATAGCTGATGTTAATAACAATCTCTACCCAAGTAGAGATCAGACAAGGGTGCTGATAAAGTGCGTTGATGCACAGAAAAATATCGGTATTTCCCCCAGCTTAAAAGTCTAATTTAATTTTTCTTCTCTTCTTTAGAAACTCACATTAATTAATAAAAATATTTCATTCAATAAAAGAATTGAAATCACTGAACTTAAACCTGACTAAAAATTATTTCTGATTAAAAATTCACTATAGCTCAATTAAAATCTAAAAGTGTCTCAATTAAACATTTTTTTAACCGTTTTCTAAAAAGCAGGAGGTTATATCAAGCCTTATTTTCGAATTTATCGTAAGCGACTGTAATCCAAAATACAATTTTTTTTATTGAAACTAAAATTTTATGGGCCTATCCATAGTTTAGAATTATGAAAATGCCACAATGGTGTTGATAGATTTTATCGAAGGCGATAACTTATGTACACGCAAAGAAAAAATATGGTTGAGGTAACCATAATCAAACAGCAACATACTATGATTGAATTATATGGTTACAGTCAAATCATATTATTGTTAATAGAAAAGAAAACTTTAATAATATTATTATCTGAGTTAAAAATAATATTATGTACAAAAAACATTGAACTTTGTTACACCTAATCTTAGTATTGTAAATATGACAACACTATTGTTAGATGTGACTAAAATATAATTCAGACTAACCATACCATGTTCAAATATTATACTAATATTGTTGAATACGACCACAGTATTATTTAATATAATAATACTATTTTATTTTTTAATAATATATTTATTGTAGAAACAGCTGTGCGTTAAATTGGAAATAAAAATAAATTAATATTGTTGAAATAATATGTATACTTACACGACATACAGACATGTCTGTATAAAGAGATACACACATGTTTATATATTTTTATTGGTCTACCCTTTTGTTTATACTTTATTTATTTATTCATTTATTTAACACCACCCGTGCACTACCGATAGCTTACAAAACAAAATACGGAACTGACAGATGTTTCTGAAAAAGATTTTTTTTTAACTCAAAATAGTATGGTTTTGGATAACATTATATTGTTATTTACATCATATTATTTTTAATTAATAATACAAATTATGTTGTAGTCATAAATTTTTAACAAAACTGTATTATTTATTTAATTCAAACATTACTCTGTTTATCGTAACGAAATAAATGTTAAAAATAACAATAACTAGTTTTCGAAGACAACACATTTTTTTCAGAGAACATAATTCTCAACCATTCTACAACCATATGTTTTCTTTGCGTGTACAAAAACATATTTGAATATTTTAAGATAAAAATTCTGCTGAAAAATTAAATTTTTGTCGCTTACGATTATATCGAAAATAAGGCTCGATATATTCATTATGCATGTATTTTTTATATTAGCCTTTTCTGTGTGCTTATTTAAATTTTCGTTTTTGGAACTTATTTCTTAAAAAATAATATAATTCAAATGTAAGAACTCACATTGGCGGCCTTCATTTAATCAAGTAATAAGATTTCTTATGATTGTTGTGTAAGAGTTTTGCGTAATGGTTAACCTTTTTTAAAGTTTATTTTCTTTTAAGGATCTTTGTAATAGCGACTTTATGTCACCTTTTCTGGAAATGAGTTTTTCAGCAAAGTAAGTCGTTTGAAATTCCAAGAAATTTAATTTAGACTATTCACTCTAAAGTGGTGTAACCTCAAATTATTGAACTATTTAATTGCTCTATTACTTTGTTATATTATATATAAGGCCACCAGTACAGAAGTGTTGTAACCCACATATAGTTTTTTAAGCAATTGCTCTTTTCAATTATTTAATTGCTTTATTAGATCTGTGTAAAACGATTTTCAGCTTCTTTTCTTTAAAATCCCAACATGCGGTTTGCTCTAATTTTGTTTGATAGTTGGTAACGTAAATTTTGCATTTATCGCTAGAATCGAATGTGGGTTACACCACTTCTGCGCTGATAGCCTAACATATGTTGTATTATGTTAAAAAAATTTTGTAGCACAGGAACAGCAACTAACAAAAAGTGTGGGTTACAATACTTTTGCGCTGATGAGGTCAATTATTGTATCAATTTAATTTTTTAAGGGTGGCGCTTTAGAAGAATGTGATATAATGACCATCTATGAATACAATATAACGTGATGAGCGCGATTCTACCAATTGCTCTGTTATTATCCTTAGCCTATTTACATGGTCGGTGCAGGATTTATTGGGGGCGACAATATAACCATATACGGACACCACTTTGTGATAAAAGACCAAAAAATTGACCCGTGTCTCCCAGTTTTGCCCCAAGTCATGCACATTTTTTATGGGCCCCAAAGATTTGGGCCCTCGGTGTCAATTTTGCATTTTCTCAGGCTCATATCTTGCAAACCGTTCAGAATTTTGACTTGCTCACTGAGGTAAAGTCATAAAAAACAAAAATTTTTAACATATAAAGTCAAAAAAACTTCTTCTTGAAGGCCAAATTTTTTAAAAAATTCGATTTTTTAAACTTTTTCCCTTGTTCAGGTCCATAAGTAACAAACCGTTCAAAATTCAAGAAATCAATCAGCTACAAAAATAAACCTCAGATATCAATAAATAATTTCTTAGAACATATGAACTTCTTAGAAATGATTCTTAACCCCATTTAAGTAGCGCTTAAGTAGCCGCAAAATTAAAAAAATATCCTGAAAACTGTTTTATTAATTTTCTTGGAAATTTTGTACTTTTACGGCTACCTAAGAGCTACCTGAATGGTGTTAAGAATCATTTCTAGGATATATATATATAGCCTTAAAAGTGCTTTATTGAGATCTAAGGTAAATTTTTGTAGTTGATTGTTTGCTTCAGTTTTGAACGGTTTGCTATCTATGGACCTGAAAAGGGGAAAAAAGGAAAAAAATCTAATTTTTTTTAATTTTTTGCGATTTTTATCTTGAAAATGACGTTTTTTTTGATTTCATATGTTCATAATTTTTGTTGCTTATGATAAGAGCTATATCCACAGAGAATAAATCAAAACTCCGAACGGTTTGCTAGATATGAGCCTGAGAAAATGTAAAAATGACATCGAGGACCCAAATCTTTGTTGTCGTATTAATGAAATGGGTTCAACGAAATTGTTTCATTCCCAGTACGAAGTGTCTTTCTTTCAGAGTATTACTATAATCGTATCGCTATAATAAATATATCGATATCGCTATATAGTAACATTTTTTTTAACGAAAATCGCTGTCGATTGATAAAATCGGAAGTTTTAATTCATTTAGTTTTTCTTTTTGCTTTTTTGACATGTTGTATGTGGATGCCACATGGTAGAGAATTAAATGGTAAGTGAAATTGAGTATGAGATGTACATGATCGTAAAAAAGAAATTACCGAATCACATTACAGTATAGAGAATAAATATATCGATAAATATTACGATTTCCGGTTCGCAAAAAGTTACTGAATCCAGGTACTAATGCCACTGAGCTGCAAAATTATGGAATTCCATAAATTTTAATATTTGTCTCACAGTAAAAGAACGTTTATATTTAAGAAATTATTAAGGAATGCAGGAACTTTGGGCCAGCGAAAAGAAAGTTCTAGAGCATACCCATAAAAAAGTATTCACCAATTAATGTTTTCAATTATTATTATTTAATTGATGATTGATTAAAAGTTTAATAAAAATTGTTTTAATTACTTTGAGTTGCAAAGTTCAATTGATATTAACAAATTATTTATAGGTGAAAATTCAATTAAATTTTTAATTCATAATACAAATATTTTTATTTTTTTTTTTTGATATTTCAAAATTATTTGTATTAATTTTTTGTGTGTACGCTGGAAAAAATATTATTTTAACTTAAAATATGTTAAATAGAAAAATTCCTATTTTAATAAATTAGCGTAGCGAAAATACGACTATTTCATAGAAACATTACAATAATATTGTGAATAAATGAATAACTAGATATATATTACAAGATATTTAAATTAAATATATGAAACAATTTATATTCTAGTATCTTAAATATAATTTCGGTATTTTAAATTTTCGTACATTAATGATTCATTCTATAATTTATTTTAAAAAGATTACATGCATTTATATCAATTATTTTTAGTTTGCAAAATAAATGCTTTTGGGTCTGGAATGCAGAACATTAGTTACACTAACAAAACTTTGCAATGCGTACTTTTGTAACCGACAAAAATAATTAACTTGGGACTATCTATTCATCACGTTTGTTCAATGTCCTTACAAATTCAAATACTTTTATACTTTCACACTCAAACACATACAAATATACATACATACATACAAACACACACACACACACACACACACACACACACAAACAACTAAGAGTATTTGTATAACTTCTACGTACACTCGAATTTATTTATCCAAACTCATCGCATAAGCATTCTATATTGTCTTTTTAGTCTTTTGTTTCACAACATTTTATAAATACATTCCCTCAGGGAGTGCAGAGAGTTGAATTTGTTTTATGTATTTTATTTCTACATTTTGCTTTTTGGCTTGCACAATTGTTTCATCAGTAAAAATTTATAGCAACCCTTTTACTCTCTCCCAAATATCTATTTACCGAGTTATACATACATATCATACATATATTGTTTTGTACGTTAAAGGGTGCAAATAAAGGAAACTTTAATTTAATAACAGTTAGTAGCGAAACTACTTAGATTTTAAATTCTTAACAATTTTAAATATATTTAGCGGATGAAAAAAGATAAAAATTGTATGCGTGAAGCGAGCAACCTAAATTCGTTTGCGGAGTTACTTGATTTTTGGTCGAACCATACTTCTAGTCGACATGAATGTGCATGTTAAATATTTTTTTGTATCATGTTTATTTTTCGAGGTATGGGATGCCAAGGTGTTGCAATATTTTTAAAATAAAAATTTGAATTGAAATCAAGTAAGAGTGCTGTATTCAGCTGTGCCGAATCTTATATACCCTTCACCGACATAAGTATATGTAGTATACAGATACATACATAAGTAATGACATACATATCTGTGGCAATAAGGAAGAAGTGCTTAAGTCATATTTGACTGTTTTGCAGGAGAGTAGTTTTAAGCGTTTAAGTCGATTTTCATAAATTTATTTATTTTACAGTTGAATTGAAAAATTCTCTGTTAAACATTATTTTTTATCGTTCTACATACTGTAAATAATACATTCAAGTTGAAATATACCAAAGTATAACCTAAATTAAGTTGGTATTCCAAATGAGATTAGAACTCTTGAAAAGATAAGCCGCAATTCATTTTGCTATAACTTCTTGAAAAATTGCTCAAATTAATTGAGATTTTGTTCAGGGGTACTTTCAAATATGCAGATTACGGCCCTACCATTAACTCAAAATCAGCTAATTTCGACTTAAGCACTTTTTCCTTTTTGCTACAGATATTTTTTTAAAAAATTTTATAATTTTTTGTACTAGTGCAATCAATATTTAATAAATGACCTCTCGTTATTTTTCGGCTAAAGAATTTGATTCAAGTATTTTATTTTCGATATTAGCAATAGTTAAATATTTTGTTCTACACTCTGCATTTAAAAAATATGCTACTTTCACACTTATTCCAGTTGTCAATATTGACGTCGCGTCAATGCAATACCAACAAATTGGGGCTTGTTTACTCGCTCTTGAAAAGTTTTTGGAATTGTTTTCAGTAGAAAGGAAAATTTTCAGGGAAATGAAACATTTACAAAAAATTTAAAAAAGAACTCGTTACAAGCTGCCAAGTTTATATTTAAATTAGATATTCATATATAAATTTAACAAATATAAAATAAATCTTGAGTAAAGATCTTCCTAAAACATGAAACATGTTTAACTAAAAAAAATTAAAATTTTTTGTTATTTTTTAACAAAAAAATTTTTCTTCAACTTCCAACCCTGGAAGCATAATTTTAATTGTTTTGGTTTTCAATACTAATATATTTTTCTCTAAAATAAAGAATACATTCAATTACCAAAGAAAGACTTAGTTTTATTTAATTCGTTTTATATACTATCACAAAAAGTGCAAGTTTCCCAACCCGGGAATTATCCTTTTAGATTTTTTGATTTCTTATACCAAACTTGTTTTTTAAAAAATATATAAAATGTGTTAAGTGAACAAAAAAAAGGGAATAAGGAAAAATACGTTTTATTTATTTACTTTAATAGCAAAAAAAATTCATGCTTTCCAGCTCTGGAGCTGCATTTGTTATATCGTTAATTTTGTGTACCAAACTTTTCTTTGTAAAACATAAAATATATTTAATTTTTAAAGAATACCAGTAAGAAAAAAATTAATTAGACCTAGTTACTTTTATGTATCATAAAAAGTGTAGGTTTCCCAACTCTGCAATCATCATTTTACATTTTTCGGAATTCTTGCACCAATCTATTTCTTTTAAGAATGTAATATATATTTTATTTATAGAGCAAATGAAAAAATTATTTTAGTATTTGATTTTATATAACAAAGATTTAAAGTTTTCCAACCCTGGAAATTTCTTTTTTATTATTTTTTTAATACCAATTTTGTTCGTACTGTAACCTAAAATAAGTTTATTTAAAAAAAATTAGTTTTAGCTAATTACTTTTATATGGCAAAATAAAGTTTAAGTTTTCCAGCTCTGAGACCGTCCGCTCGATTTTACTGATTTTCAATACCGAAGTCGCTAGCTTTTTTGGGAGCTTCGGAAAAATGATTTCACGTACATTAGACGGATGGACGGACGGACAGACGGACATCGCTTATTCGTCCTGCTTATTCATAAGAACACAGAATATATATATATATATATATATATATACATATATATATATATATATATATTATGGTTCGCATATTAATATTGTGGAAATTATTCATGGAGTGACAAACTTATAAAAAATTATTTATATTGCTATAGAAAATTGTTCCATTAAAAAAATATTTTGTTAATTTTTAGTTAAAACACGGGAAACGTCTAAGCGTTCTTGTTGATAATTTCTACATATATAAATATTTGTATATAAACAATGTTTTTATTGAAATTATCAACAACTCTTTTACGATCTACCACTCTAATAACATGCTTTTGTACGAGTATTGAGCAATTGCTTTTGTCTGTCACTGCTTTCATATTTTCCTGGGAATATGCAGTTGCATGCTCAGAAGCATTCAACATTTATATTGCGTTGGAGTGTGTGCAAATTAAACATGTAACGTGATAAAGTAATGTTGCTAAAGTTTTGCCACCAGACACGATTCGTAATTAGCCAATTTCTTTTTCTTTTATTCTTGTACGATTGGTAAAAATTAGCAAAGAAGTAATAAGTTGTTGGAGTTAATCTTGGTAGCATTTTGTATAAATACTTAAGGGCCTCTTTGTTTTCATTTTAGTTTAATAAGTTTTTAAAGTTGAACTAAAATCTTAATATGCATGCAGGAGAAAGTTTGGGGATGAAAATTGTGTCATTCGATGTTTAGAAAAATTGCATAACATTTCATTAGAATCTATATATATATAATTAATAGGCGAACAAGTTTTTTGTAATCCCTTTTACACTGGTACCACTGCACTGATTTTAAAAAGATTTATATGGTTTTAAAGGATTTTCTGTACAGATGTGCAGAATCTATATTTTATTGAAATCGGTTCAGTATTGTGGGAGCTATAAGCGTTTTAAGTTGCTACTACTACATGCACACATATTAGACACGCATTTATTAGCTTACAAGTAAAAAAAGAAACAAAACATGAGTGTGTGTATGTGTGTGGGTATGTAGTATTTCTCTTGATCTAACAATTTTTCTCTCTCTTATTTGTTGTTGTATGAAAGCCATAATACTTAAAGGAAGAGAATTGAATAAAGTGAATTAGCTTTGTTGAAGGGATTTTGTTTATGTTTTTTTAATTTCATGTATTATTTAACTATGCTTGCATATGTATGTAAGTTTGTGTGTGGCTGTGTTTTAATGAATTTTTTATGACGTTTAGACACATACATTTTCTTTGAATCTTAAATTATTTACATTTTGATTCTAGAATACGGACGAGTGTGTCGTCCGTTTGGTATATCTAGTTTTAATTAACTAGCAAATTAGAACTTTCCTTGGCATTGACGCCCAAATTCTGTTCGACAATTGCACGAAAAAAGTGGCAGTATCATGTGGCATCTCTGCATAAAATATGTCAAAACAAGCGAAGAATAATAACAAAAATTAAAAAAACCACCGAATATATCTAAATAAATTCAGTGAAGTGCGTCTTTGACCCGCACACAAAGGGTTCCATACGGACATTAGATATGTAATTCAATACAAACTTTAGCCTATATAATAAACAGTTTTTGTTTTTTTTTTTTGTTTTGGGGTTTTTTCGGTTTTTGGCGCTTTTTTTAGTTTTGGCGTTTTTTCGGTTTTTGGCGCTTTTTTTTTGTTTTGGCAATTTTTTCATTTTGGCGATTTTTTCATATAGGGGATTTTTTAGTTTTGGCTCCTTGTTCGCGTTTTGGCGATTTGTTTCGGTTTTTGGGGTTTTTTTTTCAATTTGCCGATTTTTTAATTTCACGTTTTTTTTTTCATTTTGGCAATTTTTTTTCGTTTGGGTAATTTTTTAGTTTTGGTGATTTTTTCGGGTTTTGGCGTTTTTTTTTCATTTTGGCGATGCTTTCATTTTGTCGATTTTTTCGGTTTTGCCGACTTATTTTATTTTATTTTATTTTATTTTTTTAATTTGGTGCTTTTTTTCGTTTACTTATCGTTTACACATGCAAGTACAAGTGCAAGTAACTCAATACATAGACATATTTTTACTAATACAATCATAATGCTACAAGTTGTAGGCTCACTGGCAAGATATTTTCATTACAAGTAATTTTTTCACTTGCATGTAGGAGAATTTTCAAAAATAAAAACAGTGTTACGCTTTAAGGACTTTATTTTAATTTTAATGGATAGCTTACATGGAATAATTTTTAAAATGTTATTATTTCAACTTTTATACAGAAAAAAATCAAACAAAAAGTAAGAACATGTAATCAAATATGACTTATTATTGATTTGCAATATAAATTTATCATTTATTTTGGTACAAAGTTGATCACTAAATTCGTTTCCCTGTAATGTTCCTATACCAAAAGTTTGGCAGCCCATACATTAAAAAGTAATATAGACAAAAAAAAAAGTACAAACAACGCACAGAAGAAAGAGAAAAACGAAATTTTAAAATATTTATAGTAACATATAGAAAAATGAAAATAAACTTGCACTTGACTGTGTAAACAATCAAGCAAATTGCGAGTGTTTTTATTATTTCATTCAATGTTTTGGTTGTTAAATGAAGCGTTAAGCAATTTCTGTTTTGGTTTTTAACGATTTTTTTTTTGGTTTCACTCTCGATCAAATCACTTTTTAAACAAAAAAATAATGGATCAAAATCGGTCTAGCCATTTGGTCTCTACCTAGGCTCGTATTGACACACAGATAAACAGATATACACCAGAAACTTTTAACACCCACCTTTTTTGGGCTGGGGTTAAAAATAAACAAACAAAAAATAAATAAATATATAAAATATTTCAAATATAGTCAGCCAATGTAGCAATGGTAATGTAAGAAAATAAAAAAACATGTTGATTATTGAGTTCTTGTTTCAACTTTGTTATTTGTTATTGAGCTTCTCATTTGTTTAAATGAAAGTTTATAATATAATAACTCTAGTTGTTCTAAGAAGCTTTGGGTAAAGGTTCCATTAAGATCTGCATTAGCAACAGTGAAATGCGCATAGGATACAGCTAAGCTCCTCAATAATCAATTTCAATGTATTTTTAATAAAAAAATATTTTACTTAATAAGTAAAATATTAATTTGGGATTATTAGTGCGTTTAAAAAATTTTAAACTTAAATTGTAACAATTCCCATAAAAAAACACTAATTATAAAATGTTTCTTTTTGGCAAAAAACCGACTTCAATGCAAAGATCTGAAAGGAGAAGATAAAAAGAAGTACGTAAATTATAAAATTAAATTTTAATGAACGTGACTCCGCCTATTTTTAAATGCAAGATTGTGTGTTTTTCAGAGCTCAGGGTTCGTGTTAAGTCTTGTAGAAATCGGTAAAGTATAACAACGTAAAATAAAATATTAAATTTTAATGGGCGTGAATACGGCCATTTTTTTAAATGGAGAATTGTGTCTTGTTTAGAGCTCAAGGTGTGTGGTAAGTTTCGTAATAATTGGTCAAGTAGAACTGCGCGATATACTACAATAAATTTTAATGGGCGTAACCCCACCCATTTTGGCAACCATCAAATTGTGTAATTATAACAACCAAAGGTGTTTGATAGGTTTTGTAGCAATCAAATAAGTATAATATCATAAAATTCAGTATAAGATATTAAGGGCGTCTCTCCGCCCACTTTTTACAATGGCACCAATGGGAAGCTATACCCTCTCAAAAAAAAAAAAAATAGTTTTTACAATCGTATTAAAAAGTACAGAGTTATGAAGTAACACCACCAAATAGAAACGAATTGTTGTTGTTTTTTGAAGCCGGTTAAAAATTGTAACAATTGATTTCAACCTACAGCGAGCATCGTTAAAATATGTTACTGAATAGTAAAATCGATAAGTTGCTGCTTTATTTATTGTAGTGATATAATTATAGGACTAAAAGTTAATGAATTCTCTACTGCTTCCCATTGAAATAGTTCTAGCTGAAGTAGCCTTGTAATATAAAAAAAAAACTCTTATACTAAAAACAGTAAGATGGTGCAGAGCTCATATACTCGTAAATTTTGTATTCTTCCAGAAATATCTCATAATGAACTATTTACCTTTTATAATTCGAGTTACTGTTTATTTATTCGAAGTGTTTTTTTTAAATTAATTTATTTAAAGAAGTCATTATGCTCCGCTCTTGCTTTTACAATTTGTTTTACAAATTTATCATTCTATTTATTCAAGCTATCAAGTAAGTGCAAAACAATTATTATTTTAACTGTTGTACTTAAAATAACAACAACAATTGAAAAAAAACAATCATTAGATTTTATTACCATTTTATTTTAAAGATGTCTTAAAAAAAGAACACAGCATAAGTAGACTTGCTTTGTATTGTCTTTAAAAGTAGAATAAAAATAATAAAAAAATACACACAAAATAATAATAAAGGATTTGAATTAAACGAACTTTATTTCACGCCAAGCGTTCATGAGCAACACCAACCAACCCGTTTCTAATATCGCATCGCCTTGTTTGTTTGTATGTTTAGCGTTAATATTCGAAAGGACTATTCCTTGTGCTGCTTGTTCTTGAAGTACAAACAATTTGTTGTTCTTACGAGTATATTTTTTTTTGCTTCAAGGAAACAAAACAGAAAAGTAACAAATTAAAATATACTTACTTTAGAATATTATTGTTATTATTTTAAAGGTATTAATTTATTTTAATAGACGAACAATTAAATTTAATTATATACAGAATTTGTTAACCAAAATGCCAGGCAGCAGGCAACAATACAAATTTTCCATAAGTACAAATTACTGCAAATGGTTGTGTAATAAGTGTAATTGATATAAAGAAGCAAGTGTAGAAGAAGGTCGAATGGTAATGTTCAGACAACAACAAACAACAAACAACTACAACAACAACAACAAGGGTTCATTGTGTATACTATTGTACAGGAAGATTTTTCACTATTTATTTTATTGTACATTTAATTAAAATTGTTAAATTTCCAATGATTTTACAAGGCAGCACAATTTGCTTTGCAACTTTTCTTTCTTTAAGGGCCCGTTCAAATTTCAAAAAATATAATAGCTTGAAGGAAATAAAAAAATTACACTGCAAGCGCCAATTCTCTTAAGACTTCATTATAGAACAATTTTACTTAGACTTTAAATTCTACTTCATTTTCAGTCGTAGTTTTTTTATTGCTGTCACTCATTAAGTAGTGACATCTCTGTGGCCCTTAACGCATTAACTACGTTTGCTAATTTGCAAGTTAACATATAAAAGGTATTCACGTCAACTCTTGCAACTGTGCAAAAATGCATAATTGCACTTTCTGACGTTTTGTTTAATTGTCTATAAAGCAACACAATATGTGCATAGATATTTTGTACTTGTATGTTTGTTTAAATGCTGAAAACGAAGTGTTGAAACTTCGCTGATTAATTTTGTAATCAATTCACTAATAAAAATATCAATATTAATAATATTGGTATTATTTAACAAAATTCTAATAACTATTTGAGCCACAACAGGTCTTTTGAAAATAGCAAAACTATGTATATATTTGTTATCTGAAAATCGAATTTGAAGATTTCTTTATAATTTCTAGCTAAGAATTTTTAAATATTTTTTTAATTTTATAACTTTTTAATTAATTTATTTGTATCGAAAATATCTTCAAAGACTTGTTTTTTCATTTAAAATTGTAATTTGTTGTAAGGTGTAATTTGGTGTAAGGTTGATTTTATAAGTACTTTTTGTCCATTTTTTTTTTGATTGGCAATGCCATAAAAAGTTGCACAATTTTGCAAAATTTACCCTGATAATCTTGCACTTACTCAGACCCTGACAATTTTGCATCATTTGTGCAAAATAATTTTCTATGTGGTTGTTGTTATATTTTTTGAAAATTTTGCAATTTTGCTTTTCTGCAACAGTGCATACCTTTATAATAATACCTTTATAATAAACGAGTAGTTGCATTCTTTCAAATACACACATCCTTAAAAGTGCCTTTCGAATGCATTAATATATTGAAGACGATATTGAAAAAGGTTTATGTTATTTATTGTTGGGGCCTTAAAATTACAATTATTGGGTATTCAAACAAGCGATTACCTAAAATGTCTTTTTGGAAGTTTTTTAATTGAAGGATTTTTGTGAATTTATTTCCGAAATTAAGCTTTGCCATCCGCACCAGAATGGTGGTAAAGTAGAATATCTAATACAATAGAGACTTCTAAACTATAACAGTTGACAGCGGCCATATTTTTGAAGCTGCATCTGTTGAATTGGCTATCAATCACCATGAATGGATAAATTGTTTAATAGTACATGCAAACAACATAAAAAATTTTATCATAAAGGGTTATCTGTTCGGTCAATGTTCCTTTACGGTCACCAATCTCGTCCAACTGAGAGGATTAATTGCAGTATGGTGGATAAATACATATGTGCACTCAATGGCTCAGTTAACAGTTTACAAGCACGCGCGACTTTTGTTTTCGGTTGCTTTTATTTAATAAAAAAAACAACTTTTATTTTATAATTAATTGAACGATTTATTTTATTAAAAGAAACTTTATTGTTTGAGGATGGAACTAAAACTAAACTTACAATATTTTTATTTCTTAACGTTTACCTTATTCTTAGCAACCACCTAATTTCTGATTGGCCAAACTTATAATTGCGAAATGGCTAAGTCTGCATTAATAATATTTTTATGTATATTGTATTACTTTTAATTTTAATAAATTTCAGATATTGTGTTACATTTAATTTTAATAACTTGCAATGTTGCAGTTTATATAAAAAACAATTTTTCGTGTGAACGGAAATGCATTTAAATTTACAAAGTTCTTTGACTTAGTGTTTATCAAAATTTGTTTATTCAACACTTTTAGACTTTAATAATTTCTTCAATAAATTTATCAATGCTATCAGGGTTTATATACGTAACTACTCTCCCCTTTTGATTAGAATTCTCCTGAATTCTATTGTTTAGTTTTATTTTTATATATTTATGTTTAATACAAAAAATGCAACATAAAATTACTATCAAAATAATTATTAACAAATTGCATCCGTAAGTGAATTTACTGTGGTATTTTAAATTAAAAATATTTTCACTATTTACTTTATTATTTTCTATAATTTCCTCAAAAGTTATCTTTTTTGTAAAATTCTGAATGTTATCATATTCTATTTTTAAGATGTTAATATTTTCTTCTGCAATTTCAATAAGATTTGAAAAATAGTAATCTTTAATTTTAATAGAACAATTACTGTATTGGATTAGGTAGTTTCCATTAACAATCGTCTCATTTTTAGTGCAAGTTTGATTAATTGGTAAGTTAATAGCATTCTTAATAATAATAGTTTTTACATTAATTGGAATTATTTCAAACTCTGTATTTTTTATAAGTTTACAATTTGATTTCATAACGCAATGGTTAGTGGTTTTTAATTCTCTTAAATGTTTATTTTCTTTATATTCATATGTTTTGTTTTCATAGTTAAATATTTTAAATATTTTTTCTTCTATTTCGTTATTTTCTTTATTTGGTATAGGTATGAGAAATCTAATATTTACGTATATAAATGTTTTTGGTACCTTTATACCAAATATTAAGTATGTATCATTAAAAACTGCTGTTCCTAATTGTAAATATTTCAGTTTGTTATAATCTATCTCATATTTTATTATTTCTTTACTTGTTAAAATATTAGGATGAATTATTCCATATTTTGCTGACACTATATTATCTTGAATATGTTCAATTTTATCTCTTAACATTTGTATTTTTGATAACTGTTCTAAATATGTATTTTGTTCTCTTTCTTTTTCATTAAATTTATAAATGCTATTTATTGCATTCTCTATATTTTTTCTATCACTTTTGACAATATCTTGAAGTTGTTCTAATGCTGTATTAAAATAATCATTTACTTGAATTTGTTGACTAATATTTCCGTCCGTTTTAAGTAGATGATTCTGTATGTCCTGTCTGTCAGTATCGTCCATCGTACCAAATAACCAGTTTGACATACTACCTATTGCATTTATCAGTCCGCGTTTGTGTCTGTTTTTTCTTGGTATTAGTGTTAATAGCTTATTTCTTACGTCTAGTAGCTCCCTCTGAAGAATGTCTTTATTCTTTATTTTCATTAAAATAATATTATCGGTCATGTCATTTATAATTTCTTCAATTTGTTCAATATTGATCATATGTATAACTATGTCTGTGTCTTTTACTATTTCCTGATGTCTTGTTTGAAAGTCCACAAAACCCATTTGATCCTTTATTTCCGTCATATTGAAATATGCGTTGTTAAGCGGTGTCCACATCATTATTGACAGAACGATCCACAATGTAGTATTTGCCCTTAGGTTGTTGATTCTTCTGTATAGTTGGTGTGGCTCCACATCTGGCTTATACCTCAGCTTCAAGGCCTGTTTAATTTGTTCCCAATTGTCTGGTTGTGGTAAGTTAATAATTGTGTCCTTAGCTTCTCCCTGTATGGTACGGTAATAAATTGCCCTTGTAACCTCTTTTCGCTGGTCGTCATTCTCCAATGTTGAAAGCAAATATTCCGTGCTGCTTAAAAACGAATTTATCGTAATGTCGCCATGCCCAGTGAATATTGGAAGATGGCTCACGCTGCTTATGATTCTTTCCATATTTTGGTTGTTTACTTGAATTTGCCTCTGCTGCAATTCTATATATGCTCCTCTCAACTGTTCCAGCTGTTGTTCTCGTCTTGCTAGTTGCTCTAATACTGACGTATCTACTCCTTGAGCTTGTTCCATCCTTCTCTTGTCAAACTCTTTGTTTCTTCTGGATTTAATTTTGATGGTTTGAATTTTCTATTATTTTTGATCAATCCTTGGGTGGTGTCTGCAAAGGATCTTTGAGTCCACTACACTGCCAAATTAATTTTGATCGATTTTTGTGGGTGATTTTAAATAAAAAACTTTTATTTTATTGATTTTATTTTTTTATTTTCACTACCACTGTTTTTTATTATTGTTTCTTTTATTGTCCTGGATTCGCAGGATTTTTAAACGTATCACTATCCTCTCTTTTATAAGGAAGGACTACCGACTGCGCCACTTTTGTTTTCGGTTGCTTTTATTTAATAAAAAAAACAACTTTTATTTTATAATTAATTGAACGATTTATTTTATTAAAAGAAACTTTATTGTTTGAGGATGGAACTAAAACTAAACTTACAATATTTTTATTTCTTAACGTTTACCTTATTCTTAGCAACCACCTAATTTCTGATTGGCCAAACTTATAATTGCGAAATGGCTAAGTCTGCATTAATAATATTTTTATGTATATTGTATTACTTTTAATTTTAATAAATTTCAGATATTGTGTTACATTTAATTTTAATAACTTGCAATGTTGCAGTTTATATAAAAAACAATTTTTCGTGTGAACGGAAATGCATTTAAATTTACAAAGTTCTTTGACTTAGTGTTTATCAAAATTTGTTTATTCAACACTTTTAGACTTTAATAATTTCTTCAATAAATTTATCAATGCTATCAGGGTTTATATACGTAACTCGCGCGTATGGAAAATACACAATCTGCCAAAAAGATCTCTGCTGGCCCTGAGAGTGTGCATGATAATTTGATTCAGTCGATTTCGCTTCGCTCATAATATCTCAATTTGGCGAATTTACCAATGTGTTTTTTTTAATAAAAGTAACACTCAGACAATGCATGCCTACTAGAGCCCTGCACAAAACCAATTACAAGAACTTTTAAGACATGAGATATTTTTAAAATGCTTTACTACAGCTAAATCTTCTAAAACAAATGCTAAACAGCACTGTTTGGAAGAAATTTGTTTCAGTTGTTGCAGGTATACGAGTACGGAATAAAATACGAGTACTTCGTGACGGGAGAATTTGTAATGCTTGATTCTTTATATGCATGGGAGCGTATGCAAAAATCGTGCATATACATACACACACACTGTTTGTATGATCTTCTATTTTTCGGCGCAGTTATAAAACGCACACATGCATTGACATTAGTTGTGTGCGCTTGCTTTAAAAACTACCCATACCCTACGTCTATCTCCACTAGCCATCGACTTGGACATGACATGGGCATGGCGCCGGCAGAGCAACCGTAAAAAATTCATCAACTGCTTTGTTGTGGTGAATACGTGCGATGTCCATGCTCAGGCATATCAAAGTATTTTGAGGTAGCGCAATAGAGATGGAATATTTACCAATTTTGTTCTGTCTCTTTTCTTTCTTTTGTAAATGGTTGCGAACGGCAAATCACATGGCGTACATTGTGATCAGAAAAATGTTCGGGCATTCATGCCAGAGCATGAACGAAACGTGGACATGAGGAGTCTCCATTAGCCATTTGTTATGTCCGATATGAAGCCCATACTAAGTTTATGGCTAGTGAAGACCGCTAGTTAAACACATAATAGCTTACCATCTACATCTTACATACACATTCAAACCTACGTATGCAAAATAGCAAGCGAACACGCATCAACACTACTTCTTTGATTGTTTGTTACGAACAAGGAATCTTCGCAACATCGCTTGTAAACACTCATATACACGTACATTAATACATTAATCGTGCTTCGCTTATTAAATGACATCATTTACTATTGGTTTAGTATAGCACATGCATTTCAAGACTGCTTACGCAGCTCTCTAATGACTTTTACTACTACTAGGTGCTACCCTCTTTAGGAAAGACATTGTGATAGAAATGGCAAAAGGAATATAATGAGATAGACGAAAGCTTTATTCTTTTAAAACTCTGCTTTTTTTGCACGTTTTACAATACAGTTGAACCTCGATTATCCGGGGCGCACGGGACCGGGCCTAGCACGGATAATCGGGGAACACGGTTAATAGAGGTTAAATCAAAATACAAAATAGTTCATATTACTTTAAATAAAACATGACATTTTAGTTTGTATTAAAATATGAAATATCATTTTTCACGGATAATAGAGGTATAAAAACTGGAAGCAAGGATAATGGAGGTAATATCACGGATAATGGAGGTCAAGAAACAAAGTGACAGCATGCCGGATAATAGATGTAACCGGTTGAGAGAGGCCCGGATAATCGAGGCTCAACTGTATATAAATAATGCTTTGTTATAATATATTTATAATGTTATGTTGCAGTGCCTCTGGTGTCAATGAGGCGTATTAAACCTTTGAAAGCTGTGTTTAGTTGCCATTTTATTGATTAGTTTACTTCGGCGATGGTTTTACTTTATAAAAGTGGCAAAAGAGAGCGCCTTGATGTTACATTAGGACTCTGTTAGAGTAAATGAGCGATATTTTATTGAGCACTAGCAATATTACACTTTTTGTCAGTATGAAAAACAATGCAATTATTAAATGCAAATATTACTTTGTTTATAGCAATGCTCTTCATGTTTAAATAGTTTTAAAGTAACTATAAATATAATTTTCAACGACCAAACATTTGATTCAGAGCACATTCTAAAACCAAATCTTTTCTCTGCGTGTACACTACGAATTTAATTTGAGTGAAAGAAATGTTATTTAATAATATCCAGGGGCAAATTAAAATTTAAAAAAAGAAACTTCAATCCTCACAAAAACATAAATGTGAAAAACGGCCAAGTTCCTATCAACAATTTCGGCCATTAAAAGTTGTGAGATAAAAATTTTGACCAAGTTCTTCTTTGCCATAATACCTAACACAAAAATATATTATGTATGATATAAATTTGTAATTGTAAGCGTGTCATATAATTTCTAGATAATCTGCCATCTTGACAACATTTTTATCAATATAAAGAAATAAACATTTATACATTATTCTCTCCTCTTTTAGAAAGGAAAAAATATTGCCAAGTTAGCAGATTATCTAGAAATTATATGACACGCTTACGATTACAAATTTATATCATACATAATACATTTTTGTGTTAGATATTGTGGCAAAGAAGAACTTGGTCAAAATTTATATCTCACAACTTTTAATGGCCGAAATTTTTGATAGGAACTTGGCCGTTTTTCACATTTATGTTTTTGTGAGGATCTGATTACTTTTTGAAAAGATTTCTATCATAACACTTTTTGAACTTAAAATTTCTGGTGTATTTTATTTCTATTCATGATCACTGTGCCAGTTGAAAATGGCAGAGTTACATAAAATAATGGGTAAGAGTGTGATGGCTATTGAATTGTTGACCATAAATATGCACTATTGTGTCATTAGCACGGGTCGCCAGTGTGTATGGAATTTGGTAGAAGGCGACTGAAAGAAACATGTAAAATACAGCGTAAATTTTACTGGGCATGACCCCGCCTATTTTCTCAATATATTTACATGTTAAATAAAGTCTGCTTAGCCGAAGTACATAAATCAAAAGGATATGCCTAATGTGCATGCAAAGTTTCAATAGGGTAGCTGGTGCTTTTAATTTTTTGGATTTTCCGATTGAGTAAATCAATTACTATTTGTGTACAAAATGGCAGCTCTCTATAGTATAATATTACGTAATATTTTCATGAGCCTGCCCCGTTAACTTTTATATCTGCTAGTGCTTATGGTTCATGCAAAGTTTGGTATTAAAAAGTTAATAAGAAATACCTGAGCACTAAAATTAAAAACTGCTGAGCCGAAGTACCTGAAGGAAAAAGCTAAGATTTATGGGTGAAGTCACGGCTACTTTTCAAAATAGGGAATTTTTTTGGATAAGTGCAATGTGTATGAAAAGTTTTAATAAAATGTATGTTAATTTTGAATTTGAAGTGCTTGTTTCCGCCCCCTGATAGCAACTTCTGGGTTTTCAGATTTTTCTTAGTGATCTCTTATCTAGATTTATTTGTGTATGAAATTTAGTGCTATTTGGAGTTTTAACGTCGTGGCCCCGCATACCGGGTAAAACTTTTTGGTTTTAAGATTTTCCCATTGGTTTACGCAGCTACACTTACTAGTGTATAAAATGTTATCTCTTTTATCAGCATCACCTCTCCTCACTATTCCTAACTCAAAATTTTGTTGTGAGCAGCGCTTATAATTCATGCTAATTTTCTTTTAAAATATGCTAGACCGATGTAGATTAAACACAAGGCTAACACTTTATGGGAGTGATCACGCCCAATTTTTAAGGTGATGCAAGATTTCACTAAATTGGCGTGAATTAAAAGCTGTATATTAAGTATTTAGTTAAAAACAATATTAGCGTGGCCCCGCCCATTCTGGTAAAATTTTTTGGGTTTTCAAATTTTTCTAGTTTGTTTCTCACTTAGACCTACTTGTATATCAAATTTCAGCGACTTAGCGCAAATTTTAATTTTTAAGTTTTATTTGCGCAGCCCCGCCCCTCTAACTAAAATTTTCGGGTTTTTAGATTTTTCTAGTTGGTTTCTCACCTAGACCTACTTGTATATCAAATTTCAGCTCTTTAGCGCAACTGTTAATTTTAAATTTTTATGGGCGTAACGCCGCCCACTTTTCCAAAGTCAAAATTTTTTTTGGATCAGTGCTTATTATTCGCGTCTAGTTTCGTTACGAACGGATAATAATAGCTAGATAAATAGCATATCTAAATATGCTGACCCGCAGGGCATTAAAATGAGGTTTAAATTGTATGGGCGTGTCAACGCCCACTTTTTTAATACAAAATTTATAGCCTTGCATTACCGCATTATATATGCTGAATTTCAATAAAATAGCTTCCATGAAGCATTTTTAATTCTGACCTTTATGGGCGTAGCCCCGCCCTCCTGGCTAAAGTTTCCGGGTTTTCAGATTTTTTTATTTTATTTCTAACCTAGACCTAGCTGTGTATCGAATTTCAGCTCAATAGCACAAATTTTAATTTTTATGGGCGTAGCTCCGCCCTCCTTGTTAAAATTTTAGGGTTTTCAGATTTTTCTGGTTCATTGCTCACTTAGATCTTCTCGTGTACCAAATTTTAGCTCTCTCTAGCTTTCATTGTAAAACTTTCAAACTTCGCATATGAGGTTATATGAATTTATTCTAATTATGATTTAAATTTTATGGTCGCGGGGAACAAAGTTATGAGGGGGGTAAAAACAGCTCGAATGGCTTTGTGTAAATATACACACTGCGTGCATTGGCTAGAACTTGGCCTGGCGCACTACCGTGCGCCTAGATATAAACAATAAATAATTTATTTTCAAACAAATGCTTTATTAACGTTTATGCATTAATTATTTATTAAAAGAAATTATTCATTATTTAAGTAGAGAAATTTGCTGTACCGAGAGTACAAAATAAACATCTCTTCCGGTGTAATTTTATATTCTTTTTATTTTCTTCCAGCAGCTCGTTTACATCTTATCAAAGCTTCCTTTTTTTACTTCAACGTAGTAGAATATACAAACACATGCACATATAGTGAAAAAATAACAATGCAATTGTGTTGGTAAAGTTTGAATGAATAAAACCGATTCATAAGTGTTCTGCATGTATTCCAATTAAAGAAAAAAAGCAGGAATTAGAAGAAGAAGAAAAAAAAAGAAATTAGCAAAAAAACAATGTTTCCGCATACTGATTACAATCCTTTTAAATTCTTCTTTCGTTGCTTAATGGCAGCGAGAGTGTAATTAAAAATGTTTATTTTGTTCATTGAAGCATATTGTTACTGCCAAGATGGTTTCTGCTTGTGCTCCTGCTGGTTTTGTGTGGTATTGGTGATTTATACATGGTGACATTATGTTTGGAAAAAAAGCAACTGAAGAGATAATATTAAGCTATAAGTACAATTAAAAAAAAATAGAATATTTAGAAGAAGTTTTTAATGCCACATTTATTGGTCGTTTCAATAAGTTCTTAGTAGCAATTCAATAATTTAGATCTTTCAGCAAAATTTGCAACTTATTAGTAGCATTTCAACAATTTAGATCTTTCAGCAATAGTAAGGATCTATGTACCATACATAAATTTATGTTATGTTTTATGTTAACTTTATGTACAAATAAGATAAAGAATATATCTATTTATAAAGGTAATTATTCAATAGCAAACGTTTCATTATTGCTATTCTGTTGATAAATACATTCTCTATACCACGAGTACCTGGTATCAGTACATAAAGGTGCAATTAGACGTGACATAACCATAATGCCATAGTCATAACCAAATAAAAATTCAATTGGTTTCTATGGTAATAGATATGGCGTTATGGCAAGACACCTATAATCCAATGTAGTGTTGCCCGTTAGTTTGGTTCGAACAGCTGTTTTCTATGGCTATGTTTATGTCACGTCTGATTGCACCTTAATATACTCCTACAAAAGACCACTTAAAAGAACTTTTAAGACATGAGGGATATTGCAGCGAAATGTTCTAAAACAAACGCTAAACAACAATGTTGGCAAGACATTTGTTTTAGTAACTGCAGGTATAGGAGTAAAGAAGAAAATACTGCTTGACGGAATAATTTGTGAAAATTGCTTCTTCATACGCATGGGCGCGTATACAAACGTCATGCATGTATATACGCACACACTTTGTGTGTATTATTTTTTATTTTTCTGCGCACATGCAAACGCTTACATGCATTGATATTAGTTGTGTGCGCTTGGTTAAAAAAAAAACACCCTTAAATATAGAATAGCTCACCATCTATATTTAAGACACACACACACTCAAACGTACAATATGAAAAATAACAAGCATACTCGCATAAACAGTACTTCTTTTGAGTGTTTTTTACGAACAAGAAGTCTTCACGACATCGCTTGTAAACACTTATATATACGTACATCAATACATCCATCGTGCTTTGCTTATTAAACGACATCATTTATTATTGGTTTAGTATAATACATGCTACAACAATACATTTAAAAAACAAGACGTATTTACATTTCAAGACTGTTTACTCAGCCCTCTAGTATATACATAAGTAGAGTAAGCCAGTTTTTGGTGTTCAAAAGAAGATGGAGCTACTAAAACTTCGTTTTTGCACAGTTAAAAATTAAAGATGCATTTTGTGTAGGTATAGATCTTTGAAATTCAAATAATTTTCTAAATTGACATAAAATTTACTTTATTCGAAAGATAATCTTCGGGTTTTACGATATAAATATGACCTCTGGCATATGATAACTATGGCTAGTTAGGACGTAGGCTAATCTGGAGGTTAAAATTTGGATGAGTTTTTCCAGCATATCGGGCTTATCGGCGTAGACTAGTTACTTCACATATGCCCACAAAAAATGATCTGGCGGTGCTACATTGCACGATATTAGAGGTCAAGTCACGTGTCCGAAGTATGAAACTATGCGATTACCAAACGTTTCCTTCAATAAATCGATTGTGGCATGTCAAACAGAGCATGCTGCACCGTCTTGTTGAAACCACAGCTCCTAAACGTCAGGGTTGTTCAATTGATGAACGAAATTTTTGTGCACGATGGATGTGCCGATTCGGGTCATCCTCTACTCAGTACTCCACAGCAGCAATGACATCTTCTGCACTCACGGTATGACGTCTCTGTGGATGCGTATTATCATTTAGAGTAAATGTGGTAAGATAACCTTCCATAGGTAATCGAATTCATTGCTCTGATGAACAATGAGTTGGAATGCCAAACCGAACTAAACATAAATCCCTTGACAGCTGACAAAATGGCCGCCAGTTAAAAAAGTGTTGCCAACTTAAAATTACATTCATATATAAAAAACAATTAAATAATTAAATAGCTGGGGGTTACACCACTTTTGCACTGGATGCTCCTTGTTACCTGTTATGTCACCTATTTAGTATCTTTCCCTTCTGCAGGCTATTGTGGTGAATCGTCATCGAGAACCTTGAAGCGTTTGGATTTTGGGTTTTTAATAGTGTTAAGCGTTTTTACTGCTATCATGCATGATTTTTACTAATAACAATTAAACAGAAAAACAATTTTTTCCACTCATAAGAGGCTTAACACAGTAAATATAGCAACACATAATTTGCTTTACTAATTTTACATAAATCACATTTTTATCCACCTCGCAAATTTAGTTCTCTTTTAAAATATACTAATTCTAAGTTTACTTATTTCATATACTCTCAATACAAACTAACAAATCCCTTTGACTTTTTGACATTTCCAACAACCACCTCATTCATAATCAACTTCAATGTGGCTGGCAGTAAGAAAAATTAATTTTATTTATACAAGATGATAGATAATTTCTTTTATAAAATTGAAATTGAATAAACAAACAAAACCAAAAAGCTTTTAGTATTTTAACCACAAATTTAAAATCATTTAGTTTAGTATCATTAATTTTTATTTTAGAATGTTGTGTGTGTCAGTTGGTTGTTCTTTTTTTTCCATACGTTTTGTGTGAAGGACATGCTGCACATCCCTTCTAAAAGTTTTTCTTGGCTTTAAAAAAAACTTTATCTTATACAAAAAAAAAAAAAAAAAAAAGAAAAAGAAAAACAAAAATTAAAGACTAGAATTATTTCTGTTTATTTTTCTTACTCGTTGGTAAAATGTTGACCATGTTATTTTTTCAATTTATTATTTTTATTGAATTTTTATAACATTTTTTGGCAAGACATTTTCTTGTTGCAAGTAACATCCTTTTAAAGTTTTGTTTTACTTTTCGTTTATGTGTCTGAGGTTACAAGCGTATGTATAGCATGTGTATGAACTAAGAGTTTGAGTTTAAGTTGCACAGTGGGTATTGTTAAGAAAAAAAAAATGTAAAAATTTCTCAATTAAAATGTTACTTTTAAATGCTATTTAGATGGTTTGTTGGTTTGTTGGTGGCCAACAACACATCGTTTTTTACTTCGAGTGTAGGAACTCCAACTAAGCGTCTAAAACGTTTGGTATCTTCTATGCTTGTATGGTTACAAAGAAATTCTCTAAATCACTTTTTATCCTTGAAATTGATGGCAAACAGTTGATGGAAACAATATTATTCATCAGACTTGGTCTTGGTTTGAGTAATAATTTTTTTTTTCGCAAAAAATAATGCTTAATGAACTCACGAAATGCAATTTTCTTCCATTTTTTTTTCAATTTACGTGGCAGCTTGCTCTTAACGGCTGTCAAACACAAACAACAGAACTCAATGTGCTTATTAACAAGAGCACACGTAAATTTAAAAAAGTCCCGCACTTTTTGGCCCATAGCACTACGCCTTTGAAATAAAAATTGCGAACTGTCTCTTATTTTTAACTGATATTAAAAAAAAAAGAAATAGGTTATCAATGCGTTTGTGTTTTTAGTTATGTAACTTCGTAACTCAGTACCTTTTAGACAGATTATAAAATTATTTTTTTTAATTAAAACAAGTGAGAGTGCTATATTCGCCTGTGCCGAATCTTATATACCCTTTACCAAAGTGTGTTTATGTAGTATAGAGATACATACATAAGCACATACATAAAGTAATTTGACCTAGTTACTTTTATGTGCAAAAAAAATTAATTTTCAAACTCTAGAATCATCAAATTAGATTTTTTTCATTCCTTTTATCAATATAGTAGTTCTTAAAAAAATATAGAAAGTGTGTTAAGTGATTAAAAAAGGGAATTCCAAAAAAAAATGTTTTATTTAGTTACTTTAATATCTAGAAAAAAAGTTCAAAGTTTCCCTCTCTGGAGATGTGATTTTTATTTTTATAATTTTTCAAACCAAACTTTTTATTCCAAAACGTAAAATATGTATAATTTATAAAGGAAAAGATAAAAATTAATTAGACTTAGTTACTTTAATATATCACAAAAAGTGTAAGTTTCCCAACCCTGAAAGCATCCTTTTTGATTTTTCTGATTTCTTACACCAATCTGTTTTTTTTAAGAACATAAGATATGTTTAATTTGTAAATAAAAGGAAAAATTTGTTCTAGTAAGTTACTTTTGTATAAGAAAAAAAGTTAAGGCTTTCCAACACTGGAAACGTCTTTTTAATTTTTTTAAACTTTTTTTTTTTTATTTGAAATATTAATTTTATTCGTACTCAAGCAAAAAATAAGTTTATTTAATAAAAATAAATAAAAAATTAGTTTACGGTAGTTAATTTTATATATCACAAAAATTGTAGGTTTTCCAACCCTGGAATCATCTTTTTTGATTTTCTGATTTCTTACATCAATCTCTGCACTTTAAGAACATAATATATGTATAATTTGTAGAAAAAAGGAAAAATTTGTTTTAGTAAGTTACTTTTGTATAAGAAAAAAAAAATCAAAGTTTTCCAACCCTGGAAACGTCCTTTTAATTTTTTTGATTTTTTTAAATTTTTTTTAAAGTGAAATACCAATTTTATTCATTTTGAAGTATAAAATAAGTTTATTTAATAAAAAAATAATAAAAACTACTTTTCAGTAGTTATTTTGTATGGCAAAATGAAGTTTAAGTTTCCCAGCTCTGAAACCGTGTGCTCAATTTTGCTGATTTTCAATACCAATCTTATTTCGACCATTTCTGACCCACCAGTCCAAGAACGAAGTCTCTAGCTTTTCTGAAAGCTTCGGAAAACCGATTTCACGTACAGACAGGCGGACAGACGGACAGACGGACAGACGGACATCGCTTATCCGTCTTCCCTATGCATAAGGATCCAGAATATATATACTTTATGGCTCGCTTATTAATATTCTGGAAATTACAAATGGAATGACAAACCTATGTATACCCTTTTACAATTTTTTGGTAAAGAGTATAAAAAGTGGGCGGGGATATGCACACTAATTTTTGTTTAGTTTTATGACCTTTTACTGATGCTCTTGCTGACAAATTTTAGCAAACACCTTGGGTTATTATAGAGCAACGATTTTGAAAATGGTCGGAGTCACAATCATTAAAATTTTCTTACTATATTTCACGTGGTTCTATATATATGAGTACGATTTTTACAAAATCTGTTACAAACCCTGAACTTCATATCCCCATAATCCCCATATTGCATGGGAAAAAAGTGGGCTGAGCCACGCTCATAATATTTTACTATTATATTTTACGCGATTCTGCATAATCGATTTTAACAAAACTTTGCACACATCTTGAACCCTGAACAGGAAACAATCCGGCTTTCAAAAATATGGGCGGTGTAACGCCCATACAAATTTAATATTATACGAAGGCGGATCATTAACTCAGTGTCTTTTTAAATTGCCCGCCTTTTGATTTAAATGGCAACTCTGCTCCCGTCAAGAGGCAACTGTCAGTTGACTCCTGTATATATTTAAATAAGCTGTGTCATTTTGTTTGTCTTTGGCAGAAAAAAGTGAATTTCGTGAGATCATTAAACATTATTTTTTGCAAAAAAAAAAAAAAAAAAACAGTCAATCAAACCAAGGAAAAGCTCGATAAATACTATGGGGACCCTGCAACATCTATTTAATTGGTAAAAAAGTGGTTTACTGACTTTCGTTGTGGTCGCACAAGTACAAATATCGCTGGACGTTTTGGATAGAAAATTGAGGTCAATACACCTGAAAATTTTAAAAAAATCCACGATATGGTGTTGATCGATCGAAGAGTCGTAAAATTGTTGATGCCAGAGGCATTTAATATGTCAGTGTGATTTCAATTTTAAATCAGCTGTGTTTCAGAAAGTTGCCTGCAAGATGGGCGACGTGTTTGCTCTCAATTGACTATAAACGTAAACGTGTGATAACTTCTAAGGATTACTTGGAGCTGTTTAACTGCAATCCGAATGAGTTTTTGCGGCGTTTTGTAACTATGGATTGTTTTGTAGGCCACTAAGGTGATGGCGACAGTTTTTTCGGATGCACGCGGGATAATCCACATCGATTACCTTCACCTTACTGCACGAGTGCACACGTGTGCAATCTCAATGGCAAAACTCTATGAATTGAACTTCGAATTGGTACCACATCCGCTATATTCTCCGAATCAGCACCTGTTTCCAAACCTAAAGAAATGGCTCGGTGGAAAGAGATTTAGCTTCAACGATGAAATTATGGGCCAAATGCCTATTTTAAGGACCTCGAAAAATCCTATTTTTTTGGAATGGATACAAAAACTGGAGAAACATTGGATTAAGTGTATTGAGTTAAGAGGAGATCATGCTGAAAAATAAATTTTTGTTAAAAAAACTGAGTTTCATTCATTGATCCGCCCTCGTAAACCAATTGAATTGCGTTTTGCTTATGGCTAAGGAAATATGGTATGGCACGTCTAATTTATGCTTAACATGAAAATTTTAATTTTGTTTTCAGTCGATTTATACTAAGTTCACACTTACGTATTTAACGCCTCATTCGTGTTTAAGAGCTTAAACACGACGATTTTTAGATGTTTTGCCATATATCTACTTGTTTTGTTAAACATCTCAAAACGGTGTTTTAAATTTAAACCCTTTGATAAACACGTAAATGGAGTATGTCCAGGACGTTTTTCATAACTCTGGCAACTTTGTGTTGTTATCAAATAACGGTACGTGAAAAAAATTATTTAATAGGGCATTTACACCTGCGCAAAATCTAGCAGATTTTAATTAAAATCTTCATGAAAATCTATACCATTGACATCATGTTTTTTACATTTATCAAAATTTTTTTTTAACCAAAACAAAGTCCATTAACTGAAAATTTTCCAAAACTTTGAAACGTAGCCAATTTACACACCTTTTTAAGCAGACTCTAGCTAATTCACTCATCTTTTTTTGTAAATATATTATACGGGGTAGTAACAAATAAATTAAAATATTAGATTTTGATTAGATTTCCTACAAATCTACTAATAAAATAGATTTTGTTTTGTATGGTAAATCTAGTATAAAGAAGCAAGATTTAACTCGAAATCTCGTAAGTACTACATTTCGGTATAATGTAAATGCATTATAATATACAAAAATTACTAAAAAAATTAAATTATTTACAAAAAAAAAGCTAGCTGTTGTTTAAAAATAAAAAAGCAAATATAAAACATAATTGCTCGAAATTTGTTACACACACAATAATTTATTGACAAACGTCAACCTTAAACATCTCAAATATAATGTGAACGGTTGTGTTTAGTGTTTAGAAAACTCGTCTTAAACATGTTTAAAATATAAGTGTAAACATACCCAGCAAAAAAGTTTGCCTACTAGAATGCAAAAAAGTGTATGTACTCTCCAGTCGTGAGTACTTACAATTTGACTGAATAAGCCATTATTTTTGTATGAGAAGTTCAACAAATAAGCGGTACCCTATACTTTTTGCCTACAAATATCCAAAAGTTAATATATTACTGATTGCCTAAAAGTATTCAAAATATAATGGGTTATTTTATGCTCACAAAAATGCAAAATTTAATAAAATAGCCAAAAATTATAAACAAATAGAATTTTGTAACATAATTATAAAATTTTAACCTTTTTTGGGATTGTTAAAAATCATAATTTTACAAAGCAAATATATGAATACGTATATTGAAGAATATGCGAAAATACTTAGATTTTGTAATAAATATTGTAAAGGGTGTTTTTTTATTGAGGTATAGAACTTTAAGTTGGCATCACTTTTTTAACTGGCGCCCATTTTGTCAGCTGTCAAGTGATTAATATTTAGTTTGGTTTGCCATTTCATCATGAACAGGTTGACAAAAGAACAACGCTTGCAAATCGTGCAAATTTATTTCGAAAATAATGGTTCAGTTCGCGAAGTTTACCGCAAGCTCCGTCCATTTTATGGTCGACATAATCGTCCATCAGAGCAATTAATTCGGTTAACCATGGATCGTTTTCGCACTACGTTTACTCTATGTGATAATACGCATCCGCAGAGACGTCGAACAGTGCGCACCGAAGAAACAATTGCCGCTGTAGAGCAAAGTGTTGAAGAGGACCCGAATGAATCGATTCGCCACCGTGCACAGCAATTGGAGCCGACTAACCGACTATTTTGTTCCCGAATTGGATGGCATGAATGTGGATGAGTTGTGGTTCCAACAAGACGGCGCTACATGCCACACAGCGCACGTCACAATCGATTTATTGAAGGAAACATTCGATGAGCGCATAATTTCGCGGAATGGACCTGTCAATTGGCCACCAAGATCGTGTGATTTGACACCATTGGATTATTTTCTTTGGGGATATGTGAAGTCGCTCGTCTACGCCGATAAACCAGAAACGTTAGGGGACTTGGAAGCCAACATTCGAGGCGTTATTGCCAACATACGGCCCCATATGCTCGAAAAGGTGGTTGAAAATTGGATCTGTAGAATTGGCTTTATTCGAGCCAGCGGCGGCGGCCACATGCCCGAAATCATATTTAAACATTAATGGCATAAAATTATCCTTCCAATAAAGCCAAATTGATGGACATTAAAACGATTTTCTTGTGTTTTATTTCAATTCGAAGTTCTATACCTCTGAAAAAAACACCATATAGTAAACCAAAGTTATTTTATTGTTTTCGAAGTTCACTTTCACGATCAATAAACATTTTTTGGATAGATTTCAGGATTAACTAGGAAGTACTACAATAAGTACTTTTATGTAATGATATAAATAAGTTGTTATTTTATTCATTACAAGACAGTCATTATTTTACACATAAAATAATTAAATAAATAAGTACCACTCATTACTTTGTAAGCAATTAAAAGAGTACTACCCATTAGAAAATCCTCAAATTTTTTTGCTGGCTAGTACAGGGTGGGCCAAAAGAAACCAAGGGGTGTAAAAGTTTAATAACTTTTTTGTTTATTAATTATTTTTTTTTATTTTTTCTTTCAGATTATTCAGACAACACTTGGAGAATTTATAATGGAGAGGTTCACATTTGAACAGAGAACCAGAACAATAGAATTTTATTATTTAAACCAGAGATCAAATATTTTAACGCAAAGAGCATATCGTCGACATATTAACGTCAGAATTTCGCCCTCTGAAGCGATGATTCGTTGCTTAGTTAATCGTCATCACCAACATGGCAGCGTAAGAGATTTGCCTCAAACCGGTAGACCACGTTTAAGTCGCACTGCGGAAAATATTGAACGAGTACAGCAAAGTGTTAACGAAGCACCAGAAACATCTGGCAGAAGGCGTTCTGCGGCGCATTTTAAAAAAAGATTTACAGTTATACACATATAAGGTGCAATTGGTCCAAGAATTAAAACCCGCAGATCATCGGCAACGTCTAAATTTTGCAGTTAAATTTCAAGAGTTGGCCAGAAATGAAATCAACTTTATTGAAAATTTGATTATGAGTGATGAAGCTCATTTTCATTTGAATGGCTTTGTTAATAAGCAGAACTGTAGGTTCTGGGGTTCTCAAAATCCAAGAGCAATTCATCAACGCCAATTGCACCCCATCAGGTGTACAGTATGTTGTGGGATCACATCTGAAAATGTCATTGGGCCCTACTTCTTCGAGAATGAAGATGGAAGTGCTGTAACCGTAAATGGAGAGCGGTATCGGTTTATGATAAAAAATTTTTTACGTCCTGCTCTTGAAAACAGACCTGGTATGTGGTTTCAGCAGGACGGAGCCACTGACCATACTGCCCGAGATACAATGGCACTTTTAAGTGAAATTTTTGGAGAGCGAATAATTTCTCGAAATTCGGAAATTATTTTCTTTGGGGTTTTTTGAAGGAGCGAGTGTATGTGAATAAGCCAGAGACAATCCTTGAACTCAAGGCAAACATTGTTGCAGAAATTCGAAGGCTACACCCACAAGTTTTGAAAGATGTTATGGAAAATGCTCTAAAAAGAGCCCATCAGTGCGAAGCTGAAAACGGCGGTCATTTAAGAGACATCATTTTTCATACTTAGTGTAAAAAAATTTCCATTTTGTATATTATATAATCTGAAAGAAAAAATAAAAAAAGTTAATAAACAAACAAGTTATTAAACTTTTACACCCCTTGGTTTCTTTTGGCCCACCCTGTATTAGTATTTTGAGTTATGTTGTAAAAAAATGAGAGATATTTGGAAATTATTAACTAAATCAAACCAAACAAATTGATTTGTTTTCACTATTCATGGTCAAATGATTTGTTGATGGTCTTTACCTATAAAGATGCAAAACTTTAACCAACTTTATGAATTTCATGTTACTTCGAATTTTTTTTTCTCAAAATGCATTATTTGTATTGTTGCGTTAAGCTATGGTCGCATCTGTCTTTTTATGCGTGTTTTTGTTGTGATGCCAAATGACGAATATTTGCCATTTGCCATTTGTTGTTTCAGTTCTTTCTTTCCCTTTAGTCCTAACTGCTCTGTTCATTTCTTTTCCAAGCAATACATTAAATTGTTTTCATTTCAACATTATTTTCCCCTTTTTTTGTACAATTACATTTTTTTTTGTATTTTTTTAAGTTAAGTGGTTATTTGGTTTGTTATTGTTCGAAAACATCGAAAGAAAAAGAAAATATTATTCTCTCTAAATCGTAAAAAATTGTATTTTGCTGGTTTTATGCATTCATGCTACTCGTATTCGTTTTTTGTTTTTCTGAAAACGAATGTATTTATTTTTTTAAGTTATAAGTTTTATTTGAATTTATTATGGTCATTAATAACAATATAATATAGAGTATCACATGCTTATTATTTATTTAAAGAGATTTTTGTATTTATAGAGAATTTAGAATAATACATGAATTATATTAGCTAATTTAAAATTATAATATTCCTTGGGAATTTTAATATATTAACATTTATAACATAAAACAATTAACTTTCCAACGCAAAAGTTTTGATTGTTATTAAGACTCATTCATACATCTGCAGCTAAATGTTTATTAATATTCTTCGAAAACTTTGAAACTAATTATATCTGTTTAGCTCAAAACTTTAATTTTCTATATTTTGTTTATCATAGTTGCTCAAATTAGTTGCTCTGATAAATGATTATGCAAGCCACAAAATAATTAAAAAGAGTACAAAAGAAAGTTTATCAAACTAAATCAAGATTTTTGTAAGAAGTTTGCAGGCGTTATTCAGGTGTTAGTTTGTTTGCGATGAAATGACAAATTAAACTAAGTATAAAACAAGTAACAGCTTTTAAAATGGTGTAACGCAATGTAGCTTACTTTCCCACCTGAGTTATGATTTAGTTTAGTGTTTGATTAAACAATGCATTTTACAATAAATTATACATACAAACAATCTTTTGATACACAGTTTCGTAAGTTAAATAATTAATAAACTAAATTCATAATGCTGTCAACATGAAACAATTGTGATTCAACATAGTTCATTGTGTTATTTCAGTATATTGTTTAAACTTGAAATAGCTTTGATTCAACATGATTCTTAATTTTAATTTAAAAGTACTGGAATGTTTGAAAATTACTGTCAATCATGTTAAATATGAAGCAAACTCAATGCTAAAAGATTTTAAATTTACTTTGTTTTCGTAGACTTTAATATGAAAATTTTCTGTACGCAGAGCAAAGGCCCAACTATAATATGAATAAGCTAGCTTAAGCAACTGTGCGATTACATATAAGACGTATGTGGCAAACTATAATGTATACTTAACAAACTTTTCGTCAAGTTTCGTCAAATGTCATTTGCTTAAGTAAAGTGCCAAACTGAACGCACATTCCGTACAGAAACAACAGTTTGTGCATTTTTAAAACTCAAGCAAGCGTCAGCAGATAATATTCATTGATTTTAAATATTTTTTCATTGTTTCTTATTTTAAACTCGGAAAATAAAGCAAAACTTTTATTTTCATGAATTGTTTTACAATACACATATACACACATACACACATGTTTACTTATGTATATTCATTGTTGTACTTTTTAGTAGGCAAAACAAATAAAACAAGTAATAAGGTGATGGATATATTTATATGTGAATTTTTAATAGATTAGGACATTCTTTCAAGTTAGTTTGATTGAATTGCATTCGTTTAGGAGTTATGATAAGAAACAAAATTACTACAAAATTATTAAAAATACCTAGATGTGCAGCTGTGGTTAAAAAATACTTAAGTGAATGTAAGTACATTGTGGCCACCTAAAAGTCGCATCTAAATTGCTTAATAATTTGACAGACTTATCGTTCAATTCTGACATTAGCTTAAGCCAGATTATTCATATTATAGTTGGGCCTTAACATATGCCTATACAGAAAATTGACTAAACATGCGTTTAAGTTAATTCTGTATTTAAGCCTACTTTTAATTAAATAAAAAGGCTACTCAGTGATAGTATTGTAAAACCTATCAAAATCCGTATAGAATCTCTTACTCTCATTTTTTTTTGAGCTTAGGCATGACATTTATCTTCACCAGTCTTATAGCATAGACAGACGACAGCGTTAATTTGCATTAACTGTCTTAATGCAAATTAACTTGTGAATTATCCTCATTTGTAAATGCACTAAATGACAGTGAATTAATACTGAATTCAGCTATATGATAACACAGTCCTCATATGGTAACACCGTCACAATCAATCAAATGTTGACAAATTGTTTTGGTTTTCAAAATTAAAATGCGATTCGGTCAGAAAATATAAGTTATTTTAATTGTTTTTAGAAAAAGAGCAAATAAATATTAAAATCGGGACACATTTTTTCCATTTTAAAATTATCGAAGTGTGTGGCACGAAAGGTATGTATGTACAGATTTTCTTTACTTTATGCAAATACTGTCGTCTGTCAGGGTAAATTTTTAATTCAAATTAGTGATATTTTAATGCAAATTAACGGTGTCGTCTGTCTACGCTATTTACCATGCGGTACCGCATGGTAAAGTAATTCCATTGATTAAGTCGCTGGCGGTTTTAGTGCATTAAAAGTGATGCTAGTCTGACCATCAAGATTGCCTTTTTAAACTCGCAGCTCATATGTAATTTTTATAGAAGGGCCATTTTATGTTTCTAAGGTATATTCCGTTATATTTTTTTTTATTTTACCCTGAGTAGTTCCTTGACGGTCTACAGGAATCATGCCTTATGGAATATTGTTATCGATCATTTTAAAAGAGAGTTTGTCCTTGCAATGCTTTTCGGCTACTTTGGAGTATAATGATGGCTCCTTACCGTTTCATATCTCTAACATTCTTTTTTGCTTCGTCTGATTTATCTCCATCTTACTTTCTGAGTTATTTATTTAGTGCTCATCTTTTAAATAACTAACGATGCTTTTCCATCTGTACCAGTTGGTGGCTGACTTGAGTCTCCTTTGATTGCACAGAAAAAACTTAATTTCGTTTTCAGTAACCAAATTCATTGAATCAGTAAATTTTTTGTGTGAATACGGACCTACAAATAAATGTGTAGATTCTGATAACAATTTTGTAAAAAGAAAATTTATTATTTGACATATTGTCAGAAGTGTACATAAAATAATTGAAATTTATTTGCTGGTAGTTTAGCATGTCTATATATGTATTTCATTGGCGCTTGATGATTTGGTTCAAGCGCCAATGAAATACGTATATAGACATGCTAAACTACCAGCAAATAAATTTAAATTTTGAAAAATTTTTTTTTTTTATTTTTAGTTAACTTATTATGGCATTAGAGAAAAAAGTTAACTGAAACTCAAAATATTTTCAGTCAAATTTATTAATAGGAACAGAAAAACATTTTTGCAGATTTTTTTTGTATTATTCAGCAAATTTTTTTTTATAATTTACAAACACATTCACTAAAATTTTTCGTATTATCAGAAAATAAATTAACTGAATCAATAACAATTCTTAAAATTTTTCTTTAAAAAATTAGTAAAAGTTTTATCTGAAAAAAATAACTGAATCAAATGAAAGGTTCAACTATTTTTTTTTTACTTTCAAAAATTGGCTTGTTTTTATTGTTAAGCATTTCGTTCCCGCTCGTGAGCAGACTTCAACCCAAAAAATTTTTTAATTTAGCTAAAAAACTCCTTGTGTTTATAGTAAGACTCTTAATACTATATTGAGAATCACAATATACAAACATAATAAGTTTGATAACCGCAAATAAAAATCTTTAAAAAAATAAAATGCTTTTTATATCTATAAAATAATTTGTAAAAAAAATTTAAAAAAAATTAGACAAATTTTTTTACAGTATATAAAAATAAATTTAACTGAAAAAAAACAGACAAATTTTCTTACAGTATATAAAAATAAATTTAACTGAAAATAACAAATTTAAATATAAAAAATAAATCTAAAATTTTTTTTTTTACATATTTTACTTTATATAGATAATTTTCATTCTATACAGTTTTTTTTACATAAAATAAAATTGGAACAAATAATTTATTGGAACAGTAAAAAATATTTACTGAAACTAATTTATATTTCACAACACACGTTTGTTTGAAAATTTTTTGGGAATAATTTTTTGTGTGTTGAGTTTCAAATATTCTAACGAAGAGTTAATTCCGCTGACATGTTCTGCTCTCTTAAGATTTTCTCGATACAAATTAAATTGTGTATATTTAGCAAATGAACGATTTCATACAACCATTATATTAGAGCATAATAATTTTATCTTATAACTGGATTACAATATCTATTTTCCAAGTTAAAAAGAAGATGCAATAAAACAGGAAATTATCAAACTCAATGGTTCCGAATTTTTTTTTAATCTTAATTGCATTAAATTTGAATATTCCCATACTCGTACAATATCAATTATAGGCATTTGTTTTCAATTTTTCAGTTGAAATATAAAGTAATACGTTGTTGTGCTGATATTGATATACATAAATACGTATATATATATATTTAAGCCTACATATCGTCAGATGAAATGCAAAACCATGCATGTAGCAAAAAATTTAAAATCTTATTTCGAACTAACTATTAGGTGCTACAGCAAAACTTATGTCCCTACAAATTTTCAAACATTTATCACACAACAATCAGCTGAACTAACAATGTAAATTTATAAACTTTACCTCAGTCTCACTTGAATGATTTTGTTCAATGTTTTCTGGCTTCTATAAAATTTCAAAGAAGTCTAGTTATGTAATTTTCCATTTTAGCTAACCATATGCTGTAAGTAGATATCCAACGTATGCGCTTGTCGTATTGATTGTAAATAGCAAAAATGGTTCTACATAATAGTTTTATTTATAATTGTATTTGTGCAAATGTTCGTACATGCTCATGCATTTAATAAACACAATTTTGTTCATCACAAATGCTCACATTTTACGAATATGTACTTGCATTTCAATAAATTTTGTGGCAACTACATAAGTACGTATGAAAGCACAAAAGCAAGAGTACAATTACTCGTATCAATATGTGTGCTTTGAATTTGAATATTGAAGCTTTAACGCGAAAAAGACTTAGCTGGATTGATTTCCTATCGTAGTTTCTTTGAAAATTTTGCAATTGTCGAAAGTTTTCCATTATGAATTTACAACAAACGTTGTAGACAATTTATTTTATGTTTCTCTTACATACATATTATAGTAGAACTTGCGTTATTTTGGCAGTTAAAGTTCGGTATTATTTTCCAGTTTCATATATCAATGAATAAACTACTTTATTTCATTTTGCATTATTTGAAAATCAATACGTTTTGCTACAATGCCATCATATGCGAGTCTCTTTACATAAAACAAAATTTTACATTAAACAGACATTGATAATAAATAGAATACCCAGCAGAACAAAAACATCTAGGGAAATTAATCACTCAATAATATTAACCTTTGATATATCTGTGACAATAAGGAAAAAATGCTTATGTCATATTTTACTGTTTTTAATCTTTCAAGGCGATTTTCAGAAATTTGTTTCGTTTGCAGTTAAATATTAAAGCCTATATTCCACTATGGGCACAATGTACCGATGTTCGTCGGCTCACTGCAATAAATTCATAGTTAATAAACCAAATTTCCCTTATTTCTCAATTAATTCCGGAAAAAGTCTATATGCAACTATGTCCTTATATTTCCATTAGTTGAAAAACAAGGCCAATTAAGCTTAGTACTTATAGCTTTATTTCAGTGAGCCAATCAAAATCGGTACATTGTGCTGATAGTGGGATCTAGGCTTAAAATTTGATGTTTATTTAAATTGTTTCAAAGAGAATATCGTTCTACACGTATAAATGTTACATTCAATTTGAAATATATCAAAATTCGAGAGCGGATCAATAAGTCCGTGACTTTTCGAATTTCCCTCGTAGTCATATAAAACGCAATACTGTTAACATAAAAACCCAGCTGCTAACAGACTACTGTCAAACTTTGAGCAAGTCTCGTCATTTACTTTACGTTTAACAGCTGTTCAAAACATAAAACCTCGTGTATTTTTCTAAAATTGGAAAATAGTGAATTTCGGTGCTCATTAAACATTATTTTTTGCGAAAAAAACCGTCAATCAAACCAAGGAAAAGCTAGATAAATACTATGGGGACTCTGCACCATCGATTTCAATAGTAAATAAATTCAGTTAAGTGCGACTCTGACTCGCGCACGAAGGGTTCCGTACGAACACTAGATATGTAATTTAATACAAATTTAATCCTATATAATATATAGTTTTGGCATTTTTTTCGTTTTTGGGATCTGTTCGGTTTTTTTGTTTTGACGGTTTTTGCGTTTTTTCGGTTTTGGCGATTTTTTAAGTTTTGGCTCTTTTTTTAGTTTTAACACTTTATTTTCTTGTTTTGGCGATTTTGTTTGGTTTTTGGCGATTTTTTTTATTTTCGGCGATTTTTTTTATTTTAGCGATTTTTTTTAAAATTTTTTTTTTACTTTTGGCGACATTTTCGCGTTTTGGCGACTTTTTTCAATTTTTGGCGTTATTTTTTTTTCATTGTGGCGTTTGTTTTCATTTTGGCAATTTTTTCGAATTTGGCGATTTATTTTAGTGTTAGAAATTTTTTTTTAATTATGGCGATTTTTTCGTTTTGGCGATTTTTTTTAATTTTTGGCGATTTTTTTTTTTGGTTTGGCGATTTTATAATATTCGGTTTTTTTAGTTTTACCGTTTTTGAAAATTTCAAGTTTTTGGCGATTTTTTTAAGTTTTGGCTCCTTTTTTAGTTTTTACACTTTATTTTCTTTTTTTGGCGATTTTTTTCGGTTTTTGGCGTTTTTTCATTTTGGCGATTTTTTTTTATTTGTGGCGATTTTTTTCATTTTTGTGTTTTTTTTATTTAAATTTTTTTTTAGTTTAGGCGACATTTTCGCGTTTTGGAGATTTTTTTAGATTTTTGGCATTTTTTTCATTTTGGCGTTTTTTTCATTTTGTCGATTTTTTCGAACTTGGCGATTTATTTTAGTGTTAGAATTTTTTTAATTTTGACGATTTTTTTCGTTTTGGCGATTTTTTTTTAATTTTTGGCGATTTTTTTTTTTTTGGTTTGGCGATCTTATAATTTTCGGTTTTTTTAGTTTTACCGTTTTTGAAAATTTCAAGTGTTTGCCTCTTACGGTTTCCAAGATATAGCAAATTGTCAAAATTACATAGTCAAAATTGCATTAACTGATAGACCACCCTTTAATTTTAATTTTTTTAAATTTTAGTGTTAATTGTTGTAGTCTGTATAAAAATACACTAATTTTACAAATTTCAAGTTTCAATGTACATATGTATGTTCATACAATTGTATGTATATTACATGGGATTTTAACATTTTTCGTTGCTCGTTTTGGAAGACCCTTTAATTTTTAATTCTCGTGTATTTATTGTTGTAGCGGCCAAGGGTCTGCATACTGTGTCCAAATTTCAGGTCCGTAGCTCTTACGTTTCCTGAGAAAATACCGTGTGACGGACAGACGGACAGCGTAGCGAAAACAATAGGGTTCCTTTTCACCTTTGGTGTACGGAACCCTAAAAAGTGGTTTACTGGCTTTCGTTGTGGTCGCACAAGTACAAATGACGCTGAAAGTTCTGGACGGCCAATTGAGGTCAGTACACCCGAAAATGTAGCAAAAATCCACGATATGGTGTTGGCCGATCGAGGAGTAAAGGTGCGTGAGATTATTGATGAGATAGGCATTTCATATGGCAGTGAGGTTTCGTTTTTAAATGATCAGGTGGGTTTAATAAAGTTGCCTGCAAAATGGATGCCGCATTTGCTCTCAATTGACGCGTGACAATTTCAAAAAATTGTTTGAAGTTCTTTAACCGCAATCCGAATGAATTTCTGCGGCGTTTTGTAACTGTGGATGAAAGATGGATCCATTACTGTACTCCGGAGACCAAGCCGAACTCTAAACCTGCTCCAAAGAAGGCCAAGGTAAGTTTGTCGGCCAATAAGGTAATGTCAACAGTTTTTTTTGGAATGCACGCGGGACAGTCCACATCAATTACCTTTAAGAGGAAAAAACAATAAACGGGCAATTTAATGCTAACTTAGACCAATTTAATGAAGATTTAAAAAGAAAACTACCCCATATGACCAAAAAAAATTCTTTTTCATCAATATAATGCACGAGTGCACACGTCTGCAGTCTCAATGCCAAAACTCTATGAATTGGGCTACGAATTGGTACCCCATCCGACATATTCACCGGATTTAGCCCCTAGTGACTACTTTCTATTTTCAAACCTAAAGAAATGGCTGGTTGGAAACAGATTTAATTCCAACGAAAAATTATTGCCTATTTTAAGGAGCTCCAAAAATTCTATGTTTTGGAAGGGATATAAAAACTGGAGCAACGTGGGACAAGTGTATTGAGTTAAAAGAAGATTACGTTGAAAAATAAATTTTTGTTTTGCAAAAAAAAAAACACTTTGTTTCATTCAAAAAGTCACGGCCTTATTGATCCGTCCTCGTATAAGCTGAATTAAATTGTTCTTCCTTATGAGATTACAAATTGAAAAAATATAAGCAGACAGTTATTGCGCTATAACTGCTTTAAAAATCACATAAAGTAATTGAGTTTTTTGCCAGGGGTACTTTTGAGTATCAAAATTACAGAGGCGCCTTTAGATCAAAATCTTTTTTCCTTTGTACAGATATTTGGTATTTTTAAAAATATTTTCAATTTAAAAAATTTTAACAAATTACATTCTCGAAAACACCATTTGTTAACCAAAATTATTTGTTAAAAATAAGGACTTAATTAGCATAAGTACAAGTTTTTTAAATTGCTTGGCGAAAAATATTAACTTAAAAAGTTTTTATTATTTTATACTCTTTACCAAATTGTAGGGTTTCATATTCGAACCTATAAAGTATCTTTACCTTAATATAGAAAGGCTCTAACTAACTTTTATTGATATCGAGGTTTTTGTATATTTCGATAGAAAAACATGTATTGAAACGATTAAAAAAAATAATGAGTTAGGTCCTTTCTTTATTAAAGTAACGATATACATATACTCTGAGTCCTTGTTAATTGGATAGTGGACTAAGCGGTATCAGTCTTTTCGTTTTTCCGTTTGTCTATACGTGAAATCGTTTTCTAAAGTCCCAGGACACGACTAAGCTTATTATTTAAAATTTTTAAAGTTTTCTTATATGTTTTCTCAACAAGTGCAAAAATTGAAAGTAACTTAAAAACAAATTCAATAATTTTTTTCCTGCTGGGCATGAAAAACCAAAACCTCAGTGCGACTCCAAGCACTTTATTGTAGTAAGTGCAATATGAGCATACAAAAAATAATCTTCTCTAAAGTATCAGTTTTTATAAATAAAAATATATTAAAAGGCTGTTCATTGTATTGTTCTTATTGTTTTACTTAAAACACGAAAATCGCAAAGCTAAATAACAATTGAAACATATTTGTTTTGGAAATATTAAAAAAAATGCCTTAAGAATAAAATCGGTTCAAGAATGCATTTGTGTTTTACTGTAGTAGAAAATTTAACTTCATAATTTAAACACAAAATCGCTGAGTTGACAACACTAACGTTTGGGCAAAGATCTTACAGATGCAAGATGCAGATGCGTAAAGAGAAAACAGTGTGTGAAATTAAAGTTGATAAGAATAAGAATTTTCATTTCCATCTTCAAACGGAAGCCGTTCTATGAAATTTCGTCATGCACTGGAATAAAATCCTTGTCATCACCGCTTTTCCAGGTCTGTTGATAACTTTTTTTCTCCATAAAATAAATAAAAAACTTCAACTACAAACATCGTATATTGAAAAAGTAATTTTGTGTAATGAAATGCGCTGGAAAATTGATTTATTTTGCACTCATCGAAATCAAGTGATTGTCATTCGTGCGGAAAATTGCATTTACTCTGCTGCTACAAGTTTTACCCATAAAAATATTTATTTATGTAAATATGTTTATAAATAAATCATAAAAGAGATAAATTAAATAAATAAAAAAAAACAAAAAATACCACACTTTTCATTTGAATAAAGAACGCAGCAAGAATATAAATTCAAAATATTTTTTATACATATTTATTAATGGCAGAAATACGAAACAAATACGAGCTAAACGCGTGCAGCTGATGCTTTAAAAAAATTTTTACAATATATCATAAATTTATACTTAAAATGTCTTTTTATTTCAATATGGGAATTCTGCAATTTAACGTGTTTTATTTCTTTGAAAAAATAGCTTTGCGTCAGTGCCATATGTACATTTGGATGTCCTCTATTCCGTTAAATGCTAAATGTCACGCTTTAACACTTACAGAATATTGAGATAGAGAGAGAGAGAGAAAAAAAAGAGTCATAATAATGTCATTATTTGATTTCATGACCACCAATAATTGAGGTCAAGTTTATGGCAAATAATAATAATAATAATAATAAATATAACAATAATAATATCTCTGACTGACGCAAAGCAAATTGTGAAATTGTGCTGCTGGTGACACATGTTACAAAATGCTTTGCTGGTTCATTCAATCCTTCGGCACACTCAATGTCATTTCGTTGAAACTTTGAGAGTTTGTGTAATAAAATTTTTCGTTATTCACTGAATTGAATTAAAAGCAAACTTATATGTAGTTATAGCAAAATTGATATCAAAGCCAATGAAAAATAATTGTATATTTGACAGCAAATCAAATGTGGTTATATGACGATTGTGTGTGTCCTTGGTAATATTTCCTCGTTAAGAAGAGTAAAGTCACAAAAAACGTTGTGAGTGACTAGATAATAATTAATAAGAAAAATACTTTTTTTTTTGGTCAAAGGCAGTTATTTTTTTTCTTTCAAATCCTCATTTAATCTATCCCAAAAGATAGCTTTACATTTTTAAAGCTAGTCAATGTGGATTATGCCACCTGTAGCCGAAGACACGGTGGTCGCCATGACTGAATTTGATGAAAAACCCAAATGGGCCTTCTTTAAAGCCAATTTACACCCAGAAGTCCACTCTTTTGAGTGCTGTGTGGTCTCTGGTGTGCTGTGGGGGATCCACGTGTATTCCACAATTGATTGCGGTGAAAAACCATTAATACTCCTGCAAAGTTCTTACATGATTGCTGTTTTGGTAGATTTTGAGATTGTAGTAACTAAAGGTGAGAGCAAGGCATTAAAAAAATTACACATTATTATTATTATCATTTATTTATTTATTTATGGTGTTGCACAAATATGAGCGGAGTAACTAGACCATATACGCAAGATGTTATTAACAGTATTTTAAAAGGTTTTGTGACTAACTGTAAACGACCTATGTCTTCACATAGGAAGTAGCAACCTGGTTGTTAAAGAAATTCCACAAAAAACCGCCAGATTATACGATTGTCCGTGGCAGATCAGTCAACCAGTAAAAACTCTCGAAGGCCAAATAACACCCACAAGTCTGACCGCACTTGAGAAATAATTACGATGACGCGAGACACTGTTCTTTAACCCAGAGCTGCTTAACGACTGCACAGTATTATATTTTTTCAAAAGTAAATATTGTTTGTAGTGGTAATTGTAGTTGATTGTAAAGCAAAAATATAGAAAAAGAAAATAAAAAACAAAGTGCTAATTCACACGGTGAAATTTATGACGTCTATTTTTCTTAATTCTCTTTTGAAGTTGCTACCAAAAATTCCTTGCATTCATACGATGTTTTTTTTTTGACGTCTAATTTTACTTCTCTCCACTCATATAGCCAATAAGCTAGAAGAGTAACAATAAAAAATAACAATAAGATAGAAGAGTAACATTGAAACGTAACAACAACAACAAGAGCAATGTAAAGAGAAATATGACTTTATAAAAGACTTCGTGTGAATTAGGTGATACAAAATAGACATTTGTATCAAGTGTGCAATATTTTTATTGCACACTTTATATTGCACCATACTTCATGACACAAACTAAAAATATTATAAAATCTTAAGTGATAATAAAATTTCTTAAAAATATATTCATTGTGAAAGATATTCACTCTTATTCCAGTTGTCGACATTGACGTCACTTTAATACAATACTAAAAAAATTGGGGCTTGTGTAACCTTTGCCAAACACAACTGACTCCTCTTACTAGGTTTGTGCTATTTTCTAGACCTTAGGAAACTGAAAAAGATATTGTTACGTAAAAATATTCCTACAGGGTTAAAGCAAATAACTATCTGGAAGTATTTAACTAAAGCACTAAGCGTACACACATATTTACGTGCAAACACTATAGCAACAACAATAATTGTGTACATAGCTACAAACATACACACATACAAATAAAAATGCGAGCACTCATGGTAACCACCCTGTACTACCAGTAGCCCACCGCATTGCCAACATAAAGGCTCAGTTAGCCGACTGTAATGTAATGTAACTGCAACAGTAAGAAACAGCTGACCGATTTTGTTATGTGAAAAGTAATGAAAATGGTTATAAAGATGTAATGTAACGTAACATACTTTTCATATAAAAATATCAACCAGCTGTTTTCTACGTTACAGTTACATTACATTACAGTCGGCTAACTGAGCCTTAAGAGTCGTTACTTTGAAATTCAAAAATAATGGCCAATCGAATTATCTACAAACGCCTAGAAGCAGCAACATGAATTTTCCCGATTGTGCTAGAGGACTGTTTGAACATCTGGCTACCAATAGTAAATGACAATACTGATGGCATCATGCACCTATCGGGCGAACATTCGAGAACCGGATCCTGTACTATAAAAAGTGACAGCATGTGCGAGAACAGGGTAGTGCTAATCAGAAAGTAGTCAAGTTAAGACCTCGTTGAAAGTGGATAATAACGATAAGAAGTAGTTAAGTAAAGACAAGTTGTAATTTGCTTCGTTAAGAATAAAAGGAAAAAAAGTAGCAAATAAAAATTGTGTGTTTTTTATTTATGAGCAATCAAAAGATTTCACACGTTTAATAAAATTTAAACGTAATAATATTAAGTAGCACAAAATTGTTTTAGATAGTGAGCAAATAAACAGAAATTTTTTGGCATTGTGTTAAGGTGAGGTCGATACCGACAACGGGAATAAGTGTAATTATTTTGTTTCTTTATTTTTTCAAGCCTTAGTACAGCAGCACATGCGAACTAATGCGCTCAAAGAATCTCCATTATATGTTTTTTTTTTACAAATATACATTCTCTTGCATTTGTCATTTCATTTGGCACTTGTTACTCGGTATGCAAAGGTGAAATATGCTACGACATTACAATAAATAATGCCTCTGTTTGGCAGATAAATAAATGCCGTTGCATGGTTTTGATAAAAAAGAATAACAGGCTTAGTGTTCTTTTATAAGAAGAGTGCAATAAAAAGAGAGAACAATTCAACAATGTACATCATGCAGATTAATAAAGTAAGTGGTTTGTGCTCAGCTCTAGCAGAAAGCACAATCCTGCGCAAGTGTTCCGAAATCAAAAGTACAGCGTATGTGTGCCGAGTGCCTAAAACACCACAAGACAACTATGCTGTGATGATTTAACTTATATAATATTATTTGACTTATTATAACTTAGCTTGGTGGGTAGCCCCGTAGCCGGGTATTACCCAAAACGTTAAATGATATATAGAAAAACAAAACAAACAAAAAGGCTTCAACTTTGATTGCTTGAAGTACAATTATAAGTTGCCTCCTGATTCTAATTTTTTACAGTGGCACGTACAAATTTCAATAATTTCTTTTGGAAAATTGGAAACTTCAAATATGTAATTTTTGCCTCAAAATGTAATCACAAGGCCTATAGTGCACTGTTAGAAATCACAACTGGGCGACCAGAGTGATTCGCCAAATCGAACTTCAGTAAACAAACAAACCCATTAAAGTAGACGGCAAATATTTCCTTTAATAGCCCTGGGGTTTTTTCCATTTTATTCTCAAAACACGCGGTAGCCTGCTGTCCAATACAAAAATAAATGACCCAGACTTACTGAACTCATATTTACAAGTGAAAATATATTATTAACCAGCTTTTACCCAAGGCTCCGTTTGCGTTGATCTGTTTAAAAAATTCATAAAACATATAAAAAAAAGAGATTTGTCTTAGTATACCTGCTTAGAGCTATGTTGTTTAGCTATGTAAAACAAATTTCATGTGTTAAATAACAAAGCAACAAATTTATTTGTATTTTTAAACCTATTTATTTACTATTCATAAAATTTATTTTTTTTTATTAATATTTATAAAACAAAATAAATTTACAGCAACTATAAATATATGTGGACATTTCACATATGTTAACGTTATTACTGACTCATTTAGCATCACCTTTACAAACAAAGAAAAACAAACAAAACTAAAAAAAAATGTAAACAAAAATACATTTCTAACTGTAATAGTGCCGATTATTTTTGTTACGAAAATCATTTCCTTGTCTTGTGTCTGACATAAAGAGCATAGCTCTAAAAACCAATTTCAAACACTTTGCCGCTGTTAATAAAGCTTCCCACTGGTAAAAGCATTTTTAAAATTGGTTTAGCAGTTTGGGTGTGAAAGCGTAACAAACATAAAAACAAACTCTCTTTCACATTTATAATACTAGTAAGGATAAGGACAATAATAACTTTATTTAAATATTTACTTAATATTAAAAACAAGTACATATTTTCAAACAATTTCCTTGAAATACTTAATATCGAAAACAAGCATTTCTATTTAGTTTCCCACATTCTTTATACTAACTGGCACATGTGGCAATTTGCAGGAAAAAAATAATCTTAAATAATCTTATGTATGTCCTTTACCCTGATGTATCAATTTGCATACAAACAGTTGTTGCACTTGGAATTTGTACTTTTTCTGTTGCATTTTTGTTTTTGAAGAGCCTCTTTTATGAAGCCTCCTTCAGACGCAAAGCCAACAAGTATATACAAATAAAAAAGGGAAGCAACAGTAAAAATAAAATTTCTAGAACAATGTGCAATAGCAGCACTTAGAAGCTGTAGTCCGTCAAGAATTTAGTTAAGAAATATTGCTGTACGCATATTTTCTTTATAATATCTTTTAAAATGAAGGCCTTTACTATGAAGAATGTTGTTGATTTATAACAGGTTTATTGAACAAACTTTATGTGGAAATGGGTAATTTATATTTTCTGGGAATAAACTCCTTTTTGTTTCTTTTAAAAAATTAAATAAATTTCTGCTTTTTTCTTTTAAAAAAATTATAATTTTTTCCACTACAGTTTTAATCACCATAATACGAAAATTGTTAATATGTCAATAGAAGGCCTACAGGAGCAACCCAACAAAGTTGCCAGAAATACATCAGAGATTCATTCTCAGCCTTTTTTTATATAACATTTTCTTCTATAGCGCTGAAATCAGCAAATAGAAAAAGGAAAAAGTCATGAAATTTTATGAAAAGATGCATAATAAAAATTAGGTACATGTTAGTAAATTTTCCTTAATTTTGTAATAATAATAATATCATAATAAGTCAAATGCAAAAACTATGATCCTGGAGGTCTACTCTGTAATTCGATCTGAAAGAAAATGCTTTCGAATTTACTTGTTATAAACATATAAATTCGAAAACCTTATGTTTCGAATTAGACAGCAAATGAATCTTGGCTATACGCCCCAATCATCTGTTTTGAGCAAAATCCGCAACTTCTTAATCAAAGTGCTAGTTCCCAGCAAAAAATTACACATTACCATTAGAACTACTTGCCATATAATGACTTACTTTTCTGATTGCCAATTTTCATTACTTTCTTACAAATCACATTACCTAAAATTACAAAAAATTACGTGCAATTTGCTAAATGAAGAGTATGATTTTTTTAGACGAAATAGATTACGTGAAATGTTGACAAATAAAAAAATGTAAGTACTTCTCAAGAATCGATTATCTTAGTCTCACGCCTTGTTAAAATCATTAAGTTGGTAATCCAGTAGGGAAGTGCTTCCACCAAAAATGCTTAATTCCAAACTCGATTACCTTCTTTGAAATTTTTTGTTGGGTTCATGCATACTAGAGATGAGCGATCCCGTGATTTTTTAATAATGTTGCTTCTAGTGAAAGTGATTTCTAAATCGCTGTTGCTTTTAAACTACGACTGTGATCACTGTCAGCAGTATTTTATTTGTAGCAATTGTGTGATTTCGAGAAAATCTAATAGAAAATAGAAAAAAATTAATGTATTAGCTTTATTTGCATTGAAGAGAACACACAAGACTATTAACTGTTTATATGAAAGAATTATATTTCAAAAACATGCCTACTTAATAAATTCAGTCGCAGTTGGGATTAGTGATTTTTCAATCGCAGTGAAAAAGTAACAGGTATGGAAATATCGCTCATCTCTAGTGCATACTAAACCGAGTGTCTTGTTAGCGCACACTTTTAAAATTGTCCCAATAAGCCATTTTGCTTGAAATCAAGTTTAAAATAAGGGTGCATTATGCGAGTATTTGTTTTACAGTTTAATTCAATAGCATTATTCAGTCAAAATGAATTCCAACCTTGAATTATGCGAATTATGCTACAATTCAGACTTGTATTACAATTGAATTCAAGTATATTTCAAGCTTCAAACACAATAATTTTTAAACAGATAGGAAATGTAATTAATTTGTTTTCTAATAATAATTTTATGCATATCTACTCGTACCTTCACTATTCTTTTCATGATTTTCATCACATTTTGTATTTAAATAATTCACTTTCTTATTTATCTATGATAATCTTTACCACAATTTAAATTTTATTAAAAAATAAATGAGACATTTTTAGATTTAGTTGAACTGTAGTGAATTTTAATCAGAAATAATTTCTTATTCGGCCTTAAGTTCAGTAATTTTAATTCTTATTGAATGAAATATTTTTATTAATTAATGCGAGTTTCTAAAGAAGAGATGAAAAATTAAACTATATATTGTTTAGCTGGGGGAAATACCGATATTTTTCTGTGCAGCCACGCACTTCATCAGCACCCTAGTCTATCTACTTGGGTATAGATTATTATTAACATCAGCTTTTATTTTACTTGGCAACACAGTTAATAATGCTGGAAAGTAAAATTAACTGTTGGAAGCAAAAACAAACATAATAAATAATAATACATTTTATATTTGACAAAGTATGAACACATATGTATGTATGTATGTTGTTTAATTTTTTATTTCAAAATATTTTCAAACTTGAAAATTTCTTGAAAATATGCTAAAATTGAACTTCGTTTCCAGTAAAATTCAGGTACTTGAATTTAAATTTTTTGATTACTTATTGGAATAATAGTAAAGAGTTATCATGGATTTTTAAGTTAAAGATTTTATTTTATTTAAGAAACTTATTGTTTTACATATTGTGCTAAGTTTATTTTAATTGAAATTTATGTGCTGGCAGTTAAGCATTGTCTATCTATATATATCATTGGTGCTTAACCAAATCATCAGTAGACTGTTAAAAATATGTGGTTGAATTCTACCGATAATTCGGCTAAGCACCAATGAAATGAGAAGAAAAATAAATTTCATTTGATTTGATGTTATTAAAATTTTTAGAAGTCACTCTTCATAGATTTTCACATACTGCTTATGAAATATTTTCTTTTCTCGTTGAGAGGGCTAGCAATGTTTAAAGGCTATTTAAAAATTTCCATTAGTTCAAATAATTTGCTGGATATGTCCATTTCTTAAATAACAAAAACAGTGAACATTTTAGAGACAAAAATTCTTGAAAAGTTGATAACCTTTAAAAACTGTAATGGAAACCCTGTATTACATGCTAAAAGCAAAACAGGCATTATCATTTGTCCTTCAATGAATAAAGTGTGCATAAAAAATATTTTTCTTTTTACTTTTTTCACAAGCAGTAGACCAAAAACAATACCAGCACTCTAAAAATAGGGCAAATGTCAAGCGAAAATATTTGACATTCAAGTGTGAGAGTCACCCTTTGCGGTCAGCTTTTGTTCATTTTTATTGCATTTTTGAACTGAAATAAAAGCAGCCAATATGGAAGGAAAGCCTTTATGATAAACGTTTGACAGGAAACAAAAATAGATTTATAGGCAGATTTTGTAAAAAATTTCGTTTCTAAACGTTTAAAATTTGTATGAAAAATAACGAAAATTCGTTTCGAAAAATATTTTTTCCATAAAAATTTTTAAACGAAAAAAAAAACGTTTCTATTTACAAAATCTGCCCTTTAAATAAAATTTTCAACATACAAATTTTTTTTTTTGGTTTTCTTGTTTTTTATAACTACTTCATTTAAATTATTTATAGAAAACTGCCGTTCGAACCAAAACTAAAGGGCAACACTGTATTCAATTATAGGTGACTTGCCATAACGCTATAGCCACTACCATAGAAACCAATTGAATTTTGGTTTAGTTACGGTTATGACATTATGGCCATGTCATGTCTAATTGCACCTTTAGCTGGAATCCGAAGTGAGGCTGCATGTTTATAATCTTTCGCGCTTAACACCTGACTACAGCACCACCTAAAATTTTGTCAACAATTGGCCAACATATTCATGTGTTTTATTAAAGTTAAACACACGGCTTATCGCTCAGATTTTCGTCAACAATTTCAAAAGTTTTTACTTGAGGACAACATGTAAGACATTGTCACTCAGATTGTCATGAGCGATGGTTTCCTTTAAATTATCGACTAGGAACCTAAATAACAGAGGATTAGTCGTGCGAGATTCATAGATGACAATTTACCATACAGCAAAGAAACCCTATTGTTTTCGTTACGATGTTCGTCTGTCTATCATGAATATATAAAACTTTGGCGTCTGTCTACAACAACAAATATATGCAAGTTAAAATTAAACGATTTTTTTAAGCGAATAACGAGAACATGTTAAAAGCCTAATGTACATTACAATGTATAAAATCATACAAGAATGGGGTTTTTTTTTTGTAACAAAAGTTTGCCTGCAAAAACGATCTTATGTGAGATATCATGTATGCATACATTCTTATATTACTCCATATATTTAATCTTATTTCTACATATGGATCCACATATGAAGAGATTCATAATTAAATTTCCATATATGGGCTCATGTATTATAATACATTTCATATATTAGTGCATATATTAGTTCATATATTAGTTCATATATAATAGTTTTGCCATGTATAATCCCATACATTTACATACATGAATTCATAAATGTTCACATATAGTTATATACATTCATATATTAAAAATATATGGACCATATATAATTTTTTTTTGCTGGGTTGTAAAAAAGTTGCCAGAAATGGAAAAAATTCGCCAAAAAGAAAAAATCTCCAAAACTAAAAAGCGTCAATGCTAAAATTTCGCGAAAAATCTAAAAAATTATTAAAACGACAAAACACGCCAAAACTCAAAAATCTCCAGTACTAAAAAAATAGGAAAAACCCCAAAAAAAAAAAAGAAACAAGTACTTAAACAAAAAAGTTCTTGTATTACTATATATTGTTACCTTAATATATGTATATATATATATATATATATATATATATATATATATATATATATATATATATATATAATACACAGAAAAAACTAATTTTCCATTTCAAACACAAAATTCTCTGAATCAAATATTAATTTTTTCAATTTAGGTCCTATAAAGAAATTTGTAAATTCAAATACAAAATTTTGTAATAATTTGTTTGCAAAAAACCCCGATTTTTTCAATCATAAAATTGTCTGATTCAATAAAAATTTTTTTTGTGAAAATAAAAAGCCAATACTAAAACAAATAACTATTTTGTACAGTATGCAATTTCTATATTGGAACAGAAATTTTCTCTTAACAATTTAGTCACAAATGTTACTTTATACTAATTGTATAGGGTGTTTTTTTGAGGGGTATAGAACTTCGAATTGAAATAAAACACAAGAAAATTGTTTTAATGTCCATCAATTTGGCTTTATTGGAAGGATAATTTTATGCCATTTATGTTTAAATATGATTTCGGGCATGTGGCCGCCGCGGCTGGCTCGAATAAAGCTAATTCTACAGGTCCAATTTTCAACCACTTTTTCGAGCATATGGGGCCGTATGTTGGCAATAATGCCACGAATGTTGGCTTCCAAGTCCCCTAACATTTCTGGTTTGTTGGCGTAGACGAGCGACTTCAAATATCCCCAAAGAAAATAATCCAATGGTGTCAAATCACACGATCTTGGTGGCCAATTGACAGGTCCATTCCGCGAAATTATGCGCTCATCGAATGTTTCCTTCAATAAATCGATTGTGACGTGCGCTGTGTGGCATGTAGCGCCGTCTTGTTGGAACCACAACTCATCCACATTCATGCCATCCAATTCGGGAACAAAATAGTCGGTTAGTCGGCTCCAATTGCTGTGCACGGTGGCGAATCGATTCATTCGGGTCCTCTTCAACAGTTTGCTCTACAGCGGCAATTGTTTCTTCGGTGCGCACTGTTCGACGTCTCTGCGGATGCGTATTATCACATAGAGTAAACGTAGTGCGAAAACGATCCATGGTTAACCGAATTAATTGCTCTGATGGACGATTATGTCGACCATAAAATGGACGGAGCTTGCGGTAAACTTCGCGAACTGAACCATTATTTTCGAAATAAATTTGCACGATTTGCAAGCGTTGTTCTTTTGTCAACCTGTTTATGATGAAATGGCAAACCAAACTAAATATTAATCACTTGACAGCTGACAAAATGGCCGCCAGTTAAAAAAGTGATGCCAACTTAAAGTTCTATACCTCAATAAAAAACACCCTTTATGAACTAGAATTTTTCACTCCATACTGTTTTATGTAGAACCAAATGTGTGTGACTAATAAACTAACGTACTTACCCTTCAGCTAAACAGCAAATCGTTTTTGGATACGCAAATAATAAATACACGCAAAACATGATTTCTTTTGTTTCTTCTAATCTAAAAATAACATTGTTGAGTAAAAAAAAAAAATAAATTCAGTGAAGTGCGACTTCGACCCGCACACGAAGGGTTCCGTACGGACACTAGATATGTAATTCAATAAGAACTTTAACCTATATAAAATATAGTTTTGGCATCTTTTTTCGTTTTTGGGTTTTTTCGGTTTTGAACGTTTTTTAGTTTTGGCGTTGTTTGCCTTCTTTCGGTTTTGGCTCTTTTTTAGTTTTGGCACTTTTTTTCTCGTTTTGGAGTTTTTTTTTGGTTTTTGGCATTTTTTCATTTTGGCGATTTTTTTTAGTTTGATGACTTTTTTTCATTTTGGCGACTTTTTTAATTTTGGCGATTTTTTTCGGATTTTGCGATTTATTTTAGTGTTAGATTTTTTTTTTTAATTTTGGCGCTGTTTAGCGATTTACTTTAGTAAAAAAATAAAATGAGTTCACCTGGATATAAATTATTTGCTGGGTTTTGTATCAGTTTCAAAGCCTACTAAGCTTATTTTTTCTTTTGTGATTTTCAAAAGTATTATTGTTTTATGGATACTCATATAGTTTTTGAAAGTCTATGCATAAAGTAAGAGGTTTGTGACGGTTTAAAATTTGTGGTTAAAGTCTACTGATGATTTGGTTCAAGCGCCAATGAAATACGTATATAGACATGCTAAACTACCAGCAAATAAATTTCAATTGATTTACTTTAGTGTTAGAATTTTTTTTAATATTGACGATTTTTTTCGTTTTGGCGATTTTTTTCGGTTTTTGGTGTTTTTTCATTTTGGCGATTTTTTTAATTTTAGAGATTTATTTTAGTGTTAGAATTTTTTTTAATTTTGGCGATTTTTTTCGTTTTGGCGATTTTTTCCGATTTATGGCGATTTTTTTCGGATTTTGCGATTTATTTTAGTGTTAGAATTTTTTTATTTATGGCGTTTTTTTCGCATTTTGGCAATTTTTTCGGTTTTTTGTTTTTTTTAATTTTGGGGTTTTTTTTTAATTTTGGCGATTTTTTCGGATTTTGCGATTTATTGTAGTGTTAGAATTTTTTTTTTAATTTTGGCGATTTTTTTTCGGTTTAGCGATTTTTTTTTTTTTTTTTGGTTTGGCGATTTTAGAATTTTGGGATTTTTTAGTTTTACCGTTTTTGAAAATTTCAGGAGTTTACCTCTTACGGTTTCCAAGTTTTTAAAAGTACATAGTCAAAATTGCATTAACTGATGGACCACCCTTTAATTTAAATTTTTTAAATTTTAGTTTTAATTGTTGTAGTCTGTAAAAAAACACTAATTTTACAAATTTCAAGTCTCAATATACATATGTACATACAATTGTATGTATATTACATGGGATTTTAACATTTTTCGTTGCTCGTTTTGGAACACCTTTTAATTTTTAAAGACGGACAGCGTAGCGAAAACAATAAGGTCCTTTTCACCTTTGGTGTACGGAACCCTAACAAGCCACGACGTTTTTCTGCTTCTTGTCCGAATGCACACGTATATAACACGAGCATTCAAAGAAAACAACAACATCAGCACATGACCACGTTGAGTCAATCAACAAGCAATGAAAACACCAACACAAACAAATGAAATTAAATGATACAGTTTTTTTTACATAAAACAAAATTGAAACAAATAATTTACTGGAACAGTAAAAATATTTACCGAAACTAAATTTTATTTCAAAACACACGTTTGTTTGAAATTTTTTTTTGGGAATAATTTTTTCTGTGTAATAATAATATAATATTTTTGTGAAATCGAGATTTTAGAATTTTTCGGTATTTTAGTTGTTCTTCCTTCGAAATATACAAAATCCTCGATTAAAAAAAAAATCTGAAATTTATTTGCTGGTGGTTCAGCGTTGTCTATATGCATTTCATTGTTGCTGTAACAAATCATCATCAGACTTCAACCACATATTTTGAATAGTCACAAACCTCTTATCTTGTGCACAGACTTTCAAGAACTATTTCAGAATTCACAAATAATAATATTTTTGAAAATCACAAGAAAAATAAGCGTAGTAGGCTTAGAAACTAACACAAAAAAGACAGCAAATAATTTATATTCGATTTGAATCTATTTTATTTTTCTACACCTTTATACAATTAGAAATCCATTGGATAACAATAAAAGTAATTATATGGCAATATGTCGAATAATAAATTTTTTAAATATTAAAAAAAAAATAATGATTTAGGGCCTTTTTATTACAACGTACAGAACCCTTTACGTGCGGTTAAATGTTTCATTTCACTGAATTTACTATCTTTAAATTAGAATAAAACCAATTATGGTAATTTCTAACCTCATAGCTCTTACGACCGTAAAATGTGCGAAATACGCGGAACGTTGTCGACTAGACAATTTTATCTTAAGCTACGGTCACACTTGTCAAATATTTGCCCAGAAAAGCGTAACCACTAAATGCTAATGAAAAATTTTTCAATTCAGACAAAAGTTTGTCAAGTCAAAGATTACCCAATATTGTTGGATTCAATAATATTATAGATTAGTTGTGTTCGAAACTGTTTAATATGATAAACAAGTGTCTGGATCAAAAGTTTTTTCATTAGTGTTTGTTGGATACGCTTTGTTTGGCAAATGTTTGACAAGTGTGACCTTAGCTTTATAAAAAAGTTTTTGAGCACTATATTTATCTATAATAATTTGGCAGAATAGGTTGAATAAATAGCAGCGAAACTTACAAGTAGAGAGAGCATCAGGAATATTAACGCTATCAACTTCAGCTTCAACTTCAGCGTCAAAAGAAGTCATTAAGATCTCCAAGTTGTGATCCGGAAGTAGTGTTTATTTTGCTAATTTTTAATGATTTTTATATATGGTTTTCATTGCAAGAAGTTCTCTTTGCCCGAAGTCAAGTTCATGATTTTGAGTGAATCTAATTTTTCATATGTTCTTTTTTTCTCGTCCTAATTTCTTTCATATCAATATATTTTTTGTAAAAAAAATCTCATGCTTCTACTAAAATATCAAGTAAGTATTTGGGAAATCTGAAATGATTTCCAAGCTTACACAAGTGAAAAAGCTTATTAATTGATTATCTGTATGTTGTTAACAATCGATTTCTGAAAATTCAATTCAATTTAATTGATATTTTGGAAGTAGAGAAGTAGTTGCTGATCATCATTATTGAACTAAATTTTGCTTAATCCTGTTCAAAAAATTACATGTAAAAGTAACATGATTATTGAATCGTATCAAGAATGGTTTGTTAAATTCAACAGATATAAATAATAAATTTTGTTTATAGTTGCTAAAAGGTATTTAAAAACTCACTTCACCCTTCACCCAAATTGTTGGCATATTCAAAACTATTTGTACTTATGTATCCCTAAGATACAAGTAGCTAATGGTAGCTCGTGTCATATAATAAATAAAAGAATGTGGTATTTAGAAGCTATTTGTTTGCTAAATTATGCATTTTAAAATTTCTTATTCTTCTTATATAGCTTTAAAAGAACATAAAGTTTTTATATAGACAATTTTGAGATAAAGTGATTAATGAAAAGCAAAAATAAATAAATTGCCACTTATTTGGCCTTTCTAATGTTTCTTTTTTTTAAATGAGGGTCTAGCCTACTTTTTCATGTCATTTACAATTTGAGCCTTTATTTCTCTTTATTTTCCTTTTGAAACAAATTTTACCGAAAGTTACTTTTTATAAGTAACCTTTTTCATTTATGCAAATAATTACACAGCCCCAAGTAAGTGAAAGTTTTATAGCATAAAAAAATGTGAAGAATGAAAGTTTTCAAGTTGTTTTCATATCTTTACGTATAAATATGTAAGTGTGTAATTTGTGTAAGAATAAAAAAAAGAAACTTTTGCTAAGCGGACCCCCCATTAATTATCTTTCAATTTGTACAACGCGTTCATTGAATAAAATACAGTTTCATCCTTTTACTTTGTAGTATTTTTTTTTAGAAAGTAAAAAATTTCATTACTTTGCTGCGCTTGGCCGAATATTGAGAATCCTAATTTTATAAAAAAAAATATGTAGGTACAGGTATGCTTCAATTAGGCTAAAGTTAGTATTGATATAATAACTCTTAAGGCAAAAACCAATCCAAAGACAACTAGTATTATTCTGACAAACATTAGCAGAATGGAAAAATATGCTGTTTTTGAAGTCCGCTATATTTTCAGTATCAGCGTTCTTGTATATCGTTGGCTTAGAGTGTAATTGTGCTAAATCTCTTTTTTTTTAGAAACTATGACATTTTAGTGCCATTTGAAAGAGAAAGAATCGCGTTATCATAATATTAATGATTTTATTAGGCTAAAGTTGATATCGCTCTATAAGCCAAATTGCATGTAATAATTATTAATGAGCACATAACACCAAAGTTGGTAGTAAATATTCTGAAAAATACTAGCAGAACGGAACAACTAGCTATTTTCGAAGGCCACTATTAGAGATGGGCGCGTGTTGGATTTTTTCAACACGACACGACACGATCACGAAACCCAAGATGTCCAGCACGAACGAAACACGCACGGCAAAAAATTTCAAAACACGAGACCAACCGACACGCACGAAACTAAATTCAATAAAAAAAATGTTCAACTTAAATTCACTTATGTATGGATGTACATACAAATATATTTTTGTTTTATTTTACCATAAAAGAATCACATAAACTTAAATATATTTAGTTATTTGCAAATAAATATCTATGTGTTATTTACATATTTTTGTTAAGAAATAGTAACTTATCAAGATTTGCGCTCAATAATCTTGTGCGGCGTTCACTAAGAATAAGTCCAGAAGTTGAGAATACTCTTTCACTAGTCGCGGAACTTATAGGTATATTTAACACCTGTTTGGCAAGCTTCTGTAAAATCTTTAAATTGTTTGCATACTTCCAAAATGTTAATATATCGTTTTCCCATTGTGTTGAGCTATTATAGTAATTTTCAATTTCAATATCAATAATGCTTTTTTGTGATTTTATTTTTTTTGAATTGTATTCATCTCTATACTCAGCGAATTCTTGGTTTTCGTTTGGTGTATCATTACTGTTATTATTTGTTTCCATATTGTCCATGCAATAGTCATCTATTATGGCCTTAACGGTTGACAGGATATGTTCTTTTTGTTGTGAGCTTAAAAAATTAAGTTTTTTAAATGGAGGGTTTAAAAAGGCCCACATAATGAATGTCTGTTGGGCTAAGACTTCTCTCAATAGACTGTAGTGTTTTTGTTTTCAATTGCAATATGATGCGGGAGTGTAACATTTTTTGTTTACAATTATTTTTTAGCTTGTCGTACCATAAGACATAAATATGTATGGTTGGCGTTTTTTCAGAGCTAAATATTTCAGAGCATTCTTTAAAAAGCTTCAAAAAATCGAGAAGCTGAATTAGCAAGTCAAAATCTATTTTAGAAATTCGATTCAATTCATTTTTGTTTAATAATAAAGTCTTGACTTCATTTTGGACATCAAATATACTTTGAAGCATTATGTAAATGGAGTTCCATCGCGTCTTTATGTGTTGCTTTAAGGATTTAGTCAATTTTTTGTTTAATTCTGAATGCTTAAAGTATTTAACAAGATTTTTTGACGCTTCTATAGGGTGTTTTTTTGAGGGGTATAGAACTTCGAATTGAAATAAAACACAAGAAAATCGTTTTAATGTCCATCAATTTGGCTTTATTGGAAGGATAATTTTATGCCATTAATGTTTAAATATGATTTCGGGCATGTGGCCGCCGCGGCTGGCTCGAATAAAGCCAATTCTACAGGTCCAATTTTCAACCACTTTTTCGAGCATATGGGGCCGTATGTTGGCAATAACGCCACGAATGTTGGCTTCCAAGTCCCCTAACGTTTCTGGTTTGTTGGCGTAGACGAGCAACTTCACATATCCCCAAAGAAACTAATCCAATGGTGTCAAATCACACGATCTTGGTGGCCAATTGACAGGTCCATTCCGCGAAATTATGCGCTCATCGAATGTTTCCTTCAATAAATCGATTGTGACGTGCGCTGTGTGGCATGTAGCGCCGTCTTGTTGGAACCACAACTCATCCACATTCATGCCATCCAATTCGGGAACAAAATAGTCGGTTAGTCGGCTCCAATTGCTGTGCACGGTGGCGAATCGATTCATTCGGGTCCTCTTCAACACTTTGCTCTACAGCGTCAATTGTTTCTTCGGTGCGCACTGTTCGACGTCTCTGCGGATGCGTATTATCACATAGAGTAAACGTAGTGCGAAAACGATCCATGGTTAACCGAATTAATTGCTCTGATGGACGATTAGGTCGACCATAAAATGGACGGAGCTTGCGGTAAACTTCGCGAACTGAACCATTATTTTCGAAATAAATTTGCACGATTTGCAAGCGTTGTTCTTTTGTCAACCTGTTCATGATGAAATGGCAAACCAAACTAAATATTAATCACTTGACAGCTGACAAAATGGCCGCCAGTTAAAAAAGTGATGCCAACTTAAAGTTCTAGACCTCAATAAAAAACACCCTTTATAAGTTCGATTATTTCTGGTATAGGATTTTTCTCAAAAACATCGTCCATAACCAAATTTATATTATGGCACGCACAAGACAATCTTTTATAGTGGCTAAAAGCAGATACAACATTAGCTCCATTGTCTGTTACCATTACACCATTCAGAAGCTTTTCCCTTAATTCATAATCATCAAGAATACATACTACTCCTTGTAAAATATTTGATCCTGTTTTCCTTTCATCCATAAATTCTTTGACACCTAATATGGCAACATTTAAATTATATTCGTCACATATATAATGTGCAGTAAGGCTTAAGAAACTTTTCTGTGTGTATGTGTCTGTCCACATGTCCGTTGTAAACGATAATTGTTGACTTGCAAGTTTTCCCTTTAGTTCCTCCTTGATCCTGTTGTATTCTGTTGTCATAACTTTTGTGGTAATTGTTTTTCTAGATACCGAATGGTCTTCATAATCTTGCATTCCATATGTAGCACCTGTATTTATTAGGGCTTGTGCGTACATACGAAACCCTTCACCTGCGTTATAATTCTACAATGTTAAAATTCTTTTTAAACATACATACATACACAACTCACCTTCTGTAACGCTCAGTGGCTGTAAGTCTTTAGCAATAAAATGTAGCTGCTTGAGTGTGAGATCATTTAAAACACGTTCAGGTACCTTTTTTGGTAAAAATGAGGTTAATATGGGCTGCTGTTTCTCTAATTGCTAATCACATTTATGGCGATTTAGTATTCCAGTCCCAGTCTTGGCCGTATAAGAAAGAACTAACTTGCATTTCTTACAACAAACGTAATTTATACGTTTGCCATCATGTTCTATCAGATAAAAATTTTCCCAAACACTGCTTCTGGCTTGTTGGTTCACTATTAATTTATAATTCTCATCATTTCGACGAATTTGAATCCTTGAATTTTATCCTTCATTTTGCTCACACGTTTATTTGTATAGCTTGATAACTTTTTTTACCAACAGCTTTTCAAACAATGCTGCAAACATTGCATGGTCAACAGCTGATCAGTTTTTATACAGAACATTAAAATAAACCCTCCATCTAGACGAGACAAAATTTTGTTAAGATGTTATGATAAAAAATTTCAATAAAGTGTTTTGCTGATATTTTTTGTGTGTACAATGACACAAAAAATTGAATTTTTTACTGAATACCTATTTTACACCTACTATCATTTCGTGTTTTCGTGTTTTTCTTGCTCAACACGACACGACACGAACACGAAAGAAATCTATTTTTTCAACACGAACACGTCGTGTTGATCGTGCGTGTTTCGTGTCACGAAAAAAAACACGACTCGCGCCCATCTCTAGCCACTATACCTTCCTCATCAGCGTTCTTTGTGCTTGGTTTTAATTTGAATCCCTTACATGTCGAAAAAATTTGATTATGCTAAAATTTTTAAGATATGTACAAAAATTTCGACAGTTTTTTCTATATATAGACATTTCTACAGGAATGTCAACTTTTTGTGGCATGCGACACCAAAAAAATATGCTTGTTGTTTTCAAAGAATATTCAACTTTTTTTTTTCCTTTTTTATATATTTGTGTAGGCCACCAGCAGCTCTACATTCGATTAGACCAACATATTTCAAAAGTCCAAATAGAATATTAGTCCTTACACTTTCGAAAAAGTTCAAGAATAGTTTTGCGAAAAAACCGACCTCAATGCAAAGATATCAGATCATGTTCGAAAAGAAATATATGGGATTAAACTGAAAGTAAACTCTTTAAAAAAATTAAAGTCTGTTGTTTAATGTAATATTAAGTTTTAATGGGCGTGCCTCGTTCCTTTTTTTAAATGCATCTTGCATTTATTTTATGTTTTTCAGAGCTCAGGGTGAGTGTTAAGTTTTATACAAATCGGTAGGGTAGAACCACTTAAAATAAAAAATCAAATTTTAAATGGGCCTACATCCTCACATTTTTTAAATGGAGGATTGTGTCTATTTTAGAGCTCAAAGTGTGTGTTAAGTTCTGAGGTGTAGCCCCGCCCATTTTTTAACCCTATAATTGTGTAATTACAAGAACCAAAGGTGTTTGCTAGGTTTCGCAGCAATCAAATAAGTATAATATTATAAAATCAAATAAAAAAATTTGAAAGCCCGCCCACTTTCTTACAATGGAACCAATTGTCAGCTTCACCCTCTCAGACAAAAAAAGAAGTTTCCCAATCTGTCTTAAATGTGCCGAGTTGTGAAGTAAAATTTAAAAAAAAGCAATGTGAGTCCGATCACAGAGGAGATGTGCAAAAATCTAGTAATGAAAATTTTTTTTAAGTTGGAAGTACTTATGCTTTTAGTATCTTTTTTTAAATTAATTAATTAAAAGTATCAAAACTTTCAATATTGTAAATACATAGGAATTTGTTGGCTTTTGTTTGTTTTATTAAACTTATTTTGTTAGTAAATGGGCACACTGCAGTATATGTATATGTACTGCATTCAAAATTGCAGTAAGCAGTAAATTTACTGATTACTAAACAAAATCCACTTGGTAGAATTTCATTATGAATACGGGCATTACTGATTAGTAAAAATTTACTTGTTAATAATTTTTTTATTGTTTTTACTGAAACTTTAGTGGTACTGCATTGCTCATCTATGGTAAATGCTTTTACTTTTACTTTTTAATTTTTAATTCCTGTTGTTCATCGTTTAGTTGTTGCTGTTCTTGTTGTTGTGTACGCATTGCAATTAAAATAAATTCAGTAAAGTGCGACTTTGACTCGCGCACATTCGGTTTTGATAATTTTTTTTGATTTAGCTTTCTTCCTTTTTTAAGTTTTTTCAGTTTAAACGATTTTTTTTTCAGTTTTGTCGCTTTTTTCTCGTTTTGGCGTTTTTTCTGTTTTTTGGGGTTTTTTTTTCATTTTGGCGATTTTTTTCTGTTTTTGGGGTTTTTTTATTTAGGTGATTTTTTAATTTTGGCGATTTTTTCATATTGGCGATTTTTTTGTCGACGGATTTTTTGATTTTGGTGATTTTTGCGGTTTTTCGCGATTTATTTTAGTCCTAGAGATTTTTTTTAATTTGGTGCTTTTTTCGATTTGGCGATTTTTTTTTGTTTTTGGCGATTTTTTTATATTTGGCGATTTTATTTTTTTTTTTGAATTTTTAGTTTTACCGTTTTTGAAAATTTCAAGAGTTTTGCTCTTACGGTTTCCAAGATACAGCAAGTTGTCAATATTACAAAGTCAAAATTGCATTAACTGATGGAACACCCATTGATTTAAATTTTTTAAATTTAGTGTAATTGTTGTAGTCTGTATAAAAATACACTAACTTTTAAAATTTCAAGTGTATATTTGTACATACAATTGTATGTATATTATATGGGATTTTAACATTTTTCGTTGCTCGTTTTGGAACACCCTTTAGTTTTTAACTCTCATGTATTTGTTGTTCTAGTGGCCAAATGTCTACACATTGTGTCCAAATTTCAAGTCCGTGGCTCTTACGGTTCATTTTCACCTTTGGTGTACGAAAATATACAGAAAAATAACCGGCGGCGGCGCACCGTCGGCTTCGAGCCGGTCGACTTGTTTCTCTGCTTGGTATTGCTTCTTTCAAACACTAATACCCTCATACATAGCTCACACCGATTTGACAATGCTGTGAATGAAAAGCAAAGAAATCTCAGCAAAGAAATCTCAGCAAAGAAATCAAAGTCAAAAGATTTTTACCCCCTAGCGTATAGATGTTTACACATAAAAAATAATAAATAAAAAAATACAGACGAATTGAAGTCGATTAAAAAAGTCCTATATGTCACAGCTTTTTTATGGTTAATCTGATTAGAAACCATTTTCTTGCGGTTTCTATTATTGATAAAAATTTTTGGGCTTAACATTTTGAAGAATGAAGACCCTTCCCCCCTCATTGGCAAGTTATATTATATTATTTTATAAAATTAAATACTGTGTTCAATAGAATAAATTTGCTATGAATGTTTTTGCAATATAGTTTACAAGTTGCTTTAAATTAAAATAAAATATTTATTTCCTTATATTGCTGCTTAAATATCAATCATGTTTCAAGTGTAATAAGTGAATGGACAAACTAATGCTTACAAGCTTCTGAGATACCGCCAGGGGTATGGGAAAAATGTAAAATGGAACAATTTAAAATATGCAAAAAGGATTGATAATATATTTGAATTTTTAATTTTTCTCTTTCAAAGAATCCTAGAAAAATATTGAACAAAAAGAATATGGCAGCGGAATTTTCTTTAATTTGCCCTCTTCCACTCCCCTTCCCCTGGCACTCTTTTAGAAATGATAAATGAGTTTAAATGGGAGTCCTTCTACTTTATTGTTGAAAATATACAGGAGAGAAATTAATGATGCATGCTGTTTGCTTAGTTATGCCTTTTCAACTTTTTTTAATTAGCTTCAATTTATTTGGCGTGAAAGTATTTTGTAAATAACTTGCTTTTGTGATTTTTGTTTAAATGGTTGTACCCTACGCCATCGCTGTAATAATTAAGACTATAGTAACACTGTTTTGCACAGAAAAAAAAGTAGTCGGAAGCAAAAAGTTCATAATATGATATTAATGGACTTTAGTGCAGCACACAAATCTATTTTTTTCAAATCCAAATGTTGAGATTTTATTTATTTATATAAAATACCGATACTGAAATATTAAATACGTATTTATTATGACTAAAGTAAAAAATTTACACATAACTGGCTTCCATGATATAAATTAAAATTTTAAATGAAATAAAATACTAATATAATATAAAAACTTAACTACTATTTAGTACTTCAATGTCTTTTATAATTTTAAACTGTTATTTCACGTTTGATTTCCCACCAGAAGTAAGTTCAAATTTCTCGAGGCCACTTGCCGTTAAATTTTTCTTTCATGTGTGCAATATCCCATTAGAACAGTTTACTAATTTTATTACAAACGGCACCACGAAAAAGTCTAAATATAAATGCAGGAAGTTTTGTTTTTATGATACGTTACATACAAATCGTTGATATAAAAGAAGAAGGTCTTATACTAGTTCTTCGTAATTTGGAGTCCTTCTATTTCCAACAGAATTATGACACACATTTTATTTTTCAGTTTGCTTTATAAATACTTTTATTGTTATCCGATGGATTTGTAATTGTATATGTGTAGGTGTAAAAAAATAAAATAGATTCATATCGAATAAAAATGATTAGCTGAATTTTGTATAAGTTTCAAAGGCTACTACGAGTATTTTTCCTCAAGCTGGATTTACCCAATGTTTCCGAACAAAATTTTTGTTCGGACAAAATTTTTTTATAAATAGTTTGACTTCTCTTTTCTCGAGAGAGAGAAACTATTTTTTACGAACAACTCTCAGTTTGAATTGGTTAAATTTTATATTTTGTACGGACAAAATCGAACAGAGCTGCCAAGTATTTTAATTTTTCAGCCAAAGTTGAACTGAGCTGCCAAAGCATGTTATATTAATAATAAAAACACAGAATATACATGTATTAATTACAATAGATATACAGCAAAATTGTAAAATATAACATATACATATGGAGTTGAACCAAAGAATTGCATTGAACAATTAAAAAGACACAGCGAATTGTAACTATTTGCCGATATGCTGCCACTTGTAAAATTAATACGCACCGCTTACACACGTATTTCATATGTTAGCTTTGATTTTCCAGACAAAATGTTAGCATTAGATGAATCGTGCTGCAGAAAACTCTCAGTAAAAAAAAATTTTGTCTGGACAAAAATTTTGCTCGGGAGCAATGGGTGAATCCAGCTTTAGTGATTTTCAAAAATGTTTTTATTTGTGAATTCTCAAACGGGTTTTGAAAGTTTGTCACTGTTCAAAGTGTGTGGTTGAAGCTTACTGACAAGTGATTAAAACAACAGTATGCATAACAACCAGAAAATAAATTTCACTTATAATAGAAATATAACACAATATTTGTCAAAGTGGGCTAACTGCCTTAATTGTAAATATTAACTCCTGTTTCCACAACACGCATGGTCAGCTTGAGTAGAAAATTTAAATGAAAAGCAATACATTTTTTGAGTGATATACATACAAATTTTCTGAACAAGTCGCCTGCCTGACTGGGGTATTAATTCTATTATTTATTTTCAGCATACTTATAGCGTTTTCTTTTCTAAAAGAAAAGTGTAAAATATATGTTACATGTGATATGCCAGCATTTTTAAATGCTAACCTGATTTTTAAGAAGTGTTGCATATTTTACGTTTGCAAAAGAACAATTTTCCAACAAGTTTTGGCATAAAACAATAACGAACTAGAAAATGATTTATTTTTTCATAGACAATAATAAAAGCAGCTGTTAATATGATGCTGCACTGATGGATGTCCCTTTAATGAAAATGAGTGTTGAACATGTAGCATTTTTCTTCTTTATAAAGGTAACACCATGAGAAAAAAAAAACGCGTTCCATTTTTAAAATAATACATACTTTTCAGAAAAGAGTACAACGAAATGTAAAAGGCAGCATAAATGCAGCATATTGCTCAGAAAAGAAATTGCCATTAGGTGTCCGATTAATAATATAAAAATGTAAAATATTTGCCACATTAATTTTTCATGAATTTTTGAAGACATAGCAAAAAATATAACTCTGCATTAAAAATATTTTTTTTTGCTTTAATTTCTGCATAATTCCTAAAACTTTGAATATCGTAAAAAGACGTATATGACTTCGACTTGAGGGTAATTTTATTTTTGATATTTCAGTATTTAATTTATTTAAATCGAACAAACCGTTATCGAGTTATATTGAAATAAATTACCTTGTTAAGGTAATTATATTAGCCACGCCCATTAAAAAAATGTGTGAGTGATAGATAAAAATTGAAAAAGAATTTGAACTTAGGGCTCTAATGTCCCTATATTACACATAATGTTATTTAAAATAATTTTTTTTTGCAGAACAGTGAATTAATTGATTTTCGTTATTCAGTGCGTATGAGTAATAAATATTTTGTAATTGTTTAAATGTCATACGCAGTTCAATAAAATTATGGAATAAATCGTTGCATACTTTTCAGAGTTTTTATAATTAATTAATCAACCAGCAATATTTTTGATGCTTTTTTTAATTAAAAATATATATGGCACTTATTATTTAAAAAAAAAAAATTAAACTCACAACTTACAAAATTGAATATATGTAGAAAAAAAAGTCCATCCCTCTACACAATTGCCAAAAATTAAAAAAACTCTACACTAGAGACAGTGCGCTGAGCAAAGCGGTCATTTAATATGCAACATGTATAAACACAAATTGTATTCATTTGTTATTCCAGTAGAAAATTAAACTTCAGCACTAAACAAATAAGTTGTTATTTAAAAAAATGCGAGTTTTCGAAAACATTTTAGTTATGCATCATCCACAAAAAAATATATAAGGAAAAAAACCTAAAAACAGCATGAAGCAAAAAAGAAAAGGTTTTTCAAGTTCTTCATTATTCATGAATAAGAAAAGATGACTTTGTTGCTGTTTATGGATGGGTGCTATTGTTGTTTTATGTATATGGATGTTATGAATATTTTGTTCTTTGTCTTGTGTGTTATATTCATGGTACAGTCAAACCTCGATATAACGATCCACACTATAACGATTTCCTCGATTTAACGAATTTTTTGAAATCCCCTACAACGCTCCATAAAATCTGATACAAAATAAACCTCTCTATTACGAATACATTTGTCAATAACCTAATATATATAAATAGAAAGAATTATTTACCTCTATTTAACGAATTTTGTCAACTTACAACCTTTGCATAACGATTTCCATCAATTAATCCAAATTATATGAAACAGATACATATAAAGTTATTGTGTTTGCAACGAGAAAGTCTCCAGCAAACCTTCGTAGTCTACAGCAGCATGCTGAAATATTCGAAGAAAAATTTATTGTTGCCAAGAGCTTGTACGCAATCAGTAGACAATCATTGTTGTTTGATGGTTAGTACTGCTTACAAAATTTTTTTATTACCTCGTTATAAGGAATAGAAGTGCAACTTAACATCGATATAACGAACCTAATTGTAACGAATTATTCGATATAACGTTTTTTTTTCTAATCCCCTTGAGATTCGTTATACCAAGGTTGAACTTTACATACATATCGATGGTCTCAAGTACAAAAGCCCTAACTCGTATTTTTTTACGAAATTTAGTTTTTCAGTGATTCCACAACATCTCACACAAATACACCTCGTCACAAAAATTTATTGCAATAGCGAAATAAATAACGCTTTAATAAGCAGTTGTACAAAGAAATTTGTTTAAGCAGTTGTACTGTTTGTATCATGTTTTTACATTCTTCTGAAAAGTTAAAATTATTTGAGTTAGGGCCTTTCTACTTGTGACCAACGGTATGTATGTATGCACATATTTATAATATAAAATGCATGAACAAATGCAGTTCAGCATATATTAATAATGATTTTATACTTTAAAATGTAAATGCTTAAAATTTTTTTTAAACATATATTATTTTCTTTCCTGTTTTTTCTTTGTAAATTTTAAAAATAGTGAAAGCTTATGAGCTTTTATATAACGGGGGAGTTGCTTTATTTTAAAATATTGCATACTACAGATGTATTTACTTAATAAAGAACTTAAATGGGAGATAACATATAAAAGTAACACACAGTATAGTATTGGCAGTGATTTTTTTTACCTGCACTTTTTCTTAAATTTAAGTTTTTTTCTACATCATTTCTCTTTTAGATACAATTAACATATTGCATTAGTTTTGCATTTTATAATATATAAATAATGTGCTTGTAAGGATATAACAATATTATTATTGTTATTATAATATAATATTATTTAAATTGTTGTCTGGAATAGCTCCAATTGCTGAAAACCTGCATTGACCACTGCAGCTAATATTTTCTCATAAAATTTATACACCCAAGTTTTGAGTGAACTAATGCAGAGTTAACACGTTACTTTTCATTATTTGCAACTTACAGTGAAGAGTCAAATCCTGCATCATATGTTTGACGCAGCGTTTGATTCTTCTTCTTGTTTGGAGTTTTTGTAGTCTACATATGCGTAGAAATCCCTAGACCGAATTTTAATAAGTTTATATAATTTTTCAAGAAGTTATATTTCAATGACTTGTGGCTTATCATTTTTAGATTTATAATCTCATTTGGAATAATTACTTAATTCTGGTTATATTTTGTTATAATTAAAATTTAAATTTAATTTAATTTAATTAAATTTAATTATCTTTAATGTGCAGAGTTGTGTTTGCCTAAAAACTAAAAAAGAGCAATGAATTTCCCAATTTATCTGTAAAATAATTTTTTTCTGAAAATCAACTTCAATCTCCTTCAAAACACTAAAATATAACTTATGCATTTTTTCCCTATTGCCACAGATATATTAACGTCCAGAATTAATTATATAAAAAATTTTTATTTTGAAAAGATGGCTGAAATCAGTTTGAAACTTTTCTGCTTTTCTTTGAATTTGTAAAAGTTGAGCTCTTAATAATAAAAACATAAAGTGAAATGAAACCTTATGATTGTAATCAAAAAGTAGTACAACTTCGCATGATATCTGATGACGTTCCCATCAGCTTGTCCTTGCAGGAATCAAATTATATGCGTTTATGTTCTGATTAGTGTAGAATATTGATTTTTATTATCATAAACCAATATTTGTATTACTACGATGGAAGCGGAAATATGCAGCTATGCCATAGAAGAGTTCAAATTAGGTTCAACAGGATGCCATTTTACAATAGTCGGGTCTCGTGGATCTATATTACTGACTGGTGGAGTGAAAAGGATGCGAGAAAAACTTTTTCTTCACCAGTTTATTCGTTCGGTATTAAACCAATGTGATTTTTTTTAGTAAATGTATTCGTCTTATATCGCATTTTGATAATTTTAAGAAGGCCCTGCAGAAATGAAACATTTATAAAAAATGTTTTTTTTATCAGAAAGAGCTGGGTAATGAAATGTCAGACATTCAATAATTTCCTCACTTCCCACAACACAGAATAAATTCCTTAGAAAAGCAAAAATATATTCATATCTAGACTCTTTAAGTAACTTAAGTCTATTGAATGAAAATGTCTTTTGTCTTGTAAATATTATTGAATTTTTTCCTATAATATACATACATACCGTCTTATTCATAAACGCTTCATAACAGATTAATAAGCAAAAATCGAAAAAAGACTATTCATAAATGCTTAATAGCCTATTAGACGTTTAATAAACGTTTCATAACTCAGAGATTTTTAATGTAGCCTCCATGCTACTTTAAGCGTTTGATAAACAATTATTAATAATATTTTCTTGATTTTTTTATCCCTTATGTGAGATTTTCTGTGGTTTCACACTTTTATGTTTCTTGTTTATTCTTATGGATGTCTCCTGAATAATGGTCTTGGACAAATCTATTAATTTATGTATGTTGGTACATGTATGTATGTATACATAATTGTACAAAAAGAAAAATACATACATATAAACATCGTTGAATATTAAAGAAATCACATTCGTTGGCAAAAAGAAAAATAGAATTATAAACATAAGGGCATATGTAAGTACAAGCATACGTATGTTTGTATGGTACTGCATGCTTACATATGTATGTATGTATGTACAATAACATTTTAAAATTAAAACAAAATAGTGATGCATAATCGACCGCAATAAAATGGGTATTTGCCCACCTCTGTACTCAGCCGAATATAAATGTGTTTAAATACATTTTTTTGTAACATATAAATTTTTTTTGGCTTATTTATTAATAAAAAGTGAAACGCCTACTTTTTAAGCTATTTTTTAATAACATTATGCGTAATGATTTACTTTTTTTTCGACTCAAACAGACTACCTAGATAATCGATACTTCGTTGTATGCATCACTAAACATAAAATGAGAGCGAAAGTAGCATGATGTTGCCAACATAAAATTACAAAAGAAGCAAAATCGTTTAATAGTTAATTCACTGATATTAATCAGTTATGAATATAAATGTTTATTAGAGCTTAATAAAGTAAAATCTGTTTCATAAGTAATGTGCAGATTAAAGCTGAAATAAGGAATTTTTATAAATAAGACCGTTAATATTTAGGCATATTTTTGGGTTTCAGATGTCCATGCCATTCTTTGTATTGTGACGAACAGTTTTCATATAAACTGTTGTCACACCATGTAAAGAAGTAAAATATAATATAACTAATATGATTGACAAAATAATTTATAAAACAAATGTATGAAAGGACACTAACAAAAACATTAGTACCACTGTTTGGCTTTCAAGATCAACGAAATACATTAAAGAAATAAACAAAAGATAAAAAACATGCAACAACAACACATCAAAAAAATAATTTACAAACAAAAGGAATAACGACCACTAACAAAAATATACATATAAACATGTATGGACATTAAAATATAACATGTGTACAACAACAAACACAGTTGAATAAAATAAATAAGGGACCATAGCAACAACGAAACATAAGCATGCAAAAATCTCGGCAAATATTGCAACAATAACGTAAGGGGGAAAAATATAGAAGGCCGAAGATTTTGCAAACAAGGATCGCTCGCTTCGTAGACATCACTTGATCAGGATCAATTAGGGTAAGTCAGTATTCAAGTAATAAACATTGTTAGTAATTCCCTAGTTGCGAAAGAGTACAGTAGAACATCGATAAGTAGATATTAATAAACATTGTTAGCGATTGCCTAGTCGCGAAACAATACAGTAGCAGTGCGGAAAGATTAGTAAAATATCCATAAGTTTTCGATCTTCCTGATAAGGCGATACATGGGACAGCAGTAGTAAGAGAAAGTTGACAGCAGGGGCAGAGAAAACAACTCGCCGGAAGCCAAGTTAAGAATTAATTTGGGAAGCTGAGAGAGCATAAGCAAACCAGATGGTATAATGCTGCGGAATAAAAATAAAATGAAATTTATTTAAGAAAAAACTAAATTTATCAATTTTAAATAGAGATTAATAATAGTTAAGGATGAAAAACTTGTTATTTCTTGGAACAATCTTGGCTTTTTCAGGCTGAGTATACCTGACAGAAAACGTTGTTACAGTATGTAGGTGACATGTTTGTCCCTTTTTTGTGATAATTAAGACTATGAAGATATTTATTTACACTTTTTTATAAGCTAAAAAAGGCTCTTACTACTTTTTGCTTTTTATCCTTATTAATTGTACATTACATCAGGCATGTTAATATGAAATAACATTATATATAACTGCTTTAAATTAGTTTTCAAGTTACCTTAAATAATATTAATTACTATTTCTCTGTCTTTATATTAAATTCTTACTACTTTCTGTTAAATTTGATTAAATTAAGTATCCATGTCATTTGAAATTTTATGCAGCTTCCAATAAAACTTATTAAAGATGTGCACTATACACATTGTTTTAACGATTAAATTCGGGAATAGAATGGTTTCCGTAAGTGTGTTTAAGTGTTTACAACACGATATGATTTATGATATTTCAGCAATATTATAAAATTTCTATAGCTACACCGAAATCAAAATGCCCTTAAAAATCCTGACTAATGGCATGCAAAATATGTAATATAATAATGATACTTGCAAATAACTTCACTGGTTCAACATAAAAAATTCTAGACTAAAATTTTGTTTTAATAAAATTTTTTTCTAATAAATTTTTTCTCTGTTATTCATGTTATATATAGTCCTCTTTGGTTAATAATTCTTCATTTATTTCAAAAATAAAAAAAATATTTAGAATATTTTTAAATTCTCTTAAATACAGTGTTTAGATTAGAGTACTCAACTATTGCTAATATCGAGAATATAGTTGAATCGAGTTTTTTTAGTCGAAAGATGTCTTTTGGTCACTTCGAATTGTAATTGAGCGAAAACAAAAAATAAATGAACCATTTCGCAAAAAAAAAATATTATAAACTTATGTATGCGTGCATCGGAGAAGAGTGTATAAGATTCGGCACAGTTGAGTATAGCACCATTAATTTTTTTATTATATATATTTTAATTTAGACTGTTAGCAATCACTGCAATTATTTCAAATTAAGGAAGATGTATGTTTGGATTAATTGATTATAATCGTATTATTCAACGTTATGTGTTTTGGATATCAACAGATTATATATATTCTACTTGTAATTTAAATACTTTAAATTGTAACATCAATTATACATTGAAATATGTATAATTTTCTGAAGGAATTTTTTTAAATAAATTTATTACTATATTTTGATCTTTTATATGAAACACAAGTCGCGTGTTATTAAATAGCTCCAATAATGTATAAAAAATTAAAAACAAATTGCAACTAGAAGGTACAAGCTTAAAAGATATGTATTAACTAATTTTTTGTTAAACAATGATTTAAGATAATAAAGTAACTAGATTATAAAGCCTCATTATAAAAGTAGTGTGCTTGCAGAAATAAATGAATATTCTCTCAATTTTCAACCCATCCACTTTAGATTAAAATGATTTATTATCTAAAGTATGTTGAATTGTAACTGACAGTTTGAAAAATATTTTTGAAACACATTCATTCATATATATATATATTATACAGCAGTGTGCTGTGTGACTATCAGTGATTTAAGGAGAATATTAAATTTGGGACCTTTATATTCATTCATACATGTGCGCAGAAATTTAATTTAATTTGAGTTTAAAATTTTTAAACGCACTAGTAATCCCAAATTAATATTTTACTTATTAAGTAAAATATTTTTTATTAAAAATACATTGATTATGCGCATTTCACTGTTGCTAATGCAGATCATCAGGGAGCCTTTACCCCCCAATAATCAAGATTTTTTTTATTTTTTATTTTCTTACTATACCATTAATACATTGGTTGACTTTTTTTCAGCTTCAAATTGTATTTGTAAAAGTATGTAAAAAGAAAATAAATGTAAATAACAACAACAGCTATTTAAGTATAGAGTGTTGCCACACAAGTATTTTTTGTCCAGCTGCAGTCAATTTAATAATTGGTTGTTTTTTTATGGGAATTGTTAAAATTTAAGTTTAAAATCTTTAAACGCACTAATAATGCCAAATTAATATTTTACTTATTAAGTAAAATATTTTGTATTAAAAATACATTGAAATTGATTATTGAGGGGTTTAGCTGGATCCTATACGCATTTCACTGTTGCTAATGCAGATCATCAGGGAACCTTCTTTACCCCAAAAATATATAATTTATATTTGCATATATATTTCTGTAAATTTTTAAAATAATTTTGCATATAAGGCTTTAGATTTTAAAACAATAACCTCTTATTTTTTTCACTTTTCCTACAAGCAAAATAATACAAAAATGATGACTCAAAATCGTATTGCTTGAAAGAAAAATATGATTGCGTCAACAATAATGTTCGTATTGCGCAAGTTCCCCCTCGGGAGAGATTGTGCGGCCAAAGCGACACTTTGAAGAGATACAAATGCAATACTTCTAGAAGATAAAACTGTGATATTGCTAGATAATCATTTAATATAAATATTTATGATATTGCCATATCATCTTTAAGAAAATAAATTATTTATAACGATAGATATTCTCCTAAAGTACAATTTTACAATTTTGCTAAATTATCTGAATGAACAAAAATATGGGATATCAGAAAACTACAAGTAATTTCAATTTAAAGCAATTTCTTATGCTCAAATGAATTCAATTTATTATCACAGGAGTCATCATATGTTTAGTATAAAGAGATACTTCCTGATGTCATGAAAATTTTCTGATTGTTTTATTTAAAAAATTTTTTTTATCTTCTAGTTGAAAAAATATTGATCTTGTAAATTTACATTTATATTGCCCATGTGATAAAATACCAGGTTGAACAAAATGTAACATTTTAATAACACTAAATACCTTGTTAAAGGAAAAAATTGGTCAATACATTTTGAAATGTTCATTAAAAATCAAAATATTTTAATATCAAAAAAGTATTGCTATGATGATTTTTTATTCTAAAAATAAAAAAAATACAAATTTTAAAAACCCCCGACTTTTTTCTGGGTAAGGTATCTTCCAAATTTTTGTAGGCTTGTGATTAATTAAAGTCTATATTAGTACTAGTTTCAGAAATTATCAATTTTGTTCATTTTCTAATAATTATAGTTTTAGTTATATATTTTATAGTTTTGTCATTGTTTCACATATTTAGATATTAGGAGATGTGACCTACAAACTCACACGTTTATAATTTAAATTAATGCACAAAATATTTATGAACAATAATCCATAACTCATATATTATATATCAATATTGGGAAAATTGCATGTGCAGTGACAAAGCTTTCTATATCTTATCATTTTAAGTGGAGGTTTGAAAATATATATATTTTCTGACTTGTATATTAAAAGGTAGATTTTGTAAATATAAACGATTTTTTCGTTTTAAAATTTGTCTGAAAATAATGGGCCTGATTGGTGTGAGGCGTATTTCAAATATGACTACGACTGTTTAGTAATATATTAAAGAAAAACTGTTGAATTCCTCTTTAATCTATTTCTAAACAGTCGTTGCCTTACACAATCGGGCCCAATTTCTTTTCAAACGAATTTTCGTTATTTTTTAAACAAATTTTAAACAATTAGATACGAAATATTTTACAAAGTCTGGATATTCACTTTAACTCGAATTCACTTTAAATTTATTGGAATAGCTTCTAAAATTTTTAACCTAAAAACATAATTTCGAATACATATGTATTTCAATCCTTGAAAAAAAAAACACGACAAAAATGTGGTTGAATCATGCATGTTCCCTGATTTTGATTCAAATGTAGTTGTGTGACAAGTCGAACGGTGTCGACATCGTGGGATTGGTCCTTTGTTTCTGTTACAAATGTAAGAAAGTGTGCGGCAAGCCGAACGCCATTTTTCTTTTTTTTTTGGTTACGTATGAGTGATATAAAACTTGCTATATTAATTACACATTAAGTATACGATGGAATCCAGTATATGGAATCAACAGAATTTTTTAATGAAAAGAAGAGCAAACAAAGAAATTGTATTTTTACAAACAAAAGATGAAAATTGTTTTTGAAATAATTTAGTGAGATCATATTACTATTTAACCTTCATAGGGTCTTTAAAATCGTGGAAGTTAAGGATCTTCGGGTCAAATTTGACCCAAATTGAAAATTATGTATTGGTTTCATTTATTTGTGATTCATTTATTGTCAATGAAAGAGAACATTATTTCATATATTTAATTCGATTAATATATGATAGATAGAACCGTAATATTAAATCGATATTATTATTAATTGTACATAAAGTAATAGTTTCAGAATGCAGTTTTCATATCAAGTTTTTGCAAGTTATAATAGTATCTAATGGTGTTTTATTTTCTGCGTTGAGGCCTAACTGGCAACGACTTCTTTTGGATCTGTTTTTACCCTCTTCAAGCAATTTTTCTTTGGATTTAGTTGAAGTTTACGGCTACTCATTTACCTCACGTAGTTTTAGTGCAACTTTCTGTGAAAATACTGATATTGATAACCTCTTTTGGTTCTTTATATAAGGCATAGTAAGCTGCAATCCTAAATTTTCTAAGAAGTGTCGACGTTTTGCAAAACAGTTTATTTCCAGCCGCTATTAGCTGATGTAGATATCACAAAAGCATTGTAAGTTTATATATCTACCATGTTACTAACCACCATTTGACAACATTGATTAGTCTTTTTTTTGCAAGTAAAACATGATCTAACTTTGGCCAGCAAATAAACCCTTCCATTTTATTTTCTGTAATCTAATCATATTTGCAGTTTCTTGTCTTGGTGATTATTAACTTTAGAGATATGATGCAAGGTACTAAGAAGGTTAGGTTAGTTTAGAAAGGGTGGTGCTTTATCGCACCTCCACTTGGAGATCCAATTGGGTCCATTGTGATTCCCTTCTGTTGCCCAAAAAAGTAATATCTACCCCCCCCACCCCCCCCCCCCCACCCATTTGCAGCCAGAAGTGACCATATTATACTAAGAAGATTCACAGACTTTTTTTTTATCGGAATATATATAAGAAGGGTACGTGTACTATCTTTGGTAAAACAAAAATAATGATAAACACGCATGATAATAACACATGTACTATCTCTGGTAGTAACTCACTTTTATTTTTTTTTTGTGTAGTTTGAACTAAAGTGATTTGTGATCTCAGTATTTATTGTTCAACCGATAAGATGTAAAAAAATTATCTTCAGTCGTGTTATATTTTGAAAATCGTCTGATAATGTATGCAGGCCATTTTCTATTTCATTATCTTTAATTATTTTACAAGAAATACCAGACACAACACTTCCAAACTTTAAAACGGGTCAAATTTGACCCGAAGATCTCTAGTGTAAAATTTTGCATACAATTTTCTTTGGCAAGTTTGGGGGTATATAAACCTACTATATCTGTTAAGATATAAAATTAAATAAAAGTCAGAAAATATGACATAGATCAATCACTAATTTTCAGAAAAAATCAAAGTTTTTTCCTGAAAGACCCTATGAAGGTTAACTCTTTGTATGATAAAATACAATATAATAATAAAAAATATGCATATATTTAATACAACCAAAATAAAAATCCTCAAAAGTTGTCGTCCACTAATTTCTCTATTATAAACATTTTATGTATATCCCAATACTGTAATATAAGACTTGTTCTTGTTGTATTGTGTTGATCAATTAAATATATAAAATATTCTCTATTATAATGAGCAACTTAATAAGCAAGCGTTTGTAAAATATTTTTCTTATAATAAAATTCAGTTTGATTCTAACTCTCTTGTTTTCCAGCTGCTAACGTTTCATTATTTGACAGTTTGTACAAATACAATACTCGTACGTAAAAATTTCAAAAGATTGCTGGATATTATTTTTCCTAAACTTTCCAGCAATATTTATTATACGTACAATATTGCCCAATGCTTCATTGTATTGAGGTTTCAAAAAAAAAAAAGAAAAAAAAAAAAACCATGACACTAATTTGCATAAAATAATATTTTAGCAATTTATTGCTTTTCAACCCTGCATGTGTTTATTATAGAATTCATATCTGTAATGGAAATGTGTATTTGATTGAAATTTACATGTGGTTTTTGGTCATTAAAGTCATATAAAATATTAATTTTACCATTAGATGGAAAAAATTATACCGCCAACTGGCAACAATAAAGTCATCAAACATGATTTTAAATTAAATTATTGTTATTTTTTGCAACAAATTGCATGTGTATAGTATGAAAGATACTAACGATTGCGTTAGTTTGAGCGCTTGAGGATGTAAGTTTTAAATTGTTAAATTTTAAACTTTTTGTTTATCAATATATTGTTTAGGTAGTCATAAACCGTGCGTGGCATACTTGTATGATGTTGTTGGCTTCAAGTACACATATGTTAAAGAACTTTGACTATAGAAGTGCTATAAGCAGGGCTAAAATTTTGATGAGAATATATTTTTTCACTTGCATCTTTTTTTTGTGAGAATAGCGAATCTACAGAAAACCCCTACTAACGACTTTCTTTTGAAAAGAAAAAGTTTTGAGTTTAAGTTTTTGTTTCTAGTTTTAATTTCTGTGTTTTTTTTGACATTTCATTAAAAGCTCTTTTTCAGTCATTTAAATAATTTTCTTTGTAATTTTTTTCACTTCTTTCGAAATGTTTGCATATTGTATTGCAAACATTTTTAGTTTAATATTACGTCATATTTCCTTGTAAGATATTTTTTATTAGCATAAGGAACCTTTGTATTAATAACTTTTTTCCATAATGTTAGCAAGAAATTGCCAAAGTTTAAATACCGAATGGAGTTATTTTTTTCTCAAAAACGAGCCAGGATATTTTATTGTTAAACTGAAAAGCTGGATTGTATTTTGAGAAGTTGTATGACTTTAAATGCTGAAGTATTCCCTCTCATGTCCACTTTATTATTAATACAAAAGGGAAAAAAATTCACTTCAATTAAACTAGTTTTTGAGCTTAAGGTCTGTTTTTATTTATTTATTAGTTCAATATTTTGTTCTTCAGGATATATCTTATTTTTGGTTTTTTTTTTGATACATAATTTGTTCTTTTGTCTTTTCTCCATTCAATTACAATTATATTTTTTATAAAAAATTTAATTTTATAAAAAGTATTTGAAAGTTGTACAAATTTTAAAAATGGTTTTCGTGAACACATAAAACTCTGAACAGCTGGAGTTATAAATACCAGCATTTTCTCAAATACGCTCTAGTTGATAATAAGATATTGAGAAAAAAATTTATTCAACTAGAAACATTTATTTTCAAAGCATAATATTATTCCTTAGATATAATTTACAATCGTAATGTCCTTTTATATCTGTACAAACGCCCAGTAAGTATACAATAATCATAAATACGTATTTGATTATAACTACAACAGTGTTACCATTTACTTTATTTTTTAAAACTCTAAAGGCCTCAATGCAATATGCAATAAGTACATAAAAAAAATTAAAGCTGCACATACACATAAGCAAATAATGTAACGTTCCACTGAAAACATTTGTCAAAATTATGTAAAAAATTGCTAATGAAAAGCTGAAATCAAAGTTCAAAGTACAAGCTAGATAATTTAACAGCAACAGCTTATAATAATGCGCAACCACACGTTCAATAAATCGCTTTCAATTTCATCACAAATACTGTATGTCAAAATTCCTTGAAATGGATAGCTATGGCACAAATTGATAGTCAATTTCATTTTTTTAATGCCGCCGACGAAGAAGCAACTCAAATGTGTAGCTTCAAACAATATGTACTGTGACCAGCTGCTCAAATTGAAAATCAAATTGCCATATAAATGGATAAGTGAATTTGAAAGCAATCTAGTTTTCAATTTAAAAATGCTTGATTGTGTTAGTGAAAAAGGTGTAAGTGTATTGGAAATTGAATGGAACTGAAAGGCGAAAATTTAACGTGTGACCTACAAGTAAGTAAGCTTTGTTGTCTTGAAAAGCTATAGTGAAAGATTTTTTTTCTTATAAACTCCTTCTGATAAATTTGGTCTAATGAATTTGTTTTTAAGTTCAAAATATATTAAACACACTAATAATCCCAAATTAATATTTTGGTTATTACACACAAAAAAATTCATAGAATATATTTCCTAAAATTATGGTATAATTTTAACTAAGTGAAAGGGTAGAATGGAATTTACAAAGTTTTTTAGGTAATTCAACAAATGATTTCTATGTTCGAAAAATTAACTAAAATTTTAGTTAAAACTGCTTAACGACTAGGTAAATTCACGTATTTATTTTTTCTGAATTATTTAAATGGCAAAGTAAGTTTATACATATATAATTCGGCAAATTATCATGGATTTTGGTTAAATTAACTATTATAATTCTATAATTGTTATGGACTTTCAAATAATAATTAAAGACTTTTTGCGTTTGTTAATAAATTATTATTAATTATTATTTATTAATTTATTTACATCTACATACGTATATATATAAAACTATTGTATGTGTTTTTTAGCAAGGCACGATAGGGGTTTGTTTTGTTTTTTACCTAAGCGGCTATTGGACGGTCATATTTGGTATGTAAACATTGTATGATAACATACCATTATACTTATTTAATAGTACAAAATTCATTTGTGATTTCTTAAGCAAAGGGTAAAGATGGCTTTGCTTTGTTGAAATGCGCATTTTTAAAGGAGTCTATTGAAATGTATGCTTGTATACTGATGTTTGGCATACTTGGTACGATAGCATAATCCTCGGTTGGTTATTGGTTTGCGACACAGTATATTCAAAAGACTTATGGCCGCAACAAACCATGGTTTTGGTATTGCAATAAACAACCGACGTAATAACACATCAGTCTCTCATCACACAAGTATGACCGCCTAATAGCCGCACACAGCAAAAATGCATACATTTGTACTGCTTTTGCATTTTTATACACACACAACGAAAATAAAAAATTGTAAATTTTAAAAACCCCCGAAAGATGTGAAATCTTCTAAACGGCTAGACCGATTTTCTTCAAACATAACTAAGAACACTCTCGATAAAGTCATCTTTCAAACCAAAAAAAAAAAAACTAAACCAAAATCGGTTCAGCAGTTTGTGACTCTGGAACCAGTCCCGTAACTATACTTAGATATTAACCTAAGTTTAACCAGTATTTATACTTTTAAAATGTTAGCGGCCCTATGTTTAAGTGGGTAGTATGCAAGCATGTCATGCACGAGGTTGCCGGTTCGAATCTCAAAAAATTCTGCTCAAAAATAAATTAAAGTTTCATTTGTAACAATAAAAACAAATTATAAGTTTTCATTTTTTTACAGTTAAATATTGGAATGACATTCATATATAATTTATATTTAAGTTTAAAATGTATAAAACGCACTAATAATCCCAAATTAATATTTTACTTATTAAGTAAAATATTTTTGTATTAAAAATACTTTGAAATTGATTATTGAGTGGGTTTAGCTGGAGACTATGCGCATTTCACTGTTGCTAATGCAGATCATCAGAGAAGCTTTACAAAAAGTTTTTTAGAACAACTAGAGTTATTATGTTATAAACATTCATTTAAACAAATGAGAAGCTCAAAACAAATAACAAAGTTGAAACAAGAACTCAATAATCAACATGTTTTTTTTTTTTAATATTCTTACTTTACCATTAATACAATTTTTGAATTTGTTTTTAAATGGGCTATTGGCAGACTTTTAAATAAGAATGAACACGGAAAAATTTTTCTCAGTTTAATACCTTTAATAAAAAAGTATAAATAAAATCAAATTGTACATATTAAGATTTTAAATGCATGAAGTTATTCAGAAAAACTTTAATTGACTCAACCAAATTTTTAAGTTGACTCAATAAAATTTTTTAAATTAGAGAACAATTGCTTCTGTGAATTTAAAATTAATATGCAGTATCTATAAGTCAGTCAAACTATCCGTCTAAAAAAATTTATATGAAAGTCGCTAAAAAAATGAGTGTTTTCCATATAAATTTTATACTCAAGCCAAATGTTTTGGTTGTAGAAATAGGGAGTAAATTCGGATTAAATATCTCATAGATATGAATCTTAAAAACCTAAATTAATGGCTGCAATACGTGAAATATCTAGTTGAGTATTTCTGTTAAAATTTTTGATTTTAAAACGAAATAGTTTTCAAAAAATGATTTCAAAAATATCTTCCATGTTAATTAAAACCCAATAAGCGCTAAAAATATTAAAATTCAAGCACTTGCAATTTAACTGGAAACAAAGTTGAATTTAAAAATTTTTTCAAGTAATATTCAAGTTTGAAAATATTTTGAAATAAAAAATCAAACAACATACAGCATGTTTAAAACTTAACAAATAAGTAATTTATTTTTTAATAAAATTGAAATTGTGGTGAAAAATAGCAAATATAAATAAAAAAATGATTTTTTAAATAACAAAAGGTGACTAAAACCATGAAAACAATAGTGAAGGTAGATATGCAGAAAATAATTGTAAGAAAACTTGTCGATTGCATTTTTCTTTCTATTTTAAAAGCATCATTTTTGAAGCTTGAAATATACTTGAATTTAATTGTAATACAAGGTTGAATTAATGTATAAATGTTTGAATTGAATTCAAGTTCCAATTTTACTGGAGAATTCTATTGAAATAAAGTGTAAATCAAGCATAATTCAACCCCTGACAATTAAATATGTGGCTTGAATAACAATTGTTTTACACTTAATTTCAAGTAAAATTACTTATTCGGAAGGAATCTTTAGCCTAATTCACAGTCTCGTGCAAACATTCGTCACTTTTGATATGATGCAAGACCATTTGCACAATATTGTGAATTGAGCTATTACATACATAAATTTGCACTTTGCTCCATCGCGTGTCTTCCCTAAAAAATACCATTGCCTCCAGACGCACATAAAAGCTGCATAAAAATTAGTAAACTAAATAAAGTTTATTAAAAATATTTGCATACAAATTGCTTACAAAATTTGTATTTGTTTATTTCATGCATTTCACTGTATTTTGTTGTCAGGCCTTTTTAAACAAAGATTATGAATTTATTAAATTTTTCATGCCCTCAAAATGCCACAATTTTGTTTATTTATTTGAATTTTTTCAAATTTACTAAAAGATATCAATGATTATTTGAACTGCTGCGCAGTAAGATAACAAAATGCTTACTTAAGGTAATAGAAATTTTAAATAGTTATTAGAAATATTAAAAAAGTATTAAAAAATAAACCCTTTCTTATAAGTAACACAGGATTCCGATGTTACGCTGGCAACACTGAACTAAATGAATGTGTGAGTCTAAACATGTTTCCGTATGTGAAACTATCCTGTTTATTTTGAATGTTTATGTTTTAGCATGCTAGTTTGTTTCTATGTGTGTGTGTATTGGGAAGTGCAAGTATGAGCAATGCATCATGTGTGTGTGTACATTTTGTTAAAAGTTATGCTCCAAATACGTTTACTAAGTAACGGATATTCTTTAAAATGCTTTTAAAATTGAACATGCAACGGAAACTAACCATAATACGAAACTTGTTTCAAATCCATTTCTATATCTTCTTAACTATGCCAAATAAAATATATTCATGTTTATGTTTATTATATTATATACACCAAGCACAGTGCATTGACATATACATATTTTTAATTTTTAATGGTTTTATTGTCATACACTGCAACAGCAGCTAGATAACATCGATTTTTAAGGGTTAAAAATGTTAAAAGAATATAAAAAGATCACATATAAAATTTATTAACATAAAGTATTTAATTCATGTGCACAATGTGACGCTTGTAAATCTGTAGCCATGCTTTTAATTTTGAAATGTTTCGCGATGAGTTTGGTCATGATAATCAGAGTAAGTGCTATTAGAAGAAATATTAAGCAGGTGGTGTAAAAGTAATAATTAAAATTTTTAGAATTTTTTTTATGTTTAATTCTAATTTTTAGACAAATATTAATTATAAAAAAAAAACATAGAATGAGAAATATCCGGAAGAAGTTAATGAAATATCGAAATAAAAAACTAAAAATATATAAATTGAAAGCTTATAGGGCATTTACATTGTCACAAAATCTAGAACATGCGAGATTTCGAGCTAAATCTAGTTACTTTGTACTAGAATTCCCATACAAAACAAAATCTATTTTATCAGTAGATTTGTAGGAAATCTACTCAAAATCTAATACATTTATTTGCTTGTTAATATCCTGTACATCATATTTATATAAAAGGTGTGTGAATTAGCTACGCTCCACAAAATTTTCTATTGAAGGTGTGTGAATGAGCTAAGTAGGCATTTCAGTTGTTTGGTTCTAGTTTTGGGAGTTTTTCAGCTGAACAAAATCTAGTATATTTTAATTAAAATCTTTACGAAAATCTTTACCGTTTACACCATGTTTTTTTGACAACTATCAACATTTTTTTATCCAAAACAAAACCCTTTAAGCTAAAAATTTCCAAAACTACAACCAAACAACTGCAATGTAGGCAATTCACACACATTTTTTTTATAAATATGTTGTACAGGGTAGTAAAAATAAAATAAAAATATTAGATTTTGAGAAGATTGCCTACAAATCTACTCGCAAACTAGATTTTGTTTTGTATAGTAAATCAAGTAAAAATCAGATAGATTTAGTTCAAAGTCTCGTAACTACTAGATTTCGAGATAATGTAAATACATTATAAATGTGATTTGCTTTGGATCTTGATAAATGTCATCTTGATAAATGTCAAAAACACTTAAAGGGTATTTACATTACCTCGCAATCTAGTACTTGGGAGACCTCGAGTTAAATCTAATTGCTTCTTGCTAGATTCCCCATACAAAACGAAATTTTATTTGTTAGTAGATTTGTAGGAAATCTACTCAAAATCTAATATATTTATTTGTTTGTTACTATCCTGTACATCATAAAAGGTGAGTGAATTAGCTACGCTCCACATAATTTTCTATTGAAGGTGTGCGAATGAGCTAAGTGGGCACTTTTTTGGAAAAAAATTTCAGACAAAGGATTTTGGCTTGGATATGAAATCTTGAAAAATGTCAAAAAAGCTTAGTGTAAACGATACAGATTTCGATAAAGATTTCAAATCGAATTTAATAGATTTTTAGTGTAAACGAGATAGATTTTCGTTAAGATTTTGATTTTTGCAGGTGTAAATGGCGTATAATAAATAAAATAGTTTCATTGGACATATAAAGAAGGTCAAAAAGTTGAATAAATATTCTGATATTTTTATTTGATTATACTACCCTTTACGACATATTTATATAAAACGTGAGTGAATTAGCTACGCCCGTCAAGGTGTGTGAATGAACTCCTGCACTTTTCTAGTTGCAGTTTAGGACAAAATTTTAGACAAAGGATTTTGTCTTGAATACGAAATCTTAAAAAAAATGTCGAAAAAAAGCTTAGTAAAAACGATATAGATTTCGGTATAGATTTCAAATCAAACAATGTAAATGCAGTGTTATGAAATTTTTATTTTTCATTATCAAAGACAACAAAAATTTTTTGAGAAGCAGTTAGATTTAGCTCAAAATCTAGTAAGTATTAGATTTCGATATAATGTAAATGCATTATTAAATCTTTTTACTAAATTATGCACTACAAGTCTGAAATTTTATAGAAGAAATATAATGACATATGATATGGATTGGTATTTCAAAATATTTAAATTTGAGTTTAAATTGAATTGAATTTGATTTCGTTTCATATTGTCTGCCTAAATATGCCACAGAAAATCCTTGGAAATACATTTTAAATTTAATTAAACTAGGATGAACTTTAATCAGGAATAACTTCTTAATGGGGCTTATAGCCCATTCCGGCTAACACGAAATTAAGTAATTTCAAGCTCAAATTACGAACGAAATGAAAGGTGTTTATGCAGGTACTGAATGACATTTGAGTTGATTTCACAACCATCTTAGTCACTGCGGCAGACATTGAAGTACTCTTTTTCAGTTGAACAAATTCTTTGTCACACTTACATACATTTTTATTTAAAAAATTTTCATAAATTTAATAATTTTCAATCTTTTTTTTTATTTAATATTGAATTTCAAAATTTTTATTTCTTTTATAGTGCGTTTCCATATACGTCTTTTGGAGCAGAAAACTTGTTTTGCTCAAAGACCAATGTTTTGCTACATGTTTTCCCATACATTTTTCATATCAGCAAAACACCTTAAATAAGTTGTTTTCCTCCAAAACATGAACAAATTTGTTAGTGCAACACTGCGTTGCTGTCTGAAACTTCAAAAACAAGCCGCAATATTCTGACAAAAGATGGCACTAATATAGAATATTAAATTTTTTAAGCGATTGCACAAACCTAATCAGTTGTATTTATATGCTGTTTATATGTAAATTATTTTATTTATTTATTTATTTATTTATTTATTTCGGCACTACAATACAACAAGAATAAATCTTATGTTACAGTATTGGTTAGACATTTGGCAAACAAATAGATATTTTAACATGCATATTTAATTAAGGAAAAAAGTTATAAAAAACAAAAAGTTAAAAAAAAATATATATGTATATAAAATTGAAAAGAGAAAAAAATTATAAGACTAATAAAAAGAAAGAAAAAAAAATGAATTAAAAATTTTTTACAAAGATTTTATTTGGTAAATATAACACATATCAAGAAAAATGATTGAATATCGCAGATTTAAAACGACTTGCATTGCTTATTAATTGTATTTGGGGTGGTAATTTGCTCCAGAGTCGGATTAATAAAAAAATGTTGCTCAGAAATCGCTTTATTGTATTTTATGTTATTTATTTTGTAAGCCCTATTTGATCTGGAGAAAGTAAGCTTTTCATAAAGATACGCTGGTTTATGATCATATATGATTTTGTGTAGACATATCAGAACTCGACACTTCAATAAATTATCAAAGGTAACATTATACATTTGTTTGGCAAAATGTGAGATGCTACTGTATCGCCTTACACCATATACATATCTTGCAATGTTATTATATGTCACGTTTAGCCTTCTCCTACTTACAGCATCACAGCTTGCAAACAACTCACAACCGTACATTAGGGTTGGTAACAAATAACCTTTAGCTAGCAGCAGTCGAATATGCATCGGTGTAAAAATTTGTGACACCCACAGGTTCCTTAGCATGGAAAATGTTTTGCCACAATTTTGCAGATTCTACGACATTAATAATTACGTTATTGATATGTATTGGTGGTAGACTTATATTGAAGTTTTTTGGTTTTCCAATTATCAAGGCAACCGATTTTTTTGGGTTTAGGCTTAAACCGTTTGCAGATGCCCATAAATGAATCTTTTTTAAGTCATGATTAATTAAGTTTATACAGTTTGTTACATCTGAAATGTTACAGCTTATAAATAATTGCACGTCGTCAGCATACATTTGTATTTTACAATGTTCTATTTGTACTGGAAGGTCGTTTGCATAAATAGAATATAGCAGTGGCCCAAGAATTGAACCCTGGGGTACAACTCTTGGCATATAGCAACTACTCGATATATTATCTTTATGATAAACACTTTGGCTTCGATCATTTAAATAAGATGAGAGTAGTTTTATTGCAGTCGCAGAGAAATTACACATATATTTTAATTTAAAGCATAAAACAGAATGATGGACAGTATCAAATGCCTTAGAATGATCAAGAAGAATTAGAAATGACATCATTTGGCGTTGATCAATTTGGCACCTTATTTCCTCAGACACATCGATTAGAGAAGTCATGTAACTATGTGTTGGCCTAAAGCCAGATTGTCTTTGACTTAGCATTGAATTTTGAAATATGAAACGACTTATCTGTGTGTGTAATAGCTTTTCAAAAACCTTTGATAAAAATGGAAGGATTGCAATTGGTCGATAAGTTTTATCATGTTTTAGGAGCGGTGTTATTTTAGCATGCTTCCACAATGTAGGAAACGCAGACTTTGTAAGAATTGTATTGGAAAGATGGACAAAAGGAGCAAGTGTATATGGTAGTATTAATTTTATAAATTTTGGATGTAAACCATCATAACCCACTGCGTTTGATTTAATCTGAAGAAACGACTCAACAACATCTTCTCTTGTAAATTGGATACAATTGAATTCATTCCTTCCAAGCAGATTTACACCAACATTGTTATAAAAGCTGGTATTTATTTGTGGCATTGATATGCTTGCAAACTGTTGGTTTAAGTAATTTACATCAATAGAAAAAGTGTCTGAATAATTCTGGTTTAAAAGGCCCATTTTTATAAATTTGATTTACAAAAATTAATTGCCGAACTCAACCCGAAGAAAGCTCCGGGTATTGATGGAATTAGTAACCAGATGCTGATGAACTTGCCTCGTATTGCAATGAGAATCCTATTATTCATATTTAATGCCATTTTACGACTGGAGTATTATCCACACAGCTGGAAGCTTGTCAAGGATAAAATGATTCCAAAGCCGGGCAAAGATCTAACCAAGGCTGAGTCATATAGGCTAATAAGTCTACTCTCAACTATGTCAAAGCTTTTCGAAAAACTGCTCAAAACAAAATTGTCCCCAATTCTAATTAGTAGTGGGTGCATACCAGACCATCAATTTGGTTTTAGAAGTCAGCATAGCACCATTGAAAAAACTCACAGATTGGTTCAATTTATAAGAAGAACTTTTGAGGAAAAAGGGTATTATTCTGCGCTCTTTATTGACGTTTCCCAGGCATTTTATAATGTGTGGCATGAAGGCCTAATTTTAAAATTGAAGACTTACTTACCAATAAACATTTTAAATCTTTTGGAAAGTTACATTTTTTCCCTTAAGTTCACTGTTGTGGCAGGAGACTTTACGAGTAGGCCTGAAACTATTTCATCCGGTGTGCCACAGGGGAGTATACTGGATCCAGTTTTATGTTTGCTTTGTACTTGTGATATGCCTGTGAGCAGTGGTATCCATACTTCCACATTTGCCGACGATACAGCCTGCCTTAGTATGCACGAAAACCCTGCTGAGGCATCCCGCAAACATTAGGAATGCGATGGAGCTTTGGCTAAACTTATGGAGAATTAAAGTCAATGAACAAAAGTGTGTCCATATACATAACGTTCACCCTAAAAAGAGATACTTGCTCCCCCATTCGGATTAACAATCAAGTTGTTCCTCAACATTCACATGTGAAATATCTTGGTATACACCTTGATCGACGACTTACATGGAAACACCACATTGACTCTAAATTAACTCAAATGAAACTTAAATTAACTCAGGTACATTGGCTGATTGGTAGAAATTCAACACTTAGCCTAGACGGCAAACTTTTAATATACAAGTCGCTTTTAAAGCCAATATGGTGTTACGGAATTCAACTATGGGGCACTGCTTCAGCTTCAAATGTAGAGAGAATTCAACGAAGGCAAAATAAAATTTTACGCATGATAACTCGGCTCCATGGTACATCAAAAATTCAAATATACATCGCGATTTGAATATGCCACTAGTGACTGAAGAAATTGTAAAATACGCAGGCAAATATCTAACAAAACTCGAGTCACATCCTAATCCGCTTGCTCGTAATATTTTGAACTTTACTGGACACATCCGCTTAAAAAAGAGAGATACACGGGCTCTGTATGTATTATTAATAACCATCACTAAGCTTATGTCCGACATTGGTCGGGCCTAATAATTTTTTTTATAGATTTAAGATTTGAATACTTATTGTTAGTTCATATTTGAAGATACAATAAATAAAAAACATGCACTAAAAAAAAGGGCCATTTTACGAATTTCAGCCAATTTTTTACGTGTGTTAACCGATGTTTGGAATTTATGTTGATAAAACAATATCTTAGCCATTCGAAAATTTACTAATCTAAATAATAAGGTTTGCGGCCTTGATAAAAAAATCAAATTGATTTCCAAAACTCGTTTAACCAAAACACAAAAAAGCGTAATGGAAACACTTCCAAGTGTTCTGAGAAAAACAACTTGTTTTGCCCATAGCGGAAACGTACTATTAATTGTTGTTTCTCATAGTTGTAAATTTACTCATGCTTGAAAAAAAAAGTATTTTTAGTACAAAAACAGAGTTGTATATTGTAATTTCTTGTTCATTTCATAGAAATTAAGTAAAATAAGTTAATTTGGAAAATGTCAAAATGTATGGGAAATTACTTAATTTGAACTTGATTTCAGCCTGAATGGGCTACTAAGTTGAGTATTTTCAATTATTATATAATTTATGTGATTTTCTAAACAAGAGAAAAAAAATATTTTATATTTTATTCTATGCACTTCCTATAAAATCATAAATTTATTGAAAATAGTTTTGTTACTTGCAATACTGTGCCACATGAGGCATCAGTTTACAATATCTGCAATATGAAAAAATATAAAAATTACAAAGACCCAACATACATATGAAAATAAAAACAGCTACAACAACAGCAACAACAACAACAAAAACAACAACAACGGCAATATGTATTGCTGCAAATTGAAAGAAATGCACTAAGGAAAAAATATATGTACTTATGCAACATAAATACAAAGAGAAACAGATACAAGAATCCAAATAATGCAATAGGATGTTTTGTTAAAATTTACTATAAATTCACATAACTGAAATTTTTGTTAGCAACCGTTTAAATAACCCAAAACAACACTTACCACATCCGTTTTTATAATGCAAGTAGTTTTAGTACTTTTGAAAGCAGCATACACCACTTTTGCATCTTGTTCATTTCCACTGCGAACGCAAACACACATTATTAACACACTATTGTACAATTTTAATATGGACAAAAATTTGAACATGACAATGTGTTTGTGTGTATGTGTGCATTTAGAGGCTGCGAATGTGTTTGGGTATCTGTGTATTTGGAAGTTTGAAGTGTACGAGTATGAGTATGTGCAGAAAAACGCGATAGGAAGGAAACTTAAATAATAGAAAAAATACGAATATAAAACAGCAAACCCTTTTTAGGTTGGAAATATTTTTAGTTTTTAAAAGAAACTACATAGTAATGTATATTATGCCGTTTTTCATTTATGCAAGAAAATTTGTAAAGTACTTGTAATTTTCGGCAAACGAAGGCAGACTAATGAATGCGGAAGATAAGATTGCGCATTAAAAAAAAAAAGGATAGTATTTACATGTTCTATGGCAATAAAATAATCAAGTTTACTTTAAAAAGTTTATCATTTGATTTAGCTTTGATTAAACTGTGCTAGTCCACTTTGGTTAGAGTTGCGAGCTCGGAAATATTTTTAAAAGTCAAGGTGGACAACTTTGACTACTTGTTTCTCAACTTGTATAAGAACAGGGTAGATTAATACCTTTTATAGATACTTTGTAAGCCAATGATTAGATCAGCATATACAGATTCTACAGTTTAGATATAAATAAATTCAGTTAAGTGCGACTTTGATTCGCACGGTGCACGGAACCCTTAAAATTATGTTACTCTCTGTAATTTTTACTCTTATGTAATTTTTTTATTTACGTTGAATTTAGTAAAACAGTTTCTTATTATTAAATTTAAAAATATTTTGGCCATTATAAATAAAAAAAATTATTTTACAATTTATAAGCACGTCTCATGACCAGATCAAAATAAGCATCATTATCAATAGAAGCACTGACAGTGGCATAATAATTGAGAAACTCTTCTTTAGTTAGTTTTGCTTCTTGATTCTTACGATTTTGCTCACCATCAAAATTACCCAGAAACTGATCAAGAATCTCTGTTTCAGTTAAATCCCCGCTCAAGTATTTGGGATGATCACGTACGCAATACACAGTTTTCAAGTCATCCACGGTAATCACACCATCTCCATTGTTATCAATTTTCTCAAACGCCTTGTTAACAATGTCCAAGCGAGAACGAGGCATTGAGGGCTATTTTGTGAAATTGAAAACTAATTAACTGTATATTAGGGATAATTTCTAGGATTAACTCATACCCTTAATTTATTGAGAAATTCGGTAATATTTATGCTGCCATTTTGGCCGGCCTCTAGACTATTGAACAAATTTTTCGTTTCATCTTGATTCCCAGCAAGACCAGTTCGCTTCATGCCCTCCATAAAACTTTCAAGGCTGAGATTATCGGAATTTTTATTCGTTTTGCGAAAAGTTCTAGAGCAAAAATAAATTAATTTTATTTTTTAATACGACTAATTTTATGTTTGAGAAAACTTTTCTTACCTAGCTAGACTTAATATTCCTGTAGCACCTTTGGTTAAGCACATCAATCTCAGCTTGTAGAGGGGATCTTTTTCCACACCGTTTGCCAGCTCACGCTTGGCATTGTTTACAAGTGTGGCTTCCTTGGAATAAAAATCATCTCGAAAACTCATCTTATTTGGAATAAAAAACTAAAAATTATAAGAATTTGGACCAATAGTGATATTAAGAAATAAATTATGTCTGTATGTACATATGTAAACTAAATTAATTTTTAAGTTAAAAGCTGTCAAGTGTGAAATAAAATCGAAAGTCAATTGAAGTTTTTAAATTTGTATTTATAAACACAATCGAGACGATGACAACTTCAATTAGACGTGCCATACCCCATAAACAACATAGCCATAACTAGCGGTCTCCACTAGCCATGAACTTTGTATGGGCATCTTGTTGGATATCGCAAATGGCTAATGGAGACCGCTCATGTCCAAGTTTCGTCCATGCTCTGACATGGCTGCCCGAATATATGTGTGAGCAACAATGTTCGCCATAAGATTTTGAGTCAGCAAATATTTGTAATAGAAAATTGGTAAATATTCCATCTCTATTGCAGTAACGCAAATCACATATGCCTGAACATGGACATTGCACGTATTCACCACAACAAAGTAGTTGATGGATTTTTCACAGTTGCTCTGCTGGCGTCATATCCATGTCATGTCCAAGTCGATGGCTACTGGAGACGTAGGGTACCCGTAGCCGTATTTTGTGTTCTCAGACATGACGTGCAGTGGGCAACATGACGTTAGGAATTGATTTTTAATGAATGATATGCAAACGGTGAAATACAAGTATCAAGTTTGTTCACTGTCCTATTTCTTTCATTTCATTGATGGACATCATGTGAAAATATCGTTATTAAAAGAGATTTCTCAACAATATTCTTAAAACATTGAAGATGCATTGAAATTAATGGTGTCTTTTAGTGATAAGGAAAAAGTGCTTAAATCATATTTTACTATTTTGCACTAGAGCACTTTTAAACTTTTAAGTCGATTTTAAGAAATTGGTTTCTTGTGCAGTTAATTTAAAAAACTCGATATTTAAATTAAAATGTTTTTAAAAAACATCGTTTTACACACTATAAATAATAAATTCAATATGAATATTCAGGAAAAAACTTTGATTTTTTCTGAAAATTAGTGATTGATCTATGTCATATTTTCTGACTTTTATTTAACTTTATATCTTAACAGATATAGTAGGTTTATATATCCGCAAACTTGCCAAAGAAAATTGATTGCAAGATTTTACACTAGAGATCTTCGGGTCAAATTTGAACCGTTTTAAAGTTTGGAAGTGTTGTGTCTGGTATTTCTTGTAAAATAATGAAAGATAATGAAATAGAAAATGGCCTGCATACATTATCAGACGATTTGGAAAATATAACACGACAGCAGATAATTTTTTTACATCTTATCGGTTGAACAATAAATACTGAGATCACAAATCACTTTAGTTCAAACTACACATAAAAATATAAATGAGTTACTACCAGAGATAGTACGTGTGTTGTTATCATGCGTGTTTATCATTATTTTTGTTTTACCAAATATAGTACACGTACCCTTCTTATATATATTCCGATAAAAAAAAGTCTGTGAATCTTCTTAGTATAATATGGTCACTTCTGGCTGCAAATGGGAAAGTAAATATTACTTTTTTGGGCAACAGAAGGGAATCACAATGGACCCAATTGGATCTCCAAGTGGAGGTGTGATAATGCACCACCCTTTCTAAACTAACCTAACCTTCTTAGTACTTTGCATCACATCTCTAAAGTTAATAATCACCAAGACAAGAAACTGCAAATATGATTAGATTACAATAAATAAAATTTAAGGGTTTATTTGCTGGCCAAAGTTAGATCATGTTTTACTTGCAAAAGAAAGACTAATCAATGTTGTCAAATGATGGTTAGTAACATGGTAGATATATAAACTTACAATGCTTTTGTGATATCTACATCAGCTAATAGCGGCTGGAAATAAACTGTTTTGCAAAACGTCCACACTTCTTAGAAAATTTCGGATTGCAGCTTACTATGCCTTATATAAAGAACCAAAAGAGGTTATCAATATCAGTATTTTCACAGAAAGTTGCACTTAAACTACGTGAGGTAAATGAGTAGCCGTAAAATTCAACTAAACGCAAAGAAAAAATGCTTGAAGAGGGTAAAAACAGATCCAAAAGAAGTCGTTGCCAGTTAGGCCTCAACGCAGAAAATAAAACACCATTAGATACTATTATAACTTGCAAGAACTTGATATGAAAACTGCACTCTGAAACCATTACTTTATGTACAATTAATAAAAAGATCGATTTAATATTACGGTTTTATCTATCATATATTAATCGAATTAAATATATGAAATAATGTTCTCTTTCATTGGCAATAAATGAATCACAAATAAATGAAACCAATACATAATTTTCAATTTGGGTCAAATTTGACCCGAAGATCGTTAACGTCCACGATTTTAAAGACCCTATGAAGGTTAAAACAATATTGAAGGTAAATATGCAGAAAATAATTGTAAGAAAACTTGTCGATTGCATTTTGATTTCTATTTTAAAAGCATGAAAGCTTGAAGCTTGAAATACACTTGAATTCAATTGTAATACAAGGTTGAATTACAGTATAATTTAAGGCTTTAATTGAAATGTAATACAATTGAATTCTTTGAATTTAATTCAAGTTCCCATTTCACTGGAGAATGCTATTGAAATAAAGTGTCAATCAAGCCTTGGCAATTGAATATGTGGCTTGAATAACAATTGTTTTACACTTGATTTCAAGCAAAATTTCTAATTGGGATATGAGATTATAAGTTGAAAGAAGTATTTATATAAACAAATCATAAACCCTAACTGGATCAAATTTGAACCGTTAAATATCCTAAATGGCAATTTGGAATGAAAAGTTATAAGAGAAACCTAAAGATGATTTTAAAATACCTGTCGAATGATACCAGTTTTGATATAGTTCGCCAAATTTTTATTTTTTTCGGATTTACAAAACGGCATCATATTGAATTTTGACAACTGACACACTTTTAGTGACACTCTCGAGATTAAGACAAATCGATTGACTTTAAGATCATCAAAATGGGTCCACGTGTTCGGTTTATATAGTGCCGCAAAGGAACACACATACATACATACATACATACCAATGATCGGCAATGAATCGTTTTTTCGCTATTCATACTGACTCATGAAATTTTGAATATAAATGAGTAGACATCATTTAAACACAACTACTCTGATTTACGCATACTCACGATGAAATTGATTTATATGTAAGTATAAGTTGAAATAAATGTGAATGCGACGTCGACATCATAGTTATACCACACACTCACACACATAAATCACCTCAGTTTGATATCTAATTTCAGGAAAATACTTATACTCAACTCACCCAATAATAAGCACTCAAAAAATTTAAATTCAAGTACTTGAAATTTAACTGAAAACAAAGTTGAATTCGAACATTTTTTCAAGTAATATTCAAGTTTGAAAATATTTTGAAATAAAAAATCAAACAACATACAACATGTTCAAAACTTAACAAAAATGTAATTTATTTTTTAACAAAATTGAAATTGTGGTGAAAAATATCAAAGATATATAAAAAAGTGATTTTTAAATAAACAAACTGAGATAAAATCGTGAAAAAATTGGTGAATGTAGATATGTAGAAAGTAATTTAAGAAAACTTGTTGATTGCATTTTTCTTTCTACTTTAAAATCATTGATTTTGAAGCTTAAATTCAATTGTAATACAAGTCTTGAATTGAACTGTAATACAATTTAAATGTTCGAATTGAATTCAAGTTACCATTTCACTGGAGAATGCTATTGAAATAAAGAGTAAATCAAGTATAAGTCAACCCTTGACAACTGAATATGTGACTTGAATAAAAATTGATCTACATTTGATATCAAGCAAAATTGCTTATTGGGCATGCATGTATGTTTATTTAAAAATTAATTCATTAAACAGTTTGAAAGTAGTATACAATAGTAGTAAATAGGGTTGTTTTTCAATTTAATGTTCGTATGCGAAGTTCCCATTGTGAATCATACTTATTTTGCATATGTATTGAGTTAAGGAGAGTCGAAATCGACAACGTCATAAATGTTAGACTTGGGTCGAACTAGTTCACTATTCCATTTTTGCCACAAATCAATGATCAAACCCATGCAATTTAAATGGGTTTGAGCATTGGTTTGTGGCAAAAATGAACTAGTGAACGAGTTCGACCCAAGTCTAATGAATGTTGCTAAGCATGAGTTCGATGTGCACTTCAAACTTTCGAGTGAATATGATTCATAGATAACGTTGGAATAAGTATGAGTGCGCATAAGTACAAGAAATTATAGGTTATGATTCAACTCTACTTAATTTTTTACTACTCATTGCTGTTCTCTGATACAAACATACATACATACATATACTGATAAATACAAAACCCTTCTTTGCCTTGAGCAGTCGGGTAAAAGGAATAGTAGGAGGCCATTGCGCTATAACTTCCTGAAAATCGCACAAAACAATTGAGATTTTGTCCAGAGTTACTTTCAAATATGAATATTACAGAAACGCTATTAACTAAAAATCAGCTTATCTCGACTTAAGCTCCTTTTCCTTTTTGCCACAGAATTGTCTATTGTAATTTTTTCTTTTATTTTTAAAAGCCTATTTTTGCATTGCTTATTTATTATTTAGGGAATATCTTTTTTATTGGCCTACATATATTTTTATTTTACTGACGTAGTAAAATTTTTATAATTTTCCAGCTTCGAATCATTTTTCATTTCTTAAAATGCCACAAATTAATAAATTAAAGATAAGTAACGGCCTTAAAGTTATGGTGGTAATTTTGAAAGGAATTAAAAAACTCTACCTAAGCTTGTTCTGTCTTAATTTCATTTGAATTTAAGCATGTTCTTTTTAATTTAACATCCTTTATGTTTTTATTAAAAATTCTTATTAATGTTTAACTTTATTTTTCTTTCAAACTTAAACACAATCTATTGGTTACAGGATATGACACATTTTTAATTAACATCCTTTTTGCAATGGCTCACTAGATATTTAATCAATATTTTTTTTGTTGTATGTTATAAAGCAAACCATACCTTTTCAGATTTTTTTTAATGTTGTTTATAATTTTCCACTCCTTTGTTTTTTTTTGATACTTAAATACAAAAACACACAATAACTGTTGGAATGAAATTTAAATAATAATAAGCGACCTGTTACACGAACCAAACACGTATTGATACTGTGACTTAAAAATAAGTTGTTTGTAAAAATATCGAAGAAAATTGTAAAAAGATGTGTATACAACATACATTCATTATCTTATTCTTTCCAACTCAGCATGCAGTCTTAGCACCATGTAAGGAATATACATGAATTTATTAAAAAAAAAAAAAAAAAAAAAAAATATTTGAGTAAAATTTCAAGGCGGAAACTACTAAATGTACTCATACTATAGTAAAAAAGTTACAGCCAACCCATAGAGAATGTAAATATTTCAGTGGCATTTACTCGTATTTATTCATAGTTGCCGCCATTAATGTTCAGTTTAAAAATATTTTGCTTTTTAACAATCCATATTCAGTCATTGTACATATTTCACAGAATTATGGAAACTTGTTGCAATTTACATAAGACATTGTTAAAAAAAAATCTGGGTGGGGTTTGCCTTTGTTATATTTAAATTAAAATACTTGTCTTTATTAGAGTTTATTTTTTTTTTGATTGATAGGTAGTATTTTTTTTTTATAAAAAAAAACTTTATGATGGGGTTCGACTTAAAATTAGCCATCAGCAAATAATTGAAACACATTAACTAGATAATTTTGCGATAAAAGCGAACAAATGCCATGTGGCAAGAATATATAATTATAAGTTTTTAATAACCAATGAAAGTTGTAGAACTTTTTTCAGCAGGACAAATTACAGCAATCAATATTTATTTTATTTACAGCTCAAATATTAATTTCTAGAATAAAAAAAAAACAAGTGTTAAATTCATTCACACGATTATATTAACTGTCAGACTTGCTGCAGCACTAACCAAAATATCGAACTGAAACCTGACAGGATATATTATGAGAGTAATAGTTTGACAATTATCACGACCTGAGGAATGAACTTAACGAAAAACTTTTTATATGCCCAATAAACCCAAAGTATATTTATATCAATCATAAAAAATAAGCGAAAAAAATGTTTTATTTAGTTATATTTATATACAAAAAAAAAGTTAAAATTATCCAGCTCTGGCTGTGTTTTACGAAGGTGGATCATTAACTCAATGTCCTTTTTGAATTTCTCACCTCTTGATTAAAATTGCAATACTGCTCCTGTAAATAAGTAACTGTCAATTGACTCCTGTCTAAATTTGAACAAGCTCAGTCATTTAGTTTGTGTTTGGCAGCCGTTGATAACAGACTACCACGCCTTTTGAGAAAAAAATGGAAAAAGTGAATTTCGTGTGCTCATTAAACATTATTTTTTGCAAAAAAAAACCATCAATCAAACCAAGGAAAAGCTCGATAAAGACTATGGGGACTCTGCACCATCGATTTCAATGGTAAAAAGTGGTTTAATGACTTTCTTTGTGGTCGCACAAGTACAAATGACGCTGAACATTCTGAACGGCCAATTGAGATCAGTACACCCGAAAATTTTTAAAAAATCCACTAAATGGTGTTGGCCAATCGCGTAGTAAAAGCGCGTGAGGTTATTGATGCCATAGGCATTTGATATGGCAGTGTGGTTTCGATTTTAAATGACCAACTTGGTTTAAGAAAGTTGTCTGCAAGATGATGCTCTCAATTGACCATAAACGTAAACGTGAGACAACTTCAAAGGATTGTTTGGAGTTGTTTAACCACAATCCGGATGAGTTTTTGTGGCATTTTGTCACTATGGATGAAACATGAATCCATTACTGTACTCCGGATACCAAACAGCAGTGTAAACCTGTTCCGAAGAAGGCCAATGTGAGTTTGTGGGCCAATAAGGTGATGACAACAGATTTTTGGGATGCACGCGGGATAATCCACATCAATTAGCATAAAAAGTGAAAAATAATAAACAGAGAATATTATGCCAACTTATCTGACCGATTTAATGAGGATTTAAAAAGAAAACTACCCCATATGGACAAGAAAAAGGGTATTTTTCATCAAGATAATGCACGAGTACTCACGTGTACAGTCTCAATGGCAGAAGTCTACGAATTGGTACCCCATCTGCCATATTCTCCGGATTTCACCCCTAGTCACTACTTCCTATTTCCAAACCTAAAGAAATGACTCGGTGGAAAGAGATTTAGCTCCAACGATGAAATTATTGCATATTTTAAGGACCACGAAAAATCCTATTTATTGGAAGGGATACAAAAACTGGAGAAACGTTGGACTAAGTGTATTGAGTTAAAAGGAGATTATGTTGAAAAATAAATTTAAGTTCTGCAAAAAAGCATTGTGTTTCATTCAAAAAGTCACGGACTTATTGATCCGCCCTCGTATATTTTTCTAATTTTGTATACCAAAGTATTTCTTTCTAAAACATAAAACATTTGTAATTTATAAAGAAAAATAAAACATTTATTTGTCCAAGTTACTTTTATATACCAAAATATTTTACATTTTCCAACTCTGTAATCATACTATCTATGTATTTCTACTAAAAATATAAAATATGTTAAATTTACAGAGAAAAAGTTCTAATATTCCAACCCTGGGTCAACTTTTTAATTTTTATTAGAATACCAAGTTTATTCATAATTAAAGACAAAATAAGTTTATATATAAAAAAAAGTTACTTTTACTGCCTGTTCCAGGATGTCACTCATTTTCGTTCGCAAGCCTTTTAAACGACAAACAGCTGTTTTGCGTTCCACTAAAAGCCTTTAGCACGACAAGTCGAAAGAAAATTAAAGCGAACGATAACGTAAGCATTTCAATACAAATATGAGCCCCAATAAATTTTTTTCAGTCATTTGTACGAACTCAAATGCCAAAAGAAGGCACTTGTATTTTTATTGTCGAGTGAGACAAAATACAACAAATTATTTTTATTTACATGAATAAAATATTTTGCTTTGCCAATGAGCAAATATAATACCGGCTTCGCTGGCAATGGGTTCATTGCTTAACCCGTCGTTGGCAATCTCCTCATGTCTGAGCTTGTAAGTAAGCGGTTTTGCGTCCTTGGCTGGTCTTTGTGATACTCTTCTCTCGGTATGTATGTATGTGCGTTCGACAAAAGCTTCAATGAGTAGATATTTTCTGCCTACCACCACTTCCGCTAGTTATAGTGAAGGTTGGTTAGAAACTATCGGTCTTATGTGTAAGAAAAAACGGTTAAAAAGTTAGACAAATCACGCTGGGACTTAATAGTGGGCTAAAACTACATTTTGCGCCGATTTTTATTGTCAAAATGCATGAAGGAACTCCTTAGCACCTATTTCAATGTCGTCACTTACTTTATGCCAGTTTTTTCTTGTACATAAGGATGTATTTATTCATATAAGCAGTTGTTCTACATACACAGAGGAGAGAGAGAGAAAATTATTGCACCCATACAAAGGCCGACAAGGTAGAACACTTTTTCTGGGTCTGTTGGTATTTTAAAGATAATGACAATCACCCAAATGACAATGAATAATGACCTAAATAGATGGGCTATTGGTCATTTTTCCTTTTGGGTGATTCTTCACAAAATTTTGCATAGCTTGTGGTTTTTTATGTCTTTATTTATCATAAATAAAAACCCTTGGGTAATTATGTATGTACACTTTTTATCATTTACAAAAACTGTTTTGTCAAGTTCATTTTAATTTATTTTTGGGTGCCACTTGTTGCAAGTTAAATTAGAACAGAGTTTCATTTTTTAAAGCACAATTTACACATTTGAACGATTTTTTATTCCCAGTTGTCGATGAATGTGTGAAATTGTGGATGTGGCAATATAGATATTTGACAACGGGTATACGGCTTACGTTAGAATCGTAAAGCCAATCGAACGATAAGTCGAAAGATAGTGGAACACTTTTATAGAAGAAAATGAGTGACTTACTTTCGTTATCTTAAGTTTTCTTTCGACATCGTGGGGGAGGCAGTTATATTCGAAAAAAAAGTTTAAGTTTTCCAGCTCTGAAACTGTCCTTTCGATTTTGCTGATTTTTAATACCAATCTATTTCAGACCATTTTTGACATACAAGTCTATAGTCCGAAGTCTATAGCTTTTCTGAGAGTTTCTAAAAACAGATTTTACGTACAGACAGGCGGACGAACAGAGGGACGGATGAACAGACAAACATCGCCTATACGTCTTCCGTATTCATAAAGTCCCAGAATATATATATACTTTATAGGTCGCATATGAATATTGTGGAAATTACACAAGGAATGGCAAACCTATATACATATATCGTTGGTCACAAGTAGAAAGGCCCTAACTCAAATAACTGTAACTTTACAGGGCAAGGTAAAAACATAATAATATACTGTACAACTGCTTGCACAACTGCTTTGTAAAACTGCTTGTAAAATCGTTATTTTTTAAAATATTGCAATAAATTTTTGAGGCGAGGTGTATTTGTGTGAAATGCATTGGAATCATGGAAAACTCAATTTTTTGTGACCATCGATATGTACATTTTGCAGTATCTGAATTTAAAATCATCTTTTATATCTCTGTGTGGTTCTCTTTAGTAAATAATTTTCATTGCTGCATTTGATGAAAATTTATGAAGTGTAACAAATAAAGACATAAGCTTAGTAAGGTTAATTTAAATAATTTCATTACTCGCATTTGTTTAATTAAGCGTAAACATCAAAACGATATTATAGTTCATAATACTCAATGTTGACCTTTTTAATTAAAAACAAATAAAGCAATATTTTGACAAACTCTTCAAAATGAAACTACACAAAAAAACTTTTAGTCATTTAAGTAAATGGGAGTGTTTTTGTAAGTTACAAACATACATACATACATATCGTTACATTAATATAGAAAGGCCCTAACTCATTATTTATATGAATTCGCCATTTTTACATTTTTCAAACCATTAGATGTTCTTCTATCGAAATAAACAAAAACTCGATAAAAAAAAATAATGAGTTAGGGCGTTTCTATATTAAAGTAACGATATGTATGTATGTATATATAGTTTATATTTTTTTTAAACTATCACTGATTGACATCAGGTCATAATTATTGGTTGTTCCGTTGTGTGTTATTCTAAAATCTTACAATAATTAAAATTATATTTGTTTAGTTTTATATATACATATATGTGTGTGTCTATGTAAGTATGTACATATTTTCTAACTAATTATCGATATAATAACGCTAGTAAATTATGTTTGAGTTATTTTTTTTCAGGTGCATATTTATTTGCCTCACGGGAAAATATAATAATATAAAATAAAGAAAATATCTTTTTTAGTATACGAGTAGTTAAATAAAAAAAGTTTTTTTGTACGTAAAATAATATTATGCTTACAGCGTTTTACCTGCTCTGTTGCATTCAGTATTAAACACATTCAGAACAGCAAGCTACCGACTGCAATATTCAAGGAATATAAAATAAATGTTTATATCGACGGCTCCATTCCAAAACATGCTTATTTAACATAACATGTTATGCTGGGAATAGCATTTCTAAATTTATCGTTTATTAAACTAGATTCTGTGAATTTCGGATAGTAATTGGAATATTCTATCAAAAGTTATGAACAAAAATGAGGTTAACATAATTTGTCAAGTTTAGAATTTCCCTTTTTAAATGTTTTAATTACACTTAGCATGATTTTGTTTGGAATTAAGTAGTAAAAAAAAAAATAATTTAAAGTTTTTTTCAAATTAAAACATGCTATATTTACTTAGACGCCCATTTTAGGTGAGAAAGGACCACTAGAAAGAAGCCAACTTTACTTAGGGGACTAGGTAATAGATTTGTGCACAATCTTAAGTATTGTAATTCACTTTTAACTATGATCTACAACAAATTTGTAAAGTTCGAATTATATTTAAGTTTGATAACAGTTTTTACATACCATACGTATTCATATGTATTCATTCTAATAATTTGTACCAAAAAAGCTTCTCATCACTAAGATTTCTACAACATGAATTTAGTTGTAATGTCTCCTCTACAACCCTGCAAATAATGCGACTAGTCCATACATGCATGTAAGGACTACTCCAAAGAGGAGTAGGAGTACCACAAAACTACTCCAATTATATGAAAAACAGGTGGTCGATTTAACATTGCGATGTCCTAGGGTTGGACCATATGGTCCAACTTTGCATTACATCGGACTAACCCCAAAACTACTCCATATGGAATAGTTACAGACTACTCGCATACAATTTGTGAGTGCCTAAGAAGAACGATCATATTCGTTTAAACACGAACACGAAAAGGACACGATCCATGACTGCATTACATGGGACTATGATGTAACTAGTCTGTTTCATCTAGATTGGACCACGTACTCCAATATTATTTGCAGGGAATTACTTAATTTTTTGTGTGTACAAGTATTCACATGTATGAATATGAACGGAAGAGAACACTGAAAAATATGTAAATGCACATTAGAGGCCTGCGTAAACAGTCTTGAAATGTTAACACATCTTGTCTATTAAATGTATTGTCGCTGCTTGTATTATAATAAACCAGTAATAAATGATGTCGTTTAATAAGCGAAGCACGATGGATGTATTGATGTTCGCGTATATGAGTGTTCACAAGCGATATCGCGAAGACTTCTTGTTCGCAGCAAACACTCAAAAGAAGTAGTAAAACATTTAAAAATGCCTCATGTTTTAAAAATTGTTGTAAGTAGTCTTTTGCAGGGGTTTAATGTACATTGTACAATGTAAAATATACATACATGCACATATGTACACAAGTACACATGTTTATGTTTTTATAAGATAATTGAAAGAAAGCAAGGCAGACCATGACAGCTTTATTTAAAAACACATAGTCACACACACAAAAATTATAAAAAAATAATGGAGTTGTTTCTGTGTTAAAATTTAAGAGTATATTGCAAAATGAAAATATTTATGAACACACAGACGCTCCTTTATTGCAACATTGACATATCTTAAGAAATGCTTTTTTTTTGGATTTAATAATGCAGAAAAAAATTGTGTGGTACATTTCATTAAAGTTGTCTCCAACAATATTTTACATTCGTACGATGATTATATTTCCACGTTTTCAGGATTGATTTTTTACTTCAAAATTGCATCAGTCTTCACGCAAAGAAAAGATATGGTTGTAGAATAGTTGAGAAAACAATATTATGTTCTCTGAAACAAATGTGTGGTCGTCGAAAACTAGTTATTTTTATTTTAAACATTCATTTCGTTACGATAAACAGAGTAATGTTTGAAATTAATAATTACATTATCACATCCATATAAAAGTGTGATATGGTTAGAGTTTAACAATATAGTTTTGTTAAAAATTTATGACTACAACATAATTTGTATTAATATTTAAAAATAATATGATTTAAATAACAATATATGTTTTTCAAAACCATACTATGTTAAGTTTAAAAAAAATCTCTTTCAGAAACATCTGTCAGTTTAGTATTTCGTTTGTAAGCTATCGGTAGTGTTAAATAAATGAATAAATAAATAAAGTATAAACAAAAGGGTAGATCAATAAAAATAAATGAACATTTGTGTATCTCTTTATACAGACATGGCTGTATGTCGTGTAATTATATAATATATACAATTTATTTCAACAATATTAATTTATTTTTATTTCGAATTTAACGCACAGCTGTTTCTACAATAACTATATGATTAAAAAATAAAATAGTATAATTATATTAAATAATACTGTGGTCGTATTTACCAATATTAATATAGTATTAGAACATGGTATGGTGAGTCTCAATTATATTTTAGTCACATCTAACAATAGTGTTGTCATATTTACAATACTAAGATTATAATATAATTAACTCAGATAATATTATAATTAACTCAGATAATATTATAATTAAATCAGATAATAATATTGTTGAAGTTTTTGTTTTTCTATTAACAATAATATGATTTGACTGCAACCATATAATTCAATCATAGTATGTTACTGTTTGATTATGGTTACCTCAATCATATTTTTTCTTTGCGTCTTGCCAGTAGATTAAAAAAGCAGTTTTCCCCTACATATTAAAAGTGTTTAACTAATGAAAATCTTTACACAATTTAATAATATTTTTCTGTGCAGCCATATACTTTATGTGTGTTTATGTAAATAGAAATAGCCCTGTATATAAGCACGTATACACAATTAATAGTCAGAGTATTTTTATACTCATGTAAGAGTTGTTTATGCTGTGTAGTTTAAAAAATATGTATAAAAATAATTGTTGGATGTTTACTGTTATATGTACGCGGTTTGTACTTAATGCGTGTATTTTTATATAAGAGTGTTTTTTTTATTTTTAGTTGTACGTATTAATAGTTGGTTAATATACTCAATAACTACTCAAACTGTAGTTGTGTCATTCTCTGTGTGCTACCCTATATTTTGACTGCTAGGATAATTAGCTTGATTAATTTTGTTCTTCCTTACAAACACTTTACTCTTTAAGCTCAACCAAAAAGCGCTTATATTTACCAATATTACAAATTCATACTCATAAAATATTTATGCACTCAAAATATTTCATAGGTAAAATAAACGAAAAATGTGGTTCATTTTACGAAAATATTCGTTGTTTTTACGCTACACTCAAAATATTTCATGCTTGAAAATACGAAATCCTTTTTCGTAAAATAATTTTTGTGCAATAAACGAAAATTTCGTACATTTTACGAAAATATTTGTGGCTTGTGCAGGAAAACAGATTTTGTAATTTTACGAATTTCGTTAAGCTACAAAAATTATTTCGCACAATTATTTTCGTATATAGTACCATATTTTTCGTTTATTTCATTGAATTTAGTATAAAATAAAATATTTCTATAAAATTGGAAATGTTTTGTTAACATTTTGTTTACAGTACAAAATTATTCGTAAATTTAAACAAGGTTTGTGAATTTTATGAAAAAAAATTGGAAATATAAAATAAAAACTGTTGTTTTGTTTTAGTTTTTAATATTTTACGAAATAATTTTTGTAACTTAACGAAATTCGTAGAATTACGAAAACTGTTTTCCTGCACATGCTACAAATATTTTCGTAAAATGTACAAAATTTTCATTTATTGCACAAAAAAAATTAACTTACGAAAAAATGTTTCGTATTTTTAAGCATGGCATATTTTGAGTGAGTAAAGCCTTGCTTAAATTTTGATCACATTAATTATAGTCTTCATAAAAATTTTACTTTTAACTTAATTATACCATTTAACATCCTTTTGATTTCTCAAAGTTCTTAAGAGATTAAATCATGAAAATTAAGCTGCAAAAGCTTAAAACACCCACACAATAAATTCACTGAAAATAACTTCTTCCCAGAATGATTACATTTTAATTAAGCCAGCCACAAAATATCACTGCTTTTGTCAACCTGCGCAATTGATTATGTTTCTTGATATTAACCACATATTCAACCAACCAGTTAACCGAACAAACCAAAGAATATAAAGTGAATTTAAATTTTTCCATTAAAAAAAAGTGAATGAAATAATGAGATTCCACAATTCGGTTTGCCTGATTATATAAGCACTTGTTTGAAATGAAATAAAAATACAAACGATTTTAAATGCCCGCATTATTATGGTTAGATAACACACATTTAAATTTTTTTCCTCAATTTGCTACTGCACACGAATGTATGTATATGGAGTGTGTTTATATATATATATATATGTGTGTGTATGTGTGTGTAAGTTCATTATACATGTGTGTATGTGTTTTTAGTAATTTGGACAAGCTTTTAGACTTTTCTAAGTAAACCCGACAGTTGTCAGCCCACAGTTAACACATGAACGTCATTATGTTAATAGTTTGCAAATTCCCGGTGTCACGCCACTAAGCTGCTGAAGTCAGAAATTTAAGTGGGAGCTTTAAGTTGAAAGCAGAACATTAAGTGGATGTTAGATTATTAGAATTATATTATGTTTATTATCAATATCACAGAATGATGGATGTGTTTTTGTTTTTGCACATGATGTGACATTCATTTGTATGCGATGGAGAATGTTTCAATTTTATATTTATTTTAATTTATTATTTCCTAACAGCAAAGTAGGGCAGTATTATTTCAAAATATTCATATCAGTATATAGATGATAAGCAGTTTTTTAGGACATATTCATTCACAAGTAGAAGTTGTTGCCTATGAAGTCTATACACACAGTCGAATGTTTCTTGAATTTTTTTGTCAGGCAAGGTTTTCAAAATAGGTAATTGTAAGTCATCCAATTTCATCGTTTATGTCAAATCCTTTTTCTCCGAGCCATTTCTCCAAATTTTGTAAAATCGAGGCCAGGAAAAGATTGGATAATTAATAAAATATTCCAGTTTACTAGTAAGGGTTAAGAATGACACTATTTTATTTATTAAATACACTTGAACTTATATAATCAAGAGCTGCGTATATTTGCACACAACACAGAAAAAAATGATTTGTAAATACAATTAATTTTTTTGTTATATCAATTAAATAATTAATTGATTTTGAAACTACAACGATTTGAAGGAAAATCTGAAAAATATTTTCAAGTAAATAAAGGGTGTTTTTTATTGAGGTATAGAACTTTAAGTTGGCATCACTTTTTTAAGTGGCGGCCATTTTGTCAGCTGTCAAGTGATTAATATTTAGTTTGGTTTGCCATTTCATCATGAACAGGTTGACAAAAGAACAACGCTTGCAAATCGTGCAAATTTATTTCGAAAATAATGGTTCAGTTCGCGAAGTTTACCGCAAGCTCCGTCCATTTTATGGTCGACATAATCGTCCATCAGAGCAATTAATTCGGTTAAGCATGGATCGTTTTCGCACTACGTTTACTCTATGTGATAATACGCATCCGCAGAGACGTCGAACAGTGCGCACCGAAGAAACAATTGCCGCTGTAGAGCAAAGTGTTGAAGAGGACCCGAATGAATCGATTCGCCACCGTGCACAGCAATTGGAGCCGACTAACCGACTATTTTGTTCCCGAATTGGATGGCATGAATGATGAGTTGTGGTTCCAACAAGACGGCGCTACATGCCACACAGCGCACGTCACAATCGATTTATTGAAGGAAACATTCGATGAGCGCATAATTTCGCGGAATGGACCTGTCAATTGGCCACCAAGATCGTGTGATTTGACACCATTGGATTATTTTCTTTGGGGATATGTGAAGTCGCTCGTCTACGCCAACAAACCAGAAACGTTAGGGGAATTGGAAGCCAATATTCGTGGCGTTATTGCCAACATACGGCCCCATATGCTCGAAAAAGTGGTTGAAAATTGGACCTGTAGAATTGGCTTTATTCGAGCCAGCCGCGGCGGCCACATGCCCGAAATCATATTTAAACATTAATGGCATAAAATTATCCTTCGAATAAAGAAAAATTGATGGACATTTAAACGATTTTCTTGTGTTTTATTTCAATTCGAAGCTCTATACCTCTAAAAAAAACACCCGATATATCAACAAATATTTTGTTGAAATTGATTTATTTTTCCAACATTAATTTTTGTTAGATTTCAAAGTTATTTCAATTAAAGTTATTGTTATATTAACAATGCGAATTGTTGAGTTTTTGTACAAATTTGGGTTATCATAATTTTTATACTAACAATGTTTCGTATACACAATCACAATCCTCGAAACGATTTTTTGCTTGCCTGCGAAAAACACTAAATGTCCTTGGGCGGAGTTGAACCGGCAACTTCAAAGCTAATAAACCAACTTACTTACCTCTCAGCTAGAGAGCAATACTTTATTAGATACGCTAATAATAAATACACACAAAATATGATTTCTTGTTTCTTCTACATGTGTGCATTCCGTTATAATATAATTTAACAAATAATTTTTTTAAGTAATTTATTGTTTACAAAAATCAAAATTTGTTATATCAACAATGATCATTGTTAATTTTTAAATTAAATATTAACAATTTGTTTTGTTGGTTACATTTCGATGATATTTTTTTCTGTGAACTTCAGTTACTAAAACACTACACAACTGGATACCACTACGTCTACTCTGCTATTGTATACGCACATCTTTTAAACTAGCTGCGCTAGTATTGAAGCAATTCCCCTTTTCTCTGCTGCTTATGCACTCGGATTTTTATAAGCTAGCTCAAAATATGGGTGACTTTTTCATAACTTATTCACAACTAGCTTCTGAACTAATTCATAAATGATATAAAGGGTGTCCCAACAAGAACGCAAGATTTAAATTTTAAATAAAACACAGATATTTAAAAAAAAATCGTAAAGCTTTATGATATCGTAAAGTAGACAAAATGAGGTTATGTGCGGAACAACAAATCGGGCAGATGGCCGCCGCGGCTTTGCTGGCACACACGCGATCTTTAAATGAAATTTTCAATGGCCGTTTTGCATAAATGCTGCGGTATTTTATTAATGCAGCATCCAATTTCCTCTTTTAAGGCTTAAATCGTCGTCGGTTTATTCGCGTAAACCATCGACTTCAAAAAACTTCAAAGAAAAAAGTTTAATGGTGTTAAATCGCACGATCTAGGTGGCCAATTCTGGTCTCCAAAACGCGAAATAACACGACCGGGACATGACTGATGCAGCAATTGAATTGTTTCTCTGGCTGTATGACATGTGGCGCCGTCTTGTTGAAACCACATGCCCTCCACATTCATTTCTTCAATTCTAGGCACAAAAAAACTGGTTATCATTTCACGATACCGAACACCATTGACTGTTTGCGCTTGACCTGCGTTTGAGCGACATCATCACGTACAGCTGCGATATTTTCGGTCGATCGACCTGGTCGAAGGCGCGTTGTTGTCTTTACATCACTAACAGACCCAGTTTCGGCAAATTTGTCCATTAATGTCTTTACAGTTGACTCTTTTGGAGCATTATTGTGACCCCAGATTGATCGCAAATTTGCGAACTGTAGCCGAAAAACTTTCACCATTTTGGTAAAACAATTTCACAATAAGAATGCGTTGTTCATTCGTGTAGCGCTTCATTTTTACTAACCTCGTACCTTCTAGTTACTAGCAAACAATAACAATTGTTCAAATGTCAAACAATGACACTTCGAATGGCGCCAAACTTAAATCTTGCATTCTTGTTGGGACACCCTTTAGATGTGAGTCAGTTCTTTTTTGCACAACTGTCTTCTTCTCGATAAGCACTGAACTAACTTTAAGTTAACTCAAAACTGATGCAGAGATTAGTGAGTTGTTTTTGTACAACTAACTTCTTCGATAAGTTTTGAGCTAACTTTTAGCTTACTCAAAGCTGATACCAGGGTTGTCAGATTTTTTCCGACCTATTTCGCCAAATTGATTTAAAAAATCGCCAAAAGTCACCAAAAATTAGTTTTATGTAGGTTTTCTTAGTAAATATTTGATAATAAATTTGTTTTGATATAACAGTTTTTTAATAGAAATTTTTATAAAATGATCGTGTCAAAGTTTATTAGAAAATCGCCAAAATTAGAAATAAAATCGCCAAAAATTAGTTCTTGTAAGTTTTTCTCATCCAAATACAAAATTCATTAATAACTATAATTAATATAAGAAAAATTATCAAAATTAAATTGTTTTGACTTCTTGCAGACGAGTTTTGGTAGGACTTATTTTTAAAAAAACTACTCCTTCCACAAACTAATTGTTCTGAATTAGAAAATATGTGAAGTTAAATTTTGTTAAAAAAAAAATAGCCATAATAATTGCCAGAAAAATCGCCATCAAATTTATTAATCGCCAGAAAAATCGCCATGTCGCCAAACCAAAAATTTGAACGCCAAACAAGTTGAAAAATCGCCATATCTGACAGCCCTGGCTGATACAGTCAAAGTTCAGAGAGAAGATGTCAGCATAAAATTCATGTTTATAATAACTCTGTGCCGTTTATATTTTATATGGCGCGATGGCAAAGTGTTAAGTATGATGGCTGACAAACAAAGTGATCACGGTTCGATACCCGTTCTCGTTTCTTAAAAAATAATTTAAAATTGTTTAAACTTTAAGCTGACTAGAAATTATTAATAAATAATGAGCTTAATCATAATTAACTTAATAATGTATAACACTTTTTTTATTATAATTTTTTTTATTTGGCACAAGCTAACTCATGGTTAGTTCAAAAGTGATTCAAAACTTATGCACTCGTCCTGCGGCCACTCAATGTTAAATCTGATCACTTTTAACATGCAGAATGAGTGCTGATTTTAGCCACCTCTGACTAATTTTTGGCTGATAATTCAATAACTCTGAGTTAACCCAAATTCCCACTGGAACTACAAAACTGGACACCACTACGTGTACTCTGCTATTGTATACGCACACCTTTTAAACTGGCTGCACTAGTATTGAAGCAATTCCCCTTTTCTCTGCCGCTTGTCACACATAAGACTCACTTTGTTGACGGTCATTGTTGCTACAACTATATTGACTCACTGCTTTACTTTAAAATACTTATGTAAGACTATCAACTGCTTTCAACTGAGATTTACTCTTTCTTTACAATAATGAACTGAACTCTTTGTAGTTAACCACTGAACCTCAGTCTGACTTTTTAATAAACTGCTATAGACTGATCTGCCAGCAGATACATCGGTCGCCCTTTTTATAATTCACGCAAGGCTTCCAGAATGTGACAGTAACGTCTAGACAATCTCAGTAGCATTTGCAAAGCTAGCTTTCAATCGCGCAATTAGTTGATGGTTTATACACACATAATTAAAGAAGCTATTTATGGGAGTTGTTTAATTGTGTATATTTCTTTTGTCTGCACTACCATGTGTGCGTGTGGATATGCGTATCTTCTTAAAAAATACAAGTTGTATGTACGCTTGTATGTGCTACGCACTTGTATTTATTTCTTTAACAAAAGAAATTCTGGATAATTATTTTTTTTAAGAGAAATAACACCCAGGCAATGAATGCCTACTACTAAAACTAGATGTTACCTTCTGGAGGAAAGGGATAGTGATAGAGAAGACAGGTGGCGAAGGAAAAAAGAGTAGAAAAGTTTCATTATTTTACAACTCTGATTTTTTTACGTTTTTAATAAATGCAGTTCTGCGGTGCCTCTGGTGTTAAGAAGTTATGTTAAATATTCTAATATTCTAAATATTTTATTAGTTATTTTACTTTGCCGTTGATTCTGCTACACCCAGAAAAAAGATTGGTTAGAAAACGGTTAGTCCAATAAAATATCATTTGCATTAACTATATTTCAGTTCACGCTATCAATTTTCTGTTAATCCAAAAAACAATCCATGTTCATTGCCATAAGGGCATAATTGTAACAAAGATATGATTGTGACAATACTTAAATTGATTGCATCAACCGAGCGTATGCTTTTGTCATGACTAATTAACTGATTGATTAGCACAACCGAATAAAATACTAGGAGTTGGATTTTAGTACCAATTTTCGGTATTGGCAACTAAAAAAATTGTCCGTCTACATTTACGTTAAAATAAAAACTTTCAATCAGTTGCTGCAACTAACTAGAGGTTGAGTTTGCTATCATAGTTTATAGCAGCAAATTAAAAAATTAACTTTTGTGACTTTCAAAGGTATTATGATTTGTGAATTCTCAAATGGTTTTTGAAAGTCTGTGCATAAGATAACAGGTTTGTGGCTCTTCAAAATGTGTGGTTGAAGAAATGTATATAGACATGCTTCGCCATCAGCGTGACCGTTTGACCGACTAAAGTGGCAAATTGCCATTTTTTCAACTGCCTTTCCCCTTTTTTAACTGCTTTACCACTTTTTGTCCCCCTGTGAATTAATGGGTGTTTTTTATTGAGGTATAGAACTTTAAGTTGGCATCACTTTTTTAACTGGCGGCCATTTTGTCAGCTGTCAAGTGATTAATATTTAGTTTGGTTTGCCATTTCATCATGAACAGGTTGACAAAAGAACAACGCTTGCAAATCGTGCAAATTTATTTCGAAAATAATGGTTCAGTTCGCGAAGTTTACCGCAAGCTCCGTCCATTTTATGGTCGACATAATCGTCCATCGCATAATTTCGCGGAATGGACCTGTCAATTGGCCACCAAGATCGTGTGATTTGACACCATTGGATTATTTTCTTTGGGGATAAGTGAAGTCGCTCGTCTACGCCAACAAACCAGAAACGTTAGGGGACTTGGAATCCAACATTCGTGGCGTTATTGCCAACATACGGCCCCATATGCTCGAAAAAGTGGTTGAAAATTGGACCTGTAGAATTGGCTTTATTCGAGCCAGCCGCGGCGGCCACATGCCCGAAATCATATTTAAACATTAATGGCATAAAATTATCCTTCCAATAAAGCCAAATTGATGGACATTAAAACGATTTTCTTGTGTTTTATTTCAACTCGAAGTTCTATATCTATAAAAAAACACCCTATATATGAAAATACATTAAAAATAAAAAGTTTGGTGCAGTTTTCGCTTTTTTTTTAATTTTGCCCCTTTTTTGATAAATCCCCTATTTGGTGCCACTTTTTGAAAAATGTAATCGCTCACCCTGTTCGCCATTAGGAAATAAATTTCAATGCTCTGATTTACACGGGCATAATTGTGCTGGCATAACATGCCAGTTTGTTGGTGAGAGAGGCAAAGAGAGCGGGTTTTGCGGTTGGCATAACTTTTCAACCAGCTACAACCCCGCATTAGCAGCATAAAACCAATATATACACAACTTAAAAAACAACAAATGTTAAATGAATACTAAAAACACTAACACACACAAAGCTGTGTATACGTATACATTTTGTGCTAGATGAATTAGTCTCGTGTAAAAAGAACAAAAATTGTGCGGCTTAAAAATTGTTCTCGTCTAAACTACCTCAATGAAAACAAACTTATGACAATATGTTAAATAATAAATTACTTAAATTATTTTTTTTATTTGCGTTTATTTTTATTTCAGCAAGGAAGGCCAATTGTTCTTTCACAGGTAGCAATTATGTAATTGCTTTAGTTACACAGAGAAAACAGATTAGTTGTGGCAACCAAATTTGTTGCCAATTGAATTTTGGCGGTTGCAGCAACTATCATAGAATTCTGCTATAGCGACAGAAATTTTCTTGTGGTACCACTATATTTTAATTATAACCCTCAACCCAATAGTCGCAGCAACAGAAAAAATTGGTTGACAGTATGGAATTTGAAATAAATGTTATTCTTGCTACCCAAAATATGATAAATATAACTAAAGCAAGTACATAATTGGTACATGTGAAAGAAAAATTGGCCTTCCTTGCTGAAATAAAAATAAACAATAAACGCAAATAAAAATACACAATTTAAGAAATTTATTATTTGACATATGTATTGTCATAAGTTTATTTTAATTGAAATTTATTTCCTAATGGCGAAGCATGTCTATATACATTTCTTCAACCACACATTTTGAAGAGCCACAAACCTGTTATCTTATGCACAGACTTTCAAAAACTATTTGAGAATTCACAAATCATAATATCTTTGAAAGTCACAAAAGTTAATTTTTTAATTTGCTGCTATAAACTATGATAGTAAACTCAACCTGTAGTTAGTTGCAGCAACTGATTGAAAGTTTTTATTTTAATTTTAGTATAGAACGACAATTTTTTAGTTGCTAAAAGCAAAAGTTGGTAGCAAAATCCAATTCGTAATATTTTATTCGGTTGGGTTAACCAATCAGTTAATTAGTCATGACAAAAGCATACGCTCGGTTGATGCAATCAATTTAAGTATTGTCACAATTATATCTTTGTTACAATTATGCCCTTATGGCAATGAACATGGATTGTTTTTTGGATTAACAGAAAATTGATAGCGTGAACTGAAATCTAGTTAATGCAAATGATATTTTATTGGACTAACCGTTTTCCAACCAATCTTTTTTCTGGGTGTATATTTATCATATTTTCGGTAGCAAGAATAACTTTTATTTCAAATTCCATACTGTCAACAAATTTTTTCTGTTGCTGCAACTATTGGATTGAGGGTTATAAGTAAAATATAGTGGTACCCCAAGAAAATTTCTGTCGCTATAGCAGAATTCTATGATAGTTGCTGCAACCGCCAAAATTCAATTGGCAACAAATTCGGTTGTCTCAACGAATCTGTTTTCTCTGTGTACACAATATCGAAGAAGGAGGGCACACCGCCGAATCCAGTGTAAGTTCCTACAATAACTGATATAAAAGGTCACTAATGTACATCAGAAAGGTGCGTGGCGCTGTTAATAAATGACTGTCGAAGTCCTTTCTCGAACCCAGGACCTTCGATCTTGTGGTCAACTTGTGAACTACTTCCACCAATGCCACCCAAACATTTTTAAATCTTATCATGATAAAAATGAGTCCTCAATTTAAAAAAAGTTATTGAAAAAAATGACTAAGAAGCAAAACTTCACAATGCCTTCTTGGTTGCAATAGAAATGTCGTTGGCAAATTTAAAAATGTTGCTTATGTTGAATGGAATATAAATATTTAATAGTTCAATCGAATTATTTTGTGCACCTGCTAGCAAGTACGGCGACCACCAAAAATTTCTTTACTTGAAAATGAATGCATGCAAAAACGTATCTGTACGTTTAATGATGCCTCACGCCCACGTTAAAGCAACTAAAGAACTAAGAAAACACTCCAAGAACAATATAGCTTTTACATGCATATATATTTTTAGCCGTTGAAACGTAGACATTCAAAACTTCATTCATTATTGAATCTGATCGTAAAATGTAACAATTTACTTGCCGCATGTATGAATGGATGGATGAATGTAAAAGAAAAACACATTAAATTTGAAAGTACTTGTGAGTTGTATATTTTTTTTGGGTTTATTTTTGGTAATAGAAAAGCATTCATGAACAAAACGAAGGCAAAATGGTATATGTATGTATGTGTATATGTATGTATAGGTCTGGAATTCTAACAATGTGCAAAATTATTTCCGAGTTCAATTTCACACATTAAGGAAGACATTTGATTTTACAACTTCCTCCGGAACTCAGTGTTCAATAATTGAAGATTTTGTTTTTATTTTCAATTCTCACATTTTATTGAATACATTATTTTTTATTAAGACTACAAGATGTTGCCTGTTGATGATGCTTTCCCAAAATAAAAGTGTAACAGAAATTCTAATTTTCTTTATCTAAGTGTATAGTTGCTCTCATATCAAAGGGATGTAGTATTACTTCAACGATTTGAAGATGTTCTTTTAAGGAATAATAATGTAAATTTCCAAACGATTGTCCATAGAAATTTCAATAAAACGTTCGTTTATGTGACCATAAAATGAATTCAATTGTATATTGTTTTAAATATGAATTGTTAAACGTGGCTGCATATTTATATATTTATTTTAATAATGAATGAATAAGAATGAGTAACACAAGAAATTATTATCATTAGTTTTTTTTTCTTTAATTACCATCACGTTCCTGTTAAATATATGAATTAAATTTAGAAAATAGAAAAAAACTTTCATGATGATGCCTCAATAAAATTCAGAAAAAATTTTAATTGAAAAAAAAACATTATAAGTTTTTCCTTTATATTCGTCATCTTAATGTGGAAAGCAATATTTGATTAATTAGGGCCAATCCCACGATGTTGACAACGTTCGACTTGTCGCACTCTTACATATGAAAAAACAACAAAATATTAAAATTTGTTTTTGTTTTCAATGTAAGTGTGCGACAAGTCGAACGTTGTCGACATCGTGGGATTGGCCCACGAAGGCAAAAATAAATAAACTAGACTTTGACTAGAGGAAATGCTGAATTATTCTGTGCCACCACGCACTTTATCTGCAATCATTTCTATGACGTTATGAAAGTTTGTTATACAGACATATATTTACATATCATAAAAAATCAAACAGCATTATGCTAGGAATACAACTGGGACGAACGACGAATTTTTCGGTGCGAACTTTCGTCATAAAAAATAAAACACATTTGTTCATATGAAAATGAACACAACACCGCCGTAGAACGAAATTCGTCGTGCGTGACGAACTCTGAGATAGATTTATTTCTATTTTGTACGCCGACGAACGACGAAAAAAACAATTTTCTCTCACTCTCTTTACATGCACAATAAACAGTGTGGCCAGATTTTAAAATAAAATTAAGCTAAATCTCATATGTCTTTAATATATTTTTTAGAGAATACGCAATTTGGATTAAAAAAGGCTAACAAAGCTAAATCCATTTTTAGAAAAGCTAAAAAAGAAGCTAAGAGCTTAATAAAAATTTTAGAGCTAAATACAGAAGAAATAAGCTAAATTTAGCCCAAAATTAGCTAATATGGTCAAACTGACAATAACCAACTTTATCAATTATAAGAGCTGAGTTCGTAGATAAGAATTCGTCGTTATTGTGCTTCACACGACGAATTCTTATCTACGAATTCGTCGATGTGGACGAAATTCGTCGTTCGTCCCAATTGTGTTCCTAGCATTAGCTATTTCATAAGCACCCCATACACGTTTCAATTCAATTGTGAATTGAGTCTTTCAATTGAATTGATTCTTGGACACACATTTCATAAACTGAATTGAAAGATTTTCATTCAACTGTCAAATTTATATTTTTTTCACAACTAAAAATTTTAAAATTTAAGACTTCTATTGCATTTATTCATTAATTTTAATATATTTGATGTGTAAACATCTATACGCTAGGGGGTGTGAGCTACGTATGAGTACGTATTAGTGTTTGAAAGAAGCAATACCAAGCAGAGAAACAAGTCGACCGGCTCGAAGCCGACGGTGCGCTCCGCCGGTTATTTTTCTGTATATTTCCGTACACCAAAGGTGAAAATGAACCGTAAGAGATACGGACTTGAAATTTGGACACAATATGTAGACATTTGGCCACTACAACAACAAATACATGAGAGTTAAAAACTAAAGGGTGTTCCAAAACGAGCAAAGAAAAATATTAAAATCCCATATAATATACATACAATTGTATGTACATATATACACTTGAAATTTGTAAAGTTAGTGTATTTTTATACAGACTACAACAATTAACACTAAATTTAAAAAGTTTAAATTAGTTAATGCTGTTCCATTAGTTAATGCAATTTTTACTTTGTAATTTTGACAACTTGCTGTATCTTGGAGACCGTAAGAGCAAAAGCCTTGAAATTTTCATAAACGGTAAAACTAAAAAATCAAAAATATATAAAATCACCAAATATAAAAAAATCGCCTAATCGAAAAAAAGCACTGAATTAAAAAAAATCTCTAGGACTAAAATAAAACGCGAAAAACCGGAAAAATCGCCAAAATGAAAAAAATCCTTCAACAAAAAAATCGCCAATATGAAAAAATCGCCAAAATGAAAAAATCGCCTAAATAAAAAAACCCCAAAAACAGAAAAAATCGCCAAAATTAAAAAAACCCCAAAAAACAGAAAAAAATTGCCAAAATGAAAAAATCGCCAAAATGAAAAAAAAATTGCGAAAACTAATAAAACGCAAAAAGAGAAAAAAACGCCAAAACGAGAAAAAAGCGATAGAACTGAAAAAAATCGTTTAAACTGAAAAAACTTAAAAAAGGAAGAAAGCTAAATAAAAAATCAAAACCGAATGTGCGCGAGTCAAAGTCGCACTTTACTGAATTTATTTTAATTGCAATGCGTACACAACAACAAGAACAGCAACAACTAAACGATGAACAACAGGAATTAAAAATTAAAAAGTAAAAGTAAAGGCATTTACCATAGATGAGCACTGCAGTACCACTAAAGTTTCAGTAAAAAAAAAAAATTTACTGATTACTAAAATTTTTTTCTACAATTTTTATAAATGATTTGTTATATGATGAGGTTGCATTGAATTTTCAGTAATCAGTAATGCCCGTATTCATAATGAAATTCTACCAAGTGGCTAAATGTTTTTCATAAAAAGTTTAAACAATTTTAATGAAAAAACTTTGCCACTTGCTACGGCCCTACGATTTTACTAGTAATGCAAATTAAATTTCATTAGCAGTAAAAATTTACTGAATTTTTTTAGTAATCAGTAAATTTACTGCTTACTGCAATTTTGAATGCAGTACATATAGTGCAGTGTGCACATTTACTAACCAAATAAGTTTAATAAAACAAACAAAAATCAACAAATTCATATGTATTTACAATATTGAAAGTTTTGATACTTTTAATTTATTAATTTAAAAAAAGATACTAAAAGCATAAGTACTTCCAACTTAAAAAAAATTTCATTACTAGATGTTTACACATCTCCTCTGTGATCGGACTCACATTGCTTTTTTTTATTACAAATACATTGAAATTGATTATTGAGGGGTTTAGCTGGATCCTATGCGCATTTCACTGTTGCTAATGCAGATCATCAGGGAACCTTTACCCAAAGCTTCTTAGAACAACTAGAGTTATTATCAGGGAAACCGCAAATATGCAATTGCATATTTTTTTTTGTGTGACGTATTAATTCGAGGACAAGGTATTTATCCGTTTTAGAACTTTTTATGAATTTTGGCATCGATTTGTTAGTGCATATTCCTGAATATTTTACCCTTTAAAGCATATTTTTGCATATATCAGCCTTAACGCATATTTTTAGCATATTTTCTCCCTTTAAGAGCATAATTTACGCTTATAGGGCATATTTTGATACTTTATGGATTTTTTTAATATGCTTACAAGCTGATCTGTTGGTCAAAATTTTTATTTTTAGTTTTCGCCATTTAAATCTCATTTCCAATCTTCCATGTAGTATGTGGATGTTTGCTTAAATAAAAATTTGGGTTTGCTAGTTGTGACGGACTCTGCCCCAATTACATGAGTAGACGTTAAAAGAACTTTAAATATATAAAAATTTACTTAGATGTGACAGGCAACGATTTTTATTTTAAAATCTAGGTCAATATTATGATGTTTATTGCAATGAAATTAAAAAAAAAACTTGGCTTATTTATCCGAAGTTTTAATTCTGGTATCGTGATCTATTTTAAAATTGAAGTTAAATTTTTACGAGAGTATAAGAAAAATAATTTGTATCATTTGCTTTAGTCAAAATTTATATGGCAATTTTGTTTTAACGTGCATTTCAGTCCTAAATTATTGTTTTTAATACGGCAGTTATTCTTTGTTAATTATTTTATTGTTTCCTTTGTTTGTTTATTTTATTTCTGCATTATTTTATATGCAAATGTTGTCGAATTTTTAAATGAAAAATGTATTTTCGTTGACAAATAAACCAATTTATTTCATTTTGAAGAGCATATTTTTTGAGTTTTTAGTGCATATTGAATGCGCATAAAATACTTTTTTTAGAGCATATTTCTGGTTTCCCTGGTTATTATATTATAAACTTTCATTTAAACAAATCAGAAGCTCAATAGCAAATAACAAAGTTGAAACCAGAACTCAATAATCAAGATGTTTTTTATTTTCTTACTTTACCATTGATAACATTGGCTGACTTTTTTTCTATTACATACTCTTACGACTACAATTTGAAGCTGGAAAAAAAGTCAGCCAATATAGCAATGATAAAGTAAGAAAATAAAAAAACATCTTGATTATTGAGTTCTTGTTTCAACTTTGTTATTTGTTATTGAGCTTCTCAGTTGTTTAAATTAAAGTTTATAATATAATAACTCTAGTTGTTCTAAGAAGCTTTGGGTAAAGGTGCCCTGATGATCTGCCTTAGCAACAGTGAAATGCGCATAGGATCCAGCTTAACCCATCAATAATCAATTTCAATGTATTTTTAATAAAAAAAATATTTTACTTAACAAGTAAAATATTAATTTGGGATTATTAGTGCATTTACAAATTTTAAACATAAAATTTTAATGTTTTTCTCATTTTTATCGATTTTTCCAAAATTGTTTTATACGTTTTTTTTTTTTGGCTTAAATAAGTTTTTATCAGAAATCTGACTCATTTCATCTTATTCTACACCCTTTTAGGTACCAGAATGCAATCTTAAGTCCAAACCCGTTTTTTGACACACTAGGTCCCTTTTCTCGGATAAGGTCACATATATGTAAATAAATAAATAAATATATCCCTACCTTAATATTGAAAGGCCCTGACTCATTATTTTTTGGAAATCGAGATTTTGTGAATTTCGATAGAAGAACATCTAATGTATCGAGAAATGCAAAGAACTCGATAAAATAATGAGTTAGGGATTTTCTTTATTAAAGTAACGATATGTATGTATATCTGTATATCGAAATACACGCATACATACATGCACATGCACATATTTATATAAATATGTACGTGTATTTATATAATAAGAAAATTAACGAAATTTTATTATAATGTTCTGGCAGAATTTATAATTTGTCTTGTGGCTTATACATACATGCACATCCAAATAAATATACATATTTATGTTTATCACTGTTGCTATACAAAACATTCTAAGATAATACACAATTACAGATAGTAAGATTCATTATGTTTTATTAGCTTTTGGATTTTTATTTTCCCCTTTGGTAAGACAAACCAACAATATTAACAACAAAATAACACAGAACAATGTACATACAAGTTCCTATTTATGTATGTATGTATTTACATACTTATATATATATAGCATACATGCATATACAAAAGTAAAATAATCTTAAATATTTTTCCGTATGTTATTTTAGAGTTGCCGAAATTTGTCATTTTCAGGTTTAGCTTTGCCTTTTTAGTATTAATATTAATAACACAGCTGTGAACAGAATGGTATACAATACACTTAAGAATTATATTTAATTGGTAAAAGTGGGGCAACATAATACATCTTTATTTTGATGTTAATATTTCATACTATAGTGTCAAGGCAATATTTAGAAAACAAGCTTATTATAAAAACTTTAGTATGTGTAAACATGTAAAGGTTCTAGATTCGGTTATTTCGAATCTTATACAACTTATGTACGTGTGGTGTATATATGTATATACTGTGACGAAAAAAGTCGGAACGTAGTGCATGGTTTTTATCGCACAATATTATACAAATTATTATTATTAGAATTCTTTTGATTTCATCTTTATTATTGATTTATTTGTAAATCAAATCAAACACATGTAAATCCTATTTTACTAGTGAAACTCCTAGATAATGTCTGCTTGTGATTTATTTTAATTATTAACTATTGACAAGAATCTATATTCAACTATTTAATCTTAACGGATTTCATGATGACACCGATTAGTGCCCAATGACATGAAATGATAACAAACATACAATTATTTACAACCATTATGACTATGTACGCAGTATGTTTTACAACTGTGAGATCAGCCATATGAAATTAGTATAAAAGGATCTGCTGTGCACATGAAAAGGGGAGTTAGTGTCGAGGCCTTGAGCAGGTAAGATAAATTAGCTTTCTAGTTAGCCGCTGAATTTAATTTATCTTTGTAGGAAATTTGTAGTAATGAATTATTGTTGGTGGTTAGCCATTGATAATAATTGGGTAGTAGTCTTGAATTGGTATTGGCTAAGTCAAATTTTATAAGTTAATTGACCGCTGAGAGCCATTTTGGGCTAAGTCCAAGTTTTATACAAATTAGTCAGCCGCTGAGAGCCATTCACACTAAGTCTAAGTTTGATAAAAATTAATCAGCCGCTGAGAGCCATTCATACTAAGTGTAGAAGTGTTAGTCGTCCGTTGTTAGTAATTAGTAAAAGTATTGAGTAATGTTGTATATAAATATATATAGTAAAATAATAATACTGAATTGTGATAAATAAAGTATTGGAAAATACATCCTGCAGAGTGTTTCACTTTCATATCACGACCTGGACACCGGCGAGTGATACCCCAGCCTTGAGAAAGCACCGTTACAATACAAACATACGTACATATGTAACGGGTGTTTTTTTAGAGGTATAGAACTTCGAATTGAAATAAAACACAAGAAAATCGTTTTAATGTCCATCAATTTGGCTTTATTGGAAGGATACTTTTATGCCATTAATGTTTAAATATGATTTCGGGCATGTGGCCGCCGCGGCTGACTTGAATAAAGCCAATTCTACAGGTCCAATTTTCAACCACTTTTTCGAGCATATGGGGCCGTATGTTGGCAATAACGCCACGAATGTTGGCTTCCAAGTCCCCTAACGTTTCTGGTTTGTTGGCGTAGACGAGCGACTTCACATATCCCCAAAGAAAATAATCCAATGGTGTCAAATCACACGATCTTGGTGGCCAATTGACAGGTCCATTCCGCGAAATTATGCGCTCATCGAATGTTTCCTTCAATAAATCGATTGTGACGTGCGCTGTGTGGCATGTAGCGCCGTCTTGTTGGAACCACAACTCATCCACATTCATGCCATCCAGTTCGGGAACAAAATAGTCGGTTATCATGGCTCTATACCGGTCTCCATTAACGGTAACTGACTCTCCAGCATTATTTCGGAAGAAGTATGGCCCAATGACTCCACCAGCCCATAGAGCACACCAAACAGTCAGTTTTTGTGGATGTAATAGCGTCTCAAGGGTCTCATGTGGATTCTCTTCACTCAAAATGCGGAAATTTTGCTTGTTGACGTAGCCATTCAACCAAAAATGAGCCTCATCACTGAACAAAATTTTGCGATGAAAATCAGCATCGAGATCAATCTCATTTTCGGCCCATACACCAAAATCACGACGCATTGCATGGTCTCGCGGCTTTAATTCTTGCACAAGCTGGATCTTGTAAGGTCGCAAGCCAAGATCTTTGCGCAAAATCTTCCATAAAGTTGATGGACAAAGCTCCAATTGCTGTGCACGGTGGCGAATCGATTCATTCGGGTCCTCTTCAACACTTTGCTCTACAGCGGCAATTGTTTCTTCGGTGCGCACTGTTCGACGTCTCTGCGGATGCTTATTATCACATAGAGTAAACGTAGTGCGAAAACGATCCATGGTTAAGCGAATTAATTGCTCTGATGGACGATTATGTCGACCATAAAATGGACGGAGCTTGCGGTAAACTTCGCGAACTGAACCATTATTTTCGAAATAAATTTGCACGATTTGCAAGCGTTGTTCTTTTGTCAACCTGTTCATGATGAAATGGCAAACCAAACTAAATATTAATCACTTGACAGCTGACAAAATGGCCGCCAGTTAAAAAAGTGATGCCAACTTAAAGTTCTATACCTCAATAAAAAACACCCATTACATACATAAGTACGTTTTTCGACATTAGTTGTAGTTGAGTATTTTATTCTGCAATCTTGATTTTAAAAAATTTCTTACATTATTAATGTTTTCCAATTTTAAATTAAATGAAAAAAAGTGTAAAACATGACCTTAACAGAGATCAGCCTTTTCCGTTGCCAATTCATTCACTCGCATCTTAAAAAACACAGAAAGGAAGAACAAATAGACACCAAACAAATATGTTGGTTTTATTTAAAGAACATGAAATGTTTTTTAATTCTTTATATATTTGCATAGGCTGACGTCCAGCTCTACATTAGGTAAAAACTTAAGCAAAATCAAGTAACATTATTCTGAAATATAAGCTTAACTATATGCTAACGCAACGCTTGACGATCTAATTTAGGTTGAACTCTTAAGGTAGCATGATAATTTTTTTTTTGTTCCAACCTTGCAATTTGAGAAAAAAGTCCTTAAATTTGATGCAAGGGTGGATCATTAACTCAGTGTCTTTTTGAATTTTTCGCCTCTTGCTCCGGTCAAGAGGCAAATATCAGTTGACTCCTTTCTTAATTTTGATTAAGCTTTGTCATTTAGTTTGTGTGTTGGCAGCCGTTGATAACAGACTACCTCGCCTTTTAAGAAGAAAATGGAAAAAGTGAATTTCATGTGCTCATTAAACATTATTTTTTCAAAAAAATGTCAATCAAACCAAGAAAAAGTGCGATAAATACTATAGGGACTTTTCGTCATCAACTTCAATGCAAAAAAGTGGTTTAATGACTTTCATTGTTGTCGCACAAGTACAAATGACGCTGAATATCCTGGACGGCCAATTGAGGTCAGTATACCCGAAAATGTTAAAAAAATCCACGATATGGTGTTCTCCGATCAAAGAATAAAAGTGCGTGAGATTGTTGATGCGATAGGCATTTCATATGGCAGTGTGGTTTCGATTTTAAATTATCAGATGGGTTTGAGAAAGTCGTCTGCAAGACGTGTGCCGCGTTTGCTCTCAATTGACCATAAACGTAAACGTGTGACAGTTTCAAAGGATTGTTTGGAGTTGCTTAACCACAATCCAAATGAGTTTTTGCGGAGTTTTTTAACTGTGATGGATGATGGATCCATTACTGTACTCCGAAGACCAAACACCAGTCTAAACCTGCTCTGAAGAAGGCCAAGGTGCGTTTGTTGGCCAATAAGGTGATGGTAACAGTTTTTTGGGATGCACGCGGGATATCCCACATCGATGACCATAAAAAGTGAAAAACAATAAACGGAGAATATTATGCCAACTTATCAGACCGATTTAATGACAATTTAAAAAGAAAACGGCCCCATATGGCCAAGAAAAAAGTTTGTTTTCATCAAGATAATGCACGAGTGCACTAGTGTGCAGTCTCAATGGCAAAACTCTATCAATTGGGCTACGAATGGGTACCCCATCAGCCATGTTCTCCGTATTTAGCCCCTAGTGACTACTTCCTAATTCCAAACCTAAAGATATTACTGCCTATTTTAAGGACCTCGAAAAATACTTCTTTTTGGAAGGGATACAAAAACTGGAGCAACGTTGGACTAAGTGTATCGAGTTAAAAGGAGATTATGTTGAAAAATAAATTTAAGTTCTGCAAAAAAGAATTGTGTTGCATTTAAAAAGGCACGGGCTTCCTGATCTGCCCTCGTATTTATAACAAAAATTGGTCTATTTTGAAACGATCTAGCTCCTGCAACAACGAAAATTTTTAACAAAAATGTCTTTGTAATATTTCTTATAGTATCACCCTCGGAATAAGTAAAAATATATATTTGGCGTTTTTGCAAAACTTTTTTATGGCACAAAACGGCGAAAATTGAATTTTTTCAAAACTTTTAATTTAAATTACCTTTAACTTTTTACTTAATTGTGTTTTTCATACCAATTTTTTATACATTAAAAATTTTGTTTTTAATTCATAATGAGTTTTCTTTTTTCCTAAATTGACCAAGATTTGATTTCTCCAATAGCAGAACAGTGGACCAAGGTTGATAAAAAGAGCAAAAATTTTGCGTCCTGTCTAATGTGTATATATACATTTATTTAATCGACTTTAGACCCTGTTAGTATTTTATTTAGATACATGAAGGGAAAATTCTCAAAAAGTTTAACCGACATATTTATTGGACTTTGTTTTTTTATACGAAAATCGATTATAATTATGTCGCTTTAAATTTTTGTGTACATTTGTAACACGACATACTAATTAATACATTATAAATGGTGTATTGATTCTGTCAGCTATTCCTATTATAACCTGCTTTGTAGCTTTGACGAATAATTTAGTATTTTGCCAAAAGACTTTTTTGATAATTTGAAGCAGTTTAGTTGAAAGTAACTTTAACCAAGATATTTTGCATTACAAACAACTATACGACTTGGCAATCATGACTGTCAGAATTATACATACATACACACATACTCCTATGTATTTACGTACGAACGTATGTCCATTAGATTAGATCAAACAAAAATGAATGTTCATTCCTTATTATTATGTCCATGTTAAAAAGTTACCCATTTACATTCTTGATTTCATGTTTTTTCTTCTTGTAAAAAGAAAAACCTTTTTACATTTAACTAACATACTTTACACACATAAAAAAAATTAATTTTTGCTTCAGTGTTTATTTATATACATACATACATATTTATATTTATATTTATATTTTTCTTTCTGTGCACATAAAAATACATACATACATAAATGTACATAGATGTGCATTTATGTACACATGCACGTATGTATGTATGTAAGTATGTATGTTTATTTTTACAGAAATGTAATTTAAGATTTTTGAGAGTAAACAAAAATAAAAAAATAAATAAGTTTTTCTTTGATTACACACATGTACGAGTATGTATTTTTTTTCTACGCTTGTTATCTTTATGTTGTTATTTTTTTATTATTATCAAAATAGTTAATAAAAAGAGAAGACATGAATGACTACAAATACATATGTACATATTTATATGTGACCTTCTCCGAGAAAAGGTACCTAGTGTGTGAAAATGGAGTTTTGAGAAAATCGTATTTCATCTTATTCTACACCCTTTTAGGTACTAGAATCTACTCTCAAGTCCAAACCCATTTTTTGATACACTAGGTCCCTTTTCTCGGAGAAGGTCACATATATGTATTCTGTCGCAAAATACACATGTACGTAAAAGCGTTTGTTATTAAACATTATACGCATGGACATAATATTACATATTTATATGGAAAAGTGTGGGTATGCTAAAAAAAGGGACTGTATATGAAAAGGTCAGTATTATCATAATAAGAATATTTTCTTATATTCCTGATTCACTCGTTTAACAATTTCATTTATTTATATGTGTTTACTTTTGCAAAAAGCTATACGAAGGTGTATCGTGAAGGTATTTTGAAACAAAGCAATATTAATATAGCGCCAATATCGGATAACAATAATAGGTGTATTCATTTACCAAAAAGTGTTACAAATTTGTAATAATTGTTACTACAAAAAGTGTTCATTAGGTCAAAAAGTTTGCAAGGAGAGAGCGTCAAGAGTAGGGTTTCTAATTTCCCGGACTTTTCCAATTCCGGGGAATCGAGAAAAAAAAATTTCTATTGCCGGGAATTCCCATGAATTTAAAAAACATATGAATTTAATTAAATGGCATCAATAAATATAATTTTACGAAAAAAAAAAACATACAACATTTAATACTTAAGCATTTTATTATTTGACATATGTCAGAAGTTTATTTTAATTGAAATTTATTTGCTGGTGGTTTAGTATTGTCTTTAATTTTCAAAAATATTATTCTTTCTGAATTCTCAAACAGTTCTTGAAAGTCTTTCCATAGCATAACAGGTTTGCGACTGTTGAAGTCTACTGATGATTTGCCTAAGCACCAGCGAATAAATTTCAATTAAAATACAACATTTAAATTGAAAAGAAAACAACTTCATTCGTTCATTTCAAGAACAACAATATTTATTATAAATAAATTCATGTGCTGTGAGTTATAGCATGGATTGAAATTCCATCTACATCTGCCAACCTACATACTATTTCCTATAAAGAGTTTTTTTTTTGGTTGAAAATATTTTGTAACTCTTGAAATTGTTGGAGTCACCTCGGAAGCTTCTATTACATTTGTTTCCATGCTTATATGTTGCAAAATTGTATTTTTATTATTCCGAAAAATTCCCGAAAATTCCCGCTGGAAATTTCACGGGATTTGTAAAAAAATAATTCCCGGGAATTCCCGGGATTTTTTTCCCGCATAGAAACTCTAGTCAAAAGAGAGTAAAAAAAATGAGACGCAAAAATTCTTACAAATTATTATACTAATGAAAATCTTTACTTTCAAGAATTATTCAAACAGCTGTCCTCTGTGTTGTTGGCAAATTAATTATTTAAAAAATATTTGAAAAAATAAAACCCGAAAAATTTGCATTTTTTTATTAAAAAAATATGTATTTTCGAATTCAATTGTTTTTATCAAAATCGATTATTTCCAATCGTAAATAGTCCGGTTTCGTTAAAAAACGAAGCCCAAGAAATGTGTCGCTTAAGCAATTTTTTTTAGCGATTATAGCACGAAATATAAAAAGAAAGCATATTTTCTTAATATATTGTTTTTCTTTGATTAAGCCGCATACATACAGCTGCTATATGCTCAAGGATTTTTTATTTTTTTTTTTTTTGATAATGATCAGATATGGAAAATAGAATATCCAAAATACATTAGAAAAAGTTCAATTGAATCATGATTTCCATCCATGTTTCTAATATAAATAATTTTTTTTTCAAGTTTTTGGTAGTAAAACGTTCATTTATTTTTTCTTAACTCGGAGGGTAATTTTGTAAATTTCTGTCTTACTCTATCGTTGAGAGTTTCTGCTAGGGAAGTAAATAAACACAACTAATATTTCAGAGAATTTAAATTAATTATGTAGAAAACCTAAATTGAAGTACTTGTGATCAAAAGTGTTAAACCACATTTTATTTTATCGTAGTGTGGTGTGAAGTTTTAGCAAGCTGTATTGCTGGACTTTATGTTTTTGAAGTAGACAGTCGAACTGTGACGTTTATTTATGATCGTTATTTAAAAGCTTTACAAGCAACTGCGAAAAAGTTAGATTTCTCTTAAGACTTCTGTGGTTATACTGTAATGGGACAGGCTTTATATTACCAATACAATGTCAGTGATATTTGGAAACTCCCATACTTGTTTCAATTTCAAATTAATAAGATTTCAGTTCCACATAATTGCTTTAATCAACCAAAAAAACAAAGAGACAGTGATAGAAAAACATGATGAAGGGAGACATAAAGGAAAGTTTCATTCTTTAACAACTCTGCTTTTTTGCACGTTTTTTTCAATACTGCAGTATTGCAGCGTCTCTGGTGTCAATGAGTCGTATTAAATTTTCGAAACCGTATTTAGTAGCCGATGATTCTGCTATTTAATATTCAGGTGACCAATGACCATGAATTCATCACTTGAACTTTCCTACAACAACTGGCATAAAGAGACGGTAATGCACATCCAAAAACTAAATGGCGTTTTTGTTGTTTTAGTGACCTTTTCAGTGAGCGTGTTCAAACATAGGACCTTCGGTTTACAGTCAACCAACGCCACTCTTAACCTGAATCACACTATCGGCACAACATACCGATTTACGTCGGCCCACTGCAATAGAGTCATAAGTGCCATTATTACTCAATTTATTCTGGAATAAATCTATATGGCTTTATTATCAATACAGTGTTGTGGAATTATGTCTTTATATTTAAATTAATTTGGCTTGTAACCAGGGAAACTGCAAATATGTAATTGCATGTTTTTTTTTTGTGTGACGTATTAATGCGAGGACAATATACATATTTATCCGTTTCAAAACTTTTTATGAATTTTGACATCGATTTGTTAATGCATATTTTTGCATATTTTATCCTTTAAAGTATGTTTACGCATATCTCAGTCTTAAACGCATATTTTAGTATATTTTCTAACTTTTAGAGCATAATTTTCGCTTTTAGGGCATATTTTGATACTTTATGGAATTTTTTTTAATATGCTTAAAAGTTTATCTGTTGGTCAAAATTTTTATTTTTAGTTTTCGCCATTTAAATCTCATTTCCAATCTTTCCAATAAAATTTGGGTTTGCTTGTTGTGACGGACTCTATGTCGATTACATAAGTAGACGCTGAAGGAACATTTTCCAATTTTTAAAAATTTACTTAGATGTGACAGGCAACAATTTTTATTTGAAAATATAGGTCAATATTTTGTTGTTTATTGCAATGAAATTATAAAAAAAATCTTGGCTTATTTATCCAAAATGCAGTGAAGTTAAATTGTTACGAGAGTATAAAAAAAATAATTTGTATTATTTGCTTTAGTCAAAATTTATATGGCAATTTTGTTTTAACGTGCACTTCAATTTTAAATTATTGTTTTTAATACTGCAATTATTCTTTGTTAATTATTTTACTCTTTCCCTTTTTGTTTATTTTATTTCTGTATTATTTTATATGCAAATGTTGTTTTATTTTTGTTGACAAATTAAGCAATTTGTTTTATTTTTAAGAGCATATTGTTTGAGTTTTTAGTGCATATTTTCAAGTTTTTAGTGCATATTGAATGCGCATAAAACCCTTTTTTTTAGAGCATATTTCTTGTTTCCCTGCCTACAACTTATGATTTTATTTCAATGAACCGACAAAAATCGGTACATTGTGCCGATAGCGTGATCCAGGCTTTAGAAAGAATTAAAGATTTAATAAATAAAAATATTATTATTTTCTTTATACGTTAATTTTATAGCCTCGAATATTTTCATTAAATAAAAAGTCACAATTCTTATTAAATCAGAACACTTTCAGATTTCTAATTCGACTCTGTTATTAAGATGTTTTTAGCACACAATATTAAATAATTCTCTGCTTTAATACCAAAATGTTAAATTCGTTGTTCTTTACACACGACTGTCTATTAAGTAGATGTATATTCTATTTAATACTTCGCGTAAAGCTTCCACAAAAAGCTCAATATATTCAATAGGCTCTCAATACTAGCTTCCGATCATGTTATTCGTTTATGTTACAATGCCTTATTTTCCATCATGTGTATATATTACGATAAAATAATAATTTAGTAGAAGCATTACAGTTGTTGCTGTTTGTGTTGTTCGTCTGTATCGGCTTATGCGTTTGTGTAGTTGCGTATTTTGTAATATATAGTATAAAAATTGTTATAACGCTTTAAAAGTTGTTATAATGATTTGAAAGCATAGAAAATGTATACTTCTTTAGTAATATCTATCATAAAATATTTGAAATTATTATTGAGGTGCCACAAGAAAAAGCAATACAAATGCAAAATATTAAAAAATAAGATTTAATTTCAAAATTTATATGAATTAATGAAACAGCAACTCTTAATATTTTTTTACACTTAACAGATGCCAACATAAAACTGTCTGGGAAATCTAAATTGTATTTCAGTACATTAAAAACCATTCAACGTTGCTTATGAGTGGGAAAAATGTATTATCGCATCTGAATCTAAGTTTAAAATTTTGTTCTACAGTTAAAGCTTAAAATCTACACAGAGAAAACAGTGCCTAATAAATACCTCATAAAATAGAACAAAATTAATAAGAAATCTCTATGTTTTTTTTTCAATAAGGAAATCTTATTAATTTCATAGAGAAAAGCTTTTTGAAAAAATCAAGAAGAAATCTTGTAGTTTTTATGAGGTTATCTTATTGATTTTTTTTAATAAGGTTTTCTTCTTGATTTTATGAGCCGACCTCATAAAATAAAAAAAAATATGTATTTCTTTATTCTTTGTGCTTTGCTTGTGTATTTTCATTTAAATTCTATATCATATACTTACGTATGTATGTAGATGTTATTTGTTTATACTATACATACTTACATAGATACATACATATTAAATTGTATTCTTAATTAATTAACTCACCATACATACATATTATTACTTGAAAGGAGACAAGTATCGAACCAGCAAACTTCTGACTGATAGACAAACACTCTAACCAATATGCTAACAAGCAGTTTGAATTACCATTGAAATAATTTTGCAAACATGCTTATACAAAAACGAAAAAGACCATGAAAAAAATAGTCTGTGTCTATTTTTAGATATGAAATAACAAGACACCTCATAAAATCAAGAAGATTTCCTTATTAACAAAATCAATAAGATGCTTTAAACATAATCATACAGGAATCTAATAAAATCAAGAAGAAAACCTTTTTAAAAAAATCAATAAGGCAACCTAATAAAATCAATAAGAAATCCATATAGTTTACAATTTATAAGAAAACCTAATAGAATCAAGAAGTTTTTCTCTATGGATTGTTTTTTTTGGTGCCAAAAATAACGGAAATTGAGTGAAAAACTTGATAAAATTAATAAGATTTACCACATAAAAACAATAAGGAATCTCTATGAAAAAATCTTCGCTTCTTTCTGCTGGGATACCCCTTAGCATAAAAACGTTTCATAGAGAAAATCTTATTGATTCTATGAGGCAGTTTTTTTTCTGTGTACCAGAAAGTTTTCTACCAAACCCAAAAAGCTTAATCATTTTTAATAAAGTAAAAAAGTATGTTCAGACTGCCATCCATCAAGACTCCCTTTTTACTTTAAATAACGCATCCAACGTATGCGAATGAGTATAAATGATTGACTGAACGAATGGAATGAAATAAAGAAGTTTATGATGAAGAATATTATTTGCAAAAACCCGTTAATAAGGAGATGGTTAATAAAAAAAAGGATAAGCAGAATTTTCTTTTGTTGTCGACATGTCAAAATGATTTGTATTCATGGTTGTGATACCTTTAATTTTAAAACGAAAATTTGGGTTCAAGTACAGCAAAAGTTGAAACTGTTTATGTATGTTTTTCATCATTTCATTTCATATCAAATAAAAGGAGAACAATAAAGTAAATCTAGTTAATGTCAAGCCAATGAAGAAAAGGGTCAACTTAACTTTATTTTTAAATAAAAGTTAAATAAGGAAAAAATATTTCTTTAAGCCATGGCAATTTGATATAATGATTTCAATATTTTCATACTTCCCTAAAGCGATGTCAAAACCATATCTTCTGTTTGAAATAATGAAAGCCAAGCCTTCAATCTCGAATAGAAAAGGTCATACATTCTTATATGTAATATATTGGGTTTTACAGGATATATTCGAGAAGTAAAAAATTGCATGGTCTTGCAGAAAAACTGACACACGTCCATTTCTTGAAAACAACTTGACGCCCAAGTTTAATTTCAATAAGTTGTAGGTTGTGGTCGCCGTATGGTATAATAGCAACTTCCTGTTGAAAACACATCTCTCCCGGTTCAATGTTATTCACATTTCAAAGGAAAAAATCATTGATCCTGATACAATAAAGATCTCCGTTGACCGTAATACTAGAACGAGTTCCATTTTTGAAGAAATAAAATCCAACAGACGCTTAAATACCTTCAAGAAATTTATTATTCGATATATTGGGTAGTATGAATAAAAAAAGCATTTGCTTTTTACTTTAAAATTTGTTTTAAAAAACAAAAAACACATACATACATATACATTTGGGGTTTTAAAATAAATTTGTAACGGTCCTTTACACCATGTGCAATTAAAATCTAACAGTGACTTTAACGGCTGGTTTTGTATGAAGAACTGCCAGTTAAAGTTCACGTTAACTCTTAGTAATACAATGTGAAAAGGGACAAGCAATTACTTTTTTATTCAAACTACTCATTGTCATCATTCCATTATAAGTGAAATTTATTTTCTGGTGTTTAAGCATTGTCATTGGGCGCATTCGTAAGATGTAGCTGTTGAGCTCAACAGTTGTGAAAGTGTTGGCAATTGTTGGCCCCAACAGTTACGTCTTAGAAACGGTTTGATGGATATAATTTAATTTTATATCCTTATTTCGTTATTTATCGCATTTCTAATGTAACATTTAACAAATATTTGCTCCTGAAAATATTAATAAGAGGCGTAGCTCTATTCGATTAGCTTTTCAGGCTAAGCACAACATGTTGACTATAGGTAGCGAAAAATTTTATGATGGAAAATTACTCAACTGTTGAGTGGAGCGTAACTACTCAACTATGCGTTTCTAAGACAAACACTCAACGGTTGCGCAACAGCTACGTCTTATGAATGCACCCATTGCTTTGTCTAAGTTTCTAAGCCTACTATGCTTATTTCTCTTTTGCGATTTTCTTAAATACATTAAAATCTGTATTTTTTTTAGATGAAATGGAGCCTGTAAGGCTTGTTGACTGGTTGTTCTCCACAGGCGGCAATTTTGCTTCTTAATTATTAATAAAATTATTAAGCCAGGGAAAAGTCCCATCGCAGCACACAATCTTTAAATAAAACATACTGGATTCCAACAGCTCTTAAGCCTAATTATGACTTAAAATCCTGCACCAGCTATATACCGCTATAGCTTAAACAGGTGTAGGCCAATATTTTTGTGAAAAATTTTCCAGGATATATCCTCAATTCTTATGACGTTTATAGCGGAAATACTTTTGTTAGTGGTAATGTTATTGCATGCTTTACAGCAATGCTGGCCACCAACAGAAATGTAGTCGCGTATGTGTATTCATTCCCTGTCGGAAAAAGTGTGGTTGACTACCAAAATACTTAACTTATAGTTAGCTTTTTTTAGAATGACTAAAAGCTAACTGCAATGTCATCCAGAACAAAAACAAAATTAATTCTTAAGTTGAGTACGTCATCAAATTTGATGAGAGCCAACAAATTTATTCTCAGATGCTTTGCAACTCATTTATGTTTTATAATAAAATTCTGCTGTTGTTATTTTAGATTGTACCTTAGCTGAAAGGTAGAGCGTTAAGTACACAACGTGTGGCGATACATGTTGGAACACCAGAATTTTTTTTTTAATTTACTGACTACCAGGTGGTTTAAAAAAAATTAGCTTTAAGTTACTTGAAAAGTAGTGCAGAGTCAGATAATTGACTAACGCCTAGAACATCACAATGTTAAAATATTCAGTTGATTATATTAAAGATATTCCAAGTGTCAGCCAGTACTAGTTGCGAAATAGTTAGCTTAAAATTAGTTTAAAGTTAACGTAATTTCCGACCAGAGAAATAAGTCATCTTAAAAAGTCGGCGACGGTGGCTTAGGAAAAAATATTCGGCGGTGGCTGATAAGCCGGCTTGAACCGGCTGACATTGACAGCCGCTATTTATAAGTTTTTAAACACATTTCTATGGAAAAAATTCAAACACCTGATGTTTTCCACATAATAGATGTTCTACAAATTTGCATCTACAAAAAACACTTAGTCGGCTGCAAGTTTGTGACGAGGCAAGCCGCGTGCATCGGTGGCAGCTTGAATTTACATTCAAAGACGGCGGCGGCTCTTGAGCCGGCTGTGAGCCGATCGGCTTGTTTCTCTGTTTCCGACATGGTTTGTATTAGAAACTGATTGATGTTCGGCACTCTCGTGCTGCTTTGGCCAGCGTGGCCTTAAAAAGTATGTCAGATAAAATAAATCCAATCTTCGAGAGATGGCTTGGGCGTCCATGATTATGTGCGCTATAAGCTGTGCAAATTAATGACTGATTTTTAAAGTAAATTAGACAACGCGGTGTCGATGTTCAATCGTAAATCTATTCATGATAATTTGTCAGAACAAGTATGACAGTTAAAATTTTTGTACGTTACAAAAGTGTAATAAATTGCATAAATATTTAAAAGAGAGTTATAAAAATATCTCATACATTTGTCTGAGGGCAATAGAGATATATTTTTTAGGGTTCTGTATACCAAAGGGAAAAAGTAACTCTATTGTTTTCACTACGATCTCCGTTTCTTTGTTCGTCCGTTTGTCCTTCCGTTTGTCTATCTGTCTTTGTCTTTAAAGAGAAGTAACACTCAGGCAATGAATGCCTACTATTATGAATAGTAGGAAAGGGATAGTTAAAGAGAAGATATGTGGTGAAGGAAGAGATAGAGGAAAGTTTCATTTTTTAACAACTCTGGTTTTTTGCAGCGCTTCTGGTGTAAATGAACCGTATTACATTTTCTAAGGTGTGTTTAATAACCATATTACTAGTTATTTTACTTTGCCGATGAAACTGCTACCCAATGTCAATGAAGGAGTGCACTCTGATGTTACAGTGTAGTTCAGTAGCCAGTGTCTATGCCTTCATCACTTGAACTTTCCTATAACAACTGATACAAAGGGACACTAATGCACAAGATAAAAATGCGTGATGTTGTTATTTAATGACTGTCTGTCACAGGCTGTTTTCTCGAGAACCGTAACAGCTACGGACTTGAAATTTTCACAGAATATGTAAACCTTTAAACGCTACAACAGACAATATATAGGTAAGATAGTCAAATATTATAGGATATTCTAATGCCAGCAAGGATATATATTAAAACCAATTACAGACAGAAACTTGGAATCTTAAAAGTTAGTGTATTTTTATGACCGCAACTTACATTGAAATTATTAAAAAAAACAAAATTAAAGGATATTCTATCAGTTCATGTAATTTTGACAACCTGCTGTATCTTGGAAACTGTAAGAGGCAAACTGTTGCAATTTTCAAAAAAGCTAAAACTAAAAAATTGCAAAATTAAAACATGCAGAAGAGAAAAATCGCCATAACGAAAAAGCGCTAAAATGAAAAATATCACAAAAAATAAAATAAATCGATAAAATGCAAAAAACTCACTAAAAGTAAAAATATTCAAAAAAATTCGCCTGAAATTTAACCAAAATTACAAAACTAAAAGAAATGCCAAAGCAAAAAAACCGCCAACATATAAAAGCGATTGAAGGGAAAATATCACGAAAAATAAAATGCAAATTAATCACCAAAAGTAAAAAGTCACAAAAAAAATTTAAAAAACGCCAGAAACCGGTAAAAACCCCAAAACTAAAAAAGCGCCAAAACTAAAAATATTGCTAAAACTAAAAAAGTCGCTAAAACTAAAATAAACCGAAAATATTGCTTAAAATTTTATTAAAATTGCCTAAACGAAAAAAACGCCAAAACGAAAAAAATCGTTAAAACGGAAAAAAACGCCAAAACTAAAAAAAAAATCGCTAAAACAAAAAAAAAAACCCCAAAAATATTGCTAAAAATTTAAAAAAAAAATTGCTTAACTGAAAAAAATCGCCAAAAAAAGCGCTAGAACTAAAGAAACGCCAAAAAAAAAACATAATTTCAACATCAGGTAAGATACTCGATTACATAGGCTAAATAAATAAATACATAAACAGTGTACGTGTGAGTCAAATTTGCACTTTACTAAATTTATTTTATTTTGGTGTCAAGGATTATCAAGGTTTTTATGCCAGAATGTCCTTATGGTAATATTTGAAATTGGGAAAATACTGTGTTGTGAATTCTGTAAAATATGTTATAAACTTACACATTTTAAAGAAAAATTCTTCTTTATTTCTTCTGTTTATTTCCTTAATATATTTACAAATAAAAGAAGCAAATTACTTGCTCAGTAATCATTAACATTTTTGATATTTTTAACAATGCTGAGCCAGAATCAGCTATATGACACTTACATAGGCCAGTATAAAACTCTGGGCAAAATATTAAAGACTTAAAAATAAAAGACTTGTACTACAGATGCTGTCCTGCCACTATTTAGCGTCTGCACAAAGTATGACGTACAAAAGATATTATAGCAAAATATAAAAGATTTCTTTTCAAAACTTGCCTTGAATCCTTTACAGTTTACTGCAATAAATTCTTTATAGAAAAATGTAAGACCACTGTTAAATAGGGTGTAATCACTGTAAAGTTTTCATGTTGGATGCTTGTCGTCTGCTCATATTGCTATTTTATTATTTGTCTTGTGTAAAGAAGTCTCAAAAAAAAAAAAAAAAGATTTAAAGTGTATACGAGTATAGCATCATTTTGGATATTGTTAAAAAGGTGAGAGCAAGAAATGTTAACTGTTAAATATTTACAGTCTGCAAAGATGCTCATCTTTGTTTTTCAATAAATCTCTTGCAATTTCCTAGATGTTGTTAAGAGAAATCTTACAGCGTTTTCTCTCTATCTCTCTCTCTCTCACTGTTTACTGGGGTGTTTACCGTTAATTAGGCAAGATTTATACAGTGTATAAATTTAATGCAGAGGTTTTTTATTTTCAAACATATATTGTGCTGTATTGTATAGCAGTTACTGGTTATATGTAATTAACAAGGCTTAACATTTACTCACATTGTACTCTTAAATAATTTAGATGAAACTGTTTTCTGCTTAAAAAATTGCAGAGAATAATGCAAACTTTTATAGGAGAGAGTCAGTAAAATAAAAAGGATGCTGTGCTATCATTTTATAAAAGTGTTGTACTCCAGAGACCACAGATATTTTTAGTGTTTGCAGACAAAGGGAGAAAAGGAATGGAATTAAAAAAAAAACTATTAAAGTAGCACAAAATCAGGACATGAAACAGCAACTAGATTTATTTGAGAATTTAGTCAGTGCGTTAACTTTCGGTCGAACACAACATTTTAGTGAAAATTTTTGTGTTTCTCAGGAAAAAAAAAGAAAATTCAAACAAGAGATAAGAGTGAAAAACAAAAGCAAAATAAACACACATATGTACATATTTGAGGCATAAATATAAAATATTATAACGTTTAAAAGGAGCTAATAATATTCTTGATAAAAAGAAGAAAAAAAAATTCTACCTAAAAAGTCAATTACATTTATTAAGCAAAAAGAGTTTGAGTGAATTAAAATTTTTATTTATATTACTGTTTATTTTAATTATAAGGCGTGTAATTTATGCTTGAGTTCTTTTCTATTAAAAATTAGGAAGAAAAAAAATATTAAAGCAAATATTGAAGTTCCTAAGGGGCTTGACAGCAAACAAGATATACATTTTCCTTAGCAGAACAGTGTCATTTTACTCCTTGCTTTCAAAATTAAATCAACAAACATACTTAGCATACTTGTCGTAAGTTGTTAACGTTTCCCATTGAAAGTTCGTGACAAAAAGGATACGAGTGCTTACATTAAAAAAAGTGCCATTTCAACTTAACTTTACAAACAAAGTGTGTGTTAAAATAACTACATGCATGAGCTCGTTAGTATGCGAGTGTAGTAGCATAAGTGAAAATAAAACGTTTACGACTTGCAAAAAAGTAACACTAGCAAACAGTAGCCTCCCACATTACATTACTACGTTTAAATAAAATAAAAACATGCACATTTTTTACAATTTACAACTAATGCTACTCTCTTCCAACATTGCCATCGCTATTAACTTTGCTGCTGCTGTTGAGCAACAAGCCACTTAAGTCACCAGCATCGCAATTACCAACACTTATTTAAGCCAAGATAATCATTTCATAAAATAAATAAAAAATAAAAACAAACGTTTTTCCTCTCATTTTCATATACATAAATGAAAAAATAAGCAAGAATACTTTACTTTCTTTAATTTTTTCCCGGTCTATATGAACTTTTTTGTAGCGCACTTCTTGGCGCTTAATAAAATGAAATAAAAAGCATAATTATGTTAAAGGGGTTCCTTATTCATTCATAAAACTCAGCAACAACTGCAGCTAAGGATTTATGCATACCAATCAGTGTAATGTGTATACGTGTATATGTTTGTGTGTATGTGTGTGTGTGTGTGTGTATAAGTGTTTCTCTGTCTGTTTGAGTATGTATTCATCACACATACACAATTATGCTACTGTGTAGGAGAAAAATAATAATAATAAAGCAGAAAGTGCACACAAAAATAAATTCAACTGGAATCTAGAACATGGTTTAAGCCCAAACAAGCATGCATTTAACTTAAGTGCACCATACAATTATTAAATAAAAAATATAAAAAATAATAATAATAAGAATAAAATACAAAGAAAGGCAGCAATAAAATGAGACAAATATATATCATGAAAATTTTTAAAATATTTTAAATAAATAACAAAATAAATTATACATGTACATCAAATTAATTTTTAACAAAAATATTAAGAGAAATAAATTAAAAATCATACAAATAACACAACTATTAACATTAAATGAAAATTGAAAATTAAAACTTCAAAGCAAATAAACATACAAAAGCTCATTATTATATATGTATGTATGAAAATAATAATGCATGATATTTGCAAAAATCTCCTTGAAATTTAATATTTAATTCAATGCGCGCTAGAAACGTTAAACAGTATATTTAAATTAATTTAAATATAGCGTAATATTTTCTGTTATATTTAACTACCTCTAACTAATAAATAAATAAAATAATTATATTAAATTATTATAAACACAAAAATGGATTACTGGCTATTTTTGATATTTTCAACATTTTTCATTGGTAAGTTTAATTTTTAACTTATAATACCTCCCTTTATTAAACCACTTTAATTTTCATTTTAAGTATGCCATATCTTTTTAAATTTTATTTTTTTTGTCGAATTGTAAAATCTAACCACAACACACTGTGGTAGATCGCAAATCTAACTGGACAAAATTAAAAAAAAAAAAAATATCTGGCAACAATCCTTCTGATCGTTTAATGAGATTTCAATACAATAGGTAACTAACTTTTATTCATGTTTTGTTCTTAACTCTGATAAGAAAAAAGTAAGCTTAAAAGTCAGATGTTGTCAACACGTAAATTCATTTTGTGACTTTGATTTATGGTTAAAAAGGCTACGATGATTTTATTGTCTTAAATTTTTATACCCTTCACCAATAATGGTATATATAAGTTTTGTCATTCCATGCGTAATTTGCACAATATTAATAAGTGACCCATAAAGTACATTTATTATGGATCCTTATGCATAGGGCAGACGAATAAGCGATGTCCGTCTGTCCGTCTGTCCGTCTGTCTATAGTTGAAATCGGTTTTCCGAAGCTCCCACAAAAGCAAGAGACAACGGTTCTAAACTGGTGTATCAAAAATCGTTCAAAATAGATTGGTATTGAAAATCAGAAAAATAGAGTACTTGCTTTCAGAGCTGGAAATCTTAAACTTTATTTTGCCATATAAAAGCAACTAGCTAGAACTAATTTTTGTTTAATTTTTTTTTTAATTAACTTGGAAAAGTTTAAATTTTCTTGCTAAATTAGAACTAATTTTTCCTTGTTCTCTTTAAATAAAACATATCTTTTATTCTTTAAATAATTAGAAAAATCAAAAATTATGATTACAGGGTTTTAAAACTTAACTTTTTTGTGTTATATAAAAGTGACTAAGTGTAATTAATTTTTTTCTTTTTTTTATAAATTATATATACTTTATGCTTTTGAAAAAAAAGTTTGGCGTAGAAAATTAGAAAAATTAAAATCACAGCTCCAAGGCTGGAAACTTTGAACATTTTTTGATATTTATTTATTTATTTCATTTATTCATTATGTATACCTAGCCTATGGGCCATATTCGGTCACATCATACTACTCTAAAAAAAATACATACAATTTGAAAATAATAAATAGTAATGAATTTTTTAAACAAATTATATAAATACAAAATAACGAATTAACTAGATACATTCAAAAATACAACTTGGCGGTATAAATAATTACATTATTTAACAAATTATATAAGCTATACGTATACACTTGAAGATTTAATATTGTGCATAAAATGAAAAAAATATATATAATATAAAATTAATTTGAAATTTATTTGCTGGTGGTTCAGCGTTGTCTATATATTTCATTGTTGCTGTAACAAATCATCAGTAGACTTCAACCACACATTTTGAATAGTCACAAAAATGTGTGGTTGAAGTCTACTGATGATTTGTTACAGCAACAATGAAATATATAGACAACGCTGAACCACCAGCAAATAAATTTCAAATTGGAATGGACTTCTGACAATATGTCGAATAATAAATTTCTTAAATATAAAATTAATTAATATAATATTAAAGTAACTAAATAAAACAATTTTTTTTTTCTTATTTTCTTATTGCTTTGTTCTCTTAACATATTTGATATATCTTTTAAAGGACTAGATTCGTATAAGTAATCAGGAAAATCTAAAAGGATGATTCCAGGTTTGGAAAATTAAATTTTTATTTATATAAAAGTAACTAGGTCAATTAGTTTTTTTTTATTATTTTTGTTTACAAATTATGTAGACTTTATATTTCAGAAAGAAGCAGTTTGCCATAAAAATTAGAAAAATAAAAGATATAGCTCCAGACCTGGAAAACTTAAACTTTTCCTGGTATATAAAACTAAGTATTTCCTTGGTAATTATATTAATTCTATATTTTAGAAAGAAATAAATTAGTATTAAAAAAACAGAAAAATCAATTAGAAATTAAAAAAAAAAATGGGTAAAAAGATAACGAAAATTAATTTCTTTTTAGATAAAAATATTTCATGTTCTAGAGAGATCTTTACTCAAGATTTTTTTATATATGTAAAATTTTTTTATGGATATTTTATTGAAGTATAAACGAAGGTAGCATAAAATCTTTCTTTTTATGCTCTCAGCACAGTTATGTTTCAAACCGATGGTCTTTCGTTGACAGCTTGTAGCGAGTTCTTATTAATTTTTAGTAAAAGGAGATGAAAATAAAATTTATCGCTATAAAATAATTAAAAGGAAATCTTCCATTTCATTTCCCTGAAACTTTTCCTTTCTGCTGAACAAAATTCCAAAAATTTTTTAAGGAATAAACCATTTACATAATGCTACGATATTTACAATTTTCAATGGAATGTTTAAATTAAGACACTGAACAGTTTTGCAATATCAAAGATTAATAAGTACGGGAAAATATAAAACAAGTTAGTTTACTTGATATGGATGTAAAATACTTACGGTCTAATTCATAAAAAATATTTTAGGTTTATTACAGGTTTATTTGGCGCTTAATAAACCTAAAATATTTTTTATGAATTAGACCGTTAGACTATTTTAGAGTTATTAAATAGCAGCACGATTTTTGAACATCTCGAGAGCGACTGATAAGCAAACCCCAAATTTTTGGTATTGTATTGACGTGACGTCGATGTTGACAACTGGAATAAGCATGAGTGTAAAATATTTCTTAAATATATAGTGTAGAAGAAAATATTCAAATAATGTTAATATCGAAAAAAAAATATTTGAATCAAATTCTTTAATCGAAAAATACTAAGAGATCACTCACTAAATATTACACTATAGCAAAAAATTATAAATTTTTGCACCAAACAAATATGTACGTACTTATGTATGTGTCTGTATTCTACTGACAAGATTCGGCTCAGCCCAATAAAGCACTCTTACTTGTTTTTATTATTATTAAGCTTTATATTAAAAATATATAAAGGTAAGAACGTTCTCTCTTTTCGTCGCCATATTAACCTTCTGACGTTTGTCCCGATTATTTTTTACTCTCAAAATTAATGCTATTATTAATGCTTATTTATTAAATTAAAAATAATGAAAAATATTTTAATTATTTCATAAATTTATAAAAAAAATAAACAGCAAAAAGTTACAGCAGCACCAACAGTGGCAGCAAACAAGATACAACAGGAAGGAAATTTCCAACTGAATCAAGGCGGAACTTTGTCTTTATACTCTCTGGTGTATTGCCTTACATCAACTGCGTCCAAGCTATACGCAACTATGTGTTAAGTTTTACAAAACACCTTTTGTGTTTTCTCACTGACGAGAGCACAACATCCAAGCAGGGGGCAAATCGTGGCAATCGTTATCAATATTCAATAGAATTTATATGGAAATATTTCGTAATTCGATAACGAGTGCCGCGATTTGCCCCCAGATCTTGGCGACATATTTGATCTTTGCAAAGAAACAATAACAAAGCTGTTTATCTGAAATAAATATATTACACAGAGAAAACAGTGCCTAATAATTACCTCATAAAATAGAACAAAATTAATAAGAAATCTCTATAGTTTTTTTTTCAATAAGGAAATCTTATTAATTTCATAGAGAAAACCTTTTTAAAAAAATCAAGAAGAAATCTTGTAGTTTTATGAAATCTTGTAGTTATGAGGCGACCTCATAAAATAAAATAAAAATATGTCTTTCTTTATTCTTTGTGCTTTGCTTATATATTTTCATTTAAATTCTATACCATATACTTTGAAAGGAGACAATTATTGAACCAGCAAACTTCTCACTGATAGACAAACACTCTAACCAATATGCTAACAAGCAGTCTGAATAACCATTGAAATAATTTTGCAAACATGCTCATACAAAAACGAAAAAGATCATGAAAAAAAAATTGTCTGTGTCTATTTATAGATATGAAATAACAAAACACCTCATAAAATCAAGAAGATTTCCTTATTAAAAAAATCAATAAGATGCTTTACACACAATCATTTAGGAACCTAATAAAATCAAGAAGAAAACCTTATTGAAAAAATCAATAAGGCAACCTAATAAAATCAATAAGAAATCCATATAGTTTACAATTTATAAGAAAACCTAATAGAATCAAGAAGTTTTTCTCTATGGATTGTTTTTTTGGTGCCAAAAATAACGGAAATTGAGTAAAAAAGTTGGGAAGAAAAGATTTCTTCTTGATTTTATGTGGTTTTCTTCTTGATAAAATTAATAAGATTTACCACATAAAAACAATAAGGAATCTCTATCAAAAAATCTTCGCTTCTTTCTGCTGGGATACCCCTTAGCCTAAAAACTTTTCATAGAGAAAATTTTATTGATTCTATGAGGCAGTTTTTTTTCTGTGTAGAGTATGTGTGTTTGGACGTAGCTGCCTTACATTATTCGGATGAAATTGTTAACGGGTTGTAGCATCCTTACGAATATTATTAGACCACGTGGTCCATTTTAAGGAGAAATGTGATAATTATATGTTCCTATTCCAATCATAGGCCATGTCCGTAGCAAACAAAAAAAGAAGAACAGTGTTTGTTGTATATACATATCAACAAAGCCTTAACTCTTATTCAGCTACGTCCAAGCCATATTCACAATGTGCAAACTTTTATAAAAAGCTTTTTTTATTTTCACACCGACGAGAGCAGAAAAGCCAACCAGATCTCGGCGACAACAATGCTTGTTGTTACTTTGGCTGAGTTTACATCTGGCATTTCTTGTGTGTCATTTGCCCAAAAAAACGTAACCAACTAATTACTAATGAAAAACTGTTTAATTCAGACATATATTTATTGATTTAAACAGTTTCCAATCATGGTGGATTCTATAAAAACGTCTATTAGTTGTGTATGGAACTATTTAACTTAATAAATACATGTCTGAATCAAACAGTTTTTCATTAGTAATTAGTGGTTACGCTTTTGTTACGCTTGTGTCACACATGTCACACAGATGTAAACCCGGCCTTTGCAAAGAAACAAGAACAAATTTAAGAGCTTTGAAAGGCGTTTACCTCAAATGCAAATGTCGCAGTATGTGTATTGTGCTTGATGTAAACCAGCAATAAATTTGCACACGAAGTATATGCGAATGTGTATTATATATGTATATAAAACAACAATGAATTCCGCTAATAAAACATCGATGTATCGCTTCTATTTACTGCGTTTCTTTACATCGATGTTTTTAAGAACGAAGTTGCATACCAAGCCGTGAGGCTTGTTTTGTTATCTATTGCATTAAATAATTAATCAAATATTTGCTTTTGTAGGTCTTATTACACACAGATTTCGTTATTCTGATGTTTAATTAACATTCAAAAAAATACGTGTTTAACTACAATTTCTAAACTCAAATTACACATTTCAAGAAGAATTCCTAAATAAAAGTTGCCATTGTATGTGTGTGGCAACGTTTTCCTCTCTGTTTACAAAAAAAAACAGTAATCAAATAATTGGGACAATGGTCAGAATTAATTTTATACGTCAAATGTGGTTGTACCTTTATATTATTGTATCATGATTATTTCCATTATAGGTACAGTCAAATCCCGATAATTCGTACCCCGATAAATCGTAATTCCCGATAATTCGTAATAAACTGTCGGTCCCTTGAAAAAATCTCGTTAATTCGTAAAATTTCCATACATTTTGGTCCCCTCGCTAATTCGTAATATTTTCTTCAAATAAAATCTTCTTTAGCTCTTATAAATCGTAATTGTTTGCTAACTACCACTTATAATTCGTAATAAAAACAACAAAAACATGGAAAGAATGAGTTTTTATTTATCGCTATTTTTTTGCGTGGGTTTTTGCTTCTGCTTGTTTGTGTGTGAGCACGCATAAAACACTGTCGGTGTTACAAAAACAACAAATTTTTATTTTGTATTTTATTTTTAAAAATTTTTTTATGCTTTTTTATCGTTTTAGTAAATAAATTGAAAAACCCCGTTAATTCGTATTTATTTTATTTTAACGCCGTTAAATCGAAAACCCGCTAAATCTAAAACCCCTGTAATTCGTAAGACATGGCCGGTCCCTTGCTATTACGAATTATCGGGATTTGACTGTATTAAAAAAATTTTTTTTGATGGAACTTCAGAAAGTTCAAAAAATAAAACTTGTTTCTTCTTTTTCAAGTGGAGCTAAAGCTGCTTATTCCGAATAGTTCCAGTATAAAACTATATTTGGGTTAATTATTTAAGTGTGCACTTTAAGGTAAATCAAAAACACCTTGCACATTTTTTCGACCGCAATATATTTTTTTCACTATTTCAGTATGACCTCCGCTCTTTCGCGAAATGAAATTTTTTAACATTTAAAAAAAAATTTCCAAAAGACATGACAACGACATATTATTGACACTAAAATGGTTGGGAATGGTCTTCAAGATATACCAGAAGACTTAAAAACCAATTTTAAAGTAAATATAAATGTGATTTAGTTCTTTTTTTTATGGGAATTGTTACAATTTAAGTTTAAAATTTTTAAATGCACTAACAATCCCAAATTAATATTTTATTGTTAAGTAAAATATTTTTTTTTATTAAAAATACATTGAAATTGATTATTGAGGGGTTAAGCTGGATCCTATGCGCATTTCACTGTTGCTAATGCAGATCATCAGGGAACCTTTACCCAAAGTTTTTTTAGAACAACTAGAGTTATTATGTTATAAACTTTCATTTAAAGAAATGAGCAGCTCAACAACAAATAACAAAGTTGAAACAAGAACTCAATAATCAACATGTTTTTTTTTTTATTTTCTTACACTACCATTGCTAACATTGGCTGACTTTTTTTCAGCTTCAAATTGTAGTAGTAAGAGTATGTAAAAAGAAAGGTTCCCTGCTGATCTGTAAAATGCGCAGATGATGTAAGTAAAGCCATCATGTATTTTTCTCTTTTACAGAAAATTACAAAGAATGCAAAATTATTGTTCGTTAATATGCTTAAAACCATTTAACAAACTTTGTTTGGAAATTTATTATTTTCTAGTTTAGTTTCTTATGTTTGTTAAGCTTGAAAATTAACTTACTTGGAGGCTACACGTTCAATTTTTCATCAATTTTTGTTTCAAAGTTCAATACACTCACACTTTTTTACTACCACACTCATACATTTGGGAATTGAATACCAGGTGGACTTCAATTTTTCTTTCAACGCTTCATTAAATTTTTCTTTCAACCTAACAACTGTTTTAAAATAATTTTTGTGTTTGTAAAAACTTTAAGACAGAAGTAATTTTCTTTGCTGAAATAAAATATGTAGACGAAAATTTTTAATTGTTTCCTCGACGACGGCATTTTTAACATAAAATTGGCAATCGAATTGCTTGCAGCCTACGTCACAACTTAAATTTTAGCAAATTTTGACAAAAAAATTGCAAGCAATTTATTGAACGTGTAGCCGCAAGGCTAGAAGCTAAACCAAAAACTTCAATAAAAATGTAACTAAAATTTTACAGTCTTATTTATAAAAATTATTAAAGCTTTATAAAGGCTTTTTATGAAAAATATTGTATGAAAAATTGTTTTAAAAACTCTTTACGAAGCCTTAATAAGTTTTATAAATAAGGCTGTTATACTTTAACAACAAAACTGAGATCCCCCTAACAGCACAATGTACTGATTTTCGTTGGCTCACTGCGATAAAATAAGTAATAAAGCAAAATTTCCAAATTAATTGCGGAATAAGTCTTTATAACAAAATGCAATGTAGTGCAATTATGTCCTTATATTACAATTATTTAAGAAATAAGGCCAATTAAGATTATTACTTATGACTTTATTTCAGTGAGCCCACAGAATTTAGTAAATTTGGTAAAAATATTTTTCCTATGTATATTCTGGTATCATAAAAAACTTTGCAGAAATATTTACAATTATTTTTTCAATACTCTTGTGGTTGCTAGAATTTCATAAAAAAATTCTTAAAGAAGTTTAAAAATACTAAAGAATTTTTCAATTTCAAAATAAACCAAAAATATTTTATTTAAATTAAAGTATACGCAAGACCTTCAAAATCTAAAATTATATGGGAAAAAGATATATAAGAACACTAAATCACGAGACATATACAAAATAAAGATAAGAATTTTTGAAAATATTTTCCCTATAATTCTACAAAAACTTTGTTCATACTTAATCTACATTTCGCCATAATATAAATCCTGTTTGGTCAGTTGAATTGGTGTTTGTTGAAATGCTATTGCATTTCCAAGAAAAGATTTACCTAAAGCTACGGTCATACTTGTCAAAGATTTGCCCAAAAATGCGTAACCAACAAACACTAATGACAAAAGTTTAGATCCAGACGCTTGTTTATCAAATTAATCAGTTTCGAACACAACTAATAGATAATGTCATAGAATCCAACACTATTGGCTGCTCTTTAACTTGACAAAATTTTTCTCTGAATTGAAAAATCATTCATTAGCATTTAGTGGTTGCGCTTTTTTGGGCAAATGTTTGACAAGTGTGACCGTACCTTAAGTGTTTTATTCATGGTGAGCGGCATGAAATGCCAACCATATTTTTAAACGAGAAGCCTTACTATATCCCTAGTATAGTTTATTAAATTTACCGAATTAATTTTCTTGCCACAAGCTATTATTTATAATTTTATTCAGAAACTTTTTAATTATCTCTCTGCTCTTTTCCACCCCAATTTTTTTATAACAGCCTGTTTGTGTAAGAATTTGCCGATGGAAGTCTTGTTGTTGTTTTAATAAATTAAAGAAAAATTGTACAAATTGCCTGTAATCTAATTATAAAAGAGCCAATATTTCAATCGTTAACACCATTATAAAAACGTTTTAAATGTTGTATTTATTATTCAGTAAATACCTTTCCTGAAAGTATGCACTATTTTTTACAAACATTTGATGTTAAGTATCGTGATTTTTACTAGAAATTTCCAAGAATTATATACTTAAGAGAATGCTTAAAAAATATAAGGGTTACATAATTTTTTAATTGCAAATTAAAACTTAATGAATTTTTGTAGGCGTATAGGTTTGGGTATATCTTCTGAATGGTTTCAGATATCAGCATTATTTTCATCTGCACCCTTTACTTAAATTATTCATAAATAAAATATTTTTTTTAAACATATAAAACATGCGCACTTTCTACCTAAATGTTTTTCTATAAAGCTGCATCATTTGGTTTTGGAAATTACCATCGATCCGGCAGTACCAAATATCTAGTAGCAAAAACCGATACAAACAGGAAAGAGCAATTATTGGCTATTATTATTTAAAATTATAACTAAAAACTTTATTCATAAAAAATATTTTAGGACCATAAAATTTTTTAGAGAACAGTTTATATAAGATCTTATGAATAAAAACTTTTTTATATACACGTATCTACGTAATATAATTATACATATATCATATATACATATATATATATAATTATACATATATCAAATTTAACACATACATGCGTACATACATATTAGTGATGTAACGAATGTCAATTTTTGATATTTAGATATGAAATTTATAGACATTAAAATAGGGTTCCATTGACTGTTGAAATATGAAATATTAAAAAATTGTTATGAAAAAGAACTTCATACTCCTGTTGGCGTACTTTAAAATTAATAAAAGCTACCCAAACTTTTAATGATCGTCAGTAAATAATATTTGAAAATGATTCAAAGCACAAATTTCTATAAAAAATTTAAAGGATTCGTGCAAACTAATATTTTTATTTATTTATTTAAATTTCTTTTAGGATTTATGCATTTATTTATTTAATTTTTTTCGCCTGAATTTGGCGTATACGAATGCGAATACGAATATCTAAAAATTGCCGAATATTCGGCAATTCGAATACGTATACGAATATCCGTACATCAGGAGTACATGCTCTAGCAGTGTTATATTAAAATGGCTCCAAAAAGTATGCTAGGAATTTAAACTATTGAACGTATGATTAATAAATAATATTATGCATTACTCATACGCTCGTAATATTAGTCAGGATTTTTGCAAAAAGCGGGATTTTGAAGAAAATATCGTCATCAAGAGGGATGTAAAAATTTTTTTTTGGAAAGCGGGATACGTGTAATGCACACACAAATTTTTGTATGTAGGAAACATAGTTTTAAACTAAAAAAACGCTTTTAAATAAACAAAAATATTTATCAACAAAAATATTTATTTACATAAATAAAAATTAAACGCCGTTCGCTGGTAATCGCATCAATTAAGAGCATTTTTACATATTTCAATTTTTTTTTTGATATGGAACATCCCATACAACTTTAATATATTGGAAAATATTTGTATCCAATCAGGCAAGAAACGTGAAATTTTGAATAAGTAACGATTTTTATATTGAGCGTAGTCTTACAAAAAAGTTCGAATTGAACATGTGTCTTTGTTTGAATTCAAAAATAATACCACCATATTGATCTTGCCGATTTGCTCACAGCATATTACTGATGATCTAGAACAGCTACGTTCAAGTTATATGCAGTGCTGTTAGACAATATTTTCTAAAAAATTATAAAACTTTAAAAATAAAATCGTCAAAATCGTTACAATTTCAAAAACGAATCGTAAAAAATCGTCATACACGAATTATTCATTTTATTAAACAGCTAATAAATCATGTTAGAAAGAAAAGACTATTTTATGTAACAAACCACAATTCATCGACTACATTGTCAAAATATAACGTATGGTTAAATTAAAGCAACAAATTTAGAATATATAATAGTATGTAACAATTTGTAAATAACATAATGATACAATATTATTGTATAATGGTATTTGTTGTGAATCATGTTTTTTATTTACTAGTCTTGACCTTAATCTTGAAAATAACTATAACTATAACTATTAATATATAATTTAAACGAAAATATCGAAATTATTCAAGATAATAATTTAGTTCGCCTGCAAAATTAAAGTGAAATAAACTAAGACCAAAGTGAAGAAATTCACATGAAAAAATTTTTCGGGAAAAAAAATATTCACGGTAAGAGTGGGTGTTTCCAGTAAATTTCAGCTCTGGTTTTATTAGGATTAATTTTACTAAATATTCTTTTAACATTTGCTGATGAGTTTGGCAAAGTCTATATGTTATTTACAAAACTCACACAAGTTATGAAAAAGAAGTTCATTGTTTCTTTATTATTTGATTTGATTTTTTCTAAAATATATTTACATATAAGTTAATATTTTTAAAGATAAAAAATTTACGTTCTCTTATTTCATTTTCAATGTCTAGATTTTTTTTTTCTTGAGACAAAAGATTTGGAAAACTTTTTAGTAAGGGCAGACTTAAATTAAAATGTTTGATAATTGTGTTAGCGAAATAAAATCTTTCTAAAATCTTTCTTCTTTGGTATAAACAATGAATTTTCCCATTAGTTTTTCAAGTCAATTATCACTTCCAATTTTGTTTTCTTTTTAAAAAAATTAATACATGATATAAATGGTATTCAATTAGAGTGTAGCGAGTACCCAATTATCTACAAAGGTTTTTTGATATCTTGTAACTATACTCAAATTTCAATAAATACTTTTAAGTATGTTTTAAAGAAAATAATGTCTAGACTGTGAAAAAAAATTAGAAAAAGAATATAAAAGAAACTGAAACGTACTAAGAACCATTAAACAATCTGCTTTGTAGCACTCTGATATCTTTTGAAGTATTTTATATTATAAGTGGCCGATTACAGAGTGGCTAAGACATTGAATTGTTACAAAAAGAATCAAGTTGTAACCACTTCTAGCACTTAAATTAATAAATTGAATCTATACTTCTTTAATGCTTAAGGGCGACTTTTTGGGTTCAATATTGTTATTGTTCTAATTAATAATTAATAGTCTCAAATTAATTTAATTTGATATTTTTGAGTGGTAGTTTAAACTTCTTATTATATGTAGCATTACCATACTGAGGATCAAAATATTGGCAACATTTTCTGTTTAAAACACACTTTGATTTTTTGTAAGAAGAAGAAGAAACTGCCATGTTTTGTTATTTATAAGTAAAATATTGCATGTGTTAAAGGAAATAGATAAATAATAAATATATATATATATATATATATATATATATATATATATATATATATATATATATATATATATATATATATATATATATATATATATATATATATATATATATATATATTTATTTATTTATGTGTTTTTAAATTATTTTATCATATAATTTTTAAAAACAGTTTTATATTTGACAAGTGTATGTTGTTGGTATTAATGCATGATTAAACCATTACGATTGACCGCTTAAACTAGCAAGTAAAACCATATAATCGACTACCCAAAAATCACAAATTAAGATTAAGGTTAATTTGATCTCTAATCTTGTACTCAAAAGTCGCCCCAAAGGTGCCTTCACATGGTAATACAAAGTGTTACGACTTTGTAGAATCAAAATATTATGAAAATCTCTCTGTGTTAAACAAAAGAGAACAGTATTCTGTTGTAGGTACTTTTCATGCTTACACTGATACTATAAGTAAAATTCAAGCAAGGATATTAAAATGTTGAGCTAAAAATAAAAACCAGATAATTGCAAAAATATGTGCACTAATATAACTAAATATTGGAGAAAACATTTTATTATTTCAACGTAATTTTACTACAATATATAATTTTTTTTAAGGTTTGTTTATTGTTTGTGGCACGAGTTAAGTAGCTGATGGTTGCAGTTGTACAATGATTACAAAAACAACATGAAAATTTCCTGAGTTGATTTTGGTAGTTTTTGTAAGTGTTAAGCCCTTTAATAAATACAATCAGTGCTGGCAACGTTTGCTTTGAAATACACCTCTGGTGTGATGAGAATACTTAAGTTTCTAAAATAGTTTAGAAAATAAACACTTACCGACCGCTTGTCAAATTTTCTATCCGCATTCTCTCATCTCGATACATTTTTCTTTTACATGATAAGATTTTGTATGTTTTACAGCATATTTTGACATGTCGTAATACATTGTATTAGACGCAATTTACACTGTGCCTTTTCTGCTTGCCTGTGCAGGCAGGATCTTTTAGTTTATTGGTGAGAGGGGGTGAGAAGCTTGCGGTGTAGAACAAAAGGCACGAAATGCAAATTCGAGGGGATTTATGACATTTCCCTTTGCCTCTTTCGTATTCTCAGCATTAAACGTGTATATAAATGCCAAAAAGGCATGAATAAAAAAGGCTTAATGTAAATGTGTGTGACTTTTCGTAGGGGTTTCAAAAGAAAATTGTCAATACAAGGCAGGTTAAAAAGGCATAGTGTGAATAGCGACTTACCATGTTAAGACAGCTTAGGGCTACCAAAAAGTATGCTATGAAATTTTATTTATGGTACGTATGCGCAATAACTTTTTTATTACATTAATCATACGATCGTATTACTGTGATAGACGCAATACGGTCGATTGTTGATTATTTAAGTAGTATTGAAGAATAGCAGTGCAATTGTCGTTTCATTGACGTGAATCCATAAACAACTCATCTGTATGTGCATTTTTAAGTGAACTTCTCAGTGCATGTTCCAAACCTAGTTAACATGTGTTTGTATTTAGCAAAGAGAATTGATCTTAGCGGAAGAAACTTTGCGTGGCTATCAACAAAATAAGCGATATTTGTCTGAGCCCTGCTATCACACGATTCATTTAAAGACCAACATATTAACATGAAATTCACTTGAGCCATCGGAAAGATAGTAACTGCAACCCAAACCCACTTTGGAAATATATTAAAGAGAACACAGCAGGTCATTATGGTATTATTAATCTATAGTTTAGTTGTATGGTCTTTATCTATTTTGCATTTTTTCCATTGCCTTTTTAGTGAAAAAATTGCTTAAAAGGTGTTATAAATTTGTTTGATATGTCTTATTATCTGGAGGTTAAGAAGTGTACCGAATATCTATGCATTACAGTAAGTTATTCACCTTCACCAGTCGGGAAATGCTAATCTCGCAGCACTGCTTGTTGATGTGGGTATTACATTGTAGATCATATGTAATCATGTCTAGTATAGCGATAAAAGCTCTTAAAGGGCTATGATGATGAGGGCTTTGGAGTTAGTAAAATTTTTCTGTCACTTATATTTACCGCCATGCTGCATGTATCAACTTAAAAAAAAAACTAAAGTTTTTTAAAGCTCCAACATTTGTAAAACGGCTTTAGAAGATTTTTTGGTCATATTGCAAAAAAAATTACAAAATACTTTCTTTGCACTTTATATACCTTTATCCGATTGTTACTAAGCAATAAAAGCGATACAATAGTTCACCTTAAATATGGGCAATCCCTATCCTATAAGAGATGGGCTGGGGTACAGCCAATAATATTTAGTATTGCCTCTCACGTACTTCTATTAAAACGAAACTTGTCACACAACCTGCGCCCTGAAAGTGAAACGATCCTGTACTTAGAAAATTAGGCGTTGTCGAACAAATTTAAATAAATAAATTTAGTACTTGAAAACTTGCAACTGAGTCTCACACGTAATTCACACGTTGATTTTTCAATGATTTTTTGAAACACGATTTTTAGAGCTTGTAGGCGAAGGGTATAGAAAAACAAAAGGGGAGCAAAAAAAACACATTTTCCGTTCTACGAGTTTTTTTTAAATTTTCCTTACACATATTTTAATTTTTTTTATGTTGCTTCATTTTATTTTTTCATTGAACGCGACAACAGCTTTTTTTATCCTCATATTGCATTTTTTGTGCATAAATGTAAAAATAACTATATTGGAAATATATTTTTACTCATACCCCGTTTCAAAATTAGTTTTTACTCGAAATTACATAGACTTTTATCTAATTATTTTGGTGTCACAGTGCCTGTCTTTGGTAGCATTGTCGATAGAATATTTATTTATATGTTAGTGGATAAGAAAAAACGCTGTCAAAATAAAATAGATTCTATCTCTCGACTGCTTTCTGGCGCCACTTTTTGTGTCAATTTGTATGGAAAATGTGTTTATGCCGCAATTCTGTTTGATCATTGAGGCCTTAAATGTTTTTAATTTATCTCTCTTTAAATAAAATTGCTAAAATTTGTAGATTTTCGTATGAGGTAAATTTTTTAACATGTAGAGAAAGAAAAAAAAATGGATTTTTTAAAAATCTAGTAGCAACACTGATACAATTTTTGGAAGAAAAATAATAAAAACTAGAAACATGGAAAAAATCATCGTATGACTGTAAAATGTTTTTGGAAGCAACTTTTAAAGGGAATCAAAAATAAAACAAGATTTTTAAATCATCGTATGAATTGGGCCTTATTTATTTTGAAATATTTAACCCTACGTCTGCACCTGATATATTTTTATCATGACAAATGTTAAATTGCAAACATAAAAAAAATTATATTTCAATGTAAAGTTTGACTTTTGTTATGATAAAACTATATAAGGTGTAGACGTACAGTAATGGTGGATATTTATACCAGATATATTTTTGAAAGATAAATATACAACTGTGATAATTTTGATGCGAAAGTGATTTAAATTTAGTTTCAATAACGACTTATAGCCTAGACAGTAAAATCTCACTAATGTGAATTAAAAATTTACCCTGACAGACGACAGTATTTGCATTAAGTAAACAAAATGTGTGCATCCCTTTCGTACCACACACATCGATAGTTTTGTTTGGAAATATTAAAATGGGAAAAAGTGCCTCAATTTTAATATTTCTTTGTTCTTTTTCTAAAAACCATTAAATTGACTTATATTTCCTGATTGAATTGCATTTTAATTTTGAAAACGAAAACAATTTGCCAACATTTGACGGTGTTACCATATTAGGACGGTGTTATCATATAACTAAATTCAGTATTAATTCAATCTCACTCAAGCCCCGTTCAGACTATTATACAAGTATTAATACTTTCATCACATTTTACGATACAGAAATCTAAATACATTCGTTGCGACTGTCAAAAAATCTAACGTAAAATCACATATTGTGTTCAGACCATCACACTTCAAATCAAATGTGTAATACAAGTAGAAAACAAAACAGCTGTTCAATGAAAATGTCTGTGCTATTCATTGACTAGCGCCGGCAAAGCGGCTTTATGCAGGCGGGGACGTGCCGACACTTGAAAAAATTCAGCAGTTAAAAATATTCTATGTAAATAACAGAGAAAAATTTAAGAAAAGATGTTACAAAAACGTTAAAAAATTACGTCAACGAAATATACTTCCATACGATTCACTTATTCAAAATTTTGAGCCGATATACATATGACAAAATATTACATCAATGACGACACGCTATTGGCGGCGAAACAGCCGACTTGGAAGTTTGGTTTGTGTGAAAATGCAACCCTGATCTAATGAAAAGTATTATCGTTTAGAAAATTTTCTAAAAACGAAAAAGTCTTATGGGATGTCAAAATTTGTATCGTATTATTTGCCACTTTGATGACATTTTGGGTTCAGACTATCACACTTGCACGTATTATTTGAATTTTTGACAAGTATAAATACAAAGTATAATAGTCTGAACGCGGCTTTAGTGGATTTAGGGTAAATCTAATACACCTATAGAAAAAACAGCTTAAAATCAATAAAAACTATATTGAATTAATAAGAAACATTAACGAAAGTCTAGTCATGTTGAAATTTTTTATTTCAATATGGAAAAATATTAATTTACAGTACTAATTTATTAATTTCATTTATTTTTAAGTATCTCAACATACATTTTCTATTATATTGAAAATTATTGAATTAATGTGACGTGTTCTTATTTTTAAGTTGCAGCTTTTCCCTGAGTGTACGCATTAAGATGGGAATAATTCACAAGTTAATTTGAATAAGGACTGCTAATGCAAATTAACACTGTCGTGTGTCTATGCTATTAGAGTTAAGGACAGCACCTGTATACTTTGTTCTATTTCACAGTTTTATTACTTAATGTTTTATTGGTCGTGGGAGTTCATAATTGTCTACCCTTGTATTTTTAATAAATCATACCAAAACAAATACAAACAATTTGTAAATTTTATTAATCTAAATACACAACCAAAATTAATCGATAATAGTTTCCTAGTAATTGAACAGTTATTAATTTTGATAAGCATTGCTAAATTTAAATTCAAGGAAAATTATTAAACTAGCATTCAGTGTCAGTTTTGCTTAGCAAACTTGTGCATATAAAATTAAACTCTCCAGTTGTATGTACATCACTATACATTGTGAAAAAACTGAAGTTATATTTATTTAAATGAATTATAAAACCAAATTGCTACAAACTACATCTTATTGTTATTACTATTATTTAAAATGCACAAGCAACTTAAATATATTTATATGACAAACATTAAATATTTATAAACACATTAAAATTGTAAATGATATGCATGTGCTGTGCATATTTTTACATTCACAGGACATTTAATAATTATGCATGTATGTAAATTATATATGATACGTGTATAAAACAGACAACAATAAAAGGTTTATGCCGGCAGACAAGACACATACATATTTGTGTGAAACTTTTTTTTTTTATTCATTTAATAAAACTCATATCGCTTCATATGAATTTTAAGTATAATTTTTGCATTTAAACATTATGTTTCATTATTCTTTACAGATTTACAAAATGTATGCTGTTTGTTTGTGACTGATTTAAATGTTCCGGAAATTGTTGATTTTCGTGATAATGTCACATTATCGTGTAGTTATGCCATGAGTGGACACACATTAAATTCTGTCAAATGGTATAAAGATAAAATGGAGTTTTTCAGGTAATTTTTTCTTTGTTAATATGTGTATACAATAATTTATTTTATTTTCCAAGTATGTCCATAAATATTTTTTATGCAGAGCTCTGTGACTGTTAATGATTTAATAAGTTTGGTATTTTTTTGTTCAAATATATAACAAAGATATAAAAATAAATTAATTTATTATTAATTAAGAATAACAAATATATTTATACTAAAAAAATAATTAAGGTTTTCATCACATCTTACAAAGTTTACATTTAAAAAAATATATTAATTCTAATAGTCTGGTAAGTTGCAAGTAGTCTAAGGCGAATCGCAGTTTACTGCAAGGTTAGGACGTTTGAGTGCTTAAAGAAAATTTAAAAACCTGTCTAACGTCAACCAAACAAACATACTGTACAACGTATTTTTGTAAAACTTTTCTTGTAAAAATGAGAAACAATTAATTTAAGCTTTCTGAATTTCTTTGAAATGTTATTGAGAAAACACGAATTTGTTAAATGTTGAAAAATTTGCTGAGTCATTTACACATGTTTTTTATGCAATGCTATCAAAATAATATTTGCAGATATTCACCCATGACGCATCCGGTTTATATAAAATTTCCTGTAGTTGGTGTAAATTTGCCCGATGGCAAATACTTTTGCAATGAATCTTCTTGCAGAGTGGAATTGAGTATGTTAAGTGCAAAATCATCGGGTGTTTACAAATGTGAAGTGTCTGGAGACTCACCAAATTTTAAGCTGGCGGCCAAGGAGGACAATATGACTGTAGCAGGTGCGTTACGTGTAAATTTTTTTTTATTTGCACTATAGTATAAATAATAATTAAGATAGAATCGTTCACCACAATTATTCCATTTTTATACTGAATTATTATATACTGTTACATTTTTATTCTTTGAAAGTGCTTGTCTGCGGACTCGAGGATTTGCAAATGAATAAAAAAAAACAACAGTGTACTAACTAGGGTTAGGAATAATACTTTATTTACCAATGAATGCAATTATAGTAATCCAATTCAAGAGCTTAAATATATACATATATATTACTTAAAAGTACCATAACTGGTTATCACTACGTCTTCCTCGCTGTTGTAAACACAGGTCTCACACCACTGACTGCAATGGTTTTGCAGCAAAATTTCTTTTTAGCTATTTGTCACGCACAATACTTATACTGCTGATGCTCACTGTTTATACAACACTAAAGACTCACTGGCTTTACTTACTACTTCTTATCTTCATTAACCACCGCACATTGTTTTTACTTTCAACCATGTTCACTCTAGCGTAGCTTATTAACACTGACTGACCCTCACAAAAAGTACCTCCTTTTATACTACAGGAACTGGTTCTAGAATATTCGCCATGTGCTCACAGATGTCGTAATGAAATGTGTGGACATGGTAAAGCCAAATGGAAGGAACTGTATTACTGCGTAACGATTTTGCTGCTATGCACTTTACCAGCTGTGTTGTCGTTTTCTATTAGTGGCCAGGTGATCAAACACTCATCTACGTTACTGTTTCTAGGTGTTTGTAGATAATTCGATTGGCCGTTATTTTGAATATCAGTGTAACTTTGTAATATCTTTAATGTTGGTAATACCGCATGTTACTGGTAAAACAGGGTTGTTAACATACATATCTGTTTGCACTTTTATATGTATGTGCCCATGATACAATAATATAAAGTTACAACCACATTTGATGTATAAAATTAATTCTGACTTTTGTCCCAATTATTTGATTACTGATTTTTTGTAAACAGAGAGGAAAGCGTTGCCACACACGTACAATGGCAACTTTTATTTAGAAATGCTTTTTGAAATGTGTAATTTGAGTTTAGAAATTGTAGTTAGTTATAGTTTTCTTTAAGCTATCAGGCCTAACGTGTTTAATGTCAATAAAAATGCAATTTATTACATGTTGTCCCGACGTTTCGTGATTTTTTTGTTCACTTTTTCAAGGGATGTCGTCTATTTAATAAAAATAAGAAAACAACAACAATATTGTGGACATTTTCATATATAAAAATATTTTTTATATAAAACAATGTAAAAATTACTGTATTTTTTAAAATTACATGAATACTATAGCAATTAAACTTTGTTGAAAACAAGTGTATTGTGAAAAAATAAAAATAAAAATAAAAATTATAAAATGTTTTTCCCCTTTTGGTGTATCACAGGTTTTTGTTTATTTTCTGTTGAATTCTTAGACTTTCTGTTATTTATCTCTTTCTGTCGTTGTTTACTTTGTCTAGTATTTTTATACCGTCAAAATCTGGTTTGTGTTTAGTATTTGTTATATGTTGTGACAAAGCAGTATTCTCTTTGTTTTTACTGATGTCTGCTTTATGTTCGTTCACTCTTGTTTCTAAGCTCCTCTTTGTAGTTCCTATATACCCAAGGTCACAGCTGACGTTATCATTACCTTTATAAGGAATTTCATATAAAACGTTGTTTTGTTGCAATTTTTCTACAGGTGTTTTTGTTTTTGTAAAAATTGTATTTAATGTTTTATTTGGTTTATATGCCAAACATATGTTATTGTTATCTATTGTGTTTTTATGTTATTATTGTCAGTAAGGCCGGGTATATATTTTATACTGCAATACCTTTGCTGTTCTGTGCTAGGGTTGCTATTTTCGCGGTTTTGTGTAGGTGTGTAGGATGAGATGAGTGATTGTATTAATTTTGTGGGAAAACTGTTGTTTTTTAAAATGTTAAAAATTTTTTCTATGTTGTGCGTGTGAAATTGACTGTCACTGATGTCTAGTACTCTACGAACATATTTTTTTAATGTTAAATGAACATCAGAATAACGAAATCTGTGTGTAATAAGACCTACAAAAGCAAATATTTGATTAATTATTTAATGCAATAGATAACAAAAAAAAAAAAAAAAAGCCTCATGGCTTGGGATACAACTTCGTTCTTAAAAACATCGATATAAAGATACGGCGTTTCTTAGAAGCGATACATCGATGTTTTATTACCGGAATTCACGGTTGTTTCATACACATTATACACATTCGCATATACTTCATGTGCAAATTTATTGCTGTTTTACATCAAGCACAACAAACATACCGCGACATTTGCATTTGAGGTAAACACCTTTCAAAGATCTTAAATTTGTTCTTGTTTCTTTGCAAAGTAACAGTAAGCATTGTTGTCACCGAGATCTGGTTGGCTGTTGTGCTCTCGTCGGTGTGAAAGTACAAAAAGCTCTTTATAAAAGTTTGCACATTGTGCATATGGCTTGGACGTAGCTGAATAAGAGTTAATGCTTTGTTGATATATACAACAAACACTGTTCTTCGTTTTTGTTTGCTAAGGACATGGCCTATTATTGGACTAGGAACATTTAATTATCACATTTCTCCTTAGAATGGACTAGTAATGTCCTTAAGAATGCTACAACCCGTTAACAATTTCATCCGAATAATGTAAGGCAGCTACGTCCAAATACACATACTCTAATCTATATAATTAATAGGCGAACATGTTTTTTGTAATCCCTTTTACGCTGGTACCACTACACCGATTTAAAAAAGATTTATATGGTTTTAAAGGATTTTCTATACAGATGTGCAGAATCTATATTTTATTGAAATCGGTTTAGTATTTTGGGAGCTATAAGCGTTTAAAGTTGCTACTACTACATGCACACATATTACACACGCATTTACACATACAAGTAAAAAAGAAACAAAACATGAGTGTGTGTGCGTGTGTTGGTAGTATTTCTCTTGATCTAACAATTTTTTTCTCTTATTTGTTGTTGTATGAACGTCATAATACTTAAAGGAAGCGAATTGAATAAAGTGAATTAGCTTGGTTGAAGGGATTTTGTTTATGTTTTTTTAATTTCATGTATTATTTAATTATGCTTGCATATATATGTATGTAAGTTTGTGTGTGGCTGTGTTTTAATGAATTTTTTACGATGTTTAGGTAGGTACATTTTCTTTGAATCTGAAATTATTTACATATTGATTCTAGAATACGGACGAGTGTGTCGTCCGTTTGGTACATCTAGTATATATATTTCAGATAAACAGCTTTGTTATTGTTTTTTTGCAAAGACCAAAGATATCGCCGAGATATGGAGGAAAATCGCGGCACTCTTTATCGAATTACGAAATATTTCCTCATAAATTCTATTGAAATATTTTGTAATTAATTAGATTCGATAACGATTGCCACGATTTGCCCCCTGCTTGGATGTTGTGCTCTCGTCTGTGAGAAAACACAAAAGGTCTTTTGTAAAACTTTACACATAGTGCGTATAGCTTTTACGCAGTTGATCTAAGGCAATACACCAGAGAGTATAGAGACAAAGTTCCGTCTTGATTCAGTTGGAAATTTCCTTCCAGTTGTATTTTGCTTGCTGCCGATGTTGGTGCTGCTGTAACTTATTTGCTGTTTATTTTTTTTATAAATTTATGAAATAATTAAAATATTTTCCATTATTTTTAATTTAATAAACAAGAACGTCAAAAAATTAATAAAAAAAAACTCGGATTTCATAAATTAATAAGGTAGCATTAATTTTGAGAGTAAAAAATAATCGGGACAAACGTCAGAAGGTTAATATGGCGACGAAAAGAGAGAACGGTTTTACCTTTATATTATTGTATCATGTATGTGCCTATAGGTGTGTAGCTACACAATTGTGTGCTTGTACGTGAATACGTGTGTACGTTAGCTACTATTCTAAATAATTCTTTACATTGACCCTGTAGGAATATTTTCGCACAACACTTACATTAATCGTGTTGGAATATTTTTTGTTTAACGCTACATTAACCCTGTCAACGGCCATTTTCGCAACAATACGTTCTTTAAAATTTTTGTAAAAAAAACTACAGTGATAAAAATTCAAGTTTTTTTTTTTTTGCTTGAAATTGCTTTTTATACGGTTTTATCATATTTTATTTCATTTAAAATAAAAGTTTAAATGTTTTCAATCGAATTGTAATGGAAATATTCAACAATTTATTTTTATATTTTCAATTGACTTAAAATAGAAATAATTAGTGTTTGTTATGGGAATTCTTACAATTTAAGTTTAAAATTTTTTTTTTAAACGCACTAATAATCCCAAATTAATATTTTACTTATTAAGTAAAATATTTTTTTTTTATTAAAAATACATTGAAATTGATTATTGAGGGGTTTAGCTGGATCCTATGCGCATTTAACTGTTGGTAATGCAGATCATCAGGGAACCTTTACCCAAAACTTCTTAGAACATCTAGAGTTATTATATTATAAACTTTCATTTAAACAAATGAGAAGCTCAATAACAAATAACAAAGTTGAAACAAGAACTTAATAATCATCATGTTTTTTATTTTCTTACTTTACCATTGCTACATTGGCTGACTTTTTTTCAGCTTCAAATTGTAGTCGTAAGAGTATGTAAAAGAAAATAACTGTAAATAATAACAACAGCTATTTAAGAATAGAGTGTTGCCACACAAGCATTTTTTTGACCGGGTGCAGTCAAGTTAATTAATAAACTGGAATTATTAGTGCGTTTAAAAAAAAATTTAAACTTAAAATAGAAATATTTTAACATTTCTTTTAATATAGATTGCCATAATTTACATTCTAGCTTATTTGCTTTTATTTCAACTATAAGTTATTTAAAAATAAAATTTGTTTTTTAGCCCTACCTCAAAGTGATCCATTAATAGAAAGCTTTAATCCCATGTATCGTATGGAAGACTATCTAAGTGCCATTTGTACCTCCGATTATTCCAGTTTACCCACCAGGCTAACGTGGTTCATTAATGGTGAACAGGTAAGTGAAACAAAAGCTGCAAAATATAAAAAGAAATATTTCTTAAAAAATTTAATATTTTTTATTTTTATTCTTCTTATTTTATTAATTTTATTTAAACAAAAATTAAAGCATAGCTCATCTTCTGTTAAAACTAAAAGAAAAAAATTTTATACTTCAAGAATTTTTGTTATACTTTAAGGTCTTTCTGTTTCTGTTATTAATGTGTTGTTTCTATTATACAGACAAACGATTTGTCTAGAAAGAATCATTTAAAAATTGTAGAAAAACATTCCATTTTTTTTCTAAACAAGTCACTTGCTTGCTTTGTGGAAACTACACATAAGATTCAGTCCGCCACAGAGACTTAACATTTTTGTCGAATGGTAGATAATGGCGCAAATTCAAACTCAAAACAAAGTATACTTAAAACCAGTATTTTGTATGGCAATACTGGTTTTAAATGAATTAGAAATTGTAAATATAATTTAAAACTAGTGTATAGTATGAATGAATAGTATGGTCATTACTATTTCTAGTTGTGTAAAGTATATCAGTGATTGGCAATGAATCATGTTTTCGCTATTCATACTCACTCATAAAATGTTAAATATAAGTGAGTAGAAATCATTTAAAATCAACTACTTTGAGTTACGCACATTCACAATAAGATTGATTTATAAGTCTAGGTTGCAATAAATATGAATGCGACGTTGACGTCATAGTCTGTAATATGACTCATAAATCACATCAGGGGCCTAATTCCTGCACTCGTGATCGGAATTGCATTCGAATAGAAATTAATTTCGATGGCAAGAAATTTTCCGATGATGTCACTCGTTACCAAGCGAATCGAGTTTTTGTGTCAGTGTTGGAAAAAGGGAAATATATTTATATACAAATTCATTTCACAACACTGAATAAATTATAAGCAAAAGCATATGTTTGTATATGTATATGTGCGCAAAAGCATATGTATTTACGTACATACACACGTACCTATATTCAGAAAAAAGAAACGAATATACATAAATGTTGTTTTCATTTTAATTTAATTAATAACTTAGTAAAAAATCAGTGTAAAGTTAGAGCATAGAGCACTAGCCACATTTTAGATTCTTTTATTGGTTGACCAGAAGCAAATAATTTGTTATTTATATGCTCCCAGAGTTGGATGATTTTTTTTTTATTTTACCCGACAACTCTTAGGCAAAACATTATTTGCCAAGTCAGTGTGTTTTGCTATATTTAAAGTCAACTAGAAATTCTTTAATTTGTATTTTTTTATACTTAAATTTGTGCATTCATTCACTTATAAATAAATAAGTCAAATACTAACAAGCATTTTCTTTTTCTTCGCTTTTTCTATGTTAAACATGATTTCGAATTTCTTTTTGCTTACAAGTAAAAACACGAACGGTTGCATTCGAATGTATACACGTTATCTAATGCTGTCATTAGAAATTCCGATATGTGTTATTCGAAGCCGAATGCGAAAATCCCAAAATTTAAAAAACTCGCACATTCGAGTAATAACTCGCTCGAAATCGAATGCGGGAATTAGGCCCCAGTTTGATTTCTAATTTCAGGAAAATTCTTACAGCCGTATTCATAAAAATTTTAAACCGCGTTTCAAATATTGTTTAAGCAAAATTCGCTAAAATTGTATTCATAATAGAATTTTAGCTTAAAAACGGTTTTTAAACCTTGCGTAAATCAGCAAATTTTAAAATTGACTGCCCCCATGTTTAAACCAATTTTAAGATGACGTTGTTGTAATTTTGCTTCGTTTTTGTTTACATTTTGAACTTTACCTCTTTGTACATATGTGTGTATGTATGTATGTGCTTATGTATGTATGTATGTATGTATGTATGCATATGCCAGTATTATTTAGAAGAAAACAATGTAATTTTTTTTATAGAAACTAATGCCGAAATATCAAATATACTCCAAAATAATATTTAAAAGAAAAGGAGCGATCCAGTTTCCATTCCCAGTCATTGTTTTCTCATTTTATGTGTTAACAAAAATAATATGATTGTAGAAAATTAACTAGTGATGTATAAACACTCAAAACAAACAAAATAAAGCTCGTTATTCTAGTGCTTCTTAATCTGCAATAAAATAAATCATATAAAAAGCACTTTTAACAAAGATTTGTTGTGAACTTTTTTTATTTTTTTTATTAAATACAAGTTGGAACACATCTTTTATTTTATAGAAACAACATTTCTCTGAAAAGCGACAAATAAACAAATATAGACACGAGTACTTTGTGAGTTAACAATCGTTGTTTTGCAGAACTAATATGCAAGTGACAAATAAAGAATACAGTGTTGCCACGATATTTTTAAAAAATTTGGTTAATTGATTTTTAGTTAAAAAACTGATTATGAATACCAATATTTAAAAAACGTTATTTAGCCTTAAAACGCTTTTTAAATAATATGAATTTTAAACCTAAATCAACTTTTTTTTTATGAATACGGCTGTTAAACTACTTGGCTCACTCAATTCATGCATGTATGTTTATTTAAAAGTTTAGTCGTTAGACAGTTTGCAAGTAGTATATAATAAGAGCAACAAAAAAAAAAAAAAAAAAAAAAAAAAAAAAAAAAAAAAAAAACAAACAAAAAGCAACAGAGAAACACATAATCTCATAATGAGAACTTTAATGTTAATCATACTGGTTTTGCATCGTCCATAGGCATTGAGTTAAGGAGAGTCGAAATCAACAACGTCATAAATGTTGCTAAGTATGAGTTCGATGTACACTTCAAACTTTCGAGTGAATATGATTCATAGACAACATTGCAATAAGTATGACTGGGCATAAGTACAAGAAAATATAAATCATGATTCAACTCTACTCACTTTTTCAATACTCATTGCACTTCTCTGACGCATATCGCTTTGGTTTAATTTCTCTCAGTACATGCAGAATTATATTGGTCTTTTAAATATAAATTTTTTGAGGGTTTAATTATGATTTAACTAACTGTTTCTATATTTCATTTCATTACAGGCTTCTTTGGGTGAACTACAGCCGAATGTTGACACCAGCATATCTGCTCATGGCTATATTTTAAAGCGACAAAAGTTACAAGTTCATTTCTATCTAAGCGGTCCACGTTTTTATCAGGCGGGTAAAATTTTACAATTGAAATGCATAGCGGAAATTGAGAATTTTCCCGAACTGTCACGTGAAACATCACTAAATGCCGCTCTGATTCCATACGACAATTTGAATAATCAAATGCTTATACATGCAGGCACAAATGGTAAGTTGTAGAGTAAAAAAAAAGAATTGCTTTCTTTTAAAAATTAAATTTAATTGGGATTTTTTAAAAAGAAAAGTATAAAATTCTTCAAATATGTTAATTATAAGTTTTGTTATAATAAAATAAAAATAATATCAATATCGACAATTTATTTAATATTATACTGTGCTAAGTAATTTTTTTTAATGTTTAAGTTATTTTCAAATACTTTTATATATATAAGAATATTTAACAAAATTTGTAACAAACATTAAGATGCTAAGAACTTTTATAAATATTTATTACAATTATAATTTCTTAATTTATTTTTTATTTTATTCGTTCATCTTACTTTCCCATCACTCACTCCTTTTAAGGTGGAAGCTCGTCCAGTAAATTTGCAGCAGCTGTTAACAACACAATCATCTTTTATATTGTCATGGTGATATTTTCAAAAATTTTAAGTTTAAATACTTTATGATCTACTCAGAATATGATGCCGTTTATCAAAGTGACAAATTAATTTTAAAATAATATAGAATACGCTATATTAGTATTAGTGCGGGAGAAGAAGAACAGCCATGAATTAGGACACTAGTTTTAGCACCAGCAGTAGCAACAGCAGCAGTAGCAGCAGCAGAACGAACAAGATGTTATACGAAGCGGAAACGGATGCAAAAGGCTGAGTTTAAGGAAAGCAACAACAAATTTATTAAAGGAAGAAGTTACTATATCATATTAGTTAGTCTTTAAATAAAATAAAGAAATAAAACACAAGAGAAACAGAAACAAAAAAAAAGCAAAAAAAAATAAACAAACTCTGAAGTAAGTTAAAGTTATGTACTTATAAATACAAGCATAAAATTTTACAAAATATGAAAATATGAGAATAAGGAAAAACAAACCAAAAAAAATTTTATTATTCTAAATAATTTAATGTAAATAAAATGCTCATTATCATTCTACGTGGTAAACTTGAATAAAAAAAATAAATTAAAATATTAAAGTATAGCAACATAATTAAAAATAAATGTAGATGTAAAAAATTCAAAGAAAAAATATTATGATTTTATAAATTTAAGTTAAATTACAAAAAAAAAAAAAACAAAGCAGAAAATTCAAACAAGAATTAAATTCTTATTTTGCCAGTTAAATGTAGGAAAAAATTAAAAAAAAATATTTATAAATAAAAATTTTTTTTATATATTTTTAATTAAAGTTAAACATAACGAAAATTGTGTTTTAAACACTTTTTGACTAGATATTATTTTTACAAATAACAAAAAAAAAAACAAACACACCCAAAGTAACGAATATTAAAAATAGTTAATATAAACCAACTGCCATTTAACACAAACTATTGTTTACAAATTACTGTTGTTATTATGTTGTCAACGAATTTTTAACAATTTTACATTTTATTTTTATTAACACAATTACTTTTACGTTTATTTTAAGTAACTTTATTGTGATTTTATCACTTAAAATAAGAACAAGTACTCTTACACATTTTATTGATGCTTGTCAAATAAGTATTAGTTTGTACTAAAAATAAAACACAAATACTTAACTTTACATAAAAATGCTATAAATAATGACATTTCAGTACACAACAAATTTGATGAAATTATACATTTAAGTGTTAAGACAAAGTTCCCAACTCTGATTTTATGAGCTTGTAAGCATTGTATTTGTTTTTATGGTTTTAAGTTTCAACCTGTAGCGAGGAATGTGGGCGGTATGTGTGCATGCAAATGTGTGTTTTACTTGAGCCATTATTATTTTTACCCGATTGCGCAATGCAAAGGCGGGTATTGTGTTTATCAGTCTATATGTATGTACCTTATGTATGTATGAATGTATGTATGAATGTATGTATGTATGTATGTGTATTCCATTGTGGCAATAAATAAACCGAACGCGTGGACCGATGTTGATGATACTTACGTCAATCGATTTGTCTTAATCGCGGGAGTGTCACTAGAAATATGTCAATTGACACCATTTTGTAAATACGATACAAATAAAAAGTCGGCGAACTATATTCAAACGAGTATCATTCGACAGGTATTTTAAAATCATCTTTAGGTTTCTCTATGATTTTTCATTTCGAATGACCATTTAGGATATTTAACAGTTCAAAGTTGGCCGCTTGGGTTTTTTTTTTTTTTTTTTTTTTTGATAAATACCAGAGCTCGCAAAAAATGTTCAACCAAATTTCTCTGTGAGATCTTCTACTCAAAAGACCTAAACAATGTGACGGCATCACTCAGCAAGCCTCTTTTTCGTTTCAATCGTGTTCTCGCTACCGGGTTATGGGTTGAGCGTAACACACGAATCGGTCTCTTGCTGACCGCATGCTGCGAACAGCATCGTTCGTTGCTCAGCTACTGTGGGTCAGTAAGTGAGCAAAACAAGCAAAGTGTTCGCAAAAAGGTCTTTATTTTTGTTGTTGCGTTTGCTTTATGTTGTTAACTTAGATATTTCGTCACAAGCAAAGCATTAAAGAGGAAGAAAGAAGATAATAATAAATAACAATAAAAATATCTGTAAATCAAACTAAACTCGCAACACACATACATGCTCAAAAGGCCGCTTGCCGAGATTTTACGAAATAAAGGGTTTCGAGTAGGGTGATCAACTCGGTTTTTCAATCGGTTTTAAAACCCGTTTTTTCACAATACGGTGGTCGGTTTTTTCAAAATGTTGATTTTTCGAATGTCGAATAGTCCGGCTTTTTTACAATTTAAAAACCGGCTGAGTCGAATACTTTTCGATTTGTATATTTTTTAATATTAGTTTTTACTATATTAAAACCAACGTGTTCGATTGATTTTCAAGTGTAAAAGGTCTAGTTGTTTTTTGAGCATGGCAACACTTACTGAAACATGAAATTGAAGCGAAATTATTTTATGAGGTGGTAGCAGACAATGTGTTAAATGGATGTCAAAATCCATTTGTAGAAATGTTTTTTAGTTTTGTTTGCTTTATATTTTATATAGATTTAGATATCCACTTTGTCCATACAATCATACGTATATATGTATATTATATACATAAAGGATTGTTCATTTACTAAAAATTGTTACGAATTTGTAACAATTGTTACTGGAAAGTGTTCATTAATTCAAAAAGTTTGCAAGTACTAGTATATTGTGATTCTCAATATAGCATTAAGAGTCTTACTATAAACATACGGAGTTTGTTAACTGAATTCAAAATTTTTTGGGTTGAAGTCTACTGACGAGTTCCACAGGCGGGAACGAAATGCATATAGACAATTGCTGAACCATAAAAACAAGCCAATTTTTGAAATTAAATAAAGACATTATGCCAAATAAATATACTTCACGATTTTTTACGATTTATTTTAGTTTTAAAATTTTTTTTAGTTTTGGATCTTTTTTGTTTGTTTGTTGTTTAGTTAATCGTAACTTTAGCAAAACTGAACTGTAAAGTCACCTTTAAAATTTTTCTATTATTACAACTGTCCCATAAAATAAATAATACAGTTTTTGTTTGGTGGCAACATTTCTGTGGATATTGTGGATATTGATTTTTAAAAATGCTTAGTGGCAACTTGCTTTTGTTTATTTGTCAAATTACAGATCAATGAAAACAGTTTTGTCAATTCTTTTTTGGTTTGTTTTATTATTATGTGGTTTGTGTTGTATTGTTTTTATTTTATGTCATATTTCGACCAAAAAAAAAATTGGCTGTAATATGTAAAGTAGAAAGTGGGGCAAGGGATGAAAATATGGCAACTTCAATTAACTATACCGCACGATAAAAGTTACAGGTAGGACGAACTTATCTTTAACTTATCGTTCACTTTGGATAAAATGAAGTTGTAAGAATGAAAGAGAGTTTATGCGTCCAATAAAATCCTAGCTTTACCTAACGGCAAGTTATAATAATGGCCCTAAATAATATTACGTCTTGTAATGTAGAGCGCAGTTATAGATTCTATATTGATGTTGTACTGTCAATGCTCATACACAAAAGCCTAATGCACTAATTGTAACACGACCTAATGGCGTAATCAAGTGGACTGTTAAATGTGATGAGAATTTTAATTGGCTAACATTCTTCTGGAAAATTTATGTTAAGTATAAAAAGGGCGATGTAAACTCTAAGTGTTGTGCAGTCGAGTCAAGCATTGTGTTAAGACCAGCGTAGTTAACATCGTGGTGTTCCAGTTGCAAATTATTTAACATTGTGTGTGTTGAAAATATTTTAATATGCAATGTAAAGTAACTAAAGTGCTCTCATTTAATATCAATACTGAGGACTTTTTATTTAATAACAAATACAGAAATAACGCATTACACTGGCTTTTTTTATAAATGACCCCCCACAGCTTTTCACAAAAGTACATTTGAAAAGTATGAACATTTTACATATTACAAAGCATAATATCTTTGTTTTTTTCTAAGATATATATTTGTTGCTTTATACTCTCACAAGCAGCATAAGGCCGTATTTATTCTAATTGTCAATATTTTATTAGAATATCTTCTCTACTATTTTAATTGGAAGCTAAAACAAATTTTCCAAAAGCTCGTAAGAGATTTTATGGCATAAATGCACGATAAGAATAAAAAAAGGAAGCTGCTATTTATTAAGTCCTAAAAACAGTATCAATGTTACTTCAACTAAACGTAAATATGCCTGGAAGATAACAAATAAGCCAAACATATTTTCTATTTACTATTACTATTTTTATTTATTTTCATTTTATCTTTTAAAATCATTTTGCTCTCTGGCTTCTATTGAGATTTGAATTTATTTTTTTAAAGATTCTCATAATAAATTCTCAAGTAAAAATATAAAGCTAACATCACGTAAAATCAATTGGGAAGACTTTGTAGCCCTAAATAAAAATAAACTGCACACAATTTTATTAAATGCACTTACATGTAAAATAAACTTTTAAAAAATTTCGTGTTTTTTATAATACCTATTTAATTTGTTACTGCCTTATTCATAAAAACTTTGTCCGTTTATTAACGGATTTATAACAAAAATTTTGAATGGAAACCTGTTAAATAAATCTTTTATAAATTAAAACCATTTTTTATGAATAAGGCCTTTAATACATTGTTCATAATTAATTTTTTTTTAATAAATATGTTGTAAAAAAATTTCTTAACATTTTTATATTTTAAAATAAAATAATAAAAATATTATATAAATATTTATATAATTATATCGTATATATAAAAACACTTTAAGCACACATTTTTATAAAATTGTTTCTTTAGCAGAGAAAAACTAAAACTAAAATAAAACAGCACCTAAAATGGAAATAAAAAATTATATATATATTTAATAAAATGTAAAATATAATTTAATAATTGCTTAAATAAGTATAACTTAAGTAAAAAAAAGTAGAAACAATATTTAAAAGTATAAATAGTTTTAAGCTCTTCAATAGTTGGTAAAATGAAATAAAGCAAATAATTAAATTGAAAATAATAAATATAAAAAAAAAAACTAAAATTCTTCAAAAGTGTTTTCATTTAAAATAAATATTTTTTGCAATCAAATGATTAAAGCAGCTGTAAGTATAATTTTTTTAAAAACAATTTCCTCATCCTCTGTTCATTACAGCAACCAGTTGGAAATGTTGATATGCACTCTTTTATCATCGATATTACTTAATCCAATTCGACCCAAACCGTCATAATAACGAAAGGTATTAACTCAATATTTTTTGGAAATGGGGATTAGATACTCTTCTTTCGAAATAAAGCAAAAACGCGATTTTAAACAAATAATTAATTAGGGCATTTATAACGATAACGATAATGTAACGATATGTTTTTACAAGACTATATGCGCACTTTGGTGATTTTAGTGGAATTTTGCTTTTATATCTAAGAACGGAAAATTACAAAGTTTGGGTTTCACTTCCTGAATAATCAATATTTCGCTTTTTAGTATTGCTATACCACGATTTATTACATAGAATAGCTTGAGGCGTGCATTCTAATATCAATCCTCTTTGATCAATACTGCCACGTCCGATTCCATACAAACAAACTGTTTCAACAACAATAAAAAAATTTAAATAATACTCAACTAATCTGAGAGAGATATGAAATATGATAATTGATAGTTTGGCTCATGGAAATTCAGTTGCTATGAAGTATTTTTTGGAGTAGGATCACGCATTGTATATGCGTATATGTAATTTTACAAAAAATTTCATTCTGCTACTGCTTCATCATTTAAATGGCACAACCAGCAAAATTTTTATTCCAAAATGTATCAATAAGTTAAAAGATAGATCACCAAAAATGGTACAAAACGTGAAAAGTATTAACCAGTCTTTTTGTAATGATCCTTCTAAGTAGGAAGGACGCAAGTGCGTTAAGTGTGCAAATATCATCTTAATATTTAACTTTACCTAAAGACATAAACAAGTTGCTACAAAATTTAATTGGCACACAAATCAAAGCCTCGAGATATCAGTCAGAAACTTGACTTACCTCAAAAATATGTCAGCACAAATTTGCTTCCACAACTCACAGTGGGATTTTGGTTTCAAAGCCCCATTTCTCAACCACTCCAATAAAAAAATTAAATAATGTATTTTTGTACTGAAAGGAATGAAAAAAAATTAAATTAAAGAATTTAAAATTTAAACATTTTTACATTTAATTGAACTGTAGTGTATTTTAACCAAAAATAATTTCTTATTCAGGCTTAAGTTTGGTCATTTCAATTCTTATTGAATAAAATATTTCTATTAATTAATGTGAATTTCTAAAGAAGAAAAGGAAAATTAAACTAGATATTATTAGCTGGGGGATATACCGATATTTTTCTGTGCAGCCACGCACTTCATTAGCACCCGTGTCTATCTACTGGGGTAGAGATTGTTATTACCATCAGCCATTTAACGTAAATTTTAAGGAAACGGAATATGAGAAATGATTGTTGTGTTTACAATTATTGATTTACCTTTAATAAATACATTCATAAGTACCATAAGTATTCATTGTCTGTTTTTCCGTTTTTTTTTATGAATAGTAAGTAGTAGTACTTACAAATGTAAACGTAATTCTGAGATCTAAAAACCATAAAAAGCACTAACATGACAAACAAGTGAAGATTCCAACGAGTGAAATCTAATAATGTTTAATATTTTCTCAGCTATTCTCTATTTTGGCAATAGTATCATCTCTAATGAAATATATCTGACGAAAAAGGTATGCTTTACACTGAAAAAATAAATGCATTAAGTTTTTATTAAAATTAATTTTAAAATATACGCAAATTTCTTAAAAGCACTACTTAGTGCTTTTTCTTAGTTGAGTTGGTTGCAGCTGGCTAGTAGGCAGTCTTCTAATTGGAGGGTTGAAGATTTCAATCCTAGATACAAGTCAAAGTAGCTCCTGAGCTGGTGTTGTATTCTTAAACAATAACATTAATTTCAAATAAGCTGTGTGTTGAATGTTCCATTAAATTATTTTTAATTAAAATTTAATTCATAATGGTATTTTTTTAATGTACATTAGAGACCTGCGTAAAAGGTCTTTAAATGTAAATACGTCATGATTTTTAAATGTATTCACGTCGCATGTATTATACTAAACCAATAATAAATGCTGTCTTACTATAAGCGAAGCACGATGGATGTATTGGTGTACGTGTATATCAGTGTTAACAAGCGATGTCGCAAGACAGCTTGTTTGTAACAAACATTCAAAAGAACCCAGTAAAAAAAGACACTCCAAAGAAGTCATGAAAATGTACAGTTTGCAGTCTGGAAGTAGTTAGGGTTGTCATTGCAAGAAGTTCTCTTTTTCGGTGCCTAGTCACCGAATTAGAAGCGATTTTAAGAAAAATTTCCTTTTTTGTGTTCTGTGGTAATATTTTCATCTAGGAAAAACTTTAAAAAGTTACATATTTTAACAATTCGTTACTTTTTATACGAATTTAAACGCGAAATAGTGTTTTCATGTAAATTTAAGCAAATAACTTCTAAATTTTAGGCCAAAATTAGTTCATAAATTTCTTTCAAAAAATCGATTTTTTGAACATTTTGGTGAGTAAAATTTTACTTGGTTTTCTGCTAACTATCGGCATATTAAAAATATCGATTTTTTGGAAGCAATGAAAATGTGGTTCCTTCAGAATGACTTCCATTTTTTTTACTGGGAAGTACTGCTGATTAGTGTATGCTTGTTATTTTTCATATTGTACGTTTGAGTGTGTGTGTAATATGTAGATGGTAAGCTGTTATGTGGTTAACCGCATACAACTAATTTTAATGCATGTGTGTGCCTTTGCGTGTGCGCAGAAAAATAAAAAATCATACACACATACATGCATGACGTTTGTACACGCGCTCATGCGTAGAAAGAAGCATGTATCACAAATTCTTCCGTCACGAAGTGTTTTCTTCTTTACTCTTATACCAACAATACTCAAACAAATTTCTTGCAAACAGTGTTGTTAACTTTTGTTTTATAAGATTTCGCTGTAGTAAAGCATTTGAAAAATCCCTCATGGCTTGAAAGTTCTTATAAGATGTCTTATGCAGGACACTAATGTACATATATATTTTGTTGTTGTGGCTGCAGCGGTAAGTAATTTGACTATTATACGATGAGTTTCTTAGCTGGGAGGTCAACAAACATTTAGTACAACACACAATTTTTCTAATGTTTGTAGCAATACAGACAATCACGTCGCTTAAATAATTAATAAAATAAAATGACTACATATATTAAATTAAATTTATTCATGTTGTTTCAACTTGAAATAGCTTTGATTCAGCACATTTTTTCATATTATTACGGTATGTAGTTGATGTTGTTCCAACTTGCAATAACTTTGATTCAACATGATTTTTCATTTTGATTTTACAGTACTGAAAATATTTAAACAACGTTAAAAAAGTTTATTTATAAAGAAAAAATTTTCTTTGAAGATTACTGTAAAACATATTAAATTAACACTTAACACATATGAAGCAAAATTATTACCAAAAAATTGTGAGTTAAACTTGCTTTTGTAGATTTTAATATGAAATTTTTCGGTGTGTAAAAACTGTGTGCACAGGATTTCTTGAGCTAAAATCAAAAGTTAGATAGAATTCATAAAAAGAAACGATAAATTAAGTTAAAAGGATTTTAGAAAGCGTTTAATGTGAACATTAACAAACTAGTTAAAAAAAACTTTGGAACAGTAGACTGCAGCTACAGGATGAGCTTTATTTACCTCAGTTACAGGAAATGAACCATACAAATTCAGGTGATTCTTTTAAAAAATTTGGTGTTTTATACTCAATTAAAAGCCTCTTAGGATTTGTGTCTTAATTTTTACATTCAAACTACAACTGAATTAATTTTGGTTTATTTGATTTTTTTTTCACTTTGTGCTATGTGACATTTCTCAGAAATATTTTGTGGTAAATTACGGCAAGTAAATATTTGACGTCTCTCGTCAAATGTTACTTCAATATTACAGTAGTTTTTTACATTTTACTTGGATATACACTGTTTTTAAGCGTTTTGTTGTTGTACAGATAAACGAACATGTAAATAAACAAATGTTAAAAAAAATTCTAAGGAGTCTTTCATTAAGCTCGTGCTTTCTTTAAATTAAAAAAAAACAAGGTGTGTAACATATCATTAGTCCAATTTAGAGTCTTGTGCAAATGGTCTTGCATCGTAGCATGTGCAAAGTGGTATAGTATATTGATACTCACCACTTAACAATTCTTAGTGGTGAGTATCAATATACTATATCATTTTGCACATGCTACAATGCAAAACCATTTGCACAACATTGTGAATTGGGCTATTATAATTTATTAATCGTTTGATATGCACATTGATGTAATTATACATGGAATAAAATATCATACATATGTGCGTTGAAGCTTCACTGGAACATATGTTTTCGTAATGTACAGTCACATCACCTCTACGTGATATAACAAGACTTTTAAAATCGCTCAAAAATGTCATATCTGGCATGACCTGTCTGGCAGGTGGGCCGTCTCTGGATAACAATCATGTTGTTTAGCCAGCAGAAAATGATTATCATTGACTTCGAGCTCTCCAGATTTTTCATTTGCACGCGTCGTTGAACGCTTCATCCGTCCATAGAGATTTAACTAAACTGATGGCATAAATGACAGCCGATTTTATAGATGTAACTTTATCAATATGCCCGCTATCAACCGATAAAATTCGTAAGTACTTATTGGAAGACCCCGTACAATCGTGTGTATGTATACTCTTACATACGAGTATTTATTTATAATTTTTCTTGTGCAATATACGTAAATAGATAAAATGTTTATTTTAATATACACATATTTTTAACCGCAATATTCTTATTTACTTTTTTATATAATTTTTTTTTTATATTTTTTGTAAAGCATTTGTCACTCATGTTGCGGTAAATGTGTGTGTGCGTGTGCTTCCGTATTTGAAGATGAAAAAATTTGTGTGAAATTTTTAATTTATCGCTTGATTTGATAAATAGCCCATGCATGACTTATTACAATAATCATAAAATGTTTTTCGCACAAAATATAATTGCAATTTTATTTTTACTTAAAATGCAATCTGTAATGTTTTTTACCCATTTTTCACTGAAAGTGGAATATAATTTAAAAATATTTTTTAATGATATAAATCAAAAAGGGTGTAGATGTTTTTAATAGCAATAAAATGCAAGTTTTTTTAATAGAAAAAAGCATAAAATATATTAGTTGATTAGTTTTTGATGATATATTACCCAATCAAAAAAAGAAGCGCTTCGAACGCGCAAAAACGCACACAGTGCATCCCCTTTGCCTTACGAGGATGCAATAACGTAAGTGAATGACGAAATTTAGTGCAAACCCTACGAAGTTGGTCGGCTGTTTATACTCAAACACTCAAAGTTATTGATAGTGTATCCTTTCTCGCTTACTTGAAGCAAATTTGTATACCAATATAATTTTTATTTAGGGCGTGTGCCAAACGGTAGAAAAGTACCTACTATGGTAAAAAAATATTTTCCTGTGGGGAAAAAATTTCATTTTTCTGCTGTGCCGAATGATATCTTTTTTGACAATGTTAAATTTTGACAAATTCGCTTTAGCATAGAAAGAAGCTGATGAAACTATTTCTGGGGCGGCGGTTTTGCTTCGCCTGACTACAACCCGCTGGCTACCAACAAATTTTTAAGAGGACATTTTTATATAAAACAATAATCTTGTAGCAAAAAATTGTATAATATTATATATATGGTGCAACATTTATCGCAAACTAAAATAAAGAATGACTTTTTCACAGTCTAATTAAACTTAAAAGACGTAAAACTCTTTGTATTGGGCGACGGCTGGAAGCGACGGCGGTGGATTTAAATTTTATGATACCATGCTTTTTATTGCATCTTGTCAAAAATTTACCTGTTGTGTCAAAATTTCTACTAGCCCCCAGAACTAGTGAAATTTTATTCACCTCAGAAGTGTCAAAAATTTACTTATACTAGTACTTTGTTACCGTTTGGCACAGGCCCTTAGTGTTTTAATATTTAATGGAACTGTGGACGAAAATAAATGTGTGCTTCGGTAGGTCAATGGGTAGTGTTCTTGCCTAACATGCGGAGGTCCTGGGATCGAATCCTAATTTAATGCGCGTTAAAAAAGTATTTGATTTGATATTGTATTTGATACCTAATAATAAATATAAAAACAAAATAAAGTATTGGCAGTTAATCTAAGAGCAGATATAGAATTCTGATCTAAATAGCAATATTTTCAATTATATATTTACATATAAAAAAGGCATGAAGTATGGGCTTATTTCTGCATATTCTATATGCATTCAGAAATAAATACCTGGCGAGCTACCAAGTGGGATATTACGAACAAAAATCATGTAATACCGAAGCAGGTTGGTAAGCTTTCTCTCTTTTACCAATCTGCTTCAAGGTAGACGAATATTTTTGCTGGGTATATTCAAAAAAATGCATATCTAAAACCCGCAATACACTATCCTTACAGTCGTGCGATTTTTTAGAAAATTTTCAAAAGAAGATAACAATTCATTAGATCAAGGTTGGTATTTTTCGTAGATCGTGCAATTGTGTAGGAAAGTAATTCATTTCTGCAAAGAATATTTATGGTTGTTGTGGCTGAAGCGGTAAATGCGTTGACTTATTATACGTGATGAGTTCCAAGTTAATTTCTTGGTCGCGAAAGCCAAGTAAATACAGACTACATTAAATTAAATTCATTTTGTTTCAACTTGAAATAACTTTGATTCAACATGGTTCATCATGTTATGGCGGTATACAATTTATGTCGTTTAATTTTGAAATAACATGATTCTTCATTTTGATTTAACAGTATGAGAATGTTAAACCAACATAAAACAAAGTTATTGCAAAAGGAAAAAGTTTCCTTGAAGATTACTGTAAATCATATTAGATTAATATGAAATACATATGAAGAAAAATCATTTGCGAAAAAGGTTACATTAAATTAATTATATAGATTTTAAGATGAAATTTTTATATTTTGCATTTTGTGGGCATTCATGCAGGTCTTTGTAAAGAAAACATTAAAACCAAAACAAACAAAAATTAATAATTCCATTAAAAAAATTATTAAAATATTCTTAAAGATTCATTTCCAAAACTATTTCAAAATTTTAAAAGATTCAATCAAAATATTAATTAAAATAATTAGGAATATTTTCTTGATCGGGATTAAGTTCAGTCTTTTCATTTGCTTTTGAATGAAATATTTTTATTAATTAATGTGATTTTCTAAAGAAGAGAAAAAAATCAAACTAGATTTTTTTGTTCTGGGAAATGCGCATTTTTCTGTGCAGCCACGCTCTTCATTAATACCCATGTCTATCTACTTACAAATGTATTTACCAAAGTAAACCAATATGTGGATACACAGTAATCAGTTCTCATATTTAATTTTATTAAAAATGTACCTTAAATAGCTGATGTTAATAACAATCTCTACCCACTACTTTATCACCCTCCATGGTGATAAAGTGCGTGGCTGCATAGAAAAATGCGTATTTCCCGCAGCTAAAATGTCTACTTTAATTTTCTTTTCTTCAATTACTACAGCGGCGGAACCAAAAATATTTCGACGGCTGCAAGCCATTTATAAAACAAACTACGTGCATATTTATGTACTGAAAAAGAAGAAGTGATACTACATATACGTTTGTGACCAAAAATTATAAACCTTATGTAAATTAACCTATATTGACAAGCATAAGGAAAAACATACGAGTCAAAAACTTAAAGAACACATTAATTTAAAGAAGGAGATTTCATAAAAATTTTCCAAAACTGATAGATGTATCGTATTGCTGTCGAAGTTTGAATGGTACACAAGAGTACAATGGCGGTATTTGGTGTTTGATGCATATGATCTTGCGTAAGTGTAAATGCAATATATTAGCCCAATTTACAATCGTATGCAAATGGTCTTGCATCGTAGCATGTGCAAAATGGTATAGTTTATTGATACTCACCACTTAAGAATTCTCAGTGGTGAGTATCAATATACTATACCATTTTACTACGATACAAGACCATTTGCATAAGATTGTGAATTGGGCTATTGTTACTTTTTTAATTGCGTGTGTATTTAATTGCTGGATTTTAAAGAAAGAGTACGAAATTTTGCATACACACTTACGAAGAATTATTTACATCGAACACCAGTGTATTAACTTTATCAACCATGTTTAATCTATAAGGTTTTGCTTGTTGAGAAGCAAAAGAAAATGTATATATTCTCTACTTCAACGGCATCTATTGCAAAGAAACGCTGGTGAAATAACACAATTAAAAACTGGCTAAGCAGTTCATAATACATCTACTTAACACCTAAGACTTTGTAACGAAGCCATAAAAATTATCCAAGCGCCTCATAGCACAATTTTAAAACTTGATAACCTTTTATTACCTCTAACGCTTTGTTATCCCTACAATATTTTCTTCCTGAGCATATTTTTTTTAGCCATTTTAATTGATTTTTCTTTATAATAAAAAAAAATATTTACATATATCGAACTCAATTTTCGTTGAAGAAAATTTACAAATATTTTTTTTTTTTTGTAAATAGCGACAAGCATTCTGTTGAAATTCAAGTCGAATATTTTTTAGTTTTATAGGACACACTAAAATACGATGTTGGTATTCAAAACCACAAAACAGAGAAAAATATCTATTAAATTCATAATTTAGTTTAAATTCTAACTATTATAAATTATTTATTAATTTGAAATTTATTTGCTGGCGGTTCAGCTCCAACCATACGCACTTCATTGTTGCTGTAGCAAATCATCAGTAGACTTCAACCATACATCCTGAATAGTCGCAAACCTCCCATTCCATGCACAGATCCTCAAGAACCATTTGAGAATTCACAAATAATAATATATCTGAAAATCACAAATATTATTATTTGTGAATTCTGAGATGGTTTTTAGGGTCTGTGCATGGCATGGGAGGTTTGCAACTATTCAGGATTCTTGTATATCATAAATTATTATTACAACACAAGAAATATTTGCAACTTAATACTTTAATACTTGATAAATATAATAGAATAAAATATAATTAAAAAACTAGAAAAATGTACAATTAGTCCATAGCAAAAGCTCTTGTCATCATTAATTGGAAATATTCATCATTATCTATGGAAGCACTAATTGTGGCGTAATAATTAACAAACTCCTCTTTGGTTACCTGTTACAATAAAAAAAATCAGTAAAAAATTAATGATGGTTAAATTGTAAGACACACAAACTCAATAACTTCATTTACCTTGCCATCCGAGTTACCACGTCCACCTTCGAAATTATGCAAAAAGTCAGTTAAAATTTCATCTTCAGTCTTTTCACCACTTTTAAATTTTGGATGTTCACGAGCCGTATAAACGTTCCTTAAATCTTCCAGGGTAATGACACCATCACCCGTTTTATCCATTTTAGCGAAGGCTTTATCAATTACATCTAAACGAGCCTTTGACATGGGTGGCTGAAATTGTAATAATCGTTAAAGTAAAAAAAAAATTAAAAAAAGAAAATTCAAAATATTGTTAATACAAAAGAGCAAAGGTAGAATATCAGGAAGGCAGTAAGGAAGGAAAGAAGGAAGGAGGGAAGAAATAAATTGAATTAACCTAACCGACATCACAACTATGTACATCATACACAAGGTAATTTAATATATTTCTTAAGAATTACTAAAGAAATTAAATTTCATGTTGGAGGAAAAGAAAACATACTCTCAATTTAAGCAAAAACTCTGTCATATTTACAGAACCACTGCCGTCTTCATCGAAACTGTTTACCAGATATTGAAAAGAGAAAAAGAAATTGCTTTAAATATCAATAAGTAAGTAACATTTCTTTCAATACCTTTTAAACATATCCTTTATTTCGCTATTACTCAATTCCAAGCCCATTTCTTTAATACCTTTTGTGAATTCATATTCATTTAAAGCTTTACTGCCATCATCATCCATATTACGGAATATCCTATTTATTAAAAAGAAAAAAGAAAAGAAGCGAATACATTAAAGCAAATAAATATCTTTTAAAGCTTGTACAAAAATAATACTATTTTTTAATATCTGCATGATGTATTTTTATTTAATCGAATTCATTACATTAAAAAGCATCAACATGCAAGTTTTCAGAATATTTTCAAATCGGTGTTTGGCAATATATTTTTTAAGAAGGCAACTAATAAACATAGGACTCCCATTAAGAAAAAGTGTTTATCAGCATATGCCAAAGCCTAAAATATATTTTAGATTAACTCTATGGAAATTGGTTCTTTACGGTGGTCATCGATGCAGCTGGGTCAATTTTGCGGCATCCGATACACTTTTTGAGGTTTTTTTTACAAGTCATTGATCATTTAAGATTTATTAAATAAAGATTTGTGATTAGTGTTTTTTATGGGAATTGTTACAATTTAAGTTTAAAATTTTTAAACGCACTAATAATCCCAAATTAATATTTTACTTATTAAGCAAAATATTTTTTTATTAAAAATACATTGAAATTGATTGTTGAGGGGTTTAGCTGGATCCTATGCGCATTTCACTGTTGCTAATGCAGATCATCAGGGAACCTTTACCCAAAGCTTCTTAGAACAACTAGAGTTATTATATTATAAACTTTCATTTAAACAAATGGAAGCTCAATAAAAAATAACAAAGTTGAAACAAGAACTCAATAATCAACATGTTTTTTATTTTCTTACTTTACTATTGCTACATTGGCTGACTTTTTTCAGCTTTAAATTGTAATTTCAATGTATTTTTAATAAAAAAATATTTTACTTAATAAGTAAAATATTAATTTGGAATTATTAGTGCGTTTAAAAATTTTAAACTTAAATTGTAACAATTCCCATAAAAAACACTAATTATTAACTTGACTGCACCCGGTCAAAAAAATACTTGTGTGGCAACACTCTATTCTTAAATAGCTGTTGTTGTTATTTACATTTATTTTCTTTTACATACTCTTACGACTACAATTTGAAGCTGAAAAAAAGTCAGCCAATGCAGCAATAGTAAAGTAAGAAAATAAAAAACATGTTGATTATTGAGTTTTTGTTTCAACTTTGTTATTTTTTATTGAGCTTCTCATTTGTTTTAAATGAAAGTTTATAATATAATAACTCTAGTTGTTCTAAGAAGCTTTGGGTAAACGTTCCCTGATTATCAGCATTAGCAACAGTGAAATGCGCATAGGATCCAGCTTAACCCCTCAATAATCAATTTCAATGTATTTTTAATAAAAAAAAATATTTTACTTAATAAGTAAAATATTAATTTGGGATTATTAGTGCGTTTAAAAATTTTAAACTCAAAGATTTGTGAAGTTATTGGAAAAAAAATATGATTTATTCGAAATTGTTCGTCAACTATATTTCTGGTACAGAGAATGACAAAGTACCATTTTAAGTAACTTTTGAATATTGGTAGCCAAGCACCTACAAATGCGAAAGCTAAAAATTTGAAGATTTAAACTGAATACGTACATATAACTATAAACATATTCTTTAAATTATGCAGCTTAGTGACAATAAGTAAAATTTATACACTGTTGCAGTTAAAATAATACACATTAGTATACAAATACTCGGAGTATTTATTCGGCTATACATTAGTACATATACAGGAGTATTTACACATACTTCAAGTATCAGTGTTGCAAGAGAAATGAATGAAGGTTAAAAGGGCAACCTTGTTGAGCCGAGCATCACAGGCATTTAAAGTGCGATTTCATAATATCGATTCAGATAAAAGCCTTTATAATTAAGTATACACAAAAAAGTTATATGAATAATGTTGTAGTATCAATAAAATATTTGTAATATCAATTAAAAATTTAATTAAATTTTCACCTATAAACAATTGATATTAAGTTTTTAAACTCAAATTAATTAATACAGTTAAAAAATATTTGAATCAATTAAATTCTTAATTGAAAACATTAATTGCTGCATATTTTTTTCTGTGTATAGTTTTGTAAATAAATAGAAATATATTCTTTACAGAAATATATTTTTACAGATTATAAATCAATTGTTGATTAACGATTTGTGTTTAAAAATTTTAAGAACAAAATCTTATGATTAATACGTGGCTTAAAGGTCTTATTTATGTTAAAGTTTACCTCCGAATTATTTTATTACTAGCGTCTATTCTGCAATACGTGTCAACCTCATAAAAATTTAATGGAAAACATAAACAAATTTGCATATATGTATATAAAGAATTTGTTTTAGTTCATCTTACAAAATTCATTCATGTAAAGGAGATGGAAATTTTCACTTGCTTGACGCGTTTTTCATATTAACCATCAATGTCTTTCAACAGCCTTAGCGCATTTTTTTATTTCGTTTCATATGCAAAATGAATATCATGCATTTATTTAAAATATCCGAGTAAATATTCATACTCTGAGTACATGCTGGCATAGTCCGAGTATAAGTAATAACAAACACTCAATATGCACAATACGCATGTACATTGCTATTTATAGTTGTAGTGTTTTTTTTCACTTACATGAAGTAAAGATACTCGTGTGCATTTCAATCGAACGCAAAACTACTAAAATTAAAAGCAAATACTTAAGTAAATTATTTTGGAGTACTTGAAATATTCTGCCATAGTATTTAAATAGAAAACAGATACTTTTCTGTGCAGCCGTGCACTTTATCAGCACCATAATCTATCTACTTGGGTAGAGATTGTTTTTAACATCAGCTATTTAATGTAAATTTTAATGAAACGGAATATGAGAAATGATTGTTGTGTGTACAAATATTAATTTACCTTGGGCAAATATGTACATTTTCTGTTTTTCCATTTTTTAATTTTTCTATTTAAGTTAGCACGAAGTTATATCACTCTACCCAAGTATGTTTAACTATTCTTGCTTATCTTTTGCGATCATCACATTAATTGTTTTTACTTATTCGATGTACCGTCGGAACATACAAGGTAAGAGGTAAGTGAATAGTTTTTTTTTATATTTAGCTTCTCTTATGCAATGATCGTTTGACGCAGTTCTCAATGGAAGTTCTGAAATTTTCTTACTCGTTCCATTTGTGGTGCTGATATTTGTTAGTGGGACTCAAAACAGCTGTTTCGCATTGAGAAAGCTTCCGAACGAAATAGGTGAACAAGCTGTTGTATTTGGTTCAAACCTAAAATCATAAAAAATCCTAAAATACTATTATGTGTATCATTGGAAGAACATCATGTAATTGGTGTTAGAAATTTGAATAAAAGTAATAGACTACTGTAAACAGCATTGCTTTATATATTAAATAAAATGCTTTCTTTACATATATAATACAGTTCTCAGCTCTTAAAGCATTCCAAAAATATATTCTTTGTACTTGAGTATCATAGCAAAACAGTTCCAACAAATTCAAATTTGAGTAAAGTAAAGGGTGTTTTTTATTGAGGTATAGAACTTTAAGTTGGCATCACTTTTTTAACTGGCGGCCATTTTGTCAGCTGTCAAATGATTAATATTTAGTTTGGTTTGCCATTTCATCATGAACAGGTTGACAAAAGAACAACGCTTGCAAATCGTGCAAATTTATTTCGAAAATAATGGTTCAGTTCGCGAAGTTTACCGCAAGCTCCGTCCATTTTATGGTCGACATAATCGTCCATCAGAGCAATTAATTCGGTTAACCATGGATCGTTTTCGCACTACGTTTACTCTATGTGATAATACGCATCCGCAGAGACGTCGAACAGTGCGCACCGAAGAAACAATTGCCGCTGTAGAGCAAAGTGTTGAAGAGGACCCGAATGAATCGATTCGCCACCGTGCACAGCAATTGGAGCTTTGTCCATCAACTTTATGGAAGATTTTGCGCAAAGATCTTGGCTTGCGACCTTACAAGATCCAGCTTGTGCAAGAATTAAAGCCGCGAGACCATGCAATGCGTCGTGATTTTGGTGTATGGGCCGAAAATGAGATTGATCTCGATGCTGATTTTCATCGCAAAATTTTGTTCAGTGATGAGGCTCATTTTTGGTTGAATGGCTACGTCAACAAGCAAAATTGCCGCATTTGGAGTGAAGAGACCCTTGAGACGCCATTACATCCACAAAAACTGACTGTTTGGTGTGCTCTATGGGCTGGTGGAGTCATTGGGCCATACTTCTTCCGAAATAATGCTGGAGAGTCAGTTACCGTTAATGGAGACCGGTATAGAGCCATGATAACCGACTATTTTGTTCCCGAATTGGATGGCATGAATGTGGATGAGTTGTGGTTCCAACAAGACGGCGCTACATGCCACACAGCGCACGTCACAATCGATTTATTGAAGGAAACATTCGATGAGCGCATAATTTCGCGGAATGGACCTGTCAATTGGCCATCAAGATCGTGTGATTTGACACCATTGGATTATTTTCTTTGGGGATATGTGAAGTCGCTCGTCTACGCCAACAAACCAGAAACGTTAGGGGACTTGGAAACCAACATTCGTGGCGTTATTGCCAACATACGGCCCCATATGCTCGAAAAAGTGGTTGAAAATTGGACCTGTAGAATTGGCTTTATTCGAGCCAGCCGCGGCGGTCACATGCCCGAAATCATATTTAAACATTAATGGCATAAAATTATCCTTCTAATAAAGCCAAACTGATGGACATTAAAACGATTTTCTTGTATTTTATTTTAATTCGAAGTTCTATACCTCTAAAAAAACACCCGATATAAACAAGTCAATGGAAATAATTATTTTATGAATGAATAAATGTAAATTATTTGTTAATGGTATATAATTTTGTCTTGTCTTTTTAAATTACCTGCCCAAACCAATAATTCCATTCGCTCCGCGTGAAATGCAAAGAGCTCGCAACTTTGAAATAGGATCCATGCCACCGGCCGATAATTCCTGAATTGATTTATTTACAGCATTTGCCTCGAGCTGTTGAAAGTCCTGATTGTACATATAAAAATTAAAACAATAAAAACCAATTGAATATGCAAAAAATTACGAATATAATAAGCCTTTATTTACATTTGTTGCGTTGAAACAATTTGCGCACTGAAGTTTAAAATTCACAATTTAACAGTTGCTTATTTGTTTTAAAATTATTAATATGAGACACTGAGTTGAATTTATAGCAGATTATGCACATACGCAGTCACACACACACACACGCAGACAGATAAACAGACAGACAGACAGACGTAAAATGTAGGAAGTAATAAAAACAATTTATAACAAGCGGCCTTTCATTAAAACTTTAATTAAGCGTAAGAACAGAGTGTTTTATTAATGTTTTATACTCGAGTAAGAAAATTATAAATATTTCCTTTAATATATGTATATACAATTTTTGTTTCATTAAAAAAGATTAATATCCTTACCAAATAATATGAACAAATGTACAGTAAGAGTATAAAAATTAGCCACAAGGAATTTGTAAAACATTAAGGTTTGTATATAAAGTATTTCTGTACATTGTAACTATCATACACAGCTGTAGATTTTATTGCTTTATAAAAATGTCTGTTAATGGAATAAATTAATCAACAAAGGTAATAATTAATGCGTTAATATAATTCATTTACTTTTATATTATTTAAATATCTATAAAGTAGTTTTTGTTATTATCCCAAAATTATTTATTGGTTTATTTTATTTTCTACGAGTATATACTCCAATTGTCCAATGTGTAAATGTATTTGTATATTAAAATTTACATTAAATTTTATAAATTTATTGAAATTATAACCTTAACATAATTTTAAATTAGCGATACTTACATTTACAGATTTAGCTTGCAACGTTTGGTGGCATAAACTTAGTAAAAACATTATAACCAATAAAAGTTTGCCAACCCATCTTTTTTTAAACTATTAAAGAAATTTTATATAATTAGTTATGTATATCGCAGCATTTGTGTATGTTGTATATGTTTAATTAAAAAAATTCTATTGTCCATTCCAACATGCACCCAGTAAAATTTTGCAATACACTAAAATATTAAGTCATCCCTTGTGTTTTTACAATTATATGAAATTTTCTCATATTTAAAGACATTTGAAATGTATAGACAAAAATCCTTTGTGCTTTGAAATCAAACCATTTATTAGAAATTTGCATCGAAACATATAAAACACGTCGGTACAAAATTCAGTCTCAAAAAGTCCAGACTGGCAACGCTGATGGCAAAATGTTCTAATATGTTTATTGTCTTAGAAGGTACAACGTGCTCAGTTTATATTTGGAAGTCATAAATGTTAAAAATTATTGATGCGGTAAGTCTTATTTATAAAGAATATGTATTGTAACACTTTTTATTGCATCTTACAGATTATGTATATCTGTGGCAAAAACTAAAAAAATCAGTGAAGTGCGACTTTGACTCGTGCACGAAGGGTTCCGTACGGACACTAGATATGTAATTCAATACGAACAGTTTTGGCATTATTTTTCTCGTTTTTTGGTTTGTTTTCGGTTTTGAGCGTTATTTTAGTGTTGGTGTTTTTTCGGTTTTGGCAATTTCTGTTTAAGTTTTGTCGCTTTTTTAAGTTTTGACACTTTTTTTTCTCGTTTTGGCGATTTTTTTTTTTGGTTTTTGGCGTGTTTTCATTTAGGAAATTTTTTTTAAATTTTGGCAATTTTTTTTCATTTTGGCGATTTTTTTTTCATATAAACAATTTTTTTGGTTTTTGCGCCTTTTTCGCGTTTTGGCGATTTTTTCTGTTTTTGCCGTTTTTTTTCATTTTGGCGATTTTTTTCATTTGGGCGATTTTTCGAACTTGGCGATTTATTTAAGTGTTAAAACTTTTTTTTAGTTCTGGCGACTTTTTTCGTTTTGGCGATTTTTTTTTAATTTTTGGCGATATTTTTTTGATATAAAATTTTGTTGGTTTTGGCGATTTTTTTCGGTTTTTGGTTTTTTTTTTTATTTTGGCGATTTTTTACATTTGGGCGATTTTTTTGAATTTGGTGATTTATTTTAGTGTTAGAAATTTTTTTTTAATTTGGGCGTTTTTTTTTTTTTTTTGTTTTGGCGATTTTATAATTTTACGATTTTTTAGTTATGGCGTTTTGGAAAATTTCAAGAGTTTGCCTCAAAATTGTCAAAATTGCATTAAGTGATAGAACACCCTTTAATTTAAAGTTTTTAAAATTTTAGTGTTAATTGTTGTAGTCTGTATAAAAATATACAAATTTTACAAATTTCAAGTTTCAATGTGCGATTCAGTTTAATAGTGAACTAACTCAAAAAATTGGTTTTTTGAGTTAATAATGCAGAATAACAGTGCATAAAAACTTCATATAAATAGCTTGTACTATCACTTCCTGAGAGAAGAATATTTTTACATGCCTTCATTGAGTTGTATGTAAATTAAAAACTTTAAACGTGTTTTCTGCAAAACTAGTTTTTTTGAGTTATGACACTATTGAACTGGATGTGCGATATGTACATACAATTGTATGTATATAACATGGGATTTTAAAATTTTTCGTTGCTCATTTTGGAACACCCTTTAATTTTTAACTCTCATGTATTCGTTGTTATAGCGGTCAAGATTCCACAAACTCTGTGCAAATTTCAGGTCCGTAGCTCTGAAAGCTCCTGAGAAAATAGCCTGTGACGGTCAGACGGACAGCGTAGCGGAACCCTAAAAAGTGCTTAAGTCGAAATAAGCTATTTTTGAGTTAACGGTACTCCTGTAATTTCCATATTTGCAAGTACTTCTGGAACAAGTTTCATTTATTTTGTGCGCTTTTTCAGGAAGTTATAGCGCAATGACTTTATTCTAATCTTTTTTCGTTTTATAATTTTATATGGAATAATAGCTTAATTAAGTTTATACTCTGTTATTTTTTAAACCAAATGTATTATTTATAGTGTATAGAATAAAATTTTTCAAAAGAAATTTAAGTAATTACCGGATTTCTTTATTTAACTGTAAAAGAAATAGATTTTTGAAAACCGACTCGAAAGTTTAAAACGGCTCTACTGCAAAACAGTAAAATATTACTTAAGCACTTTTGTATACGAACATGAGCATATAGGTTATAGGTATACCCGCACATGCAAAAAGAATAACGTATGCTTGAAGTGTACACTAAAACAAAATTTTCATAGAAAACCCGGTTTTAAAATACACTTCAATCACACGCTTTTTAGCATAATAAATAAATCTATAGAATTAGACTGATTATTTGAGATTTATCCCCTTATACAAAATTTATTGCTTAGCTCAAAGTTGGTTTAAAAAACGAACTTTGTAAGGCATACACGATTTTAACGCTTCATATTCTAACTTTAACAATCATTTTTGCATAAGGGGCTTATACTTTAATTAAATTTTTCCCACTTCAGAATTCAATTACGAAAATAACTTTGCAATTTTTCGTGTTTAATCTTAAATAAATTAGTTCAACAACTTTTAAAATTAAGTAAAAAAAATGAAATGAATTAGTGACTTTATGTTAAACACGAAAAGTCATTAATTAATTGGCGGTAATTTTTAGTGTATAAGAAGAAAAAACAAACACAAATTTCAACAATGAAAAAAAAATACATAAAAAGCCGGTGAAATAACAACAGAGTTAAGGTGAATGTGACAAACATACGTACATATACATTCATAGTTACAGTAAATGCTGGATATAATGAACTCCGAGAAGCCAAGAATTAAACAGATTTTATTAGAGGCATTCCTAGGCAGCAGTAAAACTTCAAAACTAAAAAGGTTTTCTTTGATAAGAAATAATTTTTAATCTTTCGTTTTAATTCAATAACTTACACTGTATGTGTGTATGATTGCGAATATAAACTTCTATTTTAAATAAAATGATAAAATCACTCTATTTTTGGTGGTATCGTTTATTCCAAACAACAAAGCTTATATTTGGAAGCTTTTGATATATGAAAATTACTTTATAATTGAATTCGTTATAAACCCACTTTACTGTAACGTAGTTATAACAAAAAACAGGTATGAAGAAGATGTGCACAAAAAAATAATATACTTTCACCAAACAAGCAGTGAATCACTAAACCAGACAAGCAGATACAAATATCATACACACGAGTACATATTCAGCTTTTGCTGCAAGAACGGCATAACTAAAAAAAATGCTGCTTTCAATTAATATTGCAGAATTAAACATCATATTGTTATTTATCATGTGTAACACTCAGTCTTGAATGGAAAACTATATGCTACGTTATTATTAAGTTGTTAGTAATATTCAAAACTATAAACTCGTTTTTGCATTATGACATTCTTGCAGCAAAGGCTGAATAAATACATATGTATGTATACATAAAACATTTTACATGACTCACATGTTGTTTTATTTAATAATTTATTTTCAATTTAATTTAAATTAATAAACGGAAATATGTAATTATTGTCAGGTAACATGACATAAAGGTTAATTAACAAATTTTAATAATACGTGTTGCTGTTTTTTGCAAAAAAAAAAAAAAAAAAAAGTATATAAAAATATATTTCAACTCTTACCAGTAGTTCATCACCCATTTTATAGATTTGAATACTTTTATCCGATGTATTATAAATTTGTTGTATTATTATAAAAAGGAAACAAATTGTATTTAATAATTAAATTACTTAAAACTAAAACTCACAACTAAACTGCTCTATATATTTAAGTTTTGCTCTATTTAAAATATTTAAAACCAGAATTAATGTTCTTACTTGCTTGCCCGGCTTTAAAAACTAAACTAAACTTTCAATGCCAATCAAATAATTTGCCAACTGCGGCGCGATCTGATTTGTTGTACGTTTGCTTAGTAAAATAAAAATAAATTAAATGCAAACTCAAAGATATAAAATTTCACAATACAGAGACTAAATAAATGTAAAGTTTTTTTCAGTGTTGCCATACAATTTTACGCATCTTTCCCATAATGGAAAGTGGCATAAGTAGCAAAATTTAACATGGTCTTACACATAAAAAAATTTTTGTTAAATTTTTTTCAATTAAGTGATTGCTTAGAAAAAATAATGTTTTTGATTAATATTTTAATTAAATCTATGTTTATTTGAATTAAACTTACTACTCTACCAAAAAAGTATCATCAACAGACTTTAACTCATGGTAAATATATAAATAATTAATTGTATATAAAAAAAATAACTTTTGTTTTTATATGTAACAATCGAAAGTTTCTTAAGCAACCCATACACGTTTCAATTCAATTGACAACTGAGTCGGTTGTTGTTTAAATCGAGGGGTGTATGGATCTGTCAATTGATTGCTTTGGCAGTTGTCTACTTGGTTGATGAAAAATCAAAAAATTTTGATTTGTTTCAAGTTGACTAGTAGTAAGTCTCTCAATTCGATTGTACTGGGTGTTTTCGAGTTTCTGTATCAGCTGTCAAAATTTATGCTTGTAGCTTTATTTTGCAAAGAAAAAGTCAAGTATTTTTAAAACTGTATTTAACTTCATTGAATTTTAAATAAATAATAAAAATTAAAAATTTTAAAAACCCCCGACTTTTTTCAGAAAAGATGTTATGTTAAAAATATAAGAATTAATGAGTGAATGCCATAGAAGTCTTTCATTTTCTAATTTGTAATAGTGAATTAAAATATAAATTTTAAAGTTGAATGAAAAACTTTTCATTCAGTTTAAAAAGTGTGTGGCCTAGAATCAATTCAATTAAAAGTTTCAATTGGCAATTGTCACATGGTTTTGCAAAAATATTGTCAATTAAAATACTCAATTAATTTTTTAATTGGTTTTAATATTTTATATGCATTCAAAATATATATTGTTAACTTAAAAAAAGATTTACGTCCCTTTTCACAATGTATGATTAAGAGTTAACGTGAACTTTAACTACAAGTTCTTCATACAAATCTTTCCGTTAAAGCCCCTGTTAGCTTTTAATTGTACATTGTGAAAAGAGTCGTTAATCGTAGTAATTTTGACGTGCGTTGAAAAAATAATTTATTAATATAAAAAAACAGAAATTTATTTTGTTCCCTTATTTCTCAACAAGCAAATAATAATAAGAAATGTATGTTTATGGTAAAGTTACCCTGCAAAAATTACTGCTTCCAAGAAACGTTTTTGTAAGGGAGACAATGTTCAGAATCACTCGCTGTTACGAATCAATAAAACATTTTTTTTATTTTTTTTTTGTTCGAGATGAGACAGCTAGAAGCAATTCATTAAGCTTCCAAAAAGCAATGATTTTTATCGCCTTACACGTAGTTCACACGTTGATTTTTCAATGATTTTCTGAAACACGATTTTTGGAGTTTGTAGGCGAACGGTATAGAAAAGTAAAAGGGGAAAAAAAATCACATTTTCCGTTCTACGAGTTTTTTTTCAAATTTTCTTTACACATATTTTAATTTTTTTTATGTTGCTTTATTTTATTTTTTCATTGAATGCGACAACAGCTTTTTTTTAATACAAAACAGTGTTACCTATAGGTATTTTTGTCACTAATAAATGAGTATAGGGAATATCGGGAAAATATTTTATTTTGAACAAAATGTAGGTATTTTTTATTCTCATATTGCATTTTTTGTGCATAAATGTAAAAATAACTATACCAAAAATATATGTTTTGCTCATAAACCGTTTCAAAATTTGTTTTTGCTCGAAATAACAATGACTTTTATCCAATTATTTTCGTGTCACTGTGCCTGTCCTTGGTAACATTGCTGAGAGAATATTTATTTATATGTGAGAGGATAAGAAAAAAGCTGTCAAAATAAAATAGATCTCTCGACTGCTTTCTGGCGCTACTATTTTTTGTCAATTTGTATGGAAAATGTGTTTATTCGGTAATTCTGTTTGATCATTAAGGTCTTAAGTGTTTTTAATTTATCTTTATTTACATTAAATTACTAAAATTTGTAGATTTTCGTATTTGGGCAATTTTTTAACATGTAGGGAAATGAAAAAACGGGGGCTTTTAAAGCTACTGGCAACACTGATACAATTTTTGAAAGAAAAAAAAGTAAAAACTAGAAACATGGAAAAAATCATCGTATGAATGTAAAATTTTTTTGGAAGCAACTTTTAAAAGAGAACCAAATTAAAACAAGATTTTTAAATCATCGTATGAATTGGGCCTTACTAAAGTGCTTCACCGAAGTAATAATATATAATTCTTCTCTTGCTTCGCTCTGTGGTTAGTGCTTCCAAATCACTGCTGGGTAGTACATTGGTGGTATTCGGCGTTCGATTCAAATGTTCTTGCGTAAGTATATGTATGTATGTATGTAAAATATCGTAGCCTTTCTCTCAAATTCAATCACAAAATACACGCACAATCCAAAGAAAAGCTACGATATTCTGTATTTGCACTTATGTAAGAGTATCAAATACCGCATATGATCATTGTACTTTTGTGTACCATTCGAACTTCAAAAGCAATACGATGCATCAAATTATTTGTTTTTTTTTTTTTGGTACAATGTTTCCATTTTCGGAAATTTTTTATATGTATACACATACATACGCATGTATGTACAGTAAAACCTCTCATAACGGACACCTACTATAACCGGACACCTCTAATACACGGACAAGTTTTATAGATCCAACACGTTCAATAGTTTTTCCATGCAAAATGCATTCCCATAACCGGACATTCTAATAACCGGATGCGGACACAAAATTTTTAAAGTATTGTTCTAAATACCTCTCATAAGGGGACAAAAGCTGTGAAACACCGCAACAAAAGTTGCATTTGTATAGTAAGTCTTTCTTTATTCAACTCTAATTCATATTTGTATTAGTGTCAATGATTCCCCGGTGATTCCCCGGTTAACGAAAATATAAATACTGATGCATTAAAGACGGCAAAGAAATTGTTGTTTATTTGAAAAAGTTGTTTGCTTAGGTCGTGTCCTAAAATCCCACAACAAAAAAAAAAAAAAAATATTTTCATCAATTAAAGAAAAAAATGGAAATTTTAAACGAGTTTGAAAAACAAAAATGTTCGTGCGTAAAATTGCGAAAATGTAAAGTTTTTTGTGTATTTTAATAATTCATATTGTTACATTTTTTATACAAATTGTCCGTTTGAAGCATTTTTCTAGAGGCGACTTTGTTGCATTCCAACAAATAAGAACACTGAAAGTTATTCAACAGCTGAAATTATACCGGCCTAAGTTGAAGAAGTCTACTCTTAATATATATAATATTTCAACTAGAATAAACTACCAAAAAATATGTACCTCTCTGCGGACACCTCTAACAACCGGACAAAAATACCGCGACGGTGAATGTTCGGTTATGAGGGGTTTCACTGTACAAACATTTATACATTTTTTATATTTTTATTATATAAGATTTTTTTTAAACTCCAATTAATATATTAATTAAATCTTTAATTAGCTTTTTAATCAGGTCTTTAAAAACAGTTAAATAATTTTTTTTAATTGAATCCTTAAAAGTATTTCTATTAAATTTTAATTGAGTCTTAAAAACATCAATGAAATTTTAAGTTAATGTAATATTTTTTGAATTGAAAATATCAAAAACAAAAATTTCAATTAATATGTATTTATGAGTTAGTACTACAATTTCCGGGATTGGTTGAAAACAAATTAATTTTTTAATTAAATATTTTTTTTTTTAATTGAATCTTGTTTTTACTTTTTTAACTAACAATCACGCTTGGATTAATAATGAGTTAAACCCATTATCGCTTAAAAACTTGTGCCAATTTTAATGTCGAATTGTATAAGGGAACTCGTTGACACCTTGTTAAATTTTTTATGCCAGTTTTTCATTATGCATAAGGCTGTAAATCTTTAGAGCTAAGAATGAAAAAATCACCCATTTGGAGCCACGTACATGTGCTCCAACTTGTATAAGGAAATTTGGTTATTTTTTAGATAAGAAAATCCCGGTTTGTCGTTGTTGTTATTATGTCAAATGAATACTCGGATGGATTAGATGTAAATATAACTGGCAGCTCTGCATCAGATCCAAAAAGCCACTTGTGTTTTCTCATGCGTGCTCTCAATTAAGTTTGTATTTATTTATTTATTTTCTTTTATACAATATAAAAAAAACACAGAACATTAAAATAATAATTTCATTTACAATATTAGGTACTTAATTCAGTAGTTTGTAAATTTAATAACTGACAAACGGAATGGTGTTATATCATACGATGTATACACAAGCTTAGCTTTTAGGTAACTTTATATGAGTTAGCACGTTGACTGCCACTGCAATTTTCAGAAAACTGACTTAAAGTTACAATTTGATTTAATCAAATTATCAACAATAGCTCTGTTTATTTACTGTCCTCACAGAAACTTGCAAGCTAGAGAGAGACAGGGAGAATAAGGCAAAAATTTACAAAAATACTCTTCCAGATACCAAAAAGGAAATGATCGCTTTACCAGCAAAAACTTGCAAGAAAATTTTATTTAGATATATTAGAATTGCGGATGGATCTCATGATACAATTAAATTATTGTATTATTTACTATTATTATGCATTTTTCATTATTTTTTAATTCTGTTCTCTTAAAAAATTAAAATAAACAATTTTCCATCTCTGATCAAATATGATAAACAAACAAAATTCATTATCCGTAGCATTGTATTTGCGTGGACTAATCAAGCAATGGTAGGTCCATAAAATTTTAATTTCAATAAAAAAAAGTATATTTTCAATAACATCTCGCTTACGATAAAATCGAAATAAATTCATTGAAGTGCGACTTTGACACGCGCACGAAGAGTTCCGTACGGACACTAAATACGAACTTTAGCCTATATAAAATATAGTTTTGACATTTTTTTCGTTTTTGGGATTTTTCGGTTTTGAGCGATTTTTTATAGTTTTGGCGTTTTTTCGGTTTTGGCGATTTTTTTTAGATTTGACACTTTTTCTCGTTTTGGCGATTTTTTTCAGTTTTTGGTGTTTTTTAAATTATGGCGATTTTTGGAATTTTGGCGATTTTTTTTAATTTTGGCGATTTTTTTTAATTTTGGCGATTTTTTTTCATGTAAAACTTTTTTTTTGTTTTGGCGCCTTTTTCGCATTTTGGCGATTTTTTTTTTGTTTTTGGCTTTTTTTTCATTTTGGCGATTTTTTTCATTCGGGCGATTTTTTCGAATTTGGCGATTCATTCTAGCGTTAGAAATTTTTTTAATTTTGGCGATTTTTTCGTTTTAGCGATTTTTTTTAATTTTTGGCATTTTTTTCGGTTTGACGATTTTATAATTTTGGGATTTTTTAGTTTTACCGTTTTTGAAAATATCAAGAGTTTGCCTCCGTAGCTCTTACTGTTCCTGAGAAAGTAGCCTGTGACAGAGAGACGGACAGCGTAGCGAAAACAATAGGGTCCCTTTTCACCTTTGGTGTACGGAGCCCTAAAAAGTCCCGATATATTTTGAATTTTAAATCTGCCCACGCAGTCTTATGAAGGGCCGAGATGTCTAAAGTGCTATATACCATTTTGATAAGCTTTTGCTTATTTAAGGTACCAACAGATGACATGTTTTTTACATGTGTTTTTTAAGTTTTTGACTGGTATGTTTTCCTTTATGCTTGTCAATATTGGTTAATTTACATAAGGTTTATAATTTTTGGTCACAAACGCACATGTAATATCACTTCTTCTTTTTCAGTACATAAATATCCACGTAGTTTGTTTTATAAATGGCTTACAGCCGTCGAAATATTTTTGGTTCCGTCGCTGTAGTACTGGCGACGTAAATGTGCTTTTTTAATTTTTTCTTTTTTAAACAAGACGTTGAGGTTATATCTAAAATCTATAAATTTTTGGGCTTATTTTAATAAAACGATAACGTTAAATTAAAAAAAAATATATAATTTATTTGTCTTGCAAAATACTTCATTCAGACGGCTAATGATAGTGCACATAATCAACCGCCGACGAATTTGTTCGCATGACATAGACATTTGGAGCTGTATGTTTAACATAAGAAAATAGAGCACGCTCTATTTTAAATAATGTCTTATGTTTTTTGTCATGTTTTTTACACAAGCAATGTTTTAAAGGTAACACACGACATGTTTTCGTTTACATATGTAAATTTTGGCACATACAACGTGAAAAACATGTCGTCTGTTGGTACCTTTAACAAAAATGTAGCAGAATTAATTTCATTTGTGTGCTTTTTTCCTTTTGTACTAATTATATTTAAATTCTTAGATTTTTCTATAGCTCAGAAATTTAATTAAATTAAATGTACTTCACAACAATCTTGTCAATTTATTTATTTAAGTTTCAATGAAATTGACATTGTAAACAAGTAAAAATATATACATAAACATACTTTGTATTCGACTGAGGTGAACTTTATACACTCTACATGCAAAAAATATATGCTGGTTTTATTTATATTCATTAGGAGAATCTTTTGTAGGATAAATATCACATTTTGAATGCAGAAATAAAAAAGTTATGTACACAGAAAAAAATTAACGGGTATGTGAGGAAAATCAATTTAAAAACAAAACCAATTTGAAAGCGATAAATGGTGTAATATGTTTGCTATAGTTGTTTTGTCAATCATTTAATTTTTTTTTAAATAGTTTTTCCAATATTTTTTTCTTAAATTTCTTAGGATTGATTTGAAAATGATACATAAAATCGATCGATCGTTTTCCATCTATTGCCTAATATGTACAGTGTGCACACAAGCTATTGAATTCCTTCATTACAGCAAATAAGTACATTTGGTCAAAATGAGTTTCCGATGGCAAATAGCTCCCCTATGCAATATTTATCTGTAGTATAAATTTCGAATCAAAACAAAATGATTTTTCTCATGTTATATACATTTTTTTGTTCTGCTATCTCAAAGTATATTTATTTTTTAAATAAAATTAGTAATTTATTTTAAATCTACCTCATGTCTAATTGCACTTGGTATGTTGAACACGAATCTGGTAAGGATTTTGATATCTTGTGGCTATTTTTAGAGATATGGTCTCTTTTAATATATTAGTACAGAGCGGTTCCGATAAAAAAAAAAATTAGTAATGTATATATAACTTTTAAACTGTTAATCGAACAGAAACATTATGTATGAACCGATTATAGTCAATAACATAAGCTTTTGAAATTAATAACTATGAGTGACCCTGTTACACTAGAGAGTGAGTAAAACAGAGAGCTAAAGCTGGCCACCTTGAGCTGGAAGAGACTTTCAGTCAGGTTAAAGCAGTAACCCGCAAGCCATAGCACAATTGTGCGGATGAAAATCACACACATGCTTATGCTCTTTCATTTAGTCGTCACTGAGCAAGCGACGAATTAAGTTGTGCATGCATGTATTAATTTTTTCCTGGTATTTTGTTTAATTTCTTTGAGCACAAGGAACGAAATTAAAGTTCAAATTTAATAAATTTGTACAGCAACAAAAAATTTAAATAATGATGGAAGCTAAGAAATATTTCGTGATAAAACATGCTTTTTGCAATATGCAATGCATTTTATGTTATGAAACAGTAATAGTTTAATAGTATCCACAAAGCTTTTAATAAATTTAATTTGGAATTTATATACTCATTGTTGAATGGATTATTAAATTTTTAGTTTTTAGTTAAGCTTTTGATTAAATTGCTTATTTACAAAAAAAATTCAAACAATTAATAACCGCATCATGTTTTTTAAATTAGAAAACTTTTCTTCAAGTGCAAGTTTATTTTACTCTCATTTTTCTCACCAATACAAACATATTTAATTTTGCGGGACACTGGGTTAAAGCAAAATAAAAGATGTTTGTAATTTAAAATACATGATGTGGTTCTTAGTTGTTAGATTTTTTTTTTTGTAAATAAGCAATTTAATAAAAACTTAAGTAAAAAGTAAAAATATAATAACCCATTCAATAATTTAATGTATAAATTAAAAATTAAATTTATTCACAGCGCTGTGGAAACTATTACAATGCCTTTTTAAACTATCTTTCCTATTATTTTTTAATGTTTTATAACATAAAATGCATTGCATATTGCGAAAAGCGTTTTTTGTCAAGAAATTGTTCTTAGCTTCCATAATTAGTCCATTTTGTTTTGTATAAATTTATTAAATTTTGACTTAAATTTCGTTCGGTGTGCTCAAAAAACTAAACAAAAAACCAGGAAAAAATTCGTACATGCGTGCACAACTTCATTCGTCACTTTCTCAGTGACAACTAAATGAAAGAGTATAAGCATGTATGTGATTTTCATCCCCACAATCAGGGCTGTCAGATTTATTTTCACCTTTTTCGCCAAATCCAATGTCAAAAATCGCCAAATCGCCAATGTCTCATTTTTTTAGTTTTTGACAATGAAATATGTATTTTATAAATTATTAAACATTTATTTTATAAATTATAAAAAATTAAATTGTTCCTAATCGCTAAAATTCGCCAAAAATGGGGAAAATAGCGCCATTATATTTTGTTTATTTTTAATCAGAAATAATTTGTTTATTTTTATTTAGTACAATGTAAAAATGATTATGAACATAAAAAGGTACAATGTAAAGTAGCTTAGTATTCATCAAATATTAGATATATGTATGTATATTTGTATGTAGTGGCAGTTCTATTACATATCTAAAACGTTATATACTTCATCGCCAAGACATTCCATATTGTCTTCTTCTTTTGAGTACATCGTATGAGAATTGAACTCTTTCAACATATATTGCGAAGGTATAAAAGAAGTGCAACATGTGCTATTTACATTCATATAATTTATAACTCGTAATAACGCGTCAAGAAGTTAATATTGCATGATATTTCGGAAGCGCGTTTTAGTTGAGTTCATTATTGAAAATACCCTTTCAACGCAAGCATTAGTTGTTGGAATTACCAGCATGCAAAGTACAGCCAAAGCAAGTTCTATAAAATGGTACGTGACTACCGTATCCTTATAATCATAAACTTTTGGCCAAAAATGATTTAGGTAAGATGGAATATCACCATTAAAATAATCTTTCCAATCCATAAACGGTAATTTTGTCCATTGTGTTTCATAAATATCTAGCGGCATGTTAGGATTCATAAAAATAATAAAAATATCTTTAACAAAAACGAATTTTGTTTGTGATAATGGATTGCAACTTTTTATAATATATAGAAAAATGTTCGTAAACTTTAAATATATTCATGTTTTCAGGTATTCTATTTATTAAATCTTTCACGAGCAACTTAAAATACGAAAAACAATATTCTCCAAGTATTTCAAAATGTTCATCAGCCATTTCAACATTGCTTAATTCAGTTTCAAATGCTGACCCAAAATCGATTGCATTTAGTGGGAGAAAAGTGTTTGGTATATCAATAGCTATAATAACATTCATTGGTTATCAATTTTTCACTATTATGACTTTCATTCGAAATTGTTGGCTTGAAAACTTTTGAGGAAAATGAAAGAAGAGTAGAATATAGCTTCTGATGCATACTGCCTGCATGCATGTTATCTGACTGAAATTCAAGATTTAAATGGTTTATTTCATTTACTATTGGATTTATAAATATCTAAAAAAGTCTTGTCTTTTCGCCACATAATTCTTTGTATATGTTTGGGGCAGTCTCATCATCGGCTGTTGAAATAACATAACATAACATTTTTATGATGTTTAAGCTCTACCCATGATATTTAAGCTCTATCCATTGCAGAAATTTGCCCAAGTTTTCTAAAACGGTTGCTGTTAATACCAGTATTAAATGTTCTTAGCACATTATCTACACGAGACAAATATCATAATAAAAATAATATTTAACGATTTTCAAGCTAAATCATGGCTCACCAAAAATAGCCAACAAAATCGCCAACTTTTTTATAAAACGCCAAAATATCGCCATGTCGCCAAATCGAAAATTAGGACGCCAAACTAGCTTTAAAGTCGCCACATCTGACAGCCCTGCCCACAATTGTGGTATGGCTTTTGGGTTACTGGGTTAAAGTTATTTTTTTATGATGTTTTAAGTTTTTTCTTGTAGCTTTTAAATTCTTATATGTAGTATTGAGTAAACGATTTCACAAATTTAGTAAAAAATAAATATATTCAAAAAATTCATATTTCTTTTCGTACAGTATATGCTAATTTTAATGAAAATATTTGTTTTTTAAACCATATTATGCAAGGCACATCATTTATTTTTACAATAATGAGCGAATTAACTACTTTTTTCGCTCTACTGAAAAATTAGCTTTTTTGAGTTGACTTATTTTGAATATAGGCTCTCGATATGTACATACATATGTTGGAATCAGATTAAGGACATGTTGCATAAGACCCACAATGTGTCTCTCTTTTATATAATAATTCTTTAAATGAATTATATTTTAGTTTAATAAATCAATTATTTGACTTTCAATTAACGAAGCAAACATTTTTCGTATGAATATTCAAATTTTATCTCTTATCTAAATATTTTTTATCCTCTAGCTTTCAATTCACTAGTTTTAAGAAATTACAAATGCAATGATAAATTTATGTATTCAAGCGTGTTGTACATACATACATATGTACATCTGCAAGTATTATGTTTTCTATGGGATTTTACAAATGTATCTAGTTGTTACAGTAATTTAAAGTGAACTTGAAAAAAATCTTTATTATGCAGTAAACATAACAAAGCATATTTCAGCTAGTTCAATGCTACACCGACAATCCTAGTAGTATATTAAATTTTCTTTAAACATTTTACGGTGACTCTAATTGAATTATAAAATTCTAGTCAGAGTTCGATAAAAGCAACTTTTTCCTGGAAATGGACTCTTTTCTTTGCTAGTTAATAGTAGAAAGTTTTCTTAAAAAAGAGCAGTAATAGTAAATTTCAAATTCAAGTATTAACGATCAAACAGAATAAGTCCCTAACTGTAAGAAAAATCGCTGTCAAATTAACAAAGCCCATAATAAAATCTACAGCAGTAACTTCAAATGTTCTCTAATTTTTATTTCATTTTCTTTTGTGCTTAGTTTTCTTTTTAGTTTTGAATACAAAATGTATGAAATTTATTGAAAGTACACGGTGGCATTGTTGGGAGGATATTTTATTATATGTGAAAACATAAAAAAACGCTGTCAAAATCAAATAGATTTTATCTCTCAACTGCTTTCTGGGCCTACTTTTTTGTGTCAATTTGTATAGAAAATGTGGTTATGCCGCAATTCTGTTTGATCATTTATCTTTGACTTTTTCGAAGGTTTAAATTTGCTTTTATATTTTTTGTTAAGGTATTTCAATTCATATTTTTTACACATTTAATATACTTTAGGTAAACCTAATGCAACCTTCGTATAATACCTACAATGTACGTCATACATATTGTCACCTAAACTTCAAAAGGCCGTAAGGAAATTTTTTATATTTTTTTTTACAGGAGAAGCTGAAATTCTTATAAATTTAAGAATATGTATTTGTTAGGTGTCAAATTGAATAATGAATAAAATCGGTATTTTTGAACATATGTGTGTAAAATTATAAGAAAAGATGTATTTTGGCTAATCACATCATAATCCATCAAAAAGTGTGTATTGAGTTTTTTTAGTTGTTACGGCCTTTTGAATTTTAGGTGGCGATATATAAATTTTTATTGCAGTCTGTAACACAGTTGAGTCAATGTTGAATGGTGAATATTGCCGTACGAATACGTGTATGTGGAACAGTGTGTATCAATAGTTAATGTGTGTCAATAGCATACAAACTAAATTAGTGTTTACTCATGTCAACGATGAGAAATATTTAGAAATACAGACAGACAGCTGGCAAATATATATACACACACACACACACACACACACAGACACAGATACATGTATAAATAGAGTGGGAGTACTCTGCAAAATACATAAATATCGAACTTACAGACATACATATCTACAGTTCAATAGCTAAGTACACATACATACAGTATGCACGTAGATTTAAAATGTAATCACAGTGTAGCTTTAGAAATAGAAATTAGTTTTATTACATTTGCCGATGCTCCTATTGTTGTTGTTGTAGTTGTTGTTGCTGCTGCTGCAATTACAGTTGTTTTGCTAATCTCATTGAGTAGATAGAGGAAACATGGAATGCTAGATAAATAGATAACTACAGTAACATTAAAAGTGTGCTTGTCAGTCAGTTTAAGTGGCACATTAACACACACGCACAAAAACTTTTAAATTTACTTGGTTCAGAACTGAGAGATTGTCAACATTAAATTACTATTTGATTTTTAGGAATAATTAGTTAATATTGTTGTTATTATTAAGAATATTATGTTGTGAAAAAATACTTTTGAGGCTAAATAAATAAAGAAAAATTATATGCTTAAAAATTTTATAGATTGTAATACCTTTGATTAGTAATTAGAAAAATGAGTCTTATCAACTTTTTTTTTTTTTTTGTATGTTAGTTACTTGCGGATTGTTTGAGTTAGTGTCACACTGACCAGTGATGCCAACTTACTGCTTTCTAATGCTATCTATTGCCAGGCAAAGATTTACGTTTAGTGCAAAATAAATAATTTAAAAATAATTAACAACTTAATTCACTTTTTTATTTCTTGACATTGATTTTGCGAAATTTGCTTTTAGAGTTTCCTACACCAAAAGTGACAAGGAACCCTAATTTGTGTTCGCTGCCGCAAAAAGAGCTCAACCGATACATTGCTTGGAGAGTTTCGTCATCTTACAAGAAAATATATAGTTTTGAATTTAAGGAATGCACCAAGATTTGCATTTGAAGTAGTTAGCACGTTGACTACAAAACCGAAGGTACTGGGTTCAATCCCTGTATCAAACAGTCATTAAAAAATAACAACATCGCACATTTTTCTGATGTGCATTAGTATCAGTTGTTGTAGAAAACTTCAAGCAGTGAAGGCGTAGTCACTGGTCACTGGACTATACCGACCTCAACAGATACTAATTCTAATGTAACATCAGAGCGCCCTCCTTCGTTGTGTAGGAGAATAATCGGCGAAGTAAAATAATCGATAAAATGGCTACTGTCTCTTTCTTTATCGCCTGCCTTCTCTATCACTATTCCTTTCCTAAAAGAAGGTAATACCTAGTAATAGTAAGTAGCTATTCGTCGCCTGAGTGTTACTTCTCTTTATAAAAAAAAAGTAAAGTTATCAAAATTTTGCTACGGAAATACTAAGGAACTAAATTTTAAATGTAGAAAATAAAACCAGTTATTTATATGCATATGTATGTCAAAATCTTTTCTTTTGAAAAAGCACCAAATTGTCTATAATAAAAAAAATAACCTTTTAGATTTGAAGAAAGTTTGTCAATATGGATTTTAGTATTTAGATTAGTCATGAATTTAATTTAATTTAATTGATTTATTTAAGATACACACTCTGCAACATTATTGTCTACAATTTGTAGTTTCTATATTTAACAGGTAAATTGTTTAGAAAATTTATATTAAAAAGCTGAGTAGCTTCTGTAGCAATTGTAAGTAATTACACCTTAATTTCTCATTATTAAATTAAATTGAGTTTTGTATACAGTGTGATCCACAATTATGTAACCTGAAAATTCTAAAGTCTTAAAGTTGTATCGAGAGTGGGACCATGTAGATTACTGAGGTTTGTTCAACCTGTAAGGAAATCGCTCGAAACAGCCACCATGACCTAAAATGCCCTAATGTTAGGCTTTCTAATTTTTACTGGCATAACTAAGGACTAGTTATAGTCTATTCGAAGCTTGTGATCATTCAGAATAAACTTACCTTTGCTCATCTAAGAGCTCAGAGACGTTAAGTAGATAATAATATCTGTGGCAAAAAGGAATAAGTGTTTAAGTCGAGCAATGATGATATTGAAATAATTGCTCCTCCGTAATCTCTATATTCGAAAGTACCCCTAGTCATAATCTGAATTAATTTGTTCAATTTTTCAAGAAGTTATGACTTGCGACTTTTCTTTTGTAGACTTCTAATTTTATTTGGAATAAAAGCTTAACTGAGGTTATACGTTGGTATATTTCAACTGAAATGTATTACTTATTGTGTGTAGAACCATATTGGCTTAAAAAAATAAAGGTTAACAAAGAATTTCTCAATTTAACTGAAAAAGAAATAAATTTCTGAAAATCGACTTGAAAGCTTAAAAGTGCTCTCCTGCAAAACAGTAAATTATGACTTAAGCACTTTTTCCTTATTGCCACAGATATTATTTGGATTACCAGGGCTGGAGTATTTTTTATGAGGTTATAGGAACATTCCGCCCTACAAAGATAGATCACAGACCACTAACGTCTTGGAGGTTAACATTCTCTACATTATCTAAAAGTCTTAACCCTTTGTGGCACAACATCAACGAAATAATTTTATGCTACAGGTTCTAGGAGCTCGTAGCACAAATCAAATTTTTTTTTGGATATTTATGATTTGATCAGGCTAAAGTTCATATCGCTTTGTAAGCCAAATTATATGTGATAATTATTAGTGAACAATTAACACCAAAGTTAATTGTAAATATCCTGATAAACATCGGGTAGAATGGAACAACTAGCTGTTTTGGAAGGCCACTACAACTTCGTCGTCAGTGTTTTTTGTATTTGGTCCAATGTGTGTGGTGTCAGGTTGATGTAGATTTCTGCTTTGTATACTCAGCCATTATTGCAAATGGAATTTTTGAATTGTTGAATTTGCTGAAAGCTTTTTTGTGATGAAAGCTTAATTTTACCTCTCTAAATTTACAACAGTCTTGCCGTTGTCGTTTGTTCTTTACCACGCCACAAATTGTTCGATCGAATACTTATATTGAAGATAACAGCAAATTTTCTAATGTTATTGTTGTTTGCAATAAAAGTTGTCGATCAAACGATTCTGCTGACATCGTGAGATTGGTTTAATAAATTTGTCTGAATTATTTTAAATCTAATGTAATGAAACAAATTAAATTTTTTATAAAGGACGAATTTTACAGTTTAATACTAACCAAAAATATAGAATTAAAATAAAATTGACAATTGCCTGTACTTAATGTTATTTTTATAAGCATTTAATGTTTTATTGTATATCTGTAACATGGCGCCATAAAGGGTTAATAAATTCGGCTTCTCGATTGAACATTCATTATATTTTGTTTATTAAATACACTGCCAGCCTTTTTCTAATGTTCAAAATATGCTAGTCATATTTAAAATGTTTTGACATACATGCACATACATACATATATTCATGTATGTGTATACATATGTATATGTAAATGCATATATATACATATGTAAATATCCCTCTAGTCAGTCTAGAATCAGTCTTTGTCAATACTCTTTCTCCAGCGACAATTGCACTAGTTAAAATGTCGACAATTTTCCATTTATGTGCGAGTAAAGATACGTTAGGGACAACAGACAACAGTTCTAGTGTGTTTCTGATGATATTGTCAATGAACGCGTCAATAGACAACAGTTCTAGTGTATTTCTGATGATATTGTCAATGAACGCGTCAATAGATTGTTTTTCTTTTTTTATTATGCTGTGCAATAATATTAAATAAATATATGTAGACGAGGGTTACTAAAATCTACTAGTGAATCTTTGCTTTAAATATCTCCATATGGTCGTAAAAGAACTACATTCTCAATAGTGCTAAAGTCTACTGGTAGATTTTCAATGACAACCGTATGTTATATGTCAATAGGCGATTACATTGGCTGGGGTAAACCTAGTCAGTAGAACTGTTGACAATGTCACTAGAAAATCACTATAATTTTACTACGGGCGAGAAAATATCGATATTGTAGACTAGAGCTCCTAAAATTTACTAGTGGATCTTTGGTGTCAATGTCTCTATGTGGTCCCAAAATAACTACTTAGTCAGTGGTGCTAAAGTCTAGTGGTGGATTTTCAGTGACAAGCTAATGTTAAATGTCAATAGGTGATTACATTGACTAGGGTACACCTGGTCAGTAGTACTACTGACAATGTCACTAGCAAATCATTACAATTTCATTATTCGCACTTTCTGCAGGGATGTTATATGAATATCTTTTAATTTTGGTTTGCCAGTAAAAGTAAAACGTGTCCAAGTTATTGTCATGTCTACATTATTATGATGTCTTTATTATTATTGTCCAAAAAAAAAAAAAATTTTTTTTTTTTTGAAACATGTTTATAACCTAATGAAACTAAGCAGAATATAATGTGCAAAAATGTAATGTGCAAATGCTTTTATATTTTTTTTTTACCATACGAATTTTGATAAGGGTTATTTAATCTAGAAGATTGTGTTAAGAAAAGAATTCTTGAACAGATTTCTATTTAATATTTTATATTTGTTCTGTATTAATTTAAAATATATATCAGCCAAAAATATACATTAAAGAAAAAGCACACAGCACACTAGTACAAAACTTGAAGGCTTTCATTCTCCCTCAAAAATTGTATCAGTCAATTGACTGGTGATTTGATCGGAAGTCATGCAGGATATATTCATCATTGCGTAAAACAAAGTTTCTATCACATTATTAAGGGCAAAATTAAAAATGTGATGAAATCTTTTGTGTACGTGTGATGTTGCATCTCACTCTTAACAACTATAAAACATATAGTCGCACTATTCAATGATAGCATAAATATTAGTCAAGTTTGTCTGATCATAATTTACTAATACACTACCCACAATTGAGCACTCATACATAATTGATATACTGACAAAAAAATATAGAGCCTTATTTATAAAACTTATTATGGCTTTATAAAAGGTTTTTAGCACAAATATTCATACAAAATTTTTCTTAAAAAGCCTTTATAAAGCCTTAATAAGTTTCATAAACAAGCCTGATAATTTTTATTATTTTTTTATGATAAAAAGTCAATAAAAAACATAATAGTAAATAAAATATTTCATTCGATAAGAATTGAAATTACTGAACTTAAGCCCGAATAAGAAATTATTTCTGAGTAAATAAAATATTTAAAATAAAAGATATATGTAATTCCGAAAAGATAGAATACCTAGGCGGTAACTAGCCCCTATTCAAACATGTTCACCCCCAACTAGAGTTGAGCGATATTTAGAAACCTGTTACTTTATCATAGCGATTGAAAAATCACAAATCACAACTGTGACTGAATTTATCAAGTAACAGGTTTTGGAAATATAGTTCTTTCATACAAACTGTGATTATTCTTGCATGCTTACTTTACAGTAAATAAAGCTATACCATTAATTTTTTTTATTCCTTCAGCTTTTGTCAAGAAAAATATCGTCAAATCGTGTTAAATCATCTTTTCTGGCAACTATGTAAATACAACTCACATTTTTATATTTGCAATTTTATTGTCTCTCTGCCTCATATTTTTTTATTTTTTTATTCTTAATATTTGAACGGGGTTGATTGCTAATTGCTTGTTCTTAGTGCTCTCCTTATTAGCATTTATAAAAACACCAATACTAATAAATACTTTTAAAGCAGAAGAGCTGAAATGTGTTAAACCGTGGTCACAGTCACTGTTAATTTCACTGCTACTCTTCTTATTAGATTTTCACAAAATAACAGAACTGCTACAAACAAAATACTGCTAAACTGTGATCACAGTCACAGTTTAAAAGAACAGCAATTTAGAAATCACGTTCACAAGGAGCAACATTATTAAAAAATCACGCTATCGCTCATCACTACCCCCAACACATCTTGATTTTTACAAATATCTAAAATTAATAAATAAAGAAATTTATATTAAATTAAATTTGGTAAATTTTGTTTATTCACTATTGTTTTTACAAATCTTTTCTAACGCTTATAAGATTTAATTTTCCCAGACAAAATTAATTTTTTATTTATAAAACTCGAGTTTTTAAAATTTTGGCATATGTACATTAGATGTCCCACTTAAATCCATCATCACTTCCGATCAAATGACTAGTCAATTGACAGTCACTATTACATACAATGTAAAATTGTTGCAAATGTATATTCTTAGAATTGTTTATTTCCTTTAATTGAAAATTTTATTTTAATCCAACCACACACAGAAAAAAATACGAAAGTAAGTAAGATCAGCATACAAAAATTCTAATTGGAAATCACATTAAATTTTTTTAGATATAATAGGGAAAAGAAGAGGCTACTTAAGCGCTTCCTAAACGGTGTTAAGAATCATTCCTAGGAAGTTCATATGTTCTAGAAAATTTTTTATTGAGATCTTAGTTACATTTTTGTCGTTGATTGAACGGTTTGCTATCTATCGACCTGTACCTGGATTCAGTAACTTTTATTACGATAATCGTATCGCCATAATAGATATAACGAATTTTTGTCGACTTTGCTATTCATTATCATCATTATAATCATTATTTGTTAGCGATTCGGTAGCAATTTTATTTCAGGTAACGTAGGTAGCTAACCTTCATTCCCAAGTTTGGTGATAGGGCTGCTATCTGAGCACCCAAACGTGCTGTAATCTTGGAGCCAGTGTTTCAGAAAATTTACTGTTCGCATTCCTCCTAATTCCTGAGACGCTCTTAGGACATTCAGGGTTCACCGACATTCCATCCCTCCTCCTTAACGTACTCAGGGTTTGCGACAGAATTTCCTCTGTGCAGTTCTGAAGGTTATACCGCCTATGCTCCAGTGGGAGTTAAAAGAACATATACATATTGCTATTCAGTAACACATTTTTACAATATTCGCTGTCGGTTGAATAAAAATAAAACAAAATCACAAGATCAAATTCTTTGAGTTTTTCTTTATTATTCTTTGTACTTTTCGCTTATTTTCACTTTTTCTATACAGAGATACCAGATAACATTTAATTAAATGTTGAATAAGATAAAGCGGGAGACTATCGTAAAAAAGAAATTACGGAATCACATTATCGTTACCGCAAGCGAGTTAACATGTCGATAAATATTACGATTTTCGGTTCGCAAAAAGTTACAGAATCCAGATACTGAACAGGCGAAAAAAATTAAAAAAAAAATCGAATTTTTTAAAAAATTTTGCGATTTTGATGTTGAAGATGAAGTGTGGTTATTTGATTTTATAGGTTCGCAATTTTTAGTTTTTATGACAAGAGATGCAACTTTGCCTCAGAGAGTAAATCAAAATTCCGAGCGGTTTGTAAGATATGGGCCTGAGAAATTGCAAAAATGACATCAAGGCCCCAAAATCTTTGGGGGCCCTTAAAAAAAATAGGTGACTTGGGGCAAAACTGGGAGACAAGAGTGTTTTTTTTTCTTTTACCACGTAGTAGTATCCATATGTATTTTATTTTCATGACTTGAAAAATTACAGCCAGTGTTATTATACGAGTATTCAACTATGGTTTTTTACCTGAGACTGCAAGTCTTAAAAGCGGTCATCAAGGGGCACTTTTTGACAGTCTTGGAATTATGTTTGATAGTTTTTATTCTTATAAAAATCTTTTCCAACAATCAAATGGAATAAATTAATCCGTGGAAATTATAGAAAACTACCGCAAAAACTGAATGAATAATTTAAATTTTTTCTTCACCGTAAAAATAATGTCCGCAATCGCGGAACGCAATGAATAATACGAACCAATTATATGATTTGACCACCACCATATTATAAAATTTCAAGTTCGTTTTACATAATGATTAGTTCAATTGTATTTTTATTTGAATTTAGAATAAGATTTTTTCTTATCATTATGCAAATTATATGCTGTCATTTTATGGTTTTTTCAACTTTTGGCTTTTTCACGCTAAGTTAAAGACTTTAAGATTTAAAATGAATATGCTTTTAAATAAGGAAACCTACATATTTACATATTTACATACGATGCTTGTATGTAATTGGTTGTGTTATGAGAAGCTCAAGCTTCTTCATTGCCTTTTCTCTACAAAAAAAAAAAAAAAAAAAAAAAAAAAAACAGTTTTATTGTAAGGACACCAGCACTAGTACAAACATCATTTTATTACCAAGTCATTGTAATATTTAGTTGCATTTCGTTTCGTTTTTATTTTTAAGAACATGACTTGTATTATATTTTGTAGCACGAATTATACAATTTGATATGACTTCACTCTCTAACTTTTATTTTATTTTAAAAGCACTGCTACTGGAAACATGTTGTACTTGTCTGTTAGCGCTGCTTCTGTGCTTCTTAATGCATGTGATGCTATTGTTATAAAGGGAGCGTATAAAAAATATATATAAATATATATATATGTATATACGTATTTATAGAAGAAATTCTTGGCAAATGGCAGAATTAAAATGAAATACAGATTTAAAAATTTAATACGGCTCAGTGTGTTTGGGATTTAGAGATTTTAAACATGAATTAATTTACATACACATACATACTTACATACATTTGTACATATACATGCATACATACATATGTATATAAATACAAGCAGCAGTGAAAGATTTAAAAAAATATTTTTTTAGATATTAATGGGAAAAATATAAAAACTGAGCTTAGATGCAAATTGAAAATAAAAAACCATATAAAACACTAAAAGCGATTATGTTTTTTTATTATCTTTTTTTATATAAATTTTTTATTGAATATATTTTTATGATAATGCACAATAGTCCAAAAAAAAAATTATTTTGCATTTAAAATTTATGGTTTACTTATTATCAATTACTCCCTGAGTTCTATCAAATTGTAATCCACCCGCAAAATTGTATTTTGCCTCAATTTTTTCTGGTCAGAATAAAATTTCCCAATTTTTGGTTGAATAAGATTTTTGATTATAATTTAAAAATAAACGGAAAATTAACCAAAAATACTAAATATTAATAAACCAAAAAATGTTATCTTAAATAGAAAAAAAATAAGCAAATTAACTATCATGTGCATAATTAGTAAAAAACAAACGACAATGGCAAGACTTTTGTAAATTTAGAAATGGTGAAATAGAGTTTTCATTACAAAAAAAGGTTTCATCAAATTGTAATACGATGAATCAAAACAATTCACACAATAACGGCTGAGTATATAAAACAGAAATCAACATAAACTGACACCACACACAGTGGACCAAATACAAAAGAACGCTGATGATGAAGGTTTAGTGGCCTTCGAAAAGAGCTAGTTGTTCCGTTCTACTACTTGTTTATCAGAATATTTACAATTAATTTTGGTGTTAATTGTTCATTAATTATAATCACATGTAATTTGACTTACAAAGCGATACAAACTTTAGCCTGTTCAAATCATAAATAAAGCAAAAGAAACTAATTTGTTTCGTTTATGGAACAATTGAATAAATTTTGCCTTTTCACCCAACTGTGCGACGCAACATGCGCTAGTGGTATTCGCTGGATGAATGTGTTAATTTAATTTAATTACATTTTGGCCACAAAAATTGGATTTTGCCCCAGAGTGCTGTGACATTAAGGCGATTAATTTTGCATTAATCTACTTAAAGTTTTTTAATTTTTTGTTTTGTATTTTAAAACTTTTCATGGTGTTAAACACTTTCTCAGTGAGGCACAAATTATTATAAATAATTTTATTGAAATAAGAAAATATAATTATGATTTGATTAAGCTAAAGTTCGTATCACTCTGTAAGCCAAATTCCATTTGATAATTATTAATGATTAAATAACAACAAAGTTAATTGTTCAACTAGTGTGTGTCAAAATATTTAAAATTAACTTTGGTGTTCTTTGTTCATCAATAATTATCACCTGTAATTTAGCTTTGGCCTTATCAAATCATAAATATAGAAACACAAACAAATTTCGAACAATAATAATTACAACTGAGTGAAATAAAATAATTTTTTTTTAAATTATATTAGAATAAAATGGTTGCCTGTTCTATGGTGAGTTCATTTGTAAGCCCAGCTGCTTGTTGTTATATGTTCAAAAGTTTAACATTTAATGCTATGAATCACATGTCTGCATTCAAAAAATTTATTCAGAGTGATATTTGCCAGATCAACGTATCATGCCATAACCGGCAAAATAAACCTTAAGCGACATACTTTTCGAATTTCACTTTTTGGCCAACACCGATTATTTGCGATCGTAAATAGTAGACTTTTAAAAAAACGAAGTTCCAAAAATGTATTTTTTAAGCTCTTTTAGGGGTTATGGCACGGTATCTATTGCCTGAAAAGCTAAAATATAATATTGAAGTGCAGCCTAGAAATTGATTCATTTCTCGTTTTTCTCTCTCTCTCTCTCTCTCTCTTTCATTCAAAAATCTATCATGATTGCTTTACTGACATTTTTCTTCTGAGATATTCTCTTCACTTTTGAAATGATTCTCTTCTCGATATAACTTTTGTGTTTTTTCTATCATTTCATAACTATAATTAAAAAGTATGCACGAATTTGTAGATGTCCTAAGAGAAGCATGTCAAGAATGCTTATGCATATGTCCTGCATTATAATTTCCTACCGAAAATTCGTTTAAAATTTACAAAAACGTTGTCCGTTTTGTTTTATCAACCACTCATACAGTTTATGTATGTTATCTGACCGACTTCAAATGCAAGTTCAGCATTATCTGTACAGTTTCGAAAAGCAATTCTCTGTCCGAATTCGGGAGAAAATCCATCTAAAGTATATGTTTACGCATAAGTAATATTTAATTGTATATTAAGTATACGCCTAAAGGTAAAGAAAATACATTTTTATTTACAGTTAGGGACAAAACTATTTGCACACCTATAATTGTTGGAGTTTGTGGAAATTTGAGACGAAATAAAAAAAATAAATTGTGGTAATATTTAGAGAGCTAACAAATATTACCTTATTTACATTAAGCATTTTTGTCATGAATTTAGTTGCATGAAAATTTTTTATTTTTCAATAGGAGGCCTGGAGAAGCAGCTCATATCAAAAAAGTTGCCACAAATGCATCAGAGATTCATTATACGTCATTTTCTATATAACATTCACTTTTATAGCTCTGCTTTTAGCAAATAGAAAAACTTGCGTGCAACAAAATACATGAAATTTCATGAAAAAATGCTTAATTTAAATCAGGTATGTATATGTTTATAAAAAAATTAAAAAGTGAAAAACTACATGCAAATTGTTTGGGGTCGTTATCTCGTTTGAATATCCTGTGATTTTCGGTACCAAGCTGTCAACAAATGGCATTCGAATATGGTCTAATATGTTTTTAAAACAGTAGTAGTTGGCATTAACTTTAAAAAAAAAATTAAAAAAAATGTAGTTTCTTAAATTTTGGCATTCGATTTTAACAAGATTAAATTGAGCTATATTATTTCAGTATATAGTTTAGAGCTTTCACCAAGTCTGAATGAATTGTTGGCCAAGAACTAAAGACACCATTTCTTGAGATCGCACTGATTTTTAAAATATTTGCAATACCTTAAAAAAAATTAGGTCACCAAAATTATATAGGTTCTTACTACCCTTTGATAGCACTATCAAACTTATATTGTACAGTCCGTGCGTTTTTCCAAAAATCTTTATTTGTTGTATACAGGGGTGTCAGATTTTTTCCGACCTCTTTCGCCAGATTGATTTTAAAAATCGTCAAAAGTCGCCAAAATTCAGTTTTATATAGTTTTTCTTAATAAATATTTGATAATAAATTTGTTTTTATATAACACTTTTTTAATATAAATTTTTATAAAATGATCGTGTCCAAATTTATCAGAAGATCGCCAAAATTAGAAATGAAATCGCCAAAAATTATTTATTGTAAATTTTTGCTCATCCAAATTCAAATGCATTAATACCTATAATTAATATAAGAAAAATCATCAAAATCAATATGTTTTAACTTATTGCGAACGAGTTTTGGAAGGTTTTATTTTTGAAACTGCTCCTTCAATAAACTAATTTTCCTGAATTAGAAACATTTTGAAGTTAAATTTTGTTAAAAAATAGCCATAATAATCGCCAACAAATTTATTTATCACCAGTAAAATCGCCAATAAATTTATTTATCGCCAAAAAAAAAAATCGCCCTGTCACCAAACCAAAAATTTGGACGCCAAACAAGTTGAAAAATCGCCACATTTGGCGAGAAATCGCCATATCTGAAGTTAATAATGGTTCTTTTATTTATAAATTTATGCATTTAATAATCATAAATAGTTATATACGCACATGCTTATATATGTATGTATGTATGTATGTATGTATATATGTATGAGCAGCATCCATCATACAGCTGCTGCATAAAATGTTTTTTTTTTATATATTGTTTTTTTTTTTCTTTCAACTCTAATGCGGCCAATAAACTGCAACTGTCTTTAGCAGCTGACATTCTATCAATCTTTCACTGTTCTTCCATGTTGCTAACAAATCAAGCTGTCAGCTTCTATTTAACACAAACGTTTCAGCTAAGCAAGCACACATTCTGGCAATTCTCACAGCAATAACGTCATCTTCATTGCCGTCATCATCTGGTGAGCTGGTGAATGTCATCTATTGCTTCGTTCGTTACTTTTGTGAATTTATTTAGTTTAGTTTCGTTTTTTTTTACCCATGCAATTTCTTTTCCGTTTTATTATCATTTTGTTTTTTCTATTTTCTTAAAGAATCATTGTCTGCTCTCAATATCAATTCAACAATTCAACAGTGTTTGTCCGTTGGTGTGTGTGATACTGGTACATATTGCAGTTTGCATGATTCAAAATCTATGAATCTCTACCGAGTACTACTGCACTGATTTAATGTGTCTCCTCAGTTGTCGTCTATCGTTAATAAAATGTTTGAGTAACAAAAAAAAAATTAAAAATATGTAAGAAATTGAGAGAAAAAAATAAATTTTTATTGAAATTTATTGTTATGAGCTAAATTTTTATTTTGCGTGAAAAATGTAGCATAAAAACTCAAAGAAAGAAACAATTACAAAAGAAATACAAAACATGACTGAAGTAAAAAAAAAGATAGTTGTACTCGGTTTAAGTGTAAAGTTAAATTTTGCGGTGATGCTTAAATTTCTTTCGGGATTGCATACTTCACTGTTTCTAACGCATTAACTGTCTCATGTATAAAAAATATTTTTGGTTTATAAAAGATTTATAACATAAATTTTATATGGAAATTAATTTAACAAACCGTTTATAAATGAAAAATATTTTTTATGTACAAGGTTTTTAAATTAAAAAAATTTGTAGATAAAATTATTTACAGTCGCATTTAATGATATTAAGAATTGCATTCTTCCCTAGATTTTTTCTTAGCCGCAGCACTGACAGTACGCTGAACATTTAGCTTTATTCAATTCTTATAGATACGCTTTAGTTTTCCACCTTTTTACTCCTCGCTTACAAAGCGAGGGCGGATCAATAAGTACGTGAATATTCGAACTTCCCTCGTAGTTATATGATATGTAACATTTTTTTTATCAAGTACCACCTGTTAATAGACTACTGAACAAGTGTCGTCATTTACTTTGCGTTTAACAGCTGTTCAAGACATACAACCTCGCGTGTTTTGCTATAAAAAAAACCGTCAATCAAACCAAGGAAAAGCTCGATAAATACAATGGGGACTCTGCACCATCGATTTCAATTGTAAAAAAGTGGTTTGCTGACTTCCGTTCTGGTCGCTCAAGTACAAATGGACGTTAATGGAAATTAAAAAATAAGTTTAAAATAAATTTATTTATTTTTTCTTATCCTATTATTCAAATACAAAAATTGTATATCAGTTTCCTTTCCCAACCAGGGTACGTTCAGTCTGCGCAGGTTTCCCAACGTTTGCTTCCATTATGCTTGTGGCCAAAAATACGTCAGTCTTATATATACATACACTTACGTCAGTGAAACATAATTTATACCCGACGAAACGAATATGTCGTTCCTTAGCCGGTTAATTGATATTCGTAACGAAAATTGATAATATACACTTCGTCAGCTGCTGACATTTTTATTATTTCGGTTATAGTCAAGTTAGCTACGGTGAGCATGTTATGTTTATACTACGAACAATATAGCTCAGTTAGCCAACTGTAGTGGAATGTAACTGCAACCTTAGGAAACAGCTATTCGATATTATTATGTGAAATGTAATGTACAGATTCTTATATTCCGGTTACATCTATATAACCATTTTCATTACTTTTCACTTAACAATATCGACCAACTGTTTTCGTTGCCGTTATACAGGGTGGCGCAGAATGAGCTTTATGGTATAAATGGATTATAATTTTATTATTTATGCGATTTTTATGATTTTTTGTTTTTCAAATACAGTATATTATTGAGGATTTTTTTTAAATTAGCTTTGAAAAATTATATAATGTAAGTGATATCCATTTTCTGCTTTGCACATACGTGCTCTTTTTTTTAGCTAGAGAGAGAGTATACGTCTCATATTTCCATAAATTTTTGCAAACTTTCGGGTACAATGACCAGATTTCATTTCGAATGTTTGTTTAGTTGGTTCTTGATTTGCTAACGTACACCTTTCTTTCACATATCCCCAAAGAAAACTTTGGGTACAATGCGCACATTAGAGAGACGATGATATGCATGCTGTGTCAACACAATAGACTGTTGGTTAGAAATATAAAATTCAATTACGTTTGACGTTGTTCTTTCCCCAAGTCTTTTTCACAAAATGCTGAAAAAAATGAATAATAATTGAAAAAGTTATAAAGAATTCAAACTATATAGCTTATTTTGCACCACCCTGTAGTTACATTCCATTACAGATGGCTAACTGAGCTTTGATGCTTCAGATATTGTTCGGCCAACTACGGTTCGGTTCAAATAAATCATGCGGCTCTCAATTGTATAACTAAAGTTAAATAATATAATCTGTCAAAATAAATTCTTCGGCTTCTGTTCGGCTAACTACGGTTTGGTTACGAACAATATAACGTTCGGCTAACTACGATATTTTTAAATAAATCAATATGCAAGGAAAATCGTATTCACTAGTTGAACAGTGACACATGCATTAGACCCCTGCACAAGACCACTTACAAGAACTTGTACGATATGAGGGATTTTCCAAATGCCTTACTACAGCAACATCTTCCAAAACAAACGCTAGACAACAATGTTTGTAAGAAATTTGTTTCAGTTATAGCAGGTATAAGAGTAAAGACGAAAATGCTTCCTGACAGAAGAATTTGTTATGCTTGCTTCTGTATACGCACGAGCGCGAATATAAACGTCATGCATGTACATATACACACACATTGTGTGTATGATATTTTAGTTTTCTGCGCTCGTACAAACGCTCGCATGTATTGGCATTAGTTCCGTCTACATCTTACACACACACACTCAAACGTACAATATGCAAAATAACAAGCATAATACGGATCAAAAAGTCTTCGCGACATCGCTTGTAAACACTTATATACACGTACATCAATACATTCATCGTGATTGGCTTATTAAACGACATCATTTATTATTGGTTTAGTGTAATACATGCTACCACAATACACTTAAAAAAACAAGACGTATTTACATTTCAAGACTTTTTACGCAGCCCTCTGGTATGTATGGTTTTTCTTTATTCAACATTAGATGAGGGTAATTGAAAGAACCATATTAAAGCAACATATGCCACATAATCCCACGTAATGGTTTGTAAAAATATTTACGTAGCATCAGAGCATTGGTTTGCGAGTTTAAAACCTACAAGGGCCGATGAACAAATCTTACTTCGTCATCATCATTAGGCTTTTATTCGTGCATACATAGTTACACAGAGAAAAAAATACCGATGTAAAATCACTATTCAAAAATTTTTATTTGAAATCACATTAAATTTATTGATAATACTATGCTCCTTTCAGAAGTAGAAGGAATAAATATGTATATTTAATCTATTAGAAATAATAGGGTGTTCACAATAAAAAAAATGTTTTAATATTGCAACGTTTTAATTTTAATACTTTAATATGGTCTGGCAAAGTTTGTAGTTTTTGTTTTGTATGTAAATCAAATTAATAAGCGGGTGGCAAACGGGTGATTCCATTTTAAATCAACGAAAAAAAACGCAATTTTTATCTAACCCTCTTAGAATTGTACAAAAATTTGCACGAATGTTCTATAGTACTAAAATAATATAAATTCAAAAATTTTGGGTATCTAGCTTTTCTGGTTCCAGAAATATGGCGCTTCGAAAATTAGGGAATTCATTAAAAACACATATAAGTGTTCCGACATTATTGCTCATATCTTCAAAAGTTTTTAAGATACAGGGTCGATATTGGTCCCATTTAATAGTTATTGAGAAAAGCTTTAAAACTGCATTTAGTTTAACTTTTTTTTTTTTGAAAGGTCAAAGATCACTGTCATCTGATTTAAAGTTTGGGGAACTATATCTCCAAAAATGAAATTTTTAAAATTCTAAAAAAATATATGTTGATCCTGACAGTCTCTTCTGCATTTTGTGTCAAAAAATTTGTGTGAGATATTGACGACGATGTGAAATTGCTGCTTTCGATTTAATAGAAAACTTTATTACTTAAACAAACATTAAACAAATGTTGAATGTTTTTCCTACGTGCACTGGGAATAAAAAAATTAAAAAAAAAACAATATATAAATTTCCCAAGTAATTTCAAGTTATTGTCTATATCTCAGGAACCAATAAGAGCTCACTCAAAGTTTTTGACACAAAATGCAGAAGAGACTGTCAGAATTAACAGATATTTTTTTTAGAATTTTAAAAATTTAATTTTTGGAGATATAGTTCCCCAAACTTTAAATCATGTGACAGTGATCTTTGACCTTTCAGAAAAAAGTTAAACTAAATGCAGTTTTAAAGCTATTCTCAATACCTATTAAACGAGATCAATTTCAACCCCGTCTCTTAATAACTTTTGAAGATATGAGCAATAATGTCGGACCACTTATATGTGTTTTTAATGATTTTTTTCATTTATTTTATCTAGTGTATTAATATAAAAAAATATCAATCGTTTCAGTGATGAAATTAACATTTACTTTGAAATGAAAAACTTTACATATCTAGAAATAAAACTAAAAGTTGTATAGTTACGGATTTTCAAAGAAATGTTAAACAGTTCTATATAACCTTTTGCGAAACTAAAAATAAAGTTACTTTTCATGACGAAATTTTAACCTGGCTAACAAAATTCACTCCCAAAAATGTTAGTGGTATCATACCTTTCTTATTTTATTATAAAATATTCCCAAAAGAATATTTAAGTTATGATATTATAAATAAGGAGTTTCGAAATTTGAAAAATTAATTGGATGAACTAAAGTTTCTGTAGCTTTCAAAAGTTATCAAGATAATATTGTCAATTCCACACTCATCAGCGAATGTGGAAAGAGTATTTTCATAATAAAAACAAAGACTTGAAAGTTTAAGACAAACAAAAGACTTACTGAAAGGTCCTTGATCGTATTTTTTACGAATTGAGATTTTCAGTCATTCCAATACATTTCACACAAATACACCTCTCCACAAAAAATTATTGCAATACTTAAAAAAATAACTCTTTTACAATTAGTTGTACAAACATATTACAGAAAAAATATTACAGTTTATATTGTGTTTTTACCTTCCCCTGTAAAATAACAATTATTTTATTTAGGGCATTTCTACTTGAGACCAACGATATGTATGTATTTACTGCCTCTTCCACTATGTCGAAAGAAAACCCACGAGAAAGAAGACTAGTATCTCGAATTCTAATAAATTTAAATTTTTGAGTTAATGATGCACATCGTTCTTTTTTTATTAAACACAGATTTCCTTATTTTTTAAGTTGTGTGTAAATTAAAAACTAAACTTGTGTTCTGGCAAACTAGTTTTTTTTTTGAGTTTTGACGTTATTTGAAAAAATGAGCGATATGTTCTATAAATATAATTAAAAAAAAGTTCAAACAAAAAAACTGATTTTAGTACTATTGGGGTCGAAAAAGTGCAATTTTAAAGGCTAAGTGGTACTAAATTAGTTTTCTCATTTATCATCCCTGACATTTATTTATAAATAATATAAAAATAATATATGTATTTTTGTATATCGTTGCATGCTCACAATGAAAATATTAAGATGACACAACATTGCCACATTAAAATTTTAACACACTAATTGTGAATTCCCTAAATGTGTTTTTTATATGAGATGGTTATGAAATTTTGATCTATATAGAATGCCGTGACATGCCACCAGTTCAATTAAGTTAAACTTCTAATTTTTTTTTAATTTATAACTTTAAGCAACTCCTAAACAAATTGGAGGGATCAGCTATTCCTGCAGACTTCTCTGTATATTCCAGAGTATTTTATTTGTCAACTTTGTGCTTCAAAAATTTTTTCAACATTTTATGTATTTATTTTTCTTCTTTACTATATATTTATCATTTTTAAAATTTTGCTAGTATTCTTGTTGTAAAACTCCATTTCGTTGTTTGTTTTACCTTTATGACAATCAAGAAACGAAAAAAAGAAGTTACAAATATAGCAAAAATAATATGTTTGCAATAGTGGCAGCAGCATTTGGCAATAACATTAATTTAATTGTTTTTATGCTTTTGCAATTCATAGTAATAACTTTAGTTGTTTTTATAACATTTTTATTATTATTACTACGAGTAGTGTTTTGGATATAAACTCTAATTTACTGTGACATTTTGCGCTGTTGTACAAAAAAATTAAGCAATTTTATTTTATTAAATATAATTTGATGAACTTCACTAACCAATAAAGGGAAATAAAAAAATACATTTTTAGAAAATAATAATTAATGTTCAATGTTTTAAATTACAAATATAAAAACGTATGAACAATAATTGCTAAATAATTCTGTAGTGACCTGACAGAGTCCCAGAGAAACAATTTTATCTTGATCTACGAGCCGACTTGATCATCTTTAGTCTTACTAGCATGTGTCAGTGAGACGCATTTTGGTCTTTAATGTTCACATTACGTTTTGCCATACTACACAATTTCGTTGTGTCATTGTGACAGGAAAGAGTTCCACATTGTTCTACATGGAGAACTAATTTTGATAGAATGACATATATTGTCACTTAATTTATAGCCTGAGACGTGTTTCATATTGTTTATTAAAATGGATAATTGCAAAATTATCCAAAATTGGCTAGTGCCACTGCATGCCTGCTAATAATAAGATATAAATTAAGGCAATCTAAAATACCACAGAAAAAAAGTGTTGGAAAAGATCAGGGCTTAATATGCGCCCCAGCAAATTCTATTATACTCTGCATTCCATTTTACGGAAACAGGATTCAAGTTTCGTGAAATAAAAATATTTCCAAGCAAAATCCTTTGCCAAGGGCTAGGACTCACTATTCTATACAATCGTACAACTTTTGAAAAAATACAATTCCGATTTAATGAATTATTGTTGTGTTTTGAAAATTCTCATAAGATACATCATAATTTTTTTAGAATTTCTAGAAAGTTCAAGTACACAATTTAACTACAAGTTACAAACTGATATTACATGACATTTTTAGCAAAAGTTCAAATTCATTGGCCCTTTCCATTTATGCTCTTTTGAGTATATAATTAAATTTTTTTATATTTTATAGATTTTCTCAATAAATGTGTTCTTTCATTTTGTATATTTAAATACTTCTGCTTTTCATTACTTCATTTCTCTTTTCGGTCATTATTTAATATCAATAAAATTAATTAAAAGTTAATATTTGCAATATTGCTTAATTTGATCAACTCCCAGTTAACTGAACCACATTTGCCGGCGTGTGTACATATAGTTTTTGCATTTAATACTTTTTTCTTCATTAAACATTTAAGTCAGATGAAAGGATTGCCTCGAAGAGCGCAACCGGAGTGACTTGTTCATTTGGTGGCAATAAATTTTCTTCTTTTTTTAATAGATACATTTATTTATATATACATACATGTAGTTGTATGTTTTTTTTTTAAGAGAAATTTCACATATTGATTTTAATTGCATATTTCAATGTGCATTTATATTTTATTTATTTAACTTGTGCCATTTAATCATCAAAAGCACAAAAAAAAATATACTCGTATATAACGAAAATGCTCAATAAAAATGATTTTTAAAACATCTTTATGGTTTTCCATTAATATTTTACACAAAAGGATATAGAGTTTAGATATAAATTTTCTAATAATCCAGCATTTTAGAAGAGAAAAGAAAAGAAAACGGTTTTTTCTAAATCCGTTGGGGTAGAACATGAACCCTATTCAATGGCAACAAGACAATATTCAATTATAAGTTTTTATAAAATTAGTTGATAAGCAATTTATTTAAAATTAACTTACTAAAAAGAGGTTGCTAAATAGAAAAAAATTATATTATTAGAATTAGAAAACATTTTTTCTCTGGCATATATATAAAATCTCCCCAAACAAATCCAAAAAACTAACCAACCCTGAAAATTGCTTCACCAGCAACTTTTAATATACATAAATAAAGCACTTCTTCGAAGTATCTTATTAACGATATCTCCCGAGAGCAGCAGTCGAACATAAAAATACTTGCACTAATAGGCGTTATTTTTTATTGTTGTTGTTCGACCTATTAATACACAGAAAAATATAATTTTGATATTTGAATACGAAAATCGTTGATTCAATAAAAAAGTAAAGCATTTGGAAAAATCTCTCATGTCTTGAAAGGTCTTATAAATAGTCTTGTGCAAGACACTAGTCAACAAGCAAGGAAAATACCAACACAAACAAATGAAATTAAATGAAATTTTAAAATGCGCGGAATTGATAAATACAATATTCAAGTTAATAACAAATATAATTGAAATTAAACATTTTATTTAATAACATGTTTTTATTGAAAATAAATCTTATCTATTTTTTTTCCATGTATTGAAACCAAAAGTGACTAACTTTCTTGCCTTTCTTGAATGTAAATTATTTTTAACGTTTTAGTGCTTATTTTTGAAGACAGTTTAATTAAAAAAAGCTTTATTTTAAAATTTTTGTGCCAAAATTATATTTTTAGGGACTTGGTAATGCCCAATTAGTGTCCGCCCACTTTTCTTAATTCAACATCGCTTCACTGTCAGAGCTCAAAACTAGAAGTACGTGAAATATAATATTAATTTTTAATTGGCGTGGCCCGTCCACTTTTTCTACTGCAAGATTGTGTTTTTTTAAGAGCTGAAAATGTGTGCCCTGTTTCACAAGAATATTATTTCAAATTTTAATAGGAGTGGCCTCTCCATTTTTTTTTTGTATGATGGTGCCTTTTTAAGAGCTTAAGATGAAAGAATGAACTTTAAAATTAAAAATTAACAGACATTAGAGCATTGTACAAGACTACTTACAAGAATTTTTAAGACATGACGGGTTTTTCAAATGCTTTACTACAGTGAAATCATATAAAAAAAACGCTAAACGACACTGTTGGCAAGAAATTTGTTTCAGTCATTGCAGGTATAGGTGTAAAGAAGAAAATTCTTCATGAGGAAAGAATTTCTAATGCTTGCTTGTTGCTACGCCTGAGCGCGTATACAAGCGTCATGCATGTACATACACACACACGTTGTGCGTATGATCTTTTATTTTTCTGCACGCGTACAAACGCTCACATATATTGCCATTAGTTCATTAAGCTTACTTAAAAAACACCCTTAAATACAAAATAGCTTACCATCTACATCTTACACACACAGACTCAAACGCACAATATGCAAAATAACAAGCATACACGCATCAACACTACTTCTTTTGAATGTTTGTTACAAAGAAGAAGTCTACACGAAATCGCTTAAAAACACTCATATACACATAAATCAATACATCCATAGTGATTCGCTTATTAAACGAGATCATTTATTATTAAATAAGTATAATACATGCTACGACAATACAATCGAAAAACAAGACGTATTTACATTTTAAGACTGTTTAAGCAGAAATCTAATAGGCATAAATCCACCCATTTTGTTTGAAGGTGAAATTGTTTCTTTTTTAGTCAGAGTATGTGAAGAGTTTTGTAAAAATCGGTGAAGTGGAAGCATTTTAAATATGATATTAAGTTCTATTGGGCATGGCTTTCATTTCATTTCATTTCTAGGGTTCCGTACACCAAAGGTGAAAAGGAACCCTATTGTTTTCGCTACGCTGTCCGTATGTCCGTCTGTCCGTCACACGGTATTTTCTCAGGAACCGTAAGAGCTACGGACCTGAAATATACATGAGAATTAAAAATTAAAGGGTGTTCCAAAACGAGCAACGAAAAATGTTAAAATCCCATGTAATATACATACAATTGTATGAACATATGTATATTGAAACTTGAAATTTGTAAAATTAGTGTATTTTTATACAGACTACAACAATTAACACTAAAATTTAAAAAAAAATAAATTAAAGGGTGGTCCATCAGTTAATGCAATTTTGACTATGTAATTTTGACAATTTGCTATATCTTGGAAACCGTAAGAGGCAAACACTTGAAATTTTCAAAAACGGTAAAATTAAAAAAACCAAAAATTAAAAAAAAAGTCGCCAAAAAAATCTAACACTAAAATAAATAGCCAAGTTCGAAAAAATCGCCAAAACTGAAAAAAATCGCCAAAATGAAAAAAATGCTAAAAATCTAAAAAAAATCGCTGAAACGCGAAAATGTCGCTAAAACTAAAAAAAATTTTTAATAAAAAAAATCGCAAAAATGAACAATATCGTCAGAAATAAAAAAAAAATCGCCAAAATGAAAAACGCCAAAAACCGAAAAAAATCGCCAAAACAAGAAAATAAAGTGTGAAGACTAAAAAAAAGAGCCAAAACTTAAAAAATCGCCAAAACCGAAAAACCGCAAAAACGCCAAAACAAAAAAAAAACCGAAAAGACCCCAAAAACGAAAAAAATGCCAAAACTATATATTATATAGGATGAAGTTTGTATTAAATTACATATCTAGTGTTCGTACGGAACCCTTCGTGCGCGAGTCAGAGTCGCACTTTACTGAATTTATTTCAGCTACCCAATGTCTTGGGTAAGTTTCGTAGCAATAACATAAGTAGAATATCATAAGATAATGTACAAAAAAAACTTGTAAGCGTGTCCCCCCAAATGGAAGCAAATGGAAACTATACCCTCTCAGACAAAATAAAAAGAGTTTTGACAATCACTAGAATTGCACCGTGATATGAATTAACAGAACAAAAAGAAAAAGAAGATGGTTAAAATAAATTCAGTAAAGTGCAACTTTGATTCGCACACAAAGGCGATTGCGAGCCAGTTAATGCCATCAAAATTTAATTATCAGGGAACTGTTAAAGCTTTTGCACATATCGCACATTTACTTCAATAGTGGGATAACTCAAAAAAACCAGTTTTGCAGACAACGCGTTTTAAGTTTTCAATTTGCATACAACTCAATGGAGAAATGAAAAAAGAATTCTTCTCTCAGGAGGTGATGGTGCAAGCTATTTATATAAAATTTTTATATGAAATACAAAATGCCGCATCTATCTGCGTTATTAACTCAAAAAACTAATTTTTTGAGTTATGTCACTATTGAAGTAAATGTGTGAAATGTTCCACATCCTAAAACTACCTTTAATGTTATGAAACAACACTCCATTTTACAATGAATTCCTTGGAAATACTTTGAGCCTTTAAAAAGTTCTGTTTTTAATGTCATTTATTTTTTTCCATTTCTCTTTATAAAAACATATATTTAATTTTCTGAACTTTCCTTCTCGTTTCTTTGACTTTTAATTCCAATTTATGGAATATTGCAAAATTGCTTTTTTAAACAAAAAATGGAATACTGTAAAAATTGTTTTACACATTTATGCTTTTTCTTATGCTTTCAATCATTTCAATATTAAATAGATCAATCTTGTTCACGTACTTGTCGAGGACTCTATTAAATACGCAAATACTTTGCCTGTTGGTCCATTTCTACATCATGTATGTATGTACAGCCGTATGTATGTATGTATATACATATGTATGCATGTATATTGTATAAACTTACTTACAAATACATATAAAAAATCTTAGGTTTGACTTATTTTTTATATTTTTGTTTTTATTTTTCTCAAAGGAAGCACAATGAGAGTGTTTCACATAAAGGAAATAGCAAACACAAAACAAAAGATGGATGAAGTAGAAGTGTGACAATGATTGACAGTTTTTTAAATCTCGTGTGCGTGATTGTGTAAAAGAAGAAAATTGCTTTTATGACTGCGGACTACATCCATCAATTTATTACTGCAGTGTACAGCCCATAACAGGGTTCAATGCTGAAGCATATGATTGGTTTACAATTTACGAGTACCTTTATTTTGCCCCTAAGATTATTTTCAATTACTTTAAAGCTGAATTGCATTGGTTTTGATTGATTGCAGGACAATAATATTAAATTTTGTGATTGGCAAAATAAATTAAGTAACAAATATGTACGTTGGTTGTTAGTAAAATTATTATAAGATTTTGTGTATTTGTATTAAACTGGATGAAGAAGTTTTTTGAATATGTTTTTGATGTGCCAACATCTATACGCGCGCCTCTAAGGCAGTAAACTATCAGTTTCAATACATACGCAAGTGCTAGGTATGTAAGAGTAAATCATCGTTTATTTGTTCGTTGCTTGGCAGTCGGTATTGAAAGTGATTATTGGGCGATTTTCATATAATTTTCCCACGCGATTTTCTCCAGAAATTCATAGCCGATTTTATTAATTTTTGGATTAAAAAGCTAGTGCGGGTTTCGACGAAGAGTTTAGGCCAAAAATTCAGGCGATCCGATATCGGCAAGCCGAGATTTAAGTGTTTTAATTTGGAGTATTAATTTGGAGTAACATTAAAAAAGTGTTTTATGTTGATCTTCGGTTTTGTCTTATGCATAGCAAAGAGAATAGTGACGTGGTTATACGTACATATATAAAAATGAGATAGCAAGACAGCAACGTATGTAGCTTATGTACAAACATAACAATGTATGTATGTACATTTGTCTGTTGCTTTGCATTCTCTTTGTTTTTTGTGGGTTTAATATAAAATAAATAAAAAGTAATAAGCAAGAAAATAAAGAAATCATTAGCACTTCTGTTTAATTTTTTTCATTTTGAGTGCATCTACTAAATTTATATATATATATATATATATATATATATATATATATATATATATATATATATATATATATTATGTATATATATATATATATATATATATATATATTTATATATAAATATATATATTATATATTAGCTGTGCTGAAAACATAACATTAATAAATTATACAAAGTAAAATTAAATTCAATAAACTATTCTTTTTCATTAAATACTTTATATTAACTCTTCCTCCGGGTTTGTGGGTCTGTGTTCATAGAAATCGAACAGGTACTGTGTAACAAAAAGGTGTTAACACATCGCCCGTGAGTTCGAACACTCATTGTTTTTTTTTTAAATTCTAATGAAAGATTCAATTTAAGTCATGAAAGTTTTCATATGAGAAAAGTTTAACTTAGAAATCATATTCATAACTTTTGATAAATTAGCACATGGTAGCCCAGAGGTGCAGGGCTAATTCCATAAAAATTTAAATTTAAAATTATCACTGAAATGAGCTAAAATTTGATACAGTAATTAATTCTAGATGAGAAACTAACTATTAAAATATGTAGTCTCAAAATTAGGCGTGGCACCGCCTACTCTGGTAAACAAAAAAATTTGAACTTAAAATCTACGTAAACAAGGTTTATATAGGGTGTTTTTTTAGAGGTATAGAACTTCAAATTGAAATAAAACACAAGAAAATCGTTTTAATGTCCATCAATTTGGCTTTATTGGAAGGATAATTTTATGCCATTAATGTTTAAATATGATTTCAGGCATGTGGCCGCCGCGGCTGGCTCGAATAAAGCCAATTCTACAGGTCCAATTTTCAACCACTTTTTCGAGCATATGGGGCCGTATGTTGGCAATAACGCCACGAATGTTGGCTTCCAAGTCCCCTAACGTTTCTGGTTTGTTGGCGTAGACGAGCGACTTTACATATCCCCAAAGAAAATAATCCAATGGTGTCAAATCACACGATCTTGGTGGCCAATTGACAGGTCCATTCCGCGAAATTATGCGATGGACGATTATGTCGACCATAAAATGGACGGAGCTTGCGGTAAACTTCGCGAACTGAACCATTATTTTCGAAATAAATTTGCACGATTTGCAAGCGTTGTTCTTTTGTCAACCTGTTCATGATGAAATGGCAAACCAAACTAAATATTAATCACTTGACAGCTGACAAAATGGCCGCCAGTTAAAAAAGTGATGCCAACTTAAAGTTCTATACCTCAATAAAAAACACCCTTTACAACCTTTTTGGCAATGATTTTGCTTCATATGTTATTCACGTTAATCTAACATGGTTTACAGTAATCTTCAAAGAAATTTTTTTTATTGAAATAACTTCATTTCATTTTGATTTAACATTTCCGTGCTGTTAAATTGAGAAATGAAGAATTATGTTGAATGAAAGTTGTTTCAATTTCAAACAACATGAGTTTAATTCAATGTAGGCATTATATTTCATTAATTATTTAACTTATCTGTGTTTATTGGAATAGGCATCAGAAAAATGTTTGTGTGTATATTTAACTGGCTTCCCCGGCCATGATTTAAACTTGGACCTCATCAAGTGGTAGTCAACGCGCTTACTACTGCAGCCACAACAACCTTAAAAATTCTTAAGATACACACTTAGTATATATCACTATGATTTAAACTTTAATTCAACATGTTTTAATATGATTTCAAATCAATTTCAAATTTTTGCCTGGTGATTTTACATTATTTTTTCTTTCTGTTTGCACAACCAAGCCATTTTATTGAAACCTGGCATACCTGTTGCTAGTATTCAATGCTTTAAACTATCATCTTAAAAAGTGGGCGTGTTCACGCCCACAAAATGTTAGTCTCCGGATTAGCAGATTTAAAACTATTACTTATGTATTTCGTATCAGCCGTTTACTTCAAAAATTAACATGAATGATAAGCGCTGGTCACAATAAAATCTTGAGTTTAAAATAGTGGGCGGAGTAACGCCTTTAAAATTAAAAGCTAGAATTCGCACTAGAAAGCTGAAATTTTATACACTAGTAAGCGTAGATCCGTGAGACAAGGGAAAAATCTTAAAAACTAGACGTTTTTTCTAGTAGGCGGGTCCAAGCCCTTGAACCCAAGTTCTCACCAGAGGGCTGAAATTTTGTACACAAAAAAATCTAGGTCAGAAATCATCTAGAAAAGTCTAAAAACCAAAAAATTTGCAATCATTGGTGGAGACACGCCCTTCAAACGCAAAATTAGGAATTCTAATTAAGGCTTTCAAACTCGATTGATATTATTGAAACTTAGATATAGATATAGATATAGATATAGATATAGATATAGATATAGATATATAGACATATATGTTATCTCAAGCGACAGTTCCTGCTTTGAAAATTGGCCAGGACAACAATCATACAATCTTAAACTTATCTTTCATGTACTTCTGCTTAGCAGATTTAAATGTTTTAATTATGTATTTGTAATAAGTCGTTTCCAATGAAAATGTGCCTGAACCATAAGCACTGATCAGACCATAACGCTGAGATATAAAACTGGATGATGACACTCCATTAAAAACTTTATGTTTGATTTTGCACTAGGGAGCTAATATTTTAGTTAGTTTTAATTATTATGGTTTGAATTTTATTTGTTTCTATATGTATGATTTAATTAGGCTAAAGCTCATATCGCTCTGTGCTAAATATCTTTTTTGGCACAATACTTATCACTATATTCTGCTATGCATTATTTGAATTTGTAATCGTCAGAAAATCATATAACTTTTAGGCAATTTTATTTTATTTTAATATAGAAAATAATAAGGGATATCTATTTAATTATTCTAATCGTTCTATATACTCCTTTATCTCCTCAGGGGGATCTCTTCAGAGATTACGGATGTGGCAATCCCTGGGGTAATTTGGCTTTTTCCATCAACGTACCTTTGGCTTTTGTCCCAATCTCTGGCAACAGAGGAACGGATGTGCACATATTTATAAAAGTAAACAGGTCTGTGGTATAGAAAAGGTGCAGCGTCACCAGGAACTGCCCAGAGTTCAAAAGATGATAGAAGTGAAGCCATTCGAAGTGGAAGTGTTGTGAGCAGCGCTTATAATTCATGCTCAATTTCTTCTAAAATATGCTAGATCGATGTAGATTAAACACAAGGCTAACATTTTATGGGAGTGATCATGCCAAATTATTAAGGTGATAGTTTAAAGTATTGTGCACGTGCAACGCGTATGCAAGATTTCACTAAATTGGCTTGAATTAAAAGCTGTGTATTAAGTTTTTAGTTCAAAATAATATTAGCGTTGCCCCGCCCATTATGGTAAAACTTTTTGGGTTTTCAGGGTTTTCTTGTTGTTTTCTCACTAAGACCTACTTGTATATCAAATTTCAGCTCCTTAGCGCAACTTTTAATTTTTAATTTTCATGGGCGTAACCCGCCCACTTTTCCAAAGTCAAAATTTTTTGGGTCAGTGCTTGTTATTTGTATCTACTTTCGTTACAAACGGATAATAATAGCTAGATAAATAGAATATCTAAATATGCTGAGCCGCAGGGCATTAAAATGGGGTTTAAATTGTATGGGCGTGTCAACGCTCACCTTTTTTAATAAAAAAATTATAGCCTTGAATTATCGCAGTATATACGACGAATTTCAATAAAAACACTTCCATTAAGCACCTTATATTAACTTTTTTTTAATTCTGACTTTTATGGGCGTAGCTCCGCCCTCCTGGCCAAAAATTTCAGAATTTTCAAATTTTTTTATTTTATTTCTCACCTAGAGCTAGCTCTGTATCGAATTTCAGCTCAATAGCACAAACTTTAATTTTTATAGGCGTAGCCCCGCCCTCCTGGTTAAAATTTTTTGGGTTTTCAGATTTTTCTGGTTCATTGCTCACCTAGATCTTCTCGTGCACCAAATTTTAGCTCTCTAGCTATAGCGGAAGTGCTTCATCAATTTGATGAGTGTGTCAGTGGTCAGTGGTCAGTGAGTATGTCTTAAAATATGCACTTTTTGCACCTCCATATCTCCGGAACATTTAATTGTAAAACTTTCTAACTTTGCATATGAGGTTATATGAATTTATTCTAATTATGATTTAAATATCATAATTTTACGATTGCGGGGAACAAAGTTCAGAGACTTTTTTAAACTTATTAGTAGCTGTGTTTTTTAACTTATAAGGAAAAGTCGTGGAACTGTTGGGAACTTTTTTTATAGCTCTAGCTGAAGTAAATTTTTCAATATATTTTATAATAAAAACATTACACTATATCTACACTACACATTAGATACCTGAAACTTAAAAATATATTTAAAAAATTTTAAACTGTATGTTTACAAAACAAGTTGCCGAGTGTAGCAACAATAAATGCTATAGATGATGCTGACAGGTATAACTGCGTGTAACAAAAAATAATACTTTGCACGCACGTGCAGACTAATACGATGCGTTGAAAAAAATAAATGCTTATAGTTTGATTGTGTACTGGTATGTTAAACATATTAAATGCAATAGTGGCTGCATTTAACAAAATAAAAAGTTCAATTTTTAACGTCGTAATTCGGCAATTTGTCCCTGTTTGCGAAGTGGGTTTTTTTTAAATACAAAACCCCATTGACAAAGTTTGCCTTCAACATTTGATGTCTGAATGAATGACATGCCTTTAGAACACTGCTGGCCAGAAAAGCGCCAGAGTGCCGAACATCAATCGGTTTTTTGTACAAATGAATGCACATACGCTTATACATTTCTCTCGGTTTTCTCTCTGTGGGCAGCATTGCTTTAGAATAGTATTGTTTTGAACAAAATAAAATATAATATATTATTTCAAGTATCGAGATCAATTTTAAAAATTGAACTCTGCTCATTACTTTTGGGCAAATAGAAGACTACCCCAAGGTAGTTTTACTTATTTTACAAACGAATTTGACGCATTTAATTTGTAATTATGGTAAATGAATCTTTTCTTTTTTTGCAAACCCTTACAAAAGTAACTTTTTATGATTATGCATAAAACATACAAAGTGCTAAAGTCGGCGATGATGATGGTGGTGATTATGATGATGCTGGTGAATAAATAAGACCGATGATGCTCTGGTTGCTGTTGTTATTGCGCCTGCTGGTGCTGCTGGTTAGTGAAACGTTGGCCAGCATTGCAAAACCACTATTATTAACTAGTTGTGTTGCCTTTGACGTTGTGCTGGCAGCAGCTGTGTATTTTTTTGTTCATTTGCTAATTTCATGAAAAATTGAAAGGTTTTCTTTATTTATTTTTTTTTATAAATTTTTCCAATTTTTCTTGCTTTTCATTTTATACTCGTATTTTGTTTTTTTTTGTTTGTTTCTGAGTTCAAAATACAAATGAGGCTTTGAGTGTGCTTTATGGCCAACTTCATCCAAATAAGTATCTGCAGCAGTACATGGACTTTAAGGATCAACATGATTGTTAATAGTGCTGCTGATGATGACGGTGGTGATGATAAGTCTATAAAATTCAATTCCCAAGAGGAAATGTTTTAATATAAAATCATATAAATTTCAAAATAAAAACAAGTTTTCATAGAAACAGCCACTTTTGAAAGGATGTACGACTACTGCGGACAAAATAAAGAACAAAAATATTTGTTAGAAAAATTTTAAACAACAAATGACTTTTTACCCTTTTTTTTAACCAGCAGTTGGACAAAAGGGAGAATGAAATATTGTAAATAAATCATACCCACTCATGTTATTAGCCTTTCTCTGCAACAAGGCTGTTTTTATTTTTTTTCCATGCTTGTGCTTCATTCCTTGGGTTTATAAAGAAAAAAAAATTAATTTCACTCTGTGTTGCTGTGTGTACTTTGTCGCTTTCTGCTTGAGTTGATTTAGTGGTAACTTTATGATTTTTTTTTTCAATTCTCGTTATTATTTACTTGCTGCCGCAAAAATCCATTTGAAAAATTGACTTTTTCTTTAAAGCGTTAAATTAGCAGAAAAGGTTGCTGCAAAACCATAAAATATTTAAGACATACTTATGCGCCTATTACAGTCTACTGTGTATTGAATTGATGTTGCACAGTGGAATACATTTACACTTATAATTTACTTCCACATTTTTGTTTTCTGGTTAAATAATTTGGAGTTTTTGGCATACAAGTTTCAAAGCCTTTTTAACAAAGACTTAAACATATCGTGCCATAACAGCCAAACAAGCTTAAGCGACATAATTTTCGAATTTAATTTTTTTGTCGAAAATTTATTTTCAAAATTACTGGTGGTAACTGTAAATGAGATTTTGCAACAATTAAGTGCATTACTGGCGATATTGTGCATAGTAACAAGTAGCCTGCGTTCAAGGAAATTCAGATAGCACAATTGTGTTGATCAGGCACAAGATGAAATTGTGTTTTATGCTCACGTTTGTGTTGTCTAATGTTGATTTCAGTGACAATGATAATACTGTTGACAAAACCTGGAACCCTTTAGATGAAAATGCAGCAGAAGAAAGTAATGAAAGCATTGAAAATATTTAGATGTTTGGTTCTACCAATAACAACCCAGATAGACCGACTGCACACTTAAACTCCTCAGATATAACATAGTGTTTCATTACCGATTATTGAGCTTCGTACATCATCGGATACTAGAATATATAAATTACTATTTTCTAAAAACCCATTATGAAGACGTTACGAAGTATACTTAAATGTGTATAATAAGTAGGGTGGTCAGGAAGTGAGCTATATAGCTTAGGGCATTAAACGGTTCAACGTATGCGCGGTCGTAGTAGGGTTGCTTGTTCACCCGGCGATCAAGATGTACTGGTCCCAAAAATATTGAGTTTCCATCTTATTTAACTCTAGTGCTTGTGATTGAAATTCAATAAAATGAAAAAATTAATATATTAAAATAAAAATAATAATTGTTTTTTTTAACGGAAAATGTGAAGAAAATAAAACTATGATATCAATATTAAAATGTGAATTAATAAATAAATAAATAAGACAAAAATTGAAAGCAAAGGACGACTCCAAACTGCTAAAACTTCTGAGGGACTTAGATTGCGAAGCTGTTTCTATTTAAAGAGTTAGTAAAAATATCAGTTTTTGTTATTGATCGTGAGTATTGTTTTTAACAATTCCCGTTTTAAACGCGGCAATTTTAGTTGAGCAACTTTTTAGTTCATAAGCGGGAGAGAAAAATATGATAGTTCCCATTTTCATTATCTTCTCTTTCATCTTTAATAAGATTATAAGTTGCACAACAGAAATTGACGTGTGTGAACCAAGTATAATAATTGCTTCTGCTCACGTCTTTGCAAATAATAAAAAAAAATACACACTTTGTCAACATTATGAAAATGTCAGTGAAAGATTTATATATAGAAGTATATTTTAATCTGTAGTTTTTTTATACTATATAAATATACATACATATCTAGATAATATGTAATATTATTAGTAAAAAATAGTAATAGGTACGAAATCTTTCTGCAATGCCTCATAAGTTGTCATTGATAATTATTTTATTTTGCTCAACTCGCTGTAAGACCGGACTCAGATATATCTTATCGCTCTAGGTGACCAAGAAACCATAGCTTCTTAATGGCATAGTTCCGATTAGAGCACTGATGGGGTTGCACTTTTGGAGCGATGACGATTATAAATGTAATCAGCTTAGAAACGAGTTGAGAGCAAAACAGATAATTTATTCATTGATGATAAAGAGGCAGTATTGTGCAGGCCAAGTACCTATTATTATTTAGTAAAAAAGCATTCAACAAATAACCTATATAACTTTAAAATCTAGTATTTTTTCTTCCATAGAACATACATACATACATCTTGGACTCACTTAGCATTCTTCCGTCATAATTTTTTGGCAACACTGTTAGTGATGCATGTAAGAGAGCGACAACAAAAAAAACATGAGAATTAAAAATTAAAGGGTTTTCCAAAACGAGCAATGAAATATGTTAAAATCCTATGTAATATACATACAATTGTATGTACATATGTATATTGAAACTTGAAATTTGTAAAATTAGTGTATTTTTATACAGACTAACAACAATTAACACTACAATTAAAAAAAAAATTAAATTAAAGGGTGGTCCATCAGTTAATGCAATTTTGACTATGTAATTTTGACAATTTGCTATATCTTGGTAAGAGGCAAACACTTGAAATTTTCAAAAACGGTAAAACTAAAAAAACCGAAAATTATAAAATCGCCAAACCAAAAAAAATCGCCAAAAATTAAAAAAAAATCGCCAAAACGAAAAAAATTGCCAAAATTAAACAAAATTTCTAACACTAAAATAAATCGCCGAATTCGAAAAAACCGCCAAAATGAAAAAAAACGATAAAATGAAAAAAACGCCAAAAATCGAAAAAAATCGCCAAAACGCGAAAATGTCGCCAAAACTAAAAAAAATTTTAAATTAAAAAAAAATTCAAAAATTAAAAAAATCGCCAAAAATAAAAAAAATAACCAAAATGAAAAAAAACACCAAAAATCGAATAAAATCGCCAAAACAAGAAAATAAAGTGTCAAAAGTAAGAAAAAGCCAAAACTTGAAAAAATCGCCAAAATCGAAAAAACGCAAGAAACGCCAAAACAAAAAAACCTAAAAGACCCCAAAAACGAAAAAAAATGCCAAAACTATATATTATATAGGATGAAGTTTGTATTAAATTACATATCTAGTGTTCGTACGGAACCCTTCGTGCGCGAGTCAGAGTCGCACTTTACTGAATTTTTATATATTATATTTTCATTTAGTTTATTTAATTTTTTTTTTGTCGCAATGATCTGAATACTTTTAAGGTCAAAACATCACATTATATAATAAAACGAATAAAATATTTTCAATATAATTCAGAACATTTTTTACATGTTATGACCGAGACGATACAAAAAATGACTTTTGAAAACGCTTCTGTAGGCAAATTTTAGCCTAAAAATTTAAGAATTATTTTGATATTGATGATTCAAAGGAATTTATATAGAAAATAATGTTCAGGTCTGAAAGGGTTAAGATCTTAAGTAAACGATTTTTGAAAAAAAAAATTTTTTTTCGCTTAAGAGTTTAAACACAATGTTTGCGATGCGGTGCGGTGCGATTTCTCGTTGCGGGAGAGAAAAATAAACATAATACAAGGGAAGACGGCGACGGCAATACTTGTCATTGTTTGTTTAAATTTTTATTAATTTTTTTGTGCATACATTTTTATAAAAAATTTACTCCTTCTATTAAATATTTTGTAATTGCAGTAACTAAAAACAAAAAATGATTAAAATTTTATACATTCGCAGACATATGTATTTGATAAATTTTTTAAGCTTTTATATTCTATGACAAAGATTTTTGAACTTCAAAATCATGTTTTTTGTTGTGAACACAGCCAATTATTCAAAAACTATGGCACCATCAGAAAGAGTAAGAGAGTCAAAAATTGAGAGAATAAGAAAGTCCGCAATGAAAATAAAATAGATTTTAAATTTATGCCGTTCCGCACTGCGGGTTTTTACATCAAAATCTTATGAAAAACCGCACCGCAATGAATTCTCGTTACATTGTGGTCAAACTCTAAGCCTTTTTTATGGTTATAGCTTAGTATGTTATTTATTGTTATATTTGAAATTAAATTATTATGAAGAAATTTTTCAACTCACATTTCCTTTCTACTTAACAATTTTCGTTCTCCACTGTACTGCCACTTTATTTCTTATTTCAGTTAAACAGATTAAAGCGCTTTCTAGATTTTTCAGCTGGTTTTTCTTTTTTAATCTTGAGTATGTTAATTTTTTAGCTTTTAATTTTCTGAATGCTGCTCATCAAGCACTTGACTGGGAAATAGCGAGGGTTCCGCTTATTAAGATTTTGTGTGTGGGGTTACAGTTAAAAGGCAAAGATTTCCAAAATATATTTTTGTGTAGTTAAGCCTTAAAGGTCATGGCTTTTAAGGGTTAAGGTTGTTAAAAATACAACATATACTAATATAAACAAATAGGTCTAGCATACAACATATAATTAATCAACTGCAAAGTTTTAAACAACAGTCTTCTTGGAGCCCTTAAATATTACAGAGATTCATACATGAAATATATTTAATAAAAATTTTGTACTTACATGTTGAAAAAAAAATATTTTAGTATTATTTTTAAGACAGTATGATAAATGATGATAAAACAAACAGTTTACTCCTACATATTTTTATAAAAAAATTTACTCTAAAAAGATTTTTGCAGGCAAAAAATTATGAAAATTAAATATAAATATTAAATAAGTAAATTAAAAAATTTTTTTAGAGCATCCGATATCTTATTTCAAATAAACTAAAAAGTTAAAGAACCAAGTGAAGTTTGCGTATAATTGTTTGTATGTTTAAAAAAAGTTTGTCAAGTTTTTCATACAAAACTTAACGTTAAATTTTCTGTTAGCTTTTAATGTTACATTATAAAAATTGCCATTATTTGTATTGAAATTCTTTCTTTTGTAAGCAGTATATAAATTAATAAATATATTTTGCTTCCAATGACTAGCTCAGGCCACAGACACAAATTAACATGACTATAGAAAAAGATACTCGTATTAAAACTAATGAAGCATAACCGTAACATTTTTTTTTTTTTTTTTTTTTGCAATCAGGTGCGCAAGTATTTATAAAACATAGCAATAAAATCATTGTGCATGAAACTCACCAAAAAAAAGAGAAATATGTTTTACTAAACTACTCTCCATTACACACTAGCAAACTAAAACAGAAACCAATTACACAATTTGATATTTGAACCGAACAATTTTAGATCATAAAGCCATTAGATAATCGTTGAAATCGCTGAAACTTTAAATACAAAACAAGTAAAAGACAGAAAATGTTCTTGCATATTTTTTATTCAAACACAATTTACCTTTTGCAACGAAACAAGATACACACAATAATGAAACCAATAATATTGGAAAATAGAGGAAAAAATTATACAATCTTTTATCGTGAACGGAAGCGGATATTTAAAAACAAACTGTGTTTGTTGTAGGTGTGTGTGCCAGTGTGTGTGTGTGTGTTTGTGTGTGTGTGTGTGTATCTGTGTGCCATTAACTGTGTTCAGGAAAGTTTGTTGTTTATTTTTTGAAAGTGCCGTTGTTTTGGGTTTTGTTGTTTGTTTTATATCCCATTTCAGTTGTTTTATTTTGTTTAATTTTCTGTTTTTTTTATAATTTTTTATCTTTCTTCGCTTTTCTTTTATAATAATAAAAGTTTTACTTCAATTTCCACATTTTTTTTGCACTTTTTTTGATTTTGTTTTTGTTGCCTATTACAGCGTTCGTAGTTCCTTTTTTTTTGCTTCAGCTTTTGCAACAAATTACACTAGATGATGAAAAAATAGACCAATAAGGCAGAATTACAACAGCGTTTGACATTTACAGCCGTAGAAAATTATCAGAAATAAATATTTTACAATAGGATATCAACTTCAAAGTGAAGACTACCCAGAAAAAATACAATCCAAAGAAGTTATGAAAATATAAAGTTTTTGATGTGAAGGCAGGGAAAATTTAAAACATTTCTGTGGCATTAAGGAAAAAGTGCTTAAGTCATATTTTACTGTTTTGCAGGACACAACTTTTAAGCGTTCAAGTCCATTTTCAGAAATTTATTTCATTTGCAATTAAATTGGGAAATTTTCTGTTAATCTTTATAACTATAGGTAATATGTGAATGCAATTCCATAAGAACTCCGTACTAGGCTTAAATTAGGAAATTCTCTGTTGAGCTTTATTTTTTAAGTTAACATCACTCTTCGCACTATAAATAATACATTTAAGTTGAAATTTACCAAAGAATACCCTATATTAAACTATTATTTCAAATGAGATTACAAGTTTTATTAAGATAAGTCGCAAGTTTGCTATAACTTCCTGAAAAATCACACAAATTAATTGAGATTTTGACCAGATTACGCAGGTAACACTAACTCAAAATAGCTTAGCTTTAGCTTATCTCGACTTAAGCACTTTTTCCTTTTTACCACAGATTTTATGATAATGATTTTTACGTGGGCTTGTCATTGCAAGCAGATCTCTTTTGAGCTTCTTAGTCACCGAATGCTAGGAAAAATCTGCTTTTCAGCGTACCATAATAATATTTTAATTTAAATAAATGAACTCGTTTCTTTCTAAGCAAATTTAAAAGAATTATTTTATTGTAGTATAACTAGTATTTTTCACTAGAATTCCCGGAACGAAAAAAACCCGGGAATCCTGCAAAATTTCCAATCCCGTAATACCAGGAATATATTACGGGAGTTCCCGAGAATTTTTGGAGTAAAAAAGTCCACTGTCTGGAAATTTTTATTAATTTTTTTTGCTTAATTTCTGTACCATCATCGTTGAGCAACATTATTATTTCTACAAATAATATGCCGCATCCTACTACTTTGTTATTTTATAATAATCTTAGGTATAGTTATTTGAAGTTCATAACTTTCAGAAACTTTTGGCATTTCTATTAATGTCGATCTTGAGTTATCGTGAAATAACTCTTGTTTTTTATAGAGATACAAAACTTTTTTAACCGGCAGCCATTTTGTAAGCTGTGATGCATTAAACACATTCACCACAGCAGGCTACACGATCACACGACTCCAAATGCCGTTAGCAGTATTTGTCGCCTCATAGCCAGCTACTTAATTATTTTGGAGACGGCAGTAGCGCCATCTGCACCTCACATTTGAGTTTAAATACTTAGTTCAGTATTGCCACCTTCAAATATTTCGCATTTATAAAGATTACATTACTCTTTCGAAATGTACTTATGTGACGTAAAAGTATAAAAATGAATCAATATAAGCCTTACATACATCAATTTTTGGATATAGTTTCTGTTATATAATATAAAATAGTTGTACAATATTATTCATTTGAGATTTTGTACTACACTGGCAACTCTGAATTTTCTCATTGTAGCCAAAGAAATAGAAATTAGTTTAATTGGACTTTAATGACAAAATCAGCAGAGACAACAACCTACCGCCCTGTTGCCTTGCTGTCTTCAAAAAAATCATTATCATAGCCTGCTGTTGTGAATGTGTTTAACGCATCAAGTAATTTATCTTTAGCTTAGTTTGACATTTAAACATGAATAGACTGATGCCTGAACAAGGCTTCCAAATTTTGCATAATACGTATCGCGCACTACCTCCATTTTACGGTCAAAATAATCAGAGCAATTAATTCGATTAACTGTGGAACGTTTTCGCACCGCGTTTACTCTAAATGATAATAGACATCCACAGAGACGTCATACGATGCATACAGAAGCAGTCATTGCTGCTGTACAGTTAAGCGTACAGCAAGGCCCGAATCAGTCTATCCGCGATCGTGCACACAAATTGTATTCATCAATTGAACAACCATAATGTGCAGGGGCTGTGTGGTTTCAACAAGTCGGCGCAACATGTCACACAATTCGTGCCACAATTGATTTATTAAAGGAAAGTTTGGTAGCAGTATAGTTTTACGTTTGTTTTAATAGAATTCGGTAGCAAGTTAAACATTCTTCGGGTACGAGTAAATACAAGTATATCAAATAAATAATTTTTAGAAAATAATTTATATGAAACATAACAAGTCTTATTTGTGGGGCTATTTTAAAAAGAAAATAATAGATCCTGCAGTTTGTTCGTTGTGTTCCAAAACAATTATTTGCAAAGGAATGAGCGCAAGCTCATTGAATTGAATTGAATTGAATTGAATTGAATTGAAATGAATTGAATTGAATTGAATTGAATTGAATTGAATTGAATTGAATTGAATTGAATTGAATTGAATTGAATTGAATTGAATTGAATTGAATTGAATTGAATTGAATTGAATTGAATTGAATTGAATTGAATTGAATTGAATTGAATTGAATTGAATTGAATAGAATTGAATTGAATTGAATTGAATTGAATTGAATTGAATTGAATTGAATTGAATTGAATTGAATTGAATTGAATTGAATTGAATTGAATTGAATTGAATTGAATTGAATTGAATTGAATTGAATTGAATTGAATTGAATTGAATTGAATTGAATTGAATTGAATTGAATTGAATTGAATTGAATTGAATTGAATTGAATTGAATTGAATTGAATTGAATTGAATTGAATTGAATTGAATTGAATTGAATTGAATTGAATTGAATTGAATTGAATTGAATTGAATTGAATTGAATTGAATTGAATTGAATTGAATTGAATTGAATTGAATTGAATTGAATTGAATTGAATTGAATTGAATTGAATTGAATTGAATTGAATTGAATTGAATTGAATTGAATTGAATTGAATTGAATTGAATTGAATTGAATTGAATTGAATTGAATTGAATTGAATTGAATTGAATTGAATGAGCGCAAGTGGTATAATTCAACATTTAAAGGGAACACATAATAAGCAATAAAAAGGTGCTAAACCCAATTAAAAGTCTCCCAAAAAAAGTACTAAAACCTTTAACGACAATTCTAGAAATCTCTTATAACAGAAAAAGAAGATATACATATATAAATGAAATTTTTTGTTTCTAAACTAGCATTCGTTGATGGCTTTTCCATCATATCTATAACAAAAAAATTATTTATAAGAGAATCTCTTTTACTCAAAGATTTTCATTTACCAAAAACTTAGCGCGATGTACAACAAAAACTTATTTCAGAATACTTTTATAATGTCAAAAAATTAAATCAAAGAAAATATCGAGTTCCAATAAAAAAAAAATACAAATTTACTCTTATTAAGGATGAATGGACTAGCTTAAACAAGTAAGAGTGCTATATTCTTATTAATCTTATATACCCTTTACCAAAGTGCGTTTATGTAGTATAGAGATACATAAATAAGCACATAGTTACTTTTATGTACAAAGAAAAAAATAATAATTTTCAAGGCCTAGAATCATAATTTTAGATTTTTCTGATTACTTATACCAATATAGTAGTTCTTAAAAAAATATAGAAAGTGTGTTAAGTGAAAAAAGGAAATTCAAAAAATATGTTTTATTTAGTTACTTTAATGTCCAGAAAAAAATCATAGTTTACAGCTCTGGAGCTGTGGTTTTTATTTTTATAATTTTCTATACCAAACTTTTCTTTCCAAAACGTAAAATATATATAATTTATAAAGGAAAAGATAAAAATTAATTAGACTTAGTTACTTTTATATATCAAAAAAGTGTAAGTGTCCCAACCGTTAACTCATCCTTTTTGATTTTCTGATTTCTTACACCAGTCTCTTTTTTTAAGAATTTAAGAAATGTTTAATTTATAAAAAAAGGAAAAATTTGTTTTAGTAACTTACTTTTGTACAAAAAAAGTTAAAGTTTTCCAACCCTGGAATCGTCTTTTTAATTTTTTATTTGTTTTTTTATTTGAAATATCAATTTTATGCGATATCAAGCATAAAATAAGTTTATTTAATAAAAATAGAAAAAAATTAGTTTTCGGTAGTTAATTTTTTATATCAGAAAGAGTGTAAATTTCCCAACCTTGGAATGCTCCTTTTTGATATTTAATGATTTCTTACACCATCTTTTTTTAAGAATATAAGATAAGTTTAATTTATAGTAAAAAAGAAAAAATTTGTTTCAGTAAGTTACTTTTGTATAAAAAATAAGGTTCCCAACCCTGGAAACGTCGTTTTAATTTTTTAATTTTTTTTATTTTGAAATACCAAATTCATTCGTACTGAAATTAAAATTAGTTTTCGGTAGTTAATTTTTTATATCAAAAAAAGAGTAAGTTTCCCAACCGTGGAATCATTCTTTTTCATTTATCTGATTTTGATTGGAAGAAAAATATTATTACGGCAACAATCATATTCATATTGCGGAAGTTTTCCCCTTCGGGAGAACTTGTGCGCCCAGGGCGATACTTCGAAGAGATACAAATGCAATGCTTCTGGAAGATAAAACTATGGTATTTATATATAATCATCTAATAAATTTATGTATGATATTGTCACATTATCTTAAGGAAGATAAATTATTTATAACGATAGATTATATCCTAAAGTACAATTTTGCAATTTTGCTAAATCATCTGAAGGAAGAAATATAGAAAGAGATATAGGATATCGTAAAGTTATCCCTGAATTAAAACTATCATAAATTTAATTTTAAAACAATTTTTTATTGTCAACTACGTTCAGTTTATCATCACAGGAGTCTTCATATGTTTAGTATAAAAAGGATATTCCTCAGCTAATATTTTGAAAATTTTCTGTTTGTTTTTATTTTTAACCCCCGACCAAAAAAAGGGGTGTTATAAGTTTGTAGTCTGTGTCTGTGCATCTGTGTGTCTGTACAAGTTCACGTACAGACCAAACGGCTGAACCAATTTTAAACTAGTTTCTTATGTTTGAAAGGTCACTTGATCGAGAGTGTTCTTAGTTATGTTTAAAGAAAATCGGTCCAGCCGTTTACAAGATATAACAACTTTTCTGAATAAATCGGGGTTTTTTAAATTTTTAAATTTTGTTATATATTAATTATTTTCTTATCTTCTAGTTAAAAACATATTGATATGATAAATTTATTGCCCATGTGATTAAACACCGGGCTGCACAAAATGCAAAATTTTAATAACACAAAATACCTCGTTAAATGAAAAAAATAAGTAGTCGATACATTTTGAGCTATTCATTCAAAAAGTTTCACTAAAAAGAAAATATTTTAATACCAAAAAGGTATTGCTTTGATGATTTTCTTCCAAATGCTAGAAATAAGATATTGCATTTATATTTTCTGCGTAAGATATCTTCCAAACGTTTGTAGGGTAAAGGCAAAAATTGAATGTGTGACCCCCAAGATACGTGCTAACTATCAAATCGTTGTCTCATTTTTCTATTTTATTATTATTTTCTATCTAAAACTACCTCTTCTTTTTGTATATCTATTATATCATGCAAACAATATATTCTTCGCAACTAATTTATTTTTTTAATTTACTACTTTTATCTTCTGAGTGTAATTATCCAACAAAAACAAAAAGAAAAAAATATTTATTATTTAAGAGAAAACTACTAAAATAAGGGGGAAAGAAAAAATAAATATATCTAAGTGGTTGGATATAAAATATTTCAAATTTATTTTCCCTGTCGTTCGTGTTCTGTCTCACATTTTTGTTTTATCTTTTTTTTTAACAATTATTGTTGTTAGTTTAGCTGTTCGTTGTGTCGCTTGTCATTTGTCAAGTTGTCATTTTGTCAAGTATTTGACAAGACTTTTGTAGTTCGTTTATACTTTATTGAAAATTTACTTTAGACTTTTTCCGTTTAGGGGTTTTAATAAGCAAAAAAAAAAGAGTAGAAAATTTTTATTAAAAATAAACGAAGCATATCAGGAAAGAATATTATACGTTTAAAGAGTATTTAAATTATTGTAATGATCTGAAATCTGGCAAAATTTAAGCATAAGTTTTTCATTTGAATTTCATAAACATTAACTAAAAAAAATTGCCTTGCAAAACTAGAAAAGTTAAATAAAATTAATAATTATTCTAGCGTGGCAAGTAACACTGGTGTTTAGCCATTTTAGTGGTGTTGGTGGGAATTGAAACCTTGTTCCACTTGTCTATTAGAGCACCCTTGAAAAATAAAAATAAGACAGTAGAAATAAGATATAAAAAATAAAAAGTATATGAGCATTCTTCCTTTTTAGTAAATTTTTTAATTTTACCAGCTTTGTTTGCACAAATATTGAGCATTTTTAATTGTTAAATATTATGATTTTGCTTAAACTTCAATTCGTATTTCTATGTCACTTGCACTATTCGTCTGCATTTTATATAATTAAAAAAAATATTAATTGAACAGTTTAAATAAACATTCATAATTTGATCCTTTTAAAGATTTTACCAATCACTATCATACAATTATGAAAGCAGGAATATGTACTCGAACAACATAATTAAAATATATCCATTAGAATAGATAAAATTTCAATGTAATCTTCAATTCGAGGAAACTTTATGTTTCATTATTCTCCACACGCTTAAATACCCAGCAAACGTGCAAATGAAATGGTTTCATTATTATGGTCATATTAGTTATTATTAAAAAAAAAGTAAAATTTCTCAGATCATTGTCAGATGTAGACACAGAGTCAAAAAAATTAAATATTAGTTGGAAGTAAATTGAAGATGATTTTGTTCATTTGTCATATAACATTCCAAGAAATGACCAAACATGCAAAGTGAAATAAGTTTGAAATAAAATTAACATAAGCAGTACGAAAGTGGCAGGGATATTATAAGCACCTGCTAAATATGGACACTAAAAGGGCTAACTCCACTTTTCGAACATTTCTAAATTTTGTTATATTACTATCTAATTAGTTGTGAACTCTATGGAAATTATTTTGTTGTTCTATTATTTAGATATTTTCCATTAAAAACATGAAAAATCAGCTTTGAATCTTATTTGAATTATTTCAAAAGCTACTCTAATTAACTCCACTTTGATTAAACGCATTAGTTTAATCAAGCGAAATTTCTATGTTGTATGAAATTTTATAAAACTAGCCAATGTATCTGTTACGCGGGAATCCCCTCTTCCATCATTTTTTTCTTTTAAATGCCATAAAAATATTTTGTGCCTTTTATAGTTTTCAAATATTTTTGAAATCTTTTTTTTGCCAAAAATTACAAATTTACTCAACTTTTTATTTTGTGGAGTTAGGCCTTTTATAGCATAGACAGACGACAGCGTTAATTTGCCTTAACTGTCTTAATGCAAATTAACTTGTGAATTATCCTCATTTGTAAATGCACTAAATGACAGTGAATTAATACTGAATTCAGCTATATGATAACACAGTCCTCATATGGTAACACCGTCACAATCAATCAAATGTTGACAAATTGTTTTGGTTTTCAAAATTAAAATGCGATTCGGTCAGAAAATATAAGTTATTTTAATTGTTTTTAGAAAAAGAGCAAAGAAATATTAAAATCGGGACACATTTTTTCCATTTTAAAATTATCGAAGTGTGTGGCACGAAAGGTATGTAAAGATTTTGTTTATTTAATGGAAATACTGTCGTCTGTCAGGGTAAATTTTTAATTCACATTAGTGATATTTTAATACAAATTAACGCTGTCCTCTGTCTACGCTATTAGCTTCTGATACATCCATATATTAGTGGTGCTACTCTCAATTATTTCTTATTTACAAAAAAAAAAAAAACTATAACAACGAATAAATTTAATTCTTTAAATTAATTTTTAGAGGTTATTTCTTTTACATAATCGGGCCTATTCTCGTTTAAATCGTTTAAGTATCGTTTTAAAACGACACATAAAAACGACAATTTTACCTTGAAAAGATACCGTATTACCCTAGCACCGTATAATCATTTTAATGTAAAATTGTCGTTTTTATGTGTCGTTTTAAAACAATACTTAAACGAGAATAGGCCTGATTATCTAACAACCTTAACAGTACGACCACACGAGAAATATTTTTTGTCTTAACACAAGCAATAACGTCGCCAGATTGCTTGTGTTCAACAATGTAACTAGAGGTGGCGAACACGTACATCCAAATATATTTGTATTTTTACACATATACATACCTAAATTATCTTTTATTAAATCTTTTGCCAATTGTTAATTGAAATTATATTTACTTTTTTTTATTCATAACATTTTTTCGTATTCTTTTGTTAAAAAAATTAATATTATTTAAATTTGACAGCATGTGTTAAGAGATTATTGCTCAGCAATACATTTTAACATTTGTTGCTGATTATATATTAGAACACATGTGCATACGGTCTACATGCTAATATCTTGTGTCGGCAATCGAATTTGACAATTGCCAAGGCAATTATTGTCAAGATTATTGCTCGTGTGGATGGTTGGTAAGCTTTCATTCATTCCACATTTTTCATTTTAATGGCAGCACTATATTGGCTTATTATTGGCACCAAGAAAAATATATAATATACATATATAATAATATAATATATATAATATTGTGAATGTTTTCAATTTAGTATAATAAATCAGAAGATGCGATTTTAGAAAAACAAACCTTTTTTCCTAGCATTTCCTGAGAGCTTTAAATTGTCTTTAGATCTATGCTCTTTATGCTACGACACAACAAGAGCAACAAAAATAATCGACACTATTACAGTTTGTAGATTTATTTTTGCTTTAATTTCTTTGTACTTAAAAGCAGAGTACGAAAACAAATAAAACAAAATGTTTGAAATTTGTTTTGTACATATAGCTAAATAGCATAGCTATAAACAGGTATCCTAGGACACCCCTCTTTTTTTCTCAAGGATAACTTCTACAGGAAACACCTGTTTGGTAAATTATGTTTTAATTAAACTATTCAGTTCTCAAATACATATTGGGTATTTGTTTATTAATTTAGCAAATTAACAAATTAAATTAAATTTCAAATTTTCAATCATGAATTGAACACATTTCCGTCTTTTTCGCAAATGACTCTTTTTCTGTTAATATTATTTCTAACTTAAAAAACAGCCTAGATTCTCAATTCATCTGTGTAAAAGCATCAAAACATAACATATCAGCTTATTATACTCGCAAATTTTTTTTATGTATTTGAAAATTATCCTACGGCTTGTGATCCATTTTAAACATATAGTCAGTCTTGCTAATACGTATATTAAATTATTGTTATTTAGTTACTTTTTTACCAAAAAATGTTTCAGTTTTCCAACCCTTGATTTATTTATGAATTTATTTCCTTCCAAAATATAAAATATATTAACTTAATAAAGGAAAAAAAATAATTTTATTTATAATGCATTTACATTTTCTCGAAATCCAGTACTTGTGAGATTTCGAGCTAAATCTAGCTGCTTTTACTAAAATCTCCCATACAAAACAAAATCTAGGTTGTGAGTAGATTTGTCGGCAATCTACTCAAAATCTGATATTTCTATTTTATTTTTACTAACCTATACAACATATTTATATAAAAGATGATTGAATACGCTACGGTCTGCTTAAAAAGGTGTGTGAATTTGCTACATTGCAGTTGTTTGGTTGTACTTTTGGAAAATTTTCGGTTAATGGATTTTGTATTGGATAAATAAATCTTGATAAATGTTAAAATGGTGTAAATGGTATGGATTTTAATAAAGATTTTAATTAAAATATGCTAGATTTTGTGCAGATGTAAATCCCTTATTAGTTACTTTTATATAACAACAAAAGTTTAAGCTTTTTTTAATACAAAAGTTTTTCTTTCCAAAACATAAAACATATTTAATTTATAAAGAAAAATAAAAAATTTAATTTTTGATTGATCTAGTTACTTGTGTATACCCAAAGAGTTGAAATTTTGCAACCCTGGAATAATCTCTTTATTATTATTTTTTTTTTTTGTAATTTGAATAACAATTTAATTCTTATTGAAATATAAAAGTGGACCAAACATAGAAGAACGCTGATGATGAAGGTTTAGTGGCCTTCGAAAACGGCTAGCTGTTCCGTTCAACTATGTGTTGTCAGAATATTTACGACTATATTTGGTGTTATTTTCTCATTAATAATTATCACATGTAATTTGGCTTAAAAAGCGATACGAACTTTAGCCCATACAAATTATAAATATAGAAACAAATGGAGTTCGAATAATAATTAAAATTAACTAAAAATTAATAGCCATGGGCCTGTGGCAAAAATTAAATAAAAATATACTTAATAGTAACAAACCAAAAAAGTTTGTCTTAAGTAGAACAAAAAATAAGCAAATTAAGTAACATGTGTATAATTAGTAAAAAGAACAAAACGACAATGGTAAGACTGTTGTAAATATAGTGATGGTAAAATTGAGCTTACAATACAAAAAAGCTTTCAGCAAATTGAAATACGATGAATCAAAAACAATTCACATATTCCATTTGCAATAAAATGCTAAGTATATAAAGCAGAAATCTACATCAACTGACACCACACACAGTGGACCAAACACAAAAGAACGCTGATGATGGAGGTTTAGTGGCCTTCGAAAACGGCTGGCTGTTCCGTTCAACTATGTGTTGTCAGAATATTTACAACTAACTTTGGTGTTATTTGTTCATTAATAATTATCACATGTAATTTGGCTTAAAAAGCGATACGAACTTTAGCCCGTTCAAATCACAAATATAGAAACAAATGGAGTTCGAATAATAATTAAAATTAAATAAAAAATGGTTTAAATTTTCCAGCTCTGAAACCGTCTGCTTGATTTTTCTAAGAACGAAGTCTCTGGCCTTTCTGTGAGCTTCGAAAAACAGATTTCACGTACAGACAGACGGAAGTTGGGCAGACTGGCATCGCTAATTCATCTTCCCTACTCATAAGGACCCAGAATATACATACTTTATGGATCGTGTATGAATATTGTGAAAATTGCACACCGAATGGCGAACTTATAAGTTCCCTTTACAATTTTTGGTGAAGGGTATACAAATTTTAATCCAGAAAAATTGACAATTTTTATATATGTATGTTATATATAGTGCTAATCGAATTCGGCACCAATAATATTGGTAACTAAAACCATAAATATATAAATGCAGAATTTCCTTACCTGCTTGGCACCGATTTCAAACAACACTACATCTAGGACAAAAAGAAGTGCAAACAACGCTATATCTAGGACAAAAAAATGTGTTATTTAAATGAAGCTTTAACAATTTTTACATTATTTTTCTTAAGTCCGTACAAAATTTTTAAAGTTTTATTTAAACATTCCAATTTTAAAACACATTTTTTTGTTTGCTTGGCACTTAGTACACACATATTTTTCTTCTTCTAAACACAAACTTTATGATATCTGTGTACTTTGAATTCTAATCAATTTTGGCAAAAATCAAAATACAGATGTAAAAAATATACACATTTTTTATAAAGAGATCGACAATAACATAACATGCATATAAAAATTAAATTTAAATATTCGTATTATACACAACAAAAATAGAAATAAAGAAATAAAAAATAAAATTGAATTTTAATCTATCTTTAGGAAATTTTTTACTTCTATAAAATTGAAAATATTGTTATATATATGTTTGTAGTGAAGGAGGCTCCATCTTTCTGCCTCTTTAAAATGTGAGAAAACCACATATCGCTCATTTACTTCAATAGTGGCATAACTCAAAAAATGAGTTTTTTGAGTTAATAATGCAGATAGATGCGGCATTTTGTATTTTATCTTGTGTAAAAATTTCATTTAAATAACTTGTATCATCAGCTCCTGAGAGAAGAATTTTTTTTCATTTCTCCATTGAGTTCTATGCAAATTGAAAACTTAAAACGCGTTTTCTGCAAAACTGGTTTTTTTGAGTTGTGCCACTATTGAAGTAAATGAGCGATATGGTTTCTGAATTTTTTTTATTTAAATTCTCTTACCTGTTTTAATGGTAAAAATAAATAAAACCCAGATACTTTCCGTTAGCATAAAATTCTACGAATTTTTCAAATTAGAAAATATGTGCGAGTAAAATGGTTTTTAGGAAAACGTTATGCCAGGAAATGAACAGTTCTTAGCAAAAGTTTTTTTTTAAACGCTGCCAGAGTTTTAGTAATTTTGACGATTCTGCATAGCTGAAAGAATTGGAAGTAACAAAAAAAAAATAATTGTTAACGATATGCAGAGAAATAGCCATAGAGTTTTAATAGAGGATGCTTTAAAATAAAGTTTTTGTATTTATATACGAGCATATTTGATTATAAAACTATTTCAATTTGTTTCTTGTACCAAAATGCCGATGCTCTCTTGTTATTTAATATGTATTATTCCTGCAGAAAATTTGGTGACAATTGATCCAAACATGCTCGTCCTATGACTTGAGAAAATGCGATTGTTATCAAAAGTACGGAGAAGTGTATGGTGAAAAAAAAACATATCGTGTAAATATTCACCATTTTCGTGATGTATCATCTAGTTTAGTGAGAAGTCACAAGGTGCATAAAAAATATCAATTAACCCCATCCTAGGCCATTCCCATGTAAAAATGACTGGTCCGCTTCATAGGAAGTGTTAGAACTCGGATTAGTCCCTATCACTTGGGGACCGGCCAAGTGACTAGTATTGTATCAGTTCAATTTCCTGCAGGGATATTTTTATATTCAGTAAATTCTTTGACTTTGTTATGCAGTGTTAGAAATAATCAAGCCTTTGGGGTTTTTATACCTTTCACCAAAAATCGTAATTTCCAAAATATTCATGTACGCCCAATAAAATATATGTATTCTGGGTCTTTTTAAATAGGGAAGGCGTCTGTCCATCCGTACGTCTGTCTGTACGTGAAATTGACTTTCCGAAGCTCCCAAAAAAACTACAGACTTCAGTCTTGAATTGGTCTATCAGAACTCATTCGAAATAATTTTGTGTTCAAAATCAACATAATCGAAAAGACAGGTTTCAGAGCTGGTAAATTCAAACTTTATTTTGCCATGTAAAAAAAAGTAACTTACTAAAACTAATTTTTGTTTTTTTTTTTTTTTTTTTAATAAACACATTTAAGATTTTAGTAAGAATAAAATTGGTACTGAAATTAAAAAAAAAATATTTCAGGCTTGGACAACTTTTTTTTTTGTTGTATGTAAAAGTAACATATTAAAATATTTTTTTAATTTTCTCTCTTTATTAACTGTCTGTGCAACGACATCGAAACTAGGCGTTCTTTCGCGTTCTAAGCGAATGAAAATTAATTTGGATTCATCAACAACGAACATTTATTCGAACGGCAGTTCGAAAGAAAACATAATTGTTTTCATATAAAATACAGTTTGGCTACGTCGACAAGACTGTGTCTCGTAAGAAGCCAATTAAGTTGACAAACAAAAAGTATTTTAGCACTTTCTTATTTTTTTATTCATTTTTTTTTAATTATTTATTTTTTTTTTACACAATAGACATAAAATATGAATTAAAATATAATTTAACATTTTTGTTTTGATAATTGTTTTATATACATTCTACAAAGTACTCGCACATTGCAAACACAACGAATGTAGTTGTAAAATAAAACAATAATAACATGGTGTTGTTGTGCGACAATTTTGTTGAATATTTTTTCATTGTTCAATATGGCTGCACTTGTTCTCATGCAAATGAGTTGTATTATATTTAAATTTTAAAAAAATCGGCTAAATATATTGAAAATTCCTATCTGACAATGTTTTGGTTCATTAGCATGTAAGAAAAACATCAACTGGCAAACGTAAATGCATGCGAACGAGCACTATCAACATCATTGAATCCCATTTGACTCGAAATCGAGCGACTGGCTTGCGATCGCTTAGATTTTCTTGCGATATCGTTATATTTTTAAAGTAAAAAGATTCGTACAACAAAACACAAAAATTTAAAAGGATGAGTCCAGGGTTGGAAAATATAAAATTTTTTAGGTAATTTTTTTTTTCTTTTTTGCTTATAAATTAAATATGTTTTATCTTTTAGAAGGAAAGAGTTCCGTACAAAAAATTTCAAATATATAAAACAGCCCCAGACCAGTAACTACATAAACTTAATTTTTTTTCTTTGTTAATTAAGCATATTTTATATTTTATAACGAACAAAATTTAGTACTACAAGGAGAATAATAAAAACTAAGATTCCAGGATTGGAAAATTGATTTTTTTTTTAAATTATGCGCTGAGCACAATTATGTTTCAAATCAATGGTCATACGGTGATAGCTTGCAATGATTTCTTATTAATATTTAGTGAATTGAGATAGCATAAAATATATCGCAAATGAATAATCATAACTAGGAAATTTTTTTAAAGAAAAAATTCCATTTTCCTGCAACTGTTCCATTCTGCTGAACAAAACCGAAAAATTCTTTGCGACTATAAAGTTGACATGATATTGCTATATATTTTGTAGTACATATTAAGTTTTATTAAATACCGGAAAATATGAAATAATTGAGCTCAGTTGGTATTTAGGTACAATACTAGGATTATTTTAGTATTATTAGAACTACAGCACTTCTATTTGTTTTTCATTTTTCATTTTAAAAATAAAATGACAATAACATTAAATATTGACGTTTTATTTCCATATTTTATCTGGCATCTCTATATACATACATTTATATTTCTGTTGAAGCAGACAAATATAAACAACAATGTATGTGTGTATCTACGTCTGTATGTGTATATGCACTTGTAGTTGTAAGCTCTTTTTCATAGAGATGTGCCGGAAATCTGTTTGTGATATTTTAAAGGAAATACACAATAACAAAAACATAACTATCAATATTATGAAAACATACCGAATATATTTTGAATTATACTTGTGTACACATATTAATGTATGCATAATAATACTGAGAAACATAATGTAGTCATTCGAGTTAAAGTTTTGTATTAAAAATTAATAAAATTTAACTTCTCTATATTGACTGCTTGATTAATTTACCGAGCATCAAACGAACTTTTGACGCCATGATTTCTACATATTTATGATACCGCATACGATATCCAGCAAAATTTATAAAAAAAAATTTCAATTTCGCATTCGATATCGAATCAAAAGTATAGTAATTTAAGATCATATCATTCGACATCGAGTAAGAAAAAAAACATACATATATCGAGTTTTCATATGATAGTTAAGAGCCTATTGTATACACAATACTATAGGCCAATATGTACATACATATGCATATACACACATAAAAATTGTATAACACACATCGATATCGCAAGAAAATCCAAGCGATCGAAAGACAGTCACTAGAAATTGTGCCAATTTAACGAGGTCAATAGTGCTCCTTCGCATGCACTTACGTTTTGCCAGTTAATGTTTCTTACCTGCACGCAAAGAAAAGATATGGTTGTAGAATGGTTAAGAAAACAATATTATGTTCTCTGAAACAAATGTGTGGTCATTGAAAACTAGTTTTAAACATTTATTTCATTACGATAAACAGAGTAATATTTGAATTTAATAATTACATTATCACATCCATAAAAAAGTGTGATATGGTTAGAGTTTAACAATACAGTTTTGTTAAAAATTTATGACTACAACATAATTTGTATTATAATTGAAAATAATATGATGTAAATAACAATATAACATTATCCAAAACCAAACTATTTTGAGTTTTAAAAAAAAAATCTTTTTCAGAAACATCTGTCAGTTCGGAATTTCGTTTGTAAGCTATCGGTAGTGCACGGGTGGTGTTAAATAATATTATAGAAAAATAAAGTATAAACAAAAGGGTTGGCCACTAAAAATATATAAAAATTTGTGTATCTCTTTATACAGACATGTCTGTATGTCGTGTAGGTATACATATCTCTATATACACTTTATGTCAATAATAATAAAAAAATCGCACAGCAATACTCTGCTATTATTGTTTTGTTTAACAACTACATTCGTTCTGTTTGAAATGTGCGAGTACTTTTTATAATGAATATAAAACAATAATCAAATCAAAAATTTTCAATTATATTTAGATTTATATTTTATCCTCTTTATAAAAAAAAATTATTTTATATTAGCTTTCAAGTTCATAGTAGTTGCCAAGCACTTTAATGCTATTATAGCTTTGTGAAGAAATCATATGCAAAAGATAACTTTACTTATTTTGTGATTTAATAATAAGTATTGGCAACACCACCGTGTTCAACAACCACTTCACATCTTATGATGTACAAAATTGAATACAATTTCATTCGAGAATTCAAATAATTTATTATTTTATTAAATAAATTTTTATTATCTTGAAGTAAAGCAACCTTATTTAAAAAATATGAACTTCTGACATGGTAGGAAAACAGATAAGCATTTCTATGAAGTAAAAGTACAAAACTATGAAAAATTATCACAATTAGTTTAGTGAAATGAGCATTTGAATATCCAGCCTTTTTCGATTCGGTTTGATTGTATTTACATAACTAAAACATTTTTGTGTAATTGTATTTATTTTAATATTTTTTTATGGATTTTGCTATGTATTTCGAATCAGTTGGATAATTTGGCGATGCTTTCCATCACATGACAGAAATAATAAATTTAGGATGAGAGCTAGCACTTCTAGCTTCATTTTCAGATGTAACATGAATCAATATGTGCCATATTAACAAGAATATTTGAGGTAGCAAATACACATTTTGGAAATATCAACTTAAAGTAGTCTTAACAAACGTGGGTGCCTACTTTGGAATTTTGATATAATATTTTTTTTTAAATACAACTTTACTTAACATTGCTTGGTGAAGCTTTGTTTGTTTTTTGGCTGCGCAAAAATTAACTTGTTTGACGAGATTTGTGAGAGCTCGCATTGCCATGATGAAGAATGATTCGTCTGGGGGGGTTAGTTTTACAAATTTCTTCAAAGACTTCGTGTAACATTCAGAAATGACAGTTCTACGTTTCTCAAGTGGAATAGTGGCCACATGAACCATTTGGAGAAAGAAACAAGGAAGCACTTGCTTCACTGTGGTTCTTCCAACGAACAACTTTCGTTCGATTTAACTCATCTTAGAATATCCACACGCTCGATTTGCTGTTTTGTTTCCGTCTCATAACAATATATTCATAATTTGTCATCTGTTCCAATCTTATACACGTCTTTTAAAGCAGCACGATTGAACTTTTTAATAATATCCTTACTTATATTGATAAATTATGGGATATCCAACGAGAACAAATTTTCATTTCTTCATGAAAAATCTAATGTATTGAAATGAAACTAGTACTCAAGGATGCCTCTATCTCACGATATGTCACATGACGATCTGGCATTATCAGTTCACGCACTGTAATAATGTTTTCTGGCATAACAATCGATTTTAGATGACCTCCACGGAATTCCACAGTGACAGAACTACGGTCACGATTGAATTCACTATACCACTGATATATTGTGGTTTTCAATGATGCTTTATCATTATATAAAAAAAAAGTTGAGACAATTCAAGTTGAAAGTTATAAAAATTAAGTCAACGAAAGCCTTCTCTTGAAATTTCCATTTTTTAGGGTTCCGTACACCAAAGGTGAAAAGGAACCCTATTGCTTTCGCTACGCTGTCCGTCTGTCCGTCACGCGGTATTTTCTCAGGAACCGTAAGAGCTATGGACCTGAAATTTGGACGGAGTATGTAGAACGTTGGCCGCTACAACAACAAATATTTGAGAATTAAAAATTAAAGGGTGTTCTAAAACGAGCAACGAAAAATGTTAAAGTCCCATGTAATATACATACAATTGTATATTGAAACTTGAAATTTGTAAAATTAGTGTATTTTTATACAGACTACAACAATTAACACTAAAATTAAAAAAAATTAAATTAAAGGGTGGTCCATCAGTTAATACAATTTTGACTATGTAATTTTGACAATTTGCTATATCTTGGAAACCGTAAGGGGCAAACACTTGAAATTTTCAAAAACGGTAAAACTAAAAAAACCGAAAATTATAAAATCGCCAAACCAAAAAAAAAATCGCCAAAAAATAAAAAAAAATTGCCAAAATATAAAAAAAATATAAAACACTAAAATAAATCGACAAATTCGAAAAAATCGCCAAAATGAAAAAAAAACAACGCCAAAATGAAAAAAACGCCAAAAATCGAAAAAATCGCCAAAACGCGAAAATGTCGCCAAAACTAAAAAAATTTTGAAATAAAAAAAATCGCAAAAATGAAAAAAATCGCCAAAAAATAAAAAAACGCCAAAATGAAAAAAACGCCAAAAACCGAAAAAAATCGCCGAAACAAGAAAATAAAAAGTGAAAACTAAAAAAGAGCCAAAACTTAAAAAATCGCCAAAACCGAAAAAACGCAAAAACCGCCAAAACAAAAAAAACCGAAAAGACCCCAAAAACGAAAAAAAATGCCAAAACTATATATTATATAGGATGAAGTTTGTATTGAATTACATATCTAGTGTTCGTACGGAACCCTTCGTGCGCGAGTCAGAGTCGCACTTTACTGAATTTATTTTGTCATATTTTTGTTTTGAACTCACTGTAAAAAAAAAAACAAATACCACTTGTACCAAGGCACATTCACCAGGTAGTAGCGGAAACGCAGCTGAGTTTTTTTTTTCAAATTAAAGTTCATCCGAAACTTCAAAAATTGTTTACGAAAGAGAAATTAAAAAAAAAATGTTAAAAAATTTTCAATGTGAAAAATATTTTATTTCAAAATTTTTTTTGAAACAAAATTAAAAATATAAAAAAAAACTATTAAAAATTGTGAAAAGTGCTAAACGTTGCAAATTTTGTTAGTGGTAGCTGTCGTGGAGAAATTTTTTCAACCTTATGTGAATAATTTTCATTATTATTATTTTACAACAAATTCTATTTTTGATATTTCGGATGAACTAAAAACCATGTTGTTTATAATAAATGTTTGTTGGAAATAAATGTGCCTTGACTTGTACGTCAAAATTTTATCAGTACATTTATGCTAAATGGTGTTGCCATATTTAAGCTATTGATATTGGTATTGCCAGTGCCCAAAATATTAACAGTTCCCATCGTTTAAACATGCAGATATAATTCTATGAGCAAAGCCCTTATAATAAAGAGGCGGACTTTTTAAGTTGTCCATTATTCCAGTGACTAGAGTAGAAGTTGCATAACCATTTTTCTTCTTGCAAAACATACATACATGCATATATGTATACGTAATATATAGCAATTTTGCTATAAATATGTAAATATGTGTGTAAAGGTGCTTTTGCCTTGCCTTAAGTGAATGTTAATGTTGAAGCGATTAACGAATTTATATGCAAATAACTTAAATGCTTAGATGAAATTTAGAATTTGCTTAACAGAACAAAATAAAAAAGTTTTATATGAAAAAGAACTGAAAACAATTTCTCGGCAATTTTAGCTTAAAAAAATACAATAGAAATGGATTTTTGTCAATACCATAATTTTTTTTATTTTTTATAATTCTCTGCTTCCTTACTTGCGCTCTATCATTTACATACATAAGTATTACGTCTTTTAGTTTCCTTCATATTTGATTTCTTGGATTTAAAATAGTTGCCGGAAAATAGCATTTAGAAATAGTATTAAAAGAGATTAGTTGATATGAAAAAAAATAATGCTGTTTTGGCAATAGAAAAGAGATTTTCTTTTACCAGCTACAATTGAAGAATTCTATTTTTTAAGATTTTAACGTACACAGAGAAAAAAGTATTTGTTGCAAAAATGTAATTTGTTGGAAATGGAACTGAATAGTTTTATGTTTTAAAAAGAAATTGCAATGCCCTAACTGAATTAACTATCGAATATAAAAAACATACATATATATATATATATATATATATATATATATATATATATATATATATATATATATATATATATATATATATATATATATATATATATTCGACTTCTGCATAAGACCACTTACAAGAAAAGTTGTTTCAGCTATTGCATGTATAGGCGTATAGAATGAAATACTTCGTGACGGAAGAATTTGTGATGCTTGCTTCTTCATACGCATGGGCTGATATACAAACGTCAGGCATGTGCACGTTGTGTGTATCATCTTTTATTTTTCTGCGCACATACAAACGCACACACAAGCATTGACATTAGTTGTGTGCGCTTGCTTTAAAAAATCACACTTAAACACGTAGTAGCTTACCATCTACATCTTACACAAACACACTCAAACGTACAATATGCAAAATAACAAGCATGCACGCATCAACACTACTTCTTTTGAGTGTTTGTTGCAAACAAGAAGTCTTCACGACATCGCTTGTAAACACTCCGCTTTAGTGGAAATAACCACAATCCAATTTTTTTCAGTTATCCGATTTTTTCTCTTAAATGTAGTTCGGATTACTTAAATTTGTTATAGTTAAGCGTACTGATTAAAATCAGTAAATGTCTAGCCACTTGCATTGCAATATAATAGAAAAATACAATAAAGTACGTAAGAGCGAAAAGGACAAATACATTTTGCCATTTAATTTTTTAACGGACAAACCATGCACAATTTTTTTAGCCTCAAGTTATGCAATCGATTTCTAATAAATAAATTTGTCATTCCTTATTTTTTACTAAAGCCAAGTAAGTTTCATACAAAACGCACTTGCGGGCTTGCTTTTGGTTTTCAGTAATACGATATTTTCAGTAAAGCGATGTTTTGCTAAAGCAAAGTCAATAAGACTAGCTGCGTTCAAAATGTGTGCGGGGATTTGTATCACTTTCAGTAATCCGATTTTTTCCAGTTAAGCATGTTGCGCTAAAGCGCATTCGACTGTACACGTACATCTATACAAGCATCGTGCTTTGCTTATTAAACGTTATTATTTATTATTGGTTTAGTATAATACATGCTACGACAATACATTTAAAAAACAAGACGTATTTACATTTCAGTACTGTTTACGCATTCCTATAATATATATGTATATATTTTAATATAATTTATAATTGTTCGTATTATCATAATAAGGTTTCAAGTATTTGAATACGCGAGTCAAGATGTAAACAAACATATAATTTAAATATATATACACTAGTTTCTAATGCTTTATATATATTTTTGCCCTTCATCAGAAATCATAAAATCTAATACTCATAGTAATAATAATTTGTCAAGTTTTCAAAATTCAAATTGTATTGTTATCCGATTACAATTTATCTGGCAAAAAGCCCAAAGCATTCACTTTACATATTATTAATAATTTTGAATAATAATTATAGTACATGGGAAAATGCTGAAACAATATCAAAAGAACTAATCTCGTTGTTTGCAGAGATCACATATAATTAGAAAGTAAATCTAATTTAAATCTAAATTGAATATTTTAAAAAAATAAAAAAAACTACGAGTATCAATAAACAAGTTTCTTTATATTTAATTGCATAAATACATATAAGAATAAGCAATAACAATATTTGTACATATCTACATAAATAACAATTGTTAATAAAATGAAATATTTATTAACTACAAGACATGTGAGAAATTTAATTAGTTCTTCGAAATGATTTTAATATTGGCAATTTGGAATATAACAAAAGTGCTTTTCCATTTATGTTATTATTATAATTTTTTTTTATAATTATTAATGTATAATCTGCACATATTTGCCATGCATATGAATACAAAATTCATTCTAATTGGAGTCAAATATTTAAACATCAATAAACAATAACTTTTGAATGTGTGTATGTGAAATTAGCAATGTGGTGTAATTTGTTATTCAGCTTTAATACGCATAATTATTGAATAAATTATAAACGATAAAATAATTTGAAATGTTTGCTTTGCTATCATCAACATCCTTTATTAGTTTTCTGCTGTACACAAAAGGGATGTGCGTTGTATTTCTAATGAATTTAAATCAGTTTTCAGTAACCAGATTTTTGTTATCTTTACTTGCACCATATAGGGTGTTTATCAAATGTGTTATTGCAATAGAAAAGGATAAATTTAATCAATTATTTTTAACCCTTTTATTGTTTTATTTTGAATGTAATTTGATAAAGAGAACGTTTTATTCTGATACTAATTCACCTGATGTTGCAAATGAGAATTAAATGAACTAACTTATTTCATATATTTCACTTATTTTGCGCTATTACATAAAAATTAAAGGGTGTTCCAAAACGAGCAACAAAAATTTACAAATCCCATGTACATATGTATGTATATTGACACTTGAAATTTTTAAAATTAGTGTATTTTTATAAAGACTACAACAATTAACACTAAAATTAAAAAAAATTAAATTAAAGGGTGGTACATCAGTTAATATAATTTTGACTATGTAATTTTGACAACTTGCTATATCTTGGAAACCGCAGTAGACAAACTCTTAAAATTTTCAAAAACGGTAAAACTAAATAAATCCGAAAATTATAAAATCACCAAAAAAATTGTCAAAACGAAAAAAGCACCAAATTGAAAACAAATCTAGCACTAAAATAAATCGGCAAAACCGAAAAAAATCGGCAAAATTAAAAATATCGCCAAAATAAAAAAAAACGCCAAAAACCGAAAAAAATCGCCAAACGCGAAAAAGGCGCCAAAACTAAAAAATCGCCAAGATGAAAAAAAAGCCAAAATGAAAAAACGCCAACAACTCCACAAAAAAATGCCAAAACGCGAAAAAGGCGCCAAAATGAAAAAACTCCAAAAAAAAATTGCCAAACGCGAAAAAGGCGCCAAAACTAAAAAATAGCCAAGATGAAAAAAAGCCAAAATGAAAAAACGCCAACAACTCCACAAAAAAAAATTCCAAAACGCGAAAAAGGCGCCAAAATGAAAAAAATCGCCAAAATGAAAAAACTCCAAAAAAAAATTGCCAAACGCGAAAAAGGCGCCAAAATTAAAAAATCGTCAAGATAAAAAAAAATAGCCAAAATGAAAAAACGCCAACTCCACAAAAAAAATGCCAAGACGCAAAAAAGGCGCCAAAATTAAAAAAAATCGCCAAAATGAAAAAACTCCAAAAATCGCCAAAATGAAAAAAATTGCCAAAATGAAAAAACACCAAAAACTCAAAAAAAATTTTCCAAAATCCGAAAAAACGCAAGAAACGCCAAATTAAAAATTTCTCAAGACCGAAAAAACCCGATAACGAAAAAAAGCCAAAACTATTTATTATATAGGCTAAAGTTTGTATTGAATTACAAGTCTAGCATTCTAGTGACCGTTCGCGCGCGGGTCAAAGTCGTACTTCCCTGAATTTATATTATATGTTCCTTTAAAGTATTTTTAGTTTAATATTTTGTTAATCTTATTTTAACTTCTTCAGGACATTTCTTATTTTTGTGTTATTTATTTTTTTTATAATAATTTCAATATATTTTGTATTTATGAATGCTCTTAAGCGATATATTGAATGTTATTTCTATTTACCAAAGATTTATAGAAACTAAGCCACAAACGTATTGTCAAAGTAAACTCGTCAATTTCAAACATAATTGTGCTGATTTATATATATAAAAATTGTACGAATATGATAATCGCTTGAGTAAAGAACTTCCTAAAGTATTAAATATTTTTAACTAATAAAAAAAATACTTACTCCTATGTACAATAAAAATTTTCCATCCCTGGAACCGCTTTTTAGATGTTTCTAATTTTCTAAAATATAAAATGGGGCATACTCATAGTCAAAACAAAGTAAACTTTAAGAATTTAAAACCAGTATTTTGTATGGTAATACTGATTTTAAATACATAAAAGTATACTTTGTTTTGACTATGAGTATGCGCTAATATGTTTAACTATTAGTTATATTTCGTTTCTCTTATATACCAAAAAAAATTTAGATTTTCCAACATTGATTTTAAATACCAATTTATTTCTTTCTAAAATATAAAACAGGTTCAACTAATAAAAAAAACAAGTAAGAGTGCTATATTCGGCTGTGCCGAATCTTATATACCCTTTACCAAAGTGTTTTTATGTAGTATGTAGATACATACATAAGCACATACATAAAGTATAAGCAAAAAGAAAAAAATAATTTGACCTAGTTACTTTTATGTACAAAAAAATAAATTTACAAGCCCTAGAATCATTAAATTAGATTATTCTGATTCCTTATATCAATATAGTAGTTCTTAAAAAAAAATAAAGTAAGAAAAGAAAAAAGGAAATTTAAAAAAATGTTTTATTTAGTTACTTTAATATCCAGAAAAATGGTCAAAGTTTCCAGCTCTGGAGCTGTGGTTTTTATTTTTATAATTTTCTACACCAAAATTTTCTTTCCAAAACGTAAGATATGTATAATCTATAAAAGAAAAGATAAACATTAATTAGACTTAGTTACTTTTATAAATCACAAAAAGTGTAAGTTTCCCAACCCTGAGATCATTCTTTTTGATTTTTCTGATTTCTTACACCAATCTCTTTCTTTTAAGAATTTAAGATATGTTTCATTTATAGACAAAAGGAAAAATTTGTTTTAGTAAGTTACTTTTGTACAAAAAAAGGAAAGATTTCCAATCTTTTTAATTTTTTAATTGTTTTTTTTTTTTATTTTAAATGCCAATTTTTATCGTACTCAAGCATAAAATAAGTATATTTAAAAAAAAATAAATATTAATTTTCGGTAGTTATTTTTTTGTATCACAAAGAGTGTAAGTTTCCCAACCCTGGAATCCCCCTTTTTGATTTTTCTGTATTCTTAAAAACAATCTTTTTTTAAGAATGTAAGATATGTTTAATTTATATTAAAAAATGGAAAAATTTATTTTAGTAAGTTACTTTTGTATAAAAAATAAGGTTTTCCAACCCTGGAAACCTCGTTTTATTTTTTTTTTAATTTGAAATACCAAATTCATTCGTACTGAAGTATAAAATAAGTCTATTTTAAAAAAAAAAAATAAAAATTAGTTTTCGGTAGGTAATTTTATATATCACAAAAAGTGTAAGTTTTCCAGCCCTGGAACCGTTCTTTTTGATTTTTCAGATTTCGTACACCAATATGTTCTTTTTAAGAATATAAGCTATGTTTAATATATAGAGAAAAAGAAAAAATTTTTTTAGTAAGTTACTTTTGTACAAGAAAAAGTTAAAGTTTTCCAACCCTGGAAATGTCTTTTTCATGTATTAAAATTTTTTTTTAATTTTTAATATCAATTTAATGTGTACTACAGTATAAAATAAGTTAATTTAATAAAAAAAATAGTAAGACTTAGTTACTTCTATATATTACAAAAAGTGTAAGTTTCCCAACCCTGGAATCATCCTTTTTGATTTTTCTGAGTTGTTACACCAATCTATTTCTTTTAAGAGTCTAAAATATGTTTAATTTATGGAGAAAAAGAAAAAAAATTTGTTTTAGTAAGTTACTTTTGTATATGAAAAAAAAATTAAAGTTTTCCGACCCTGGAAACGTCTTTTTAATTTGTTTAACTTTCTTTTTTAATTTGAAATACTAATGTAATTTGTATTAAAGTATAAAATAAGATAATTTAATTAAAAAAATATAAAAATTAGTTTGCGGTATTTCATTTTTTATATCACAAAAATTTCAAGTTTCCCAACCCTGGAATTATCCTTTTTGATTTTTCTGATTTTTTAACACAATCTCTTTCTTCTTAGAATATAAGATATATTTAATTTATAGAAAAAAGGAAAAATTTCTTTTAGTGAATTAATTTTGTATAAAAAAGTTAAAGTTTTCCAACCCTGGAAACGTCTATTTAATTTTTTTTAATTTTTTTTATTTTTATTTTTATTTTTTTTTTAAGAAATATTAATTTTATTCATTCTGAAGTATAAAATAAGTTTATTTAATAAAAAAAAATAACTAGTTTTCGGTAGTTATTTTGTATGGCAAAATGAAGTTTAAGTTTCCCAGCTCTGAAACGGTCTGCTCGATTTTGCTGATTTTCAATACCAATCTTATTTCGATCATTTCTGACACACCAATCCAAGAACGAAGTCTCTAGCTTTTCTGTGAGCTTCGGAAAACCGATTTCACGTACAGACAGACGGACAGACGGACATCGCTTATTCGTCTTCCCTATGCATAAGGATCCAGAATATATATACTTTATGGCTCGCTTATTAATATTCTAGAAATTACAAACAGAATGACAATCCTATATATACCCTTTTACCATTTTTTGGTAAAGGGTATAAAAATAGAAGAGAGGTGTCCTAGGACACCTGGTTATAGCTGTACTGCTTACCTATATAGAACAAATTTCATTTGTTAAATAACAATGCAATAAAATTATATGATAGGATTATGTCAAATTCGCCGCAAATATTTCAAAATGAAAGCTCCTGTCCCGTGGCATAATGAGCATAACTCTACCAAATTTGTAGATGAAAAAATTCGTTGTGTATAAAGACATTAAAAACAAAAATAAAAAATTATTAAGAAATACTATTTATTATCGGGAGCCACTATTAAGAAGATTTTAATATAAAATTTTTAATGCTTCCCGACTTTAAAAGTCAATATGTTCCTTTTCAGTTGTTTTTAGGTAGACGTGTTTTTTTTTTAAATTTATTTGTTGTTATGAATTATGATCGCTTAAAATTTTGACTCCGAATAGTCAATAATTAAATACTCTATTTGTTAAAATTACTCATACGCACTGGGTAACAGTATTAAAATTGCATATCCCCACAAGCAGGCAATAATTTTTATTATTAGTTTACATATAATGTGTCTTTAACTTTAACAATTCTTAATCGATTTAAATGAAAACAAGTGTTATTTGAAGAAGAGATTTTAAATTTTTCAAATCAAGTGTATGAAGGCACACTGTAGCAAGGCAAATTAGCTTCAAAAAGCTTAAAATTTTACAACTGCGGCAGTAAAAATTCTTGAGGAGCTAGTAACTTTTGCAAATTCCAACCGATTTGAATGATATTTTTAATATATTAATTAAATCAAAGAGATAAAAATAAAACACGCATGCTGTACAGTAAAGTTTCTTTTATGGTTTAAAACTTATTACTCAGTGTTTTTCTCTGAGATGTACTCGTGTATTCTGGAAAACTTATATATATTTCATTACTTAATTTTATTGTAGGAATATTATAGATATCACTATCCATTACCAATTATTCTATGTCAACAATGATTTCGGCCACACAGGCTAACTTAAGTAACTTAAGCTAATGAAAAGAAATTAAAAAGGATTTGTGAATAAATATAATTCCCATAAGATATTTTGCTTTGCAATCAGCTTCATTTTCTTTCTTTTCTACATATAATTAAAATTCATAAATTTTCTGGCTAATGCCTCGAATTGTTTTTGTGTCTTTTGTTTTAAGCACAAATATGTATGATATGTTGGTTTCCACGCCCAAAAACCACTTAATTAAGTGTCCTTTCTCATATTATGTTTAATTTAATCATATTATTTATTTAATAAAACACAGTGGTTGAGCTCTTTAATAAGGATTTTTCCTTCCTTTCCGTTGAATAGAAGAAAGGGTTTTTGTCATAACATTCAAGTTTGTCATCTCCTTTATAATTATTTTAAACATTTTCTTGTATATCGTTAGAGTATGATTTCATGTGGTTAACTGTAAGAAAGGGAATTCAAGCCAAGATGTGTAGCTGCTATATATTTAGTTGTCAGTAGTACATGTTAGTACAGTAAAAATTCCCTATAACGAATTTCACTATAAATAGTTTTTTCTTGTATTATTTAAATTTATATATTGCTATTATGCACTTTTCCAAAGCATAGGGCGTTTTATTTTTTTCAAAAACAAATGTTACATTTATTCAACTTTTCAATGAAAATTCGCAATGAAATATTTTTGGAAATATAGAGGTTATTATAAGTTACTGTATCATTCCTTACAAACGCAAATTTTTACTTTAAACGAACGCTAAATGGCATTTTACTTAGTAAGAAATAAAATTTTTTGGCATTTTTAGCCGACTTAAAAAAAGAGGACTCTAACAATTCGGTCTCGGTACATTTTAGACCGATTGTAAAAATTCTTTTTTGTCTGAGAGGGTACAGCTTCCCATTGGTCCGATTGTAAAAAAAAGTGGAAGGGAACTCGCCCACAATTCTTTTTATCTATTTTTATGATACTCTACTTATGTGATTGCTGCAAAACATATAAAAACCTTTGGTTCTTGTATGTATACAATTTGAAAGTTGAAAAAATGGACGGGGTTACGTCCATTAAAATTTATTATAATATTTCACGCAGTTCTACTTAACTGATTTTTACGAAACTTACCACACCTTTTGAGCTCTAAAATAGACACAATCTTACATTTAAAAAAATGGGTGGAGTCACGCGCATTGAAATCAAATATTTTATTTATGTGGTTCTACTTTACAGATTTTTATCAAACGCACGCTGAGCTCTGAAAAACACACAATCTTGAATTAAAAAATGAGCGGAAACACGCCCATTGAAATTTAATTTAATATTTAAGGTACTTCTTCTATCAGATCTTTGCATTGAGGTCGGTCTTTTGGCAAAAAGAATTATTATTTTCTGGCAAAGAAAACGGCATTAGTTTTCACTATAAAGAAAAAAAAATTACAGCTTTATTTATAAAAATTATTAAGGCTTTATAAGGGACTTTTAAACTAGACTTAAACACGTTTCTATTTACTTGTTTAGACTGTGTAAAGCCTAAATAATATTTATAGTAGAGCTGTTAAAATTTCACATTCTTAATAATCTCACTATGGCAAATTTTATTTTAGTCGTAGCAGCGAAATTCATAAATGGTCATTAAACAAAAGTAATGATAGGAAACTATAACATTTTTCTGCTTTTTGGTTTTCAAGACGATTAAAATAATGATTTTTCTGCCTTTCAAATTAAAAAAGTAAAGTTGTATATATTTTTTGGAATCCAGTAATATAAAGATTTTTTTCTAAAAACACATAAAATCGTTGGGCATTTGCTTTCGTGTTATAGAAAAGTTCGACTATACTAACAAGAACAAAGTCAAATCTATTAGCATCTGTACTTTTAAAAGATATCAAAAGGATTTATAGCAACTCTAAGATGAAAGCAGAATTTTCTATAATATCAGAATTTGAGCAATTTTGACAAAGTGACTAGTGCATTACCTAGAATAAACTGGAAACAAGATACATATCAATTCATCCTAACATTTCAGGCAACTTAAATGTGAAATTCTTAAAAATATTTTATATAAATAATTTGGAAAATATTGTGATAATTAATCTTTGCTAATTCAATGCCCAATCCTAACGTTAAATTGGTACCGCCCTTCTTAGCCTTTTAATGAAACATATTCAGTCGAGATACAGAAATATACACATGTTGGCATATATATATACATACATATGAGCATGTACGTATCACTTATTTGCTGGAAGAGTGTCATAACTAAAAAAAAATGCGTTTTTTGTGTAATCTAGTGTAAAAATTTCATACAAATAGCTTACACTATCACCTCCTGAGAGGATAAGATTTTTTTATGTGTTCATTGAGTTGTATATAAATTAAAAACTTTAAACACATTTTCTGTAAAATTAAATTTTTGGAATTGTAACACTATTGAAATGAATGAGCGATGTGTATATATTTGGATGTAAGTGTGTATATGGCTTACAATATATTTTTAGTGTCTCTTTCTTCATTGAATTTGCATATGCTTAGAAATATAAATTCATTAGTATTATTTAATTAAACTTTCATAACCCAACCAACATACAAGTTTCAAATAAAAATGAAAAGGTACTGTTGACTGAAATAGCAACTGGCGGTATTTAAGAGACCGAGTTCAATACGTGACTTAACTCTTTCATATCAATATCATAGATTTTTCTTATATGCATTACGCTCTTTGGTGATATTTGTAGCAATTAATCGACGGCGATATAAAATATAAAAAAACAATACCTTGGCCAGGATGGCGCCGATTCAGCAACAGAAAACCACTGTTTAGACTGCCATTTGGTATCTGCTATATTGTGGTCACTTTTTGTCCAAAGGAAAACCAAATTTTCAAATATATTTCTTTACAATGTAATAACATTTAAAGCTGAAATTTTAAGTTAAAGCACAGATGTAGGCTTATAGTGGAATAAGGCGATTCGTATCGCGAGTTTACGAATCAGCTAATAAAATCTGAAATATAAATAAAACATGCTGCTGTTTAGTTAATATGTATCGTAACATTTGTAAGGTAGAAATCCACAGAAAACAGATTTTTAACTTCTCTTTTACATGCATACACACACACACACACAATAACAGCTGACACATTCACTAGCAGCCTCACGTTTTTATTAACTAAGGGTTCAGTTAGCAACCTGCAATGAAATTTAACTGCAACCCTAGTAAGCAGCTGATCGATATTGTTATGTGAAAATTAATGTACAGATTCTTACATTCCGGTTATATCTCTATAACTACTTTCACTACTTTTCACACACAACAATATAGATCAGCTGTTTCTTAATGTTACAGTTTAATTCCATTACAGCTAGTTAACTGAGCGTCAACATCCAGGTTTAAACGATACAACGACTTCAAAAGTATCACCATACAAACAAACTTATTCTACCATTGTTACTAAACACACATTTGATAAGCTTTTTAGTTTATGTTTGCTGGGTGTTTCTTTTACTTACATATGCATGTGTGAAAAAATGTACTTGTGTGTTTGTATCTTTATGGTTAATAACCCAGTTGGCCATGTCTTTCGAACATTTTACCAGAAGTATGCGACACCTCAAGCAGACTTTCGAAGAAAGCTTTCCTAAACATAGTTTCGGTGTTTGAGGGAGACATAAAAAATGTACCAGTTAAACTTTTTTTCCATTTAAATCTTATCTCTTTGCTTTGCTTTAAATCTTAAACTTAGTGCTTAAAGCTAAGCGTAAGATATGCATATTTCTTTAAACTATAGTAGAGGGACGCTTTATTGTATGATTTATCTATAAGAGTTTGTCATACCGATAGTTGTTACAGGAATGCAAAACAGCTACTTGTCATCTAAAATACATGTGAATGAAAACTGGCGAATATGCGAGACAAAAGAAAATTCATTTGATAAGACAATCATATTCACTTTAATACAAGACGAATCCATGGCAGATGTCCTCATTAGCCCAGCTACTGTTTTTAAATATGAATAGCCTTTGAATGGCAGAACATATTTTTTAGTACATTTCACTGAAATTTGACTTTTAATTTTCCAAAGTGAATTGAGTCTAGTCTACCTTATATGAATATGATTTTTTTATATACCTTATATACCTTTATATACTTACATATACATAGTATACCTTTATTCCAGAAATAGTTGACTGGACTGGAATTAGTCTAATTTGTTTTGCCGTTAGTCTTATAATAATTAAATAAGAAAACATTTGCGCCTTACAATAAAATCAGTCCTGAAGAAAAATAAAAAATAAAAACTTCATCGAATTTAAATTTCATCAGCTGAGTCTGAACTTAATTATTATTTCACATTTGGCTAAACATTATCTTAAATTGCTATATAGATTAAAATTTATATCACTAATAAGAAGAATTTCAAATATGTAACTTTGGTTATGCAAACTGATTTTTGTTTCATTTTCTTCTCGAGTTGAAAAGATTTTTATGAATATAAAATCAGCATAATATGAATGTAAAGAACTGAAAACTAAGCATATCGCATTTGACATTCAACATTACAGTGCTTATGATATCATACAGTGAGTGTTAAAACTGAAGATTATGTTCTGAGATCGTTAGAGTATACAAAATAATTATTTTGATTTATTTACACAGAAAATATTCTCAGCAAAAAAAAATTAATATTAAATATAAAAACAGTAAAAAAAAAATTAAAAATTATTATGGAAATTTTAACTGTGACCATCGCAGTTCACTCTTAAGCAAAATAGATTTCTGAAAAAACAAATATACTACCAAAAGGTTCTTATGACCTCTGCATATTGCTCATTTATTTTAATAAAATCATAATTCAAATAACTGGCTTTAAAAAAAACGAGTTTAATGCCCTAAATTCAGTAATAATGCATTTACACTATCTCGAAATCTAGTACTTACGAGATTTCGAGCTAAATCTAACTGCTTTTTACTTGATTTCCCATACAAAACAAAATCTTGTTCGTGAGTAGATTTGTAGGCAATCTACTCAAAATCTAATATTTTTATTTCATTTTTCTACCCTGTACAACATATTTATATAAAAGAAGATGAATAAATAAGCTACGCTCTGCTTGAAAAGGTATGTGAATTGGCTACATTGTAGTCGTTTGGTTGTAGTTTTGGAAGTTTTTCGGTTAATGGGTCTTGTTTTGGGTAAAAAAATCTTGATAAATGTCAAAAAAACATGGTGTAAACGTTATAGATTTCCATTAAGATTTAATTAAAATATGCTAGATTTTGTGCAGGTGTAACTGCCCTATAAGAAGATTTAGGACGTTGTTGTCTTAAAATACTTTTGAGTTCTTGTTTTTGAATTCTCCAAATTATTTTCTTAAAAAATTTTTGTTGTCTTTGATAATGAAAAATAAAAATATTATTGACATGTTTTTAAAATATAAAAATTAAATGAAATTATTATACAATTGTTTGAAAAATATATGAAAGAATACATGTTGGATATAATGTTTGGAACAAAATCTTAAAGCATATACACGAACCTTCTAACATATACAAAAAATAATGATTGTTTTAAAGAATCACAACTGCGGCTTTTTTTCGTCCATAGACAAAACGCCAAATCCGTCGAATAGAATTAGGACACAAATTATTTTATCAATTTACACTCAACTTGGAATGGAAAAATAATATTTCATTTAAAGTTTAGTATAAAAGATATTTTTATGAAAATTTTAACACATTTGAGGTATTCAAACGGTAGTTTTCCGTATCAAACGCATTGACCCTCTCTCATACTTATAGCCTGAGTATGTCCATAAGTGGAAATTGTGTGGGGTGTGTGTGTGTGTGTGTGTGTGGTTGTTTTAAAACATGCTTTATGTATGGGTTTAAATAAAATAGCCCTGTATATATGCATATGCAGCCGATTAATTGTCGGAGTATTTTTATGTTCGTGCATACAGTCTATAGATTTTAGTTGTCGTCCTTTGTGCGATGTTGGATGTTTATAGTAATACGTATTCGGTTGAAAATTTGTGCACTTGTTCTCATATGATCGTTTTTTTAGAAGTACGCATTCCTTGTTGCTTGGCAATACAATACTAAAAAACTGGCTGCTCTGGTACTGAAGCAGTAGCCTCTCCCTGCTGCTCTTCACATACAATACTCATTCTGCCGACGCTCACTGTTTGTGCAACAATAATGACTACGACTATCAAATACTTTCAACTGAGACTTTCACAATAATGAAGTGAACTCTTAGCAGAGAACTTTTTTTAATAAACAACTAAACATCAGACTAACTTTATGGCAGACTGACTCAATTATCTTCACCATAAACAACTTTATAATCGATTACTAGAAAACTGCACTGCCAAAAGATGCGTCGGTTTTTTTATACTTCACACAAAGCTTCCAGATTGTGACAGCGACGTCTAGACAATGTCAGCAGCATTTCCAAAGCTTATTTTCAATAACGCAATTAGTAGTAGTTAACTATGTATGTTTGTGCATATATACATCATTACCCGGCGTCGGGCACGTGATAAAAGAAACACCGACAGTCAGGTGGGTAAATATGACCCTCGTTTTTTTGACATTGTATAGGGTGTTTTTTATTGAGGTATAGAACTTTAAGTTGGCATCACTTTTTTAACTGGCGGCCATTTTGTCAGCTGTCAAGTGATTAATATTTAGTTTGGTTTGCCATTTCATCATGAACAGGTTGACAAAAGAACAACGCTTGCAAATCGTGCAAATTTATTTCGAAAATAATGGTTCAGTTCGCGAAGTTTACCGCAAGCTCCGTCCATTTTATGGTCGACATAATCGTCCATCAGAGCAATTAATTCGGTTAACCATGGATCGTTTTCGCACTACGCTTACTCTATGTGATAATACGCATCCGCAGAGACGTCGAACAGTGCGCACCGAAGAAACAATTGCCGCTGTAGAGCAAAGTGTTGAAGAGGACCCGAATGAATCGATTCGCCACTGTGCACCGCAATTGGAGCCGACTAACCGACTATTTTGTTTCCGAATTGGATGGCATGAATGTGGATGAGTTGTGGTTCCAACAAGACAGCGCTACATGCCACACAGCGCACGTCACAATCGATTTATTGAAGGAAACATTCGATGAGCGCATAATTTCGCGGAATGGACCTGTCAATTGGCCACCAAGATCGTGTGATTTGACACCATTGGATTATTTTCTTTGGGGATATGAGAAGTCGCTCGTCTACGCCAACAAACCAGAAACGTTAGGGGACTTGGAAGCAAACATTCGTGGCGTTATTGCCAACATACGGCCCCATATGCTCGAAAAAGTGGTTGAAAATTGGACCTGTAGAATTGGCTTTATTCGAGCCAGCCGCGGCGGCCACATGCCCGAAATCATATTCAAACATTAATGGCATAAAATTATCCTTCCAATAAAGCCAAATTGATGGACATTAAAATGATTTTCTTGTGTTTTTTTCAATTCAAAGTTTTATACCTCTGAAAAAAACACCCTTTATTTTGCATAATATTCAAAATTTGATAAACGTATCTGTAGGCAATATATACATGACTCTTTTAGCTATTTGTTATATGCAAAAAAAACATATTTAAAAAAAATAATTGCTAAATTCATCACATGGGTGTTAATTATATATTAAAAAGTGTAATTTTCTTTATCTTTCTGCAAGGAGTTTGAGCATTCGTTGCAATAAGGAGCTATATGTTCAGAGCAAATAAACTTGTTGCATTCTGTGCAGGTGTGACTAGTTTTGCGATCTTTTGTAGAAGGGCAAACTTGACATCGTTTACGCACACCTGAAACTTTTGCAGGAGCTTCTTCAGAAGAGTCTGTTGTGAAACACTGGATTCGCTTTCGCATTTCTCTCGGCAATTGGACGATATTTTTACGAGTGTTTAGGTGATCACTTATAAGAGAAAGGCCTAAGGTTTTCAGAAACTTATTTCGTTTAATATTGTTTTTGTTATTATTCTTATACATAATAAGTCCGTTGATTCCAGCTATATTTAGCATATTATAAAATATTGTTTTCGGCCATTTTTTCGAATTTCGACTAGCATTGTAAGTGGAACACATTTCGTCAACAACGTCAACACCGCCTTTTGTTGTATTTTAAAATGTATTTATTTCCGGCTTTTTTCTCTCTTCTGTGGAATCGTCAATAGAACTATCATGGTGTAGGCTAGACATTAGCAAAACCAATTTGTTCTTTTTAGGAACATGGGACACATTTGTAATATCTTTTTGAAAACCAAATATGGACGAACTTATTTCTCTGGCACGTGTATTCGTAAGCTTTGGTGGAACTTGTGTTTTATTTTTGCGTAAAGTACCAACAGATGTTATTTTATGCTCTTTCAGTAAATGAAGAACTAATTAATAACTTGTGAACCAGTTATCAAAAGTAATATTTCTACAACTCTTGGAAACAGGCTGCACAATACGATCAACGACATCAAACGGTTTGTTGCTTACTTCATATGGGCCTGAAGGCTGTTTTCCAGCATATATTTCCATGTTGATGGTATAAAAACTAGTTGCGTCTACCAATGATATTATTTTCAAACCATATTTTGAAGGTTTGGAAGGAATGTACTGCTTGAATTTGCACCTTCCTCGAAATGCTACAAGCATTTCATCAATAGTCAAATTTTCATTTGGAATATATATTTTTGTACAGTTGTTTACTAATGAATCAAAGAGCTCACGAATGGGAGCTAAGTTGTCTAATATACTTCTTTCAATACGAGTCGACTTATCATCAAAGCAAAGATTGCTCTGTATAAAATGGAAACGTTTTAGTGTCATAGTCAAGCAAAAAATCTCAATACCAGTTCCATCTGCAGCCCAAAGAAAACTTAAGTTCTCTCTTCGAGACCGATGTAATCCAGATAAATACAACAGGCCGATAAATGCCTTGAATTCACTCAATGTACATTCCTTCATGTGTGGGTAGTTTGTTATTTGAGAACATGCATCTATTTTTTGTTTAATTTGTGCATTTGTATGCGTCAGCATTTTCTGCACCATTTTGACTGTAAAAAATTCGCTTTCGGTGACTACAGATTTATACTGTAGTCTTACTCCAGGCTCATCTCTCAAAATACTTTCTTCCCGAATACGACAATTTTGACGATAAGGTTCTCTTCGCTACTTGGTTCCATCTTTACTTACATAAATTTCGGTTTGTGGTATTTCCTGCCGCAACAAATTAAGAGGTATATCATCACTATCACATTCTGAAGCTTCTTCCTCTGTGTTACTTCCTTCACTGCGCACACTAGTATGATTCTCCTCTACGACTGAATCGGAATCTGCAGAATCGCTTTCTTCTGAATAGCTTTCTTCTAATAAAGAGAGTATTCTCTGACGCTCACGTTCTTCGCGGTCCATTTTAGCAAAAAACTGAAATCAGAGCTTAATACACTAAATTGATTTTTTTTAAATTGGTGAAATCTCACTACACCGACGGTCAGGTTGGTTCATATTTACCTTTTCTTAGTGGACGGTCAACTTTCTTTGCTCCCGTTCAATCATCAACTGAAACGAAATAATAAACAACATGCAAAAACGATACACTCCATCTACTGAGATATTTGGCAACGTCGCAAAACGTTGCAAGAAGTTACACAGCAATTTAAGAGCATATGGGTCATAATGACCCAACCTGCATGACGCCGGGTTAAATAAGTAATTTATGGTGTTTGTTTACATTTTTTGTCTGAAGTACCATGTATGTGTGTGTATCTTCTTAATAATCAAAAGCTATTTTGATATTGTTGTTGTTGCAACAGTTTGTTTATATTTATTTAATCATTTATGTGCGTAAGCATGTGAATTTAGTTCTTTAGCTAAACGATTCTGGATAATTCCTTTTGTTCACCAAATTTTTTCCTTATAAAAATATTTACGTTACTTAGCTCTGTTCGAATATTTTTGCTTAAAAATATTAAACATTAATTAGTTATATATAAAAGTATTTTTTTTCGTCGCTAAAAGTACATACTGTAGAAAAATGAGTTTTAGTTGTCATATATATATATAGGTATTTTCATGGGAAAATCCTCTTTATTGTCGCGTGTGACAGAAAGCTAGCTAAACCTGTATTTTAGAAGAATGTCGCGTGCGATAGAAATCTATTAAGCCAGTATTTCAAAACAATATGATTGACGGCAGCTGTATAAAGAAGTAAAAAAAGTTTAGTTTTCTTTTTTCGGTGTCGCACGGGACAAAAAGTTTAAATTTCTGCGGAAATGCCTACATACAAAACAAAACCTTTTTAATTTATTTTAATGCTCCATGAAACTTTTTGACATGTCCTAGCACTGCCGAAAATAATTATTTCCTGTTTTAAATGTGTAAAGAGGTTTTCAGATTATATTTCTACTTTTTGGAAACAATATTTACTGTAAGCATATGTTTGCCTTTCACAGTCGCGTGCGACAGAAATCTATTAAGCCTGTATTTCAAAACAATATGACTCGGTTGACGGCAGCTGTATAAAGAAGTAAAAAAAGTTTAGTTTTCTTTCTTCGGTGTCGCACGGGACAAAAAGTTTAAATTTCTGCGGAAATGCCTACATACAAAACAAAACCTTTTCAATTTATTTTAATGCTCCATGAAACTTTTTGACATGCCCTAGCACTGCCGAAAATAATTATTTGCTGTTTTAAATGTGTAAAGAGGTTTTCAGATTATATTTCTACTTTTTGGAAACAATATTTACTGTAAGCATATGTTTGCCTTTCACAGTACATTCTCTTAACAGATTTGCACCCACAATAGTTACATAAGCTCTAACAAAAAATATCATTTTACATACTTGGCAATTTTGACCTGCCTTGAGGCCATATTAAAGAAACTGTCTGCAAAAACAGAGACAAGAAAATTGTTTTATTTTATTTTTCCTTAGTCTCTTTTATTTTTTACTATTAAGTTCAACTACGAGTCTTGCATTTAAAAGTGTTTGCTTTTCCCATTTATGTAGTATAGTTCTTCTTCATGTCGGTGTCGTTCCTTTTTTTATATGTTTAAGTAACTACCTGGATTCCTGTAAGTTAAAGGCTTAAGCATAGAAATATTCCTTATGCATATGGTTTTCTTAAGAGGAAAACTAAAAGACATTACATAAAGGGGTTTATTTTTGTGTCCAGGTTATAGAAAGTATTTTTTTTTGGATAAGTGTGAGTATTATGAAGACATAAAAGATGAAGATACAATTATGTTAATAGCGCTGACTATAAATGTGCTGATAAAATTGTACCAGGAAATAGGAATGTACATAGTTGTGGTAACTTGAGTATGTTCCGTTTCATTGTACATAAAATGGGTAAACTCTTGCATTTGATTTACGCTAAACCTTTTCATTTTGTTTAATTTGGTACAACTTGACCTTTTTTTTAGATTTCTTTAACCATATGAGGCTCAATTATGATTAATGGATTCAAGGTAAAAGTTCAAAATCAACATGTTATTTATTTGTTTGGCATACGTTTTCTTGAATAACTTTTCATTGGCTTGTGAAATACGAGTTTCAATTTGTTTTTATTTATGGGAGTAATAATAGGAATTTTGATGGAAATATTTTGGTTATTTTTTTTTTTATTATTATGAGTAATAATGGTATGCTGATTGATAATTATACATAAATTTGTCTATGTAAGTTTTCGAATGGCTAGAATATGTCATCTGGCGGCAAGTTAATGCATATAAAATAGAAAAAATGTTTCTTAAATTTTGATATTGTTTGTATGGAAATTTTATTCGATATCGCATGCCTTAAATTGTCTTAGCTATTTTGTAGGAATTTGTTGTTATATTAGTTTATTTTTAAAAACTAAATACATACGAGTACATTAAAATTTTTAACTAAATCAAAGCAATTGCTTTAAAATCATTCTTTCCCAGAAATAATTTTTAGTCAGGCTTAAGTTCAGTAATTTCAATTCTTTTTATTGAATGAAATATTTTTATTAATTAATGTGAGTTTCTAAAGAAGAGAAAAAAATTAAATTAGACTTTTAAGCTGGGGGAAATACCGATATTTTTCTGTGCAGCAACGCACTTCATCAGCACCCTAGTCTATCTACTTGGGTAGAGATTGTTATTAACATCAGCTATTTAACGTAAATTCTAATGAAACGGAATGTGAGAAATGATTGTTGTGTACAATTATTGATTTACCTTTGGTAAATACATATGTAAGTATCACTATTTATTTCCCCTGTTTTTCCGTTTTTTAATTTTTCTATTTAGGTTAGCACGAAGTTATACACTCTATCTTGTATGTTTAACTATTCTTGCTTATCTTTTACGATCATCACATTAATTACTATTACTTATTCGATGTACCGTCGGTACATACATGTAAGTATTATAGTAGTGATTATTATGTTACTTTTGTTTTTGCTTTTCACAGTTCATTTGACTTTCCAAAATTTGTGATTGCCAAGTGAACAGTGATTGCCAAGTGAACATATTTTTGTCACGTGCCCATGATGAATTAAGTGAGAAATTTTTTTAGATTTTAATTGAACTATAGTGAACTTAAGCCTGACTAAAAATTATTTCTGATTAAAAATTCACTATAGTTCAATTACAATCTAAAAAAAATATCCCACTTATTCTTTCCTTTTTCATTGTCCCTTTATGATACAAAAAATTTATTATTGAGAAAACTGAAATTGGCAGAAATTATTTCCCAGGTACTCGTACTAAGAAGTATAGCCCTTCAGTAGTGAATTTAGCAAGGCACAAAAATTAGGCTGGTATATGGTCATGCTTTTCTTCATTTGAATATATTTATACATATTTTGAGCATTTTTTTATTAATTTAAAATTAATTACTTTAAATTAATATGATAATAAAAAAATCATTCAAATGTTTTAGGATAGCTTATACTATTTGACTTTGTTTGGAGCATGAATGTAGAAACCGGGTGGGTTTCCCACACGGGAGCATTGCACATACTATCTATCTGAGAAACATGGATTTGCAAAATTTAAGTCACACTGTCCCTGGGATTTATTTGTCATCGCAAATGGAACAAAATTTTAAGGTTCTCCCTACATTAATTATATTTTTAAATAATTTTTTTTTAAGAAAAGTAACACTCAGGTAAAGAATGCCTACTACTATTGATAGGTGTTACCTTCATTAGAAAAGGGATAGTGATAGTGAAAACAGGTGGTGAAAGAAGAGAGACAGGAAAGCTTCATTATTATACAACTCTGCTTTTTGTAGGCTATTTTGTTAAAGCAGTATTGCAGCGCCTCTGGTGTCAATGAGGCATATTAAATTTTCAAAGCTGTGTTTACTAGTCATTTAATTGATTATTTTACTTCGCCAATGGTTCTGCTATACAATACCGACGAAGTAGAAAGCTCTGATGTTACAGTTACATGCTGAAGCCGTTGTAGTTCAGTGACCAGTGTACATACCTTTATCACTTGAACTTTTGTACCACAAGTGATACAAACGGACACTAATGCGCATCAGAAAAATACATGGTGTTGTTATTTAATGACTTCGGACCTTCCATTATACTCTAAAATATAAACTTCTTCTATATGGGCACATTATATGCATACATGCTTACTACAAAAATAAAAAAATATATATATTCTAGCTGAAGTAATTAGCACATTGACTACAAAACCGAAGGTCCTATGTTCAAGCCCGGTCTCCTACATTCATTAAATAACAACACCACACATTTTTCTGATGTGCATTAGTGGCTTTTTATATCAGTTGCTGTAGGAAAGTTGAAGTGACATAGACACTGGCCCTCCTTCGTCGGTATTGTGCGACAAAATCATCGGCGAAGTAAAATAACCAATTAAATTGCTACTAAGCACAGCTTCAAAAATTTCATATAGTTATAAGGGCGAAAGCTACTAAATGACGTACCCCGTAATATAACCAATAAAATGGTTACTAAGCAGAGCTTTGAAAAAAATTTAGTACGCCTCATTGACACCAGAGGCGCTGCAATACTGCATTATTAAAAAGTGCAAAAAAGCAAAGTTGCAAAAGAAAGAAGCTTTCCTTTATCTCTTTTTAATCTCTTTTTACACCATCTCTCTTCTTTATCATTATCACTTCCCTATCGCCCTTTCTCACTATCTTCTTTTCTAGTCACAGGTACCACAAAGGGATCATTGTATTGGATCCAATTGAGCTGAAGTCTCGACTTTACCCTTCCTTGCCAGAGGCCTGCTAAACTAACTTAAACCTAGATTTTATTTCTTCGATATTAACATCAGCATATCTTAAAAATTTCAAAAATATTGGTTCACTGGCTGAGCAGTCCACAGCTTTCAAACATACATTGGAGCTTGAATCTTTTTCATGGCAAGCCAGTAGTTTATTTATTTATTGTTTGCGCAGTTATGTAAAAGATTTTGTCCTTGTAGCACGCACGATACTTTTCTTACCAAACATTCATTATGCTTGAGTGATCAATGAAATAATTAAAAGGAGAAAATCTCACTTCCAAATGTATTTGTCGACATTGGGATTTTAGTGCATTATCCATCGAGATCGTGTAACTTTACCTCGTTAGAATTTTCCTTTATATTCAGTTTGACTTATAGCATCGAGAGACCTTTAGAACCAGAACAAAATTTGGATAACATCTCACACACGTATAATTTTCTTTTAATTACAGTTTGGTGTTATTAAAAAAAACCTTCCACATTATAGAGATCCCATTTCTAATAAAACTTAAAAATATACATGGTCTCAGAGGGTTCCATAAAGGGTGTGGCGTGTATTAAACAAACCCAGATTTCAGTTGAAAAATTAGAGCGATAATAACTTGCCTTAAAACATATATATTTTTTTTTTCTCTCTCTCTCTCTCTCTCTCTCTCTTTTAGTCATGAATATTCATCTCTTACAGTATTAAAAACTCCAAAGCAATGCAGGTGACCTTTTGAGGTGACAAGGACTTAAAATTGCTCCTGCAGAATGTTCAATGTGGCATGAAAAACGTGTGTTTGGTGTCTATTTCGTTCAGTTCTGCGCTTGCCATTGAAGACGATGTACTGGCCAACATCATTTTAAAAGAAAAATTGACTGATTTTTCGTCATGCCGCTCAACAATTTTGGTTTATAAATAAACCGCGCTTTCAGCTAGGTGACAACTTCTGTGTTCACTTGAATACTGATTATAACTTTATAAACCAATTTTAAAACGCTCACTCTCAGTCTCTTCGACTGATTTGGACTATCTTGCAGATATTGTTGCCAGTTGATTGGTTCTACATTTCAAGAAATTTAATAATACTTTGGAAAAAGTTTAACCCTTCAGGTCCTTATAGTTTTAACTTAAATTCTAGCTAATAAATAAATATCTTAAGTATGGATATTATTTTCTTAAAGTTCACAAACGAAATTTGCTATATTTTTTTTCTTCTAAAATCTGACAAAATTTCTACTCCAAATAAATTTGAATATTTATTAGACTTTACATGCACATAATGCAAATGTTTTCAACTGACTCACCACACCAGCAGACATATGAATTTGTTGGTTCATAAACATTTGTTTGTTCATATTGTAACAGAAATATGTAAATTTCTTTAGAAAATGTTTGTAAATGAATACATCTGCATCAAATTTTCCAAAGAGTAAATGCTAAGGTGTGATAATAATAACACCTTTGTCATTTGTGTTATAAAATATGACAAATTATTTGTCAGCATTTGGTTGACACATAATCTAAATTATGTGTACATACATACACACACATACACACACATACATACATACATATAAACATATTTGTACACGAGTGCTGAAATTGTATTAGAAGAATGAATACTCATGTTAAGAACAATGATAATGTGAATCATCATTGTTATGATGGTAATTTTGAGCTGTTTGAGTTTTGATGAGTTTTGTGGGTAAAAAAAATTAAGCTAATTTGGCTTTTTAAAAAAAGCTTCTAAAATAAAATGTAAGAAAGTAAAATATATCAAAAAGAAAATTAATAATAATTGCAGAAATCTAAGCCCCTTACAAAAATATATCGTTATTTTATCAAAAACTATTTTCTTGGTTTTAATTGAGCTTGAGATAATTAAAATAAGATCGTATTTTTGTAGCTTTCATTTAAATTTATTGTAAACAGATAAAAAAATCCTTAACGTCTATTGCGCTTTCATTACGTTAAAGCTTTCAATCAATTAGAGTACGCTGAATCTTAGCAATTCACATATTCTATTTGCATTGAAAAATAAGTATAAACTGTTGAAGTTTACACCAATTGGTACCTCATATAGTAGACCAAATACAAGAACGCTGATGATGATGGTATGGCGGCGATTTTAAACTGCACGTTTTTGCGTTCTGCTTATGTTTGTCATAACAATTTATATTTTTGGGACTTAAAAGCACAGCAATATAACTGCATAAGCTAGACAGTTATGTAAAATGCAGCAATCAACACTTAATATTAATATATGTGACCTTCTCCGAGAAAGGGGACCTAGTGTGTCAAAAAACGGGTGTGGACTTAAGAGCTGATTTTGGTACCTAAAAGGGTGTAGAATAAGATGAAATGAGTTAGATTTTTTTCACACATTAGTTCCCTTTTCTCGGAAAAGGTCAAATATATATATATGACGCTATAAAAACTCAGACCTATATGATAAGCTTAAACTAAACTCTATTGGCCAAAATAATTTATCAGGAAACTAGATTTGAATCTAAGGCTTAATTACGCAGAATTTTCTTTTTTTGTATGTGCTTTGCTTTCAAACCAACTGAATTGTTTTCTTAAAAACTATCACATATTACTTAGCTTACAGAGCGATACGAACTTAAGCCCAATCAAATCATAAGTAGAGAAAAAATTAGTTCTAACAAATAATTAAAATCTTATTAAAAAAATCCAGCAGCAAACTTAAGGTCAAACTGAGTTAAAAACACAATTAATAATTCATTAAAAAGATTTAGGACGTTTTTGTGTGAAAATGTTTTTGAGGGAACATGTCCTTAATTTCTCTGCATTATTTTCTTCAAAAATTTTTGTTGTCTTTGATAAAGAAAAATAAAAATATTATTACCATGTTTTTAAAACATAAATATTATATTAAAGTATTATACAGTAGTTTGAAAAATATATGAAAAAATATTACCTGGTTTACACTAGGCATTTTTTCGTGAAATTTCATGAAATTTGTTGCACGCAACTTTTTTTATTTGCTAATATCAGCGCTATAGGAGAGAGTGATATATAAGAATTAATGTAGCATGAATCTCTGAAGCGTTTCTGGCGCTTTTGTGGATGTGATTTGCTTCTCCGGGCCTGCTGTTGACAAATGAAAAAATTTTCATGCAACTTTTTTCATGAAAAAATGCTTAATGTAAATCAGGTATATGTGTTGGAAATAATTTTCGAAACAAAATCATAAAGCATAATATCGAGCCATAACCGCTAAAATAGCTTAAGCGACACATATTTTAGACTTTGTTTTTTGACGAAAATCGACTATTTATGATCGCAAATGATCGATTTTGGTCAAAAATTGACACTTGAAAATTATGCCGCTTAAGCTATTTTTGCGGTTATGGGACGATATACACGAACCTTGTAGCATAGACAATAAATGATAATTGTTTTAAAGAGTCACTTCTGCTGTTTTTTTTTTCGTCCATAGAGCTGACTCGATCACGTTTCTTTTCAGTTTGAGATTATGGCATTCGATATCGAGCCATACTATTATATTGTTCAACAGTGAATGCCATAATCTCAAAATAAAAAAAAAAAATAATCGAATCAGCTGGTTAGTTTTAGCATATTTTTAAGGAACACTTGGTCTACAATTCCCCCGCACTGAATAATCTTTAATTTTATGTAACCCTATTACTTTTAATTTTTTGTAAATTTTTCCATTATGAAGAAAGATTTTTTATTTTATATTTGCTAGTGCAAACCATAAAAAACTCTTTTAGTGAAACCTGGAAGCCTCAAATTTAATTACAAAAGTGCAGTGACTTTCAAGCTCCCGAAGAAACGTCCAACATAAGGAATATCTTGCAAAGTCGCGCACTTGCAACTTAATTAAAAAAAATATATATCGCATTTTTTTAAAGGTTTTATATATTTTTAAGTGACACTCGTAAACATACATCTTTAGAGCTATGCTCTTTATGTCAAACACAAGAGCTAAGATTTGATTTTCTTAACAAAAACTATTTCCTATATACTATATATTTTTCCATCGCAACACAACAAAAACTTCTTTGAAACAAGTTTTAAAAGAAATTTAGGAAATGAAAAAGCGCTAACTTTATTAAAATAATTGGTAGTACTGTTTCTTGCTAAGAAAGAATTGCTATTCATTTTTCAACATTTTTATTTTCTGCCTAATTTTCCTACACCTATAAATTTATCCGCACACACACATACATACATATGTAAACGTATATATGTACATACATTCATGTTTAAAAATGACATTTGTCTGTTGGGATAAAGGATATGCGGAGCACCATAAAATATACAAGTACATTGTTTTAAGTTAATTTATATGTAAATAAAAGGGCCCAGCTATTTATTTAAGGAAAAATAGAAGAAGAAAAAACTATGCGATGGAAGGTAGGCTTAGATTAAAATCATGTTTTTCTCCAGTTTGTTAAATGAATATTTAAAAGAATGTTTTTAGCTTTGAATTCTTTTTAAAATATTAGATACATTAAGTATTGTTTAAAGTGGTTATATATAGGAAACATATAAAATTTCTGTTTGGCAATGAGGCAAGTTTATAGTTACAAGCCATGTAGAACTGACAAAATAAATTTAAAATATTTTTGCTTATCTTAAAGTGTTCTAACAAACTATTAAAAATTTTCATGTAATATTTTCCCAGCAAAATTTAAATATTGTCATGTATATTATGTTGTGTAAAATAAATTTAAATAAATTTTTTGCCTCGTTTTAGTTCGCTAATTTTTCTTGTATTTTCTTTGTTTGTATTTGTTTTATATTTTAAATACATTTTTGCCCATTCTAGTTTGAATATCGTTTAACAATTTTACATTGAAATGATAATACGGTGCTAGGGTAATACGGAGTCTTTTTAATGCAAAATCGACGCATCTATGTAGCCAACTCGTTCAACAGTCTATTTTTGACAAAACCCTGTGATCAACTAGAGGTGGAAAACTATCGATAGTGTCACTATCGAAAATTTTCGGTACTTTAAAATTTTTTATCGATATACCGATTCAAGACTAACGAAAGTTAGAAAAACTATCGATATATCGACGATACTATCGTGACAGTATCGAAGTGATATGGCATATATGTATTTACACTAAAAAACAAAACAAAATTAAATATAATTTTATCTTTCAGTTCAATAAATAACACAATTAAAAAAATTAATTGAAAAATAAGTGAGATAAGCGGAAGAAATTTTCCCGTCATTCAATTATTTTTGTTTATGAAAAGCAACATTTTACATTTTTTGGTTTTAGTTGTGTATCATTTACTATCGATAGTGACTAAAAAATATCGATTGTTTTCAAAAAAAAACAATTAACAATCGATAGTATCAAAAGTGCCATCGATAGGTTTTCACCCTTATGATCCACCCAATATATACTGGGAAAACTGAATTTGCTTCATATGCATTTATAAAGCTGGGGTCAAACGATTGGCAAAACGTACCAATTTTCGTCGGCTCACTGATATAAATGCATACGTAACAAAGTAAATTTGCCTTATTTCTCAAATAATTGAAATATAATTACATAACTGCACCACACTGCATTACTAATAAAGCCATATAGACTTATTCAAGAATTAATTAGTGAGCCGACGAAAATTGGTACATTATGCCAATCGTGTGACCCCAGTTTAAGATTTTAAGCATATCGTCGGCTTGTGGCGTAAAGATGCTGAGTCCACTTTTTATAATGTATGATATTTAATGCCGTTCGAAAAAATAAAAGCTGGCACAAATATTTGCTTTAATATGAAACTTCACAAGTCAAAAGAACTAATCAAAATGTTAACAGCTATTTTGTCTCTCCTGCAAAATTTTCTTGAAGGCAGTTAGCAGGCTTACACTCTTACTTACTCTATCCAATATACAAAATACAAAATATATCATTTCCTGAAAGGCAAGACGCCCTAACTAACATTTTCATAATTTTGCAGAAAAAGGAAAAGACATATTAAAATAAAAACTGTTGAGCTGTTCAATGTGAATTTTGGCAATCTTATGAAATAAATAAAATTGCTAGTTATTTTTTGTGCAGTTTTGGTATTTTTCTTCCAACAAATGAAATACCACGGAATTTATAAAAGAAAAAATTAAATAAAAAATTCTTTGTTCGATAGGGCGTTTTAAATTTAACGATATAAAACAAAGTAAATGCTTCCATCAAGAAATTAAACTGAAAATTCGAATTGACATGTTTAATTTATATAAAACTTTTAAAGTATGCAAGTATTAAACAAATATTTAAAAATGTTTTTCCACATAAATCATAAAATGCATCAACTTAACTGCACAGAAAATAGAACTGCAGTTTTTCTCTTTCCTATAAAAATATGGATGGTAATATTTTTATGTATATTTTATTGAATTGTTGCAATAATCTGTAGCGAATTTTATAAACGAGGGCATAATCGTAATACGTACCCAGCAAAAAATTTCAAAAAAGGTAATCGAGTTTGGAATTAAGCATTTTTGGTGAAAGCACTTCCCTACTGGATTACCAACTTAATGATTTTAACAAGGCGTGAGACTAGGATAATCGATTCTTGAGAAGTACTTACTTTTTTTGTTTGGTAACTTGTTCACGTAATCGATTTGATCTAAAAGAATCATTCTTCTCATTTAGCAACTTGTACATCATTTTTTTAAATTTTACGTAATGTGATTTGTAAGCGAGTAATGAAAATTGGCAATCAGAAAAGTAAGTCATTATATGGCAAGTAGTTCTAATTGTAATGTGTAATTTTTGTATATATACCCAGCAAAAAATTAGACATTACCATCTGAACTACATGCCATATAATGACTTACTTTTTAGATTGCCAAACTGAAGTACTCGCTTACAAAACACATTACGCAAATTTTTAAAAATAGGAAGCAGAAGTTGAATATATTCTTTGGATTTTAAAAGAAGACGTGAAAATATTGCCAAAATAAGTAGTTATTTTAAATAAATTATAAATATTTCTAATTGCCTACTTATTTATTTTAAACTAAAAAATAAGTACTTAAATTTTGGAAAATAATTATTTAAATATAAGTAGTTCTAAATATTTTTTTTTTCATTTACGGTTTTAATAAAAGTTCATCAATGAAAGCAATTGAAATTTTTCTAAATATAGTATTTATAAGTAACAATAGAGGCACTGATACGAAAAAAAAATATAACCCACTTCAATTGAGTTCATAAAAGAAATTTTACAAAATGGTGTATTTCGTAGTAAAACAATAAGTTTTTTTTTAATTATTTCAATTTTCCTTAAAAGTTATTATATGTATATTTAATCAAACTGAGTTTTTAATCAAGATCTTCCATTTACTCAAACAACGGCATATTTCAGAAAAGGGTATCTTTTTCGACTAAAAAAAAAAAATAACTATTTTCCGCAACGAAAAAAATAATTAGTTCCACCAATAAACAACATAACTACTTCACAAGAATCCATTATTTTAGTCTCACGCCTTGTTAAAATCATTAAGCTGGTAATCCAGTAAGGAACAGATGTGCGATAGCTTTCCGTGAGCACCTGCCATTAAGGCCTTATCTCACGGGTGCCAAAGCACCGGGTGTGGGTTAGACTCCAGACCAACGCCCCCATGCACCCTATTAGAATGAACCTATGGCCCACTCCATAAGGCACATAGGTTGCAATCTTTGAATATAGTTATCCCTGTACTATATATATTCAATTACCTTGCTGAGGTAATTTGAGCTATCTAAACTCTGCTGCTATGTCCGTGCCCATAGCAGCTTCTGTTGAATGGCAACAGCACCTAGAATAGTGTCTGGCTGACCGCGTCAGACCAATCACTAGCATTGATTTCACACTGGGAAGCCAAGAATATTCTCCCAGCGATTTTGGTAGCAACCACAGCCACCACGATAATTCTCCGGCTTCCACGCTAAGGTGTTGTGTATACACCCATAGCGAGCTGCCCAAGAGAATTCCTCAACCATTGCCGGCACAGCTCAACCACTCATCCGAGATGAACCCATGCCTGTGTCGCCAAATAACCAGTGCCTACTCCACACATACCAAAATCATCCCTTTAACCCCGTGGGGTATACCCCATTGGGGTAGGACGAACTCGGCATTTTAGCAAAGGAAACTGACGACCCCTACATGCACTCAAAACTTAAAAGCAGCTCGACTGTCGGGCAACCGGCACCCGTGGCACCAGAAGTAGCCTCTGGTTAGACCTCGAAGTTCCACCACAAGGGCCTCACCTCTATCGTCTTTTGAACTCAGGGGCAGTTCTAGGTGACGCTGCACCTAATTGACATCAACAGGACCTGTCTTCCTTTTGTTATAAATATGTGCACATCCTTTGCTCTGTTTATATTCAGAGATTGGGTAGTAACACATAAGTTCTATGGGTAATGTACCAAAGGTACGTCAATGGAAAAAGCAACATCACCCCAGCTGGGGCCCCGGGGTTGTCACACCCGTAGTCTATATAGACTCCCCGGGGGGGCCAGTAAGGAACAGCTTCCACCAAAAATTCTTAATTCCAAACTCGATTACCTTTTTTGAAATGTTTTGCTGGGTATATATACAGATTAAAGTGAAAAGCCAATCAAGGGATAAAAGAGGATTTAAAAAAGCAATTTAGTATTAAAATCTCTATGGATATGAGTCAGCAAAGTTCTTATGGTTCTCATAAAGAGCCACGTATGTCTTAAAATCTCAATATTTTTTTTAAGAGATCCAAATATTTTCGCATACGTGTAATGAAATTGTGCTAGACAACATTTTTAAGTTCATACTATTCAGTTGGATCACTTCTGTCCTATGACAACCATGTGTTAAATTCATTGATGTTTTAACAGAAATACAACTACAAGTACAATGCTGTAACAAATTATTTGTATTTTAAATTTTGTGATAGATATTTTAAATAGAAAAAAAAATTGTGTATTTATTATGCTTTCCAAAGCAATTCTTCAATTCATTTTCAACTTACTTCATATTTTTATTTAGCTTATTGCATTGGAAAATTATGAAAATTAATGCCCTAATTCTCTTCGACGATTTAATCGTCTTATCTATAGACGAAAAAAAGCAGTAGATGTGATTCTTTAAGACAATTATTATTTATTGCCTATGCTAGAAGGTTCGTGTATTTGCTTTATGATTTTGTGCCAAACATTATATCCAAGACCTATTTTTTCAATATTTTTCAAACTATTGCATAATTCTTTAATTTAATTTTTATGTTTTAAAAACATGGCAATAATATTTTTATTTTTCATTATCAAAGACAACAACCTTTTTTAAAAGAAAATAGTTTATAGGCCATTTACACCAGCACAAAATCTAGCAGGTTTTAATTAATATCTTTATAAAAATCTATACCGTTTATACCAACCTTTTTGACATTTATTAAGATTTTTTATCCAAAACAAAACCCATTAACTAAAAAATTTCCAAAATTACAACCAAATAACTATAATGTAGCTAAGTCGCACACCTTTTTAAACAGACCGTAGCTAATTCACTCATCTTTTTCATTAATATATTGTACAGGGTAGTAAAAAATAAATAAAAATATTAGATTTTAATTAGATTTTCCACAAATCTACTGACGAAACAGATTTTGTTTTGTATGGGAAATCTAGTGAAAAGCAGCAAGATTTAGCTCGAAATCTCATAAGTACTAGATTTTGAGACAATGTAAATGCCCTTTTAGAGAATTCAGACACAAGAAATCAAAAGTATTTTCAAACAAAAACATCCTAAATCTTCTTACTGGATTAGGGCATAAGTCTCAAAATTTGAGTTTTTTTTTCGTTTTAAAAATTTAGGAATAATTTATTTACCTTCTTATTGATCGAATTGAATTGCTTGGAACTTATTTAAATGGCTAGCAAAATTTTAATTAGTAGCCCACAGAAGTGGACTTATGCGGTTCTTTAAATCAATAGCGAGTTTCACTTGTAGATGTGTATAAATGAACATATGCTTATACTCTTTAATTCTGTGGCAGAAAGGAAAAAGTGCTTAAGTCGAGATAAGCTGATTTTGAGTTAGTGGTACCTGCGTAATCTGCATATTCAAAAGTACCCCTGGTCAAAATCTCAATAAATTTATGTGATTTTTCAGGAAGTTATAGCACTATGACTTGCGACTTATATTTTTTAGACTCCTAATCTAATTTGGAATAATAGCTTAATTTAGCTTATACTTTGGTGAATTTCAACTTAAATGTATTACTTATAGTGTAAAGAATGACGGTTGCTTGAAAAAATAAAATTAAATAGCAAATTTCCCAAATTAAATGCAAAAGAAAAAAATTCTGAAAATCGACTTGAACGCTTAAAAGTGCTCTCCTGAAAAACAGTAAAATATGACTTAAGCACTTTTTCCTTCTTGCCACAGAATTATTTGATATAATTGTATCAAATGTATCGTTAGCTGAAATGTAAAATCACATAACAAAAAAAAATTTAAAAATATTAAAAAAAAATAAAAATATATTAGTTTTAGAAGTTTCAATTTTCCAGCCCTGGAGTCATATATGTATTTGATTTTGAAAAATTTAAAAAGCAATGCATTTAAAAAAGTTTTGAAATGTGAGGCCAGAACCGTGGTCTCTAGTTGTTCTGATGGAACATAAGTATCCAGAATTTATATACTTAATGGGGTCGCATATGAATATTGTGGAAATTACGCACAGACGGACAAACCTATGTATACCCTTACTGTGTTTGGTGAAAGGTATAAAAAGTAAAATAGGAATATATAACAAAAATAGTTGATAGTCCTTAAAAATGTAAAATTTACACAAAAAAGCTTATACACAGAAAAAAGTATTCACCAATTAATGTTTTCAATTAAGAATTTAATTGATTCAAAAAAATTTTCAATTATATTATTTAATTTGAGTGATAAAACTTAATTGATATTATCAAATTGTTTAAAGGTGAAAATTTATTAAATTTTTTGATTGATATTACAAATATTTTAAATGATATTACGAAATTAGTCATACTACTAATAAGCTAGAGCCAATAATGTTTTTTAGCAATCATAGACTGTGACGCTACTACTAATGTCTCCAGAAATTTAAAAATTGAATACGATATCTTGATCCAATTATTATATGAACATATTTAATTTTGGTATCTGAGTGCTTTTTCATAGCTTATATTTGAATAACTTTCAATACGAAAATATTTTGGTTTTTCCCCACTGTGCAGCAGTGAATGGTAAATATAATTTTCACTTGGTTTTAATTGTATTCTTTTCTTTTTTGTATGTACATGCACACTTCAAATTAAAAAAGAAATTGCTTTCCAGCCGCAACATAAACAAGAGCAAAAATTTAATTTAAATGACAAACGAAATAATAAAAGAACAACTTTTTAAGAAAGTGCACAGTATATACATATAATCATTGCTTTACTTGGTATTTGCTAAAATTTTATGTTATTTATTTAATGGTTCTTTAGAATTGACACATTGTCAGTATAACAGCAATTGAAACACATAAAATACATTAAACTGCTACAAAAAGCTTTTAAAGTTATTGCGGTAGATTTAACGAAAAATATCTTTCCTATTGTATTTTAGAGGACAAGTACATATTTGCTTGTTTGCTTTAATCAAGTGTTATTAAAAATATCATTTTATTTAGTTAGATTACAAAGCATACAATGCATTATGATAATGTTCTCACATAAAATACATTAATAAGTCCAACATTATATGCTTCAATTAATCAATTGTGTTAAATTATTTGTCTGCATTCATTGTCTTTCATATTTAATATTCACAACATCTTTTTCAGTGATATTACGTTTTCTTTTTTTTTCAACATGCAAATGGTATGATTTTATGTCAACAGTGCAATAAATAATGCGATTCTCTTAAAAAGCAGTGAATAATAAGCAGCTAAATTTTTGTCACGTTCTTGGGTGTATAATAAGAAATAAAATTAAAAAAAAAAATTACAAATGAAGCAGACCAGGAAATATGTATGTATATGTATATCCCTGGTCAGCGGGCGGAGAGGGTCTCCTTTTAAATTTCTGCTTGTAAATCTAATGTATTTTAGTTTTTTTCTGCGTTTCATCTTCAATAATTTTTAGAATATTTATTTCATCTGAGAGGTGGAAAAAATTTTTTTTGTCCTATATGGGTATATTCATGAGGAAAATATACAAGGCGAATTGTCGTCAAAGAATTTGCAGAGAATTTTAAAATAAGACGATACAACAGAAAAATTCTGTTCATGGAAGTCGCCACTCTCTCATCCATGATCAGTTTTCATATCTACCTTTATTTTTCATGGTGATACGCAATTTCTCAACTCTCATTTATTTTAATTTTCTTTCAGATGAAAGTTTTTGCATACATATACTTGAACATGTGAGAAAATTTGTCTCATTTGTCTCTGAAGTATACAGAAAAAATATATGTTTGAAACTCAAAGCTCAAAAAAAAATAAAAAGAATATAGAAAATAAAAAAAAAATAAGTAAATATATATAAAAATAGATAGAGAATTTTTCCAACACGAACACGAATACCAAGACGATCAGCACGTAGGAAACACACACGCGAAAATTTTTTTCAACAACACGCACGAAATATTATTGGTATTAATGTTTTCACACTGACATGGTTTTAATAAAAGTTGATTTTAACGTTAAAACCAACTGTTAAAACCTGGTTTTACCATACAAATTGTTTTTCTTAAAACCAAATTAAAACCATTTTTGAATTTTAAGAAATGCAACCTTGTTTTCGCTGTGATAAATTCAGTGCTGCCAAGTTGAAATGACCGACAGCAGCTGTTAATAGTATGCCAGTGAATAACAATAGATGGCGCCTGAAAATTTTTCAACTTAAAAATTAATGCAGCAGCAACAATAATCAAAAAATTATGGAAAAAAAAGAGTTTTTTGGAAGGAAAACAACGAAAATATTTTAAATTGAACTGTGAAAAGTGAAAATAGACAATATGACTGACATTCATCTGCCTATAAAAAAGGTTTATCTTATAATGTATTTGTGCATTTTTATATTATTAACAATATTTCCAAGCACTTCTTCATTCTGTATAAGAAGTTCCATAATTTAAAAAAAATTTTATTTATAAAATATAAGACAGTTTCCATTTTAGAGCGCATTTTGAAATATCTTAGTTTTTCATACAAACAAAAACAGTTGAACAGTATGTCCAACAAGTGTTATTAAAAAGCAGAAAAAATGCAACAACAAATACACGCATTTCGGCAAGAGATTTATTTTATTTTGAGCAAAGTTATTAGACAGCCTGTGAGTTAAAAACTGAATTTAACAAACTTGCAGTGTGAAAGCAAAATCAGCTGTTTATGGTTTTAACATTTAACAAATTTAATTGATTTTGTTTCAAGATTAGCTTTTCAAAATATGGCACCAAGTTGGCACTGCCAGCTGATACTATCTGTCACGATAGCTGATAATATCGGCTAATGTACAGAACTTTAAGCTTCAGAGGCATATACAATATCAACAAATATGCTGGTGTTGTGTGTTTGACGATACAATATAATAAATTTTTTCTCTACTGAAAATTTATTTATACATATTTTACATCAAAAATCATTTCGTCTCTTACGTTTCCATTTTGCTAAACACGAAACGTCCCGAACATGCACGAAATCAGATTTTTTGTCACGAAAACTTCGTGTTGGGTCATGTGTGCTCGTGTCACGAAAAAAATACGACACGCGCCCATCTCTAACTCATATTTTTCGAGTTATGGGGCTCCTAACTTTTCATAGGAAGAAGAAGAAGAAAATTGAAAAATAAGAAAAAATTTTTTTATAAAAACGGACATCAATGGCTTAGAGCAGCCACATCCAATCCATATGCACAATATGAGAGCTTTTACAAAAGAGCTTTGTGCTTTCAAACCGACGAGAGTACAAAACAGTGCTACCATATGTGAAGATTTATCTTAATTTTTAAGTTTTTAGACATATTAAGACCCAAAAAAAAATTTCTTATCTAAAAATAAGACTTTTAATAAATTCAGTAAAGTGCGACTATGACTCGCGCACGAAGGGTTTCGTACGAACACTAGATATGTAATTTAATACAAACTTCATCCTATATAATATATAGATTTGGCATTTTTTTTCATTTTTGTGATCTTTTTGGTTGTTTTTTTTTTGGCGGTTTTTGCGTTTTTTTAGTTTTGGCGATTTTTCATTTTGGCGATTTTTTTTATTTTTGGCGATTTTTTTCATATATTGCGATTTTTTTTATTTAAAATTGTTTTAGTTTTGGTAACATTTTCGCGTTTTGGCGATTTTTTTCAATTATTGGCGTTTTTTTCATTTTGCGTTTTTTTTTCATTTTGGCGATTTTTTCGAATTTGGCGATTTATTTTAGTGTTAGAAATTTTTTTTTCAATTTTGGCGATTTTTTTCGTTTTGGCGATATTTTTTGAATTTTTGGCGATTTTTTTCTTTTTTGGTTTGGCCATTTTGTAATTTTCGGTTTTTTTAGTTTTACGGTTTTTGAAAATTTCAAGTGTTTGCCTCTTACGGTTTCCAAGATAAAGCAAATTGTCAAAATTACATAGTCAAAAAACTGATGGACCACCCTTTAATTTTAATTTTTTTAAATTTTAGTGTTAATTGTTGTAGTCTGTATAAAAATACACTAATTTTACAAATTTCAAGTTTCAGTATACAATTGTATGTATATTACATGTGATTTTAACATTTTTCGTTGCTCGTTTTGGAACACCCTTTAATTTTTAATTCTCATGTATTTGTTGTTGTAGGGGCCAAGGTTCTACATACTGTGTCCAAATTTCAGGGCCGTAGCTCTTACGGTTCCTGAGAAAATACCGTGTGACGGACAGACGGGCAGCGTAGCGAAAACAATAGGGTTCCTTTTCACCTTTGGTGTACGGAACCCTAAAAATGTTACTTTTGGTACTTTTAATATATTATTGAATGAATTTTTTGACTAAACTACTTACAAATTTTCTTATTTGCTTCATTACACATATTCTAGACAGTAAATTTTTTGTGTTATTTGTGTTATTTGTTCAAGAAACAAAAATTTTAACGCATTTTCATTCAATATAATATCCAAAAAGATTTTTGGTAACAAAAAAATATTTTTTTGCTCGACTTGAAGATTTTTGAAACAACACTGGTACAAAAGCCAATTAGATCTTGGCAATAACAATTCTTGCTGCTTGCTTTGCAAGAAAAAATTGTAAGAGCTTTCAAAGCTGTTTACCTCGGTTGCAAATATTAGAGTATGTGTGTTTTTACGGAAGTTTTTTTGTTATTCCAATTTATTTGCCCTTTTTTGTTAGGCAAGCTGCACAGAAAAAAATTTACAAGAATTATTTTCAATAAAACCATGTTATTGAATTAAATTTTTAATTTCAATAATATTTGTCATTAACTTGAATATTGTATTTATCAATTCCGCGCATTTTAAAATATCATTTAATTTCATTTGTTTGTGTTGGTGTTTTCCTTGCTTCTTGATTGACTACACCTGGTCATGTGCCGATGTTGTTGTTTATTTTGATTGTTGGTGTTGTATACGTGTGAATTCGGACAAGAAGCCGAAAAACGTCGTGGTTTGTTTTTTTTACTCAACAAAGTTATTTTTATATTATATCAAGACAATGCGCACATAAGAAGTCATGTTTTGCTCCTATTCATTGTTTGCTTATTCAATAATGATTTACTCTTTAGCTGAGTGGTAATTAGTCAAGAGTTTGCCGGTTCGACTCATCCCAAACTTATTTAAGGCCTGGCCCACGATGTCGACAAGAAATTATCTGTCGCTTAGTTATATTGCAAACAAAAACAAAATAAGAAAATTTGTTTTTGTTTTCAATGTAAGTAAGCGATAGATAGTTTCTTGTCAACATCGTGGGCCAGGCCATTAGTTTTAATAGCAGCCAAGCAAATGTAAACAAAAAGGGGTTGAAAAATGTGACATTCATCCACACATACAACACAATAACAATTATCACTGAAAATAAAATTTCAGTCAACAACTTTTTTCTTTGATTCATTAAATTTCTTTATTTACTGAAAAAAAAATATTCAATAAACGTACATATTTTTTTTATTGAATCAACGATTTTCGTATTCAAATATCAAAATCATTTTTTTCTGTGTGTGTAACTTTAGGAATTGATAGATATAAATTCAATTTAATAATATCCATGGAGGCACCCACTTTTTTATCTTAATTTAAAAATATTAAAAAAACACATAATGCCAAGTAGGAGGGTATATTTACAACATGAATATGCACGACTACTTAAAGCTTGAGAGCTCGAGAGTACAAACATCTAAACGTGCAATTCAATAAACACACTCAATTTCAAAGAAAATATTTTAAAGCATAAGCAAATTTACTTCCATAGATATCTATTTTTATAGGACACATTCTAATGCTGCTGACTGACCCTCAAATAACATTATCTTTCTTTTCTCACTATCCAAATACACTCAAGTTCATGAAATATGTACATTAATAAAACAAGTAACGAAAAATAAATTTAAAACATCTAGCAAATACTTTTAATGCTTTTGGTGTGTAACTGTGGATGTGTTTATAAAATATACAAATCTTAGGGCCATATTTATGGACGACAAATTTATCACTGCCAAGGGAATTTTTATAACTTCAACATTTACCTGCGAATATTAAAACGATTTGTCTTCCTAAAACACAAGCGACAAAATAAGACACAAAAATACAAACAAACTAAAAAGAGCCAAAAGCAACAAAATCATGAAGTAGAGACGAACATTTAAGAAGAAAAATTCTTTGAGAAATATTACAAGCATTTCTATGTGCTATATTTATATAAAGTTGCTGCCGTCACTGAGCTTTTTGAGAAATATTAAACGCTTGCAATCGAACAAACGTAAGTGACATAACTCTTGAGTTTCCCTGAGGATCAATAATATATTATGAAGTGTGGTAGAGTCCAGCAGGTAATACGCACTTAAAATATTCCTAAGGCTTATAAAAGTTTGGTTTAGAAAAACTTTTAGAAAATTTATAGCTTTCGAGTTGACCGAACATACTAGTTCCAGAATTACCAGTTTGACTCCATACATGTACATTATAAGAAAAATATATTTTTTAAGGTTTAATAGTAATATCAAATCAGCTCAATTTTTAACACTGCAATAATTTAACTATAGTAAAATTACTTGCACTATTATCCTTTAAGGATTTTATTTATTAATAGTTGTTTATATGGTAAAACGTTTACATTTGTCACTTGGGTATTTTTCATGCTCACGGCTTTATATCTTGATGGAAACACCTTTTTTGGCAAAAGTGTTTAAATTAATACTTCATTTAAGAGCATATCTACGTATATTATTAGAGTGTCACTTGGCAAGGGTATTTTTAAGTTTTTAGTAAAAAATTTTGGGGTGACCCACTAATTTTTTTCTAAAGAGCTGGAATATAACTCATATGCTATTTCGCGCCCCTACGGCCAGCCTTCCCCAAGCAACGGGGCTTTAAAGTTACAAATACATGCAAATCCTGGTATAACGAATGATATAATGTAATTCTTTATATCTCAAATTTTTTTAAGTCTTATTTTTTCAAATTGGCTTGAACATTTTTGGTTCACTTATTTTTATGGTCATAGTTTTACTAAAAGTGGGTTTTAACGTTAAAGCCAACTGTTAAAACCTGGTTTAAGCACACAAATTGTTTTTATTAAAACCAACTTAAAACAATTTTTGAACTAGTTTTAAGTTGGTTTTATGAAATGCAACCTTGTTCTCGCTGTGCTAAATTCAGTGCTGCCAAGTTAAACTGACCATGAATGCAAAACCAGCTGTTTATGGTTTTAACTTTCAGTGTGAAAAGACTATTAGCAAGAAAGAGTGCAAAATCTTTTCATATGATTCATGTTGAACATCTGGACTAATTCTTAAGATAACGTTAACCATTATACATTGTTTTGAACAGTTTTGTGTGTCTGAATCTTGTACGTAATGTCAAAAGTGAAGTTATTGTTTTTGCGCTAGCCGATGGTATATCAATATTTGGTAGTCTAATTTGCATTATATAGTAAACGGAATAAACTGTTTTAGTCAAAACAACCCAAAAATGATTATTAGATTACTTGCCATAACAGATCAAGTTCAATCTCAAGCTAAGTATGGCCAAATGTTAACTATATTACATGAACAAAATTTTTGTAGGATGTGGCAACCTTTAACTTATCGGCCCAATTAAAACCGAAATTTAAATAATTCTTTCTGCCAAGAAAAACCGAATTCAATGCATAGATATGATAGAAGAAGATAAGAAGTACGTGAAATATAAAATTAAACTTTAATGGGCGTGCCTCCGCCCATTTTTTAAATGCAAGATTGTGTGTTTCTCAGAGCTCAGGGCGCATGTTAAGTCTTTTAAAAATCGGTAAAGTAGAACCACTTAAAATATAGTATTAAATTTAAGTGGGCGGAGTTCCGGCCATTTTTTTAAATGGAGAGAGAATTGTGTCTATTTTAAAGCTCAAGGTGTGTGGCAAGTTTCTTAAAAATCGGTTAAGTAGAACTGCGTAAAATACTATAATAAATTTTAATGGGCGTAACCCCGCCTATTTTTCAACTTTCCAATTGTGTAATTACAAGAATCAAAGGCGTTTTATAGATTTCGCAGCAATCAAATTAGTAGAATATTATAAAATGATATAAAAAAAATTTGGGTATCTCCCCGCCCACTTTTTTTTTGCAATGGGACCAATGGGAATCTATACCCTCTCAGACAACGAAAAAAATTTTACAATCGATCCAAAATGTACTGAGTTATGAAGATACACACCTCTCCTCCTTTTTTTAAGTCGGTTAAAAATTAAAACTGAAGGATATTCCATCAGTTAATGTTATTTTGACAACTTGCGGTATCTTAGAAACCGTATGAGACGAACTCTGGAAAAATAAAAAAGGCATTCAAATGAAAAATATCACCAACAATGAAATTGAAATACAAAAATGCAAAATAATCACTAAAAGTAAAAAGTCGCCAAAAAAAAAGTAAAAAATCGCCAGAAATCAAAAAACCTCTTTTAAACACAAACATAATAGCTTATCATCTACATCTGAAGACACTACTTCTTTACATTGCTTGAAAATACTCATCTATCGAGCTTCGCTTATTATACGACAGCATTTATTATTGGTTAAGTATAATACATGCCACGAGAATAAATTTAAAACACAAGACGTATTTACATTTTAAGACTGTTTACGCAGGCCTCTATTACATATGTAGTCGGACTTTGTTCAATTTATTTATATAGTTAAAATATGGATGTAAATTTTTAAAACTGCGATAAGCACATACATATTTTTGTTTGTTATCCTCTTCCAAATCAGCCATTAAAACCTTATTATTTACTTTTATTGTGCAGAATTATTAGTATTAAAAGTTTAAGAGAATTATTCCGAACTTAACTCGTAAAATTTTAAATAAGTTAAATATTAAACGATATACTTGCTATAAAATTAATTATTAAAAATATTTAAGCACTTTTAAAATTTATTTAAAAGCATTCATTCAGTGTGTCTGGTGGGAAATTTAATGTCATATACAAACAAAGTAAAAGAAATTTTTTAAAATTCAAAGATAATAGTAAATATAATGTTATTATTTTCAGCGAATACTATACAAACACACACATTGCCATACACAAAGAGGAAAATTTGTTGTGCGTATATAAGTGCATACGTGTGCGAGTGCAACCGACAGGCAGAAGTAAACATACAAAAAGTAACGACGTAAAATATTTAACGGAAATAAGACAAAGCATATGACACAATTTACCAAAAATATTTAAAAAAAAAAATCATATAATGTGCACTCCTTCAAACACACAAAAATAAAATTTCATATATATATATATATATATATATATATATATAATATAAACACTTCCAGACATATGTATGCATGCGATGCAACCGGCGATGCACATAATAAAATTTATGAATTTCTACACTACAAATAAAAGCAAATATTAAGATAAAAATTTAAAAGCGTTAGCACTGCAGACTATATTACTCTACAGTTACACAAGAGCAATGAACAATACATAATTTTGTTTTAGTTGCTAATTGTAAGAATCGAAAGACTTTATAGAGCATTTACAACTGCACAAAATCTAGAAAGTTTTAATTAAAATCATTATGGAAATCTATACCGTTTACACCAAGTTTATTTCACATTTATCAAAATTTCTTTTATCGAAAACAAAACCCATTAACTGAATCATTTCCAAATTTACAACCAAGACTTGCAATGTAACCAATTCACACACCTTTTTAAGCAAATCGTAGCTAGTTCAACCGTCTATTATAAAGGGTGTCCCAACAAAAACGTAAGATTTAAATTTGGCGCCATTCGAAGTGTCATTGTTTGACATTTGAACAATTATTATTGTTTGCTAGTAGAAGGTACGAGGTTAGTAAAAATGGAGCGCTACACGAATGAACAACGCATTCTCATTGTGAAATTGTTTTATCAAAATGGTGAAGGTTAGGTTAGGTTAGGTTTATCTGGTTGGTCCAAGACCTCGCATAGACCGGCATTGATCCTTAGCGATACCAGCAAATGAAATGAGAACCTGTTAGTATGGCAGCCTAGTTCGTGATGCCTGTATCGAATGACTCCCACACAGATTTAACAAATTTTAGCAACCTACACATTTCTACTCTCGATACAATCTCAAGACTACGAAAAGTGTAAGCACCAAGATAGTTATATCTAGTACGGCTTAAAGCCGGGCAGTGACACAGTAGATGTTCCATTGTTTCCATTTCTCCGGGTTCCTTACATTTCCTGCAGGTACCGTCGGCTATTCGTCCTATTTTGACAGCGTACGAAGCTGTCCAGCAGTGCCCAGTTAATACTCCCACTAGAAGCTTACAGTTGCTTCTAGTTAGTGATAAAAGGAACTTAGTCAATTTGTGATCATAGGAGCTCCACATGATTTTAGAAGTTTTGCAAGTTTTCGTCGCGCGCCAACATTTCTCCGCTTCTTCCCTCATATTAGAATGTATGATCTCTTTAAGGTATTGAATTGGTTTTCGGATATTTACCGTTACCTCAGCCGGTAATAGAATTCCCCTTTTGGCCAGTGTATCGGCCATTTCATTTCCCTCTATCCCCATGTGTCCCCGGATCCAGAATATATGTACTTGTCTACCAGTACATAACATATCCAGGGCCTTTCTACACAGGAGCACAACCGAGGAGTAATTGCAGTCAGCTGAAATTGCTTTAATAGCTGCTTGACTGTCTATATACAGATTTACACGCGCATCCATAGTTAGAGAGGTGAAGGCTAACTCTGCTGCCATTTTGACAGCATAGATTTCCGCCTGGAAGATGCTACAATGATCAGGAAGTTTATAAGATTCCTCTATATCGAGCTCCCGACAGTAAACCGCAGCTCCTACCCCTCTATCCATCTTTGAACCATCAGTGAAAAAGTTAAAACCAGAACCACTATGATTAAGACTTTCCAAATAGCCTTCTTCACTTATAGTGATCTGTGGTTTGGTAAAAAAGTTCGTCACTGGAATGATGTAGTCCGAGCTACACTCCATGTTTTCTAGTAATTTGCTGTGACCAAATGATCTGTACGACATCTGACCTGTTGTCCTTAGTCGGATAGCTGATTTGCATGCCACGTTCACTGCAATTAGCTTTATTGGTTTAAGGTCCAATATAACGTCTAAGGCTGCAGTAGGTGTACTCTTTAAAGCTCCAGTGATGCAGAGCTCTGCTAGCCTCTGGATACTTTCCAGCTTTTTCAGGTATGATTTTGTCTCAGTCGCCCTCCACCATACAAGTATTCCGTAGAGTAAAATTGGTCTAGCTATCGCTGTGTATGTCCAATACGTAAGAGTAGGTGAAAGGCCCCATGTCTTGCCCAGCATTTTTTTACATGCATATAGAGCAATGGTGGCCTTTTTAACTCTATCTTCTATATTGTACCTCCACGTCAGCTTACTATCCAAAATAACCCCCAGGTACTTTGTATGTGTTTTGGGCGAGAGCGATATACCGTCTAACTTTGGTGTTCTCCATTCCTTTACTTTCCTATTAGTAAAAAGCACAAGGTCAGTTTTTCCTGGGTTTAAGTTCAAACCTACCCTTGTTGCCCATCTATGAATATCCCTCAACGAGGATTCCATTAGGGAGCTAATTGTATCGAGGAACTTACCAGTTATAATGATAGCTATGTCGTCCGCATATGCTGTAATCTTAGCTGCTTTACCCTCGAATTCCATGAGAATTTCATTTACAACCAGCGTCCAAAGAAGTGGCGATAGAACACCACCTTGGGGAGTTCCTCTCTTAGCTTCTTTGTTTACCTTGGCATTGCCTAATTCCGCAGATACTATTCTACATTTCAATAGGTTGCCTATCCAGTTTTTGACTTGCAAGTTAGCCCCGGAACGATTAACACTTTCCATAATTGCGTCCGTAGAGACATTATTGAAAGCGCCTTCGATGTCCAAAAAGACCCCTATAGCAAAGTCCTTATAGTGTAACGATTTTTCGATTTGTTCAACAACATTATGAAGTGCTGTTTCAACCGATTTGCCCTTTGTGTATGCATGTTGGTTGGAAGACAGGATATTTGGATATACAAATTCTTTGATGTGTATATCCAGAATTCTCTCTAACGTTTTCAGTAGAAAGGACGTCAAACTGATAGGCCTAAAGTCTTTTGGATACATATGGTTGCTCCTACCTGCCTTTGGTATGAATACAACCTTGGCAATCCTCCATGATTTTGGCACATAATTCAGTCTGAGACATCCTCTAAATATTCCTACTAGCCAGGGAATTATCCTCTGTTTACCATACTGTAGTAAAGCCGGAAAAATACCATCTGGTCCTGGTGATTTATATGGTTTAAAGGAATCGATTGCCCATTCCACCTTACTAAGGGAAATGACGTCACAATTCTCAGTATTTAATTCATTTGTCATTTCTGAGCGAGGGGAGATCTCCGTGCAACCTGGGAAATGTGTGTCCAGGAGAACTTCCAGCGTTTCTCGGCTGCAGTTAGTCCAATCGCCGTTAATTTTACATATTGTGCTAGGCACTGATGGATTGCTTGCAAGCAGCTTTCTCATTCTGGCCGTGTCCGTAGTTTTTTCTATATTGCCACAAAATTTCTTCCATGAATTTTTCTTGGCCTTTCTCACCTCTTTTTTAAAAGATCTCAGTGCTTTTTTATAGTCCCTCAAAATGGTGAAAGTTTTGCGGGTACAGTTCGCAAATTTGCGATCAATTTGGGGTCACAATAATGCTCCAAAAGAGTCAACTGTAAAGACATTAATGGATAAATTTGCCGAAACTGGGTCTGTTAGTGATGTAAGGACAACAACGCGCCTTCGACTAGGTCGATCGACCGAAAATGTCGCAGCTGTACGTGATGATGTCGCTCAAATGCAGGTCAAGCGCAAACAGTCAAGGGTGTTCGGTATCATGAAATGATAACCAGCTTTTTCGTGCCTAGAGTGGAAGAAATGAATGTGGAGGGCATGTGGTTTCAACAAGACGGCGCCACATGTCATACAGCCAGAGAAACAATTCAATTGTTACATCAGTCATTTCCCGGTCGTGTTATTTCGCGTTTTGGAGACCAGAATTGGCCGCCTAGATCGTGCGATTTAACACAATTAGACTTTTTTCTTTGGGGTTTTTTGAAGTCGATGGTTTACGCGAATGAACCGACGACGACTCAAGATTTAAGAGAGGAAATTGGAGGCTGCATTAATAAAATACCTCAGCATTTATGCAAAACGGCCATTGAAAATTTCATTAAAAGATCGCGTGTGTGCCAGCAAAGCCACGGCGGTCATCTGCCCGATTTGTTGTTCCACACATAACCTCATTTTGTCTACTTTACGATATAATAAAGTTTCACGATTTTTTTTTAATATCTGTGTTTTATTTAAAATTTAAATCTTGCGTTCTTGTTGGGACACCCTTTACAATAGCTCAGTGGTACACAGAAAAACCTAAATTTCATTTTCAGTAACCAAATTCGTTGAATCAGTAAATATTTTATTTGAATGCGGTCCTACAAATAATTTTGTAAATTCTGATAAACATTTTGTAAAAATTTAAATTAATCATAGTTCGGCTGAGAGAAAATGTTATTTCAGTGTGTTGGTGTTTAACTTGCTTATTGATAGGAACAAAGTGCTGTTGTGCGTTTGTTGTTGTTTATTTTGATTGATCGTGTTGTAAACATGTAAATGCCGAAAATAAACCGACAAACGTCGTGGCCTGTTTCTTCTCTACATAGTTTTTTGGTAGAAATTAATTTACTGGAACAGTACAGAATATTTACCGAAACTAAGTTTGATTTCAAACAAATATTTGTTTAAACATTTTTTGAGAATAATTTTTTCTGTGTAGAGAGTATGCATTGGCAGTCATAACGGCATGGTTCGTATCCTGGCAAATAATATTGGACTACCTGGTCAAATGAAGATAAAACAAACACTTACAAAATGGTGCTATGTGCTGCAGTCATGGACCACGACGTTTTCACATGACCATGAACATGACGTTTTCATTGCTGTACGCCACGCATTTTTGTTTAAACGATTATGATCACTCTACTAATGCTGAGTACACATCTGGCACATTATGTTTTTTTTAATATGGAAGGCAATGCCACAAAACATAAAATATCGGAAATGACAAACGTTTCCACCAGTATACGCTATTTTGATGTCACAAAATGCCAAAGTGTATACTCGGCATAAGTAACTCACAAATTGTGTGCTAGTGGTGTATAACTATCCGATGTGAAATAGTTTTGTGACTAGTCTAATGTAATGGGAAGTTGAGGCATGTGGTCCAGCCCTAGGTCATCACAATATAAAATCAACCATATTTTGTCTATACATTTGAATTATATTTGGACTAGTCCTGTTCTTTAAAGAGTAGACTTTGTATGCATGTATGTACATAATCTCCTTGCATTATTTGCAGGACTCATCTGCACTGGCTCATGTCTTTGTGTGGTTGTGTACAGGGTGGGCCAAAAGAAACCAAGGGGTGTAAAAGTTTAATAACTTTTTTGTTTATTTATTTTTTTTATTTTTTCCTTCAGATTATATAGATAACACTTGGAGAATTTATAATGGAGAGGTTCACAACTGAACAGAGAACCAGAACAATAGAATTTTATTATTTAAACCAGAAATCAACTTTATTGAAAATTTGATTATGAGTGATGAAGCTCATTTTCATTTGAATGGCTTTGTTAATAAGCAGAACTGTAGGTTCTGGGGTTCTCAAAATCCAAGAGCCATTCATCAACGCCAATGGCATCCCATCAGGTGTACAGTATGGTGTGGGATCACATCTGAAAATGTCATTGGGCCCTACTTCTTCGAGAATGAAGATGGAAGTGCTGTAACCGTAAATGGAGAGCGGTATCGGTTTATGATAGAAAATTTTTTACGTCCTGCTCTTGAAAACAGACCTGGTATGTGGTTTCAGCAGGACGGAGCCACTGCCCATACTGCCCGAGACACAATGGCACTTTTAAGTCAAATTTTTGGAGAGCGAATAATTTCTCGAAATTCGGAAATTATTTGGCCAGCGCGATCGCCAGATTTGACAGCACCCGACTATTTTCTTTGGGGTTTTTTGAAGGAGGGAGTGTATGTGAACAAGCCAGAGACAATCCTTGAACTCAAGGCAAACATTGTTGCAGAAATTCGAACGCTACAGCCACAAGTTTTGAAAGATGTTATGGAAAATGCTCTAAAAAGAGCCCATCAGTGCGAAGCTGAAAACGGTGGTCATTTAAGAGACATCATTTTTCATACTTAGTGTAAAAAAATTTCCATTTTGAATATTATATAATCTGAAAGAAAAAATAAAAAAAAGTTAATAAACAAAAAAGTTATTAAACTTTTACACCCCTTGGTTTCTTTTGGCCCACCCTGTATTTGTTAACAAGCACAGCCCTGTCGGAAATTACGTTAACTTTAAACTTACTTTAAGCTAACTATTTCGCAACTAGCACTGACTGACACTTGGATTACTTCTAATGTAATCAGCCGACTATTTTGACATTGTGATGTCCTAGGTGGTAGTCAATTGTCTCACTCTGCATTACTTTCAGCTAACTTAAAGTTGATTTTTTTAAATCACCTAGTAGTCAGTAAATTAAAAAAAATTTTCTGTGGTTCGAACATATATCATCATAATTTATTGGCTCTCATCAAATTCGATTACGCACTCAACTTACGAATTAATTTTGGGTTTGTTCTGGATGACATTGCAGTTAGATTTTAGTCACATTCTCCGACAGGGAGAGTATAACATTATAGTTATTTTTGTTGTTGCTTATGTTTTTCTTATTTCTGTTGTTATTTTTGTTGTTGTTGTTGTTGTTATTGTTATTCTTCTTGTTGTTGTTTGTGTATTTAATTTATAATTTTTGAATAGTTCTTATGATTATTGTTTACAAATATTTAAATAGGAAATATTTGCATAAAGCTTGTTCACGTATATTTGCGGCCTCCATGAAAAATCACTCAAAACCAAATCTCCCAAAAATAAAAATGAAAAATCGCCCAAAACTTCAAAATGAAAAATCACACAAAATAATGAATTAACAAAAAAAAAAATAAATAAAAAATAAAAATGGCCAAAAAAATTAAATATCGCCCAAAATTTAAGAAACACCAGAAAAAATTCAAAATTATACTAATTTCATTTTTATATTAAAAAGAAAAGAGAAAAGTTATAGAGAAACGTAAATAATATTCGTTCGTTTCCCGAATTTTCTACACCATGGAGTTCCCCGACATGGCGCTGCCTAATAAAGATTTTCTGCCTTGCAAAGTTTTCCTGCTTAAAAACGTTTTCTTGCACTGCCGGCCTTTGGCCGGGCTTAAGGATTTACTCTACCATGGTGTTTCCCGACACAGCGCTGCCAAATAAAGATTTTCTGCCTTACAAAGTTTGTATGAAATTAAAATTTGTATGAAAAAATTTTTTGGGTGATTTTTCATTTTTATTTTTGGGCGCTTTGGTTTTGGGTGATTTTTTATGGAAACATTTTTCAAAATGAAAAAACACCCAAAAAAAATAATTAAAAATCACCCAAATTTTATATGGGCGATTTTTCGATTTTTTATGGTGCCATGAATGAAGCCATAATGAAAGACTTTTAATTTAGAAAAAAAAATATAGATAATAAAAAAAATAAATATGTATAATTTTTTTAAGTCGCGACCAGGCAACACTTTTTATATCTGCTGCAAATAGTTCAATAGTCGACTAAAATATAAATTTTAATCCTTTTGAGTTATAAGTTTTTGTGTATATGTATGTAGTATAAAAGTTAATTTTAGGATTATGCCTCTGCATCACTACATATCAATAATTGTTCTCCTTTTTGAAATTAAGGCACTCTTTGAATTTATAACGCTGCTTAACGTTCCCAATAAATCAATTTAATTAAGTTTCACAAGCCAATCTCAGATAATGCGTGAATTATTTTTAAATGACACACATTAAAAAGCAATATCAAGTTCCATATATTTAGTTATATAGCAATTAAGATAAACGAAAAAACAAAACGTATCAAGTACAAGTAGCCTCGAATATTATTCTTAAATATTTATTATACCAATATGCGATTTGAGACTTGGCAAATGCCGATACCAGCTAATACTTCATGGTTAAACAAATCATTAACATTAACTTAACAAGCAAACTCTTTTCACTGTAGGGGCACAAAAAATTGCAAAATAGAAATATTGCAAAACTGATTGCTGATAATAAAAACGGATGTTATACAACAACGCCATTTTAGAAATTGCTATCTACAAATAAAAACAAAAACACAATTACAATCGCAAAGCAAAAGCGACAATAATACATTTACTTTTAAATCTGTTAAATTTATAGGGAGCGTAAGAGGATAAGAGAGTGAGTGCGCGATAGAGACAGAGAGAAAGAGAGAGCGAGTGGGAGGAAGAGTAGGGTATACAATAAATATCAAAAATTTATTGTTTTACTTCGTGCAAAGTTTTATTTCCTTTGCCAAGGAGGGAAATAATCAATGCTGGGGCGACTTTTATTAGACTTGAAATATTTATTTTGAAAAGTTCTCAAAAAAAAAAAAAGAATTGGCTACATACTTTTGTTTATTCCCATGATAAGGTTTATATAAAAAATTTTCAGCAGTTAAGCTTTGCGTTAGCTGTTTTTTTTTTTTTTTTTTTTTTTTTTTTTTGTTAAAGGTAAAAATGTTAGATTTACAGGGAGAATTATTAAATTTAAATTATTCATTGCCATGTTACTTTAAATAGATGGCATATAAATTTTAAATTACGTAGAAGAGTTTCATTTTTTAATTACTATTCTGAAGTTATGTGTTGATTGATCTGAACGTAATCGTTCTGTAAAAGACAATTTTATATTTGGCCACATTTTACATGCATCAGTTTTTTGTTGCTTAAATTTGGATTTTATTATGAGAAAGAAAAAGACATTTATACAAAATTTATATGCATATTACTTTTCCATCTCTCTTATACAAAATTAAAGCTTGAGCATCAAAAACAGATGCGTGTAGAATGGTGCACTATGAACCATGCAAAATTTTGTTGTAAGAACTTTTGTACATACTGAGAAAAAAAGAGTCGTTGTTTAATTATTCCAACAATTGAAACCTAATTACTTATTTAAGTTTTTGAGGTTCAAGGTAAAATCTCTACATTACTGGAATAGGAAAAAGAATATTTCCTGGGCCAATGAGGGAACATAAAAAATACAAATAATACCTTATGAAGGTGTTACCGATAAATAGATAGATAAGACGGGTGGTTAAATAAGAGATAGAGGAAAGCTTAATTTTCTTACAATTCTGCTTTTTGCACGTTTTTAGGGTTCCGTACACCAAGGGTGAAAAGGAACCCTATTGTTTTCGCTACGCTGTCCATCTGGCCGTCTGTCCGCCTGTCCGTCACAGGTTATTTTCTCAGGAACCGTAAGAGCAACGGATCTGAAATTTGGACAGAGTATGTAGAACCTTGGCTCCTACAACAAAAATACATGAGAGTTAAAAATTAAAGGGTGTTCCAAAACGAGCAACGAAAAATATTAAAATCGAATGTAATATACATACATGTACATATGTATATTGACACTTGAAATTTGTAAAATTAGTGTTTTTTTATACAGACTATAATAATTAACACTAAAATTTAAAAGAAAAAAATTTAAATTAAAGGGTTGTCCATCAGGTAATGCAATTTTGACTATGTAATTTTGACAGCTTGCTGTATCTTGGAAACCGTAAGGGCAAACTCTTGACATTTTCAAAAACGGTTAAACTAAAAAATCCCAAAATTATAAGATCGCCAAACCGAAAAAAATCGTCAAAAATTAAAAAAATAAATCGAAAAAAACGAAAAAATTGCCAAAATTAAAAAAAAATTAACACTAAAATAAATCGCTAAATTCAAAAAAATCGCTCTAATGAAAAAAAATCGCCAAAATGAAAAAAAAAACAAAAAACCTAAAAAATCGCCAAAACGCGAAAAAAGGTGCCGAAACCAAAAAAATTGTTTATATGAAAAAAAAACGCCAAAATTAAAAAAAGTGTCAAAACTAAAAAAGCGCAAACTCTAAAAAAAAATTGCCAAAAACCAAAAAAGCGCCATAACTAATAACACGCTCATAACCGAAAAAAAATTTCAATATCGAAAAAAATGCCAAAACTATATTTTATATAGGCTAAAGTTCGTATTGAATTACATATCCAGTGTCCGTATGGAACCCTTCGTGCGCGGGTCAAAGTCGCACTTTACTGAATTTATTTTAATAATAATGCAGTGTTGCACCGCCTCTGGTGTCAATGAGGCATATTAAACATTTAGCAACTGTGCTTAGTAGCTATTTTATTGATTATTTTATTTTGCCGATGATTCTGCTCTGATGTTACATTAGCATTTGTATCCGCTGAAGCGGTTGTAGTTCAGTGACCAGTGTATGTGCCTTCATCACTTGAACTTTCCTACAACAACTGATACAAATGGACACTAATACACATTAGAAAAATGCCAGGTGTTGTTATTTAATGACTGTCGGATACCGGGCTCGAACCAAGGACCATCACCCAGCAAAAAATTACACATTACCATCAGAACTACTTGCCATATAATGACTTACTTTTCTGATTACCAAATTTCATTATACGCTTACAAATCAGATTACCTAAAATTTAAGGCGATTATGTAAAAGTTGCTAAATTAGGAGAATATTTTTTTTTAAATTAAATAGATTACGTGAACAAGTTGCCAAATAAAAAAGATAAGTACTTGTCAAGAATCGATCATTTTAGTCCCAGGCCTTGTTAAAATTATTAAGTTGGTAATCCAGGAGGGAAGAGCTTCCACCAAAAATGTTTAATTCCAAACTCGATTAACTTTTTTGAAATTTTTTGCTGGGCGGTTTTGTACTCAGGTATTCTTTAATCTACTACAAAAATGTTGTAGTCCAAGTCGAATTATGCCAAGGATATAATTGATATACATATGTATGTGAATCGGATCCAAAATCCGAAGCAAATCGAATCCGTCATATAACGTACGTTGGATTCCTCGTTTTTTATTTTCCAAAACAAATTTGTATTTTTTTTTTCTTAACACTTTTCATCACAATCTAATATATGCCATCAATTTTATATTTCAATAAAAAAAGCATTAGTTTCTTTATATTAGGTTTCTTAATTTACTAAAAATTATTACGAATTTATAACAAATGTTACTGGAAAGTGTTCATTAACTCAAAAAGTTTGCAAGGAGAAAGCGTCAAAAGAGAGAAAAAAATTTAGAGACTAAAAAATTCTTACAAATTATTTCTAGTAAAATTTTTATTCGCACAGAATTATCCAACCACGTGTTGTTGTCCAATTAATGATTTCAAAAATACCTGAAAAAGGAAAAAACAAAAATTAAAAAATATGTACACGTATGAAAAAAGGAGGCATATTTTCTTAATTTCTTAAGTGAGCCAAATTAATTCAATTTTATCGTCAAAGAATTTATTTGTTTCTGATCAGATATGGAAAGTCGCATTTTCGTATTTGTTAATGGAATAAAATTAAAAATTATGAAAAATGCATAAAAATATTAAATAATTCATGAAACTCTGTAAAGTAAATTAAAAAAAAAAAATACAATTTAAAACATTATCAAAAAAAAAAAAATCAGAAAAAGTACATCTATGGTTCTGATATAATACAGGGTGGGTCAAAAGAAACCAAGGCGTGTAAAAGTTTAATAACTTTTTTGTTTATTAATTTTTTTTTATTTTTTCTATCAGATTATATAGATAACACTTGGAGAATTTATAATGAATGAAAATAATAAATGAAAATCAGAAAATAAGAAATGAATAAATGAAATCAATTTTATTGAAAATTTGATTATGAGTGATGAAGCTCATTTTCATTTGAATGGCTTTGTTAATAAGCAGAACTGTAGGTTCTGGGGTTCTCAAAATCCAAGAGCCATTCATCAACGCCAATTGCACCCCATCAGGTGTACAGTATGGTGTGGGATCACATCTGAAAATGTCATTGGGCCCTACTTCTTCGAGAATGAAGATGGAAGTGCTGTGACCGTAAATGGAGAGCGGTATCGGTTTATGATAGAAAATTTTTTACGTCCTGCTCTTAAAAACAGACCTGGTATGTAGTTTCAGCAGGACGGAGCCACTGCCCATACTGCCCGAGACACAATGGCACTTTTAAGTCAAATTTTTGGAGAGCGAATAATTTCTCGAAATTCGGAAATTATTTGGCCAGCGCGATCGCCAGATTTGACAGCACCCGACTATTTTCTTTGGGGTTTTTTGAAGGAGCAAGTGTATGCGAACAAGCCAGAGACAATCCTTGAACTCAAGGCAAAGATTGTTGCAGAAATTCGAACGCTACAGCCACAAGTTTTGAAAGATGTTATGGAAAATGCTCTAAAAAGAGCCCATCAGTGCGAAGCTGAAAACGGTGGTCATTTAAGAGACATCATTTTTCATACTTAGTGTAAAAAATTTCCATTTTGTATATTATATAATATGAAAGAAAAAATAAAAAAAGTTAATAAACAAAAAAGTTATTAAACTTTTACACCCCTTGGTTTCTTTTGGCCCACCCTGTACTATCGATAGTTTTCCACCCCTAGTTTTTAGTTACTGGCAACACAATCAAAAAAAATTTTTTTTTTCAATACTAATGTACCAGGTTTGGAAAAGTTTGTTTAATTGTACTTTTTTTGGTACTATTCAAACAGGGAAAGTACAATAGTACACCAAGACTAATTTAGTACATTTAGGGAATCCTCCCAGTTTCACTACTTATTTCTTTTCAAATGATGGCATATGTCAATTTTCACTTTGGAACAGTGAAAAACTCATATTCTTCTCATTTGAAAACAGTCTTGTGAAAGCAAAACGCAGCGAGAAAATCAAAAATTTGCACTCGTCCATTTGCAAATAATTTTTTTTTCTAACTTCGCATGTTAGAGATCATGCTATTAATTTGTATATATTCTATTTCAACTTAAACAGCTGTAACCATATTCTTTAACATCCCAACTTACAAGCAAAGTTGTGAAAACGATTCGATAGACAGAACAAAGTCGACTGTTTTAATAAAAACAAATAAAAATATGTAATTTGAACTAAAAAAAAATCGTTTAGTTTAATTAAGGTAACAAAAGTACAATTTCTGAAAGTTGTTGGTACAATACTAAAAATCAAAATGTCACCCATGTAAAATGCACATTTGAAAGTGTTCAACCGAACCTATTTAAACAGTCTTTACGGTCGGCTCCCTAGGATATGCATTAAACAATTTAATTGTAAAATGCTGCTGTTTGAAAAAGTTGATCTGGCATCCTTAATTTTTCAATCACTTGTACTTTTTACCGAGTTCAAGAACTACAAAAAACAAAACACAACAACAACATTAGGCTCGTAGATTCGTATGGATGTCGCTAGGTGCTTTATTTCAGCATTTGCTTTATACAGCTGATGGTAAAAGTTTTGACTACTTTTTTTTATTATTATTGATTTGGATTACTTACATTAGCATGAGGCGGCGTGTAATAATACTCTTGCGGCAAAGTGTATCTTTGAAATCCAAAGAACAGGCCACAAGTGAGCAGCAACAAACACAAGAACACATATTACAACGTGCAATTCTCTGAAATACGACCGAAGTTTATCAAAAAAACAGTAAAATAATTTTACATTATTCAATTAGAACTTATACATATTTAATATAAAAACCTTTTGTAAACACATTTAAAAATTAGAACAACACACATTTATCTGAAATTGTGGGCGTGCATGTGCCTCTTGTAATCAATTATGGCGAATTAATTTTACTTGATCACACTTTTCACAACAATTTTATGATTAACTTCACTTGTATATTTTGACAATATACAATTATATACAATTACATATATCTTGATAACAACTTTCTTGCAAAACTGCGAATCGAACTGCACGAGAGATTTCTAGCAACTAAAATGTTGTCTTCTTCGTCATCATCTTCTTCTTAATAATGCACTATTTGTTGTTGTTGATATTCGAAATTTCATTCTTTATCCCCTGACATATGCATCGATCCATCACATCAAATATGTATAAAATTCAGCTAATTATTAACAGCGTTGCCCATTTGAAATATTTTTTTCAGAGCGCTTTTTCTCATATATAAAAAAGGCTGAACATTATAATAAATTTACACCCTTCAGTCGTTTATCGTTGACAATTTACAAATGAGTTATTTTAAAGCTGGTTTATTAATTAAGCAGGTTAATTAATTGTCTGTGATATACTTCTTATGCTACTAACAAGTTGTAAGCCAGTCCCACGATGTCGACAAAGTTCGACTGCCGCACACTTACATTTAAAACTACAACAAAATATTAAAATTTGTTTTTTGTTTTAAAAGTACGTGTGTGACGAGTCGAACATTGTCGACATCGTGGAATTGGTCTTATTACACCCATTTAGCATTTTTCAACTTTCAAAGTCGGCGCCCTAGGATATGCATAAAAATTTAATTCTGAAATGTTCGTGGATGATTAAATAAGTAGCATTTCTAATCTTTCAATCACTTGTACCTTTTTAACGAGTTCAACAACTAAAAGAACATAGTATAAAGCAAAAAACAATAACAAAAGAAACTTCATAGCCTCGTAATTATGCTTTAATTCTACTTTTGCCGAATACAGCCGATAATAAAATTTTTCAGTTTATATCTTTTTATTTCAGTTGTTTTACTTACATTAGCATAGGTGGCGTGTGATAATACTTTTGCGGTGAAGTGTATCTTTGAAATCCAAACAACAGGCCACAGGTAAACAGCAAAAAAACACACAAACACTTATTGCAATGTCCAATTCATTAAAATATGTACATATCGACCGAACCGAAATTTATAAATAACCAGTAAAATAACTAAACATTAATTATTTCGAATTAATTGCAGGCACCTTTTCTATACACATTTGATTCAAGATACATACATATTGACATTTACGTATGTACACACGTACGAGTATGTATATGAAAATTAGAGCAACACATCTTTATTTCAACTTGTGGGCATGCATGTGGCTCTTGCAATTAATTTTAGCAAATTAATTTTACTTGATAACACTTTTCACAAAAATTTTATGATTAACTTCACTTTTAACTTTTAACAAAATTTAATTATATTTTGATAACAGCTTTCTTGCGAGACTGCGAACCGACCTGCATGAGAGATTTCTAGAAACTAAATTTATTTCTTCTTCCTCATCGTCTTCTTCTTAATAAGCCTCCATTTGTTGTTGCTGATTTTCGAAATTTCTTTATTCGCTCCTTGACATATGCATTGATCTCTCAAATCAAATATCAAATTCAGCTAACAAGGTTGTCCATTTCAATTATTTTTGTTTTCGTTGTTTTTTTATGGAAATTGTTAAAATTTAAGTTTAAAATTTTTTAAACGCACTAATAATCCCAAACTAATATTTTACTTATTAAGTAAAATATTTTTTTTTTTATTAAATATACATTGAAATTGATTATTGAGGGGTTTAGATGGATCCTATGCGCATTTCACTGTTGCTAATGTAGATCATCACCATTTATACATTGGCTGACTTTATTGCGGTTTGGGATTATTAGTGCGTTTAAAAAATTTTAAGCTTACATTTTAACAATTCCCTTAAAAAGCAAAGAAAACAAAATTAATTGAAATGGGCAACATTGTTAATAATTAGCTGAATTGATATTTGATGTGATAGATCAATGCATATGTCAAGGAGCTAATAATGAAATTTCGAATATCAACAACAACAAATTGTGGCTTATTAAGAAGAAGACGATGAGGAAGAAGAAATAAATTTAGTTTCTAGAAATCTCTGGTGCAGGTCGGTTCGCAGTTTCGCAAGAAAGTTGTTATCAAAATATAATTAAATTTTGTTAAAAGATAAAAGTGAAGTTAATCATAACATTGTTGTGAAAAGTGTTATCAAGTAAAATTAATTTGCTAAAATTAATTGCAAGAGGCACATGCATGCCCACAAGTTAAAATAAAGATGTGTTGCTCTAATTGTCATATACATACTCGTATGTATGTACATACGTAAATGTCAATATGTACATACCTAAATGTCAATATGTACATATGTATGTGTCTTGAATCAAATGTGTATAGAAAAGGTGCCCTGCAATTAGTAGTTACATATTTATATATGTATATTATATATAAGTTCGAAGTAATTAATGTTTAGTTATTTTACTGGTTATTTATAAATTTCGTTTCGGTCGATATGTACATATTTTAATGAACTGGACATTGCAATAAGTGTTTGTGTGTTTTTTTACTGTTTACCTGTGGCCTGTTGTTTGGATTTCAAAGTTACACTTCACCGCAAAAGTATTATCACACGCCACCTGTGCTAATGTAAGTAAAACAACTGAACTAAAAAGATATAAACTGAAAATTTTTATTATCGGCTGTATTCGGCAAAAGCTGAATTAAAGCATAATTACGAGGCTATGAAGTTTCTTTTGTTATTGTTTTTTGCTTTATACTATGTTCTTTTAGTTGTTGAACTCGATAAAAAAGTACAAGTGATTGAAAGATTAGAAATGCTAGAGTTATTTAATCAACCACGAACATTTCAGAGTTAAATTCTTATGCATATCTTAGGGCGCCGACTTTGAAATTTGAAAAATGTTAAATGGGTGTAATAAGACCAATTCCACGATGTCGACAATGTTCGACTCGTCACACACGTACTTTTAAAACAAAAAACAAATTTTAATATTTTGTTGTAGTTTTAAATGTAAGTGTGCGGCCAGTCGAACGTTGTCGATATCGTGGGACTGGCTTACAACCTGCTAGTAGCATAAGGAGTATATCACAGACCAATAATTAACCTGCTTAATTAATAAATCAGCTTTAAAATAACTCATTTGTAAATTGTCAACGACAAACGACTGAATATTATAAATTTATTACAATGGCCAGCGTTTTTTTTATATTTGAAGAAAAAGCCCATTGAAAAGAAGTTATTTCAAATGGGCAAAGCTGTTAATAATTAGCTGAATTTTGTACATATTTGAAGTGATGGATCGATGCATATGTCAGGGGGTAAATTATAAAATTTCGAATATCAACAACAACAAATAGTGTATTATTAAGAAGAAGATGATGAGGAAGAAGAAATAATCTTAGTTGCTAGAAATCTCTCGTGCAGTTTGGTTCGCAGTTTCGCAACAAAGTTTTTATCAAAATATAATTATATATTGTTAAAATATACAAGTGAAGTTAATTATTAAATTGTTGTGAAAAGTGTTAGCAAGTAAAATTCATTTTGTGTAAATAAATCAAGAGGCACATGCATGCCCACAAGTTAAGGTAAATGTGTGTTGTTCTAATTTTCATATACATACTCATATGTACATATGTGAATATGTACATAAGTGTGAATATGTACATAAGTGTGAATATGTATCTTGAATCAAATGTGTATTGAAAAAGTGCCTTAAATTTTTTTTAATCAAATATAAGTTCTAAGTAATTAATGTGAAGTTACTTTAATGTTTTATTTTTTTATAAATTTCGTTTCGGTCGATCTGTATTTTGAAAAATTGAACATTGCAATCAGCGTTGCAACAACCAACATATTTTTGTAACTAAAATATGGAAAAAAGTAACCAAAGGCGAAAAAAGTAACCAAAATATCTATATATTTAATATATGTACATATGTACTGTTTTATTTGTACTTCCGTTAAGAAATATATGTATCTGTGGCAAATTAAAAAAAATTCGATTTTTTCACATTTTTTCTCCTGTTCAGGTCCATAGGTAGCAAACCGTTAAATATTCAAGGAAACAATCAACCACCTAAATGCATCTAAGATCTCAATGAACAACTTTCTAGAAAATATTAACTTCCTATGGATGATTCTTAACGCCGTTTTTTTAATTTCATTTGCTTTGAAATTTTGTACTTTTGTGGCTGCCTAAGCGCTACCCAAACGCTGTTAAGAATCATTCCTAGAAAATACATATCTTGTAGAAAGTTGTTTATTGAGATCTTAGGCACATTTTTATCGTTGATAGTTTCCTTGAATTTTGAGCCGCTTGCTACCTATGTACCTGAACAGGGGAAAAAGGTATAAAACTCAAATTTTTTAAAATTTTTTTTGCGATTTGATCTTGAAGATGTTTTTTTAATTTTATGTGTTCACAATTTTTGTTGTATGACAAGAGCTACAACTTTGCCTCAAAGAGTAAATCAAAATTCCGAATGATATGAATGGGAGAAAATGCAAAAATGACACTGAGGCCCCAAATCTTTGGGGCAAACAAAAATGTGCGTGACCTGGGGCAAGACACCGGTCTTTTTTTTTTTCTTTTATCATGCAGTGGTGTTCGTATATGATTATATTTCCATGACTTAAAAAAAACACAGTGTTATATTCGTTATCCAAACACATGACTGAATAGATAAACTATTAAAATATACATACATATGCATTATAGAGTTGGTATTGAAATCAATCTTATTCCTGCATTTAGTTCTGACTAAACCTAGCTGGGAAAATATTCTTTCGTAAGACCCCGAAGTGTGTGAAAATGGCATTAAACTAAAAACAAAATTTAATAAATTTGTCCCAAAATTCAAATTTTTATTTCCAATTTAGAACATCTGAGCAATTTCTATTGGGATACAATATTTACCATCTGTTTGAAAATTATATCCATGTTTTTTTAGCCACGAAAATTCTTTCAATCGCGTGATAGTTTATCTCAATAGTTAGTTATATTCAAATTTATATACCGTATAAAAATTGTTATTTTTGTGTTGAAGAAAAGTAACCAAAATGGGAAAAAAGTACACAAGTACACATTGGAAAAAAAGTAACCAATTTTGGTTAAAAGTAACCAAAGCGGCAACGCTGATTGCAATATGCGTTTGTGTGCTTGTTGCTGCTCACTCGTGGCTTTTTGTTTGTATTACAAAGTTACACCTCGCCACAAAAGTATTATAACACGCCGCTCATGCTAATGGATGTAAACCAACTGGAATAATAAAAAAAAGTAGTGAAAACTTTTACTATCAGCTGTATTCGGCAAATGCTGAATTAAAGCGTAAGTCAACATCATTACAAATCGATGTTATTTTTGCATTATCCATGGTTTTTTGGTCGTATTCTTTTAGTTGTTGAACTCGATAAAAAAAGTGCAAGTGATTGAAAGATTAGAGGTGCCAGACTTATTTTTCGAACACGAACATTTCAAAATTTTATTTCTCGATGTATAGCTTAGGGAGCTAACTTTAAATTTGATTGAAAGTGTTGAATGGGGGTATTAGTATTGCGACCGAACTTTAATTATTTGGCGGTAATTGGAAACTTTGCTACACACATTTACTGGTCTGTATAAAATAACTGTTCTATTTAGTTAGCGACTATGTATTTAGTTGTTGTAGCAAATAAATATTTTTGGTTGCCGATGGGCAACAAAATTAAATTTTGCTGGCAATCCATAATTTGATTTGAATTTAGGTATACTAACTTAAATATTTTCAGATCAATGTTGTTATATATTTTTTATAATTGTTATAAAATTTAATGCTGTGAAATCGATTCCTAATACAAAAAAGTTTGATATTTGACATGGTGTAATTATACAAGCATATACATCTTACAACTTGTAAAGGGCATATACATAAAATTCAGCACAGGCCAATATATCACTCTTATTTGTTGATACTAATAATGTCCGTAAGTAATTCACGCCTTTTGTATCTGACTATTGTTTTTATAATACATACATATATAGTATTTTAGTACTATTGCGCCGTTTTTAAATTGTAGTAAGAAACGAAAATTTTGATATTTATTGTCCATTAAGGGGTTATAAATAAAACTAATGGTGAAATTTTTTACCTTGTTTTATATTTTTTTAAGTTTAACTACTTTTGCGCTATCTAAATTTGAAAAGGATTAAAGGTTTTAATGGGCGCACGAGGAGTTCAGAATTCAAACCCTATAACATATATTTTTCTAACTGCAAAATATATAATCGAAATATAACCTTTTTAGTTTTTTGTGAGTCATGTCGCTATTTTAAACCCAATAGGAAGACAATAAATGCCGCTATTAACTTGATATTAAAATAGTTTGCCTTAAACAGATAGTTAATTTATCACACATCCTTCGTATCTTTTCTCTATTTTCTATTTGTTCAGTATGATTCTTGCATCATGTCAGTTCTTAATAAATTTTCATATTCGAAACTTTTTTCTTATACTCGTAAATTGTATATACTCGTATATACATACAAACATATATGCATAAATATTTTTATTTTTTTGGTGAAAACGAAACAAAAACTTCCTGTTAGAACTTTTTGAATGTTACTAATGAAAAAAGTTTACAATCTATTTTTTGAATGTACAATTACTTATTTTATGGATACATTGTTTGTTGTGCGCATAAATAAACGTTGTCAGTTCGCTTCGGAGGTTTAAGTTTTTATTTAATACTTGTTTAGATTCACTGCAGAAGTTGGTGTTTTTGTTTTTCTTTCAAAGCTTTTTTCTTTCGATAAACACCGCTCAAAAGTTAAGGTCACTGATCTCCTTACAAAAAGTAATACATTAAATTACCAGGAGAAGTTTTAATGAAAAATAATCAATAAGGGTTTTCATGAGAATGTTCAAAAGTCTCGCAAATTGTGCAATTTTGCATTTTTACACTCTCTAAATATGTCAAAAATTGTATGAAAATTTATTTACACAAACCTTTTAACTTTGCCAACAATTTTCACTCGCAAGCTTAAGCTGTGCAATTGTGCATTTATTCAGCAACAACTTTTTGGTTTTTTTGCTTCCGTGAGGCATTTTCACTTTTTATTTTAAAAGAAATATATAAATATGTATGTATTTAATTTAAAAACTGCTTGAAATTTAATTTTTTATTTTTATTACACCTAATTCACACGAAGACTTTTATGAAGTCTATTTTTCGATGTCACTTTTTATTTGTTAGCGAACGGTGTAGAAAAGTAAGAGGGGTAGAAAAAATGACTCGATTTCTGTTTTCCATGGTTTTTTTCATATTTCTCATTACATTGCTCTTGTTGTTATTGTTGTTACGTTTTAATGTTACTCTTCTATCTTATTGTATTTTTTTATTCTTGCTCTTCTAGCTTATTGGCTATATGGGTGAAGAGAAGTAAAATTAGACGTCAAAAAAAAACATCGTATGAATGCAAGGAATTTTTGGTAGCAACTTCAAAAGAGAATTAAGAAAAATAGACGTCCTAAATTTCACCGTGTGAATTAGCACTTATATTAATTTTTTTGACTTTTCATTCAAATTTACTAAACTGTTTGTGGAAAAGTTGAAAAGGAGCTTCATGAAACAAGTCTCGCATATTTGCCTAATAGCACAAATGGGAATTTTAAGAGTTCTCATGAAAACCCTTAATATGTATTATATATATGTAATTATATACATTAGAAAATAAATATTGTCATGTGTATAAGTGAAGGGCTTAAGTTATTCAATTAAGATAAGGTATTTTATTATCTGTTTGAATTATCAACTGTTTAAAATATTAACAAATAATATACATATGTATACAGTTTAAAGTTTCCCATCGTTCCTACAAGGAGCATAGGGCCTCGGTGAGGTTTCATTAATCAATTAGTTTCAGATAAGCAGGTGATTGGCCTACTATAATCTATTCTGATGATGGGGCTGCCATCTAAGCCAACAGACTGGCTGAGTAAGTAACACATTTATATAGCGCGCCGCTTATTATAAGAACAGACGCCCACTTGCAGCCGCTCCAACTGGGAGAACAGACGCTGCAATCGTCTTTCACGACTCGCCGATGCTTGAAGGTTATCAAGAACATCGCCCAGGGGACACCATGAGGAGGTTCGTGAGTCGACTTGGAGTACAATTAATAAGGATCACTCTGGGTCCACCAAATCGGACCGATCAGAAGTTTTGCCTTATCATTGTACCCCTGACTCCCTAGTTATATATATAATTATAATTATTTCTGGCCGGGCATATTAAAGCAAAGATTTTACAAGTTGAGCCATTAATTTACCAGTAAATATAACAGTACAAAAATTTTCAAAATTTTTTTTATATGTATTTTAGAACACAACTATTGAACATTAATAAATATTACTTAAAAGTTGTTGCTTAAGTAGAAATAAAACAAAATTTTATTAGATACTTTTAATTTATACCTTTTGTAGTCCAACTTCTGTTCGATTTCCAAGACCCACTAAAGTTCTGTTGTCATTATATCATAGTCAGAATTCACTTGCTTTTGAATTCCATTTGATAGCCTTATAAGCAATATTTCAAGATCCTTCTTCAGAGATGGCGTATCGAATCTAATTCCACTTTCGTTTTCCAATTTTTATTGATAATGGTGTGTGTTGGGCTTCAAGACACAAGTTTTTGTTCAAATGGTTTGTGGCCAAAAAAGAAAAACATTCGTAGTATTGTACAAAGACAATTGCTTGCACACACTTGTGCCAGTTATATCTTAAGAGTTTGCATTCCTGGACTTACTTACATTCGTATAGCAATTTTGATTTCACAAAGAAGTTGAGTGTTGTTACAAAATTCACCGTCACACTTACCGAATGCAAATCTTTTCATAAAAACATTTGACAACAAGAAGAATAAAATAGAAGTTAAATTATATAAATACACATACATAAAAATGTAAGAGATAATGTTAAACACGACATAAAAACTTTGACAACAACAATAATGTTATACTTTCTGCTTTTACAAAATATACAACCTGACAAACATGTAAGCCGATGCAGACGAAAGTCGCAAACAAGAAAAACTTTAATTGCTTCTACAATAATGTTCTATTGTTAACGTGCATATACACAAATAGAAAAATGAATTAATCCCATTTCACACACGTCAACTTTTGTTGATCAACTCTTAATTGAGCTGTCAGAAGAACAGAGAGGGAAATACAAATGTCCATTTTTTCTACCAGCTTTATTGAAAGTTGATCAACAAAAATTGACCTATCTGAAGCGGGACTTAATGGGTAGACCAAAAACTTGTATTGAGAAGCTATGAGCCCCAAAGATTTGGGGCCTCGTTATCATTTTTTAATATTCTTAGGCTCATATCTTGCAAACCGTTCAGAATTTTGATTTACTTTCTGAGGCAAAGTTGTAGCTCTTGTCATAAAAAAACAAAAATTGTGAACATTTAAATTAAAAAAAACTTCATCTTCATGACCAAAATCGCAAACAATTTTAAGAAATTCGATTTTTTTTATCTTTTTTCCCCTGTTCAGGTCCATACGTAGCAAACCGTTCCAAGTTCAAGAAAACAATCAACTACAAAAATATACCTAAGATCTCAATAAACAACTTTTTAGAACATATAGACTTCCTAGGAATGATTCTTAACATCGTTTAGGTTGAACTTAGCTAGGTAGCCGCAAAAGTGAAAAATTTCCCGAAATTTTTTTTATTTTATTTTAGAAATTTTTCACTTTTGGGGCTACTTAAGCGCAACCTATTATTTCCTTAAAATTTGAACGGTTTGCTATATATATGGAGCTGAACAAGGGAAAAAGGTAAAAAAGTAAAAATTTTTTAAAATATTTTGCGATTTTAATCTTGACAATGATTTTATGTTTTGTGCATTTTTATTCTTTATGACAACAGCTTCAACCTTAACTCAGAGGAAAAAAATCCAAATTCCAAACGGTTTGCAAGTTATGAGGCCCCAAATTTTTGGGGCTCATAAAAAAGTGCATGACTTAGGCAAAACTGGGAGACACTTTTTTTTTTTGTTTTTTATCACGTAGTGGTGTTCGTATCAGGGAAAGCCAATCGATACAAAAATTTTTGGATACTCCCGCACATATCGAAAATTTTTTATGCTATTGCGTGTTTATATCTATTCATTCTCATACTTGCGTATACCCCTGCGCACTTTATTTCATACTTGTATATGTATCGATGCGCATTCTTCGTTACATCCCGCATATCTACGCATATCTATCGACATACCCATAACTTGCAACACATTCGGTTCTTTAAATATTTTTTGATAAGTGTTGCCAGAAATACTAGTTGGTAGTTCTTGAGGAATAGACTTGTGTCGAACTCGTTCACTAGTTCATTTTTGCCACAAACCACTGATCAAACCCATTTAAATTACATGGGTTTGATCATTGGTTTGTGGCAAAAATGAACTAGTGAACGAGTTCGACCCAAGTCTGTTCAGGAATAATTTTTTCTTTAGTTTTTGACATTCGTTACATTTTTGATGTTTTTTTTAAATACATTTTAAGTCTTTTTTGAATTAAAAAAAAATTCACAAATTTTCGCAACTTTTTGTAAGTTGTTTTTGATTTTTAAAATCTACTGAGTATTTTCGTTCACATTTTTTAGGTTTTGGACATTTTTTATAAATATTCGCATTTTTGCAAGTTTTCGCGATTAATATGCGGAACAAATTTTCGACTTATTGCTTTTTTGAGGTTTATATAATCAGCTTAAGGGATTTTTTTTATTGTTTTAATCCTTGCGATTTTGCATAATTGTTGCAATATATAACTTTTTAATAGAAATTTGCTAAAGAAACCCGCCTCGTATTTACGTATGAAAATTTTTTCATTAGTAAACAGGCTCCTGAAGAACCTGATCAAAAACATTGTCAAAAATGCTTCAGAAATTATGTTACGTGTCTTCTCTATTAGCAAATAGAAAAAGTTTCGTGAAATAGATTTCATGAAAAAAATGCATAATATAAATTAGGCATTTGTTAAATTTAGACTTGGGTCGAACTCGTTCACTAGTTCATTTTTGCCACAAACCACTGATCAAACCCATTTAAATTACATGGGTTTGATCATTGGTTTGTGGCAAAAATGAACTAGTGAACGAGTTCGACCCAAGTCTAGTTAAATTCATACACAACGATTTTTTTTATTTACTTACATGTTTGGTAACATTGTTCATATAGTCATACTCGTCATTACGTGCTTGTGCGCACGTACACATTTGTTTGATCGAACCCGCACCTATCGATATTTGCACTTATTTGTGTTGATAGCTAAAGATATGTATGCCTGTATGTAAGCATGCTTGTTGATGCGAATGTGCTATCATACTCATTGTCGTTGGAGTATCGATATGTATTGAGCATTCAAAAAGTAATTTTTTGGCTTTCCCTGGTTCGTATATGGTAATACATTGTCGTGTTGCACTGTGTAATTATTCATTTCATCTTTTTATTAATCTTCGAATCTACCAAAAACAACACTATGCAAAGTTTATGACCTTTGAACTTTACATTAAAAAAAAAAAATTAAATGCACATTTAAATCCGTAAATAGCAAATAAACATTTTTTGTTTTATAAGATTTCAGAAATATCTGCGGAAGTGGGTCTAAAAATTGGAATTTTCCAATACTCTTAAGGAATAACAAGTGTGGTGAATGTCATCGAAATCTGACTTAGTGTTTTTGAAAATTTTCTTTTTTCAATTTGATATAGATTTTACAAAAGAAAGAATAAGGTAAGAAAGGTATCTTAAAGAAATGAAGAAAAAAAACACCTTAACTCCTTTAGCAAACTTTAAGTGTTCATTGAATTCAAATTGCTAGATGTGTTGTTACATTTAGTTTAATTAAGCCTGAAAATTTTGCAAATTGTGCAGACATCAAATGCATGTAAGAGAATGAAAACAATGAAAATGTTTAAAAGTATGTCCATATCTCTATGAATTTATGCTTTCACACATAGAAGAAGACACAATCCTTCTTCTTTAACAAGTACACGCAAAATTCATGTGGAAATAACTCAATGCATACATATACGAACAACTATTTATATTTTAGTCATGTGTTACTCCTTAAATAGGTAGAGCTTTATGAGAAATACTACAAGATTTCTGAGGATTAATTTAACAACGAAAAGGTAGTGCTATATTTTAAATGAAATACTTCACTACAAAAGGAAATTTAGCATTTGTTAGAGTAATAAAAATATATTTCTTAAAAACACATCCATAAATTTCATGTTATTTCATTTAGCAGCAATAACACTCAAGGCATATTCATATAAGGTAGAGTCGCATAAATTTGCATAAACTTACATATGGCTTGCAAATAAAAAATATACTGAAAAATTTGTGTTAACATCTGAGAAATATTCACATTGCAAGTGGCGAAAATAGTCACCTGGACAGTTGAGACCACCTGATATAGATTTGCCTTCACAGAAAAAAATGATTTGTAAATACAATTAATTTTTTTGTTATATCAATGAAATACTTAATTGATTTTGAACCTACAACCATTTTTGTAAATACAATTAACGAAATTGTAAGTTGAAGGAAAATCTTAAAAATATTTTCAATTAAATATATCAACAAATAATTTGTTGAAATTTATTTTTTTTTGCAACATTTATTTTTGTTAGATTTCAAAGTTATTTCAATTAAAGTTATTGTTATATTAACAATGCGAATTGTTGAATTTCTGTATCATAATTATTATATTAACAAGCTTTTTACACACTATCACATTCCTCGAAACGATTTTTTGCTTGTCTGCGAAAAACGCTAAATGTCTTTGAGCGGTGTTGAACCGGCAACATCAACACTAATAAACTGACTAATCTACCTCTCAGCTAAAGAGCAACACTTTATTAAATACGCAAATGATGAATACACACAAAATATGATTTCGTGTTTCTTCTACATGTGCGCATTCCATTATGATATAATTTAACAAATAATTTTGTTGAGTAATTTAATTGACTACAAAAATTTAAATTTGTTATATAAACAATGATGATTGTTAATTTTAAAATTAAATGTTAACAATTTGTTTTGTTGGTTGCATTTCGATGATATTTTTTTCTGTGTTGACAAACGCTATTGTTAATTCTCTATGTTTGTATACAGACAATTTCTGTTTAGCTGAGACTGGTTTAGGTTCTTGTGTATCACGGAAAATTCTAAATGGATGTATATGCTTATCCATTAATAGGTTTAAGAAAAAGAGCACAAGCATAGCTAGGATTTCGATGAAACTTTTATTTAGCTATAATGCTTGGACCTTGTCATTACGTTCAATATATAATGTAAGTTAATTTATTTATTTATTTATTTATTTATTTCAGTTGAAGTAACATTAAAAAGCCACCTTAGGTCAAAACAATACTACAGACTAATTCACAATGTTAATTTTTATTATTATTGTTCCAACTTCATTTGTTTCCATATTTATGATTTGATCAGGCTAAGGTTCATATAGCTTTGTAAGCCAAATTATATGGGATAATTATTAATGAACAATAAACTACTCAATAATCATTTTCAATGTATTTTTAATTAAAAAATATTTTACTAAATAAGTTAAATAATATTTTTGGGATTATTAGTTAAAAAATGTTAAAATAATATCAAAGCTAATTTTAAATATGCTGACAGACACTTAGTAGAACGGAACAACTAGCTGTTTTCGAAGACCACCACACCTTCATCATCAGCGTTTCATTTGTGTTTGGTCCACCGTGTGTGGTGTCAGTTGATGTAGATTTCTGCTTTATATGCGCAACTTTTATTGTAAATGGGAAATGTAAATTGTTTTGATTTTTTAAAGCTTTTTTGTAATGAAATCTCAATTTTACCATCTCTGAATTTACAGCAGTCTTGCCATTGTCGTTTGTTATTTATTTTGCTTATTTTTTGTGCTACTTAAGAGACAAAATTTTTTAGTTTATTACTATTAAATATATTTATTTTAATTTTTGCCGCAGGTCAATTTCTATTATTTTAAGTTTATTTTAATATAATTACTCGAACTTAATTTATTTCTGTATTTATGATTTGATTAGGCTATTTTAAATGATTCCTTTTAGATTGGTTACAGCAGTTAATCCTTTTCGCTTATTTCGGACGATATATCAGCAATAACTTGACGTATTTTGGTTTTAAAATATGCCAATGTTAAGGAATTTTTGGAGAAGTCCCACAAAAAGAGTCTAACGGCGTGAAAATTTCATGGTCATGGTGGCCAATTGAAGTCGAAATATTGTGAAACTACTCGTTCTGGAAACTTCCCATTCAATTAAGCCAAAATAAGTCGTGTTGTGTGGCTCGTAGCACCATCTTGTTGAAACCACATATTGTATGGCTTATAATCTTTAACTGCTTGCTAAAAGAAGTGGGTTATCATACGCTTATAGCAGTCTGAACCGATGGTAATGGTCCTTGGGATTAATTGCATACTTTCACTGACAGAAGCGATATTTTCGGCAATCTACACATTGCAATAATGCACAGGCTTAACTACATCTGTAACGCTTCCAATCCCTTAAAATTTTCTTATAATATTGCATAGTAGTACCTGATTTACATTAAGCGTTTTTTCATGAAATTTCATGAATTTTGTTGCACGCAACTTTTTCTATTTGCTAATTGCAGCGCTATAAAAGAGAATTTTATATAAAAAAGGGCGTAGATTGAATCTCTCATGCATTTTTGACAACTTTTTTGATATAAGTTACTCCTCGAGGCCTCCTATTGACAAATAAAAAATTTTCATGCAACTAATTTCATGAAAAAAATGCTTAATGTAAATTAGGTATAGGTCAATTATGACAATCATAATTAGCCCACCTTGCTGGAAAAGTGGCCAACCACTTTTTATCCATAATTTTTATAGCAAGTTTTAACTATTTTTGTGCGTCCTTTGGTTATGATTTAAATGATTCATATTCGTAAATTACAATCACTTTACTTAATAATAATCACATAATTGATAGATATACTTATAACAGCTGGCAGCCTTGCCAGACTGGCGATTTTGAAACCACTAAATGGAAAACCCTGTATATAAGACTGGTCGCAAAAAATTATATACACATTTGCAATATTTAAAATATGAGTTAGGCTGACATAACTGCGGTCTTAATTTTTTAGCTCGATAAGACTGTGCCTTTTGGTGCCTAGTGGGGTCTAAAGTACCCGATAAACAGTGGGACATTTTATGAAAAAAACTGGAAATAATTCTGCAGTTTTTAAACGTTCGATTGTTATACAATTTCACGCAACATTTGAATAGATGTTACAGAGCTTAAGTCAGGAATTTGAACAATATATCTTTAAAGGGGGCGAGGCCACAAAGCCCTAAAGTGGATAGGGTTAATAAAAAATTAAAATCGATGCCAAGCTGATGTTTTGGATGTGATAAAAAATAGTTTTTGCAAGTAGATTTCTCTATCTAAGAGCTACAAAAAGTTTGCTACATTTATCCAGTTTTGCTTTAGGAAATATTCGAGAGGAAAATTTATGTTTTGGCTTTAGAGCAGTCAAGTCTTGTTCGATTTAGAAAAGGAAACTTATTATAAATGAGAAAGACAATTTGTAACATGAAAAAAATTGTTATCAAAAGCACAATTAAGTCAAAAGTTACAAGCAATTTAATTTAAAATTTAAAAAAAGTAAATTTTCGCGTTTTTTTGGCAGAAACAAGTTTTCGCTATCATAAAATTTTTGCGAAAATACTAACCACATATTCTTACATTTTCATTATTGAAGGAACCAGTTCGTTTCGAAATAGACTTTTCTTTTTAACCAACTTCAAAAAAAGAAGAGGTTAACAATTCGTCTCTATTTTTTTTAAGTGTGCAACTCATATCTCGGTACATTTTAGACCGATTGCAAATTTTTTTTTGTTGTCTGAGAGGGTATAGCTTCCCATTGGTTCCATTGTAAAAAAAAGTGGGCAGGCATACGCCCTCAATTTATTTTTATAGAATTTTATGATATTCTACTTATTTGATTGCTGCGAAATCTATAAAACACAATTTGAAAGTTTAAAAAAAATGGGCGGAGTTACGCCCATTAAAATTTATTATAATATTTCACGCCGTTCTACTTAACCGATTTTTACGAAATTTATTACCATAAAATATTAATATAAAATAAACAAAATCTTTATTTGAAAACTGAAAAATTCAATATTTTATTTTACGTGGTTCTACTTTACCGATTTTTATAAAACTTAACACACACCCTAAGCCCTAAAAACATACAATTACATTTCTCGTAATTTTTCTTTATTTACTTCTATCAGATCTTTATATTTAAGTCGGTTCTTTTTTGGAAAAAATAATTATTAATTATTTGTTATTAATATCAAATTTAAGCCTTTTTTTCTCAAATTCCGAAGCTGGAACTAAAAAATTTATTATGCCACCTTACGACAAGATATGTTTTTAATTATATTCAAAACTATTATCTGCGCCCGACGAAAACTAAGAAGAATACAGCAAAAATACTGAAAAAAGTCCCATTTTTGGGATTTAAAGATTTTTTTTAGGGAATCGTAGGGAACTCTTAAGCAAATTCTATTTGTTCTTACTTTCTGTGTATTAATTGCTTTATTTTTCATCTAAACGAGCATTTTCAGACGAAAATGCTATATATGAAATTTCACAACAATTGGACGGCCCTGCAGAATTATTTCCATACCGAAAGGGTTAAATGCACAGCTTCGTACTTAAAATATTCATGTTTCTGTGCAAAACATTTTTATATATTCTATCACAAAAATATTTGCATATTTTAACGTTTAAAACACAAAAGACAGCTTAATATTAATTAAGTCACAAGTACGGCAGGAGTACAATGATGTTTGTGTGTAAAGAGATGATTGTTTGGTTGTGGTCTTATGCTTACCTCTGTATATGTCTCCAGATAAAAGGAGGAAATACATAATCATACCTTCTAGTGAAGGATATATGTATGTATGTATGTAAACATATATTTTTGTATAATTTATTATTTCCCTAAACACAAGCATTGGTGAAACCGAAAACCAACTTGTATGGCTGAAGGATACAGTTTATGTAATATGTTTATGTTAAATTTCCTGTCATTTTTCTAGCTAAACATGTGTACACAAATTTAAAAGGCATATCAATGTACATACATACATACATACATACATGTATTTGTATTTGTGTTTTTTTGGTGGGAGTAATGACCTTTTGTCATCACATGAATTATTTGGATTTTAGTATGTGATTTCTTTTTGTTGATTATCCTGAAATTTGTCTTGCTGTGGAGTGTTGTTGCGTCAATGGAGATCGTTTCACTAAGCCAAGCTAAAGCTTGTGAATAATAATAAATATATATTTACATGTTTATGTCAGCAGATATGTATGCCATATAAATTTATCATTAAAATTTCAAGTTTTTCTATCATAATGATTACTAATAATCCGAAGGACGCTTAATTTAAAATATTAATGCTAAGGAATTATACTCTATTAAAATTTTTTTAATGAGAGATGTTCCAGCAGTAAGTTTATATTTATATTTTATTTATTATTTGTATTATATTTTCAGGGTTGCGTTCACCCAAGGGGAACAGGATTTAACTTAAAATCCCCCAAAATCAATATATTTTAAATGCAATCAGCAGTTTTCTGTTTGTTTAACAATAAAAGTTTAACTAAAAACTATCCCAAAGCTAAACAAAGAAATTAAATTAATAATATCTAACCAAGCAGTCCTTCACAAACAACTAACGACTGCTACCATTGTTATACTGTTGAGATAACTTATTGCATTTTATTTAGTTGTGATAAATTTTAAAACAAAAATTTTAACCCAATTCTAACGGTGTCCTGCAGCAATTTACTTACTTTTTTACTAAAAACCTAATTCAATTTGTCTATTGTTTGACTTAATTAAATTAAAAAAAAATAGTGCAACATTTTACTGACTGCACATTGCAGCAAAAGAAAGTAACACAACTAAAGTGAAACAGAATCGAAACAAGGTTTGCACAGCATTGAGACAAACAAATTTAATTGCTACAAAACATTGTAGATACATAAATTTCAAAAACTTGACAGTAACACCAATGAGTAGCAATGTTTTCTACAAAATAGACTGTTGCTTGCAATATAGAAAATATTACTTTCCTGCAAGTGTTTGCATGAACTCTTGTAACAACGGGCAACATGATTTGGACACTTACTGTTGTAAGCAAGAGAATAAATAATGGCACTTTTCCTTTTGGATTTTGCGCCCAAAAAAAAAAAAGAAAAAAAAATTAAGTGATTTTATTTTTTTGTATACTGATAAACATATAATAAAGTATTAATTGTAAGTCTGGTTAGAGTATAACAAAATCGAATAATGGAAGTAACTAGGAATAGTATCCTCAGAAATATAAATGGAACAAGATCAAAACGTGTAGGAGCCAAAATATAAAGAGAATCCCACGGTCGGTCATGGTATTTATGCCTCACGTATTCCACATAGTCCCGACAATACACGATACAAATGTCTATGAGATCACATATTGGACGAGCTGTTAAAGGTACCACAGGTTGGTGTAGGGTATCTGAGGCGATACCTCTATGCAAGGCAGTAGATCTAGTACGATTGATAACTGAATCTGGCATTGTATCCAAAACCTTTTTTAGTTTAGGACTCGGACAAGTAGAGTATTCACTACAAGGGCGGATCAATAAGTCCATGAATTTTTGAATGAAACACAGCTTTTTGGCAACACAAAAATTTATTTTTCATCATAATCTTTTATTAACTCAATACACTTAATCCAATTTTTCCATCCCTTCCAAAAAGTAGGATTTTTCGAGGTCCTAAAATAGGCAAAAATTTCATCGTTGGAGCTCAATCTCTTTCCACTGACACATTTCTTTAGGTTTGGAAATTAGAAGTAGTCACTAGGTGCTAAACCCGGAGAATATGGCAGATGGCCAACACCATATCGTGGATTTTTTCGACATTTTCGGGTGTACTGATCTCGATTGGCCGTCCAGCACGTTCAGCGTCATTTGTACTTGTCCGACCACAACGAAAGTCAGTAAACTACTATTTTACCATTGAAATCGATGATGCAGAGTCCCCATAGTATTTATCGAGCTTTTTATTGGTTTGATTGACGATTTTTTCCCCCAAGAAATAATCTTTAATTAGCACACGAAATTCAGTTTTTTCCATTTTCTTCTCAAATGGCGAGGTAGTCTCTTATCAACGGCTGCCAAACACAACTTGTTCAAATTTAGACAGAAGTCAACTGACAGTTGCCTCTTGACGGAAGCAGTGTTGCCATTTAAATCAAGAGGCGGGAAATTCAAAAAGACACTGAGTTAATGATCCACCCTGGTACCAAAGCAGAATCTCACGATTCTATATTTTATATTTATTTTATATTTATTCTATATTTATTGCTTGTAAGTAGCAAGCTGTCACGTAAGCCAGCCAACCATAAAGTATCTTTACTTATTTTCTAAAATATTAGGATTAGTGTTTATCCGCGAACAAGAGTCAGCCAAAGCCGCTATAAACAAAATCAATTCGAACTACAGGTAGAATAGTCAACCATGCCGCTGTTCAAATTAACTTCTACCACGGCCTGGCTGTCAGAATAGCGAAGAGAAAAAGCTTTGTAACCTATATCCGCTTGCGAATATGACTATGGCCGAATTTCTAACTCGTATAATACATGATGTTCCATTTCACACACTCCGATCTGGTTTATAAAAATACACTGCCCAATATCTTTCTAGTTGCTCCGCACTAAGTTTCTTGCAACTGAAAAAGCTATTGTTATATATTTGATTTTCATTGGAAACTACTAGTTTCAAACTACCGTTGGGGAAAAAGTTAAGACTATCAACAAACCCTAAACTTGTTCATACTTCATTTTTAACAAACATACAAATTACAAAAAAAAAACCTGAACTGAAAACAAAGTTCTTTAGCACTAAAAATCGACATAATCACACACAAGCATGCAAACAAGTGTGATCACACATGTTTTAAACTGAATTGAAAACAAACGAAAGCACATGTGTTAAGGAAACGCAATTAGAAACACCTTGATTACCAACACTTACATGCTGTACACACAGTGCTTTACTTGTTTTTCAACTAAAAAAAATTAAATTTATTATAAAAAAAGAAAAACACCTGCTAAATAAAATTACAACAACAAATTCAAAAAATGAAAAAACGAAAAGTACAAAATTCAATTGCTTTAATTTCGTTACAACCTTGGGTTTTTGTTTTCTGCTTTAGTGTTCATATTTAGCCGATTTTTCTACATTTCTTTCCTTTTAGCTTTTTAATTTGCTTGTGTACTTAAGAAGCTGGATTGTTGATGCTTTTGTTAGCACTATTGCAACATTTTATTGTTATTCTATTGTAGTCCATTTTATGTGTTGGTGTATGTGGTATAAATAGAAAAAAAAAAACATTTTGTTAGGAGCTAACTTTTGCTGAAATTATTTTCCCTTGCTAAAACGAGTTCTTTGAAATGGGAGAAGTTATCAAGAGGGAATAGTGGTTGTTATACGATACAAGTTACAAAATTCCCTTGAAAAATCTGGTAAATAAATATTGCTTGGAGATGCTGCAGTATGCTTTATGTTGCACAGAAGCATGTGTGGTTTATAGCAAATTTTCAGGTATGTTAAGTTTCCTTTTATTTTAAATTTAAGCTCTAGATATTGAGTAATTAAGGGTCAATTTTTGACTTGGTAATTAAATTGCAAATATTATTAAGTTTTATTTAAATATTATTAAATTTTATTTAAATATTTTCGAGTGAGTATTTAATCATATTTATATAATACTTAAATGCCCACCCAACCTGTTGTATTTAAATTCTATTTAAGTTTCATAAGCATACCACATGTTTTTGTGCGTGTGTGTGTGGGTTGATTGATTAGAAAGAATTTCGTTAAATTTTCATAAATACTTTATATAACACATACAATACATAGTTTCACATTATAGAATAAATAAATATAAAAATTCACTCTGATTCTAAAATTTATTTTTATAAAATTATAATTTTCTACATTTTGATAACTTAACTTTTTTATTTAAGTAATTGCTGTTGCTTGAAAAGCTTTCCATAATATTTTGAAATTATTTAGTGCTGCCATACTTACAACGTAATTTAATAAGAACTTTAATATAATTTACTTAAAATAAGAATTAGCTAGGGAAAATTAAGCCTGGTTTATTGTTCTTTTGCAGGATTTTTTCCATTTTTTCTAATTCAAGACTATTTTTTAGATTAAATAAAATAAAACAAAATAAAATAAAATTAAAATCAGATAAATAAAAAAAAAAAAAAAATATATTAAAACAAAATAAAATATAATAATATAAAATGAAATTGAATAAAATAAAATAAAATAAAATAAAATAAAATAAAATAAAATAAAATAAAATAAAATTAAATAAAATAAAATAAAATAAATTAAAATAAAATAAAATTAAATAAAATAAAATACATAAAATAAAACACAATAAATTAAAATAAAATAAAATAAAATAAAATAAAATAAAATAAAATAAAATTAAATAAAATAAAATAAAATAAAATAAAATAAAATAAAATAAAATAAAATAAAATTAAATAGAATAGAATGAAATGAAATAATAAATATTAAATAAAACAAAATAGTATTAAATAAAATTAAATTAAATAATATAAAATAAAATAAAATAAAATAGAAAAATAAAATGGGTTCACCTGGATATAAATTATTTGCTGGGTTTTGTATCAGTTTCAAAGCCTACTAAGCTTATTTTTTCTTTTGTGATTTTCAAAAGTATTATTGTTTTATGGATTCTCATATAGTTTTTGAAAGTCTATGCATAAAGTAAGAGGTTTGTGACTGTTTAAAATTTGTGGTTAAAGTCTACTGATGATTTGGTTCAAGCGCCAATGAAATACGTATATAGACATGCTAAATACCAGCAAATAAATTTCAATTATTTTAAAATGAAATAAAATAAAATAAAATAGAATAGAATAGAATAGAATAGAATAGAATAGAATAGAATAGAATAGAATAGAATAGAATAGAATAGAATAGAATAGAATAGAATAGAATAGAATAGAATAGAATAGAATAGAATAGAATAGAATAGAATAGAATAGAATAGAATAGAATAGAATAGAATAGAATAGAATAGAATAGAATAGAATAGAATAGAATAGAATAGAATAGAATAGAATAGAATAGAATAGAATAGAATAGAATAGAATAGAATAGAATAGAATAGAATAGAATAGAATAGAATAGAATAGAATAGAATAGAATAGAATAGAATAGAATAGAATAGAATAGAATAGAATAGAATAGAATAGAATAGAATAGAATAGAATAGAATAGAATAGAATAGAATAGAATAGAATAGAATAGAATAGAATAGAATAGAATAGAATAGAATAGAATAGAATAGAATAGAATAGAATAGAATAGAATAGAATAGAATAGAATAGAATAGAATAGAATAGAATAGAATAGAATAGAATAGAATAGAATAGAATAGAATAGAATAGAATAGAATAGAATAGAATAGAATAGAATAGAATAGAATAGAATAGAATAGAATAGAATAGAATAGAATAGAATAGAATAGAATAGAATAGAATAGAATAGAATAGAATAGAATAGAATAGAATAGAATAGAATAGAATAGAATAGAATAGAATAGAATAGAATAGAATAGAATAGAATAGAATAGAATAGAATAGAATAGAATAGAATAGAATAGAATAGAATAGAATAGAATAGAATAGAATAGAATAGAATAGAATAGAATAGAATAGAATAGAATAGAATAGAATAGAATAGAATAGAATAGAATAGAATAGAATAGAATAGAATAGAATAGAATAGAATAGAATAGAATAGAATAGAATAGAATAGAATAGAATAGAATAGAATAGAATAGAATAGAATAGAATAGAATAGAATAGAATAGAATAGAATAGAATAGAATAGAATAGAATAGAATAGAATAGAATAGAATAGAATAGAATAGAATAGAATAGAATAGAATAGAATAGAATAGAATAGAATAGAATAGAATAGAATAGAATAGAATAGAATAGAATAGAATAGAATAGAATAGAATAGAATAGAATAGAATAGAATAGAATAGAATAGAATAGAATAGAATAGAATAGAATAGAATAGAATAGAATAGAATAGAATAGAATAGAATAGAATAGAATAGAATAGAATAGAATAGAATAGAATAGAATAGAATAGAATAGAATAGAATAGAATAGAATAGAATAGAATAGAATAGAATAGAATAGAATAGAATAGAATAGAATAGAATAGAATAGAATAGAATAGAATAGAATAGAATAGAATAGAATAGAATAGAATAGAATAGAATAGAATAGAATAGAATAGAATAGAATAGAATAGAATAGAATAGAATAGAATAGAATAGAATAGAATAGAATAGAATAGAATAGAATAGAATAGAATAGAATAGAATAGAATAGAATAGAATAGAATAGAATAGAATAGAATAGAATAGAATAGAATAGAATAGAATAGAATAGAATAGAATAGAATAGAATAGAATAGAATAGAATAGAATAGAATAGAATAGAATAGAATAGAATAGAATAGAATAGAATAGAATAGAATAGAATAGAATAGAATAGAATAGAATAGAATAGAATAGAATAGAATAGAATAGAATAGAATAGAATAGAATAGAATAGAATAGAATAGAATAGAATAGAATAGAATAGAATAGAATAGAATAGAATAGAATAGAATAGAATAGAATAGAATAGAATAGAATAGAATAGAATAGAATAGAATAGAATAGAATAGAATAGAATAGAATAGAATAGAATAGAATAGAATAGAATAGAATAGAATAGAATAGAATAGAATAGAATAGAATAGAATAGAATAGAATAGAATAGAATAGAATAGAATAGAATAGAATAGAATAGAATAGAATAGAATAGAATAGAATAGAATAGAATAGAATAGAATAGAATAGAATAGAATAGAATAGAATAGAATAGAATAGAATAGAATAGAATAGAATAGAATAGAATAGAATAGAATAGAATAGAATAGAATAGAATAGAATAGAATAGAATAGAATAGAATAGAATAGAATAGAATAGAATAGAATAGAATAGAATAGAATAGAATAGAATAGAATAGAATAGAATAGAATAGAATAGAATAGAATAGAATAGAATAGAATAGAATAGAATAGAATAGAATAGAATAGAATAGAATAGAATAGAATAGAATAGAATAGAATAGAATAGAATAGAATAGAATAGAATAGAATAGAATAGAATGAAATGAAATAATAAATATTAAATAAAACAAAATAGTATTAAATAAAATAAAATTAAATAATATAAAATAAAATAAAATAAAATTAAATTAAATAAAATAAAATAATATAAAATAAAATAAAATAAAATAAATTAAAATTAAATAAAATAAAATAAAATAGAATAGAATGAAATGAAATAATAAAAATGAAATAAAACAAAATAGTATTAAATAAAGGTGAAGAAAAATAAAATAGATTCAAATCGAATATAAATTATTTGGTGGGTTTTTTGTGTTAGTTTCTAAGCCTGCTACGCTTATTTTTCTTTTGTGATTTTCAAAAATATTATTATTTGTGAATTCTCAAATAGTTCTTGAAAGTATGTGCATAAGATAAGAGGTTTGTGACTATTCAAAATGTGTGGTTGAAGTCTACTGATGATTTGTTACAGCAACAATGAAATGCAAATAGACAACGCTGAACCACCAGCAAATAAATTTCAAATTAAAATAAATTTCAAATTAAGTAAAGTAAAATAAAAAGAAAAGAAATTAAAATAAAATGCAATAAAATAAATTCAAATAAAATAAATAAAATAATATATAATAACAAAAATTAAAAATTTTTAAAACCCCCGAACATATCTAGAAAAGAGTTTTTTGAAAGATAGCTAAGAACACTCTTGATCAAGTAACCTTTTAACAGGAAAAACCAAATCAAAATCTGTCCAGCCATTTGTTATAGAGCTGCTCGACGTTAATCGATGCATCGTAAACATCAATGTTTTGATTGTCATACATCGAATAAATGCCGATGTATCGTATCATACTATGTTAATCGATACATCGATGTTTTTATTCGATGTATCGAAAAGAAGACTTTTTTATATATTGATGCTTGCAACTCATTTAATGTAGCGATAAAGAACCCATTCAAGAATGACTTTTAAAACGTTTTTTAAATTTTAAAATTTTTTTTAAAATAGCTTTATGTAACAAAATACCAAAGGTATTCTTTGTCAATTTACAAAGCGTTATCACAGCAACAGCGTTATTTTACAGCATCCAAATATATATTTTTATGGAGAAAAAATTGTCAAAATTTTCTTGGTATTGTATGGTAATAATCAGCAATATAAGTTCTTTTTCCATATTTGATGTTAAAATCAATAATATATTTGTCTTAATATTACTGTTACAAAAGGTTTTAGACACCTAGTGAAAGTTATATCACCGCATTTTAAAGTTCCAAGTAGAGCTACTGTGACTCGTTGGGTTGATAAAAAAATATGACACTTTGTCAGGAACGTTGAAAACTAAATTACACACAATGGAGAATATTACTTTGACAACTGACATTTGGTCCGATTTGCAAAGCTGTAGAACTGGCCTTTGAAAAAAGATGCACATACCGTGCTTTGCACACATGGATTAACATAAGGATTAACCTTATGAAATTTTAAAATCTACTTTTATTTATTTAATATATTTTCTTGGTTCCAATTAATCAATACGATGCATCGTAAACATCGATATTTTTTTAAATCGATACATCGAATAACATCAATGTGAATTAATAATGAATCGAATGAGAAAAAATATTGATGTTTTTTACGTGAGCGGCTCTAGTTTGGTCTGTACGTGGACTCGTACAGACACACAATACAAACACCCCCTTTTTTTAGTTGGGTGTTAAAAAGAATTAAATTAAAATAAAATAAAACAAAATAAAATAATTAACAAAACGGACTTTGCTAGTGGATTGTAAATTTTTAAATTTAAATTTTATATAATTCATATAATCATTCTCACCCAGCAAATGACCGGTCATATGACTGGGAGTAGTGATGGCTTTATCTATCTAACTTTCTATCAGTTTGTTAAGAGCAATGTGGAAAAAGTGATGTAAATTTTTTGTACGTGTGATTGTGCATCTTTGTCTAACTAATTAAAAATGTCTACTATGGAACATATATAGCTGAACTGCTTACTCTGCCGTACTTTTACTTGTCATTGATGATGCATGTGGTAGTCACGTCTGGATGATCACCCTTGATGTATATAACCGTCATAGCAAACTAATCAAACCTACATAATTACATTAATAAACATGATTTTCTTATTGTTTTAATTGTTTTTTATTATAGAAAAATAAAGATATGTATAATTAAAATATTTAAAAACAAACAAAAGCACAATATAATGTAGGTGGTCTAGCCTCTTCACGCTTCCTTCAACCTGCAACGCACTGTGATTTTTATAAATACGTATCTAAAATTTGAAAAAGAAACACATATGTACATATATATATTTAATTAAACTTTTGAAAATTCTTTTATACACTATTGATTTTTACTTAACTTAACAGATCGAACGAATTGTATATTTTACAATAAAATGCGATTTTTTTAAATTTTTGGCATATGTACATTAGATGTTCCACTCTTACGTACATGTTAGAGTAGAGCAACTAGAGCAATTGACTGTCACTGTTGATTTCAATATAAAATTTTTGTAATTGTGTTAGTGAAAAAATTACTTTTGTGTTAGTTTCGGTCAATCATTTCTTGCAGGGCATATTCCTCTACGAAGAAAGAAAGTGGATTGTAAGAGGTTGTTACGGTTGCAATTACTTTATCTAAAAAAATAATAATTTTCGTATTTCAAATTTTAATTAATCATCTTTAAAAAGAACAACAAGATATTAAAATTCAACAAATTAATAAATGCCTACAATAAACCATTAAACACAACAACTAGCAAATGCTGCTGCTTTAAATCTAAAAAGCCTTGAATTTATATTGTTCTAATTTGTAGCATAGAGAATTATGGTTTTAACAAATTTTATGCTCCAATTGCAATTACAATTAATCCTAAATTGATGCTGCTGAAGGCAAACTGATTAAAACAAAGACTTGTCCTAAAAAGTTGCTACAGCTACAATTAAAAGTCTTTGTAATATAAATTTAGTATACGAATACATTAACTTAAATTTGTTTTAGTTTTTTCCTATTTTAATACTATTGTTGGGACTTTTTTTGTTATATTTTTTATTTTGGTTGCTTTTGCCTTCAAAATCTTCTAAGGTTTATCTCTATATTTTAAGATTTTAATTATCTTGAAAGGTGCAACCTGAGACCAAAGTAATCACTCAACGCTGATGAATAACAAGAAGAAGAGCTGCAGTTGCACTTCGTTAGAAAATAAAAACTAAGAAAAAAAATTAACCAAGATGGTATATTAATAATAAAGCAAAATGTTAACTCTTTTACTTGTTTTTTTTTTTTGGTTGCAAATATGTTAAATTTAGGTCATCTTGATGCTTGCGGCTTTTAAAACAAAATAGTTCTATTTCACTTTCATATAATTTTATGTTTTAGCATTTTATATATATCGTGCCATAACCGCCAAAATAGCTTAAGCGACATACTTTTCAAACTTCAATTTTTGGTAACAATCGATTATTTGCGATAGTAAACAGTCGATTTTCGTCAAAAAAAAAAACGAAGTAAAAAAATTTGTCGCTTAAGCTATTTTAGCGGTTATGGCTCGATATTATGCTTAGATTTTTTTATTCGACAAATACACTTGCACTTTTAAAAGCCTAGATAAAGAAGAAGAAGAAGTTCAATTGAGTAAGAACAAGTTTTGGAAAAGTTTTGAAGAGTTTTTGATTTTAAAGTTTAAAGTTTAAAAAGCGCAATTCGGAGATATCTATTGAATTCTATTTTAGTTATGGTACGAGGGTTTTTCTTAGATATTTTATATATTACATTTTTTCTTAATAATAATACAAATTTGCACAATAATAAACATGTGCATGAATAGCAAAAGAAACACAATACAACTGCAATACTGCTGTAAATGAGCGTTGGAAAATTTGAGCTTTCATTGCACGAAAGCTTTCATTAAATGGTAGTTCTATTTAAATTGAAAATTATGTATATAACGCTGAAGTTTATATGAATTGCCATCATATACAGTGAGTGTACCAAACACAAGATTGCTGATGACGACGGTGTGGCGAATGTCGAAAATAGCACGTTGTTCCGTTATGCTGTCATAATAATTTAATAAAAACTAATAAAAAGATAATTTAATTTATTCATCAAAACTGACCTCAAGTTGAACATATATAGTCTAAATTATTAAAGCTGAATGTAAATTTTCCAAATCCAATAACAAATTAGTATAAAAACTTGAATTTATTGGACGAAATAATATAACCTTAAAAAACGTTGCCATTAAAGCATACAATTTTATTTCTTTAACAATTTCTACTATTCTATTTGTTTTTTTTTCGAAACCTTATAGCTTCTTTAGTTATAAGAGCGAATGTTTTTTGCATTAAAAAAAAATTAATTACTAATGCCAATGATAATTATCCTAAGCTGTTAAATCAACACCAGCTATTAAATGCGTTTGTCAACAATTAAACTGGAAAATAATTAGTTTTAGTTGTAGGGGTTTTGTTCTTGCTGGCAAATGAAACTTTAAAACTAATTGCTAGCAGTTCTTTTTTGTATGCTTATTTTTTTATTACAGTAAAATTAAGAGCATATTGAATAATCATTGACGTAGAAAAACCGGGGGTCTACTAAATTTTATTGTTTAATTCTAACAGCCTTATTCAAAAAAAATATTTTACTTGAGCTTTAAAGTTCATAGTAGCTACCAAGCACCTTAAGGCTAACATTGCTTTGTTAAGAAATTGCATTCAAAAGACAACTTTAATTATTTTGTAATTTAATAATAAATTCTGGTAACACCACCATGTTCAACAACCATTTCACAGCTTATGATGTACAACATCGAATACAATTTCATTCGAGTATTCAATTAATTTTTTATTTTATTAAATACATTTTTATTATCTTGAAGTTAAGCAACCTAATTCATAAAATATAAGCTTCTGATATGGAAGCAAAACAGATAAACATTTTTATGAAGTAAAAGTAAAAAAAAATATGATGAACATAGAAAAATTATCTCAATTTATTTTATTCGAACGAAATGAGTATTTGAATATCCAGCTTTTTTCGATTCGTTTTGTTTGTATGTACATCACTAAAACATTTTTGTGTAATTGTATTGATTTTAATATTTTTTTATGGATTTTGCTATGTATTTCGAATCAGTTGGATAATTTGGTGATATTTTCCATCACATGACAGAAATAATAAATTTAAGATAACAGCTAGCACTTCTAGCTTCATTTTCAGATGTAACATGCATGAATCAATATGTGCTATATTAACAAAAATATTTGAGGTACAAAATACACATTTTGGAAATATCAACTTAAAGTAGCCTTAACAAACGTAGTTGCCTACTTTAGAGTTTTGATAGAATAATTTTTTTTTTTGAATACAACTTTACTTAACATTGGTTTTCAAAACTTTGTTAAGTTTTTTTGAATACGACCCTAAATGTTTATTCAAATAAAAATACGCAACAACTTCAAATTAGCAAGAGTGAAATGCACATAGGATCCTACTAAACCCCTCAATAATAAATTTCAATGTATTTTTAATAAAAAAAATATTTTACTTAATAAGTAAAATAATAACTTGGGATTATAGTCCGTTACAAAACTTTAAACTTAAATTGTAACAGTTCCAATAAAAAACACTAATGAATATTTTTTTGTTTGTTTTAAAGATATATAAAACTTTTTTTATTGTTGGTTATTTTTCAAGCAAAAATCAGCAGCTGATTGCTTTTCTGTTTGTTGAAACTAGTCCGAAGAAAAATTACGGGTTGTTTTTCGCAAGAAGAAGAATAACATTATTCTCTCAAAACCTTTTTCATTCACTAATTTTTCTAGTACAATAACGCTTTTCGTGCTAATTAGAGTAGAGTTAGTGAACAGACCTAATGTAAGAAGTGAAGAAACAGATCTAACATGAATATATTTTTATTTAAATCTTGCATATTGCCCGCTCCATAGATAGACATTTTTTAAATTTACTCACCAAACTCTTCCATTTGGGACCCACATAGAAATATTTTTTATATTTTGTTCAACTGAGACATTCCAAAAGCAGTTTGTTGTAAATTCGTTACCACCTTATTTAAATATTGTACATTCGATTTTCTCCTCTTTGGTTTTTTTTTTATACAAAGTCAATAGTCGTTAATAAGTTTCAATTAAAAATGTAAATCAGTTTAAATAAAAGTTTTCCTTTTTTTTTGTTGAGTTAAAGTTTTGTTTTTTTTTTATTAAAACTTTCAAATTCATTTGAACAATAAATAAAGTTTATTTATAACTTTCTGGCTTGTAATGAAACTCAATTTATTTACTTATAGTTTATATTATTTTATCTGCTTTTATTCTGTGTTCATATTCTTATTTTTATTGCTCTAAACTTAAGCTTGTAATTTATGTCACTTTTTGGTATTTTTTATTATGACTCAAAAAAGGAATATGAATTTTTAACAACTACTTTTCTATTCATTGTGAAAAATTTCATACTTACATATTGTATTTTCTCCTATTTTGTGTCTTAAGTTTGGCTTTCATTTTAGTGTGTCATAAGTATTTATTTGGTTCACAAAACTTTTATCAGTTTATTAGCATTTCTTAACACTTTTTGCAGCAAAACTTTGCCCTGTTGTTTCTGTTGCATATAGTTTCCATATTTTATTTTATTTTTTTTTATTTAAAAATATTTTTGGTAGTAGCGAGTTCTATATACATATAGCCAACTTGCTTTTATAAATCTTTTCTGGCATTTTTTTAACCATAAAAACATTTACAAAGCTAGCAGATATATTAGTTTTGATTTTTTTTTGCTTAAAAATTTAAACAATCTATTCACGCTTTAATAACTGACGTATATGAGTTATGTTTGTTGAAGTTTTTGTAATATTTTACATAAACTTTCACAAAGAAAAAAGTTTGCTGTTAATAAAAACAATAAAAACAATAAAAAGATTGAGCAATTTAATTAAATTTTTATATTGACCAAAAAATCAATTTGAAGGTATATACATATACATATACATATATATACATTTCTCATACTAAATCAAAAACATTCATTGCACATTGCAATAAATATTTGTTGTCATGCAAAGAACGCCAGTTAATGAAATATATTGGATTTTGCATCAAATGTGCAATTTACAAAATTGAAAATACTGTTCAACTGACTAGATGATTTTTAAGGTTCCGTACACCAAAGGTGAAAAGGAACCCTATTGTTTTCGCTACGCTGTCCGTCTGTCCGTCACACGGTATTTTCTCAGGAACCGTAAGAGCTACGGACCTGAAATTTGGACAGAGTATGTAGAAACTTGGCCGCTACAACAACAAATACATGAGAATTAAAAATTAAAGGGTGTTCCAAAACGAGTAACGAAAAATGTTAAAATCCCATGTAATATACATACAATTGTAAATATGAACATATGTATATTAGTGTCCTGCACAAGACTATTTATAAGACCTTTCAAGACATGAGAGATTTTTTCCAATGCTTTACTACAGTGAAATATTCTAAAAGAATCGCTAAACAACACTGTTGGCAAGACAAATAACCGAAAAAAATTACTTGCCAACAGTGTTGCTTAGCGATTCTTTTAGAATATTTCGCTGTAGTAAAGCATTTGAAAAAATCTCTCATGTCTTGAAAGGTCTTATAAATAGTCTTGTGCAGGACACTAATGTATATTGAAACTTGAAATTTGTAAAATTAGTGTATTTTTATACAGACTACAACAATTAACACTAAAATAAAAAAAAAATTAATTAAATGGACCACCCCATCAGTTAATGCAATTTTGACTATGTAATTTTGACAATTTGCTATATCTTGGAAACCGTAAGAGGCAAACACTTCAAATTTTCAAATATGGTAAAACTAAAAAAACCGAAAATTATAAAATCGCCAAACCAAAAAAAAATCGCCAAACATTAAAAAAATCGCCAAAAAGAAAAAAATCGCCAAAATTAAAAAAAAAATTCTAACACTAAAATAAATCGCCAAATTCGAAAAAATCGCCAAAATGAAAAAACCTCAAAATGAAAAATATATGCCAAAAATTTAAAAAAATCGCCGAAACGCGAAAATGTCGCCAAAACTAAAAAAAATTTTATATAAAAAAAAAACGCAAAAATGAAAAAGTCGCCAAAAATAAAGAAAATCGCCAAAATGAAAAAAACGCCAAGACCGAATAAAATCGCCAAAACAAGAAAATAAAGTTTCAAAGCTAAAAAAAGAGCCAAGACTTGAAAAAATCGCCAAAACCGAAAAACGCAAACACCGCCAAAACAAAAAAACCGAAAAGATCCCAAAAACGAAAAAAATGCCAAAACTATAATATATAGGATGAAGTTTATATTAAATTACATATCTAGTGTTCGTACGGAACCCTTCGTGCGCGAGTCAAAGTCGCACTTGACTGAATTTATTATATAATGCAGAAACTATATTAGGCACCTCAGAGAGAAACAGTCATAGAAATCGAATAGTAAATGAACTTTTTTGATGACCTTATTACTAAGAAATGTGAGTTCTTAAGACGAGCAGTTTACAGGAAAAGTATACATGATAAAACATAAATTTTACATTCTTTAAATATATGCTCTTGACACTTTAAAAAGCACAATTTAATATATCCTGAGCAAATATCTTCGGAATAGCGATCACCAATATAAATATTAGCCTTAAAGTCAAATATACCGCCAGAGCCAAGACCATGCTCGCACGATCATGTTCTTTTCATGAACTTTTCCATAAAAAATTCGCACATTTGCGACTGTATGTTCCCGATAACTTCACTAATTCAATCTTTAAGGTATTTACTCCATTGTGGGCTATAGCTTTTATCTCTCACATAGACCTAAAGAAAAATGCCTTAACCCATTCTGACACCATGTTGTAGATATGCAACAAACCATTCAATCCTCATAAAAACCATTAAGTACAGGCAATCGTTAATTTTATTTTAATGCAATAACTTTTGTACAGTATTTAGTTTCAAACTGTAAAATTAGTTCTTAATGAAAAACTGTATCTCTTACAGCACAACAGATTTAAAATAATCCTACGATTTTGCTAAACCAGTGTTACCGTAGTGTAAGTTTTTAAGAACTTAATTTTCCATTTTTTTACGCTGTAAATTTTTCCGAATGCTCAATTCAATTATTGTTTTTATTGTTAGAATTTTATCAATAAAGTTATATGTAATATGGAACTTTGATTGCCAAGATATCTGACTTTCTTTTTTATTAACACTCTACCCTTTTTAAGTTCAATAAATAATATTTCAAAAATATTCTAGAACAAATTTGTTTACTAGTGCTTCGAGCTCCTAGAATTTGTAGAAAAAAATATTTTCTCGATGTTGCGTCACAAAGGGTTAAGGTGCTAAAATACAAGATCGCCTCTTCGAGAAATCAGAAGGCTTGGAAACAATAGCATCGTTGCTTGATTACCAAGTGGCAGAAAACGACAAAATATCATTTTAAGTATTGTTTGAGTATTTGCAATCAAACAACTATGAATGCGTACAGCTAAAATAAAAAACACACTCATATGCAAATTTTTTAATTTTAAACAAAATACATTTAACTACCATCATCCAACAATTAAGTTTACATAAGGTATTTAAATTACGCAGTACAAAAAACTATAACTAAAATTTAAGGACTGTAAGACCTACAATCATACGCATGATTATAAAAATACTCTGACTATTAGTAGGCTACATATGCATATATATAGAGCTATTTTCATAAATAAAGCACGTTTTTAAACAGCCACACCCACACGTTTTCCATTTCATTTTATATACTCAAGTGTATGTGTGTATGTATATGGTGGCGAATAATGAATAAATATCCATAGTATCATGCGAAATTTTTTTTTGTCCATATAAGTATTCATTATCAGCGTATAATCATAATGCGGCAATGAGTATGACATAGAATCAATACGCTCGACACGCATGTGTATTTATATTTAAAGTTGTAGCGTACTTTAGCTTTTCACATAAACGAAGTAGATATGCTCTTTTATGTTGGAATCAGTCTCAGTCATGTTTATGTGAGCATACGAAATATTTGCTCTAAAATTATTATTACATATGCAGTTACTAAAATTAAGAATATTCCATTTACATATATATTTTTTTTAATACTCATTGTCATGCTCTAATTCGCACTTCAAAGACATTAGAATATTCCTTTCTTATACTGTTTGCCCGAATTATTGCAATTTTCTTTGTTGTACAAAATAATTATTTCTCAAGAAAATTTTACATATTTTGCAGCAAGTTAATTATAAAATAACTCTTAAGTTTTAAGCGTTTATTTAACTTTTTTTTTCAGTTCTAATTCCAATTCCAATTCGTTAAAAATCTAAAAGAGATTAAGTCCTGATATATATTTGTCCTAAGCTAAGTTTTTTAAAGAAGAAGAGTTTTTGTTTGTTGATAGTTAAGCACGTCTATATGCATTTCGTTGCTGCTTGATAAAGTCATCAGTAAAATTTAACCCAAAAATATATAAATAAAAAAAAATAAAAAATCACACTAAAAAAAATACTATTATTAGGGAAAAAACTTACTAAATTTAGGTAAAACAATTTCTAAATTTAACTGCCAGTTTATATAAGCCATGTAAAAGTTCTCGGCTGTCTATTTATAATGAAACCAAAAACAAATTTTGAGTGCTTTGTTTTTGTTTTTAATATAAATAGGCAGACGAGAATTTTCACATGGCTTATATAAACTGGCAGTAAGTAAATTTTTACAAAAATCTAATAAAAATTATTTAGTATGAGTAAAAAATAAAAAGTTCACATCCTTAAAAATAGTTCACACACACACAAAAATTCTCACATTCAAGGACAAGCTTACTGGCTTTAAGGAAATATTTACCAAAAATGCTTTAAAAGTTTAGGGAAATTGTATGCTAAGAACTAGTCAATCTCGTTTTAAATCAAAAAATAAACTTTAGGAAATGACTTACTCCTGATTAGTTCATCAAATTTGACTTACTTAAAATTTGACCAGTTTTAAGTATTTTTTCTTTAAATTATAGAATATATTTTTTATTTGCATTAAGCAAAACTTTAAGTAAATGTTTCATATTTCCGAGGAATATTTGAACTTGAAATATATTTTTTTTTGAAAATAAAATAAAATTTTAAAACTCAAAAATTTCAATGCTTATTCAGGCTGCCCTGTTAGGCAATTGGTTAGAGTGCTTGCCTATCCGTCAGAAGGTTGCTGGTTCAATACTTGTCTCCTCTCAAGGAATTAATATGTACATATGTATGGTGAATTAATTAAGAATAAAATATGAAGATATAATAAAAAATATACCATGTTGAATAGAATTTAATGAAAAATAAAAAAAAATACAAAATTAAAGACATAAAAAAAACTTTGAAAATTTGCTCAATTTGAGATCAAAGATGCAAAGCTCCGAATTTCACGGGAAAATTTTACATAATTTTAGAAAAATTTTACTTAAATATAAAAATATAATTACTGTAAACTAGTTCATTAATGAACTACAAATTTAGTAAATATTTTACTGGTTTCAAGTTAAAAACTGCTTTGGCGCCATACGACAATTTTTTTTACTCAAATTTAGAAAATTTTCCAAAGTTTTAGTTAGTTTTTTTTTTGAGTGCAGGAAAAACCTAAAAAAAATTAAAATATTTATAGAAAACACCTCTCTCTTTCTCTCTCTCTCTATCTTTCATGTTGCCCTTTTAATTCTTTAACTTGTACTCAATTTGAAAGAAAAAAGTTGTAGCAAAATTTTCAACATATTTAGGCCGGGCTTACATCTGTGTGCAATGTGCCATAGAAAGCGTAACCACTAATAACCAATGAAAAACTGTTGGATTCAGACATGTATTTATTGACTTATGGCCTTTTTCCCAACTGCGAAAGAAAAATTTTGACTTACAATTTATATTGAAAGCAACAATGAAATATGAAATTTTTTTTTTTGTTTTGTTTTCAATATAAATTGTAAGTTGAAAGTTTTCCTTCGCAGTTGGGTTTCCAATCGTGTTGGATTGTATAAAATTCTCTATTAGTTATGTATGAAACTGTTTAATTTAATAAATACTTGTCTGTATCAAACAGTTACACTTTTTTGGGCACATGGCTCACATGAAATGACAGACTCAGCTTTAGAATCATATACATACACAGAAAAAAATGATTTTGATATTTGAATACGAAAATCGTTAATTCAATAAAAAAATCTTTCGAATTTTCTGTGATGACGATTTTTGCATTATTGATAAATAAAATTGTATGCACGTTTATTGAATATATATCTTTTTTAGTCAACAAAGAAATTTAATGAATCAAAGAAAAAAGTTGTTGACCGAAATTTTATTTTCAGTGATAATTGTTATTGTGTGTGTGTGTACGAATGAATGTTACATTTTTCATTTCAACCCCTTTTTGTTTGCTTTTGCTTGGCTGCTATTGAAACTAAATGTGTTTGGGATGAGTCGAACCGGCAATCTCTTGACTAATAAACTCACACACTTACCACTCAGCTAAAGAGCAAATCATTTTTGAATAAGCAAATAAGGAATAGAAAGAAGCCAAACATGATTTTTTGTGTGCGCATTGTCTTGATTAATCTAAAAATAACTTTGTTGAGTAAAAAAAAAGCAATGTGAGTCCGATCACAGAGGAGATGTGTAAACATGTAGTAATGAATTTTTTTTTTAAGTTGGAAGTACTTATGCTTTTAGTATCTTTTTTTAAATTAATTAATTAAAAGTATCAAAGCTTTCAATATTGTAAATACATATGAATTTGTTGGTTTTTGTTTGTTTTATTAAACTTATTTGGTTAGTAAATGGGCACACTGCACTACAAATACAACTGCATTAAAAATTTCAGTAAGCAGTAAATTTGCTGATTACTAAAAAAATTCAGTAAATTTTTACTGCTAATGAAATTTAATTTGCATTACCAGTAAAATCGTAGGGCCGTAATCATAATAAAATTGTAGCAAGTGGCAAAGTTTTTTCATTCAAATTTTGAAACTTTTGTATTAAAAAAAAAAATTTAGCCACTTGGTAGAATTTCATTATGAATACAAGCATTACTGATTACTGAAAATTCAATACACCTCATCATACAACAAATCATTTGAGTAATTTATAAAAATTGTAGAAAAAAATTTTAGTAATCAGTAAAAATTTACTTGTTAATCATTTTTTATTGTTTTTACTGAAACTTTAGTGGTACTGCATTGCTCATCTATGGTAAATGCCTTTACTTTTACTTTTTAATTTTTAATTCCTGTTGTTCATCGTTTAGTTTTGTTGCTGTTCTTGTTGTTGTTTACGCATTGCAATTAAAATAAATTCAGTAAAGTGCGACTTTGACTCGCGCACATTAGGTTTTGATAATTTTTTTTTTGATTTAGCTTCTTAATTTTTTAAGTTTTTTCAGTTTAAACGATTTTTTTTAGTTTTATAGCATTTTTCTCGTTATGGCGTTTTTTTTCTCTTTTTGGGTTTATTTTAATTTTCGTCATTTTTTTAATTTTGGCGATTTTTTCATTTTAGCGATTTTTTTCTGTTTTTTGGGGTTTTTTTAATTTGGCGACTTTTTTCTGTTTTTGGGGATTTTTTATTTAAGCGGGTTTTTCATTTTGGCGATTTTTTCATATTGGCGATTTTTTTGTTTAAGGATTTTTTTTCATTTTGGCGATTTTTCCGGTTTTTCGAGATTTATTTTAGTCCTAAAGATTTTTTTTTAATTTGGTGCTTTTTTCGTTTTGGCGATTTTTTTATATTTGGCGATTTTATATTTTTTTGATTTTTTAGTTTCACCGTTTTTGAAAATTTCAAGAGTTTTGCTCTTACGGTTTCCAAGATACAGCAAGTTGTCAAAATTACAAAGTCAAAATTGCATTAACTGATGGAACACCCATGGATTTAAATTTTTTAAATTTAGTGTTAATTGTTGTTGTCGGTATAAAAATACACTAACTTTTAAAATTTCAAGTGTATAATATGTACATACAATTGTATAGGGTGTTTATTTTAGAGGTATAGAACTTCGAATTGAAATAAAACACAAGCAAATCGTTTTAATGTCCATCAATTTGGCTTTATTGGAAGGATAATTTTATGCCATTAATGTTTAAATATGATTTCGGGCATGTGGCCGCCGCGGCTGGCTCGAATAAAGCCAATTCTACAGGTCCAATTTTCAACCACTTTTTCGAGCATATGGGGCCGTATGTTGGCAATAACGCCCACGAATGTTGGCTTCCAAGTCCCCTAACGTTTCTGGTTTGTTGGCGTAGACGAGCGACTTCACATATCCCCAAAGAAAATAATCCAATGGTGTCAAATCACACGATCTTGGTGGCCAATTGACAGGTCCATTCCGCGAAATTATGCGCTCATCGAATGTTTCCTTCAATAAATCGATTGTGACGTGCGCTGTGTGGCATGTAGCGCCGTCTTGTTGGAACCACAACTCATCCACATTCATGCTATCCAATTCGGGAACAAAATAGTCGGTTAGTCGGCTCCAATTGCTGTGCACGGTAGCGAATCGATTCATTCGGGTCCTCTTCAACACTTTGCTCTACAGCGGCAATTGTTTCTTCGGTGCGCACTGTTCGACGTCTCTGCGGATGCGTATTATCACATAGAGTAAACGTAGTGCGAAAACGATCCATGGTTAACCGAATTAATTGCTCTGATGGACGATTATGTCGACCATAAAATGGACGGAGCTTGCGGTAAACTTCGCGAACTGAACCATTATTTTCGAAATAAATTTGCACGATTTGCAAGCGTTGTTCTTTTGTCAACCTGTTCATGATGAAATGGCAAACCAAACTAAATATTAATCACTTGACAGCTGACAAAATGGCCGCCAGTTAAAAAAGTGATGCCAACTTAAAGTTCTATACCTCAATAAAAAACACCCTTTATGTATATTACATGGGATTTTAACATTTTTCGTTGCTCGTTTTGGAACACCCTCTAATTTTTAACTCTCATGTATTTGTTGTTGTAGTGGCCAAATGTCTACACATTGTGTCCAAATTTCAAGTCCGTAGCTCTTACGGTTCATTTTCACCTTTGGTGTACGGAAATATACAGAAAAATAACCGGCGGAGCGCACTGTCGGCTTCGAGCCGGTCGACTTGTTTCTCTGCTTGGTATTGCTTCTTTCAAACACTAATACACTCATACATAGCTCACACTGATTTGACAATGCAAAGAAATCTCAGCAAAGAAATCTCAGCAAAGAAATCTCAGCAAAGAAATCAAAGTCACAAGATTTTTACCCCCTAGCGTATAGATGTTTACACATCAAAAAACAAGCCACGACGTTTTTCGGCTTCTTGTCTGAACTCACACGTATACAACACAAGCAATCAAAAAAAAAAAACAACAACATCAGCACATGACCAGGTTGAGTCAATCGACAAGCAAGGAAAACACCAACACAAATAAATGACATTAAATGATATTTTAAAATGCGCAGAATTGATAAATACAATATTCAAGTTAATGACAAATATTATTGAAATTAAAAATGTTATTTAATAACATGGTTTTATTGAAAATAATTCTTGTCTATTTTTTCTGTGTAGAAATGATTGCTGACAAGTTTTTATTTGCAGCTTTTTAACTTGTTATGCTTGCGTACCTAATTCTGAATAGCATTTTGAAAAGTATGTACGAACACATTAACCAAAAAATATCAAAATTATACGCATACACTTAATAAATACCTATTTAATATGTACTAATATATAACACATACAATTACGTGTGATATTTGTACAAATATAATTTTTTAAAGTATGAATAGAATTAATTAATTAAATTCATTAAGTACAAAAACTTTAAAATTTATATCAATGCAATCAGCACTTAATTGTTCATTAAATACTTGGAATATTCACAATTAATTGAGTTAATATTTGCATTTGTTGTCTGGCATTGTTTATTTATCAAATGCATAATTTGATTAAACAAATAAGTTTGAATGATAAAATATATATATGTATGTATATTGCAATTAAGGAAAAACAAAGATTTTAGAACTTGTACTTTTGCGAGAGGACTAACTTTAAGAACTAAACGTTTCAAACTATGTTTAGCCTTTGATTTATTTATAGTCGTTTTTAAAAAATTGATACTGCATTCAAAGTAATACAAAGGCGGGTCAATAACTCATTGTCTTTTATTGCATGAAACACAGGTTTAAAAAATTTTTTTAATTTATCAACGTAGTCTGCTTGAGCTTTATTAATTTTATCCAACGTTTTCTACAATTTTTTTCATCCCTTGCAAAAATATCAGAATATTAAAAACTTGTTGATTTTGTTAATATAAATTATTTACTTTTTTTTACTAATTTAAACACTTCGTACATTCACATATTCAAACATACACAGATTCATAATTTCATGCATGCAAATATTTACATTCATTCATATTTTTATATGAACGAACAAATATTTGTTTATACCACAATAAAGTTCAACCTATACCAGGAGCCCCTTTCTTAAAAGTAAAAATTACAAATCTACAAGCAAAATATACACACAAAACAACAACACTTTTACAAATTTTATTGTTGTTTTGTGTGTATTTTATTTGTAGATTTGTAATTTGTAGTTTTGAGAAACGGGCCCCAGGGATGAGCAATCAGACTCTCAAATTGTACTTATTTTCAAGAAAAATTTTACTTTTTTCAGTACGATTGTACAAATTTCTTTATTTTTATATTTTTTAATAATTTTTCCAAATTAACTAAACACGTACGTAGTATTCGTTTGTACGTATATATACGTATATTTACAGACATATGTAAGATCTTAACCTTCTAACCGGCCGAAATGGACAAAATAAAGTCATGCATCCAGGATTAAGTTGAACTGATTGTCCGATAGCTGCAGCTACTGGCAATAGAGATGGAGCGCTTTTACGTTTAAAGGATGCTCTTGTTGTGGTTGTAGTTGATGTCGACCCGTCTTATATCGGAACGGTTTGAACTACTGCTGCACCTACAACGAAAGTTGAATAAGCCGATGCGATGGTATGATCAGTGTGCTAAAGTTCAGAAACCAAGTGACCCAAGTGAGCTGGACTATAAATTTCTCCCTTCATTACCAGCAGCCTGCTAACCTAACCTAACCTAACCTAGAGGCTTAACAATTAACAAAATGGCACTTTGGAATTCAATTATTATTAATTATTATTTAATATTAATCTTTAATTTCAGAAGGTACAAAAAACAACTAGCAGTTGTTGCGATCTGAATATAAAAGTAAGATTTGCGATATAGTTTTCCTTCCTTTGTTTTGATTTGATTAGAGACAGTCAAGTTATAGTATATTTCTCTCTTTGGTACGAAAAAAAAAACTTTTTCACATTTGGAAACGAATTTAGAAGCGATAATGTTCCTGCTAAAAAAACTAGAATTGTACCAACTTTTCCATCCCTGACCCATAATACACTTAATTTCTCGCTGTGCACTCGAAATACACTTAGTACATTTATAATTTGCCCCTTTTTGTGATAATTATTGATTTATGTCATCCTTGATTTAGGAGAGTATACTTAATATTTAATTATTTATTAACAAAATAAAACTCATACTCCGCGGTTTTTGAGCCCTTTTACCTACACAAAGTTATTGTGTTTGTCGGAGAGGAGAGAAAATATAATGGAAGCAGCGTTGCCAAATGTGCAGTTTTAACTAATTTCAATAGATTTTTTAAGCATAGCGCAGTTTTGCAGTTTTTTGCTTAAAAAATAAGTTTTTCTATAAATTGTGCAGTTTTTAATTTTTACTATATCTCAAGTTTGTTATTTTTGTTCCGATATCTGAAGCCATAGTTTTACACATTTTGCTTAATATAATAGTGAAGGTTTATTAGTACTTTTCCAAACAGAAAGAAGTAACTCACAGGAAAGTTGTGTTTTTCTTTGTGGAATTTGATCTTATTGTTTGCAAGTTGGGTTCATAAGGACGTATGAATATTAATTCTCCTTTCTTTATAGAAAAAGAAAAACAAGTTTCTTTCTTCATTGAAATAATTCGATCCCTTATAGAATGAGATAAAATACGACGAAATATATACCAAATTAAAGGCTAGACCCCATAAAATTGGAAGCCATATACATTTTTTCAGAACTCTTAGCAAAATTTCAGTAATTCACAGAAAAAAAACAACACTTTATTTTGGCTAAGTAAGTGTATTAAATAAATAAATCATTGCGTACTTCAAATTAAACAAAATCTTAAAAAAACAAAACCAAACATTTTAGTTTTCTTATTTATTGAATTTTTGATCTACTTCTTTAGTTTGATTCGAAAAAAAAAAGAATTTCATTGTTTAATTTAATGCGAAATGTCCCATAGTGCAACTAACCACTTCCATTTCAATGAAATAACTGATGCCGATGAGGCTTTCGATATGGTTAAACGTAACAACTTGACAAATGACCATGATATAAAAATGTATCAGGTATAGGCGTATGATTAATACCCCTCCCCGCAAAATATACAAAATACTAAAGAATTTCCTATGAGCAATTTTTTCACATGAAAATCAGTTTTTTTATTCTAAATTTTCAGTTATCCAAAAGAGTATTATGGCAACACTGAATGGAAGTGACTTTGATGAACTCTCAAATTTGTTTTGTTCTCCGTTCATTTATTTTATTTTCTCCTACATTGCATATATTTTCTACATGATTTAGTGAAACAAAGTAAAACTTACATGCTCAAAAGTGATAGAGAAAGTTTAAAGAGTTAAACGAGGGCTCTATACTGTAAAGATATTTATCACAGAGAGATAGATATTGACTAAGTTCTATTGGGTTGAACTAATAAAACTATTTTGATGCAAATATATTTGTACCTAATAGCGATTTCTTTTCTGACAAATATGTTGCATATATGTTACATGTTTTACATTTCTGTGTTCGTTTGTACAAAAAATACAACTGCGGGAAAAATTTTCGACTTCTTTTCTGAATATGTTGCATGTAAAACATGTAAATATGTTACATATTTTACCCTCTCTACCCCTCTCTACCCCTCTCTACCCCTCTAAAAATTATTATTAAAAAAATTAATATAAATAAATATAATTATTTGAATATTGTGACTGTTTTTAATTTTTTTAGACATAATTAGTGATGCCAATGTGTGCTTAAAAATCATAATAGTGTGCGGAAATCCTCTCAAATAGCCTTAAAATCGCTAGTGAAGTATATTAATGATAAAATGTAACCGTTGTGAATAAAAGTAGCTAATTCTGTTCGATTGCATTAACTAAATATGTAACACTTTAAGTGATTCTAGGTAGCATTTAAAAACGTTCCATATGTGTAGTGTAGCATATTTTTTTCAGAAAAGAAATCGCCATAAATCACAATAAGCATTTTTTTCATGAAATTAGTTGCATAAAAATTTTTATTTGTCAAGAGGAGCAACTTGCTGGAGGAGCAACTTATATAAAAAAATTTGACAAAAATACATCAGGGATTCATTCTTCATCCTTTTTTATATAACATTCTCTTGGGAAATAAAAAAAAGTTTCGTGCAACCAAATTCATGAAATTTCATGAAAAAATGCTTAATGTAAATTAGGCATTAGTTTAAAGATAAATCAATAACTTGTCATTTATATTATAAAAGCTAAATATATATGATCTAATTCATAAAAAATATTTTAGGTTTATTACAGTTTTTTTTTTGAAATATTTTTTATGAATAAGGCAGATATTATTTTACTATGTATACTTTACTAACAGCTACCTGTTTTATTTTTTCTTAACTTAAATTTGTATTTTGTCTATCAACTGCGGCGATTGGGTTGTAATATAAAAACTTAACTTACCCTTTACTAAATAAATTGACACCATTTTTTTATTTAATTTTTTTTATAATATTTTTCTCTTGTAAGCTGAAACAAAGATATTGCCAAAAGTTAAACTTTAAGCCAAAACTCGTTGGACGTTTGAGTGTTATTTTTCCATCATTTTTGTAATACTTAAACAAATGTAAATTTATGCGCATTTTAATTTTTGTCATATTAATTGTTGAGGGCATAAAAAATGTAAATTTGATTAAATGACATATTTGCATAGAATCGTATATATTTGTAGATTTATTATAAAGTTTTTAGTTTTGCCTTTCATACACTATAATTCCTATTTTAGGTGTATGCATAAAAATATTTCAATTGTTGTTTGTTTGCTTTTATACCCTTTTTATATTTTTAGCTTAAAATTATTTAGAGCATCGAAGTAATTGGCTGTGTAAGCGTACATGAAATATTATAAAAAAAAATTTATATAATAATAAATTCTCGTTAGCAAATGAGCACTGAAAAAAAATCTTAGTTTTTAATGGGAATGGGTTCACCTACTCCGACATAAGAAGGATCTTCTTAAATTATTAAGAATAAATAACAAACTTTTGTAACAAAAATCAAGCGATATAAGGTCACAGAAACTCGTTTAAGTAACTGGTTAACCTTTCATTCTCAGACCATGAATATAAAAAGCCAGTTCCTTATTATTATATACTTTGCATATAATTATGGCCCTATACTAAAATACTAAATACACTCCTGATATGTAGAGTTATGACTTTTTTTAAATTTTTTTGCAACTAAAAAATTTTACATGTTTTAGCCTACCAAAAGGACATTAAGAAAGGCTTACTTTTTCACTGCTGTCAAAAGAGTTTCCTTAAATATTTCCAAACAATTTTTTTTTTTAGTTTATAGACAAATGCATTTTTGATCGGATACAATAGCACTACGGAGAGTCTGGCCTCATTGTGCAGCATATCGGTATATTAAACTAACTACGTTTTCTTTAAATTTGACGTATAGGGAATGATTAGCAACTTTGTGGAAAATATTAAGGCAGATATTTTTCTGGAACAAATGAGAATTAACTCTCAAACTCCCCTACATGAGAGTAACTTTTGTTTATGTTCTAATAAGTTACAAAAAGGGAAAGGGCAGGGCTGAAATATTCTGTTGATGTTTAACCATTTCATCACTTGGAATTTCCCACAAACGGGCACTAATGCACATCAGAAAAATGCGTGTTATTGTTATTTAATGCCTTTGGGTTACCGGAGTCGAAACAAGGATCTTCGGTTTTGTAGTCAACGTGCTAACTACTTCAGCCAACGCAACCCAGCTCAGTAGCAGTTTTATATTGCAGAAATTGTTTATACCAAATTCTTTCCTTCTCTAAAGAAAAAGAAAAAAAATCTTATGACCTGTCACTTTTATATAAAAAATGCTTCGATTTTCCAACCCTGGAATCTTCTTTTAGATTTTAGTAGCTATTTTTACCAATATTTTTATTTTAAAAATACAAAATTTGTATAATTTATAAAGAATTTTTAAAAATTATTTTAGTAGGTGACTTTTATTTACCAAAACAATTAAATTTTCCAACCCTAGGACCATTTTTTTTATTTTTAATACTAATTTAATTCTTACTAAAAAAAAAGAAATTATTCAGTTAGTTACCTCCACATTGCAAATTTTCCATCTCTGAAACCGTCTTTTCGATTTTTCTAACCTTCAACACCAAGAAGTCTTTTCTGTATTTCGAAACGAAAGAAAACGTTTTCGAATTTGTATGCTTTTAATATTACAATTCGAAAGCATTTGCTTTCGCTTCATTTACCAGTGCAAGACCGAAGTCTTTAGCTTTTATGGGAGCTTCGTAAATCCAATTTCACGTATAGTTAGACGAACAGGTATCGTATAGACGCTTGAAATTTGTAAAATTAATGTACGAGTATTTTATGCAGATTACACCAACTAACACTAAAATTTTAAAATAAACAAGATTAATTTTGACAATTTGCTGTATCTTGGAAATCGGAAATAGCAAACTCTTGCAATTTTGAAAAACGCTAAAACTTAAAAAATCTCAAAATTAAAATAATGCCGCATTGAAAAATCGCTAAAAAGAAAAGGCGATTAAATGAAGAATATTACTAAAAATAAAATAAATCGCTAAATTGCAAAAAAATCACTAGAAGCAAAAAGGGCACAAAAAAAATTCGACAAAAACTGAAAAAATTCGCCAAAAACAAAACAAAGCACCAAAACTGAAAAATTGCTAAAACTTAACTTTTTGCAAAAAATGAAAAAAAGAATTGCCAAAATCCAGAAAATATCGCTTAAACGAAAAAACGCTCAAGCTAAAAAAAATCTCCAAAACCGAAAAAAATTAAAAAAAAAACGAAAAAATTGCCCGAAAGAAACAATCGGCATACGATATGCTTCGTGTGCGAGTCAAAATCGCTCTTTACCATTATTATGATCTAGGCGCACGGTAGTGCGCCAGGCCAAGTTCTGGCCAATGCACGCAGTTTGTATATTTACACGAAGCCATTCGAGCTGTTTTTACACCCCTCATAACTTTGTTCCCCGCAATCGTAAAATTATAGCATTTAAACCATAATTAGAATAAATTCATATAGTTTCACATGCGAAGTTTGAAAGTTTTATAATGAAAGGTTCCAGAGATATAGAGGTGCAAAAAGTGCATATTTTAAGACATACTCACTGATCCCTGACCACCGACCACTGACACACTCATCAAATTGTTGAAGCACTTCCGCTAATGCTAGAGAGCTAAAATTTGGTACACGAGTAGATCTAGGTGAGCAATGAACCAGAAAAATCTGAAAACACGGAAATTTCAACCAGGGGGCGGGGCTACGCCCATAAAAATTAAAATTTGTCCTATTGAGCTGTAATTCGACACAGAGCTAGGTCTAGGTGAGAAATAAAATAAAAAAATCTGAAAACTCGGGAAATTTAGCCAAGAGGGCGGGGCTACGCCCATAAATGTTAAAATTAAAAAAGCAAATCTAAGGCGCTTAATAAATGAAATATACAATTTAAATCTCATTTTCGTGTACTACGGTTCACCAAATTAGATACACTATTTATGTGGGTATAATTATCCGTTTGCAACGAAACTTGACACGAATACTAAGCACTGGTCGAAAAAATCTTAAGTTTGGAAAATTGGGCGGGGTTACGCCCATAAATATTAAAAACTAAAAGTTACGCTAGGGAGCTGAAATTTGATATACAAGTAGGTCTAGGTGAGAAACCAACTAGAAAAATCTGAAAACACGAAAATTTTGGTTAACGGGGCACTGCTGCGGCCATAAATATAAAAAATTAAAAGTTTAGCTGAGGAGCTGAAATTTGATACACAAATAGGTCTAGGTGAGAAGAGCAGACTATCCAGAAATTATATGACACCCTTACGATTACAAATTTATATAACGCATAGCATATTTCTGTATTAGGTTTTGTGCCAAACAAGAACTTGGTCAAAATTTATATCTCACTACTCTTAATGGCCGAAATTTTGGATAGGAACTTGGCGGTTTTTCACATTTATGTTTTTGTGAGGATAATTATTAACATAAATATTCCAGAATAATGTTAAGCAACATTCAAAGGGTCATTCAACACATTCAACAGCGTTGCCGTTGGTCATTTTAAAAAAGATTGGAAACAAATAGTGGATTTTTAAAAAAGTGCCACCCAAAAGGGAATTTTTATGCAAAAAAGAGCTAACCATAAAAACAAGAAAACTTTAAATAAACTGGTATATTCGTGAAGCATCTTCTCTGCCAGCAATTTAGAAAGGTGAAAAAATTTTGGATCTTGGGAAAAGTTAGTGTTGTGAAGATAAAACTAAGAAACTGTTCTGCAAAAACCATTTAATTTACCAAAAAATAATAACTATAATATATACATATAATATATATATAACAGCTTTTAAAAGCTGTTAATTTTTATTAAAAAGACCTCAAGCTCAATAAAAAGTTACTATTTTTAAAACAAAAGGTCAAATAAATTTTCGGAAATCATTTAATTTACCTTTAAATTCAGTAATTCGCAAATCTATTAATCTCATTAACTTTTATTTATATCAAAGTCGTGTGCATAAGACGTCTTGTATAATAAAATGTATACTTACATATCGTTGCCTTAATATATAAAAGCCCTAACTCATTATTTTTTTAAAATCGAATTTTTTTGTTTATTTCGATGGATTTCTAATGTATTGACAAATGCAAAAACTTTGATTTCAAAAAAATTATGAGTTAGGCCTTTTCCTTTGTAAGGTAACGATATATACAAGCAAACTAATAAATTAAAGTAATGTTTATACATAATTTCATGGCCATAAAACAAAATAAGAACAAAGCATTTTCTATTCTTAAAACAATAAAAAATAAATCAATACTTAATATTTAATTTTCCACGATGCGATAAAATGTCAAAAAGATAACGAGACGAAGTACGTAAATGTTCACTGCTGCTGCTGCTGCTGCTGCTTATACATTTTTATACATGAATTTTCTTTTTACCAACACGCTTTGCTTGTCGGAGGTAAATTAATGTTTATTATTTTATCTCATTCCCAGTGGACAAATGTTGCTTTTTTACGCAGCGTTTAACATCACAGTAATACGTAGTAATAACATAAAGGTATAATAGGAATTTATTTATATTTTCCTTGGTATTATAATAAATTAAACAAGTATAACAACGAGGCATACACTCCAATAAACAATATTATGAAGATAGCCACAAAAAAAAAAAAAAAAGAAAAACCTACACAATAGCAATATCTTACAACGACCTGAAATAAAACAGAATGAAGTTTTTATCTTCTTGCTGTCGTTTTTATTTGAATGGGTCAAAATGACAATAATGTTTAGAGATAATTGTGCTGGAAAAATAAAATATAAATAATTGTAAATGTCTACTTGAGTTGTTTGGTCATCAAATGATTTATAAGATTTTTTCTTTTCTTTTTTTTAGCTAAGGTTGTTAAAATATTTAAAGAGGGCTGGTATTTTGTGTACGAGTAATAAAACACATTATTGTAATTAATTTTTATTATAGATAGCTGGCAGTGGAAGGAATAGTTGTTCTGCTGTAGTAATATTTGAGAAAAATTAAAGTGTTGAGAAAATTTAGTTGTACATGTTGGTAATATGTAGCATGATTTATACTTTCCTTATATCCATGATATTAGTATCTTTTGAATCTTTTGAAAACAAAACGTTTCCTTTTCACCTTTGGTGTACGAAACCCTTAAAAAGTTCATTTACAATTAAAGAGCTGGATAATCGGTTTAATGGAAGGTTATTGATGTGGAAACATCTATACGCTAGGGGGTAAAAATCTTTTGACTTTGATTTCTTTGCTGAGATTTCTTTGCATTGTCAAATCGGTGTGAGCTATGTATGAGTGTATTAGTGTTTGAAAGAAGCAATACCAAGCAGAGAAACAAGTCGACCGGCTCGAAGCCCACGGTGCGCCGCCGCTGGTTATTTTTCTGTATATTTCCGTACACTAAAGGTGAAAATGAACCGTAAGAGCTACGGACTTGAAATTTGGACACAATGTGTAGATATTTGGCCACTACAACAACAAATACATGAGAGTTAAAAATTAAAGGGTGTTCCAAAACGACCAACGAAAAATGTTAAAATCCCATGTAATATACATACAATTGTATGTATTTACATATATACACTTGAAATTTTAAAAGTTAGTGTATTTTTATACCGACAACAACAATTAACACTAAATTTAAAAAATTTAAATCCATGGGTGTTCCATCAGTTAATGCAATTTTGACTTTGTAATTTTGACAACTTGCTGTATCTTGGAAACCGTAAGAGCAAAACTCTTGAAATTTTCAAAAACGGTAAAACTAAAAAATCAAAAATATATAAAGTCGCCATATATAAAAAAATCGCCAAAATGAAAAAAAGCACCATATTAAAAAAAATCTCTAGGACTAAAATAAATCGCGAAAACCGGAAAAATCGCCAAAATGAAAAAAATCCTTAAACAAAAAAATCGCCAATATCAAAAAATCGCCAAAATGAAAAAATCGCCTAAATAAAAAACCCCAAAAACAGAAAAAAATCGCCAAAATGAAAAAAACCCCAAAAAGACAGAAAAAAATCGCCAAAATGAAAAAATCGCCAAAATGAAAAAAATTGCGAAAATTAAAAAAACCCAAAAAGAAAAAAAAACGCCATAACGAGAAAAAAGCTATAAAACTAAAAAACAATCGTTTAAACTGAAAAAACTTAAAAAAGGAAGAAAGCTAAATCAAAAAAAATTATCAAAACCGAATGTGCGCGAGTCAAAGTCGCACTTTACTGAATTTATTTTAATTGCAATGCGTACACAACAACAAGAACAGCAACAACTAAACGATGAACAACAGGAATTAAAAATTAAAAAGTAAAAGTAAAGGCATTTACCATAGATGAGCACTGCAGTACCACTAAAGTTTCAGTAAAAACAATAAAAAATGTTTAACAAGTAAATTGTTACTGATTACTAAAATTTTGTTCTACAAATTTATATAAATTGCCTAAATGATTTGTTATATGATGAGGTGCATTGAATTTTCAGTAATCAGTAATGCCCGTATTCATAATGAAATTCTACCAAGTGGCTAAATGTTTTTCATAAAAAGTTTGATTTGATTTGAAAAATTTGATTGAAAAAACTTTGCCACTTGCTACAATTTTATTATGATTACGGCCCTACGATTTTACTGGTAATGCAAATTAAATTTCATTAGCAGTAAAAATTTACTGAATTTTTTTAGTAATCAGTAAATCTACTGCTTACTGAAATTTTTAATGCAGTACATATACAGGGTGGGCCAAAAGAAACCAAGGGGTGTAAAAGTTTAATAACTTTTTTGTTTATTAACTTTTTTTTATTTTTTCTTTCAGATTATATAATATACAAAATGGAAATTTTTTTACACTAAGTATGAAAAATGATGTCTCTTAAATGACCACCGTTTTCAGCTTCGCACTGATGGGCTCTTTTTAGAGCATTTTCCATAACATCTTTCAAAACTTGTGGCTGTAGCGTTCGAATTTCTGCAACAATGTTTGCCTTGAGTTCAAGGATTGTCTCTGGCTTGTTCACATACACTCGCTCCTTCAAAAAACCCCAAAGAAAATAGTCGGGTGCTGTCAAATCTGGCGATCGCGCTGGCCAAATAATTTCCGAATTTCGAGAAATTATTCGCTCTCCAAAAATTTGACTTAAAAGTGCCATTGTGTCTCGGGCAGTATGGGCAGTGGCTCCGTCCTGCTGAAACCACATACCAGGTCTGCTTTCAAGAGCAGGACGTAAAAAATTTTCTATCATAAACCGATACCGCTCTCAATTTACGGTTACAGCACTTCCATCTTCATTCTCGAAGAAGTAGGGCCCAATGACATTTTCAGATGTGATCCCACACCATACTGTACACCTGATGGGGTGCAATTGGCGTTGATGAATGGCTCTTGGATTTTGAGAACCCCAGAACCATCGCTTCAGAGGGCGAAATTCTGACGTTAAAATGTCGACGATAAGCTCTTTGCGTTAAAATAATTGATCTCTGGTTTAAATAATAAAATTCTATTGTTCTGGTTCTGTGTTCAGTTGTGAACCTCTCCATTATAAATTCTCCAAGTGTTGTCTATATAATCTGAAAGAAAAAATAAAAAAAAATTAATAAACAAAAAAGTTATTAAACTTTTACACCACTTGGTTTCTTTTGGCCCACCCTGTACATATAGTGCAGTGTGCCCATTTACTAACCAAATAAGTTTAATAAAACAAACAAAAACCAACAAATTCATATGTATTTACAATATTGAAAGTTTTGATACTTTTAATTAATTAATTTAAAAAAAGATACTAAAAGCATAAAAGTACTTCCAACTTAAAAAAAAAATTTCATTACTACATGTTTACACATCTCCTCTGTGATCGGACTCACATTGCTTTTTTTTTATTAAAATTTGTTTTAAAAAAGTCATATAAAAGGCGAAAATTGCAAATTGAACATTAAAAACTTTTTTTCTGTAAAACTATTACTTTCATTTTAATATTCTTAAGTTTGCTATTAAAATATTTATATGTGTTATTAAAAAAATAATATATATGTGTCGTAATGCTTATTTGTTCGAATATTCGAAGACGATTTCAAAATTATTCGTCTATTCGAACGAGAAAATATCATGAAATTTTATTCGAACAAATATAAAACACGTAAAATTGACAACACTAGTAGTAACACAATTGGGACGAACGACGAATTTCGTCCACGTCAACGAATTCGTCGATAAGAATTCGCTGCGTAAATTCGTTGTGTGAAGCACAATAATGACGAATTTACTCTGCGAATGCAGCTCTTATATGTAATTGATAGAGTTGGTTATTGGCTGTGTGACCATATTAGCTAGTTTTGGGCTAAATTTAGCTTATTTCTTCTGGATTTAGCTTTAAAAATTGCATTAAGCTTAGCTTATTCTTTTTAGCTTTTTTAAAAACGGATTTAGCTTTTTTATCCTTTTTTAATCCAAATTACGTATTCTCTAAAAATATATTAAAGACATACGATATTTTGGTTTATTTTATTTTAAATTCTGTTCACACTGCTTATTGTGTGTGTAAAGAGAGAGGGAGAGCAAATTGTTTTTTCGTCGTTCGTCGGCGTACAAAATAGAAATAAATATATCTCAGAGTTCGTCACGCACGACGAATTTCGTTCAACGGCGGTGTTGTGTTCATTTTCATATGAACAAATGTGTTTTATTTTTTATGACGAAAGTTTGCACCGAAAAATTCGTCGTTCGTCCCAGTTGTGTTCCTAGCATAAGTCAAAATTTAATTCCAGGCTGGCAACACTGCGTTAATAGCTAGTTTATAATAAATGCTAAAGGCAGTTTAGGCTTGTCCAAATATTGCAAGGTCACATTTGCTGAGACAATAAATCTATAAAGTATCTAGACATTAATAATAATATCACTTCATTTCAAGTAAAAATAAAAATAAATAAATAATAATAATAATAATAATAATAATAATAATAATAATAATAATAATAATAATAATAATAATAATAACTATGTGTTTTCCATATAATAAAACAAAGAAGAGCAAAATATATGTAGGGAGCATTTGTAGGAAACATCCACCTGCATGACTGTATTAAGAATTATTTCTATATAAACTAATTACGTAAAAAAATTCGTTAGAAATTCAGCCCAGGAAACTTAAGCGAAAAACTTATAAAATCTGACATATGATAAATATACATAAAAGTTCTCATACTTAAAAAGCTCTATGCGATTGGAATAAAAAATAAGAAGCGACAACGTTTTAGAATTAATAATATAGTAAATATAAGCACAAGTACTGTATATTTTTATTTTTTATTCATAAACATATCGTTACCTTAACAAAGAAAGGCCTTAACCTATAATTTTTTAACTCGAGATTTGTGAATTTTTCGATGGAATTGATGTTCTTCTACCGAAATATACAAAAAACTTGAATTCAAAAAAAATAATGAGTTAAGGCCTTTCTATATTAAGGTAACGATATGGACTAACATACGTGTTTAAATAGAAACTGAACACATAAAAGTGTTAGTGTATTTAAATTTTTTTTCTTAAATGTTAAAGTCGACAACATTGACGGAAAATAACAACATGTTTTTAAGGGTATGTTGTTGGTTGGCAACGATGACGATGACGTTGATGGTGCTGATGTTGCTGATGGTAGAGATGACTTCGTTGTCACACGTAAAATAGCTTATCACGTGCCACAACATCAAAGCCCTGGCTTTAAAATTCAAGTATAATGACAATGCTGGAACAACACGTATTTGAGTATGTTATTTTACAGCTTACATTTTTAAACTGTAGCATAAGTGGTATCATGGTATTTTCGCACAAACATACACATTACGTTCTCCTCTCTACTGGCACCAACATTTCAAACACATTTAACAAAACATATTGCAAGCAAAAAATACAAAAATTGCAAGCTCCCACACTGCTGAATTTACTGGCACCCTTTCCTTTTTTCGTTAGTACGAGTACACTTTTAGTCCATATTCCGTTCGGGCTTGAGAGCTAAATCTTAAGGATTGTTTCAAAAATTCCAACTGAAAGATAAAATAGTAAAATAAAAAAGTAAAACGGCAAAGAAGTTTAGTCATAGTTTATGGTATAAAAGGTGGAACAACAATTGAGCAAATATGACGGGAACGCCTTTAACAGCAAAAATACAAAAATGTGATTTCTTTACATTCAGTGCTACGATTTTGTTGAACTTCCCAGTAAACCTAAAGGTGCAAAATAGTTAAGACATTCAATGTATTTTATCATAATCATCATTCTTTGAAAGGAATAAAATATTGAAGGGAGAATAAAAAGTAAAATCATTTTTTATGCACAAAAACTATGTTCTATTCACAAGTCTCGAGCTTATTGACCCGCCTCCATATCAATGGATCTGGTAGAAAAATCAAAGTTGTTGTTGAACAGATAATGTATTGTTTTAATTTTTACTAATTCAATGAGTTTCTGTCACTATTGGATAATCCGTTAAATTAACTCGAAACTCGCCAGTCGTAAAATGTTAAGTTAGTTTATTTCTACTTTACAGCATAATAATAATTTTTTTTAAATTATTTTAATTTTATTTGGTTCTATATATATGATTTTATTAAGCTAAAGTTTGTATTGCTCTGCAAACCAAATTATAGGTGATAATTGTTAAGGAACAAATAGCACCAAAGTAAACTTTAAATATTATGACATACACTAGCAGAACGGAACAACATGCTGTTTTCAAAGGTTGACACACCTCCACCAATTTACTGAAAGCTTTTTTGTACTGTAAGCTCAATTTTACCATCTTTAATTTACCACAGTTTTGCCATTGATGTTTGTTTTTTACTAATTATGTGCATGCATATTTTTCTTTTGCTTTCTTTTTTATTGATTTATAGATTATTAACAAACATTTTTTACTAAAAAGCTTTAAAATCAGGCCTTTTTGTTTGCTGGGAATCGTAAATGTATTTATGTAGCTAACTATAAACATATCGCCCCATAACCGCCCAAAAAGCTTAAGCGACGTAAATTTAAACCTTAATTTTTTTTCACTTAAATCGACTACTCATGATCGTAGATAGTCGATTTTCGTCAAAAGCAAAATTAAAAAAAAAATTCGCTTAAGCTTTTTTTGGTGGTTGTGGCTCGATATGTAGCATCAAACATGTTATGCATTCCTTGACATACTTAACAGTTTAAAAGTTTGTTCTTACCAAAAGCTCTAGTTTCCATGCATCGTTTAAAGAAAGTAAGATCTTTCAATAAGAGCTTCCAATATTTAAATTTAAATAAAAGAGTGTGTAAGATATTACAAAAATTTTGTATACCCTTGAAAGTTTTATCATTTATTATCGCAGGTTATCCCAGGGTTCATGGACTATAGGGCACTGAAATTGATTTTAGTAAAACACCTTCACTGGAAATTCCGGATAGCGACTATTGAGTGAAATTCGATAAGCTATATGAGGGTAGTGCGGTCTTTACAGACTGGTTAAAGATGGAGGAAGGCGCAGAGGCTGCTGTCTATATCTTTGAAACGAAAGTTCGCAGTTCTTTAAAACTGCCGAATAAATGCAGCGTTTTTCAAGCTGAGATCTTGGCTGAATGTAGCTGAGAATGTGAGAAGGTAACCTTATATGTCGACGGCCAGGCAGCATTAAAAGGTTTAAAGCGACACAATGCCAAATCAAAACTTGTTAGTGACTGTAGATTTAATTTAAAAATTAACAATCATCATTGTTGATATAGCAAATTTAAATTTTTGTAGTCAATTAAATTACTCAACAAAATTATTTGTTAAATTATATCATAACGGAATGTGCACATGCAGAAAAAACAATAAATCATGTTTTGTGTGTATTCATTATTTATGTATCTAATAAAGTGTTGTTCTTTAGCTGAGAGGTAAGCAATTTAGTTTATTATCCCTGAGGTTGCCGGTTTAACTCCGCTCAAAGATATTCAGTGTTTTTTGCAGACAAGCAAAAAATCGTTTTCGAGGATTGTGATTGTGTATAAAAATAATATTGTTAGGGCCATTTTCACAACTTCCCTTTAGCTAAAGGTAGGATTTTGTCTGCACGATAAATAGCTTTGCATTACAATACGTTCATTTATTATTATTTTATCCATTAAATATCATTATTATTGATAATAGTACCATTTAAAAATTTAAGTTGTAACAATGCAAAAATATTTATAGGGCAGACAAAATCCTACCTTTAGCTAAAGGTAAGTTGTGAAAATGGCTCTTAGTATAATAATTATGATAATTAACATTTGTGCCGAAATTCAGCAGTTCACATTGTCAATATAACAATAGCTTTAATAACAAAAAAACTTTGAAATCTAACAAAAATAAATGTTGAAAAAATAAATAAATTTTAACAAACTATTTGTTGATATATTTAATTGAAAATATTTTTCAGATTTTCCTTTAACTTACAATTTCGTTAATTGTATTTACAAAAATCGTTGTAGGTTCAAAATCAATTAATTATTTAATTGATATAACAAAAAAATTAATTGTATTTACAAATCATTTTTTTCTGTGTGGCCACAGCAGTGTTGATGGAATTGAAATTGCCGATGATTTGGTAAGAATACAGTCGGCATTAGATGAGAAAATGTGCGACAGAAAGGTGAAATTAATGATGGGTTATTACTATAAGGAACTCTGTAATTGGGGAGAGAACAAGAGCATCAGTTCATGGTGAAGTAGGGAGGATTGTAGAGTATTGAGGGTTCTGTGGCCAAAACTTGATTGAGGAAGATCCAAGCTGCTACTGGATATGAATAAGAAGGCAATGCGAATCGTGATAGGTGCATAGACTAGCTGAGCAGACGTTTCTTGAGAGCATTACTGACATCGGGAAGTGTGAACTGGAGGATATCAGGTGCTTCATCATGGAAATTCAGTGGCTTAATAACGGATAAGAGGGGCACGTCTGTTTCATGACTGTAGCGCATAAACCAGGCTGCATTTGTACGGAGCTGCACTGTTCTTTAAATTGTGGCATTTTATACCTTCTTGTTGAAGCCACATATCGTTGGTATCTATATCATGCAATTCGGGGCTAAAAGCGCAGATCGCCATTAACATATAGTGCGTTGCATTGACAGTGATGGCATGACCAACGTAGTTCTCAAAGAAATATGAGCCGATGACACCCCAAACCCAAAAGCCATACTAAGCAGCAACTTTTTAGGATGTATTGGACACTCTCGGTTCTTATTCGAATTGGTATCGTCCAAAATTCCAAACTTTTGTTTGTTGACTTACCCATTCATATAAAAATAAGCCTCACCGATGAAAAGTAGGGTAAGTGTTCAACTGATCTAAGGCCCATTCAGAAAAAATTGGTCGCTCCTGGGTCAGTAGAATTTTAGATGAAATCAGGCTTATGTCATGACACGAAATTGATTGCACTGATAGATCTATAATTTCATTGACAAATAATTGCATGCTGAACCAAAGAAAATACAACGCTGGTATGATGGAGTTTATGCAAACTTGTAAAGGACAATAACAATCCATTAGATCTGGGTTGTATTTGTTTCAACAAAATAGACGCATACATACTATCAAAGTGCGGTAGTTTATTTTGGGAGATCCTTTAAATTATAATTTCGGACCCGTAAGGGAAAAAAATATACAACAAAATCTTGATATTATAAATAAAAGAGAATGTTCTTGTTTTCTTCATTATTTTCTTGCCCTGATGCACTATATTAATATTGCAAGTCTACAGCTCTTTATCAACTGCATTACAAATACTTCGATTTAAAATATTTAGTAATAAAATAAATTCACATTCAACTCGTATAATAATAATGTTTTCAAGTGAACTTATATTTCTATTACATATAATCATCTACATTTCTAATTTCCAGTAACGATAAAACTATTTCTTTCTTCTCCAAACTAATTATTTATTGTAAGAGCACACAATATGTATCTCAAACTAAATACCACATGAATTAAGTTGCATACACATAAAGTCTCAAGAAACTCCCTTTCTATTAAGAAACTTTATTATACTTAATAACCTTATGTTCACATACTCGTATGTATGCTTTCGTGGGTATAGTTTTATTGTCATAAAATAGTTAAACTATTATACGATAATTTACATCATTGTTGGTAAATTATCCTTAAAGAGCATTAGGAGAAACACAAAGCATATGCTCTGGCACTTGTGTATTTGGCCGTAATGGTGTAAGTGACAGTATGAATGTATTTTGATTATTAATGCAAACCACATAAAGACACATTTAAACACACACACACACTCACTCACTCACTCACACATAAGCATGCAAACTTATTTATATATGTATGTATGTATTATAGCATTGCACAGATACATCTGTTTGCACTAGTTTTGCGTGTTTTTTGGTTCTGGTATGAACAAATATGTTATTTATCGTTTTCTGTTACTAGTTGTAAATGTTGATTTTTTAAGCAATTATTGTATGGTTGGGCAATGAGCAAATGAAAACAACACATTTATTTTTTTTTTTTTGTTTTTCTAAGGCAAATAAGATACATAAAACTGCTTTTACCATAGGTATGATGTGTTGAAAAAAATGTAATTGGCTGATGAATGAATGAATGAAAGCAAAATTGCACATACATATGTAAGTAAATGATATATGTATATGAAACACATGCATTTTTAATTACTCTCAGAGCAAAATTGTCTCTTTCTCTGTCTATACTTTGGCTGTGCCACAAAATAACATAACGAACGTCCGCACATACATCTGCACATCATGTATTTGTTTCAATAGTGGTTTTTTCATATATTTGTATTACAATATGTATTTTTTGAGCAAAAACAGATCAAACAGTTGCTCAGCAGCAATACAATAAGCAATTGTTATTTGTTTTCAATTGTATTTTAATTTGGAAAAGCACGCACACACAATAACTCTTATACTAGTTCTGTCGCTCACACTACAATTATATGGTACATACTATGGTATATTTGTTTTGGCTATACAAACGAGTATACAAATGCAACTCTTTAGTATGTATTTGCTTGTAATTTGGACATACATACAAACATATACTTATTGCTCAATGAGCAATATATATATTTATTAGGGAGATCGTACTAAGCAAAATTTTCAAACTTTACAAAATATGACGAAATTTAGTTGCTGGACAATGCTTAACTGTCTGAATATATTTCACTGGTGCTTAGCCAAATCATCAGTAGACTTCAACCAGATTATTTGAACAATCACAAACCTCTTATCTTATGCAAAGACTTTCAAAAACTATTTGAGATTTCACAAATAATAATATTTTTGAAAATCAAAAAAAGAAAACTAAGCGAAGTAGGCTTAGAAAAGTTGCCGAAACCCTGCAAAGAATTTATTTAGGTATTCGATATGAATAAATAGACAATGCTTAACCACTAGCATATAAATTTCCATTAAAATAAAATTATGCTGATATGTCAAATAATAAATTTCTTAAATTTCAGTTTATTCATATAAATTTGAAAGTGTGGTAATAAGAACGCATAGTTAATACTTTCGTTACCCACCCAATATCCTGATTTTGTTCAATACTTTCATCATTAAAATAAACAGCCTGTCCTAAAAAAATTCGTTTGAAAAAAAAACGTCCCAGTATCTATTGAGTCAATATCTATTTGATTCAGACAATGACCATATCGCACACTAAATCATGAAAATTCACCACTGAAAATTAATCAAAATTGTTTTTTTTTCGTGAATCAATTCATTGTACAAATCTTTAACAACGTCAAACATATCTTTCGCAGAGTTTTCTTCAAAAATATAAAAAAAAAGTTTTGCCTGTTTTTATGTTACATACCAGAAAATTCAATGAGTACTCAAAAAAATATATATGTACTTAACTAAAAAAAGATATATGTACTTAAATAAATAATTGTAGCGTAAACAATTCGTATGCTAATATATCTTCTCTCAAGCCGATGACAACATACAAGAGCTGCCCTGCTTCACTTATGCGAAAAACTTAAATACGCTGAAACTATAAATAAAAGTTCACATGCGTATCAAGCGCGTTGACTCTCTGTCTCACCATAAATAAAATATGGATTTTATAACTAGAAAATTTGCGAATTCTGAAAATTAACCTGGGTTTCACTATCTATCACTCAGAAATTTATCCTACTTATAGATAGAATATACTTATACTCATACTATGAATGTTTATTCGGACAAAAAAATACACCCAAGATACTCAGAATATTTATTAATCATTTACCGCTGTATACATAAATTTTTTTATAAGAAAACTGAATGAAAAATGTGTTTTGGCTGTTGTAAAACATGTTTTATATACTTGCAAATGAAATTGCCCTGAATATGCGCATATGTAGCCGATTAAAACTTAGAGTATTTTTACATACAGTCTGTAAATCATAGTTGTAGTCGTTTGTGCTGAGTTATTTAAAAAATAACTAGTTATTGGCTATTAATAGTACTTACGCATTTGTAATTGTTTGACTGCCAATACTCAAAGAGCACTCAAAGCGATAACTTTGTCATTCTTTGTTGTATAGTTGCATCTTTAAGTGTTTTCACACTGACATGGTTTTAATAAATGTTGGTTTTAACGTTAAAAGCAACTATAAAAACCTGGTTTACCATACAAAGTTTTTTTGTTAAAACCAATTTCAAACCATTTTTGAATTGGTTTTAAGTTGGTTTTATGAAATTCAACCGGAAGCAGCTGATAATGCTTAAGCCAGTAAATACAAATAGATACCGACTGAAGGATTTTTAACAAAATTTTAAAACAAATTTATTTAAATAAATAAAAATATTTTTAGCAATTAGTTTTAATAAGTTTTTTAATACGAAAATTTTTATCTATTTATCTTTAATACTTTTGCGTATACTGTATTAAAGTTTTTCCTTACTGCCCCATGTACGAGTATTTATGAGACACTAAGTAAGTTTATGTATACACACTTATGTATCTATATGATTACTTATAGGACAAAAAAAAAGTCTTTAACTTTAGGTCTAGCATATAATAAAGTGTTTGCCATTTTCGTATGTTTAACATAATTTTCGACTTCAACTGAAGCAACAAGAACAAAAATAGTAGCTAAACTACCAGAAACACAATTACGTTGATGTAGCTGTTGCTAAATTATGTTTAATGTCACTGGGATTATGTGGTTAAAATAGTTGGCACAGTTTGGGCAGTACAAGTAACTTTAAACATAAACAACTGTTTGAAACATATGCCAACATAACATATGTATATTTATGTATATAGATATATTTATAATTTATGTATGTCTGTGTAGGAGTTGGTGGCTTGTATATAAATATATGTACTATACATATCCCTGCAAACATTTGGAAGATATGTTACCCAGAAGATATAAATACAATATCTTATTTTTAGCATTTAGAAGAAAATCATCAAAGCAATACCTTTTTGGTTTTAAAATATATTAATTTTAGTGAAACTTTTTGAATAAACAGTTCGAAATATATTAACAATTTATTTTTTCCTTTAACAAAGTATTTTGTGTTTTAAAAATATTGCATTTAGTTCAGCCTGCTGTCTTATCATATGCGCAATAAGTTTATAACATCAATATGTTTTTAATTAGAAGATAAATAAATACATTTAATTTAAAATAAAACAAACAGAAAATTTTCAAAACATTAACTCAGGAAATTCCTTTTTATACTAAACATATGATGACTCCTGTGATGATAAATTCAATTTAGTTGACCATAAAAATTGCTCTAAATTTAAATTAATGATAGTTTTAATTCAGGAGTGACTTTACGATATCCTATATTTTTCTTCTTTCAGATAATTTAGTAAAATTGTAGAATTGTACTTTAAGAGTTAATCTATCGTTATAAATAGTTTATCTTCCTAAAGATAATCTGGCAATATCATAAATAATTCTATTAGATGATTATCTAGCAATATCACAGTTTTATCTTCTAGAAGTATTGCATTCGTATTTCTTCGAAGTAAAGCCCTGGCCGCACAATCTCTCCCGAAGGGGGAAACTTCCGCAATACGAATATGATTGTTGCCACAATAATATTTTTCTTCCAAGTAATACGATTTGGAATAATTTTCGTTTTACTTTGTTTGTAGGGATGTGTTAAGTATCAAACGTGTATGTTTGGCTTAGTAAGCAATATCCCACCGAACACATGCTCAAACTGTTCATAAGGAATGACTTTAATGGAGTTCATGGGGTGATATGTACCACTGTCTCACTCAAATGAAATGTAAACCATGTCGTGGCATAGCCGCCAAAAAAGCTCAAGCGACAGAATTTTCGAACTTAAATTTTTGACCAAAATCGATCATTTGTGAACGTAAATGATCGATTTTCGTCAAAAATACAGAGACCAAAAAATGTATCGGTTAAGTTTTTTTTTTTTGATTAAAATGCACAGATTAACGCATTATTAAGATTTCTACTTTATATACCCAGTATTTGGATGCGAATTTAGGAATTATACACAGCTAGCCTTTTATTTAATTGCAAATATTCAACCTTGCAAAAATAGTATTTTTATTTATTTATTTATTAAATACTCCCTACCCCCCTTCCACGGGCATAAAATTTAAAATGAGTTGTATTTTATTTCAAATTTTTTAAAAACAATTTTTCTAAAATGAATTTTAAATTTATTGTTTTTTATAACGAGGAAGGAATCAGACCATTGTTATTGATGGGAATCAAACCGCCCACTCTGATATTATAGCACACTACACACGAGGCTACACTGGAAGTCCTAATAAAATTTTTTTTATATTTATTTTATCGATTACTAAATAATTCATAAATATATACATATTCGCCACAACTTCACATGTAACTCCGGAGCTACGACTACTACTCAGATTTAAAAGTATTTTTTTTTTTGTAATTGTCCCGTCTCAAGTGGAAGTCTTTGCCTTTTCCTATAAAGATGTAGTGATATGTTTATTGAATAATCTGAGTATACACAACAACATTTGGTGTTAATTCATTTATCACACAAAGAAAAAAAGAAAAACATTATATTCATACCTTAAACAGTTTATCCTTATAAAATAATTTATATCCCTCCGAACATACGCCATGGCTAAAATTATCCCTCATTAATATAAAGAGAATCATCTATCTTTGTTTTGTTGGATTTTTTCAATTAATAAAATTAATTAAACCCAAAGAAATTAATAAACATTCCCTTCACAAGTTAATGTTGCATGCATGTACTCGTATATTTCAATCTGTCGAACTAAACGTTCTTGTATGAAATCAATAAACATTTGGCAAAAGCACAATATGGAATAAGAATACACATATTTCGAAATTTAATTGTTTCTTTCGCAAAGCAATACTCATAAAAGAAAAAAATCTTCCTACCCGTACGAGTGTATCCCTGGGAATATTAATACATATTTAATTTAACAAAGTCTTGCTTTCTTTATTTTATATATTGATTTTGCGAGTTAACGCCGCTTATCACACTTGTGTATTGTTGTTGTGATGGTCTGCCACATGTTGTAACTTCTGAGTTATAAATTTGCTGTTAATGGTGGTCAATATTAAATCGTTTAAGTGTTTTTGTATATATATTATCTAGAGATTTTTCTAAAATCTATACAACTTAACTAAAGCTGAATGCAAAATGAGTACATATCGTGCGCTTCAACTTAAAATCATGTAACATTTTTTTTTTAATTTTAGCTTAAAACAACTTTAAGAAATCGTTTAGCTGTTTTCTTTGTAAAATGGAAAAAGGGTATATATAGGTTTCTCATTCCGTTTGTAATTTCCACAATATTAATAAGCGAGCCATAAAGTATATACAGGGTGGGCCAAAAGAAACCAAGGGGTGTAAAAGTTTAATAACTTTTTTTTTTATTAACTTTTTTTTATTTTTTCTTTCAGATTATATAATATACAAAATGGAAATTTTTTTACACTAAGTATGAAAAATTATGTCTCTTAAATGACCACCGTTTTCAGCTTCGCACTGATGGGCTCTTTTTAGAGCATTTTCCATAACATCTTTCAAAACTTGTGGCTGTAGCGTTCGAATTTCTGCAACAATGTTTGCCTTGAGTTCAAGGATTGTCTCTGGCTTGTTCACATACACTCGCTCCTTCAAAAAACCCCAAAGAAAATAGTCGGGTGCTGTCAAATCTGGCGATCGCGCTGGCCAAATCATTTCCGAATTTCGAGAAATTATTCGCTCTCCAAAAATTTGACTTAAAAGTGCCATTGTGTCTCGGGCAGTATGGGCAGTGGTTCCGTCCTGCTGAAACCACATACCAAGTCTGGTTTCAAGAGCAAGACGTAAAAAATTTTCTATCATAAACCGATACCGCTCTCCATTTACGGTTACAGCACTTCCATCTTCATTCTCGAAGAAGTAGGGCCCAATGACATTTTCAGATGTGATCCCACACCATACTGTACACCTGATGGGGTGCAATTGGCGTTGATGAATGGCTCTTGGATTTTGAGAACCCCAGAACCTACAGTTCTGCTTATTAACAAAGCCATTCAAATGAAAATGAGCTTCATCACTCATAATCAAATTTTCAATAAAATTGATTTCATTTATTCATTTCTTATTTTCTGATTTTCATTTATTATTTTCATTCATTATAAATTCTCCAAGTGTTGTCTATATAATCTGATAGAAAAAATAAAAAAAAAATTAATAAACAAAAAAGTTATTAAACTTTTACACGCCTTGGTTTCTTTTGGCCCACCCTGTATATTCTGAATCCTTATGCATATGGAAGACGAAAAAGCGATGTCCATCTGTCCGTTTGTCTGTACGTGAAATCGGTTTTCCGAAGCTCCCAGCAAAGCAAGAGACTTCGGTCTTGAACAGGTGTGTCAGAAATAGTCTGAACAAGATTGGTATTGAAAATTAGCAAAATCGAGCAGACTATTTTAGAGCTGGAAAGCTCAAACTTTATTTATTTATTTACCGGAAACTATTTTTTATTTTTTATTATTTTTTTTTTTTTTTTTGAAATAAACTTATTTTATACTTCAGTATGAATAAAATTGGTATTTCCAGGGTTAGAGAACTTTTACTTTTTTATACAAAAGTAACTTACTAGAAAAAATTTTTCCTTTTTTTCTATAAATTAAACATATCTTATATTCTTAAAAAAAGAGATTGGTGTAAGAAATCAGAAAAATCAAAAAGGATGATTTCAGGGTTGGGAAACTTACACTTTTTGTAGTATTTTATACATCATATAACTAAGTCTAATTAATTTTTTTCTTTTTCTTTATAATTTATGTATATTTTACGTTTTGGAAAGAAAAGTTTGGTGAAGAAAATTATAAAAATTAAAACCACAGCTCCAGAGCTGGAAAAAAACTTTGAAAATTATTTTTGTGTATTAAAGTTACTAAATAAAACTATTTTTTTTAATTTGATTTTTTGATATTGTATGACGTGACGTTGCTTTTGACAACTGGAATAAGGGTGAATGTAACATATTTCTTAAATACAGAGTGTAGAATAAAATATTCAACTTATTGCTAATATCGAAAAATTAAATATTTAATCAAAAAATACCGAGAGGTCACTTACTAAAAATTGCACTAGAGTAAAAAATTATAAATTTGTGCTTATGAATGTATCTCTATACTTTATATACGCACTTTGGTGAAGGGTATATAAGATTCGGCACAGCCGAATATAGCACTCTTACTTGTTTTGATTAGCATTTCATTTTGTATTTAAAGTCATTGCACTGTAGGTCAAATCAGTCTTTTTTCTGTGCGTAATTCAAAATTGTGGTATTAAAATCAAAATTTCATAAGTGAGAATAACTCTATTAAAAAAAATTGATTTAACCCATTAAGGTCCCAAAATTAACCCAATAATAACAACATTATATGCATATATGAATTAGTTAAACTGAATTTTAACAAAACATCTTTATTTTTATTATACAGTTGCTTTTATGCCGCCAAATTTTTTCTTGCAACAATCATTATTTCTAGGGTATTTATAGGGTAAAAAATAATAGCTACCCAGAAAAAAATTACACATTACCATTAGAACTACTTGTCATATAATGACTTATTTTTCTGATTGCCAATTTTCATTACTCGCTTACAAATCACATTACCTAAATTACAAAAAATGACGTACAAGTTGCTAAATGAAGAGAATGATTTTTTTAGACGAAAAAGATTACTTGAAATGTTGACAAATAAAAAAATGTAAGTACTTCTCAAGAATCGATTATTTTAATCTCACGCCTTGTTAAAATCATTAAGTTGGTAATCCAGTAGGGAAGTGCTTCCACCAAAAATGCTTAATACCAAACTCGATTACCTTTTTTGAAATTTTTTGCTGGGTAACTCATGGTAAGTGCGTGGGGGAAGTGATGTGCCACATGAATGATGGAGGCAGGGAATGCTGTGAACGATGACGGAATATAAAAATACCAAAACTCCAAAAATTAATTGTTTTTAATTTATATTTATTTAAATTGTTTTAATTTAACTCATGCCGAATTTGAAGGCTCTTGCTATTATAGCTTTCGATACAAAAGATTATTATTAATTACTTTGTAAAGGGATAGCACCTTCCGCGGTCAAATTCTACGAGTACTCGTATTTTGAATTACTTTGCACCTTGCTCTCAAAGGATTTAATACCTAATTTGACTCCTACAGCTTTCAAGATATAAGATATTTCATTTGTATGGGCGTGGCACATCCCACGTGGGGGATGTGACCCGCCAAATAAACATATAAAATTTCATAAAAATCGGTCAAGGCGTTTTGGAGATTTCAATTACCAACACCGTGACAGGAGAATTTTGTATACGAGTGTATAGATTATCTTCTAAAAAGAGTTATTACTCGCAAAACGTAAATAATCGCACTTTGAAAAATATTGCAAATAACTCATTGATTATTTTTTAATTTATATTTTAAATTTGAAAGTGGTCAAATCGGGTCACAATTCTTGAGGGCCCACATAAAGTCAACGGTTATGATAAATTATATCATTCTAAGGTCATTTATGCTAATGAGTTATTTTAAAACATAACGATATACATAAATATAAAATACTTTTTATAAAAAAACATCAATGTTTACTTGTCGCTTTAATTTACCTTACTTAGCAATTCGAGAAAAACTGACTTAAAGTTTACCAACTTCCACTGAACTCACAAGTTTATTTTTTATTGGCTTTCATGTACAAACATGTGACAGTGGTTAATATTTATCGAAGTTTGAAATAACGTGTCTTTACGAGTATTTTAAAGTGTTGACATTTGAAAACAATGACAAAAAAACTAAAAGGTCATTTTTGATATTATTAGTTTTGCATAGATACAAGTTTGATCATTTGACCCAATGTGCATTGTTGTGGTAAAATTGACTTTATTAATTTATATATTATTTTAAAAGTTTATTTGTTGTTGGTTAAGCACGTCAAACTTGTTTGAATTATGATTGAAGTCTATAGAGGTGTTGTGTCAGCGACAGCGAAATGCATCTAGACAGACATTTCTAACGGACAAAAAATAAAATTTTTTCAAATTTGTATTCATTTAAATAAAACAAAATATGAGTCCTTTTTTAGATATTTCTTTTGTCGAGATATTTAGGGCCATTATTACAACTTAAAGTTAGTTAAAAATTTTACTTTAACCTAAAGTGAGCGATAAATTACAGCAAGTTTATCCTACCTGGTAAGTTAAATCCAATTTGCAATAATGGAAAGCTTTTTATACGTCCGATAAAATCCTACTTTTAACTAACTTTAAGTTGTAATAATGGCCCTTAGTTTATTACAATTGAAAAAAATTATGAAACATTTTGATTAACCCCCTGTTTGAGTTAAAAATCTTGGCGTTTTTGGAATAGATTAAAGAAAACTTGTACAACTTTTCTTTAATCTATTACAGAAACGCCAAGTTTTTTAACTCAAACGTCTTACACAAACATGGGGTAAGAGTTATACTAGTCTCTATTCATATAAATTTAATTACTGTTTATCAAATATTTATTAAAATCTTCTAAAGATTTATTTAATATTTTGAAATAAAAACGCATATGACTTACATATGTATGTATTTATATAATTTGAAAATTATCACGAAAACTTAAATGTTCAAGTACATAAGTGGTTTCTTTTACTCCTATCATTATAATTTAAATTGTAAACGTTATCTTCCCTATTACAACAAAAAATCATTTGTGATCTTCGTTTAAGTCTTTTTTAAAAAAACTAGAGTTTGCCATTCTGGTCACTTTGTGACATTTGTCCATTTTGACACAACAGTTTCGCTTTACAGCCAAAGTAATGTTGAGTCTCTTTTTATTTATTTGCTGACTTATCCACTACAAAATCTCTGTGCAATAGTGATTGTGTACATTTCTGTATGTATTGTCTTTTGTGTACATATGTATATAAACAAATCCTTTAGGCTTTTACACTCTTGCCCATAATGACACTTGGTCAGGGTGATAAATACACAAATCAAAAAGATAAAAAGGAAAAATAAAAAAAGTAAAATATTTTATAGACATTGAAACAATAAAGATTAAAGACTGTATCTTGTTACACTGCATCATCATTATCACCCGTTCTAACCATAAAACATACCCATACATTTAGTCATATTCTTTGAAATAAATATCTTATGTATGTATACATAAGTACGTTTGTTTATTTATTTGTTATTGCACAACCAGAAATATAAATGAAGTACACATGTACAATAATGTGCTGTTTGTTGTCTTGTAGCCGACATAAAAACCAAATCAAATACGAGTCCAAGATGGGGAAATAAAGAATTAGATGAAGAAATAACAAACGATGTACATTGTATACATTTTATGACCTTTTCCGTTTATTTCCCAGGAGGCCGATAAAAAATAAGCATTTCCTCTTTTTATCGTTTTTTTTTTTTGTTAGTTGTATTTTTTCTTTGGTTTTGTTTTTTTTTTCTTCCTTAAGTGCAGTGTGGCAAAGATTTAGTGTTAAAATCCCAGAAACGAAAATCACTTCTGTACATTTGTTAACACTTATAAGGAAGTTACCAGAATAAATAATAATACATGTACTGTGTGTGTATGTATGTGTGTGTACTTAGTTAAAAATCTAAATCTTAAAAAAAAACAATTTATTATACAAGTTGTCGCCCAAAAACTATTTAATATTTAATATAAAATATTGATATACCGTGCCATAATCACAAAAAAAGCTTGAGCGACACAATTTTCGAAAACAAAGTTAAAAAAAAGTGGCTAGGCTTTGTTTGGGGCTTATTGCTGGATTTGTATAAACATATTGATGAATTTACATATATGGCCGACTTTCTAAAGTTAGTTCTACAAGGTACAAATACAGTATATCTTCATATCGCTCATTTACTTCAATAGTGTCACAACTCAAAAAAAAAAATAGTTCTGCAGAAAACGCGTTTTAAGTTTTCAATTTGCATACAACTGAATGAAGACGTGAAAAAGTATTATTCTCTCAGTAGGTGATGGTACAAGCTATATGGAAGTTTTAAACAATTTGCAAATTTTTACATTTCATTATTAACTCAAAAAACTAATTTTTTTTAGTTATGACACTATTTTTGACTGCCAGCTGAGAGATTTTCGCGCACCGGCACTCTGATTATGGGTTATTGCGTTCCTTTATTATTTGCTATATTTTCGCATTTGCCAAGAAATTCCTTATCTGATCAAAGTATTATTATGTCCGTCTGTCTGTACGTGAAATCAGTTTTCCGAACTTCCCAGAAAAGCTAGAGACTTCGTTCTTAGACTGGTGTGTCAGAAATGGTCGAAGTGAGATTGGTATTGAAAATCAGCAAAATCGAGCGGACGGTTTCAGAGCTGGGAAGCTTAAACTTCATTTTGCCATACAAAATAACTACCGAAAACTAGTTATTATTTTTTTTATTAAATAAACTTATTTTATACTTCAGTATGAATAAAATTAATATTTCTTAATAAAAAAAATATATAAAAAAAAATTAAAAAAAATTAAATAGACGTTGGGTTGGAAAACTTTAACTTTTTTATACAAAATTATACAAAATTAATTTACTAAAAGAAAATTTTCTTTTTTTTATAAATTAAATATATCTTATATTATAAGAAGAAAGAGATTGGGTTAAAAAATCAGAAAAACCTAAAGGGATAATTCCAGGGTTGGAAAACTTAAAATTTTTGTGATATAAAAAATTAACTGCCGTAAACTAATTTTTATATTTTTTTTATTAAATTAACTTATTTTATACTTCAGTACAAATTAAATTGGTGTTTCAAATTAAAAAGGAAAGTTAAAAAAATTAAAAAGACGTTTCCAGGGTTGGAAAACTTTAATTTTTTTTTCATATACAAAAATAACTTACTAAAACAAATTTTTTTCTTTTTCTCTATAAATTAAACATATCTTAGACTCTTAAAAGAAAGAAATTGTTGTAACAAATCAGAAAAATCGAAAAGGATGATTCCAGGGTTGGGAAACTTACACTTTTTGTTATATATAAAAGTAACTAGGTCTTACTATTTTTTTTATTAAATTTACTTATTTTATACTGCAGTACACATTAAATTGATATTAGAAAAAAAAAGTTTAATACATGAAAAAGACATTTCCAGGGTTGGAAAACTTTAACTTTTTTCTTATACAAAAGTAGCTTACTAAAACAAATATTTTCTTTTTCTCTATATATTAAACATAGCTTATATTCTTAAAAGAAACATATTGGTGTACGAAATCTGAAAAATCAAAAAGAACGATTCCAGGGCTGGAAAACTTGCACTTTTTGTGATATATATATCACTAAAACTACCGAAAACTTATTTTTATTTTTTTTATAAAATAAACTTATTTTATACTTCAGTACGAATGAATTTGGTATTTTAAATTAAAAAAAAATTAAAACGAAGTTTCCAGGGTTGGAAAACCTTATTTTTTATACAGAAGTAACTTAGTAAAACAAATTTTTCCATTTTTTAATATAAATTAAAGATATCTTACATTCTTAAAAAAAAAGATTGTTTTTAAGAAAACAGAAAAACAAAAAGGGGGATTCCAGGGTTGGGAAACTTACACTCTTTGTGATATAAAAAATCTACTACCGAAAATTATTTTTTATTTTTTTATTAAATAAACTTATTTTATACTTGAGTACGAAAAAAATTGGTATTTAAAATAAAATAAAAAACAATTAAAAAAAATTAAAAAGACGATTCCAGGGTTGGAAAACTTTAACTTTTTTCTTATACAAAAGTAACTTACTAAAACAAATATTTTCTTTTTCTCTATATATTAAACATAGCTTATATTCTTAAATTTTTCATTTTTTCTATAAATTAAACATATCTTAAATTCCTAAAAGAAAGAGATTGGTGTAAGAAATCAGAAAAATCAAAAAGAATGATCTCAGGGTTGGGAAACTTACACTTTTTGTGATGTATAAAAGTAACTAAGTCTAATTAATTTAATCTTTTCCTTTATAAATTATATATATTTTACGTTTTGGAAAGAAAAGTTTGGTGTAAAAAATTATAAAAATAAAAACCACAGCTCCAGAGCTGTAAACTTTGACCTTTTTTCTGTATATTAAAGTAACTAAATAAAACATTTTTTTTTAATTTCCTTTTTTCTTTTTTTACTTAACACACTTTCTATATTTTTTCAAGAACTACTAGATTGATATAAGGAATCAAAAAAATCTAATATAATGATTCTAGGGTTTGTAAATTTATTTTTTTGTACATAAAAGTAACTAAGTCAAATTATTTTTTTCTTTTTGTTTATACTTTATGTATGTGCTTATGTATGTATCTCTATACTACATAAAAACACTTTGGTAAAGGGTATATAAGATTCGGCACAGCCGAATATAGCACTCTTACTTGTTTTAATTGAGCGTGTTTATCAGAGAACTGCAACAATACATAACACTCGCGAGTGCACTCACCGTTCACTCTGAACAAAGGTTTGTGTTTTTTTCTATTTTCGTACTAGGTAACTTCTCTGTATTTAACTAACACTACTTTGGTGTTACGATCAGCTCGTAACAACACCATTCAACACATATTCATTTGATATATATTTGTGTATTACTATTAAACAATCACTGCAGCCGCGGCTGCCAGATTTCATGATTTCTTGTAGTTTTGACGATTTTAGCTGTTTTGATTATTTAGTTTAGTTTAGTGACTGTTTTATTATATATCTCAAAATTATTTATTTTAAGATCAAAGATAAAAACGTATTATGTACTTCTCACAAATTTAAATTTAAAATAAACTTAATAAAAAACAAAATTTATTTCAAACCTACTGCTTATAAAATAGCAAATATGATTTTAGGCAATATTTTGTGGAATTTTTTTATAAAATTGTGATTTTAACGTTACATAAAAAGTTGCTCCTTTTATTGCCAGTTTATAGAAGCTATGTAAAAATTCTCATCTGTCTATTTATATTGAAAACAAAAACAAAGCACTCAAATTTTTTTTGTTTTCAATATAAATAGATACACGAGAATTTTTACATGGCTTCTATAAACTGGCAGTTAATATCATAAGCCTGTCGCATTCTTAATATATTTTAATTAAAATGTTCTATGAAAAAATTTCTTATAATTCCTTTTAAATACATTTTATTTCATTATGAATTTAGCCCTACATATTTACTTAAATATACAATAATTGATTTTTTCCCAAACCTTCTGGCAACGTTGCTTTAAGTATTAATACGATAAACGAATGCTGAGAGTAAATACTTATGAACTGTGAGAACTATAACTCTAGTTAATAATGTAAGTGTGTGTCTTCAAAATTCCTACACAAAGATTTCTTGTGTTGTTTATCAGATGTACGAATGCCATTGCCGAGTGTTGAAAAAAATATTTAGGAAACAATATTAAACAGACAACGTGTATAAACTACATTATGATTGATACAGGCTCGTATGTTCAAACACAAATTCTTATGAGTATGGCGAGCAGATACAAAAACAATATGCTGTATTAACTACACAGCAACTTGTTTTTAAGCGAGTATCTTAAATCATAAAAACAGGTACTCATTGCAGTTCTCTGGTGTTTATTACAGGTAAATTTTTTTCTGAGTAACCTGACATAAATTCTTTTATTTGTTTTATAAATTTTGACTTTTATTCTTTAAAATATTTAAAGTAATAGTACATTTACATCGGCGCAAAATCTAGTAGTTATGAAATTTCGAGCAAAATTAAGTAGATTTCCCATACAAACTAAAATCTACTTCATCACTAGATTTTGCCAAAAACTACTTAAAATCTAATAGTACGTAATGGTGCAACTGTGGGGTTTCTTTTTCAAAACTGTACCAAAAAATACAAGGTTAGTGAATTCGCTATATTGCAGTTGTTTGGTTGTAGTTTAGGAAACATTTCAGTCAATGGTTTTTATTTTGGATATGAAATCCTGATAAATATCGAAAAAACCTGATGTAAAGGTGTAGATTTTGATACAGATTTTGATTAAAATGAGTTCTAAATGATGTAAGTGTTTTTTTCCTACGATTTGTTATTAAAAATCAAGCCTTACATTTTATATACAGTGTACTCTCTCTTTACGGACACTTCTCTTGAGCGGACACGTTTCCCACAAACGCAATCCTTAGGGATTTTTTAATTGTTTGCCTATTGTGCGAACAACCCTCCCATAACCGGACGCGGACACTTTTTTCCACACCAAAGAGATTTTAGTTCCCCATAACAGGGCAGCTAACAACACTGTTTTTCCCTTTACTCTTTTACAGATTTGTACAGATGTTGCTTATTCAATTGCCTACTGATCTTCAAATACATCTCAAAAAAAAAATTAAAGGAAAAATACGACAAGCTAGAATTTCTGTGTTTTTAAATCTGTTTGAATACCTTGCATGACAAATTTTACTTTTTTACTTCTCGCTTAAATGCTAATGAAAATTCTCTTTACTTTATCTTATATTTATATGTTCTTATTTTGGAAATAAAATTGTTTATTACAAATTATTATTTACTCTTTATGTACTTTTCTGATAAGCGGGCAAAATTTTCAGTTCCTTAAGTATCCGCTTAAGAGAGGTTACACTGTACTGCGCTTTAATTTAAAAGCAGTACCACCGATTTCGTTGAACAAAACACCAAAAGATATACAATTTAAATTAACTATAAAATATGTTTCTGTGATTTAACTAATTAAGCATATTAAACTTATAAATATAGCTTTAATTTGGCTAGAGGCACAATAAATTTTATACAAATACATCAGAAAACGTAAAGTACGAGTAATTTCATTTTTTTTTATTTATATACCACTGTACGTACACTCACTCTAATAATATATTGCACTACAAAAATTTTATAAGTGTGATATATGCAATATAATTATTTTAATTAGAAAATCTTAATGTGTTTAAGGCAATGTCAGACTTGCTGCTTTAAAAAATATTTTACCAAAGAAATGTGAATGTTTTAAAACGAAATATCTAGATGACAATAACCATCATGCCGGGATAGCTTTCATCAATTACGAAATGCAAGCTAAGCTCATAAAATATAAAATTTAACTTTATGTGATTATGTGTTTATCGAGTTATACATATGTATGCATGTTTGTATGACATATGTATAGTATGTACAACATTGTTCGTTATGCAGCACTCTGTACTCGTATTTTAAAAACCAACAATCGCCCAGAATTGTTGACATGAATTCTGAAGTATTGCTGTGAGTGTTTCGTTTCGTCACATCATCACATATAAAATACATAATAACATTTTGTTGCTTCTATGGCCATTTGGTCACATTTTTCTCAATTGGCAAACACTAGGCGGCATTGGATTAACATTGACAATCATGCATAAAAATAAAGAATGAGCGTGTAAGTTTTATTTTAATTATTTTTTTTATATGGGCTCGTAACTATATATCACAATAACCATATATGAAATCGCTTACTAAGCTTTTACATAAATACATACATATATCTTTCATTTATTTACATATGTAGCGCTATCAAGAATACAAGGCCCCCCGCATGAAGTGTTACCAACTGTAGCTGTGGCAACAAAGCATGCTAATTTTTCTTATGTTTTCCGCAAGTCTTCAGAAGCATATTGTTTTTAAAGTGCATTTTTAGGATATATGCAACAACTTTCTGCTATATAGCTCGAGTGTTGTTTTTAAATGTTTATTAAACTTGCTAAAACAGTTGACTGTTGGAGCATTAAAATGCACAAGCGGCCGCAACCACGTCTAAAAGTATTCCATATTTTACTAATTTTATTTAAATTAATACAGTTGCAAATTAAATTAATCAGTTTTTATTAAAAATTTTCAAATGTACATAATGTTCTTATCCAGCGACAGTAATCGTTGCGGAGGTTCCGTCTTGAAACTTCGCCAGCGCTGGAGTTCATTTGCTTTCATTTCATTAATAAAATAAATTCAGTAAAGTGCGACTCTGACTCGCGCACGAAGGGTTCCGTACGAACACTAGATATGTAATTTAATACAAACTTCATCCTATATAATATATAGTTTTGGCATTTTTTTCGTTTTTGGGGTCTTTTCGGTTTTTTTGTGTTGGCAGTTTTTGCGTTTTTTCGGTTTAGGCTATTTTTTTAAGTTTTGGCTCCTTTTTTAGTTTTGACACTTTATTTTCTCGTTTTGGCGATGTTTTTCGGTTTTTGGCGTTTTTTTATTATGGCGACTTTTTTTATTTTTGGCGATTTTTTTCATTTTTGCGATTTTTTTCATATAAATTTTTTTTTAGTATTGGCGACATTTTCGCGTTTTGGCGATTTTTTTCGATTTTTGTTGTTTTTTTTTCATTTTGGCGATTTTTTTCATTTTGGCGATTTTTTCGAATTTGGCGATTTATTTTAGTGTTAGAAATTTTTTTTTAATTTTGGCGATTTTTTTTTAATTTTTGGCGATTTTTTTTTTTTTGGTTTGGCGATTTTATGATTTTCGGTTTTTTTAGTTTTACCCTCTATGGTTTCCAAGATATAGCAAATTGTCAAAATTACATAGTTTGATTGCATTAACTGATGGACCACCCTTTAATTTTAATTTTTTTAAATTTTAGTGTTAATTGTTGTAGTCTGTATAAAAATACACTAATTTTACAAATTTCAAGTTTCAATATACATATGTTCATACAATTGTATGTATATTACATGGGATTTTAACATTTTTCGCTGCTCGTTTTGGAACACCCTTTAATTTTTAATTCTCATGTATTTGTTGTTGTAGCGGCCAAGGTACTACATACTCTGTCCAAATTTCAGGTCCGTAACTCTTACGATTCCTGAGAAAATACCGTGTGACGGACAGACGGACAGCGTAGCGAAAACAATAGGGTTCCTTTTCACCTTTGGTGTACGGAACCCTAAAAACCAGCTGTTTTACCGTTTTCAATATTTGCACTTCTCAGTATGCAATGGTTTTTTTGCATTGCATATCAGAGAACTGCATGAGTTGATTCACTTTTGCTCTCTACTCAATTCTTTATTGCTTTTGTTTTATTTCTTAAAAATTAGTATACACTAATGATATTGTTCGCAGTATTATATAATAGTAAAATGTTAATATGAGTACATATTATACATAAAATTATTTACATAAAAAATAAACATTATTATTCCAGTTGTCGGCATCGACGTCCAAAAAATTGGGGCTAAAGAACGAAAATATATTGTCAGTTGCACAAAATTATTCTCGAGAGCGAGTAAACAAGCCCCAATTTTTTGGTATTGTGTTAAAGTGACATCGATGCCGACAACTGGAATAAGGGTGAAAATTTTTTATCATATAAAAATTTTCGTACTTGTTGGTTTTATTAAATTTTTTCAACTAAATTTTTAATTATGAGTCCAGGAGAAAAATTGTTCAAGTACAATTCACTGGAAATTGTATGGCAAATATTATTCTTTAGCAACATTTTTTTTAATATGTTAATTAAAATCTTCAAGTTGCAATACATTTTAAACAGATTTTCAGAGAAATTATGCTTTCCCCGAATTTCAGTGGGCTTAAGGCACTCCCTAATCGTCACCAATTGACTTTAAATATTTTTAGCCAACTTTGGAATGATATTTCCGCTAACATCTACTCTAATGTACATTTGTGCCCTTAATTATGAAAGTGGTCTAAAGCACATTTTTCTTTGGTCAAGGCATTTACTAGACTACATTTTAACAAATCAAACAACATTTTAGTTTAGAGTTCTGCTAGTCTCGATTAATATAAATTTATTTAATAAATATTAAATATTTGTTGAAGTTTTTTTTTTAATATTTATTTAATAATTGAGGCAAAAGTGCATATGACTAAGATAACTTTCATAGTTAAAAAAATATTACCCCCAATAATATTTATATAATAATTTAATATTAAATTTAAAAATTACTAAGTAATTTAATTTTTTATATTAATAAATTTAATTAGTGGGTAATTAAACTAATATAATTATTAATTAAAAAAATTTTAATTTGGCAAATTCTCGCATAAATTCAAAAATATTACCCCTGTTAATTCCAGAAAAAGGTCAACCAATAATATTTTTTTTTTTGCTCAAAAATGTTTGCTTTGTTTTTATTAATAAAGCTGAAATTTTTTAAATGTTTTCACCGAAATATACAACTTCAAAAAGAAATTTTTTGAGCCTTTTTTGCGATAATTTATAATACTTTTTTCTGTAACTTACAAATTTTTTATCAATAATTACCTTACTCCTTAATACAAAGAAGGAGGGCAGAGTTCTAATATGTGATGTTTTTTGAGTTTACTTTCACTTGTGTCTTAATGTCGCGTCCATCGTCCAAAATAACTATTAATTGTTTTCAGCAGTAAATAAGCATTTTTTATTGTTTTATTTATTTTTTAATTAAAGTTCTATCGTTATTATTAGCAAAGTGACTGTGTTTTGTTTTCTAGGAAAAATTTTGTCTCGTCCGTATTTGTACTTTATCTAATTTAAAAATATTGGAACAAAATTTACATATTTTATAAATCTATATAAATTTCCACATTCACAAAAAAATTTTTTCACAAATTTCGCTGAATTATCTAAATTTCTGTAAGTGCACAAAAAAATTATATTTTTATCACGTCCATTTCTCGTTCCAAATTTTTTTTTAAATATAGTGCTCTCCTCTTACTTCAAAACAATATGAATATAGACATATCGGATCTTTTAATTCTTTTCTTGTTTTTGGCTTAGCAAAAAGTGTAGGAATGTTGCCCAGGAATAGGCTATACATCGTCAGCTAAAACGCAAACGGCCCTAACTAACAAAAAATCCAAAATCGTTGTTTTTGTTGATTCTGATGCATTGCATCACAATACATAACCACAAAAAAATTTAGACTCGCCTGACCAAAACTAGCTATTTTATTGACGAAAAACAAACGGCCCTATCTACAAAAGCGTTTATTTGATAAACACAAAAAGACTTAAGTCATCCTTTGTTTGAGCAACATTGAAAAATGACAACAAAAAAACTGACAGATTTCACCGTTGAAGAAATTATTTGTTAAAGGAAAATTTAATTAGCTTCAGCTTAAGAGATTTTATTAAAAAAAAATTTAAGAAATTCATCTCAAAATTGATTTTGTAAGAAATAAAGGAAAATAAAGCGTATAAATAAAAAGCGTCATGTCAATGATAAAACTATTTTGCATTAAACTGTAGATAGGGCCTTTGGTTTCAGAAAATTAAGGTACAAAAGGACCTAACTAACACAGCCATTCAAATATCACAAAATTTAATTTTATTTTACCAGAAATCAATTTGTCCCATATTTTTTTTAATAATTCTGGTGAAAACCATGCTGATTGAAACTATACTTTTGGTTTAAAACAGTATTTTGCTTCTCGTGTAAAATTTCAAAAATGTAAGATAGGGCCGTTTGCTTTTTAGCTGACGATATGTTTTTTTTAACTGTTCAAAAACTCTGTTTACAAGTCACAAGTATACGGCAAAATCTAATACATGCTCCATAAAAGCATCTTAACATGTAATAATATCCACGATTTTGGAAAACTTCTAAAAATTTTCGGCGATACAAATAAGATTTATCAATTGTATTCAAATTATTAAAAAACTGAATGAAAAACAAAAACTGTTATTATCATGCCTTTAAAGAGCTCATGGCATGGTTTTGTTACTTTGAAATAAATGTGGTTGAACATTTTAAATTTTTTATTCATCAAAATCATAAACATTTAATTAAGCTTTTCAATATTATACGGCCTTATTATTACAAATGCTTAAATTTGTTAATACTTGTTATGAGAATAACTAAAAAAATTCAACACATATTACATGTGTATCTTTAAACACATAAGGAATAACTTTTGGTTTCATATTAAATTTTGGAACAAACCTTGTATTAATACCACATATGCACATTTGTATGTACCAACTTATGTATTGATCCTTCTTTATGTGTGTAACTACATAAACAAATGGAAAAACAACATGAGAATTACTTTGCTTTTAAAATATTTTTTCAACAACGTGTTAAGTATACGTGTGTAAATAGATATGTATGTGTAACGAATGCATGTTAGTTTTAATGTGTGTATGTATAAATATACTCACATACATAAGTATGTTTGCATGTGTTAACATTTTACATGTTACTCATAAACAAAAGTTTCCTTAATCTAAAAATTAAAAACAAAAAAAAGCAATTTTTGCTTATTTTCGAGAAAAAAAAATCATATAAAATGAACAACAAACACAAACTACAAAATAAAAAAACTAACCCGAACATATTTTTACAAAGTCAGTGGTTTTGTTAGCGAGGTTAGATCAAACAAGTTTAAATAAAATATGATGAAAAAAAAGAAAGAAAGCAAGAAAAGAAAACACCGTATGCATAAGTGTATTAAAGGTGCCTATACACTACATGTTTTTTACATTGCACCTGTCAAATTTTAGATAATTCGGTAAAAACATGTAGTTGGTGACTTCAAAAAACAAAGACAAATTTTCAATTAGAGCACGTTCTATTTTCTTATGTTCACACATGTGTTTTCAAATGTCTATGCCATGTGAAAACATTTATCGACGGTTGAATGTCTCCGATAGCATAAGCCGTCCGTTTAAAGTATTTGCATTAGTGATAAACTAATTATTTTTTATCTCATTTTAAAATTTTAATAACAATGATATAAATTATATAACAAGTGTTGATACAAGCTCCATATTTTGCAGATTAAAAAGAAAAAAACTTAAATAAATATTTGTGACGCCGGCTTTTCAGTGACGCCGGCACTTCAGCAACGCTACCAAAGAAATTTCCAGCGGCTTTAATGTTATAATAAAAGCTGTTGTAAACAATCATGGCCGATGTCACGTGTAATTGTACATACAAGTTGGTGACCAAAAATTAAAAACCGTATGTAAATTAATCAAGTTTGACAGACACAAAAAAACATGTGAATTGTAAACTTGAAAAAACACAAGCAAAAACATGTAGTGTATTGGTACCTTAACATGTTTGTTTGTAGCTGAATATGTATATTCCATGTTGGAAACAATGTTAAAGCGTTTGTTTGCGTATGTTAAATACAAGCAGGATATGAAAAGAAAAAATATAATTTTTTATGAGTGCGTACACACACAAACACATTCATAGCGTGTGTGCTTGTTATTTAGTTTCAAGCAACAAGAACATGAATAGCAAAAGAAAACTTTTGCAATTTATAACATAGACATTGGCACAGTGGAGCCAAATGACCCAGTAGATGACCATATGTATGTACATATATACATAACTATACATTTAAGTACTGGAATTTTATATTCAACTATGTAACGTTGCTTATTACGAATCTCCCTTTTTAGGGTTCCTTACACCAAAGGTGAAAAGGAGACCTATTGTTTTCGCTACGCTGTCCGTCTGTTCGTCTGGCCGTCTATCCGTCACAGACTATTTTCTCAGGAACCGTAAGAGCTACCGAACTGAAATTTGAACAGAGTATATAGAACCGTAACAAAGACATGAGAGTTAAAAATTAAAGGGTATTTTAAAACGAGCAACGAAAAATTTTAAAATCCAATGTAATATACATACAATTGTATGTACATATGTATATTGTAAAATTAGTGTATTTCTGTACAGACTACAGCAATTAACACTAAAATTCAAAAAAATCTAAATTAAAGGGTGTTCTTTGTAATTTTGACAACACGCTGTATCTTGGAAACCGTAAGGCAAACTCTTGAAATTTTTAATAACGGTAAAACTAAAAATCCCAGTTATATAATTGCCTATCCGAAAAAAATCGCCAAAAATCGAAAAAAATCGCCAAAATTAAAAAAAAAATTTCTGACAATAAAATAAATCGCCATATCCGAAAAAAATTGCCAAAATGAAAAAAAAATGCCAAAATGAAAAAAACGTCAAAAACCGAAAAAAATCGCCAAAATGAAAAAACGCCAAAAACTGACAAAAAATCGCCAAAACGAGAAAAAAAAGTGCCAAAACAAAAAAAGCGCCAAAACTTAAAAAAATCACCAAAACCCAAAAAACGCTCAAGACCTAAAAAAAAACTCAAAAACGTAAAAAATTTCAAAACTGTTCCGTCACAGACTATTTTCTCAGGAACCGTAAGAGCTACCGACCTAAAATTTGAACAGAGTATTTACAACCGTAACAAATACATGAGAGTTAAAAATTAAGGGTGTTTTAAAACGAGCAACGAAAAATTTTAAAATCCCATGTAATATACAAACAATTGTATGTACATATGTATATTGTAAAATTAGTGTATTTCTGTACAGACTACAATTAACACTAAAATTCAAAAAAATCTAAATTAAAGAGTGTTCTATCAGTTAATGCAATTTTGACTTTATAATTTTGACAACTCGCTGTATCTTGGAAACCGTAAGAGGCAAACTCTTGAAATTTTTAACAACGGTAAAACTAAAAAATCCCAAAGTTATATAATCGCCTATCCGAAAAAAATCGCCAAAATTAAAAAAAAAATTTTTTGACACTAAAATAAATCGCCAAATTGCCAAAATAAAAAAAAATTGCCAAAATGAAAAAACCGTCAAAAACCAAAAAAAAAAAATCGCGAAAATGAAAAAACGCCAAAAACCGACAAAAAATCGCCAAAACGAGAAAAAAAAGTGCCAAAACAAAAAAAGCGCCAAAACTTAAAAAAATCGTCAAAAACCCAAAAAACGCTCAAAATTAAAAAAAAAACTCAAAAACGTAAAAAATTTCAAAACTGTATTTTATATAGGCTAAAGTTCATATCTAGTATCCGTACGAAAACCTTCATTCGCGGGTCAAAGTTGCACTTGACTGAATTTATTTAAAACGAGAGCAGCAGCAGTGTTAATCGCTCTTCAGTCAGAGTTACCACTATGTTTTAAGCCGAAACTATCAGTTGGTGATTTTTAATTTGCTTTTCCGCTAGAATTTACATTTTTAAGGTGTTTTAATTCTCATTAGATAATAAGCTTTGAGTTTTTAACGTGAAATATAAATTTAGGTGGCCTTGAATCCCATATTTAGGATGACTATTACGGCATATTAAAATATATTTTAATGAAGTTTATATGAAGCTATTTTAAGATTTCTATGGGTCTTGAGTGCTGTTATTTGCCTTTATGGGTTTCAAGATTTTTAACACCAAACATTTGAGAGTTTATATAACTTAACCATATGAAATTATCTGAAAATTAATTATATTAGAGTGAGCCGACAAGAATCAGTGCTATGCACCAATATTGGAATCCCGGCTTTAGACTTAGGGTTTAAGTAACTTTAGTTGCCAATGTTATCGGGCTTATATAAAAAAAATTTTTATTATATTTCAAATAGTTTTGAGATTATACAACCTTATTTATGTAATATATTAAAGCTTTTTTATGGCTTAATAACAAAAATTTTGTACGAAAATTTATTTTAAAACCCTTTATAAAACCTTGATAGATATTATAAATAATGCTGATATTCTTCAGCACAAGATATAAAACGAATATTCAAATAATTAATAGGAAGCTCTTTTCAAACTAATATCAAAAAAAAATTAAAATGCAATTTTTAAGTTAATTTTAATTTTACAATTGGCTCCACTGTACAAAACATAAATAAGACCTTCAAAGATGTTCATTTTCATATTAATTTTTGCGTTTGCCTTTTACCTTATGACTCTAAATTTAATTCTTTAAAACTGTGTTCTTATAAAAGAATTTTTCAACACATATTTATGTTTGTTATTAGAATCACAGCCAGAGGTCACAGGCTGAAGAAAAAATAAATATCTACGTATATTAAAATGTATTTATATAGTAAGTATGTATATTTTCAGTACCAAAAATAATAATGGCATTTATTAAACCGCAAACATGATTTTGTTGTTTAAACTTTAAATGTGAAAACTGTATGATTTTTTAAGCTTTAAGATATTTTTAGTTTATTTGCTACACAAATAGTTATATTAGAATATTTGTTGAATATGTTATGCAAATATTCGAATTGTCTTTTTGATTTTTCTGATTTCCAATGCCAATCTTTTTACGAAAATTTTAGGAGAAAAAAAATAAACGTAGATATATAAGTAAATAGTCTTAATTTAAGTAACTGCGTATAATCATAATTGTAGCGCAAAAAATTTTTACGCTGACATATTTTCCCTCAAGTAACTCTATCTATATGGCCGATTCCAACATAAAACATTATCTCTACTCAAAATAGGAGAATGATTATACTCAAGCTATGGATATTTAATCGGGCAAAAAAATATATGCATGATACTCGGGATATTTATTCATCATTCGTCATCGTATGTGTACATACATTTGTGTGTATAAAATGAAATGGAAAGTTTGTGGGTGTGTGTGTGCTGCTTAAAAATATGCTTCATGTGTGTGTGTGTAAATGAAGTAGCCCTGTATACATGCATATATAATTGGTTAATAGTCAGAGTATTTTTATACTCATGCTTATGATTGTAGCTCATACAGTGTACACATTTTCGTTATAGTTGTTTGTGCTGCATAATTAAAAAAATGTGTGTAAACATATGTAGCTGTTAGATGTTTATAGCTACAAATATTCGCTTTAAAATAAATGCGTGTGATTGCATGTGAGCGAGTTTTTATTTTATTTTTTTTTTTAGCTGTATGCATTAATATTTGATTGATGGCAAGTACTCAAAAACACTTTTGTCATTATCTGTTCTGTAGCTTCTCTGGGGCCTTCGAAAAATGGAATTTGCGTACAATCAAACCAAAATCGCTTATTAGACTTCTTTATTCATAAGGACTCAGAATATAAATACATAGTGGTCGAGTTCGAGTCAATTTGGGTTTCACAATACGCAAATATGTTCATTGGCATCCACTTAATTTTGTCAGTTGAGGTCTCTTGCCTAGTAATGAATCAGAACCTGGCTAAATAATGATTTCCATTAAAAAAATTCATTTGTTAATGGTTTAGCATGTCTAGATGCAAATCGTTGCAGCTAAGCAAGTTCAATAGACTTCAACTACAATTCAAAAAGTAACAAACCCTCAATTGTTATAGAAACACTCTCAATAGATTGTTTAGAATAACAAGATTGCCTTGATGTAAATAGTTAGTAGAAAACAGAATAGGCAAAACATTCTGAGTGATATTATTTTTATCACAATTTTTCGACGCTAAAACAATTTTTTTTGAATCATATAATCAAATGAACACTTCTCTGTTCAGTTTCAGTAGAACTTTGTTCCAAAAAAATAAATTTTGTTAGTTTTTAAAATTAAGTTACAATATTTAAACCATTCGCTTTAATACCTTTCCCGGATAATTACACCAAAAATTATGACATTTTTGATGAGGTAATTAACCGGGGTATACTGTAGCTTAATTTTACAAAATAATAAAGCTACCTTCACATTTTTTAGTATAAGTCACACCAAAACAGCAAACAAACCATCCAGGGATGTAAAACACGTTTCCAAACATACAAACGAAACAATTTTTAAGGAGCATTTACTCCCATCCATACATGAGCCAAATTTTGTATGGAAAAAGTGGTCGAGAAATCCCACAAACATACTACTAAGGTTTTACTATGTTTTTAATATGGAACCTATACTGTCAGGACTGTGTGTTTTTCCATGAGTCTGAATTTATTGCATAGCGTTATTAATGATATCAAAATTAAATATTAATAATATATTTTTTAGAAATTTCAACAAAAATTATCTTTCACTATTACTTAGTATAAAAAAATAAAAAAAAAAATAAATAAATATTTATTATACTTCAAACTTTTTATTTCTTCACGTTGTCTGCTTAAACATTTTCCGCGTTTTATCATATTAAACATAATCTATTTGTATGCATACATATGAACACTCGTGGCACATAAAAACAAAACATAAAAAACATAAAACATTATGCTATAATTTGCTCTCAGACTTCCACAGAAGAGCTGCACCATAATCTTTGCACTTACTTTTACTGTTTCCATCCAAACCCGCCTTCATCACTGCAGCATGATTTCTTCTTTAATAATAAACTAAATTGGCAGTCAGGCATAAACCGATGCCAATGAAGTGCAAAATTACAATTTAAACCAACTTGTAATTAACTTTATAGAATGGGTTAATGCTAAAAATAATTTAAATTATAAAAAAAGAGAAAATCATTTTCTAAATCACTCTATATTTTGCTGCTTAAACATCAATAATAATAGTAAATAGCAATAAATTGTTGTTGATTGATGTAATAGTCAATAAAAAAATGTAATTAAAGGGCCAAGTGCTGTAATCATATGGGTGCTAAACGTACAGACATACATATTAATTCTAATCATTGCTCTCAGATGTGCTTGTTTAGAGCTGATGAGTTTAAGCTATTTAAATTAAATGAAAAGATTTATTAATTTTAGCTTTAAAAATCTACCAGTATGAAATAAATGTTTTGATTTAGTAAATTCTTTATATTGAAATTTAGCATATTTACAATATTTTCGTTAAGTGTTTTCATGAAAATGTTAAAAAATCTCGCAAACTGTGCAATTGTGCATTTTTACACCCAAATAAATAAAATGTCAAAAATTTTATAGAAATTTATCTACACAAACTTGTTAAATTTGCTTAAAAATTTTCACTGGTATACTTAAATTGTGTAAATTTTTTTCAACAACTTTTTTGCAAAAATGCCTGAAATTCATATGTAAAACCATAATCAAGATGCGTTGTTGAATAGTTTTGTTCTTTTTAGGGTTCCGTACACCAAAGGTGAAAATGAACCCTATTGTTTTCGCTACGCTGTCCGTCTGTCCGTCACACGGTATTTTCTCAGGAGCCGTAAGAGTTACGGACCTGAAATTTGGACAGAGTATGTGAAGCCTTGGCCGCTACAAAAACAAGTACATGAGAATTAAAAATGAAAGGGTGTTCCAAAACGAGCAACGAAAAATGTTAAAATCCCATGTAATATACATACAATTGTATGTACATATGTAACTATATTGAAACTTGAATTTTGTAAAATTAGTGTATTTTTATACAGACTAAAACAAATAACACTAAAATTTAGAAAAATTCAAATTGAAGGGTGGTCCATCAGTTAATGCAATTTTGACTTTGTAATTTTGACAATTTGCTATATCTTGGAAACCGTAAGAGGCAAACACTTGAAATTTTCAAAAACGGTAAAACTAAAAAAACCGAAAATTATAAAATCGCCAAACCAAAAAAAAAAAAATCGCCAAAAATTAAAAAAAAATCGCCAAAATTAAAAAAAAATTCTAACACTAAAATAAATCGCCAAATTCGAAAAAATCGCCAAAATGAAAACAAAACGCCAAAATGAAAAAAATGCCATAAATCGAAAAAAATCGCCATATCGCGAAAATGTCTCCAAAACTAAAAAAAATTTTTTAAATAAAAAAAATCGCCAAAAATAAAAAAAATCGCCAAAATGAAAAAAAAAAACACCAAAAACCGAAAAAAAATCGCCAAAACAAGAAAATAAAGTGTCAAAACTAAAAAAAGAGCCAAAGCTTAAAAAATCGCCAAAACCGAAAAAACGCAAAAAACGCCAAAACAAAAAAACCGAAAAGACCCCAAAAACGAAAAAAAAATGCCAAAAATATATATTATATAGGATGAAGTTTTTAGTAAATTACATGTCTAGTGTTCGTACGGAACAATTCGTACGCGAGTCAGAGTCGCACTTTACTGAATTTATTTAAATATTATTTTCTTTCTTTCTGCAAGAAATCAGCAATAAATATTACTTTTATAATACGAAGTACTAATAAATTTATACAAAACTCATTCTCGGTAACACTGTTTCTTACAAAAATTACTTACAAGAAAATTATGTTGTAAGCTGAGCAGTAAGTACAAAAAATGTTGATATTAGTAAAAAAAATTTCAATGTATTGAGTTTTTCGAACTTGCACTTACATGTGTAATGTCAGCTGACACCTATGAAAGATTGAACAACTTACGTCATTTGTTTTTTCTTTGACTGATTTAATAAAAAAAAATGGAAAATTTTACTTTTTTCGTGTGCTTATTCAAGATTATTTTTTGCAAAAGAAAAAAATCTTTAAAATCAAGGCTAGTTTTAGTAAATACTACAGAGACTCCTTCATAAATTTTTCCATGGTAAAAAGTGCTATACTAAATTTGATTGCGGCCGCACAAGCGCGCAATATGCCAGACATATGTGTGTTAATATGGTTCGCTGATATTGAATGCTTTAATTTCAAACTGAAAAATCGTGCTCGAATTAGCTCGTTATCGAAAACGACTATTAGACCCCAAGTCATTACTTCGCATTAACATTCGTTCTGCTTGCTTGGTGTGTATGTAGAAGCATTATAGTTGGTGTATTTTCTGTCTGGCACCTGCATTGTTTCATGTGTTTGTGTGGTTGTGTATTTTTAACCGACTTTAAAAAAAGGAGGATGTTATCAATTCGTCTCTATTTTTTTTTGACAATGTTGCTTCATAACTACATTTTACACTGATTGTAAAAATTCTTTTTTTTTTGTATTGTTCCCAATATAAAAAGTGGGCGGAGACACGCCCATATATTTTTAAAATTAATTGTATAATATTCTACTTATTGGAAATTTGAAAATTGAACAAATGGGCGGGGTTACGCCCTTTGAAATTTATTGTAATATTTAAAGTAGTTCAACTTGAGGGATTTTTACGAAACTTACCATACACCTTGAGCTTTCAGATAGAAACAATCCTTTGTTAAAAAAATTGGCGGAGACAAGCCCATTGAGGGTTTCTACTAGAGATGTGCACGTGAGTGTTTTATGACTCACGACACGCAAGCTCACGCTGAAAAATATTTTACTCACGCACTTTCACGCTAGAATGATTTTGAACATTTTCACGATCACGCACGCTCACGAACAAAATATTTTTAATAACGCACGAGTGGTTTACAACTCACGAAAAAGTAAATGTCTTTTGGGTTCAAAAATAGGTTCTTACATTTACATATATACATGTCTATGTATATATGTACGCTCGTGTTTTTGTAAAATTTACAATGTAAATTAAAATAAAGCAAAGTTAATTTAATATCGTTTTAAATATTCGTGTTCGCGGATATCATTTTAAATATTCGAATTCAAATTCTCGTATATCAAAAATTGACACTCCGCACATGTATGTATGTATATATACATAATACAAATGTGAAGGTAAGACGTATGATGAATTAAATAAATGAGAAAAGCATATTAAATGAGAAAACATACAAATTACTAAAATTTTTCTGTTACGTAACATTTTCAAAGACTCCCCCCACCACCACCATAACAAATCATAACAAAACTCGAACCCCACCCCTCACCCCTACAGCGTTACGTAATATGTGGACGGCCCCTAAAGCAAAAAACATTTTCTGCGGTACAATTCGTCAGTAGTATTGTTAACAAAGGCACTGTTGAATCAGTAGTGTTTCTCAATTTATACTTCCTACAGGGTATCTAGGAAACATACATACATGCATACTTAAAAAGCTGTATGTATACAAAAACGAAATGCTCCGAATTCGTAAAGAATTCGTAACGATTGGTCGACAAAATCTTCCGATTTCGGCATCGAAATATTACCGAAATCGTAACAATTGTTGTATATAATGGTTGACACGACTTCGTTACGATATGTCGGTACGAATTCATTACGATAAGTCGGTACGAATTCGTAACGACATCTAGGTACGATTTCTTTTTGCTTTTATATCAGATCACCGCTTCACCGTTATGTTACTGCTATTGTCGAAATAATTTGCGCATACTCACGTTTTTTAATATTTGTTACAATCCTTTTTTTTATCAACATACATACATATATATTTATTTAAAACAAAATTTTCACAGACTTTTACTTATGTACTCAAAAATCAAACAAAAGGTAAACCACTGTTTGTGTAAAACGTTTGAGTTAAAAATCTTGGCGTTTTTGTAATAGACTAAAGGAAACTTGTACAACTTTTCTTTAATCTATTACAGAAATGCTAAGATTTCTAACTCAAACGTCTTACACAAACAGGGGGTTAATGTTTAAAACAAATTGTTCAGAGAAACTACCGAAATGTCTTAACGAATTCGGTACGACAAGTCTGACTTCAGAAAAAGTCGAAACATTTTGTTTGGGGGTATTCATTATATTTGTAAGCTCATACTACCATACATATTACTATACATATATGCATTTATTATTATAAAATAATTTATTTCAAATGATTGAATACATTTACATATGTACCTATGCAGGAATGTTATGTCGTGAGAGCGTGAGAATTCGTGCGAGATAATTAAAAAAAGCTCACGCACGATCACGCACGAGTAAATTTTTTTCAATCACCTCACGCACTCACGCGTGATTAGTTATAATATTTGATCACGAATCACGTGAATAACGCGTGACTCACGTGAATCACGCGAGTCTACTTTATCGATTTTGATAATAATTAACATACACACTGAGCTCTGAAAAACACACAATCTCGCAATTAAAAAATGGGCGGAAAGATGTCTATTATACTTTAATTTTATATTTCATGTACTTCTTATCTTCTTCTATCAGATTTTTGCATTGAAGTCGGTTTTGTTTTTGACAGAATTATTTAACACCAGTAGATAAAACATAAAATATTTGTTGTGCCTTGCATGTTTACTTCAACATTGTCTTGCAGGCTGGTGTTTTACGCTCTATAGTTAATTATATCTAGATCATTCTCCTTGTTGGCAAATATTTTCACGAAAATAATTTGTATTCAGATATCTTATGGATGGAACATATATATTATGGTTCCTCATACACAGAATATCCTAATAAGCTATGTCCGGCTATCCGTCTGTCTGTTTATGTGAAAAAGGTTTTCTAAAACTCACAGAAATAGAAAATTTATCATAAAAACCGTCACATTTCAAATTAAAGTCATAAAGTCAAACAACTTTTATCAACAAAAGAGGAATCGGAATAAGTTGAAATTTTTGCAGTAGAAAGATATTGATGTTGTTAGTTGATTTCTTGCAAAAGGTCGGAAAAATAAATAAAACAAATATCTTAAACTAACATATATTGTTTACGGATTAAATAAATTATTTTACCATTGCATGCATAATGTTGCCAATTGTCTACATACCAGTTTTAATTAATTAGTTGTTTTTGTGACTTGTAAAGGATATTTAAGACTCCCGACAGTCGAATAAAACAATCTTGCTTGCTTAAAATTTAGAAATAAGCTTAAACACTTTTAAAATCACCTTAATTTAATTTATTTAAAAGGATTACATAAACTTTACTGCATTAAAAAAAACTAAAAATTTAGTCTTACTTTAAATTACAATTTAAAAAGCACAAGAATATTTTTCATTCAATTTAATATATGTTCAATCAATACTCTTTCATTATGTCGGCCACAAACGGAAAGGTTAATTAAATGTTTTCAATTATTTTATATCTCTTTTCACTTTTACTTTGATCATGTAATAAGCTGACTCGAAGCTTTTTGAATACTGCTGCAATGAGAAATAAAAATTTATAAAAAAAACGAAATTATTCAACAGATTTTTGTTTGAAAAAAAATGTTTAGTTATTTTTGTGGGCATTCAAGTATAAACATATATTTTGTGGCTCTAAGTAAAAACCTTCAATAACTTTTTACATTTTTCCCAGTAACGACAGTGTTCATTTGGCTAGATAAAAATAAATTTCTCGCCATGGGGGAGAAATGCAATTTTCAATTAAATTTTACTATGCGTTGTAAAGCAAAATAACAAATAGATAGTAAAAAAGAAAGTTGTAAAATAAAAAAATAAAAAACAATCTGCAACATCAAGGTTTCTCATTGCATAATATTTTGAATGAAAACTCCTGCACATCACGTGTTCTATATAACTAGAATTAATCCTTAAGGTAGCATATGGCACCGACATTTTGATATATAGAAATAAATGAAGGAGCATAGAATAGGAAACTAAGTACAGTGTGTTGTAAACAAGCACAGTTTTTTTTTGTTATTAATTACCAGTTTAATCATACTGTCTTACACTGGAAATAATAGCAAGGAATTAAATATATCTTATCTCCGGCTGTTTTGCAGATGGGTTAAAAAAATAGTATATTTAAATCTCACAGTTTAATTTAATCCAAACCAATTTAAATTTTAACAAGTGCAGTTCACGTAAAATGTTGTTATAATTTCAAATAAGCAACTTTCGTCTGGTTAATTAAAAAATTTTAATTTTTTCTAAATTTATTTCAGTGTGAAAATGCTTATTACAATTTAATTTTAATCACACAAAAAAGTTTCCGTACGGCACGTTTTTGCGATTTTTTTGGTTTTTGGCGATTTTTTTAGTACTAAGGAAATTCTAGCGAGGAAAAGAATAATATCTAAGCCAAGATTTATTTTCATTAAGGGACTGTAAAAGATTAGTGTCAGGATATAATGTAATTAAATTTAAGTAGACATAAAAATTATTATTTTAATAATAAAAATAGCTAAAAGAAAAAATTATGTGTGTTATCTTTTCTCCAGACCCCCGACACTGGTGAGTTTAGCACAGCAAAATAAAACGTCGTTACAGTATGGTCTTCTTCGCTCATCAATTTAGCAACCAGCTGGAGCTGTGGTTTCAATAAAGCGACAAAACATGTCACACAGCTCGTGCCACAATTGATTTATTGAAGGAAATATGCGGTATATTTTTAAAGTTTCTGACCCGTGTATTGGCTTCCAGGAACCGCTAGACTATTTTCTGTGGAGACATGTGAAATCGCTAGTCTACGCCGCTAATTCTAAAACAATTGACCACTTGTAGGACAACACTCATGGCGTTATTGCCAATATACGTCAGAATATATGTTATTCTATACTTCTATAAAAAACTCCATTTATTTCAAAGACTAGTGGCACAGTTTATGTACAACAAATTTTATGAAATTTCATAACATAAATTAAGTATAATGCATTAAACATATTCACCACAGCAGGCTATCGACTGCAAAATGTTAAGTATAGAATACACATGTTTGTATGAGAATGATTCAGCAAGGCAACAGGGCGGCAGGTTGTTGTCTATGCTGATTTTATTGTTGTAGTTCAATTAAACTAATTTCTGTTAAAGATTTATTAACGCACTAATAATCCCAAATTATTATTTTACTTATTCAGTAAAATAATTTTTTATTAAAAATACATTGAAATTGATTATTGAGGGGTTTAGCTGGATCCTATGCGCATTTCCCTGTTGCTAATGCAGATCATCCGGGAACCTTTACCCAAAGTGTATTAGAACAACTAAAATTATTATGTTATAAACTTGCATTTAAACAAATGGGAAGCTCAACAACAAACAACAAAGTTGAAACAAGAACTCAATAATCAACATGTTTTTTATTTTCTTACTTTACTACATTGGCTGACTTTTTTTCAGATCGAATTTTAGTTGCAAAAAATATATAAAGAAAATAAATGTAAATAACAACAACAGATATTCAAGAATAGAGTGTTAGCACACAAGTATTTTTGACCTGGTACAGCCAAGTTTAATTAGTCTAATTTCTATTTCTTTCTACATTGACAAAATTCAGTGTTTCCAGTTTAATACAAAATGTTGAATGAATGATATCGTACAAATATTTCATATCATTTAACAAAAAAAAAAAAAAAAAAAAAAAAAAAAAAAAATATCGAGTTGATGTAAAGCATAAATTGATTAATTTTTATACTTTTATGTATGTACGTCATATAAGTAAATTTCAAAAGAGCAATTTAATTTTTATAAATGCGAAATACTGAACTATGTATTTATACTTAAGTATGAGGTGCAGATGGTGCTGCTGCCATTTCCAAAATAATTAAGTAGCTGGCTAAGAGGCGACAAATGCTGCTAGCGGCATTTGAAGGCGTGCGTTCGTGTAGCCTACTGTGGTGAATGTGTTTAATGCATAATTCTATTTGCAGGCATTAATGTGTCAATTAATAAAATTTGTTAATGTTTTGCTTGTTTTGTATAGACTGAATGGCAGTTGTATAAGTAGATTTGGGGGAATAAGAGATAATGGACCTAAAAGTACAGTGTTTATATATACACATCAATTACTTGACTCTTGTAAGTAGCATAGGGCCTCTAGTTTTATTTGAGGTTTCGTTAATATTTGCTTAATTTACATTGAGCAGCTGATTGGGCTTCTTCTGATCCTGCATCTGGGTTACCATCCAATAACGTTTGTGAAGGTAATAACGCCCATAGTCGGTCGTCAGAGGGTACGCTGCATATATGTGTGGTTGCCAATTATGCAGCAGAGGGTGTAAGGTGACATTCTTACACCATTAGTATCCAATTGAGTGTCTTCAAAACAACCGACCTGCCAAGGCTATCATTAAATATTTGTCATTAAAAGTGTAATTTATTCATTATTCATTAAATTTTTTTCTTAATACATCAAACAAAAAATAAATAAAAAAACTTAGTGTAAACTCACCGTAGGCATTTAATTACATTATTTTCCTTAACTGGATAATATTAGCATATTTAAAAAAAAAAAGTTGGTTAGTGAAATCTCGTGTTATGTTAAATATAAAGATTTAGAATGAAATTTTAATTTAAGAAAATATTTAGGTACAATTTATTATAAATAATTTATATAAAATACACAAGCCTTAGCCGATGGCCTTAGTAGCTAGTGCTTCTACTCCTCTTATATTGTTATTTTATTTATCTGTAATATCAATATTAAATAAATAAATAAACATATTAAATACACAAACAGATTCAAAGTTTTTAAAAACTTAATTAATATTGTCGATTTGTAGTAAAATAAAGGTGTTTTCCTTTTTTTAATAACTATTTCAAGAACAAATAAATTCACTGAAGTGCGACTTTGAACCGCGCACGAAGGGTTCCGTACGGAAACTAGATATGTAATTCAATACAAAGTTTAGCCTATATAGTAGATAGTTTTAACTTTTTTTCGTTTTTTGGGTTTTTTCGGTTTTGCGCGTTTTTTAGTTGTGTAGTTTTTTGGGTTTTTTTCGATTTTTGGCGGTTTTTTTAGTTTTGGCACTTTTTTCACCGTTTTATCGATATTTTCGGTTTTTGGTGATTTTTTCTTTCATTTCAGCGATTTTTTTTATTTTGACGATTTTTTTCATATAGGCGATTTTTTAGTTTTGGCGTTTTTTTCGCGTTTTGTCGATTTGTTCGGTTTTTGGCGTTTTTTCAATTTGGCGACTTTTTTCATTTTGGCGATTTTTTTCATTTTGGCGATTTTTTTCATTCAGGCGATTTTTTAGTTTTGGCGCCTTTTTCACGTTTTGGCGATATTTTTCGGTTTTAGAGTTTTTTTTCAATTTGGCGATCTATTTTCCATTTTGGCGATTTTTTTACATTTTAGCGATTTCTTTTCATTTTATTTTTATTCGGTTTTTGGCGTTTTTTTTCATTTTTGGCGATTTTTTCATTTTGTCGATTTTTTCGGTTTTGCCGATTTATTTTAGCGTTAGAAATTATTTTTAATTTGGTGCTTTTTTTCGTTTAAGCGATTTTTTTTGGATTTTCGCGATTTTTTTAGATTTGGCGATTTAATAATTTTTTGGTTTTTTAGTTTAACCGTTTTTGAAAATTTCAAGACTTTGCCTCTTACGGTTTCCAAGATATAGCAAGTTGTCAAAAGTACTTAGTCAAAATTGCATTAACTGATGGACTTCCCTTTTAACTTAATTCTTTTTTTTTAATTTTAGTGTTATTTGTTGTAGTTTATATAAAAATACACTAATTTTACAAATTTCAAGTGTTAATGTACCTATGTCTGTACATACAATTGTATGTATGTATATTACATTGGATTTTAACATATTTCGCTGCTCGTTTTGGAATACCCTCTAATTTTTAACTCTCATGTATTTGTTGTTGTAGCGGCCAAAGTTCTACACACTCTGTCTAAATTTCAGGCCCGTTACTCGTACGGTTCCTGAGAAAATAGCGTGTGACGGACAGACGGACAGCGTAGCGAAAACAATAGGGTTCCTTTTCACCTTTGGTGTACGGAATCCTAAAAAGAAACCAAATAGATTGTATATGTCATCTTACATTGTTTGTTATTGTCTGTCATATTATTAGGAGTGTCTACTTTTTATGAGCTTTATTTCTTCATTCATTCTCTAAATATATTAATACAACGCAATTCAATCCAATCCAAATGCAAATAAAGCCCGTTCAGTTTCTTATTTGCCTTGAATCAGTATTCCGCCTTGTTAATATCCCAGCAATCAAGGATGACTTTTATAAATGCTCACTAACTTTATATTATCTAGCTGATTTTGAATATATTTAAAGTATTCTCTGGCAAAGAGGAGCTTAAAGTACCAGGGAATATCATACATTAATGGAAAATGAATGTTATATATCACAAGGTCATATGCAAAAATAATTCTTAATTGTTTTAATATCAATATTTATTTATTTTTTATAATATTAATAATACATACTGCACTATATATTTAAAACATATTTTGCATTCATAAAAGGTTTATCTATAAAACAAATTTTGTATGAAAATTCTTTTATAAATAAAAAAATATTTTCTTCTTATGAATAAGACCATTAAAGTTCAAGTATCACACTGTACTTGTGTTTAGTTTAAGGTTAAGTACATGGACAAACACAACTACAAACATCGATACAAATATAAAAAAATAACCTTTACACGTTAATACAATATTCTCTTTTTGTACAGTAATAAAATTGGGATTCATGTGGTGTGTTAATATAATCACCTGCATATTTGTGCCCTTAATTTTGAAAGTGGTCTAAGTCATATATATTATATTTCGAGATATTTAGTGTTATGCGTTTGAATAAATAAAAAAATATTTCAGTTAATTTTAATTATTATTCGAACTCCATTTGGCTTAAAAAGCTATACGAACTTTAGCCTGTTAAAAATCATAAATATAGAAACAAATGGAGTTCGAATAATAATTAAAATTAACTAAAATTAATAGCCATGGGCCTGTGGCAAAAATTAAATAAAAATATACTTAATAGTAGCAAACCAAAAAAGTTTGTCTTAAGTAGAACAAAAAATAGGCAAATTAACTAACATGTGTATTATTAGTAAAAGAACAAAACGACAATGGTAAGACTGCTGTAAATATAGAGATGGTAAAATTGAGCTTACAATACAAAAAAGCTTTCAGCAAATTGAAATACGATGAGTCAAAACAATTCACATATTCCATTTGCAATAATGCTAAGTATATAAAGCAGAAATCTACATCAACTGACACCACACACAGTGGACCAACCACAAAAGAACGCTGATGATGAAGGTTTAGTGGCCTTCGAAAACGGCTGGCTGTTCCGTTCAACTATGTGTTGTCAGAATATTTACAACTAACTTTGGTGTTATTTGTTCATTAATAATTATCACATGTAATTTGGCTTAAAAAGCGATACGAACTTTAGCCTGTTAAAAATCAAAAAAATATTTCTATATTGTGCAACATTTAATTTTTGAATTTAATTAATCTCAATGAATGAAATTTTTTATGAATGTACAATTTTGTGTATTTTTCATACGGAAGTGTTGCTTTCGGACGTTGTATTGACTTAGACCATTTTCAAAATTAACTGAATGTCCTAATCAGAAAAAAAAATTATTGAAGTAAACTAATTTAGGAATATTTATTAATTGCTAGTAAAAAGTAATCCATTCTTATTATTTATTTTAGGCTTTTGTCATTGAAAGTTTTAAGATTCATAAAATGTATTTGAAAAACTGGAGGGATGTAAGGTAGTAAACACATAATACCTTTGTGTTTGAACTTTTATCCAAACACCGAAGTATAAAGAGATGAACCGTTTTTTGGCTCTCCTGAAAACTTGAACTTTTTAAGATACGAGGTTGAGAAAGTAAGGCATCGATATTCCACTTATTGCTAATAAAAAAAATATTTAATCGAAAAATACCGAGAGGTCACTTACTAAAAATTACACTAGAGCAAAAAATTATCAATGTATGTATCTCTATGTATGTATCTCTATACTAGGGTATATAAGATTCGGCACAGCCGAATATAGCACTCTTACTTCTTACTTTTTGGTCGATATGGCTACATTTAAATTTTTACGAACTGTTTTCTTCCCATAGTTTGCTTTACTTATTTAAAAAAGCAGAAACAATATTGAATAATGTTCTATTTCCTCCAAACTTTTTGTGTTTTGAAAGATTTTCAGTATAGCCTAAAAACAGATTTTTATTTAATAACGACCAATTTTAAATGTACTTACGTATAATATGTATATGTATGTGTAACACTACTGTATATAGGGTGTTTTTTTGAGGGGTATAGAACTTCGAATTGAAATAAAACACAAGAAAATCGTTTTAATGTCCATCAATTTGGCTTTATTGGAAGGATAATTTTATGCCATTAATGTTTAAATATGATCTCGGGCATGTGGCCCCCGCGGCTGGCTCGAATAAAGCTAATTCTACAGGTCCAATTTTCAACCACTTTTTCGAGCATATGGGGCCGTATGTTGGCAATAACGCCACGAATGTTGGCTTCCAAGTCCCCTAACGTTTCTGGTTTGTTGGCGTAGACGAGCGACTTCACATGTCCCCAAAGAAAATAATCCAATGGTGTCAAATCACACGATCTTGGTGGCCAATTGACAGGTCCATTCCGCGAAATTATGCGCTCATCGAATGTTTCCTTCAATAAATCGATTGTGGCGTGCGCTGTGTGGCATGTAGCGCCGTCTTGTTGGAACCACAACTCATCCACATTCATGCCATCCAATTCGGGAACAAAATAGTCGGTTAGTCGGCTCCAATTGCTGTGCACGGTGGCGAATCGATTCATTCGGGTCCTCTTCAACACTTTGCTCTACAGCGGCAATTGTTTCTTCGGTGCGCACTGTTCGACGTCTCTGCGGATGCGTATTATCACATAGAGTAAACGTAGTGCGAAAACGATCCATGGTTAACCGAATTAATGGCTCTGATGGACGATTATGTCGACCATAAAATGGACGGAGCTTGCGGTAAACTTCGCGAACTGAACCATTATTTTCGAAATAAATTTGCACGATTTGCAAGCGTTGTTCTTTTGTCAACCTGTTCATGATGAAATGGCAAACCAAACTAAATATTAATCACTTGACAGCTGACAAAATGGCCGCCAGTTAAAAAAGTGATGCCAACTTAAAGTTCTATACCTCAATAAAAAACACCCTTTATGTATATACTATTTAGTCTACGTATTAGAGAACTGCGTAAACAGTCTTTAAATGTAAATACGTCATGATTTTTAAATGTATTCACGTCGCATGTATTATACTAAACCAATAATAAATGCTGTCGTACTATATATAAGCGAAGCACGATGGATGTATTGGTGTACGTGTATACCAGTGTTAACAAGCGATGACGTCAAGACAGCTTGTCTGTAACAAACACTCAAAAGAAGTACTGTTGATTAGTGTATGCTTGTTATTTTTCATATTGTACGATTGAGTGTGTGTGTGTAATATGTAGATGGCAAGCTATTATGTGATTAACCGCATACAAATATTGTTAATGCATGTGTGTGCGTTTCCATGCATGCAAAAAAATAAAAGATCATACACACATACATGCATGATGTTTGTACATGCGCTCATGCGTAGAAAGAAGCAAGTATCACAAATTCTTCCGTCGCGAAGTGTTTTCTTCTTTACTCTTATACCTACAATACTCAAACAAATGTCTTGCAAACAGTGTTGTTAACGTTTGTATTATAAGATTTCGCTGTAGTAAAGCATTTGAAAAATCCCTCATGCTTTGAAAGTTCTTATAAGATATCTTGTGCAGGACACTACTACGTATGTACCTTATTGAAAATGAAATATGTATGCCCCTTATTGAAATGTTATATATCAACCAATGAGTTCATCTCATGGTATTTATTTATTTTGTAATAAATTACTTTACTTTGGCTTTAATTTTCAACAGAATTATTTTGAAACTAGCCCCTTTTCCCGCTTTTTCCAAAAATGTGGCTTCATGTTGCGCTATTAATATATTTTTTCAGTTTAGACCTTTTAAGCCCATTTTTCAAACAATTTTACGCTTGTTGAGTCTCAAAAGTTGGCATCAATGTTCATTACTGTCACCGACAAATTTTTAATAACTAATGTACTAAATTTTTAAAATTTTTTGACTTAGACCATTTTTATAATTAAAACTAAACGAATTCCATTTCACGTTGAAATAACAACCATTCATAAATGGTTCATTTTTGACAATATCATGAAAAATACATTGAAATAATTTAGTTTAAAGTAATATGTAATGAGTCATATAGTAAACTAATTTTTTTTTTTTTGACTTAGACCACTTTCATAATTAAGGGCACATTTATAGATACTCGTAAATGTATGTATTAATGCATATTGACGTACGTATGCATATAATATATAGATATACCACATATGTAAGTTTTAAAGCATCCATGAATCCATATATTAATATTTTTTACTCGATGATATTATGAAGTAATATACAATATAGTGTTCATTTTATATATATGTATCTTTTAATTTTTCTAATCTCTTATTCTATTTGTTGCAATATCGCCTGCATATTACACAATACACTTCCATTAAGTAACTTGCAGGGGGTTCATAGAAATTTAGTGTATTTGTACTTTCAGATTAGTGGCTTTCCAAAGACTTAAAATACCAGCACTTTTAAGGGCATGTTTGTGTGAGTGTGTGTTCAATTGAACTTTGTACTGACTTGCATACAATGCAAGTCAAGTTTTTTCTCTTTTCAATTCTTTAAAGTATCTGGTATTAAAATATTTTCTACAGTTATGTAAAATTATTAGAATAAAAAATAAACTGAAACTGTCACTACCCTGCATATTTTTTTTTTTTGTATAAATAAGTAATAATGTTCTCTTTTAATCAATACATATTATAAATTCCCATGCTCTGTTCCTTCAAAAATGGATCAAACTGTGGCGGAAATTGAAAAATCCAGCATGAAAATATATATAAAAAGAGATTAAAAAATAAAATAATAATAATGGATGTTAATATATCTTTAATCACAATTTACTTCAACTGCAGTTAAGTTGCTCATTGTAATAATATTTGATTTAACTTATTCAGATCGGAAGTAAAAAAGATATTAGAGCATGCATGTTCATACTCAATACAGGGGTGTCGAATCGTCACATCCGTGAACGTACAACTCATCACGTAAAAATACTACTTTCGAATTATGACATACGTGAACGTACTAAAATCCAATTCAGTTTGTACGATTGACGTATCACTCAATTCGTTTTCGTACGATTGCCGATACGATCGCGGATGTGACGATTTTAGCCCAGAGCATACTTTAAGAACTTAAAACCAGTATTACCATACACAACAATGGTTGTGAACTCTTGAAGTATGCATACTTCGTTTTGTTATGCTTTCAAGATATTTAAGAGTTAGTTGCAAAGTAGGCATATATTTTAGAAATATTGTATAATTACATAATTTATTTTGAGCATGAGAGAACGCTCAGTAGTCTTGTTATATGAAATGTAAAATATATGAATATATAAATTTTCCTCGAATTTGTTTCCACAAACCGATTAATTGACTTGAGTCAAATAATTATATGACTAATATTTTTAAGTAAACTAGTCGCCTGCCTGACTTAGTTAGTCAAATAAGTTTTTTCCCTCTCTTGACAAGTCTTCGGTATGTCAGCAAGGCCAGTTTATAATTTTCTAAGTGATATGTTGACTGAATTTAATTTTTGTTTTGCAATATTTCTGTGCCAATAAATAATAATGGCTTAAGTTGAAATTTCATGTTTTGAGATATTAAGGGTTTTGTCTAAAATTAATTGTGTTTGGTTTTTATATAAAATTTTTAGCCTCCGAAAAAGATGCACATTCATTTAGAACAAAACTGTTAATTTTATAAAAAAAAACCTTTTATTAGTTAATATTCGCTGTTTTTTAGTTGAGATGTTATGAAAAAATCCATTGTTAGAAAAATAAAAATTAAAGTGCACTTGAGCTATTATATTGAAAGGCAAAATAATTTTTATTTATTATTATGGTAAGTCGAGATAAGTGCTTTAGGTTAAATTTAAAAATACGGAAAACCTGAGATAAGATAATTTTTTAAAAGCTTATTTAAATATAAGTTTTTTTTTATTAAGAATAATTTGGATGGGATGTTAGTTATTGAACTTGAGTGTATATAAGTTTAATTTAAAATATAAATGCGTATAGTTTTATTAATAATGACATTTTTTGTGATAGATATTGAAGCAGAGAATAAGAATATGTAATAAAATGAAAAAACACTTATGTCAACTTAAGCTATTATTATTTATTGCCACAGATTTATATGCACGCAAAGTGTGCATTCAAGTGTAACTTTTAGTTTAACTGTAGCTGTCAATAACACGTGTAGTTTTGCTAAGGCAAAAATACCCAGCAATGACAGACTTCACGAATGAAATATGTATGCATCTGCATGTTTTGCAGAGTTTTCCAGAAAAATGAATAAAAGGGCATGCTTTTAGGAGGTTTTGAAGAAAAAAGATCCCTTTTCTCTTCTCTCCTACAAACTGAAGACTTTGCAAGGCAAACTTTGCGTGTAGTCAAACCGTCTTCCTTAACGAGAAACTAAATGTATATAACCAACAAACAAATATTAACTAAATTAATAGTCATTGGCTTGTGGCAAAAATTAAATAAATATACTTAATAGTAACAAACCAAAAAAGTTTGCCTTAAGTAGAACAAAAATAAGCAAATTAACTAACATTTGTATAATTAGTAAAGAACAAACGACAATGGTAAGACTGTTGTAAATTTAGAGATGGTAAAGTGAGCTTCCATTACAAAACATCTTTCAGCAAATTGAAATACGATGAATCAAAACAATTCACAGATTCCATTTGCAAAAAAAGTTTCGTATATAAAGCAGAAATCTACATCTACTGACACCACACACAGTGGACTATGGTGTTATTTGTTCATTAATAATTATTACATGTAATTTGGCTTAAAAAAGCGACACGAACTTTAGCCTGTTCAAATCATAAATATAGAAACAAATAAAGTTCGAAAAATAATAATTAGATTAACTAAACAAATATTAATTCTTTAGAGTTATAAGCAAACAATATAAAATTAATGAAAAAAGGAATCGGATACATAGGAAATTATACAAATACATTCATTAAATTTGTTGCATAAATATCCAAAGGGCTTCGAAGTTTTGTTTTATTCAAGTTCACTTGATTGAAAATTTTTTCGACATTTGAATGTGGTAAAGATATCACATTTTGAATAAACTGCGGGGCTGCAAAATCTTAATCAGAATAAACTTATTTTATATCAGATATATGTTTAAAGAAGCTTGCCAAAGTTGCTTCTTCTGTTTCTTAAATAATGTCTTCTAAGTTCAAAATTTGTAACTCTCTAAACTATGAATCATTCATACATAAAATAAACCAGAAGTTGTAGTAGTATTAGGAAACATTTTAAATAAATTCAGTGAAGTGCGACTTTGTCCCGCGCACGAAGGGTTCCGTACGGACACTAGATATTTAATTCAATACGAACTTTAGCCTATATAAAATATAGTTTTAAGATTTTTTTTCGTTCTTGGTTTTTTTCTGTTTTCAGATTTTTTTTAAGTTCTGACGTTTTTTCGGTTTTGGCGATTTTTTTAAGTTTTGGCGCTTTTTTAGTTTTGACACTTTTTTTTCTCGTTTTGGCGATTTTTTAATTTTGGCGACAGTTTTTTCATATAAAATTTTTTTTTGTTATGGCATAATTTTCGCGGTTTGGCGGTTTTTTTCGGTTTTTGGCGTTTTTTTTTTATTTTGTCGATTTTTTTTCATTTTGGCGATTTTTTCGGTTTTGTCGATTTATTTTAGTGGTCGAATTTTTTTTAATTTTCTGCTTTTTTTTTGTTTTGGCGATTTGTTTTTAGGTTCTTGGATATTTTTTTCTGGTTTGGCTATTTTACATTTTTGGGATTTTGGGACAGCGTAGCGAAAACAATAGGATTCCTTTTCACCCTTGGTGTACGGAACCCTAAAAATGCACTATAATTAATAATCAAATCTGCATTTTGTCTTTTTGGAGGGTAAAAATCTGCAAAATCCAGATAAATCTGGCTTCAAATCGTTACATACGTGATCGTATCGGCAATCGTACGAAAACAAATTAAATGATACGTCAATCGTATAAACTGAATGGGTTTTCAATACGTTCACGTATGTCATAATCCGAAAATTGTGTTTTTACGTAACGAGTTGTACGTTCACGGATGTAACGATTTGACCCCTGGTTTTCTGGCAACCGTGGCTCCAATAATTCATACATTTGGTTACTGTTTGTGCAAAGAGAGGGAAAATAATTTGTTTTTCGCTCGTCAGCGCGAAAAGAAAAAGGAAAGAAATTTAGCTCTAAGTCACATACGACGAATTGAGTTCGAAAGTGGCATTGTTTTAAATTTCATTAGCATAAATGTTTTTTATTTCTGATGACGTCGTCGGTTCCAGCTATGTGCCTAGCATTACTAATTATTTTTACAGCTGGGTACTAAGGAAATCTTACAGACTCTCACATACATAAATGAATACACAAGTTCGCAAACTTGAAACATTCTCTAGAAATTAGCTGCTGTCTGCTTCAGCACATACAAAATCACACTAACACTCACTCACCTTCACACACAATGTAAATGCAGAAGATCTTAGCTTTTTATGTTTGTCTTTCAATAATATATTCTACATCACCACCCAGCAAAAATTTACACATTACCATCAGAACTACTTGGCATATAATGACTTACTTTTCTGATTACCAAATTTCATTACTCGCTTACAAATCTCATTACCTAAAATTAAAAAAAATTATGTACAAATTGCTAAATGAGAAGAATGATTCTTTTATATTAAATCGATTACGTGAAGAAGTTGCCAAATAAAAAAAAGTAAGTACTTCTCAAGAATCGATTATTTTAGTCTCACGCCTTGTTAAAATCATTAAGTTGGTAATCCAGTAAGGAATATCTTCCACCAAAAATTCTTAATTCCAAACTCGATTACCTTTTTTGAAATTTTTTGCTGGGCACTTATTCGCTAAGATACTCGTATTTGTTTAGGAGGTGGAAATTGAAAAAAAAATTAAATAAAATTGTAAAATATTTAAATTAATTTTTCGCTTCAATAATAATGAAATTTAATCTTATTTTAACATACTCGTACATATACTTTTAAATGTTTGCTGCACATGTCTTTTTTTCTCTTATGTCATCTGTAGCAATAAGACAGAATTTAGCAAGAAGAAAAGTGGCATATTGTAATTGATTTTTCAAACTGAATTAATTTCTCGTTCCTGTTTGATAAAGTTGTTAAATATCATTGATTCAATTTCATATACTTATGTACATATGCAGATGCTGCGTATGTGGCATGTGTTTGATTATTTTATTAAATATTCTAGAATTTTAATATTTGTGTAAGCAACTTGTGTATATATTTACATATTTCCGCCAATTAAGCTTGTTAATTAAATTTTTTGTAAATGAAAAACAACATATTTACTTTGAATTATAATAAATTTGTTTTTTAAACTTTTTAAACAATCAGCTTCCTTGCACTAGATGTTTTCAATGTTCTTGTTATAACAAAAGGGGAATTTTTTGCATTACAATTGAATAAATTATACTCGTATATGCGGCAATAAGTAAAAAGTGCTCAAGTCATATTTAACGGTTTTGCAGGAGAGCACACGCAAAGAAAAGATATGGTTGTAGAATGGTTGAGAAAATAATATTATGTTCTCTGAAACAAATGTGTGGTCGTTGAAAACTAGTTATTGTTATTTTAAACATTTATTTCGTTACGATAAACAGAGTAATGTTTGAATTTGATAATCACATTATCACATCCATAAAAAAGTGTAATATGGTTAGAGTTTAACAATACAGTTTTGTTAAAAATTTATGAATACAACATAATTTGTATTATTATTTAAAAATAATATGATGTAAATAACAATATAATGCTATCCAAAACCATACTATTTTAAGTTTAAAATAAAAAATCTTTTTCAGAAACATCTGTCAGTTCGGTATTTCGTATTAGCAACAACAATAATTGTGTACATAGCTACAGACATACGCACATACAAATAAAAATGCGCGCACTTATGGTAACCACCCTGTACTACCAGTAGCACACCGCATTGCCAACATAAGAATCGTTACTTTGAAATTCAAAAATAACGTCCAATCGAATTATCTACAAACGCCTAGAAGCAGCAACATGAATTTTCCCGATTGTGCTAGAGGACTGTTTGAACATCTGGCTACCAATAGTAAATGACAATACAGACATGTTATTACGCCACCTATCGGGCGAACATTCGAGAACCGGTTGCTGTACTATAAAAAGTACAGCATGTGCGAGAATAGAGCAGTACTAATCAGAAAGTAGTCAAGTTAAGATCTCGTTGAAAGTGGATAATAACGATAAGAAGTAGTTAAGTAAAGACAAGTTGTAATTTGCTTCGTTAAGAATAAAAGGAAAAACAGTAGCAAATAAAAATTGTGTGTTATTTATTTTTATTTTTGTGCAATCAAAAGAACTCACACGTTTAATAAAATTTAAACGTAACAGTATAAACAAAAGGTTTGACAAAAAAAAAATATATAAACATTTGTGTATCTCTTTATACAGACATGTCTGTATGTCGTGTAAGTATACATTTCTATATATACATTTTATGTCAATAATATTTATTTATTTTTATTTCGAATTTAACGCACAGCTGTTTCTACAATAAAAATATGATTAAAAAATAAAATAGTATTATTACATTAAATAATACTGTGGTCGTATTTCACAATATTAATATAATATTAAATCATGGTATGGTGAGTCTCAATTATATTTTAGTCACATCTTACAATAGTGTTGTCATATTAACAATAATAAGATTAGGTACAAGAAAGTCAATTGTTCTTGTGGATAATATTATTCTGAACTCAGATAATAATATAATTAAAGTTTGCTTTTCTATTAACAATAGTATGATTTGACTGCAACCATATAATTCAATCATAGTATGTTGCTGTTTGATTATGGTTGCCTCAACCATATTTTTTCTTTACTTGCACTTTTAAGCGTTCCAGTCGAATTTCACAAATTTATTTCTTTTACAGTTAAATTAAGAAATTCTCTGTTAACCTATATTTTTTAAGCAAACGTGATTCTACAAACTAAAAGTAATACATTTAAGTTGAAATACATAAAATTATAATCTTAATTGAATTATTATTCCAAATGAGATTTGAAGTCTAAAAAAGATAAGTCGCAATTCGTAGTGCTATAACTTTGTTAAAAAGCCCACAAATTAATTGAGATTTTTACCAGGGGTACTTTCAAATACGCAGATTACAAAAGCACCATTAACTCAAAATCAGCTTATCTCGACTTAAGCACTTTTTCATTTTTGCCATAAACATTAATATGTATTTGGGCCCTAAATTATTTCGTTAAAACTATGCTCATACAAATCATGGGATAATAGAGCACAAACTTTTAGTCTGTGACCTAAAAGTTTACGAACATGTTTTTATATTGCGGCGTGAGCTAAAGTCTGCTACGTGCAGCGTTGCCAAATGTACAGTTTTAACTGATTTTAGCAGTTTTTTTAAGCATAGAGCAGTTTTGCAGTTTTTTGCATAAAAATTAAGTTTTTCTATAAATTATGCAGTTTTTAATTATTACTTTATTTCAAGTTTGTTATTTTAGTTCCAATATCTGAAGCCATAGTTTTACTCATTTTGCTTAATATAATAGTGAAGGTTTAAGGCTGGAACAGAATAGAGTAGTTATAGTAGTAGCTGAAGCTGACGACGTCACTAGTAGCGCAGCAAGAAAAAAATGTGAACAGAATATTGAAGCTTTCTGCATGCACAGAAAAAAATATTCCGGCAATAAACAACTTTAATTGAAAATAAAACTAAAAATCAATTAAAAATGTATTTAAGCCATATAAAATTTTGTTTAAAAATAAAATATTCCGGCAATAATCAACTGTAATTGAAAGTAAAACAAAAAATCAATTAAATATGTTATTGAGTCAATTAAATTTTAAAATTCATTAAATTTTTAAACAAAAGTTAAATTGACTTAAAAACATTTTTAATTGATTTTTGGTTTTATTTTCAATTAAAGATGTTTATTGTTTATATTTTATTTTTAAGCAAAAGTTTATTTGACTCAAATACATTTTTAATTATTTTTTGGTTTTATTTTCAAATAAAGTTGTTTATTGCAGGAGTATTTTTTTCTGTGTGGTTACCAAATAAATATTTTCTTAAAAACCTTGTAAGATTATACAGAAGTAATGTGTGAATTTGTTCAATTCACAAGCTTGAATTAACTTTGTATATGTTGTCTAAAAATTTGTCTTAAGATGAGTTTCCTCAAACAACAAAATTCCGAAAATTCGCAAAAATCGCAATATTTTAAAGAAATACTAAAATTTATTAAAATTCGCTAAAACTGTAAAGCAAGTGAACAATTTTAACGATAGCAGAGCACAATATTGATTAAAAGTCCATAAAAATATAAGATAGCAAAATAAATTTGGGAAAATTATGCTTGTCTCCAAAAAATTTTAAACAAGATATAATATTGATTACAAATCGCTAAAACTGTAAAAAAAACCGAAACATTCGGTAAAAATTGTAAAAAAGACGAAAATTCGCAAAAATTTACTAACAGCGGGATGATAAAAAAGTCTAATAAAGTCTAAACATGCAAAAAGTAAATTTTTCGCAAACTTTGCAAAAAAAATCGCGAAAAATTGCAAAATTTTAAATAAGCCATAAATAGATTAGAAATCTCTAAAACTGTAAGGAATGCAAAAAAATTGCGAAAATGATGAAAATTTGAAAAAACTTACTAACCGCGGGATGATAACGAAGTTTAATATTGTTTAAAATCGGCGAAACTCTCAGGAAGCTGAAAACATACAGCAAAAGTCACTAATATCGCGAGCTTTGCAATAATTCACGAGAACTTGCAAAATCGGTAGCAAGCCCTAAAATTGATTACAACTCGCCAATGCCGTTAAAAATAAAAAAAAGTTCGGAAAAAATTGCAAAAAAAAATCGCAAATTAGCAAAAAAAAAAATGCTAAATGTATAAAAGAAATTACCAATAATAATTGACTACATAATATTTTACTCAAAAGCATGGTAATCCTTGTTGACATATACAAACATTTATTTTTTGTCGCGCAACAAAGTTCAAAATTTTGATCTAATCGCTTCAACTTCCACTGCACTGCTGCTTCATTGAAGAAGAAAAGCAAGTTTCTTCATTGAAATAATTTGATCCCTTATATAATGAGATAAAACATGACGAAATATATACCAAACTAAAGGATTTGAAGCCGTACACATTAGTGATTCACAGAAAAAACAACATTTTAGTTACTTTATTTATTGAATTTTTAATGCAATTAATTCTTTAGATTGATTCGGAATTTCACTGTGTAATTAAATGCAAAATACCCCATAGTGCGACTAAAACACTTCCATTTCAATGAGTTAAAAAACTTATAAATTTGTAGAACCATATTTTCTTAACTGATGCCGATGAGGATTTCGAGATGATTAAACGTAACAATTTGACAAACATTATCAAGTCATGATATAGAAATATATCAGGTATAGACGTATGATTAACACCGCCTCTGCCCAAAATATACAAAATACTAAAGAATTTTTTATGAGCAGTTTTTTCACATGAAAATCAGTTTTTTTGATGTGTAAACATCTATACGCTAGGGGGTAAAAATGTTTTGACTTTGATTTCTTTGCTGAGATTTCTTTGCATTGTCAAATCGGTGTGAGCTATGTATGAGTGTATTAGTGTTTGAAGGAAGCAATATCAAGCAGAGAAACAAGTCGACCGGCTCGAAGCCGACGATGCGCCGCCGCCGGTTATTTTTCTGTATATTTCCGTACACCAAAGTTGAAAATGAACCGTAAGAGCTACGGACTTGAAATTTGGACACAATATGTAGACATTTGGCCACTACTACAACAAATACATGATTGTTAAAAACTAAAGGGTGTTCCAAAACGAGCAACGAAAAATGTTAAAATCCCATGTAATATACATACAATTGTATGTACATATATACATATACTTGAAATCTTAAAAGTTAGTGTATTTTTATACAGACTACAACAATTAACACTAAATTTAAAAAAATTAAATCAATGGGTGTTCCATCAGTTAATGCAATTTTGACTTTGTAAGTTTGACAACTTGCTGTATCTTGGAAACCGTCAAAGTAAAACTCTTGAAATTTTCAAAAACGGCAAAACTAAAAAATCAAAAAAATATAAAATCGCCAAATATAAAAAATCGCCAAAACGAAAAAAACACCATACTAAAAAAAAATCTCTAGGACTAAAATAAATCGCGAAAAACCGGAAAAATCGCCAAAATGAAAAAAATCGCCTAAATAAAAAACCCCAAAAACAGAAAAAAATCGCCAAAATAAAAAAACCCCCCAAAAAAACAGAAACAGATCGCCAAAATGAAAAAAAATTGCGAAAATTAAAAAAACTCAAAAAGAGAGAAAAAAACGCCAAAACGAGAAAAAAGCGATAAAACTGAAAAAAAATCTTTAAACTGAAAAAACTTAAAAAAGGAAGAAAGCTAAATAAAAAAAAAATTATCAAAACCGAATGTGCCCGAGTCAAAGTCGTAATTTACTGAATTTATTTTAATTGCAATGCGTACACAACAACAAGAACAGCAACAACTAAATGATGAACAACAGGAATTGAAAATTAAAATGTAAAGGTAAAGGCATTTACCGTAGATGAGCACTGCAGTACCACTAAAGTTTCAGTAAAAACAATAAAAAATGTTTAACAAGTAAATTTTTACTGATTACTAAAATTTTTTTCTACAATTTTTATAAATTGCCTAAATGATTTGTTATATGATGAGGTGCATTGAATTTTCAGTAATCAGTAATGCCCGTATTCATAATGAAATTCTACCAAATGGCTAAATGTTTTTTATACAAAAGTTTCAAAATTTGAATGAAAAAATTTTGCCACTTGCTATAATTTTATTATGATTACGGCCCTACGATTTTACTGGTAATGCAAATTTAATTTCATTAGCAGTAAAAATTTACTGAATTTTTTTAGTAATTAGTAAATTTACTGCTTACTGCAATTTTGAATGCAGTACATATACATATACTGCAGTGTGCCCATTTACTAACCAAATAAGTTTAATAAAACAAACAAAAACCAACAAATTCATATGCATTTACAATATTGAAAGTTTTTATACTTTTAATTAATTAATTTAAAAAAAGATACTAAAAGCATAAGTACTTCCAACTTAAAAAAAAAAAAAAATTCATTACTAGATGTTTACACATCTCCTCTGTGATCGGACTCACATTGCTTTTTTTTTATTCTAAATTTTCAAAAAAATATTATGGCAACGCTGGCTACGTGTTACTACAAAAAGTTTGCAAAAAAATGAATAATCCCCCATATTGTAAACAGCATGGCCGATGTCACATCAACACGACAGTAAATATTGTTACTTATCTACTCTTTATCATCGGCAACAATTGGCTTATAAATATTAATAATCTCTTAATAATCTCTAAGGCTTTTTAAATTAATGTAGCATGTTAATAGAAGTCAATTGCTGTCGACAAAGAGTAGACAAGTGACAATATTTAATGTCATCTTGATGTGACGTCGACGACGCCATTCGTAATAAGGGGGAATATAATCACTGATTTTAATGAATTTTCCTATTAAAAAATAATAACAGTCTTTTACCGATTTAACAAGCAATATAATATCAGATCAATTAACTAACCTTTGAGTGTGAACAGAGGGGCTTACATACATTTGCTGTTCTTTAATTTCCTATAATTTTTTATTACTTCCTAAAACAGAGCATATCTTAAAATCAAAATTTAGTTATCAAAGTTATCAAAGCACACAAATAAACATTTAATACATAACAACAACAACAATGCTATAACTTCTGCTCAATGAGAAATATACAACCACACAAATACATAAGACACTGCAGATGTCGGACACAAACAGCAACCACTTTCATGCCTCTACAATGATGTAGAACAACAGCTTGAATTGTAACTTGAACTAATGTTGTTAACGGAGGGTAGTATTGAGAGATTGTTAAGTTCTCTACAAGTTTTATATGTAAAGAGTGTTTTTATGTATCATGCCACTGTTAAAAGGTTCAGTTTGGTCTATATTTTATCCGTAAATCGACTTACAATTGAACAGTGCTTGCAGACTATAAAATTTTACTATCAAAATTCATGCCCGGTTAAGATATTACATTCGTCCACTTCTTTCATTTTATGGTCAGTTTGTGCGACCTTTTGAGATGGCAATATTGTGAATAAATTTCGCTTCAAATTTACATTATTGATCATTAAACCTTCAACACCCATACGAAGAGTGCGGACAGACGAAAATATCGCAGCTGTATCTGTAAGTGTTGATGATGGCGGTGAATTATAAATTCGCCACCATTTGAAGCCATTGGGCCTCTGTTACTTTTTTTTTTTGGCCCAAAATAGAAGAGCTGGACTTGACTGACTTGTGACTTCAGCCAGACGGTGCCACATGCCACACAATATGTGAAACAATGGCTCACTTGATTGAGTGAGTTCGGTGAACAGTTTATTTCATGTTTGGGGCCAGTCAATTGGTCGCTTAGATCGTGCGATTTAATGCCTTTAAACTATTTTTTGTAGGACTATGTTAAGGCTCATGTCTAAAAAGACAAGCCTGCAACGGTGAATGTACTAGAAGATTACATTTTATTTATAAGATACCGGCGATATGATGTACAAAACGTATGACCCATTTGAGACGTATGCGGGGCACTGTTGCCGGAATTGACGAATGCAGAGAGCATTTTGACGATTTTCACCTCTCAAAATACACTAGTGACGATTTTAGGTCCAGAAATGACGATTTTTCTAAATTTAACATATATGGAAACTCTTTTTAGTATTGCATTTTTAGAGTTGGTTTTTTGTTATGTTATGATTTTTTGTATTCAAAATGTTAAATTCTGATATTAATAATTAATAATTAAATAATAATTATTTCTTTATAAATTATCTGTTTTAAAAATAAATATATATGTATGTACGTATGTGAATTCTGATTTCATTTTAAGTTTTTTTAACTTTTATTTTTAATTTTAATGGTTTTCATGTTTAGGTAATATACATATATTTAATGTATATGTCTATATTTGTTGAAAGCATAGTTAATAAGTTTGAACCATAGTAATAGTTTTTGTAATAAAACAATTAAAATACAAAAAAAAAATTAATATTTTTGATTTGACGTTTTTTTGACGATTTTCTAAAATGACTTGACGATTTTGCCGATTTTTTGCACAGAAGTCTGTAATTTTTGACGATTTCACCCCTAGTAGTTCTGGCAACAGTGATGCGGGGTCAACATTTACATGAAACCCGAAAGCTCACAAAAAATCACCCTTTAAAATAAAAAGGTTAATTAATCCGCTAGATAGCTATTTAGTTCAGTTTTGCCTGAATAATAGAAAAGTTAAAATCGTGGTATTCCAGCAGTGAATTATGTAAGATTGTGTGGTTTAAAAGCTACTATTTTATTTATTTGATTCGAATATTCAGGTATTTTATGACTTTTTGATTATTTGCAAATATTTGACCCTACAACAATAACATTTTTAAATGGTAAACATGTCAAAATATTACAATACTACTTTAGGTAGATTGCGACAACAAAAACCATGTTAATATTTATGCACTGCATTCTTGTCTAATATAAAGATTTCATTTACAATATAATATTATATAAACAATTAATTACTGACTGCAGTTATAGTTTTACGGCCTATCCAACGATGTCACCAGAAATCGTTCGATCGAATACTTATTGTTATTGTTGTTTGCAATACAAGTTGTCGATTGAACGACTTCGTGGTGACATCGTGGGACAGGCCACGAATTGAATTCACAAGCTCGCATTAACGTCGCGCGGATGCCCCCTTTTGCGCATTAATTCAAATTTTCACAACTATTATAATGTTAAAATTTAATTTTTTTTTAGCAAAAATAGAAGATACGAGGGCGAGCCTATCAATGAAAGAGAATAGTTAGTTTTTCAAAAATATTTTTATTTTTCAATATAATCTCCTGAAACTTCAATACACTTAGTCCAACGCTTTTCTAGCAATTCTATCCCTTGATTAAAATAGTTTTCCTCAAGGTCTTCAAAATAGTGGTTTATAACTGTAATTGCATCTTCATTTGAGGTAAAACGCTTGCCAGCAAGGAATTTTTTTAGATTTGGGAACAGGTAAAAGTCACTGGGAGCTAAGTCAGGAAAATAAGGTGAGTGGTCAAGCAACCCGTACTTTAATTCGTTGATTTTAGCCATTGTTAAAACACTCTTGTGCGCTGGTGCGTTGTCTTGATGAAAGATAATTTTTTTTGTGTTGTAAGCCAGGACATTTTTCTCGAATTTGTACATTTAATTGATCCAAAAGGTTGCAATAGTACTCTGAATTTATTGTTTTACCCTTTTGCAGATAGTCAATCAATAAAATACCTTTGAAGTCCCAAAAAAACCGTTGCCATAACCTTACCAGCCGATTGAATTGTTTTTGCCTTCTTTGGGGCACTTCCTCCAGCTTCAGTCCTTTGTTTGGATTGTTCTTTTGTCTCTGGAATATAGTGGTGGAGCCATGTCTCATCAACAGTTATGAAACGACGATTAAAATCCATTTTATTTTGCTTAAAACGATACAAACAAGCTTGAGAAATGTTCATTCTTATGCGTTTTTGGTCGACTGTTAACAAATGCGGCACCAATCTTGCAGAAAGCTTTTTCATCTGTAGTTCTTCATGCAAAATTAAATGGACTCGATCATTTGAGATGCCCATGACATTAGCTATTTCACGCACTTTTATTCGTCGATCATTTAATACCATATCATGCACTTTGGCTACAATTTCTGTTGTTGTTGCTGTTTTTGGACGTCCACTACGTGGTTCATCTTCAATGCTTGTACGACCACGTTTAAATTCAGCAACCCAATTTTTTACTGTTGCATATGAAGGAGCACTTTCACCTAACACATTCACCATATCATTATGAATTTCTTGTCCCGATAAACCATTTTTATGTAAATATTTAATGACACCACGCATTTCTAATTTTTCCATTGTAAAAAAATCGCGGATGCGTCTTTTCTGAACACCTGTTTCTATATGAAAGAGTTGCCAGATCGAAACAAAATTTAACATGTGTTCATAGCAGAGATTGTAGTGTCCAAAACACTTAACTTTTTTATGTTTATACCGCACTTTTTGTGCTAGGCTAAGAAGTTTCCGAACCGCCCTCGTATTAATATAGAAATAAATTTGGTAAAGTGTGACTGGGACTCGTATAGTCCCAGTTTAGTTTTCTCATTCGTAATGTTGATAAAATCAGACATGCATACAAAAAAAAAAAACAATGCATAGCAAATATGAACTTAAAAATAAGACTTTCATTGTGTCAACACCGATGAAAGTTTAAAGACGAAAAAGTGATAAGCTTAGCAATAAGACTTGTGTAATGTGAACTGGTCAATACGAAAAATTCCGTACGGAAACTATATATGTAATACTATACGGGCTGTAGCAATTTATCTAGTGTAGGCCATTTTGTTTTGCTTTTTGGCATTTTATGCTTGGCGCTTTTTAATTTTTCGATTTATTCGGGTTTTGGAGTTTTTTGAATTTTTGGCGATTTTTTTCGATTGGCGATTGAAAACTTGAAGAGTTTGCCTTTTAAATTTAATTTTAATTTTAATTCTTTTTAAATTTTAGTGTTAATTGTTGCTTTAGTTGTTTAGTGTTCATATATCACATTAAATTAGGATCTTAAAATTTTTCATTGCTCGTTTTGGAACACCCTATATTTTTTTTACTGTCATATATTAGCTGCTGTAGCAAATAAGTTTCTATATACTCTGTCAAAAGTTCAGGTCGGTAGCTCTTACGGTTCTCGGGAAAATAGCCTGTGGCAGAAAGACCGACATCGTAGCGAAAACAATAGGGTTCCTTTTCACCTTTGGTGGGCCGAACCCTAAAAATGAGGTAGCATGAGTCTCAGAAGCATTTTGAGAATTTTTCTTTAAATGATTTGCTTCTCCAGGCCTCGTTTTGATTAGTGAAAAAGTTACATGAAAAAGATCATAATGTAAATGAGGTAAAATTATCTTAAATATATATTTGTCAACTAATTCAAGTTTTAAAATAGAAATTTGATACTCGCTCTTAAAAACGTTGCTGTTTTCTTGCTTGGTTCTCTGTTTTTTAAGTAGACCAGCATCCTTACGCAGAAATTTTGTATTTTTTAAACTTTCATTTTAACAAATAAAACAAAAAAGAAGGAATAAGAGTTTTATAATCAGTCATGTGCTATTATCTGCACACCTTTCTATGCCTTTGAGAACTGACTCTTTAAGGTTTAAAATTACAACAATTAATCTTAAAACTCTCTATCGCATTACTTTTTTCCTATTAATATTATTTTATTTGTTGCGTAAAATAAAATATCTTTATTAAAGTTCTGACCTTATGAATTTCAAATTAAATTAATATATTTATATTACATTGAATACTCAATATTGCAAAATATGAATTCACCACAATTTCTTTTGTAAAATAATGCAATATCTTGCTTTAAGTTTTCCTAAGAAATAAAAAAAATTTCAACACTTTTCTGGCAACTTACAAAAAAAAATTAATAAAAATATATTCAAACTATGCAGACAACACAGTAAATAATCACTGACGTTAAGAGTTCATTCAATAGCATTCCAATCAAATATTACACGATTTTACCCTGCATGTATTACACTTCGTTTCATTTTGTTTTATTTCCATTTATTTATATATTGTTTTTTTTTAATATTTTTTGTATGTATTATAACCTTCATATATCACAACAAACGAATCACTTAATCAGCATCAACGGAAACGGAAATTGTTACACTTCGATCGTGTACACCCAATACATGTCAATGTTTTGCAATCACACACACACACACACACACAATCAACGTTATTCAGCGAATCATTTGCCAATACGGTGCAATGTAACTTTGATTGCTGCTGTATGAAGGCTGCTCTTAAATTACAATTGATTCAATTTTTTTTCCATTACCATTTCACCTATTTTTGTTTCAGCTCTGTTCTTTTTTTATACGTTCAATCAGTTTTTATAATATTTCTTACCTTTTGCGATGGTTGCGTTTGTGTATTTTATTTCGTTCTTTTTTTTCATTTTTATTTTTAGTTGTTAACAAACGGCGGCATTAAAACTGCACAGCACGTGCATTTTTACTTTTTCTCACAATATAATTTTATGGAATAAATGAATATGTTCAAAATGTCGAATCTTTGTAGTCACACGGAAAGCATTTCGTTGCTTGTTAAAAAAAAACAAACCTCCTCCACTTAACGACCATGTATGCGAATAGTGTGCAATTCAGTGATTGAGTGAATGATTTCGGTATTAATATATTTTATGCGAGCTGACGGAAATGTTTACTTTACCACAGAAAACTTTTAATTTTTATTATATATATATATATTTTTTTTTTGCTCTGCCACAATTAAAGGGTTCAATGCAGTTACTACAATAAATAAGCCACAGTGTTGAAGTTTAAATAAATCAGATTTAAATTTATAAAATATCAATAAAGTATTTTAAAATTCACAAAAGAAAAATTCAATTATATATGTTGTAATGGGTATACATGGTCAGCATTCATTGTCTTAAACTTTAAATGATTTCTTTTAATTTTTTCTCATATTATACTGCATGGATTCGAGTGAATGACTCATAATTAGCTGCTATGCTAAAAATATTATCATAGTTATATTTTGTAACTAAAAGCGATAACAAAACAAATTACATATTTATATGAAATCTTCGTGTATGTAACAAAGTTCATTATAAAGATGTAAACAAAATTTCATTGACCTAATTTTTAATAAAAGTAAAAAATAAAATAAAAATAAATAAAAATGAGCTCCAAAATATATTAAAGATTCCAGTTTCTCGAAATTTAGGGTGCATTGGTTAATACAATAATTTTTGCATTACGATAAAATTATTTCTATTTGCCCATTTTTAAATTTTCCTAAATAGTTTGTATATATTAAAATCGGTTTTTCTGGAAACTATTTTTTAGGGTTGCGTACACCAAATGTGATAGAAAAGCATCCCTATTGTTTTCCCCACGCTGTCCGTCTGTCCGTCTGTGCGTCACACGCTATTTTCTCAGGAACCGTAAGAGCTACGGACCTGAAAGTTCTACAGAGTGTGTAGAACATTGGCCGCTACAACAACAAATACATGAGAGTTAAAAATTAAAGGGTGTTCCAAAACGAGCAACGAAAATTTTTAAAATCCCATTAAATATGCATACAATTGTACGTACATATGTATATTGTAAAATTAGTGTATTTTTGTACAGACTACAACTAAAAAATCGCCTATATGAAAAAAAATCGCAAAAAATAAAAAAAAAATTGACAAAACTGAAAAAGCGCCAAAACCAAAAAAAAAGCTCCAAAAACCGAAAAACGCAAAAAACGTCGTATCTAAAAAACGCTCAAGACCTAAAAAATCCAAAAAGGAAAAAAAGCCAAAACTATTTATTATATAGGCTAAAGTTCATATTGAATTACAGGTCTAGTATCCGTACGGAACCCTTCGTGTGCGGGTCAAAGTCGCACTTCACTAAATTTATTTTTACTTACACTGATATCGCTTGTAACCACAAATATGTCAAACAAATGATAACGCCGTGTGACAAAAAAAAAAAAAAAAAAAATAATAACTGCGACGTGTTACTATTTTTCTGATAGATATTATCGAGTATAACAACAATCTGTAATTTAAATTTTCCACACACCCGCAAAATCTACAGTTACGACTAAAAAACGGAGTTTTCCTAACCGTATGCACTTATCAACTTCTATCTAACCTAAAATGCAACCTATGTTATAATTAGAAATGGATTTCGAAAGATGAAACTAATATATATTTTGTTTCAGTAAATTTCGGATGTATGCGTGTATTTTTCACCAATTTAATTTTTTCTATCACTTTTTTTCTTTACTTTTCTACTTTGGGTTCGTCTTTAAACGTTTTCTTTTTTTTTTTTTGTACTAAAACCATACTATATATGACTTAATTGCATCCAGAAAAAACATTGGTTTGAAAATGGTTAGGCCAATAAAATATCATTTGCACAAACTATATTTTAGTTCACGCTATCAATTTTCTATTAATCCAAAAAAACAATCCATGTTCATTGCCATAAGGTCATAATTGTAATAAAGATATGATTCTGACAATCAATTCTTTAATTGATTGTATTAACCAAGTGTATGCTTTTGTCAGGACAGTTAATTGTTGGATTGATTAACACAACCGAATAAAATATTATGATTTGGATTTTATTACCAACTTCTGGTATTAGCAACTAAAAAATTATCGTTCTATATTAAGGTTAAAATAAACATGTTCTATCAGCTGCTGTAACTAACTGGAGGTTGAGTTTACTATCGTTGTTTATAGCAACAAATTAAAAATTAGCTTTTGTGACTTTCAAACATATTATGATTTCTGAATTCTCAAATTCCATACTGTTAACCAATTTTTTATGTTGCTGCAACTATAAGGTTAAGGGTTATAATTAAAATACAGTGGTAGCAAAAGAAAATTCCAGTCGTTATACCGGAACTCTATGATAGTTGGTGCAACTGCCAAAATTCGATTGACAACAAATTCGATTGTCTCAACGAATCTGTTTTCTCTGTGTATGTATATAAAAAATTAAATAAGTTTAAAACCATAAAAGAAACTGCACTAATAAAAGCATGTTTTATCTTAATCTTTACACCCAGAAAAAAGATTGATTGGAAATCGGTTAGTCCAATAATATATCATTTGCATTCACTATATTTCAGTTCACGCTATCAACTTTCTGTTAATCCAAAAAACAATACATGTTCATGCCATAAGGGCATAATTGTAACAAAGATATGATTATGACAATACTTAAATTGATTGCATCAATCGAGCGTATGCTTTTGTCATGATTAATTAACTGATTGGTTAACCCAACCGAATAAAATATTACGAATTGGATTTTACTACCAACTTTTGGTATTAGCAACTATAAAAATTGTCGTTCTATATTAAAATTAAAATAAAAACTTTCAATCAGTTGCTGCAATTAAATTAAGTAGAGGTTGAGTTTACTATCATAGTTTATAGCAGCAAATTAAAAAATTAACTTTTGTGACTTTCAAAGATATTATGATTTTGGAATTCTCATATAGTTTTTGAAAGTCTGTGCATAAGATTTGTGGCTTTTCAAAATGTTTGATTGGAGAAATGTATATAGACATGCTTCACTATTAGGAAATAAATTTCAATTAAAATAAACTTATAACAATATTTCAAATAATAAATTTGTTAAATTGTGTACTTTTATTTGCGTTTATTATTTATTTTTATTTCAGCAAGGAAGGCCAATTTTTCTTTTACAGGTACCAATTATGATATTGTTTTAATTATATTAACCAAATTTTCGGTAGCAAGAATAACATTTATTTCAAATTCCATACTGTCAACCAATTTTTTCTGTTGCTGCAACTATTGGGTTGAGGGTTATAATTAAAATATAGTGGTACCACAAGAAAATTTCAGTCGCCATAGCAGAATTCTATGATAGTTGCTGCAACCGCCAAAATTCAATTGGCAACAAATTCGGTTGTCACAACGAATCTGTTTTCTCTGTGCAATGTAATTAATAAACTAAAATGGTCATTCAAATCTGTTGCAGTTTCAAAAATTATTTGCTCCTCCTTTTCCTTTACATTTCCTTGCAAAAGGGTGTCTCTTTGTATTATAGTTCAAAAATTTAAGACCTCTTCTTTAAATAACAGTTGGTTTCATCTAAAGCGGTTAAGAATTGTGTAAGTTGCAGACTCTTTACTCGTCGCAGTGAGTCGGCCGCACTCATACGTAAAATAATAATAAAAAGTATTGCCTGCGTTTGGGGATATTAAATTTTAAAATTGTAACCCAGTGCGTATGAGTAATTTGATCAAAATGCGTAATTAATTATTGAGTATGCGGAGTCAAAATTTTATGCGTTCATAATTCATAACAAGAATATTAGGAGTGAAATTAAACTTTTTTATGCAATTTTTTTAATATTTTTTAAAGTTGCTACAAATTTCTTGTTGAAATTTTAAAAACAATCACAAGCACATCAAAAATTTAAACGTTACCCATACATTTCATACAATCAGAAATCTATTGGATAATATAATAAAAGTAATTATAAGGCAAAATGAAAAATAGAACCTAAATTTAAGATTTAGAAAATTTATTATTCGACATGTCAGCAGACTACTTTAATTTGAAATTTATTTGCTAGTATTGAAAAATAGAATAGATTCATATCGAATAAAAATTATTTGCTAGGTTTTGTATAAGTTTCTAAGCCTTGGACGATTTAGTTAGAATCAAAATATTTTTCGAACCACTTTAATCTTCATTGACATATTTTTTCCTGGCATGTTTCCAACAATTTATTTATTTAAAATAGCTTTCGATATAAAAAATTGCATATGAAAAATTCAATTTGATACATATAAATTTTAAAAACAATCTTATTAATAAACTTCCATTCGCAAAAACTAACTGGAATTGGAAAAACAAAATTTTTAAACCATCATCTGATAATGTTTCATTGTCGAGGAGGTTAATAAAATTTCTTAATATTTAAGACTTACTCATAAAATAACTTGGACTTGATTAGCATACAAATTTTCACTAAAGGTCCATTAAAATACAAATTAGTTTTTTTTAGAATATGTATATAAATAATACGTAAGTATATTTCGATATTTCTTATATTTTGAGTTCTAAAATTCTTTATAATTAAGGATTGTCCTTTGTAAGAACATAAAACTTTCATTACTGAGTTGTATAAATAAATAAATAACTTTGTTTACAAATCTCTGGTTTCAATACATCATTTTAATGCCAAAAATCTAATTAAATGTGGCAAAATTAAAAATTACAAATTAAAAGTCTAAAAATAAAAGAAGGAACTTAATTTTCCGACTTGATAAAATTTAACATTCTACATCGTAGGCTAACATCTTGATTTAATTTTAGTTGACATGAGGGCATATATAATTTTATTAAAATTTAAAAGTATAGCATATATTTTCTTTTAATGATACATTATATGTATCTTAAACAGTTTGAAATTCTTGTTTTACTATTGCTAAAAAAATATTATTGTTATTTTTCTGGTTTTCCTTCAACTAAAATCAAAATATCTTAGGCAAAGAACTGTTGAAAAAAACTTATCTCTTTGACTTAATATTTTTTACTACGCCTTCAATTTATTCTTTTAACTAAACAAAACTTCGCCTATAGGCCGCAATAAGGAAAAAACTCTTTTCAGCGCTACTCATCCTTTTTTAATATTTTGCTTTTGTGGACAAAATTATTTGTGTGTTTGCTATAAGTCAACTACTTTTTTTTTGTTCCTATTGTTGGTGTCAGTTTGTCTTGCTGTTAGACAAGCTACAAATTCTTCAATTATTGTTTAAGCTTCAATAGGCAATGACCATAAGTACAAAAAGGATAAATTTTATAATAGAAATTCCGGAATACAAGGACATTTCTTAGAATTAAAACGTTTATATTTTCCTTCTTATTTTTTGCCAAGCAATAAAAGTTTATTGGCACCAGTTATGCTTGTACAAAAAGAAAAAAAAAACATCGGTATTATGCAAAAGATTTTTAAAGGCAAATACACAGAAAAAAGTAGACAAGATTTATTTTCAATAAAACCATGTTATTGAATAACATTTTTAATTTCAATAATATTTGTCATTAACTTGAATATTGTATTTATCAATTCCGTGCATTTTAAAATATCATTTAATGTCATTTATTTGTGTTGGTGTTTTCCTTGCTTGTCGATTGACTCAACCTGGTCATGTGCTGATGTTGTTGTTTTTTTTTTTTGATTGCTTGTGTTGTATACGTGTGAGTTCGGACAAGAAACCGAAAAACGTCGTGGTTTGTTTTTTTTACTCAACAAAGTTATTTTTAGATTATATCAAGACAATGCGCACACAAGAAATCATGTTTTGCTTCTGTTTATTATTTGCTTATTCGGAAATGATTTGCTCTTTAGCTGAGTGGTAAGTACGTTAGTTTATTAGTCAAGAGATTGCCGGTTCGACTCATCCCAAACACATTTAGTTTTAATAGCAGCCAAGCAAAAGCAAACAAAAAGGGGTTGAAATGAAAAATGTAACATTCATCCACACACACACACAATAGCAATTATCACTGAAAATAAAGTTTTGGTCAAAAACTTTTTTCTTTGATTCATTAAATTTCTTTGTTGACTGAAAAAAAATATATTCAATAAACGTGCATACAATTTTATTTATCAATAATGAAAAAATCGTCATCACAGAAAATTCGAAAAATTTTTTTATTGAATCAACAATTTTCATATTCAAATATCTAAATCATTTTTTTCTGTGTAGTATTATGTATCATCATTGTAAGTGCCTTGCCACAGGCCTTAAGGGTTAATGCGACATAAGTTGTACAATTTTAATTTTTATGCTCAATACAAGACATTTCGTTATGTTATGGGATTTTTGTAACTTTGCACATTTATTTGTCAACACTTGCCTAAACTTGTTAGGTGTGTATGTGTGTATAGATTTAAATTGTGTTGAAAACTTTAAAAAGCCATAATAAGAGACAATAGCAATTGGCAAAAAACAAAAACAATGACAGCAATAAAAGTAACAACAAAATAAAATTCCATTGAGTCCATTCAAAAATAAACGAAAGAGTATTACGTTCATTCTACTATTTTTGTCCTGAATTATGATGACAGTAATGGATAAAAGTTATTTTAAAAGATTTAAATAAACACAACTTGTGTTTTTTTAAGATATTAAGTATTTGCATAAGATTTTCTTTCATAGAGCTTAAAGGAGCTTAAAGACTTGGAAAAATATTATAACCTTAAATAAGACAAAATACTGAAATGTAAAATTATATAAACTCACTAATAAAACAATAGGAGAACGTGTCAAATGTTATGCATTAAAAAATTAACAAAATACAATCACAGAAAAAAGTATTCACTAACTAATAATTTCAATTAAGAATTGAATTGATTTAATTAAATTTTTAATTGTTTAATCATACAATTTGTGTGAAAAAACTTAATTGTTTAAGTATTTTGTAGAGGGTAGTAAAAAATTAAATAAAGTATTTGATATTAATACTACATTTACGCAGTTTTTTTTTTGTACTAAAATCATACTATTTGTGACTTTATTTATTTTGTACTAAAATCATACTATTTGTGACTTTATTTATAAATCGTAATTGATTGGGAGTAATTCGAAGATTTGTATAAAAAAAAGTCCAATATCTAACAGAAAAGTAGTAACACTTCATTCTTTGGTTGTCAAAAAGTGTAATATTAAAGGTACGGTCACACTTTTCAAATATTTGCCCAAAAAAGCGTAACGATCAAACACAAATTAGAAAATTTTGATCCAGTAGTTCCTTTCTGTATTTCTCGCATCGCAAAATTTCTCACATGAAGTGTGAAGCACAAATTCTGCTTTTACTGGAATATTTCTAGTAATCAAGTATCAAATGAAAACAAAATGTCACAAAAATATTGTTAAAAAAAAAATAATTAATAAGAAAAAGGAAATAAAACTATGAAAAAAAATATAAACATAAAATGAATGTAAAATCATCAAAAGAAGTTTTTTCTATCAACTACATAAGATAATTGCACAAAATAAAAATTCTAATGATATTTTAGTCCAACAATTAGTTGCATATCTTTTCAACTAGTTTATTTATTATATTTTTACACAAAAATTCAATAATTCATATGCTTTTGTACAAATTTTTTTTTTTTTTTTTGGCGAGAAACTTTTCACAAAATATTGTTTCAGAAACACTTTTTCTCACATCCTTCTAATAATTGCTGGAAATTTATTTAAATGACAGATAGTTCTCGCAAAGTAAAGATACAGAAACACTTATGTGAGAAAAGCCATTTTGTGTTTCAATTTACACTGTTTTTGTTACGTTTCCCTCGTTTCATGTGAGAAATTTTACGATGCGAGAAATACAGAAACTAGCTGTAGACAACTAATGCACAACGTCATAGAATCCAACAATATTGACTACTCCTTAACTTGACAGACTTTTGTCTGAGTTGAAAAAATTTCCATCAGCATTTAGTGGTTACACTTTTTTGGGCAAATGTTTGACAAGTGTGATCATAACTTAAGAACTATTTTTATCGGCTAATGAATAAGTTATTCAATTCAACAAGTATCAAATTAATGGAAAAAAATTTTAAAAAAATTATAATATTTTTATAAAAAACAAAAAAAAAGCTTAAAACCATAAAAGAAACTGCAGTACTAAAAGCATGTTTTATCTTTATCTCTAATGTAATTAATAGACTAAAAATGTCATCTAAATTCTACTGACGCATTTGCAAAATTTTAAGCTTTCTTTTCCTTGCAATAAGGTGTCTCTTTAAATAACTATTGGTTTCATCTAAATAGGTTAAGATTTGTTGCAGCGAGTCGGCAGCGCTTATACGTAAAATAATAATAAAAAGTATTGCCTACTTTTGGGGATATTCACTTCTAATATTGTAATCCAGTGCGTATCAGTCCAACCTAAATTATAGAGTTAAGCGTTGCGTTAGCAGCAGGGTACGTATTTTTAGTACATTCAAATAATATTTTGTACATTCAATTGTACTGAAAATACGCACCCTGCTGCTAACGCAACGCTTAACGCTCTAATTTAGGTTGGACTCTATGAGTAATTTTTACCAATTTAGTAATTAATTATTGAGTATGCGGAGTCAAAATTTTATGCGTTCATAATTCATAAAAAAACTTTAGGACTTGCGGCCCTTTTCACAATATCCAATTAAAAATTATGTAGAACTTTAACTCCCAGTTATCTAAAAATGTTTTTTACAACGTATGATTAATAATGACTTAATAATTAATCATATTTTGTTGATGTTAATATTGCATTTACATTGGATGGAAACAGTGTTTGTCAGATATGGCGATATCTCGCCAAACGTGGCGACAAAAATTTGTTTTTGGCGATGAAAATTTTGAAATGGCGATTGGCGATTGGCGATTTACTTGGCGATATTTGAACTCCTTGGCATTATTTTTGTCTATATTTTTACTATTTCAATAAAATAGAATAATGTTAAGGAATTTTTTTCTACAACATTAAATATTTCGTGCAAAAAATTCTATAGGTTATGACTTTTTATCTTAAACGAAATTTTCTGAAATTCAAGAAGTTTAAAAAAAATGTGGACCAAAGAATCCTATTTTGTGTTTATGAAACACGGTGGGGCAAATTTTCTTTTATAAATGAGAACCAACATTTTGATAATGAAGCACCAAAAAGCCTGCACGTGTTCTCGCCTAGAGTGTATGAATATGACGATGCTGCAGGTACTTACCACTTCAAGGATATGAAATATGTACTTAAGTATACATTCGAGTAAAAGTTTATTCAGTTTAATCACAAGATTCAAATAATAATTTTTATCTTGGTGCTTAGCAATATTTGTAATTACATTATAAAATAAAAAAATATTTTTGTACACAGCGAAGAAAATATGTATGCAGCATATATGATATCCCATATATGGTTCGAATACGAAAAATTAGGGTATATGGCCATATATGATTATATATATTCATACATTTTCATACATGTATGTGTATATATTCCCTCTACAGTATGCAAAGTTTATATTCATACTCCCTAGATTCACAAAAACGTACTGCTGCGCAATAAATTAAATTACTAATTTCATGAAATATTTATTTGGACAAATAATGAAAAACAAACTAAAAGTCATTGCATTCATCATTTTAAGTCAAAAGGTGAATCAGTTATTTAAAAAACACAAAACTCATATACGTACACAAAATTTAATTTAAGAAATCAGATTAAAACTAATGCAATTTTCATTATAATTTTTTGCAGTAATATGAACTTTGTTTCTTATCTAGAGAATTTTGTTATTTTCTATAAAATTAATGACTCGATTATTCTTTTGATTATTTGATCCACAATGTTTCAAACCATACAAGAATGCTTTTTTTGTAACAAAATTTTTTTTTTAACCGTATGTATTTTCTAATGGATTTCCAATTCACCAGTGACAAAATTCCAAACTTTTTTGATTGCAAAACAGATCTTATGTGAGATATCATGTATTCATAGATTCATATATGGCTTCATAAATTAAATCTTATATCTATATATGGATCCACATATGAAGAGCTTCATAATTAAATTTCCATACATGAGCTCATATGTTATAATACATTTCATATATTAGTCCATATATTAGTTCATATATAATAATTTTGCCATGTATAATCCCATACATTTCCATACATGAATTCATATATACCCAGCAAAAAATTTCAAAAAAGGTAATGGAGTTTGGAATTAAGCATTTTTGGTGGAAGCTGTTCCTTACTGGATTACCAACTTAATGATTTTAACAAGGCGTGAGACTAAAATAATCGATTCTTGGGAAGTAGTTATGTTGTTTATTGGTGGCACTAATTATTTTTTTCGTTGCGGAAAATAGTTATTTTTTTCTTTTTTTAGTCGAAAAAGATACTTTTTTCTGAAATATGCCGTTGTTTGAGTAAATGGAAGATCTTGATTAAAAACTCAGTTTGATTAAATATACATATAATAACTTTTAAGGAAAATTGAAATAATTAAACAAATAAATTCAGTAAAGTGCGACTCTGACTCGCGCACGAAGGGTTCCGTACGAACACTAGATATGTAATTTAATACAAACTTCATCCTATATAATATATAGTTTTGGCATTTTTTTCGTTTTTGGGGTCTTTTCGATTTTTTTATTTTGGAGGTTTTTGCGTTTTTCGGTTTTGGCAATTTTTTTAAGTTTTGGCTCCTTTTTTAGTTTTGACACTTTATTTTCTTGTTTTGGCGATTTTTTTCGGTTTTTGGCGTTTTTTTCATTTTGGCGATTTTTTTTTATCTTTGGCGATTTTTTCATTTTTGCGATTTTTTTTATTTAAATTTTTTTTTAGTTTTGGTGACATTTTCGCGTTTTGGCGATTTTTTTTCGAATTTTTGGCGTTTTTTTTTATTTTGACGTTTTTTTTTATTTTGGCGATTTTTTCGAATTTGACGATTTATTTTAGTGCTAGAAATTTTTTTTTTAATTTTGGCGATTTTTTTCGTTTTGGCGATTTTTTTTTAATTTTTGGCGATTTTTTTTTTTTTTGGTTTGACGATTTTATAATTTTCGGTTTTTTTAGTTTTACTGTTTTTGAAAATTTCAAGTGTTTGCCTCTTACGGTTTTCAAGATATAGCAAATTGTCAAAATAACAGTCAAAATTGCATTAACTGATGGACCAACCTTTAATTTTAATTTTTTTAAATTTTAGTGTTAATTGTTGTAGTCTGTATAAAAATACATTAATTTTACAAATTTCAAGTTTCAATATACATATATTCAATTCATACAATTGTATGTATATTACATGGGATTTTAAAATTTTTTTTAAAACACGCTTTAATTTTTAATTCTCATGTATTTGTTATTGTAGCGGCCAAGGTTCTGCATACTGTGTCCAAATTTCAGGTCCATAGCTCTTACGGTTCCTGAGAAAATACCGTGTGACGGACAGACGGACAGACGGACAGCGTAGCGAAAACAATAGGGTTCCTTTTCACCTTTGGTGTACGGAACCCTAAAAACTTATTGTTTTACTACGAAATACACCATTTTGTAAAATTTCTTTTATAAACTCAATTGAAGTGGGTTATATTTTATTCGTATCAGTGCCTCTATTGTTACTTGTAAATACTATATTTAGAAAAATTTCAATTGCTTTCATTGATGAACTTTTATTAAAATCGTAAATGAAAAAAAAATTATTTAGAACTACTTATAATTATTTAAATAATAATTTTCCAAAATGTAAGTACTTATTTCTTAGTTTAAAATAAATAAGTAGGCAATTAGAAATATTTATAATTTATTTAAAATAACTACTTATTTTTGCAATATTTTCACGTCTTCTTTTAAAATCCAAAGAATATATTCAACTTCTGCTTCCTATTTTTAAAAATTTGCGTGATGTGTTTTGTAAGCGATTACTTCAATTTGGGAATCTAAGAAGTAAGTCATTCAGATGGTAATGTCTAATTTTTTGCTGGGTAGTTGTATACATTCATATATTAAAAATATATGGACCATATATAATTTTTTTTAGCTGGGTAGCTAAATTTAATGTTTTGTTATATTGGCAATATTTGGCGATATTCGACAAGTCATTTGGCGAGGTGGCTGAAAATAAATCTGACAACACTGGCTGGAAATCTAGCAGAATTGATTTAAAATCTTTACCAAAATCGTTTATTCTAATCTTTTTTGATATTTATCAAGATTTCGTATCCCAGAAAAAAATCCTCTGTCTACAATTTGTAATCCAAAAAGTGCCGACTTAGCCCATTCACACACCTTGAATAGAAAATTTTGTATAAATTATGTTGTTCAGGGTAGTAAAAAATCTACTGAACACTACTAGAATTTATTTTGTATTGTAGTTAAAATTAACAACATTTAGCTCAAAGTTGAGTAAGCACCAGATTTCGAGACAACCCAGTAAAAAAAGACACTCCAAAGAAGTCATGAAAATGTAGAGTTTGCAGTCTGGAAGTAGTTCAAATTTCGATCCGATCTAATGATTTTTACATAGGGTTGTCATTGCAAGAAGTTCTCTTTTTCGATGCCTAGTCACCGAATTAGAAGCAATTTTAAGAAAAATTTAATTTTTTGTGTTCTATGGTAATATTTTCATCTAAGAAAAACTTTAAAAAGTTACATATTTTAACAATTCGTTTCTTTTTATAAGAATTTAAACGCGAAACAGTGTTTTCATGTAAATTTAAGCAAATAACTTCCAAATTTTAGGCGAAAATTAGTTCATAAATTTCTTTCAAAAAATCGATTTTTTGAACATCTCGGTGAGTATTTACTAAAACTATGGAAGAACTACAAGGTTTTGTGTGATTAAAAAAAACTTCTTACTTGGTTTTCTGCTAACTATCGGCATATTAAAAATATCGATTTTTTGGAAGCAATGAAAATGTGGTTCCTTCAGAATGACTTCCATTTTTTTTTTTTGCTGGGAATGTAAATGCCCTATTAGGTGTTCTATTTTACACAGTCTTATTCATTATATACAAAGTTTGTTTAATAGTGCATTTACATTTGAGCGAAATTTAGTACTTACGAGAGTTCGGGAAAATTGTAGTAGATTTTGTCAAAATATGCTTAAAATTTGCTAGAATGGTATAGACTTTCATGTATGTATGTTTAATTAAAATCTACAAGATTTTGTTCAGATATAAAGGAGGGTTAGCCACGAAGAACGTTGTAAGTGACAAAATAATAATTTTTCAGGAAAGCCAAAAAATATATTTTAAAGCTAGATAGTTTTTTTCGTTTAATAATTTTTGGATTATCGAAAATAATGATAATTTGTATCTTTGTTACATTTATCAATTCTGTAGCAAAAAGCAAAAAGTGCTTAAGTCGAGATAAGCTTCTTTTGAGTTAGTGGTACCTCCGGAATCCCCATATTCGAAAGTGTCCAATAGAAATGTAGTTGTTTTAAAATTACATCCAAATATTTTTTGCTGCTTTTTAATTTATTTTCCAGTTTCCCTAATCACTTGCCCATCACTGTAAATTTTTGTGTATTTTTTATATTTAATACTTGGCTTTTCATTTCAAAACACAGAACACATTTACAAACTTAACTTTTCAAAATATTAAACTTTATTAGCAAGATGGAATACAAATGAAACAGAAAGAGAGAACTTTAATGCTGGAAATAAAATTGCGGTTTTTATACAAGAAAATTTGATTTTCTCAAGCACAACACTCCTGCCATTTAAAATACAGATACATGAACTTACTCACATACAATCTAACACTTGAGACTTGTATTTAAAACATTTAAAATATAAGCAACATTTGACTGTTTTATCTTAACTTGATTTTATCAGTATTTTAACAAGAATTTTTGGTTATTTAGAGTCTGAGTAAAAAACATTGTCTTTTTGGTTATTCTCATTGCCTTTGAGCGTTAAAACAAAATAAAAATTCTTTATGATAATGTTAACAATACAAGGCAAGCGAATGAATTCAGATAACTTTTATAAACCCGTTTAAATATTAACAAAAGTTAAGGACAAAGTTTAACATTATTTTTGCACGCGTAACAAAAAAAAAAAAGAAATGTGAGTCCGATCACAGAGGAGATGTGTAAACATCTAGTAATGAAATTTTTTTTAAGTTGGAAGTACTTATGCTTTTAGTATCTTTTTTTTAATTAATTAATTAAAAGTATCAAAACTTTCAATATTGTAAATACACATGAATTTGTTGGTTTTTGTTTGTTTTGTTAAACTTATTTGGTTAGTAAATGGGCACACTGCAGAATATGTATATGTACTGCATTCAAAATTGCAGTAAGCAGTAAATTTACCGATTACTAAAAAAATTCAGTAAATTTTTACTGCTAATGAAATTTAATTTGCATTACTAGTAAAATCGTAGGGCCGTAGCAAGTGGCAAAGTTTTTTTATTCAAATTTTGAAACTTTTGTATGAAAAACATTTAGCCACTTGGTAGAATTTCATTGTGAATACGGGCATTACTGATTACTGAAAATTCAATGTACCTCATCATATAACAAATCATTTAGGCAATTTATAAAAATTGTAGAAAAAAAGTTTAGTTATCAGTAAATTTTTTTTTTTTTTTACTGAAACTTTAGTGGTACTGCAGTGCTCATCTATGGTAAATGCCTCCACTTTTACTTTTTAATTTTTAATTCCTGTTGTTCATCGTTCAGCTGTTGCTGTTCCTGTTGTTGTGTACGCATTGCGAATAAAATAAATTCAGTAAAGTGCGACTTTGACTCGCGCACATTCGGTTTTGATAATTTTTTTTTTTTTTGATTTAGCTTTCTTAATTTTTTAAGTTTTTTCAGTTTAAACGATTTTTTCAGTTTTATCGCTTTTTTCTCGTTTTGGCGTTTTTTTTCTCTTCTTGGGTTTTTTTAATTTTCGCAATTTTTTTTTCATTTTGGCGATTTTTTCAGTTTGGCAATTTTTTTCTGTTTTTTTTGGGGTTTTTTCATTTTGGCGATTTTTTCTGTTTTTGGAGTTTTTTTATTTAGACGATTTTTTCATTTTGGCGATTTTTTCATTTTGGCGATTTTTTCATATTGGCGATTTTTTTGTTTAAGGATTTTTTTAATTTTGGCGATTTTTGCGGTTTTTCGCGATTTATTTTAGTCCTAGAGATTTTTTTTAATTTGGTGCTTTTTTTCGTTTTGGCGATGTTTTTATATTTGGCGATTTTATATTTTTTTAATTTTTTAGTTTTGCCGTTTTTGAAAATTTCAAGATTTTTACTTTGACGGTTTCCAAGATACAGCAAGTTGTCAAATTTACAAAGTCAAAATTGCATTAACTGATGGAACACCGATTGATTTAAATTTTTTAAATTTAGTGCTAATTGTTGTAGTCTGTATAAAAATACACTAACTTTAAAAATTTCAAGTGTATATATGTACATACAATTGTATGTATATTACATGGGATTTTAACATTTTTCGTTGCTCGTTTTGGAACACCCTTTAGTTTTTAACTCTCATGTATTTGTTGATGTAGTGGCCAAATGTCTACATATTGTGTCCAAATTTCAAGTCCGTAGCTCTTACGGTTCATTTTCACCTTTGGTGTACGGAAATATACAAAAAAATAAACGGGTGCGGAGCACCGCCGGCTTCGAGCCGGTCGACTTGTTTCTCTGCTTGGTATTGCTTCTTTCAAACACTAATACACTCATACATAGCTCACACCGATTTGACAATGCAAAGCAAAAGCAAAAAGCAAAGAAATCAAAGTCAAAAGATTTTTACCCCCTAGCGTGTAGATGTTTACACATCAAAAATTATATTAATTTACTTAGCGAAATACAATTTATTTAAGTTCTAAATTAATATATGAGCATCCATATAATTTTTATTTAATTTTTCTGCTATTACTTGTAAATAAAAATTTAAATTTTCCAGCTCTAAAACCATCCTTGTGATTTTGCTGATTTTCAATACCAGTCTGTTTTGGACTATTTGTGATACACTGGTCTAAAACAGAAGTGTCAAACTTTCTTGATAGCTGACAATTGGATGGACGGAAAGACAGAGGGATGCTAAGTCGTCTTAACTAATCATAAGGACCTAGACCATATAAATATACTTTATGGTTCGCTTAAAAATAGTGTAGAGTGACAAACCTCTTTACACCCTTTAAAATTTTTGGTGAAGGGTATATTGGGAACAAAGCCTTATTTACAAATCGAAGTTTGAGTCGTTCACGTCAATGCCAGCGACCAAAAAAAGCGACTTACTTCGTCCATTTAACAAAATGTTCTCCATTTTCTTCGGCAGTGAAAAATTTTTTTAAACTTTTAGTGAGAGAATATAGGCTTATAGCTGGCATCCCTTTTTCAAAATACCATATAGAATTGGCGTTCTGTAGGTCGTTTCTGTATTTCTCGCATCATAAGATTTCTCACATGGAGTGTGAAACACGAAATTCCATCGCTTCTCGATTTGTGAGAAAAAAAAGTGTTTCTGTATTTGAATGCGAAAACAGACAACACCGATTCTGCTTTTACTGGAATATTTCCAATAATCAAGTGTCAAATGAAAACAAAATGTCACAAAAATATTATTTCAATAAAAAAAAAGAAATGATTAACAAGAAAAAGAAAATACAATTAGGAACAAAAACATAAAATGAATGTAAAATCCTCAAAAGAAGTTTTTTCCATCAACTGTCTCTACATAAGACAATTGCACAAAATAAAAAATCTAAATAAATTGAAACATATCGATTTTTTAATGATATTTTAGTCCAATAATTCGTTGCATATTTTTTCAACTAGTTTATTTTTTATATTTTTAACCCCCGACTAAAAAAAGGGGTGTTATAAGTTTGTAGTGTGTGTCTGTGTATCTGTGTGTCTGTCTGTGTCCACGTACAGGCCAAACGGCTGGACCGATTTTCATTTGGTTTTTTCTGTTTAAAAGATGACTTGATCGAGAGGGTTCTTAGCTGTGTTTGAAAAAAATCGGTCCAGCCGTTTAGAAAATATAACATCTTTTCTGAAAAAAGTCGGGCGGTTTTTAAAATTTTTAATATTTGTTATTACACACAAATTCAAAAATCCACATGCTTTTGTACAAATTTTGTTCTTCTCGCACCAATTTAAAATGCGAGTTGTTTTGACAGTTCTTGCGAGAAACTTTTCATCACAAAATGTTGTTACAGAAACACTTTTCTCACATCCTTCCAATAATTGCTGGAAATTTATTTAAATGAAAGATAGTTCTCGCAAAGTACAGATACTGAAACACTTATGTGAGAAAAGCCATTTTGTGTTTCAATTTACACTGTTTTTGTTACGATTCCCCCGTTTCGTGCGGGAAATTTTTCCATGCGAGAAATACCGAAACGAGCTACTGATGCCTGGCTACCTTTTGCATGCATAATAGAGGGCTGCGTAAGCAGTCTTGAAATGTAAATACGTCTTGTTTTTTAAATGTTTTATCGTAGCACGCATTGTACTAAACCAATAATAAATGATGTTGTTTAAAAAGCGAAGCACGATGGATGTATTAATGTACGTGTATATGAGTGTTTAAAAGCGATGTCGCGAAGACTTTTTGTTCGTAACAAACACTCAAAAGAAGTAGTGTTTATGCGTGTATGCTTGTTATTTTGCATATTGTATGTTTGAATGTGTTTGTAAGATGTATGTGCTTAAGCGCATACAACTAATGTCATTGCATGTGTGTGCGCCTACATGTGCGCAGAAAAATAAAAGATCATACATGCATGACGTTTTTATTCGCGCTCATGCGTAGGAAGAAGCAAGCATCACAATTTCTTTCATCACGAAGCATGTCCTTCTTTACTCCTATAAATGCAATAACTGAAATAAATGTCTTGCCAACAGTGTTGTTTAGCATTTTCTTTAAAAGATTTCACTGTAGGGAATCATTAAAAAAATCCCTCATGTCCTAAAAGTTTTTGTTAGTAGTCTTTTGCAGTGGTCTAATGCATAATTTATTCATTTGGGCTTACTAAAACATAAAATAACACGCTCATCCATGATATTTTCTATTAACATACAAAATAAGTTTCAATATAAAGATAGAGTGTTAATAAAAAACTATTTTCTATGCTGTAATTTGTGATATAACTAAATAATAGTTCATATTAATTAAGTGTAATATTTTATTTCGTTCTTTTGTTAAAGTCATTAGAAGCATTTTTCATGTATTCAATTAAGATAATGTTCAGTTTTACGTTTAATACATGTACATATGTAGCTGTTGCTGTTGTTGTTTTTGTTGTCCTTGTAAGTTTCTCTTGTTCATTTTTGTACAAACTAATTTGTAACGAAATCACGTACATGTAAACAATTAACAAAAGAATACCATTCATATCAACAAATTACTGTTGAACATTGATGATGATATAAATATTATATATTCATTCATATTACGTTAAATATTAGTACATACAGATGAGTATGGAAATACATTTTGTGCTTTTGTTCTATTGTATTTAATTTTTTTTTTTAGAGGGTGGTACTTAATTTCCTTAAAGGAAGTGATTGTCTTATTTTATATTATCAATATTTCACATGATCATAATGTTTTTAAATGTCACTTGTCTCTTCAAAGTAATAAGGGTGTTCCCATAAGACATTAAATCTTAACTAGCCCGCCATTTTAACAGTTATCATGACTAGAGCCGTAACTACTTGGGAGATGATAAGTAAAGTATATTTTATTAATAATAAATTCAATAAAGTACTACCTACCTTGATTTGCACACAAAGGGTTCCGTACGGACATAACATATGTATGTAATACATGATGTAGACATTTTTTTTTTTTAATTTAAGTACCCAGTAAACTTTTTTTTTGGTTTTGGCGATTTTTTATGTTATGCGCTTTTTCTTAGTTTGGCGCTTTTTCTAAGTTTTTGTATTTTTTTAGCTTTTGTCGTTTTTTTCAGTTTTGTGCGTTTTTTTTCGATTTAGGCGATTTTTGATGGCTCATTTTAGTTTTAATTTTTTTCAGCTTTGGCATTTTTCCTCGTTTTGGGGATTATTGTCGGTTTTTTGAGTTTTGGAATAATTTAGTTTGAGCGTTTTTGAAAGTTTTAAGAGATTGCCAAATAAAAGGTTAGTTCATTTACTAAAAATTATTACGAACTTGTAACAATTGTTAAGGTAGAATTAGTCAAATCATATCATTCTACTTTACAGCTTGCCGTATCGTTCAACTTTGTGCACAAGTTATAGAAAATGTAACAGTTTGCTCAGCACATTTTTTTTGTCTGGCATTAAATGCAGCTTTTTTGACATTCGCTACAGAAAAATCTGTTTTCTGCAGATTGCTACGTTAGCAGTGCTACTACGACATATTTTATAACTAGTAACATGCATTGTATATGGTACGGTTTTTGTCAGCTGACACGCAACATCACGATACAATTTTACTAACTTTACTGGAAAGTGTTCGTTAACTCAAAAAAGTTTGCAAGGAGAGAGCGTCAAAAGAGAGAACAAAATCGAGAGGCTAAAAAATTCTCACAAATTATTACTAGTAAAATTTTTACTTGCAGGCAGGGCTGCCAGATAAAATTATCGAAAAATCGTCGAAATCCCGATAAACTATAAAATAATCGTCATTTTGTACTCTAAAAATCGTCAAAAAAATCGGACAAATCAATATGAATTTTTTAACGTGTATACTAGACCGGGTCGATTAGTATGGATAGGAAAATTTAAAAATCGTATAGCAAAAACGAAATCTACATATTGCCAACCTTAATAAAGAAATGATCTAACTCATTATTTTTTTGAAATCGTGATTTTTACATTTTTCGATACGTTAGATTTCTTCTATCAACAAATACAAAAAGCTCAATTTCAAAAAAATAATTCTAAGAAAATTTTGCAACGCATCTCGATATGAAAATTTATTTCCTCTTCCTGAGCTTCTTGTTTGGCTACTCCCTGCCTTATTTGAAGATATTGACTTTAAAGATGAAAATGGGAAACCAAATATTATGGATAAGTCTAAGGTAGCTCGCGAAAAAATTAAAAGCAGGAAGTACGTGGAGAATGATTTGAATTTAGTAGCATTTATTTCAGGACATACATTTTTTTATTTGAAAAATTGTAATTTAAAAAAATTGTTTAAAGAAAAGTAAATAAATTTTCATGTCGAGAGGCGCAATATAGGGATTAATTTTAGACACGTAGTTTTTTCGGAGAATTTTCTCAAAATTTCGTGTAGATTACGTTTTTTCTATACGATTTTTGCTAAATAAAATCAACATGTGTACACATGTTTTATTTAACATGTTTATTGGGAAATTGAAACCATTGTCCTTTTTTAACCTCTTATAACTTTTTTCCTCTCAGTGGTTAAATTATAAAAAATATTGCCAAGTTATGTCCAAGTCTTGGTGAAATTTTTTATAGGAACTTGGCCTTTTTTCACATTTATTTATTTTAGAATATCAATTTATAGAGATATCAATATTAAAAAAGAGTGGGCAAAATTACACTAAAATCTTTAAGAAATTAAGTTATATATAAACTGAAATATTCCCTTTTTTCTAAAAGAACTGCAATATTTGTACTTCTAAAAAAATCGTCAACTTTAAGGGAAAAATCGTCAAATCGTCATTTTGCTATTTTTGGCACCAAAAATCATCAAAATGACGATAAATCGTCAAATCTGGCAGCCGTGCTTGCAAAAATTATCCAACCACCTGTCGTTGTGTGTTTGTTTTGTTGTCAAATTAATTATTTCAAAAATATCTGAAAAAGGAAAAAAATTTGAGTTTATTTATTTAAAAAATATGAAAAAAGAAAGCATAAATTGTTAATTTTTTGTTATTCTTTCATGAAGCCAATTCAATTTTATTGTCAAAGCCAATTCAATTTTATTGCCAAAGAACTTGGTTTGCTTCTCATATCTGATCAGAGACGGAAAGTCGCATTTTTGTGATTTTGGAATAAACTTAAAAAATTATGAAAAATGCATGAAAGTATTAAATAATGCATGAAACTCTAAAATGTTTCATATTAAATGTCAATTTAAAAATAAAACTTACATCAGCAAAAGTACAATTGTATCATGATTTCCATTTATGGTTCTAATATGAATAAAATTTTCTGGCAAGTTTTTACAATTAAGATTAAAAAAAAAATTAAAAAATCTAAAACAATTTTTGAAAAAAGCTAAAAAATAAGCTAAGAGCTAAATGAAAAATATGAAGCTAAGTCCAGAAGAAATGAGCTAAATTTAGCCCAAAGTAAGCTGATATGGTCACACTGACAATAACCAACTTTATCAGTTATAAGAGCTGAATTCGCTGAGTAAATTCGTCGTTATTGTGCTTCACACGACGAATTTACGCAGCGAATTCTTATCGACGAATTTGTTGTTCGTCCCAGTTGTATTCCTAGCATAAAGCGTTCATTTACTTTTTCGTATCTGGAAGATTAATTTTGCAAATTTCTGCTTTACTCCCTCATTGCTAGTTTCTGCTGGGAAAGTAAATGAACAGAGCTACGTCTTGCAAGATACAGAAAATTGTCAAAATTAAAATTCAATAACATTAGTTAATAAAGTACGCTTTAATTTTGATTTTGTTGCGCATTGTGTTGCAATCGGTTTTTTAAATTGCTAAAATGAAGTGTCAAATAAATGAAAACAATTCTCTTTAAGAAGATCTAAGTAAGTGTAAATATGAAACAAGTAAGAGTGCTATATTCGCCTGTGCCGAATCTTATATACCCTTTACCAAAGTGCGTTTATGTAGTATAGAGATACATACTTAAGCACATAGTTACTTTTATGTACAAAGAAAAAAATTATAATTTTCAAACCCTAGAATCATAATTTTAGATTTTTCTGATTACTTATACCAATCTAGTAGTTCTTAAAAAAAATATAGAAAGTGTGTTAAGTGAAAAAAAAGGAAATTCAAAAAAAAATGTTTTATTTAGTTACTTTATTGTTCAAAAAAATCATAGTTTACAGCTCTGGAGCTGTGGTTTTTATTTTTATAATTTTCTATACAAAACTTTTCATTCCAAAACGTAAAATATATATAATTTATAAACGAAAAGATAAAAATTAATTAGACTTAGTTAATTTTATATATCAAAAAAGTGTAAGTGTCCCAACCGTGAACTCATCCTTTTTGATTTTTCTGATTTCTTACACCAATATTTTTCTTTTAAGAATATAAGAAATGCTTAATTTATAAAGAAAAGGAAAAGTTTCTTTTAGTAAGTTACTTTTGTATAAAAAAAAAACGTTAAAGTTTTCCAACCCTGGAAACATCTTTTTAAATTTTTAAATTTTTTTTTATTTGGTATACCAATTTTATTCGTGGTGAAGTATAAAATAAGTTTATTTAATAAAAATAATTAAAAAATTAGTTTAGGGTAGTTAGTTGTATATATAACAAAAATCGTAGGTTTTCCAACCCTGGAATCATTCTTTTTGTTTTTCTGATTTCTTATATCAATCTCCTTTTTTTAAGAACATTGTATATGTTTAATTTATCGAAAAAAGGAAAAATTTGTTTTAGTAAGTTACTTTTGCATAACAAAAAAAGTTGAGGTTTTCCAACCCTGTAAACGTCTTTTTAATTTTTTTTAATTTTTTTTTAGTTAGAAATACCAATTTTATTCATACTGAAGTATAAAATAAGTTTATTTAATAAAACTAGTTCTCGGTAGTTATTTTGGATGGCAAAATGAAGTTTAAGTTTCGCAGCTCTGAAACCGTCTGCTCGATTTTGCTGATTTTCAATACCAATCTTACTTCGACCATTTTTGATACACCAGTCTAAGAACGAAGTCTCTAGCTTTTCTGGGAGGTTCGGAAAACCGATTTCACGTACAGACAGACGGACAGACGGACATCGCTTATTCGTCTTCCCTATATATATTCTAGAAATTACAAACGGAATGACAAACCTATATATACCCTTTTACCATTTTTTGGTAAAGGGTATAAAAATAAACTTACTTCAATGCTGGTATTTAATGCTTGGTTTAAGCATTTGCAGTGTTAATTTTAAAGTAATGAGATATTAATTTTGTTTCCGCATGCATTTTCAAATATATAAGTTAGAGCCAGAATTACCTAGTTTTTTTTTCATTAAATAGTATAAAATATAAGCTTGATGGGGATGACCCATATGCATTATAAAGTCTGCTTTTTATACCCATATTTCGATATAAGAAATATAAATTATATGACTCAAATTATATTGTATGCCATAATTCAATTTCCCATAATTTTTCAATTAAAAAAAACTTGTTTTAGACAATCCAGTCTTTAGTTTTTCTTAAATTTTGAAAGTTTCTTTTAAGACTTTTAAAAGTTAAGTTATTCCAAACACGAATATCTATAGCTTTTATTGCACTTTACTACTGCCAGTAGTTTATTAAATGTTTAATTAAAAAATTCATAAAATTTCAAGCATGCATTTGATATATTTTGCGTACAAAATTAAATTCTTTGTTCTTGTATTAGTTACAAAACATTAATTGTAACGCACAAAGGTAAGTACATACTCAGACACAATGTAGACAGTTGTGTTGAAAAATATAGTGTGTGTCAAAAACAATATACTATTCATATTTAGAATTTTTTTAGGCTAAAGTTAATATCGCTTTGTAATCCAAATTACATTTGATAATTTTTGAGGAACAAATTGCACTAAAGACAAATTGTAAACTATTATAACAAAAACTAGCAGAACGGAACAACATGCTGTTTTCCATGGCCACCACCCACACTTTTATCATCAGCATTTTTGTATTTGGTCCACTGTGTATGATGTCACACACAGTAGCAATCTTGGCAGGAGCCCAGCCGAATTTTTATTAGATAGCTCAAAATATGGGTGACTTTTTGATAACAAATTTAGAACTAGCTTCTGAACTAATTCATAAATGATACAGAAGTGAGTCAGTTGTTTTTTGCACAACTTCCTTCTTCCCGATAAGTATTGAATTAACTTTAAGCTAACTATAAACTGATGCAGAGAGATTAGTGAATTGTTTATGTACAACTAACTTCTTCTCGATAAAAGTTTAGTTAACTTTTAGCAAACTCAAAGCTGATACAGAGATGAGTAAAAGCTCAGAGAGAAAATGTCAGCAAAAAGTTCATGTTAACCCTGTGCCGTTTATATTATATATGATGCGAGTGCAAAGTATGAAGTATGATGGCTGACAAACAAAGTGATCACTGTTCGATAGCCATTCTCGTTTCATAAATAATAATTTAAAATTGCCTAAACTTCAAACTGACTAAAAATTTTTAATCAATTATAAGTTAAATAATAGTTAACTAAAAATAAGACTTTCTTTTTATTTTATTTTTATTTGGCACAAGCTAACTCATAAAGACCTAACTCATGTTAAGTTCAAAATTGATGCACTCGTCTTGCGGCCACTTAATGCTAGGACTGATCACTTTTAACATGCAGAATGAGTGCTAATTTTAGCCACCTCTGACTAATTTTAGTTAACTCAAATTCCCACTGGGAATAGGATAAAGCGATTTTTGAGTTATCAACTAGATGTTATGGATATATGCCACACCTGGCTCAGCAGTATGGCACTACCTGTATGATTATGTTGTTAATTTTTAATTTTTGTTGGAAACAATGAACAAACATATTGTTGCCAATGCAATACAACATAAATGAGGATGGCGTTGGCTGAAGTAGTTAGCACGTTGATTACAAAATCAAAGGTACTGGGTTGCAATCCCTGTATTTAATAGTCATTAAATAACAGCACCACACATTTTTCTGATGTGCATTAGTGACTCTTTATGTCATTTGTTGTAAGAAAGTTCAAGTGATGAAGGCATAGTCACTGGTCACTGAACTATACCGACTTCAGCAGATACTAATCCTAATGTAACATCAAAACGCCCTCCTTTGTTGTGTAGCAGAATCATTAGCAAAGATAAATAACCGAATTAACAAATTTAATATGCCTCATTGACACCAGAGGCGCTGCAATACTGCACTAATAAAAACATACAAAGAGCAGAGTTGAAAGAATGAAGCTTTTCTCTGTCTGTTACTTCACTGTCTGTCCTCTCTATCATTATCCTTTTCCTAAAAGAAGGTAAAACTTAGTAGTAGTAGTGGGCATTCATTGCATGAGTGTTACTTCTCTTAAAAAAAATAAAGAATGAAGAATAGCTTAAAATTATTTCATAGTATTTAAGAGATAAAAATGCTCATATGGGTCTGGCCAGACCAAATTGATAAATAAATGCATGTACTTTTCTTATTTCTAATAATATAGCTACCATATTTCATGATTTCCTCAAATGTATGGTTCAAAACACATTGGAATAGTAAAACTACATTTTATATTTATTTGCAGTTATGGTATTTTGGTGCGTTTCGGGTATTTTTTGGTGCTTTTTGCCTCTTCATAAACGCGAAATTTTGGCTAATATCCTTTTTTAAAAAGCGGATATTTTACAGTGCTTTTAACAATTTCTTACAGTGCTTTTGGTGCTTTTTTGTTATATAAAAATATTTTTAATTTAAAAAACTAAAATATTTTTAAGCGCTAATAGGAGCATCTTTTAACTGAGGCTTCTTAAATTGTTTTAAATGACAATAACGAAACTATGTTAAAAACAATGTAGAAAACTTTTGATAATTGGGTTTAAAAAATTTTATTTTTTTGCAAAATAAAAAACGGAAGTAACTGGAAAGTATCACATAATTCTCTGCATAATAATTGATTGAAAGTAGTATGCAATAAGCATTTGTTAAGGCTTACACAAATATTTAATCATACTATAGGGTGGTTAAATTTTGAGGATATTCAAGATATTCTTTCGAGCTCGGGCAGTAAAAAGGGTTTTGTCGGAACTCAACATAAACAAGTCTCCTGGGCCGGATGGCATTCCAGCACTGGTCTTGAAACAGTGCTCTTCGACGCTAGCACGTCCATTCTCTTCAGCACGTTGTACCATGTTGGTGAGTTCCCAGTGTGTTGGAAGATTGCTAACGTTACGTCAATCCCTAAAAAAGGAGAAGCTACTAACCCTGAAAATTATCGCCCAATCGCAATATGCTCTGCACATTCCAAAGTGATGGAAAGTATGGTAAATTTCCATCTTGTAAGGTATTTGGAGTCCAACAGCTTACTCAACGACCGGCAGTATGGATTTCGTAGAGGCCGCTCTACGGGAGACCTACTAGCCCTCCTCTCGGAGAAATGTTGTAATTCAGTCCACCATTTTGGCGAAAGTAAGGTGGTGGCTCTAGATATCTCCTAGGCGTTTGATAGAGTGTGGCATTGTGCACTTTTGTCAAAATGTATTGCCATTGGTGGAGTTTCCTCAGGGATCGCACTATAAGAGTTGTTATAGATGGGATCTCATCAAATGAGTTCAAGTTAAATTCAGGGGTACCGCAAGGTTCCGTTCTTTCGCCAACTCTATTCCTTATCTTCATAAACGACCTTCTATGTAAAACTTTCAACCCTATCTACTCTTTCGCGGACGACAGCAGCATTTGCCATTCTTTCTCATTCAGCAATAGACCTAGTCTGCCGCAGGTTGAGGCCATGCGTCAAATAATGAATGAGACTTTAAACTATGATTTAGAAAAAATTTCTGAATGGGGCCATGTGAACAGGGTCGACTTTAACGCCCGTAAGACCCAATGTTGCATGGTTACACACAGACGTATGACCGAAAATGCTGTTGCCTCTGTAACTACGGGGGGTATAAATATTAAGGAATCAGATGCTCTTGATGTTCTTGGCATGAAAATACAGTGTGATGTTCGTTGGACTGAACACATTTTTCAAATTGCAAAAGAAGCATTCAAGTGCCTCGGCTTTTTGAAACGGTGCAAACATTATTTCACCCCATCTGACCTCCTTACTATTTATACCACCTATATCCGTCCGAAAATGGAATACAAATCTCATGTATGGGCCGGCGCTTCAAAGTCTATTTTGGGGCTGCTTGACCGCGTACAGGAGAGGGCGAAAAAGCTCATCGGTGACAGTAGGGTATCCAACTCTATTGATTCATTGGAGCATCGACGCAATGTGGGGTGCATTTCATTGTTCTATCGTTACTACAACGGAATGTGTTCTAATGAAATTAGGGAACTTGTTCCTGAAACCCGCACATATGTACGTACAACACGTGCCTCATTTAGAGCACATCCTTCTGTGGTCGATTGGCCAATGCATCGCACTACGCATTACAGAGAAAATTCCTTTTTTAGCCGCACTGTTCGTATGTGGAATCAACTACCTGCGGAGGTCTTTCCTGTCACTACCAGCGTGGGAAGATTTAAATCAAATGTACACAGACACTACTCCCTCTATCGTCCTTTCCTATAACCTCTTTTCCTAGTTCTAGCACAATGCACTGCATGAGTAGGGGTTATCCCCTGAGTGCTGGTCCTATTAAAAAAAAAAAAAAAAAAAAAAAAAAAAAAAAAAAATTTTGAGGACCGGTTTCAGAATTTTCATAAGGCTGTTAATTTATAAGTGCAAAGTAAATCAAAATGATCACGTCTACAACAAAATGTAGGTAAATTTGTATTCAACGCACAAGAGTGGTTAACGCACAAGAGTGGCCGATTCGATTGAAAGCATGAGGTTATCAATAGCAGTCAGTTGTTTTGGACAACGAGTAGCCAACCTCCAATTTTTTCATATCGTATTGACGTGCTGTCAAATTTGACAACTGGAATAAAGATGAATATCGCAAAAACAAAAACTTTTAAGTTAAGAGTATTTATTTTTATTAAATTAATCAAGATTTTGTTTTAATTAATATGTTAAGAAATTTTGTTAATACTTCTCAAATACTTTGTTTATTTTGAAGCAAAAATTTTAAATTATATTTTGAGCTTTTACACTCTAAACTCTCCTTTTTAAATGACTTAATGTATTAAAATTAAAAAAAAAATATTTTCGTGCTTTTTTACCCCATTTTTCGTATTTTTTTTTTATTTTTGCTCTTCGTAGAGCTACCAACACTGTTTATTTGTGCTAAAAAAGCTTAATTTAAACTACTTTCAGGAGTCAAGCACACATGGGTCTGAGCAGACCAAAAAAAAAAAAAAAATATGTAATATGTATGGACGTTCCATATATTTCAGTTGATGCGTAAAAATCATAGCAAAAACGTGTTTTTTAATTATTTTTTACAACTTATTACATCAGTAAAATGGAGCGATAGGGCATTGTTGACGGTGAACGATTGCTTCGAAATTTAAGTACACCAACTGGGAATTCGAAAGAAATGAAGCAAATTGAGGAAGAAGTGTAACGGCTAATGCGTAGGAGTGCATTATATAAATCCTTGACGATTTTCAATGTTTTACAATATACTTGATATCCACGTTTTGGCCTCATTCACCATCTAAAATCAGTTGAATCCGGCAAAGTATTCATTTGTCATTGAATTGGCCCGACAGCTGGTTATTCCAGATATGATGGAACAGGCAACTAATCCACAGGCGTGGAAGTTTTCTTACATAAAGCATGCAATGAATATCCTCATTATCGGTGTGATTATACTTTACATTCATACATATATATATATATATATATATATATATATATATATGTTTATGTTTCCACATGTAAAGGGTGTCCCAACAAGAACGCAAGATTTAAATTTGGCGCCATTCGAAGTGTCATTGTTTAAAATTTGAACAATTGTTATTGTTTGCTAGTAGAAGGCACGAGGTTAGTAAAAAATGGAGCGCTACACCAATGAACAACGCATTCTCATTGTGAAATTGTTTTACCAAAATGGTGAAAGTTTTGCGGCTACAGTTCGCAAATATGCACAATAATGCTCCAAAAGAGTCAACGCGCCTTCCACCAGGTCGATCGACCGAAAATATCGCAGCTGTACGTGATGATGTCGCTCAAACGCAGGTCAAGCGCAAACAGTCAATGGTGTTCGGTATCGTGAAATGATAACCAGTTTTTTCGTACCTAGAATTGAAGAAATGAATGTGGAGGGCATGTGGTTTCAACAAGACGGCGCCACATGTCATACAGCCAGAGAAACAATTCAATTGCTACATCAGTCATTTCCCGGTCGTCTTATTTCGCGTTTTGGAGACCAGAATTGGCCGCCTAGATCGTGCAATTTAACACCATTAGACTTTTGTCTTTGGGTTTGTTTGAAGTCGATGGTTTACGCGAATAAGCCGACGACGACTCAAGCCTTAAAAGAGGAAATTGGACGCTGCATTAATGAAAAGATCGCGTGTGTGCCAGAAAAGCCGCGTCGGCCATCTGCCCGATTTGTTGTTCCACAAATAACCTCATTTTGTCTACTTTACGATATAATAAAGTTTAACGATTTTTTTTTTAAATATCTGTGTTTTATTTAAAATTTAAATCTTGCGTTCTTGTTGGGACACCCTTTATATATATATATATTAATTTATATTTAAGTATTTCAATACTTAAATATCGGACTCCTGCCAATCAACGTCAGTTATAGCACAACCACAAACATATATGGAAGTAGCCTCCACACGTCCATCGTACTATCTTTGAGCATTTTCTTCCAAAAAGCGACTTAAACACTATATAATTGCAGCAGATGCAATAGGACATATGCCTCAACGAATATTTCATGCTATTACATACCCAACAAAAAATTAGCATAAAAATCATTAGTTACAGCATTGATGAATTCACCTCAAAGCAGTTCTATTTCTGGTGAAACAGCAATGAATTTAACACATGGTTGTCATAGGACGGAAGTAATCCAAATAACTAAATGGCATGTACTTAAAAAGTTGTCGAGAACAATTTTTAATATAAACAACAGCCTTAAAATATGGTATGCAATGAAAGTGATAAATGTTCTTGCTGGTTTGTTGTTAACTCAATTGACCTTTCTAATACACATTAAGGGCCATTTTTAAAACTTGTCGTTAGTTAAAAGTAGGATTTTGTCTGTGCGATAAATAGCTTTGCATGAGTACAATTTTTATTGATATTATAATCATCGATCGCTCAATCGATATTTAATCGATAAAAAAATTATAAATGAAGGTCTTATAATATAAAGCCATTTATCTGTCCGACAAAATCCTGCGTTTAGCTAACGGCAAGTTGTGAAAATGGCCCTAAATCAATTAAATTAATAAATAAAATTATTTCTATAACACTACATCTAACCTTATTTGTATGGGTCTGGCCAGACCCTTATGTTGCACTTATGTTATCATATGGCACTGAACATCGGAGGGTTAAGTAGCTGGTTGCAAGCTTAAAAATGCAGCTGGCGGCCTATGAAGTCATAAGTTCATGTTTTAATGTTAATGTTTAATGTTAATACATTCACAACTTTATTTATCATCCCAACTGCTGTTGTTTTAATGCAAAATATATTTATGCAAAATTTTATTGGAGTCTACCTGTAAAAGGCTTTTACAGACTCATGTACTTACGCTGGTATTTGTGAAACCTGTTTACTTACATTTTACTTTTACAATGTTTGTATTGTATGTGGCCGACTATATATGTAAGTGTGTTTGTGTGTTAGTGTATATTTATTTATAAGGAATTTAAATCACTAAACTGGAGTTGTTGTTGTTGCTTTATTGTATGGTCGGATGGTCGGAGAATGTTTATCTTGTTGTTACTTCTAGAGGTGGCCGAGTGTTGTTGCTATTGTAACTGCCGTTGAGTGATTGCAGTGTAATATAAATGGGTTTTGCTGTTATAAAATATTTTGCCTTTACCACAAAAGCTGCTGCAATAGAAATTTTACGAAGTGTTAAGGCATGCAATGCCAGTTGCAGTCTTGCATTTAAATTTTCCTCATTCACCGCACAACTGTTTGTTCTTAACGCATATTGTGCAAGGGAAGTTTGGATTTTATTTACGCAGACAAGAGGGGGACCATTTATTTAAAACAATTTCTACTGCTTGACTTGTTAAATTAAATTCTGAACGAATTTGTGGCAAACCATATGGATATTAGTTAAAATTATATGTATGTATAGAACACTTATTACATTTCTGAGGTTAACTAAAAAAATAAAACAAGATTTTTGGGAAAAGTATAAATAAATGTAGCAATACAATTGCCATTAACTGTGTTGTACGGTGTTGTTGTTGTTGCTGATTCATGTTAATTTCTCAAAGCTACTTTGTTCTTTATCTTTTTGACTTTACATACCAGTGAAGCGGACAACTCCAAAATTTTTTTTCTACATTATTCCGTGATATTTAACATATCTTTACGAGTAATTCTAGCTGATATGGTTCAAGGCATGTTTAACTAAGTGGTATTCTTATGTAAAATTGTTTGTTACATTTGCTATGTATTTTATAAATGTCAAAAACGTGCTTTTTTGGTTATGGTACAATTATCATTGTGTTTGGATTCTTCATCTAAGGAAACAGAATATAACTTATTTTGTGAGTTGAAAAATTCGAATTTGCAGAAATCTTCTAGTCCTTGCAACACATGTGAAAGTTAGTTCTTGGGAATTTGGAAATTCTTAAAATAAAAAACTTAAATAAATTATACCAAACAAGCAATGAAAGTATTTAAAAAAAGTGGTTAAAAAAAAGATTAAGAACTTTCGTCAATGATATCTCTGAAACCAATTAACCGTATCCAAAAATGTAAGTGAAGCTTAAAAAACGATTTCACAAGAACATTTCTTGAACAAATCAACCGATTTTAAACAAATTTGCACCTGTCAACGCCAAAAACCGAAAAAAATCGCCAAAAACAAGAAAATAAAGTGTCGAAACTAAAAAAAGAGCCAAAACTTAAAAAAATCGCCAAAACCGAAAAAACGCAAAAACCGCCAAAACAAAAAAACCGAAAAGACCCCAAAAACGAAAAAAATGCCAAAACTATATATTATATAGGATGAAGTTTGTATTAAATTACATATCTAGTGTTCGTACGGAACCCTTCGTGCGCGAGTCAGAGTCGCACTTCACTTAATTTATTTTGGATTGGCAATGCCATAAAAAGTTGCACAACTTTGCAAAATTTACCCTGATAATCTTGCACTTACTCAGACACTGACAATTTTGCATCATTTGTGCAAAATAATTTTCTATGTCAACCACATGTTATATTTTTTGAAAATTTTGCAATTTTGCTTTTCTGCAACAGTGCAATTTTTGACGTGAATACCTTTATTGTTATATTCTTTTCCATATTATGGCATTGTTTTCTTAAATTTGCTGAAGTCTTAATATTTAAAAGAAAAAAAAAACTATAAAAGAAGCATATCCTTTTCCATGTCATTTACCATGACAATATAAGCAAAGCTAATATCTTTCATAATATTATCATTAACACGTAAATGTTTGCGAAATGCATAAAAGCACAAAGATACACATAAAAAGAGAAAAAAAAGAATTAAAAAAAAACAAACTATGCTACAGAGAGCACATATTAAAATCAAGAAAGATGCACAACTTTCACCATAAAGGATAACAAGGATAAAAAGGCAACCAGCTAGCTACTCTACTTTTTCAACTGTATTTGCTACTCATATATACTTTATTGTTCTCAGTACATAAATATACATTTATGAGCCACAAAACTACTCCATAAATACGACCAGCTGCATTCATAACAAAATTATCTTAATATTATTGCAAAATAAATAAAACTTTGTAGCACTTTCCATTTTATTCATTTCGTTTTTCTCCTTCTTTCTGATCTTGGCACACTATTCGTTATTGTTGTTTAAGAAAACTTGCAATATGCAAAAGGATTATAAGATACTAAAGTTTAAAACACTTCCACTGATATAACGCAAAATATTTTATGCTTAAAACTAAAACTGACAAGTTTTACTACAGCAGACTAAATAACTTTTTAAACTATTTAAGTATTTTTTGGTAGAGTTTTTGTGTTAGAATATGCATCAGGTTTCGTTAAAATAAAAGTTGGAAAAACCGCATAGAAAATTGTTGAGTTTTTTGAAGAGAAAAAATAAAAAACTAAATATGCAAATGCAAGGAACTTTAAACAAGAATTTAATGAAACACAAACCAAATGGACAAAAATATTGCACAAGTATAGGGTGTTTTTTTCAGAGGTATAGAACTTCGAATTGAAATAAAACACAAGAAAATCGTTTTAATGTCCATCAATTTGGCTTTATTGGAAGGATAATTTTATGCCATTAATGTTTAAATATGATTTCGGGCATGTGGCCGCCGCGGCTGGCTCGAATAAAGCCAATTCTACAGGTCCAATTTTCAACCACTTTTTCGAGCATATGGGGCCGTATGTTGGCAATAACGCCACGAATGTTGGCTTCCAAGTCCCCTAACGTTTCTGGTTTGTTGGCGTAGACGAGCGACTTCACATATCCCCAAAGAAAATAATCCAATGGTGTCAAATCACACGATCTTGGTGGCCAATTGACAGGTCCATTCCGCGAAATTATGCGCTCATCGAATGTTTCCTTCAATAAATCGATTGTGACGTGCGCTGCGTGGCATGTAGCGCCGTCTTGTTGGAACCACAACTCATCCACATTCATGTCATCCAATTCGGGAACAAAATAGTCGGTTAGTCGGCTCCAATTGCTGTGCACGGTGGCGAATCGATTCATTCGGGTCCTCTTCAACACTTTGCTCTACAGCGGCAATTGTTTCTTCGGTGCGCACTGTTCGACGTCTCTGCGGATGCGTATTATCACATAGAGTAAACGTAGTGCGAAAATGATCCATGGTTAACCGAATTAATTACTCTGATGGACGATTATGTCGACCATAAAATGGACGGAGCTTGCGGTAAACTTCGCGAACTGAACCATTATTTTCGAAATAAATTTGCACGATTTGCAAGCGTTGTTCTTTTGTCAACCTGTTCATGATGAAATGGCAAACCAAACTAAATATTAATCACTTAACAGCTGACAAAATGGCCGCCAGTTAAAAAAGTGATGCCAACTTAAAGTTCTATACCTCAATAAAAAACACCCATTAGATTGATGGATTGTAAAATAGCTCAGAATGCGGTTAACCACAAAAATGTAAAACAGGTGACCAAGTTTAATAGTTCAGCTTAATGAAGGCTAATCCCATAATCTGTTTTTTTTTTATTAATATATTAACATTAATTTCAAAATTTAAACATTTTATTTATATTCCAAGAACAAGTAATTTTAATAGTTAAGATCAAATATTTAAATGACTGTTTTAAAGACAACTAAATAATATAACAGTTAGCACTGAATTTTCCAATGTAAGTATAAAATAAATGCATTTCTGAAAATCAACTTAAAACTTAAGAACGAGGGGTCTAATCGTCGCTTTCGATAACGAGCTGATTCGATTACATTTTTTCCGTTTGAGTTTGTAGCATTCGGTAGCAAATCATATTATTATAATATCTCAGCAAAAAATTTCAAAAAAGGTAATCGAGTTTGGAATTAAGCATTTTTGGTGGAAGCACTTCCCTACTGGATTACCAACTTAATGATTTTAACAAGGCGTGAGACTAAAATAATCGATTCTTGAGAAGTACTTACATTTTTTTTATTTGTCAACATTTCAAGTAATCTATTTCGTCTAAAAAAATTATTCTCTTCATTTAGCAACTTGCACGTAATTTTTTTAAATTTTAGTTAATGTGATTTGTAAGCGAGTAATGAAAATTGTCAATCAGAAAAGTAAGTAATTATATGGCAAGTAGTTCTAATGGTAATGTGTAATTTTTTTCTGGGATATAATGTATACATTATTCGAAAGCGAATGCCATAATCTGTAACGAACCACCACTTCAGGCCCCATCATTCTAAAAACTATGCTACCTGATTTTCCGGACGTGCTCAGGGATATTTGGGTTGGGTCTTCTGTTTTTAAAATGATAGACTTCGGTTCGCGCAATAAAATTTTAAAAACAGGTAGCTGTTACGTCGATTTCACTCAAACATAACGACAACAAAAATAAAGTAAACAAAGGCAATAACATATGAAAAAAAAAATATATAATTCATAAATAAATAAAAATATGAATAAGCAACCTGACAAAGAATAAACAGATGTTTATGCATTCCTTACGTCTATACCCTCCCTACCATTGCTATCCATTCTAAATTTTTAGATAGCCCATTATGATTCTTGACGATATATTCAACCTAACCTAGCATTTCGTGGAATAATAAATAAAGTTAGTTAAGCATCTTTTCTAGATGTAGTTTAATTGATAAACATAATTCTTAATGCAGACATAATGATAATATAAAATTGCATTAAAACCATTAATATATATTAAAAGATAATTTAAAGTAATGATTAAAAAAAATGTATTAAGATATAGCATTGACTTTTAATTCTTTCTTTTCTGGATATTAAAAAAAATTTCATTAATTGTGATTATGCGAGTATATTTGTATGTGTATGTTTGTATGTGTATGTGTTTATGAATGTGTGCGAAGGTATTAAAGTTTGTGAATGTATTATTGTTTTTTAATTTATTTATTTATTTAATCATATGTTGTTTTATTTAAGTGAAATTTTAAAATTAATAATAGTAAATTCTTAAAAATGTTTAAGCAAAACTTACCGAATATCCTTTGTAGAATTCAGGCCTGATTTTTACGAGTATTCTCTGGGGGTCGATTCTGGTTCTGTGATAATGTGAAATGAAAAAAAAACTATTCATTTTCATTTACACAACCATTTTTCATAATACTTTTCACAATTACATAAAATGCGATTCTCGTTGCTATTATGAAAACATTGTTTTATTCCGTTGTGCCTATGAAACTTTTGTTTTTATGCTACTGAAATATGTCATGTAAATAAATAATATTAATTATTATTTATGTACATATTGCAAGGAACTCGGTATGAGCATAGGTAAAAGTGTTTAAAAGCTTATCGCTACATAATTAATTTTAATATTTGTCTCTTCTTTATTATAGATTGGGTAAAATTGACGCTTCCAATTGCAAGGTCCCTTGTTTGTTCTGAATCATCGTCACAAGCAGAATTTAGGACAAACTACTTCAAACCATAGGAGTTATTATTCGTTTCTTCTGTAGGAATAGGGAAATGTGTTATGCGGTGCACGGCTCCTGTCAAGCTTAAATGTCAAACAGTGGCTGTGCTGAATAAAGGTTTTCTTTTTATCTTGCCTGTAGCCTTTTATGAAGAAAACCTTTGTCAGCCATGAAGTTCTGCAGAAGGCTGGGTATGCAAAAATATTTACTCAGGAAAGTATTTATTATTATTATTCTTATACTTAGGAGAGAAACCCCTTTAGTCCGGCCGACAGCTTTGAAGGCTAAAAACTTATGAAGCTACTGTTTGATATGCTCGTAAAATCTTATGTTTTTGTAAAATGCAAATGATGCCCATCGTGACATCATGGACGTTATTATTTCCTTTTTTAAATGGTACCGCGCACACCTTAAACCACCGCACTTAATTTTCCACATTCTATCATCATAAATTTTAGCATGACCCAAAGGCATGACCTATATGTACCTCTCTGCACTTTTCTTCTCTGATCTTGGTACTCACTGTCTGCAGACGCATCCGTTACTGTATTTTTTTTTTTTATTAACTGAATTTCGGAATTGTCGCTTGCAATTTCAACATCCACCCCTAAATAATTCACAAGGTATTATTTTTGATTATGTACTTAAATTTCGGACTTGTTGTTAACAATTTCGACATCCTCTAAATAATTTAAAATCAAAAAAATTTGATTTTCGCCATTGCGCGAGTTTTTTCTAGCTTTTTTACTGTTTTTCACGTAAATATTTTTTGTGTAAAATAATTTATCATATGAAAAGTTTTTTAAGTTTTTTTTTCACAGTTACACTCAACGAGAATCGACAGAGTTATGTAACTGTGAAAAGTTTTGTTCCATTCCCCATTTTTTTTTCATAATGAAAATGTATTTAAATTCTTTTCATTTTTCACTGAACGGGAATCAGAAATGCTATGAAATCGTGAAAAAACTTTTCATTTCATAGTTTCACAGAACGAGAATCGACCCACTGCTAAATCTTAAAATTTTATGGGAATTTCACTTAAATACAGTGGTATTCTGATAAATTGTACTTAGTGTGCTAAAATTTTTCAATAGTTATTAATATTAGCAAATGTGCACAAGAAAATCAACAAGTAAAATTAAAATAAGTTTTAATGCAATGAAATTTAAAATTTTTGTACGTGACCGTTTTGAGGGAAATTTATGTGCTGTTATGGTGTCTTCTCAAAAAGTTTTAAATTTGTTTCGTATGTATGTATAAAATTTTTTTTTTCAATTTAGTCCTTTTTTTAAACTGCCATAAATTCTGGTATTTAAAATTATATTTCACAGTTTCTCCCTTTGTCGTAATTCTTATATCTCGTGTGATAAGACTTTTTGTGATTGAACACGTTATAGGGCTTAGTTACAACTTGTTCTATCCTATGGCTAAAATTTTTTGTTGTGCCTGAAAAAGAGCTGTGTCCAATTCGCTTCTGCGTTTCCCTTTATAAAAATCTTTAAAAATAAAATAGAAATTCCCATTTAAAAAAAAATTAATCAAAAGAAAATTTTACCAATTTTCTCACTTTTATAATAAAATTTCGAATTAATATTTGCAATTCTCTTGCACAATTTATATTCCCGTGTTCTTGTCTATTTTTAAAATATTTCCAATTACACAAATTATTTATATTTATTTTTTTTTTAACTTTGTCTTTCCCTTTGAAAATTTTATATGACAATGAAATTTTTTTTTTAAATAAGTTAGATAAATAAAATAACAGCCTACTTTACGTACAAAAAAATATTAGAATAAAAGTAAAATCAAATATTAAGATACCCTTACAAATCTCGAACTGAAATACGTGATCGAAAGAGACGATTAGACGCCTACTCTTTTATAAAACATTAAAGTATGACTTGTGCTAGGAATACAACTAAAGCAACCGACGAATTTTATCCACAAAGACAAACTCGTGGCTAAAAATTCGCTGAGTGACTTCATTTTATGTTTCACAAGCCAGAATTGATAAAGTTATTTACTGTTGTACTTGCAGAGCGAGTTAAAGTTTATTTTTTATTGTTCGCCGTCCAACTCACTATAGGAAATTTTACCAATTTTGTGGTCAAGTTTATTTACAACCAAACGGCAGGACCGGTTAATATGTTTTTTTTAATTAAACTTTTGGAAGCCTCTTGTTTGACAAACTTAAATTATCTATCACTCACTCTCAAGAAGAAGAAGAACATTTTCAGGACTCAGCTCATGTCCTCTCACGCCTGATAGCTTTTAATTTATATTAATGCTACACTCGCCGTCGATTTTATTTCTCATTTTTTTTTTAAATTTTTAAAAACTTACAGTCTTATTTATAAAACTTATTAAGACTATAAAGAATTTTTAAAACAAATTTTCATACAAAATTTTTCTTTAATTAATAATTTTTATAAACAAGACTGTTAATTTTAATTTAGTAAATCCTTACAAAAACTTGAAAAAGTAAGAGTAACCATTTTAAAAAGAGTAGTAACAAAAAAAATGATTTTTTCACTCACGCTCACGCATTCTCACGCATGACAGCTTTAGACTTATAGTAACAATATACTTACTGCCGATATTATTTAAAATTTTTTCACTTTTTAAAAACTATAGATTTCTATTAACGAAACCTTTATTGAATTCAATCCTCACACACAAGGCACTTTTTAAAGTAAAGGTCAATAAAAATATCGATCAATTAAAAAAACTAGTCTAGTTTGCTATTCTTTTCTAAATTAATAACACATTAGTAACACACTCACCTTCATCATTATTTTAAATTTTTTTTTTCAATTTTTTAATATTGAGGGCGATTATGAATAAAACACCGCGAGAAATTTTTTCCCGGGGAACAATTCCAATTAACAGAAATTAATAGGGAAAACCAAAAATTCTAATTGGAAAAGGGAGAAATTTCTCGCGGAATTTTATTCATAATTGCCATGATTATAAATTTTTGAGGAATACTGTAATAAACTCAATTGTTATTTGAAATAAGACTCAAAACATTCGATAAAGCGACAGTTATACAAAAATTTTTAAAAATTTTAAAACAAATTTTTTTGTTAATTTTTTTATGTTAACGCAAAAAATATATAGTTTTTTCACTCACGCTCACGTGTTCTCACATGTGATAACTCAGACTAATATTAACAACATACTCGAAGTTGGTTTATTTAATTTTTTTTAATTTTTAAAAAATTTTAATTTTTATTAAGGAAAATTTTTGCTAAACTCAATTGTTATTTGAAATAACACACACTTGATTAAGTGACAGTGATAAAGTGACAGTGAATCAAAAATGTCGCAAAATTTCAAAAAATACTATTTCTTGTAATTTTTTTATAGTAAAGCAAAAAAAAATCACGTCGTCTCACGCGTGGCAACTTTTTACTAATATTAATAATACACTCACCTTCTAAATTGTTTAAATTATTTATTACTAAATTTCTACCCCAGTAGATGGACATGAATGCTGACGAAGAGCGTGGCTACACAAAAAAATATCGGTATTTCTACTTTAATTTTTCTTCTCTTCTTTAGAAACTTACATTAATTAATAAAAATATTTCATTCAATAAGAATGAGCAAACAAAACGATAAATAATTTATTCACAAAAACAAAAACAAAAGTTGACAAAAAAGATCAAAGCAATGTTGTGTACCAAATTAAATGTTTAGGAAATTTATCAGACAACTGTGGTAAAGTATACATAGGAACAACAAAGAGGAGCTTAAGCATAAGAACAAGTGAACATGAAACAGATATTAAAAAACTAAAACATTCAACCGCACTATCACAACACTGTACGGAGAACAACCATAGAGCTGACTTGACGAATGTAAAAATACTGGACAAAGAGAGACGAGAGAATAAACGATATACACTTGAGAGCCTCAGGATACAGCAAAAAGGGAACAGTGCAATTAATAAAAAGGAAGACAAGGACAACACAAATGCCAACTACTCTATTGTTTTATTTTAGTTTTACTCTGATATTAATATTAAGAACAGTGTCGTTGGTTTCATGTTATATGTTTTGTATATGACGTGTTTTATGTAGTGCTGATTATGTAAAATACAAACTATGAAAAACAATTATAATTTTCAAAATATTATCATATGTAAGTAACGCTTGTTCTTAATCATAATTATGATTACAATGTATGTTGTATGTATCATAAAATAAAAACAATTGTGTAATGATAAGTTTCTAAAATTGTTGTTTTTATATTTTTTCTGTTACAACAAGGTTACCAGATTAACAAATAAAAACATCCCTGATGAAGTTGGGATTTTCCAACGAAATGTCGGATGAACTAATTAATAAAATAAATAATCGCTTATTTTAATTCGCTAACCTTAAAAGCCCATTTAAAAAAAAAGCACTTAAACTAAGAATTGAAATTACTGAACTTAAGCCCGTATAAGAAATTATTTCTGATTAAAAGTTTGTAATGCTATAAATTTTTATCAAGGAAATCTTTACTACACCCAATCGTTATTTGAAATAACGCTTAAAACACTTACGGCCTTATGTATAATCCAAAAACTGGCATTAAATTAGCATAAGTGACAAATTTGAACTACGTGCTGATGAGATTCTCGACACAATTTGATATTTAAAATCGCCCCACAATGTAGTTTTAACACACGATTTTATGGCAAAACTCGCTAAGACCATGTTCAATTTTGTCACTTATGCTAGTTTTATGCCAGTTTTTGGCCGTTAATAAAGTGACAGTGAATCAAAAATGTCGAAAAATTTTAAAAAGAGTTGATTTCTTTGCTAATATGTGTATGCTTAAGCAAAAAAAAAAATATTTGTTCACTCACGCAATCTCACGCGTGACTATTTTTGAACAATCTGTTTTATGCCTTTTAGTTTGGTATTAGAAAAACTTGTTGTTTCGATTTCTTTTCCGTACAGCAAATATTTTGTTTTAGTTATCTAGACCAGTGAATCTCAACCTTTTTTATAATGTAGCACATTTTTAACGATTTCAGAATTTTATTTATTGCTGAAGGAACATAATTTTGGAGCTTTATTTTTTTGACGAAAAAGGATTATCTACTATCGTAAATAATTGATTCTCGGCAACAAATGAAGATCAAGACTTTTTGGGCTGTTATGGCACGATATGATTAGAGTTTTTGTGAACTACTTTGGATAATTGCATCTAGTGTTAATCCAAAATGAATTAATTTTTCGGAATGTTTTAAAATAAAATCTCGATGTATTGTGGTCTCTAATTAGTAACATCTGTGACACTTTTATTGATGTTTTTATAGTAAACATTATGTTAGGATTGTTCCTACACATTTTAGCTACAAAATGAACATAATTATACAAATATAAGACCAGCTGCACACTTGTAGAATTTCATGGCGCACAAAGGTGCCAATGCACTTTTGATTCGGCACTGGATAAAAATCTTTTTTAATTGCAATTATTTGCCGCTAAAATATTTCGGAACTATGAATGCTGTGATGTTGCTACTGCTCTCATGTGGTATAAATTTTTTAAAGTTCAAATGAAAAAAGACTTTATAGATCTATGACTTAACCTTAAGGTAAACTAATTGAAAATATTTTCAACTAATTAGATTTTGGAATACATATATAAACTTTTATTACTAAAAGTTTCATCTGAAATTTGCACTGTTTTCACTACATACAGTCACTGTTGCAGGATTGACGATTTCTCTGCATTTTGACGATTTTCACCTCTCAAAATACACTAGTGACGATTTTAGATCCAGAAATGACGATTTTTCTAAATTTAACATATATGGAAACTTTTTTTAGTATTGCATTTTTAGAGTTGGTTTTTTCTTATGTTATGATTTTTTTGTGTTCAAAATGTTAAATTCTGATATTTATACATAAAATGTTTCTATAACCAAAATGCTAATTATTTTTTTATAAATTATCTATTTTAAAAATAAATATATATGTATGTACGTATGTGAATTCTGATTTCATTTTAAGTTTTTTTAACTTTTATTTTTAATTTTAATGGTTTTCATGTTTATGTAATATACATATATTTAATGTACATATATGTGTATATTTGTTGAAAGCATAGCTAATAAGTTTGAACCACAGTAATAGTTTTTGTAATAAATCAATTAAAATACAAAAAAATTTAATATTTTTGATTTGACGTTTTTTGACGATTTTCTAAAATGACTTGACGATTTTGACGATTTTTTGCACAGAAATGTGTAGTTTTTGACGAAGTTCTGGCAACAGTGCATACAGTTACTACTTGTTACCTCATTTACAACCAGCATATAAAACACATTATATTGAAATTGTAAAGAAACGTGGCGGAAAAATGTAAACGAGACGTTTAATCTATTAATTTTTATGTAAATTAGAGCAAAAATAATTTCAAATATTTAATATTAAGTTTTTAATTTTAGCAAAAAAAGGGAAATGTCCCACAGTGCGACGCCACGATTGTGTGAATTTTCATTTACATATACATATTCGCGACTCAAATTTTTACATTCGTCCCAGTTTTATTTCTAACTTTAAGAACTGTTTCCTTATTGCCACAATAATATTGAAATGTATATTGATGAAAATAATACACGGCCAGTGTTGCTCGAAAGTATTGAATTATTAAAGAGAATTTTAAACTTATTCGTCAGAGAGAAATTTTCAGTGAATCTTAAAAGTACAGTAAAACTTCGTTATAACGAAAAACTTAATATATATATAAAGTATTTTTTTATGGAGTCCCTTGTGATTACCTCTTTATTGCAAAGTTTCTCACACAAAAATACATTATAGCTATAACGAACAAATTCTGAGCAAAAAAGCCTCAATGGCAAAGTCCCGTTATTAACAGCGAAGTCTAAATGTATTTAAAAGCGTATTTGTAAAGCATTTACAAAATGAAATACTCGTACAAAAGCCTCTATACAACGAAGTAAGAATAAAATTATGTATAGCTTTTATTAGCATTCTCATGTGAAATACAATTTGTATAAAAAAACCGTAGTTATAACGAATTTTTTTTTTTTTTTTTTGTAATTCTTCAAATCTTCTTCGTATCAAGGCTTGGCTGATTATATTTACAGCTAATCAATGGCTACAACGAAGTATTTTTGGATCCCTTGGAATTTGTTATATCAAAGTTTCACTGTATTTATTCCTACAATTGCTAAAACATCTTCCATAAATTGTGTAGTATACGTTATCTGAAATTATGCAAAATTTGCCATTAAGTATACGTAACCTTAAAAATTGTGCCTTTAACAAAACCTGACATACGATTACATATCGTACCTTTATTGCAACATGGATATATCTCAAAAAACTCAATTTGCAGCTTAAAATACAGAAAGAGATTGTTATATCATATAATAATGTTATATTATTACATGAAATATAAATTTCATATAAAAGGCAAAGAAAACATTTTTATATCTTCATTGAGTTGCTTTAAATTGAAAACTTTAAATTTATTTTCTGCAAAATTAGCATTTTTGAGTTATGCCCCTGTTGCAATAAGGAAGCGATATGCTACAATTTTAATAAGTTATTTTTTATATCTGTTGCATGCGTAATAAACCTCTAAACATTAATCAAATAAATCATTTAATTTCTCTTACTAAAGACTCTTTGTACAAGATTTATTGTCGATTTATTTATTTGCAACATAATTTCCATCTGTTGTTTGATGTGGAAACTGGAAAATGTGGGGAAATTTTTGAAAAACTCCCCTAAAATTAGAAAGATGCTAGAGAGCTCCTAACGAAAAGTTTGAATATAATTTCATACAAATAATTGCAAATATAAAGGGTATTCAAACTGATCCATGCAATATTCAAAAAATAATAACTTAATAATTGAAGTGTACTTTCAAACAAAATTTCCAGGCAGATTTTGAGTCAAGAGCGCTTGAAGTTCAAATAACTTTTTTTTATATAGCCGTAACTCTTTGAAGGGAAAGAAAAATATAAAAAACTATGTATTTGTAATATTTTATATAAATATGCTTAGGTTGTCTGGCATTTTTTCCATATGCTAACAATTTAACCACCCTAATGCATATTTATAAAAGCTATTGATTCCCCTATAAATAAACATATCGTTACCTTAATATAGAAAGGGCATAACTCATTATTTTTTTGAAATCGAGTTTTTTGTATATTTCGGTAGAATAACATATAATGTATCGAAAAATGCAAAAATTTCGATTTCAAAAAAAAAAAAAATAATGTGTCAGGGCCTTTCTATATTAAAGTAACCATATTTATGCTGGGGTAGAAATATTTAAATTTTCTTTCATGTTGTACAACAACATGAACATGTTTTGTACTAAGTACAATTTAAAACAATCACTTTTTAGCTTTTACATACACACACACACACACATACACAAACACACACACACACACGCAAAAGTACATTGAAATTAGTAACATATGTCTTAAGCTACTGTTTTTATTTAATATTATTTTTTTCTTTGCTAAAATCGAAGAATATTTTTCACTCTCACATCAATATATCAACGATTGACAAGCAGCAAAGTCATCTAGCAACAATTTTGTTGTGTAAAATACAGTTCCTCTGAGATGTGTGTAGATATGTATGCATGTATGTATATGGTTAATATACATATGCACATATTATTTACACATATGTATTATGCATATATAATACTGCTTTTCCATGTCTGTGCACGCTTACAAAGGTAAAAAGTTTCATTGTTCAAGTGCAGAGGATGTTCCATAATGAATTGCTGTAATAAAAATAAAAATGTAAATGAAAGAAAAACTTACAAAAAGTTGTAATACAAATTTAACGCTTTCATGGCCACAAAAAATATCTTTGGACATATGTGGCCGTCCACATTGAAAAGGTAACAAATCATCACTTGGCTTTACTTTCAGGATAGCAGATTTACAAAAAAAAAATTTTCAAAATTTAAACATTTTTATTATTGATTCCGATTCTATGAATCTTCTGTTTACATGGAACAGTCGCTATATTAGAATCGATATATTTTATACCGAAACATTGACAAAACGAAAGAAGTGTCTGTCCAGAGAAAAGGGACTAATTTTTCATTTTGAAAATCAAAGTGAATCTTCACTATTAAAATTCATAACTTCCAAACGAAAAGTGATAGAATAATTCTTAAGGTACCGTCCCCCTTGTCAAACATTTGCCCAAAAAAGCGCAACCACTACATGCCAGTGAAAAATCTTTCAATTCAGAGAAAAATTTGTCAAGTTAAAGAGCAACCAATAGTGTTGGATTCTATGACATTATCTATTAGTTGTGTTCGAAACTGATTAATTTGATTAACAAGCGTCTGGATCAAAACTTTTATCATTTGTTTTTTTCGGTTACGATTTTTTGAGTAAATATTTGACAAATGTGACCGTAGGAATTCAATTTTGATTTCGGTGAAGATTTGATGCTTTTTCATGTGGATATGTTACCGTCCATATTAAAATCTATGAGGTTATTTTTTAGCTAATTTAGTGACAAATTCAATAAGAAAACGAAAAAATCTATGAGTATGTTTCTTTTTTCAGATTCCTAAGAGATTTCCAATCAAAAAAGCAAATTGGGGTTAGCTTCGAAAAATACTGTTGCCACTAGGGATGAGCAATAGCGTGATTTTTTAATAATGTTGCTCCTTATGAACGTGATTTCTAAATCGCTGTTCTTTTAAATATTTTAATAAGAAGAGTAGCGGTGAAATTATTGTGATTTCAACACATTTCAGCATTTCTGCTATAAAAGTGTGTAAATATTGGTATTTTGATCAATACTGACAAGAAGAGCAACAAGAATAAAGATTTAGCAATCAGACCCATCCAAATATTGAGAAGAGGCAGAGCGACAATAAAATTGCAAATATAAAAATGTGAGCTGTACACGGTGCTCTCAGATATGGCGATTACTAGCCAAACATGGCGATTTTTTAAATTGTCTGGCGTCAAAATTTTTGGTTTTGAAACATGGCGACTTTTCTGGCGATTAATATTTTTTAACAAAATTGAATTTCAAAATTTTTTAACTTCAGGAAAGTTTTTGAAGAAGTAGTTTCAACAATAAATCCTATCAAAACTCGTCTGCAAAAACTTAAGACAATGTGATTGTGATGATATTTCTTATATCAATTATAGTCAGTAATGCGTTTTGAATTTTTTACAAGAAATCATTTTTGCGATTTTATTTCTTAATTTGGCGATTTTTTGATCAATTTTAACACGATAATTTTATAAAAATTTATATTAAAAAAGTGTTCCATAAAAGAAATTTATTATCAAATATTTACTAAAAAAACTACATAAAAATGATTTTTAGTGACTTTTGGCGATTTTTAAAATCATTTTGGAGAAATAGGCTGGACAAAATCTGACAACCCTGGCTACACATAGTTGACAAAAAAAGACGATTGAAGACGAGTTGACGATTTTTTTCACGACAAAAATTTAAAGTCTGAAACAAAATTAATGTGGTAGCTTTATTTAATATAAAATAAGCATACAAGAAAAATCACAGTTTGTATGAAAGAAATATATTTCCAAAACTTGTTACTTGGTATATTCACTCACAGTTGTGGTTAGTGATTTTTAAATCGCTGTGAAAAAGTAACAGTTTACGAAATACCGCTGAACTGTAGTTGCCACAGATCTTAAAATGGATCTGACAGAGTCTTAAAAAAGCATCAACAATGGCTTATATGACAAAAGACATTAAAGAAGTCTTATGGGCCTTATTAGTTTTTACTTTCTGTAGCTGTTCTGTGCCATTCCTTTTCTAAATTTTAATACTTACTTTTTCTATATCAACTTATCAGCTGTTTCTGACCAGAAGAGTCACACTCTTGAGTCTTGCATCGTCCATCGTTATATTCCAATATAATTTTATGTTTTTCTTTTAAAAGTTAATTTTTTTAAATTCTAAACGCACAATCACAATTTATTTAATACTAGATTTACCAAACGGACGACACACTCGTCCGTATTCTAGAATCAAAATGTAAATAATTTAAGATTCAAAGAAAATGGACATATCTAAACGTCATAAAAAATTCATTAAAACACAGCCACACACAAACTTACATACATATGCAAGCATAATTAATTAATACATGAAATTAAAAAAACATAAACAAAATCCCTTCAACCAAGCTAATTCACTTTATTCAACTCTCTTCCTTTAAGTATTATGGCTTTCATACAACAACAAATAAGAGAAAAAAATTGTTAGATCAAGAGAAATACTACAAACAAACACACACACACACTCATGTTTTTTTTCTTTTTTACTTGTGAGCTAATAAATGCGTGTCTAATATGTGTGCATGTAGTAGTAGCAACTTTAAACGCTTATAGCTCCCAAAATACTTAACCGATTTCAATGAAATATAGATTCTGCACATCTGTACAGAAAATGCTTTAAAACCATATAAATCTTTTTAAAATCGGTGTAGTGGTACCAGCGTAAAAGGGACTACAAAAAACATGTTTGCCTATTAATTATATAGATGTATCTATATTCATTTACTTTTCCAGCAGAAACTAGCAACGAGAGAGTAAAGTAGAAATTTAAAAAATTACTCTCCCAGACACGAAAAAATAAATTAACGCTTTACTTGTAAAAACTTGCAATACAATTTTATTCATATCAGAACCATAAATGGAAATCATGATACAATTGTACTTTTTCTGATGTATTATGTTTGATAATGTTTTTAATAAATTTTTTTTCATATAAAATACTTTACACAGTTTCATGTATTATTTTATTTATTTTATGCATTTTTCATAATTAATTTTATTCCACTAGCAAATGCAAAAAAGCGTCTTTCAATCTCTGCTCGGATATGATGACCAAATAAAATTCCTTGACAATAAAATTCATGAAAGAAAAACAATAAATTAGGAAAACTCGACTGAGCACCACAAAGAAGATTATTGTGTTTATCAGTCTATGTTTGTATATATGTATGTATATATGTGTGTTCCTTTGCTGCTATATATAAACTGAACGCGTGGACCGGTTTGGATGATTCTTACGTCAATTGATTTGTCTTATACTCGGGAGTATCACTAAAGATATGTCAGTGAGAATGGCGGCCAACAGACGCCATTTTGTAAATACGAAAAAATTAAAAGTCCGCGAACATTCGATAAGTATTTTAAAATCATTTTTAAGTTTCTCTTATGACTTTTTATTTGGAATGACCATTTAGGATATTAAATGGTTCAAAGTTGGTCGCAGTCGGGTTTCTTGATTTTTTTTTTCATTTTAATGATTTTTGGTTTCGGCATTTTTTAGTTTTGTGATTTATTTGCATTTGTTTTAGTGCCCAGCAAAAAATTACACATTACCATTAGAACTACTTGCCATATAATGACTTACTTTTCTGATTGCCAATTTTCATTACTCGCTTACAAATCACATTAACTAAAATTTAAAAAAATTACGTGCAAGTTTTCTAAATGAAGAGAATGATTTTTTTAGACGACATAGATTACGTGAAAGGTTGACAAGTAAAAAAATGTAAGTACTTCTCACGAATCGATTATTTTAGTCTCACGCCTTGTTAAAATCATTAAGTTGGTGATCCAGTAGGGAAGTGCTTCGACCAAAAATGCTTAATTCCAAACTCGATTACCTTTTTTGAAATTTTTTGCTGGGTGTTTTTGAAAATTTCAAGAGTTCGCCCTCTTGCGGTTTCCAAAATACATACAGCGACACTAACTCATATTTTTAATTTAGATTTTTTTGAATTTCAATGTTAATTTATGCATAGAAATACACTTAGAGTCTAAACACAATGTTTGCGGTACGGTGCGGTGCGATTTCTCGGCGGGAAAGAAAATACGGAAGACGGCGACGGCGACGGCAATACTTGTTATTGTTTGTTTAAATTTTTATTAATTTTTTTTGTGCATATATTTTTATAAAAAAATTACTCTTTCTGTTAAATATTTTGTAATGGCAGTAACTAAAAACAAAAAATTATTAAAATTGTATACATTCCCAGATAAATTTGATAAATTGCTTATGCTTTTATATTTTATGACAAACATTTTTGAACTTCAAAATCATTTTTTTTTTTTTGTTGTGAACACCGCCAATTATTTAAAAACTATGGCAACATCAGAAAGAGAAAGAGAGTCAAAAATTGAGAGAATAAGAAAGTCAGCAATGAAAATAAGGCCGGGTTTCGATCTGTGTGCTATGTGCCACACAAAAGTGTAAAAAAAGCGTAACCACTAATTACTAATGAAAAACAGTTTCATTTAGACACGCATTTATTGAGTTAAACAGTGTCATACATAACTAATAGACAATTTTATAGAATCCAACATGATTGGAAACTATTTAAATCAATAAATAATTATATGTCTAAATCAAATAGTTTTTCAATAGTAATTAGTTGGTTACGCTTTTTTTTGGAAAATCGTCAGCCCATTATTAGTTTGGAGCATATGCCAAAAAGTAGGAATGGAGAAAAACGACAAAGAAGGTTTACCTGAAGTTTTCTCAAGGTATACCCGATAGAATTTTTTTATATTTTCACCATTGTTTCCGACAAATGCTTAGAAGAAATATGTAAATTTTTGTGAACTTCCATGAATAGAGTTAAAAGTTAATATTACTTTATTGAAAGAGAAAAATAATGTTTTGTGCCAAACACGCCACTTTTCATAATTTATTTTTAAAAAGTAGCTTTTTGTATACAACTTTACTGCTGAGAAAGTTGTTGTTGAGAAGAAAATTTATGCTTGCAGTCCATAGAAATAAATCGATCGGTTTAACGATAACCCCAAAATTAAACAAAACCCCTTACCAGACATTGTAATTTCCGCGATGTTAGCAATTTTTTTGCAATTGATCTTATTTTCTGAGGTTTTTTTATTCATTGCAGTGTAAGTAATTTTTACAATGCATTTAGGAATTTTTCGCGTATCTGAGATTTTTTCGCGTTCTTTTCAACTTAATTTTTTTAACAGTTTTGGCAATTTCTAATTAATTTTACGGCTTGTTTCCGATTTACAATTTCTCGCGAATTTTTGCAATGTTCGCAATGAAAGCCAGTTTTTGCAAGTATTCTTCTTAACAGTTAATTTTGAACAATATTAGACTTTGCTTTTGCATATGCTGCTGTGACCAAGTTTTCGCGAGTTTTCGCAATTTTCACGTTTTTATGGAATTTTTAGCAATCCTTATGGTTTTAGCGATTTGTATTAAAAATTATGGCTGGTTTAAAATCTTGCAATTTTTCGCGAATTTTTGTTTTTTTTTTTTTGCGAAAGATGTAATTTTTCCAAAGTTCTTGGGTTTCCTTATTTGGTTTTATTTAAGCACTTAAAATTTGAAAAAAAAAATTTGCAAGCTTATTTCGAATTTTCATAATGTTATAATAACTCAATTTTAGTTTTGAGCTTGTTTTCAACATTGCGAATTTTTAAGATTTTCGCAATAGGTGTGATTTATTCCAAATTTCTGCCTTTTTAGAGTTTAAGAGACTTTTATTTATTTCAAGACTTGATATCGATTTTTGCATTAATTTTTATTTCAAGTACACAATCCATTTTTTTCCATACTATGCAAGTAATTTTTGCCGCAGTTAATATTTGCATAACTTGGTATACATACACTACAAATATATCCATAGCAAGGCAGAGATTTGGAGTAGATCGAATTCTTGAAGGCAAGTTCATCGAACTATGCGAAGTTCGTCGGTCGTCCCAATTATTTTTATAACATTACGGAAATGAAACAAAACAAGAGTTAAATTTAGTTTGTACGTTTTTGTATGAATAATTTGACGCAATAGCCAAACAGTGGCGTTTACAGCCAAACAATACTTATTAAACCTAAAAATAGTTGAAATGGAGAAAAATGAATGATAAATATCTCAGAAATCATAATTAATTTCGCGAAACACTTTTTGGGTTCAGAAAGTGTATATTCGAAATATATATACTCCATACCTAACTCATTTTTTTTTAAATGGTCGGTAGGTCAAACCAATAATGGGCTGACGAAATAACACATAAGAAATGCCAGATGTAAAATCAGCGTAAAATAGATTTTAAATTTATGCCGTTCCGCACTGCGGGTTTTTACTTCAAAATCGTATGAAAAACCGCACCGCAATGAGTTCTCGTTACACTGTGTTCAGACTCTTACCTGGAAAATTTCAAGTGTCTATTTATAATTGTTTTAACATTAAATTAGGATTTCAACATTTTTCATTTGCTCGCTTCAGAGGTCATATATTTGTTGTTCTAGCGGTAAAAGTTTTAAAAATGCTAAAGCGGCCCATCCATTGAACAATATTATTGCATAAGTTGTTGTACTTATTATTGTCGTTGTGACCTATAATATGCAATAAATAACACAAAATTTTCCAAGAAAATATTACCCAATTTTCCTGATAGTGAAAAAATAATCAACAATGTTGCCATCATATAACATAATATACAATTGTATTGATTGTACAATAAAAATCCAAAGCCTTTTGATGTTTGCCAAAATATTGTGCCACCTTGGAATATGACATACACACTGGCGATATTATTGTACAAAAACGAAAAATTTTACAATTATATTGCAAGTGGTTGGGCCGCTTAAGAATATTTAATTTCTAGAAAGTGAAAAAAGTGAAAATTGATTTCGATGCAGCTTTATTTAAAAAAAAAATTGTCAAAAGGTGGGGAAGTTGACCTTTTTTTAATAAGACCGTGATGCAAAGTTTTACAATGTCTATTCACTATTATTCTTATTGAGGTCTTTAATGCCTGTGTCAGTTTTATAATAAATATAATAATGTTTACTTCGTTGTAATGCATTGTAATTCTTTTAAATTTATTACGCATTTAAACTCATTTTATTTTATGAAGAAAGAGTTCGCCATAAAAGTGTTTGCCTTCATGTTATATATGTATGTATTTATATTTTTATAGTTTGTGTGTGTAAATCTTCCTTTTTAATAATACTGCAATATTGCATACGGTTTATCTCCTTAAAGCCGTCATATTTTAATGTAAACCGTGCAACGTCATGATATACTTTTAACATTTTATGTTATCATAAATCACGGTTATAACAGTAAAAAAAAGAAAATATCTTTAAAAAGCATCTTTATCTCTTAAGGTTTCGTTCGTAATTATTAAGTAATGCATACTTACAGATTTTTTAATGCTTTGCAACATGTGCAATCTCTCAGTTGCATATACAACTTTTTTTCACCGCCATGCAGCCTCTTATGCACTCTCATTCACAGTAATTGACTGTGCACTACTTTAAGCAATAAAAGTTTACTTTTTTGTATTTTTAATACATCCGTACTTGCGTATCCAGTATTGGCAGATTTTAATATTTAGGGTAAACTTATTTAAACTAAAATTTTAAATCTATACATACAATGATGAATTCTGGAAAAACCAAAAATTTACATTTTTTTATTAGGAATTATTTTTTTATTAAATGCGTAATTCGAGGTTGTTGTGTTTAAGCCAACGTATTTGCCTCTTACTTATGTGCACTTACTTATCCATTCATGTACAATATAAATAAAACTATAAGTAGACATGCTTATTGCATATATCCTGCAACTTTTCTTTTAAATTTTATATCCTTTTAATATGCTTCATTACAGCTACAAGTTCCATTGCTATTAAATGGCCAATACTCATGTGAACATTTAAATCGCTAGAATGACATAGAAGGTTTACTTAGCGAAGGCTTTAAGCTGCTAAGTAACTTTGTTAATTTATCATTACCAAAGCTGGAAAAGCAAAAAATCTTTACTCATTTAAATATATACTTGTATGCAGTGATAGAGAAATATTTTAGTTTGATATTTGCTAACTTTAAAAAATATTTAGTTTGTATAAATATATTTATTAATTACACCAAAAGCAAATTATCACTAGAGTCTACAAACTTTTTGGAACGTAAGTTCCTTGTGGCGCGACATTCATGCAAAACAAAGATTTTTTTGAAAATAAAAAAAAGTACTGGTGAATACTGGTGAATACTGGTTACAAATACTGGTAACAACTACATAGTATAATGGTGCTTCCAGTGCGGATGCCTTAGATTTTCAATGCAGCCGTAATTTTCTGCGGAAATGGCCGGGGAACTCGTAATATTTTGGGAATTTAGCTAAAATTGGCTCTGCTACCTAATATTATAAATGCGAAAGTAAATTTATTGTTTGTTTGTTGCGCTTTAACGGCTTAACCAAGGAACCGATTTTAATGAAATGTAGAACATTGATAGACCTAAGCCTAGAATGACACAAATGTTATCAGGGCAATTATGTAAAAAATTCCGCAGGGAATTTCTCCCAGGGAACAATTCCAACTAATAGCAAATGATAGGGAAAACAAAAAATTCTAATTGGAAAAGGGAGAAATTCCCTGCGGAATTTTATACATAATTGCCCTGTATATGTTTTTTTTTTTAACTAGGAGCACGAGGAGAGGTAGGGGAAAATTTCTGCCTTTCAAAAACTATTTAACCGCTTCTGATGACTTCAAAACATAGATAGATCTGAATCAAAAGAAGACATATCCTATAATTTTTTTTTTTAAATAGGACTACGGGTAAGGGGAAATTTCTTTCTCCTTGAAGCTATCTATCCGATTTTTATAAAATTTAAAAAATAGATAAGTCTGAGTCTACATGAACACATAAGCAATACATTTTTTTTTTTTTTTTTTTTTTTTTTTTTTTTTTTTTGATAGGAGCACATGGGGAGGTAAAGGGGAACTTTCTTTCTCTTTGAAACCATATATGCGATTTTGATGAGATTCGAAACATAGATTGATCTGAGTCTAGGAAAGCATACGGCTATTTACTTCTTTCAAACTATAATCACAAGGAGGAGAAGGAGGAAATTTATGCCTATTTGAAACTATCTAGGCGATTTTGATAAATTTCCAAACATGGATAGGCCTGAGACTGCAAGGATACAAACACTATATATTTGATCAAAAATAAACCAACCAGAGGACAAGGGGCAATTTCTTAGGTAAATAAAACGCGAGGAACTACGTTCATATCCGGTGTCCCATGACATTTTCTTTTTAGATATTTAGAAGCTTCTTTTATCATATTCCCTCAGTATAAAGAAATCTGGTACTGGACAAATTTAAGCACTAGGTTATAAAAAACGTCGAAAACAAATGCGGTGCGTCCACGCAGGACTCCAGTACCGACTCCAAAATATTATTATAACGATTTTCATCAAAAATACATTTTAATCATAAAAATTATTAATGTGAAATGTTATGAAATTATTTTAACAAATTAATTAATAAAACTGTATTTTTATTTATTTTTTTAAATTACTTTTCTTTGTTAATCTTGCGCTGTTGAGTATTAATTTCAATAATTATTTTTTTTTATTTTTCATAGATTTTAATGAAATTCAACATTTATTTGTATCAAATATCATCGTTGAATAACTTTCTTCATTTACAATTTAAAATCTCATTTAAATCCAAACAAAGTCTGTAGATATACGCATGAATAAAAATTAATTAAAAAATATTGGGATTTAAATTAATTGTGTGTAAAAATTATTTACTTGAAATAATAGCAGAGGATTTTATTTTTTTTTTATGTTAAGCGCATAATTACTTTTGAAAATCATTATGTGTAAATATGGCGCTCACAATGTAAAACATATTTTAGTGAAAATTTCATTTATTAAATTCCTTTACTTTTATTTTAAAAAAATGTTACAAAGTTTTTTTTTTTTTTGGGAAAGCTTAAAGTTCTAATTTTATGGGCTCATATTCATAGTCAAAACAAAGTATACTTGAAGAATTTTGTGTGGTAATACTGCTTTTAAATTTTGTGTGGTAATACTGGTTTAAAAATTTTAAAGCATACTTTGTTTTGACTGTGAATATGCGGATAGTTTTAAAAAAATATCCACTTATTTCGTTTAAAATGCAGCTTTTCTTAATTTATTTTTTAATTGTATAAATTCCATACTTCGAATAGAGGGTGGCGTTGGCTGAAGTAATTAGCACGTTGACTACGAAACCGAAGGTACTGGGTTTGAGTCGTGTATACAACAGTCATTATATAAAACACCAAGCATTTTTCTGATGTGAATGTGTGTCCCTTTTTATGCGTTGTTGTAGGAAAGTTCAAGTGATGAAGGCGTAGTCATTGGTCACTGAACTGTACCGACTTCAGCACATGCTAGTCCTAATGTAACATCAGAGCAAACTCCTTCGCTGTGTGACAAAATCATCGGTACATCTTAAAAAAAAAAATAATACGTCTCATTTAACACCAAGGGCGCTGCAATATTGAATTATTAGAATCGTGCAAAAATTAGAGTAGTAAAAGAATGAAGCTTTCCTCTACCTCTATCTCTTCCTTCAGCATCTGTCTTCACTATCACTATACCTTTCCTAAAAAAGGTAACATTTAGTAATAGTAGTAGAGATTCATTGCCTGAGTGTTACTTCTCTTTTTATATAAAAAATATACCATCGATTTGAAACATAGCTGTGAAGAGAGCATAATAATCGACATAGCACAAACCTTAGTTTATAATTGAGTCAGATATCCACTTAAAAATTTAATAAATATAAAAAAATCTTGAGTAAAGAAATATTTTTAACTGAAAAAAAAAATATTTTTGGTTATGTTTTACCAAAAACCTTTCTAAACCTGAAACCATAATTTTGATTATTGGGTTTTTTCTTTCTAAAATATAAAACATATTTAATTACCAAAGAAATAATTAGTTTGATTTAATTAGTTTTATATACAAGAAAAAGTGTAAGTTTTCCAGGTCTGGAGATATTTTTTTTTTCTAATTTTGAATACCAAACAATATTTTTCTAAAATATAAATTGAAATTGTAAACAAAAACAAAAAATTAATTTGACCTTGATAGTTTAATATACAAAATAAATTAATTTTCCAACCCTGGAATCATCCTTTTGGATTTCTCTTATTCCTTATGGCAATCCTTAAAAAATATATAAAAAATGTTAAGTGATCAAGAAAAAAAGGAAATAAGGCAAAAATTACTTTGATTTAGTTACAATAATGTCAAAAAAAAGTTTAAAATTTCCAGCTCCGGAGCTGTGATTTTTATTTTCTTAATTTTCTATACCAAACATTTCTTTTTGAAACAAAAAATATATATAATTTATAATGAAAAAGACAAGAATTAATTAAACCTAGTTTCTTTTAAGTTAAAAATTTTTTAATCGCACTAATAATCCCAGTTACTTTTATATAGTTACTTTTATATATCACAAAAAGTGCAAGTTTCACATTCCTAGAAGCATCTTCTTATATTTTTCTGATTTCTTACAACAATTTATTTCTTTTATGAATATAAGATATGTTTCATTTGTAGAGAAAAAGGAAAATTATTTTTTTTATGTTATTTTTTTATAACAAAAAAAGTTAAATTTTTCCAACTCTGGAAACATCTTTCTGATATTTTTATTTGATTTTTAATATCAATTTTATTCGTTCTGAAATCTGTATATATAAAACAGGATGTGTGTATGTATGTATATCATGTATGGACTCCAAAACGGATGGGCCGATTTTGATGAAATTTTCAGGGAATCTTCAGAATATTCAGGCGAGTGAAAAGGAACCCTATTGTTTTCGCTACACTGTCCGTCTGTCCATCACAGGCTATTTTCTTAGGTAACGTAACAGCTACGGACCTGAAACTTGGACAGAGTGTGTAGAACCTTGGCCGCTACAAAAACAAATACATGAGAGGTAAAAATTAAAGGTTGTTCCAAAACAAGCAACGAAAAATATTAAAATCCCATGTTATATACATACAATTGTATGTACATATATATATAAAGGAGGGGCCAAAAGAAACCAAGGCGTGTAAAAGTTTAATAACTTTTTTGTTTATTAACTTTTTTTTATTTTTTCTTTCAGATTATATAATATACAAAATGGAAATTTTTTTACACTAAGTATGAAAAATGATGTCTCTTAAATGACCACCGTTTTCAGCTTCGCACTAATGGGCTCTTTTTAGAGCATTTTTCAAAACTTGCGGCTGTAGCGTTCGAATTTCTGCAACAATGTTTGCCTTGAGTTCAAGGATTGTCTCTGGCTTGTTCACATACACTCGCCCCTTCAAAAAACCCCAAAGAAAATAGTCGGGTGATGTCAAATCTGGCGATCGCGCTGGCCAAATAATTTCCGAATTTCGAGAAATTATTCGCTCTCCAAAAATTTGACTTAAAAGTGCCATTGTGTCTCGGGCAGTATCGGCAGTGGCTCCGTCCTGCTGAAACCACATACCAGGTCTGTTTTCAAGAGCAGGACGTAAAAAATTTTCTATCATAAACCTATACCGCTCTCCATTTACGTTTACAGCACTTCCATCTTCATTCTCGAAGAAGTAGGGCCCAATGACATTTTCAGATGTGATCCCACACCATACTGTACACCTGATGGGGTGTAATTGGCGTTGATGAATGGCTCTTGGATTTTGAGAACCCCAGAACCTACAGTTCTGCTTATTAACAAAGCCATTCAAATGAAAATGAGCTTAAAATAATTGATCTCTGGTTTAAATAATAAAATTCTATTGTTCTGGTTCTCTGTTCAGTTGTGAACCTCTCCATTATAAATTCTCCAAGTCTATATAATCTGAAAGAAAAAATAAAAAAAAATTAATAAACAAAAAAGTTATTAAACTTTTACACCCCTTGGTTTCGTTTGGCCCACCCTGTATATTGACACTTGAAATTTATAAAATTAGTGTATTTTTATACAGACTACAACAATTAACATTCAAATTTAAACAAATTTTAATTAAAGGGTGGTACATCAGTTAATACAATTTTGTCAACTTGCTACATCTTACGGTTGTAAGAGGCAAACTCTTGAAATTTTCAGAAACGGTAAAACTAAAAAATCCCAAATTTTAAAATCGCCTATCGGAAAAAAATCACAACAAATCTAAAAAAAATCGCCAAATCGAAAAAAAATCGTCAAAATTAAAAAAAAATGCTAACACTAAAATAAATTGTCAAATCCGAAAAAATCGCCAAAATAAAAGAAATCGCCAAAATAAAAGAAATCGCCCAAATGAGAGAAACGAAAAAAAATCGCCAAAACGCGAAAAACGTGCCAAAACTAAAAAAACGCCTATATGAAAAAACCGCCAAAAGGAAAAAATCGCCAAAACCGAAAACACGCAAAAAACGCCGAAACTAAAAAAACGCTCGAAACCGAAAAAAATTTAAAACTTAAAAAAATGCCTAAACTATATATGCCTATATTTTATATAGGCTAAAGTTCGCACTGAATTATATATTTAGTGTCCGTACGGAACCCTTTCGTGCGCGAGTCAAAGTCGCACTTTACTAAATTTATTCTGGTTTTCAACCCTAATTCATTTAGGACCATTTCTGACACACCAGCATAGGCGTAGCTAGGCCTTTCTAGGGGGGGGGGGTCAATGCCCCCCAGACTTGATTTTGCCCCCCCCCCAGGATTTATTACAAATTCTTTTTAAAACATATTCTTTTGCCTGTAATATTAAAAAATTCTATTTTTTATTTATTTTAAAATTGCTCATGAAAATCACCAGTAATTTTTATACAAACTTTTCGAATAACCGCTAAATATGCATACATTTATTAGATAACAAGTACCCAAAAAGCTATAAGTTCACAGCACTTCAAAATATCACAAATAGTAAACTCCATGTGAATTTATAATGGATGTGTGTAGATATGTATGTGTGTATGTAGCTTTCAACAAATTCTTAATAAAATTGTATTAGTGTACGTAGTTAGTAGCAAGACAAGTTGTTTTAAGGTGTTCTTAAGATTTTCTACTGTCAAATTGCTTGTAACAATAGCCACCAATTGTTATTTAGAGTAAAGTTAAAAAAATAGCGAAAAATTATGATCTGCAAATACCTTGTATATATGCATATACTACATATACTCGTACACACACATGTATGTATGTATGTATGTATGCATATTTATGGTTCAATCCAGGGCTGCCAGATAAAATGATGGAAAAATCGCCGAAATCCCGATAAAATATAAAATAATCGTCATTTCATGTCCGAAAAATCGTCAGAAAATCGAACAAATCAAAATTTCCTCTTTAAACATGTATACATATGTTTTATTTTTATTAGAAAACAAAACAAAACAATTCATGTTCATATACAACTTTGTTAGACTAGTGGAAAACTTGTGAAAAATATTCCTACGTCCAAATTTTGGTATCAGTACTTTTGATGACCGAAATTTTTGATAGGATATGAACTTACACAGGTCAATATATCGTTGGTCTCAAATGGAAAGGCCCTAACGCAAATAATTGTAACTTTACAGGAGAAGGTAAAACATAATAGAAAGTGTAATATTCAAAATGTAACTTTTTTGTACAACTGCTCGTAAAAGCGCTATTTTTTACACTACTGCAATAAATTTTTGTGATGTGGTGTATTAGTGTGAAATTTATTGAAATCACTGAAAAACTCAACTATCGATATGTATGCATGTATACATATATATGCACATAAAATTTTTTTCAATTGAACACGTATACATACATACTTGCATACATATGTTTCTACTTATTTATGTAAATTATGTATTTTTAAATTTTATTCATAAAAAAAATTAGAACTTTATTTCACTGTTTTCAAAATACAACTGAACTTATGAAATTAATTTTGTTCTTACAATAACTTAAACTAAATATTAATTTGCATGGTAATCAAAATGACACGCGCTGTTGTTATTTTGCAATATTGGTTACTAAGAATTTATTTACCTGTCTGCAATTTGTGTCAGCGATTTAATTATTGTGAAATAATTTGTAATAGGGGCATTCAACGTTTTCTGCGTTAACACCTCCCTTTTTAATTTCGAGCGTCCCGTTCGATCAAAAATATGGAATATTAGAGATTCTTGTTATGCTAGGTTTTTCAGGCTTTTTGGTGTCCGACAATTCTGGCATGGATGTATGTACCGATGGGATTGCCTCTAGCGTTGTTGGAATAAGGATTGTTTTACTTCTTCTTTTTAGTATCTTTGTTTTGACCAACAGAATAACCATGGATATTATCGTCATTAGAGAGAGACTGAGATTAACTGCAAATCCTTTTTTGTTTTTGTCATCTAGAAGATCTATTGCTTCGGTGTTATTTGCTCGTAATTCCTTCACCATTTCCAATGATAAAGTTTCTTCTATATTTTGGTGCAAATACTTAGTTTGTAAAATAGCTGGTAACGGTTGTAATCGTATTGTTTCAAAAAAAATCATAGGTTTTGTTGGCTATCGTCACAGATGTATTGCAGAACTGTATCACATAGGTTCCCGTAAGATTCTGTGGTTCATTATCGACAAGAACTGTTCCATTGAATTGGTTGAGAAGAATCGTTCCTGGTGCAATTTCTTCAAGAGTGGGGATGCTTCGATTGTCTATTAAGGTGCATTTTGCTATTTTACTTTTAATTAAGTTCGCTAGACACATATCGCTTTCAATATCATCCAAATTATTTATATTGCATATTGTAATATTATTATAATCCTTGCATTCATTTTTCATACCATACATTACATTATCGCATATGAGAATATTTCGATATTTTATTTTGTTTACATATTTTCCGAACTTAATTGGTCTTACTAACATTTTATTACATGAATTTAGATGTGTGCTAGGTATGCTTAATATATAAATAATAGAATCATGATTAGACGCTATTTTTATTTCAGAAAATTCAAATGCTTGTTCCAGGTTTATAAAAGGTATGGAATCTGTATTTATTATTTGCTTTACGATATCAATTTCTCCAGCTGTTAATAAGAAGGAATTAACTACACCTGCTTTTGCCCAATGCATGGCATGTTGAATGTTAGTCAATTCTTCCTTAACACTGTCTAGTTTATATTTTAGTACTGTTATTAGTTGTTCTTATAAATTTTCACTTTTATTATCATTATTCTTATGATTAAATGTTTCAATTATACTATTTGTTATGTGGGTTAGTTCATTAATTTTTTCCAATGTTACTTTATTAATAACAACTTGTTTGTTGTTATTTCTTAGTACTTTATTTGTCTTTTTAGTTAGTATTTCGAAATCTTCATGATCAGGACTTCCTGCAATCCACTTCCAAGCAGAACCTATAAAATCTAGGGATCTTTTTGACCTTGGTTTTAGTCTGTCCAGATATGATTGAAGTTCTGTAACTTCATGATTTAAAAAGGGTTGCAGAGGGTGAGAAGAGCTAATGTCATGGTTTAATGTTTCTTGCAGTTTATTTATTAAGTTCTGATATACGTTTGTGTCGATGACGTGGATTAATTTAAATGTACCAGTCTGTAATTTTGCTAGTCCTGAGTTCCATGTTACTATTTGTGAGTTGGAATAGTCCAAAATCTTTACCTCGGCCGAAACCAGTGTTAGAAATGACCTGAAAATTAAAGCTTTTTTAGTTCTTGATATTATTTTTGTGTACTATTTTTCCTGATTCTGTTAAGACTGTTGTGTTTCTATTTTCTTTAACTGTTTCCTTTCGGTATGTTCTGCTAAGTTTCGTTCCTAATCTTTTATTTTCTTTTACATAAATGGTTTCTCCAGGTTCATAAGTCTTGGGTACTATTTTTTTTTTGTTATGGTAATTCATGTCCTCTAACTGTTTCTCTTGAAGTCTCTTGATAGTATCTAGTTTAACCTTTTCTATTTCTTGCGGATTGGTACTTACTCTACCCAAAAAAAATAATTCTATTGGCTTTTTTTTTATGGTTGAATGTACGGAATTATTGTATTCATAGACTGCTCTATGCAATAGTTCTGAAAATGTTTTGTGTAAGTTTTCGGTTTTTAAACAACGCATTAATTCTGCGATTGTGGAATGGAACCTTTCTATTTGTCCATTTACACTACTACTATATGGTGGAATCTTAAATACCTTTATATTATATTCATTTTCTAGCATAAAAACAATAGTTGTAGAATTGAAGGATTTTTCGTTATCCACAACGATTGTTTCTGGTATACCAAAGGAAAGTACGAGTTCTCTTAGAGGTTCCTTAACATCCTCAATGGCTCTGGACTTCAATATTCTTGTTTGCGCAAATTTGGAAAATTTATCTATAGCAGTTAATATTGCTTTTTTTCTGTGATGAAAATATCTATGTGTATGATCTGGCCAGGATATGTTGGTATTGGTGTCTCTTGGAGGGCGATTTTATTAGGGTGCCTATCGTATTTATTTTCTTTACACACTTTACATAAATTAGTGATCTTTTTTATCTTAGAATGCATTTGGGGAAAATAAAATTTGGTTATAAGTTGTGTTCTATTTTCTCTGCTATTTCTGTGTGCCCTATTGTGTTCTTTTATTATTTCACTTTCCTGTTCTTCTTCATTCTTTAAATCTGTTACCATGGTTCGAGTATATTTTGCTCTATATTGTGTAAAATTATCTCTATAAATCTCCTGCAATTTTCCTAAGATGTCATCAGAAGTTTTTATACAATTTGTCACAGAGGGATTTAAGTATTTTTTTAAGAGTTGAATTAGAAAATCTTCTGTAATATTGGGTTCATTTATGGTATGCCTATGAAAAGTGGGGAATACGATTTCAAAACTGTAAGCTGATTGTATTTCTTCATTGGAAATTATTATTTGATTTTTAAAAGCATTGAGCGGTGCGTCTGTAAATTGTATAAGATTATGAGATGAGCTTTCGTCGCTATGTTGAGTGGCAGTTAATGTATTTATTTGAGAGTTTTCCTGCGAAGGTCTTGACAAAGCGTCGGCGACAACATTAGTACTACCTGGTTTATAATGCAACTCATAGTTATAATCTTCAAGAAATGCTTTCCATCTTTTCAATTTGAAATTAGAATTTTTACAATTTAAGGCATATGTGAGTGGAAGGTGATCAGTATAAATTTTTAATTTTGGAGACCCATATAAATAGTTTCGGAGCGACTTTAATGACCATACGATTGCGAGCATTTCTTTTTCGTTAGTAGCGTATTGCTCCTCTGCTCTGCTAAGTGTTCTAGACAGAAATACAATTGGCCTATTGTCTTGTGATAGAACGGCTCCGAGAGCATAATTTGAGGCATCTGTCGTTAGACAAAACTCTTTATTGAAATTTGGGTATGCCAACATTACATCCTCGGAAGTTAGTGCTGTTTTCAGTTTACTAAAGGCATCTATAGCGTCTTGTCCCAGTTCTATTGGTATCTTTTTGGAGGTGTGCTTAGACGAACGTCCTGCCTCCCCTCTCAAAAGCATTGTCAGGGGCTTAGCAATTTTAGCGTAGTCCCTGATAAAGCGCCTATAGTAATTTGAAATTCCCAGAAATGACCTCAACTCCTTAAGTGTTTTGGGTCTTGGGAAGTTTAAAATTGCTTCCACTTTCTTTGGGTTAGTTTTTATTCCTTTGTTTGAAATTATAAAGCCTAAAAATTCTACTTCTTCCTTCAAAAATTCACATTTGTCCAATTGTACTTTCATGTTTGCACGCTCTAAGGTTTTAAATATAGTATCTAAATTTTCATAGTGTTTCTTTTCGTTTTCTGCAAATATAATTATATCATCCATATAAACAAAGCATATCTTCCCAATATACTCCCTCAAAATATCATCTAAAGTACGTTGGAATATGGATGGTGCGTTTTTCAATCCAAATGGGAGTCGTGTAAACTCGTATTTGCCGTTATTCACTGAAAACGCTGTTTTTTGCCTATCTATTTCTTTGAGTGGTATTTGGTGGAAACCACTTTTAAGGTCCAAGACTGAGAAGAACTTATTTTGACCAAGTTGCGGAAGTACGTCGTTTATTTCCGGAATTGGGTATCGGTCTGGTGTTGTTTGTTCATTCAGTTTTCTGTAGTCAATTACCATCCTAAATTTCTTTTGACCCGATGCGTCAGCTTTCTTTGGAACTATCCAAATCGGCGAGTTGTAGGGCGATCTGGAAGGCCGAATAATCCCCTGTTGCAAGAGCTCTTGTATTTGTTTTTCTACCTCTTTTTTTAAATGCATAGGGTAGGGATAATAACGAGAATATACTGGTTCGTCTGTTTTTGTATGAATTTCGGCCACTACAGCCGAAGTATATGTTAAGCTCTCATTTGGTTCACTGAAAAGTAATCTGTTTCTTAAAATTATTTCTTGTAAATTGTCTTTCTGTTCTTTGGTCAAGTGTTCCGTTCTAATGTCGATATTGTTCACTGAATGAGATGTTTTTTGTTTTATTTTAACTTTTAATCTTCCATTTATTATCATATAATTTCCGGCTGAATAAATTATTGCCGAAAGTTCTTTAAGGCTATCATTTCCTAAAATGCCATGAAAAGACTTAAGTGTTGGTAATAAGAAGAACTTTAATTTTTTAGTATGATCATCGAATAAATTTATAAAAGTATGTTCAGTAATTTTAATATGTCCTCCTACCGAGTTGGCTGAGAAGGATTCTTGATTTGGTATAGGATTCGGTACTAGGCTTGGCTGAATATAGTTCTTGTTCGATCCAGTGTCAATCAAGAAATTTAGAATCTGTCCGGTTTTCGTCCTGCATTCAATATAGGGCAAGGACGAACTAGTTAGTCTAAAAAATGGATGTCAACAAAGTCGTTAACTTCTAATTGATTTGAAGATTCTGGTTCATTTTCTAAATATTCATTTAACGTTGGTAGTCCTTCCTGATTTTCATAACTAAGTAATTGCTGTTCGTAATATTGTTCGTCTAAGTCCTCATTTTGCTGAGTTTCTATATGGAAATTTCTTTGGATTTTTGGAGGAAGTCTTCTTTGTTCAGATTGTTGTACGTTTGGTCTTTTTCCGAAAAATTTATCGTTTTGAGCAGGCCTATTCATATAATTAATGGCCCTGGTTCTAACTGACGGGTCTATGTCCATTGGTTCGGGTCTTGGTTGAGGTTTAGGTTCAGTTGGTCTTGGTGGAGGAAAATTTTGATTTATGTAACCCTGGGGGCGCATTTGATTGAAATTGTTCCTATGGTAGATCGGAGCAGGTACATGATAGGATCTTTGGTGAGAGGAAGGTTGTGGCATGTGTGCCAACTGCGGAAAAAATTCTTGTTGGTAGTTATAACGGTTGCTCTGCTTATTATTGGTAGGCTTGGGATGGTTATGCGAGTTCGCAAATTGCGTTCTCACAAACTGATTTTCCATCTTTAAGCACAGATGAAGTGCTTGTGGCAAGTCCCTTGGTTCCTTCATTCCCAAATGTAAGGACATATTTCCTCTAAGGCCTCTAATAAAGGTGTCTAAGGCTTTATCTCGATACGTTTGTGTAAGTAGATCGAGGGCCTCTCTTCCTATATCCATGCAGGATAATTTATTCATGATTAAAGAAAGGTGAGAGTATACCTGTTGGTAGAACTCTTGAATTTTATTGTTACCCTGCACAAGAGTACTCATTTGGTACTCCAATGTAGTAAGGTCCCTTTTGTCTGCATAATGTAATGCAAGACATTTTGCAATGCTTTCCCAGTTTAGGGGCGTATTATAAGATTCCAGCGCAGCATCTGCGCTACCCACAATTTTGTTTCTGATAGTGGTTAAAATTGCATAATATTTTGGAGTTCCTTTCATGTTTTCGTAAATTATAAGTATTCTATCTACGCTCTTTTTCCAAGAGCTAAACTCTGAAGGGTTTCCTGAAAATTCCCTTAAGCTCCGGACAACGTCAGGGACTTTGTCCAGGTCAGTTAAATTGTTCCTGAATCTTTCTTCTATCACTTGGTCTTCACCACCTATGTTCATATTTGGATCTAAAAATCGTCTGAATGCAAGTTCACACTGATGTGCGCAGATTCTAGCTATCCTGTCGTCTTCATTTTCTCTATTTCCCTCAACTACGGGTGCCGCATTTGGAAGGTTTGCGTTGTTAAGGACTGCAGGCCTGATCAAATTGTTTGGGTTTGACATGATCTTTTTTTTTTTTTTTTAAGTAAGTCTTTATTCTTATTGAAGCTTTTTGTAAAAAAAATTTTTCTTTAACTAAGAGGAGGGTTTCTTTTTTTTATTTTGTTATTTCTGTTGGAGGGTCCCGTAGGAATCGCAACAGTTTTATTTATTATAGTTATATATTTCTTCCCTTTTTTACTATTGGTTCTCCGGGAATCACAATAGTAGTTCTAATCAATAATGCTCACTCTTTAATTAAGTAAAATAATTTTTGGTAAAATTTTCCGATTAATTTATCTATAATATTTTGAACAAATGCTTTATAAGCTTTCAAAACTTCACTATTAATTTTTTTTTTTTTTTAAATGTTTGATTAATTCGTTTAGAATTTCTCAATAAATATTTATTGGTTTAATATCCTCAAATAATTCACTATTTTTTGAAAATTAAGTTTGATTAATTTGAAAATAATTTGTTTGAAATTTCTCAATATTAATAAATTTTTGTTGCTTTAAGAGCTTTAAGTAATTCACTTTTTTTTTTTTTTTTTTTTTTTTTTTTTTGATTAATTTGATAATAATTTGTTTAAAATTTCTCAATTGCCTTAAGAGCTTTAAGTAATTCACTATATAAAATTTTATATATATATATTTATTAACTTTCCACTTTTTAAATTAAAATAGCTTACATGACTAATCTTACAATCATCCTTATGAAGCTGGTAGAGGGTATTTTATCCTTTTCTTCAATATACTGGGGTTACCGCACTACTCCAAGTTCCTCACTCCAAACGTCCTTATTTGGCAGATGGTTGTATTTATTACAGCCTGTGGGGTGTTGATTTTTGGAAAAACTTCTTCTAGCTTGCAGCCTATGGGGTGTCTTTGAGATGAAGCTTCCTTCAGTTAACAGCCTGTGGGATGTTTTTTGTTTGTTGTTGGAGTCTCCTTCTTATTACAGCCTATGGGGTGTTTATTTAGATGGAGATCCTTTCACGTTGGGCGCCAATTATGTATTTTTAAATTTTATTCATAAAAAAATTAGAACTTTATTTCACTGTTTTCAAAATACAACTGAACTTATGAAATTAATTTTGTTCTTACAATAACTTAAACTAAATATTAATTTGCATGGTAATCAAAATGACACGCGCTGTTGTTATTTTGCAATATTAGTTACTAAGAATTTATTTACCTGTCTGCAATTTGTGTCAGCGATTTAATTATTGTGAAATAATTTGTAATAGGGGCATTCAACGTTTTCTGCGTTAACATGTATGTATGTTCATTCATCGCAACAATATAGTATTGATTCAGAACTTCAATATTGGAAGGGTATCTTAATAATAAATGGCAATTTTCTATTTTTATTTATGCACCAACAGATAAATTTTTTTTAAATTAAATAATAAATTATTAAGAAATGACATCATGAATGATGAATGAAATTATTTCTTGCTTGTATCTTTTCAAAATATTGTATTCAAATATAGTATATACATAAATAATTTTTCCATATGAATATATAAAATTGTTGGAAACGAATATTAATTTGATTATTATTTAGTTTATTATTATTAGATTATTATTATTATTATTTAGTTTTTTTCTAATACATACTTTACTTTTTGTCTATATATTGTTTTTGTTTTGAATGTTTTGTTTTTCTAGTTTTAATTATAACTTAATTTTTGTTATAGAAACTGGACTGTTAATTTATGTTTCAACTTAAATAAAAAAAAATCTGTATAAAATTTTTTAAACGCACTAATCCAAACCAATATTTTACTTGTTAATATTTTACTTATTAAGTAAAATATATTTTTTTAATTTCCAATTTCAATGTATTTTTAATAAAAAGTATATATTTAACTTAATAAGTAAAATATTAATTTGGGATTATTAGTGCGTTTAAAAAATTTTAAGCTTAAATTTTAACAATTCCCATAAAAAACACTAATTAAAAAAATTGTGTTTGCCCCCCCCCCCCCCCCCAGAAAAAAAGTCTAGCTACGCCAATGCACACCAGTCTAATATTATAGTCTGTAGCTCTTTTGGGAGCTTGGAAAAACCGATTTCACATACAGGTGGACGGATTGACAGATGGACATGGCTTATTCGTCTTATCTATTCATGAGGACCCATAATATCTGTTTATAATCTATGGGTCGCATATGAATGTTGTGGAAATTACACACGGAATGACAAACTTATACATATATACCCTTTACCACAACATAAAATATTATAAATTATTATAATTTCGATTAACAAAAGAAATGACTTCCAAAACGTCATTTAGTTTTGCTTCGAACAAGATATTTCTAAAAAGCACTATATTCACATAAATGACTTCTGTGTGCATAAAATAAAATCAATTTATTTGTTTGTACGCTAATTTTAGTTAACAACAATAACATTAGTATATATCTAGCATCCAATTAATATTTAAAAGAAAAAATACTGCGCAATAAAACTGTGCAAAAAACTGATGCAATTACAACTACGCAAAAGATTTTCTACTTGAAATGACAGGGCACGTAATTGAATTTATAGCAATGACAAACAATTGTAATTAAAAATTAATTTCCAATACAATTTTATTGAAAAGTTGTTAAAAATAAAAGAATTGCAAAATGTATTTTGCTTAATAATGTGTCGTAAAAAGTGTGAATAGTCCATAATTGGATTATTGAAATTCATGTTTATAATAGTAATTATTAGATACAAGATATTAAATAATTAGCACAATTATTTACTTGAAAGTTTTGCCACATTTGTGTGTTTAAAGCAGGATAAGTTTCACTTAATTGAAGGCTTATTATGAAAAGCGATTTCAATATGCACATGTTAATATGTTTTCTAAATGTCATGACTGTTAATTTAAATAATAGAAACATAACATACAACACAACAACAATAACAGCAATATTTGTAACTGACGTATTTGTAAAAAAAAAATTGGATTTAAAAAAGTTTTACGTAACAAATTTTTTATGGAAATTGATTAAACCTTTTGCCAACTTGAAATATTTTAATATTTTGCATGCACAATTTGTTTGATTTACAAAAGGTGAAGGCAAGCAGACAAAACTTCAACATAGAATACAAATTTTAAGCAAAAAAAAAAAAAAAACATTGATTTACAAACCTTTTACAAAACAGAAAAGTTTTTATTAATAAACCAAGTCAATATACAGTAGGGCGTTTCACCAAAGGCGTTTTTTGCGATTTTTGTAATACTTGAAGCGGAATATTAAGGCTTGTGATGTAAAAGAATTTATGGGGTCGCTGAAATAGATTTTATCAAAAAAATGAGGTTATGGAGAAAAAATTTTTATATTATTTTTTTTCTGGTGCTTTTTGTTTATACAACTAAACAATTCTCTTCTTAAGGATTCGATCACACGACAAACAAATTATTGGTGTGAAAAATTATTATATTAAGGACCACTTCGATAGTCTTAAAAGTGAAAAATTATTTTTCGTAGATTTCAAACCTCGATAACTTGTAAAGTTTTCAACATTTTTTCAAGATGCAAAATACGTTAGAACTGTCTTTAAATTACCTTTCATTCGGTATATGGATTTATTTTTACTTGTTGGAAAAATATAAGAAAAAAATTAAAGTTGAGAAATATTTTTTTATTTGTCAAATTTTATGAAAATTAAAAGAATTTCATTTAGGTATGTGATGAAAAACGATCGTTTTCAAATCGATTTCAAAGCTATCGTTTTGAAAAGGTGTGATGAATTCCGATCGATTTTGAGTATAATTTTTGAGCCAATTTCACACTGCATTCCTAATTCTAAAAATCACACTAGAAGATAAAATACAGGGTGGGCCAAAAGAAACCAAGGGGTGTAAAAGTTTAATAACTTTTTTGTTTATTAATTTATTAGAATTTTATTATTTAAACCAGAGATCAATTATTTTAACGCAAAGAGCATATCGTCGACATTTTAACGTCAGAATTTCGCCCTCTGAAGCGATGATTCGTTGCTTAGTTAATCGTCATCACCAACATGGCAGCGTAAGAGATTTGCCTCGAACCGGTAGACCACGTTTAAGTCGCACTGCGGAAAATATTGAACGAATACAGCAAAGTGTTAACGAAGCACCAGAAACATCTGGCAGAAGGCGTTCTGCTCAGCTAGAAATGTCTCGTACGTCACTACGGCGCATTTTAAAAAAAGATTTACAGTTATACCCATATAAGGTGCAATTGGTCCAAGAATTAAAACCCGCAGATCATCGGCAACGTCTAAATTTTGCAGTTAAATTTCAAGAGTTGGCCAGAAATGAAATCAACTTTATTGAAAATTTGATTATGAGTGATGAAGCTCATTTTCATTTGAATGGCTTTGTTAATAAGCAGAACTGTAGGTTCTGGGGTTCTAAAAATCCAAGAGCCATTCATCAACGCCAATTGCACCCCATCAGGTGTACAGTATGGTGTGGGATCACATCTGAAAATGTCATTGGGCCCTACTTCTTCGAGAATGAAGATGGAAGTGCTGTAACCGTAAATGGAGAGCGGTATCGGTTTATGATAGAAAATTTTTTACGTCCTGCTCTTGAAAACAGACCTGTTATGTGGTTTCAGCAGGACGGAGCCACTGCCCATACTGCCCGAGACACAATGGCACTTTTAAGTCAAATTTTTGGAGAGCGAATAATTTCTCGAAATTCGGAAATTATTTGGCCAGCGCGATCGCCAGATTTGACAGCAGCCGACTATTTTCTTTGGGGTTTTTTGAAGGAGCGAGTGTATGTGAACAAACCAGAGACAATCCTTGAACTCAAAGCAAACATTGTTGCAGAAATCCGAACGCTACAGCCACAAGTTTTGAAAGATGTTATGGAAAATACTCTAAAAAGAGCCCATCAGTGCGAAGCTGAAAACGGTGGTCATTTAAGAGACATCATTTTTCATACTTAGTGTAGAAAAATTTCCATTTTGTATATTATATAATCTGAAAGAAAAAATAAAAAAGTTAATAAACAAAAAAGTTATTAAACTTTTACACCCCTTGGTTTCTTTTGGCCCACCCTGTATAAACCACATAATAGGGCTTTGAAAAGAAATTTATCAAAAAACTTTGGAAAAACCATTAAAATCAAATTCTAAAATTATTGACAAAACGACTATAGAAAACACATCACATCTTTTATCGTTTTCAAATTGGTTTTGTGTCTAAATCGTTTTTCATCACATACCTGATTATGTTTCGTTCTTGGTTAAGTAAAAAAAAAAACATCTAAAATACATTGCTTTAATAAAAATATCCAAAACGCAATTCATCAATATATTTGTATTCCCATACAAAATCAAAAGATATTAAATAAACAAAATCAACATATTTAATGAACAAATTCAAATTAAAAAGTTTATTTGTATCTAAAATTACAATATATTAAACATTAAATGTGGAACAACTGTGGAAGTATTTTCAAATTGGTTTCTTAAGAGCTTTTTCAATGACATTTTTGTTAACATTACGTATAATTTTTCGATTGCTATCAACGCTTATCAATAAGTTTTGAAAATCATCCTCATTCTTTGTAATTGTTTTGTTATATATTGTAGCTGACGCCACGCCTCTTTTTGATAAATCATTCACAACACATAGTTTGTCTAGTTTTTTCTTTGCAGAAACAAAATCATCATCATTTTTCCATAAATGTGTATCTTTCGAATCTTTCGAAAACAAAAATGAGGAAGTGGGCAATTTTAATTCATCAAAACCCCTTTTACTGTTTGTACAATAAATTCAAATAGTGTGAATTTAAAAATAAAAAATTATTTTTTTGTCTATTTTTTATTTTTTTCAACATTTTTTCACAAGTAAGATATGTACATATAAACAGCGTTGTCAACCTGGTGCGTTTCGCACCATTTTGGGTGCTTTTTGAAATTTTTTGTGCGAAAAATTCTTTAGTTGGTGCGTGGTGCGCTTTTTTTTAAATTTCGGTGCGTTTTTTAATTTTTGGTGGCAGCAACGCAAATTTAACACAACAACGGGTTAAAACCGAAAAATTCTTGTTGTGAAACTTATCAACTTGCTGATTATGTTAATTACCATGTTAATGCTAATGATGTTTACAAAATATCACAATTTGAAATAAAATCTGTTGTATGGTCCGATAATAACAATAATGTTGAAAATATTGGCTTTATTTATTTGGAATAATTAATTTTTGTTCTCTTTTTAAAAAGTTTTAAACAGAATTTAAAAAGTTAATGTACAAAAATGTATCATCTTGTACAAGTGAATCTAAACATATTTATGTGCCCTTAATTATGGATGTTGTATGAGTCATATATATCTTTGGTCGAGATATTTAGTACATTAAGTTTGAACAAATCCAAACATATTTTTGGAATTTATGCAACAGTTTAATTTAGAGTTACTAGTATAACTTTATTTTACTATATCGAATCAAAAATGCGTATGACTTAGACCACTTTCATAATTAAGGGCACATGTATGCCATGTATGTACCAATTCGTTTAGTACATATGTATGTATATTGTCGAAGGCTATTTCTTTTAATTGTGATATTTTTTATATGGATACATTAAAATTCTGATAAAAAAAAAATTTAAATATTTGAATAAAATGATATATACTGAACTTTAATTAGTTTTGAATGCTTACCATTTATTAATCATTGATCTCTTTAAAAAATTTTTGTACAGAATTTATGAAATTAAAAAAAAATATTATTAAACAAATTTGTTTAGTTTTTTTAGGTTTTACCCTTTTAACTTTGAACTCTAAAACCTGTTTTAGTGTTAAATTTTTAATATAAAAAATATAACATTATACTTTTTATGCAAAATCAATTCAATAAACATTTTAAACTAAAGAAATCTTGGTGCCTTTTTTTGTAAATGGCGCGATTTTTCTCCATTTTGGTGCGTTTTGAAATTTCAAAGTTGACAACACTGGATAAAAACTTATATATACCAAAATTAAGGTATCTAAATTATCTTTCTAACGCATTTGACATCTTGAAAAAATGTTGAAAACTTTTCAAGTTATCGAGGTTTGAAATCTAGGAAAATTAATTTTTCACTTTTAAGACTATCGAAGTGGTCCTTAATATAATAATTTTTCACACCAATAATTTTTTTGTCGTGTGATCGGATCCTTAAGAAGAGAATTGTTTAGTTGTATAAACAAAAAGCACCAGAAAAAAATAATATAAAAATTTTGTCTCCATAACCTCATGTTTTTGATAAAATCTATTTCAGCGACCCCATACCCATCTTCAAAAAATCCCAAAAAATCTTCGAAATTCTTTTAGATCACAAGCTTTAATATTCCGCTTCAAGAGTTCCAAAATTTTTTTTTGTGAAACGCCCTAATATACAGTTACTCTCAGAAATATTTTGCATACATTTTTTTTAGCAAAATAATTAAATAAATTTATTAAAAATAAGGCCCAATTCATACGACGATTTAAAAATCTTGTTTTATTTTTGATTCTCTTTTAAAAGTTGCTTCCAAAAACATTTTACATTCATACGATGATTTTTTCCATGTTTCTAGTTTTTACTTTTTTCTTCCAAAAATTATATCTGTGTTGCCAGTAGATTTAAAAAACCCCGTTTTTTCCTTTCCCTACATGTTAAAAACTTCCCCCCATACGAAAATCTACAAATTTTAGTAATTTAATGTAAAGAAAGATATAAAATAATTGAAATTTATTTGCTGGTAGTTTAGCATGTCTATATACGTATTTCATTGGCGCTTGAACCAAATCATCAGTAGACTTTAACCACAAATTTTAAACAGTCACAAACCTCTTACTTTATGCATAGACTTTCAAAAACTATATGAGAATCCATAAAATAATAATACTTTTGAAAATTACAAAAGAAAAAATAAGCTTAGTAGGCTTTGAAACTGATAAAAAACCCAGCAAATAATTTATATCCAGGTGAACCCATTTTATTTTTTCTGTATCAGTTTCAAAGCCTACTAAGCTTATTTTTTCTTTTGTAATTTTCAAAAGTATTATTATTTTATGGATTCTCATATAGTTTTTGAAAGTCTATGCATAAAGTAAAAGGTTTGTGACTGTTTAAAATTTGTGGTTAAAGTCTACTGATGATTTGGTTCAAGCGCCAATGAAATACGTATATAGACATGCTAAACTACCAGCAAATAAATTTCAATTATTTTATGTACACTTCTGACAATATGTCAAATAATAAGTTTTCTGTAAAGAAAGATAAATTAAAAACATTCAAGGCCTTATGATCAAACAGAATTACGGCTTAAACACATTTTCCATACAAATTCACACAAAATAGTAGCGCCGGAAAGCAGTAGAGAGATCTATTTTATTTTGACAGCTTTTTTTCTTATCCTCTCACATATAAATATATATTCTCTTAGCAATGTTACCAAAGACAGGCACTGTGACACCAAAATAATTGGATGAAAGTCTATGTAATTTCGAGCAAAAACAAATTTTGAAACGGTTTATGAGCAAAAATATATTTTTGATATAGTTATTTTTACATTTATGCACAAAAAAATGCAATATGAGAATAAAAAATACCTACATTTTGTTCAAAATAAAATATTTTTCCGATACTCCTTATACTCATATATTAGTGACAAAAATACCTACAGGTAACACTGTTTTGTATTAAAAAAAAAGCTGTTGTTGCATTCAATGAAAAAATAAAATAAAGCAACATAAAAAATTAGAATATGTGTAAAGAAAATTTGAAAAAAAAAACTCGTAGAACGGAAAATGTGATTTTTTTCTTCCCCTTTTACTTTTCTTTACCGTTCGCCCACAAACTCCAAAAATCGTGTTTCAAAAAATCATTGAAAAATCAACGTGTGAATTACGTGTAAGAAGTTGAGGCAACATGTTAAATTTATTTCTTTTATAACTGAGCAACCAAAGCCTATAGAATAAAAAATACTCAAAAAACAACAATTTTGAATTTAACTGTTATACTTTTGTTGCTTTTTCTTGTGTCAACTACGAAATTTCAACTTCACAAAAGTATTTTGCTTCTTTTAACGTTCCCGCTATTTTTTAAATATTTCTGTTGTCACATGGGTTTTTTTTTTGCTTTTCGTGTGCAATAGTAATTATTATGCGTTTTTGTTTATAATTGGTTCCAATATTTTCTTATTGAGTGCAACACGTGAAGTTTTTATAAAAAAAAAATTGTTAAAAGTGAAGGAATTAAATTGATCTACGATTAAGATCATCAGTCAAGTATATTTGGAATATGTTTGGTCGATGTAGAAAACAATAGAAAATGCAATTAAACGTTTAAAAGAGCACAGTTACATTGCAAATATTCCATGAAAAAGTCGAGCAAAGTTGTTAACGGTAAGAAACGCACGACAAACTATTAAAGAAAATAGGAAAAACCACCATTTATATGTGCAGAGTCTTAAAAAAAAATGCTAAAGGGTATACTACGGACACACCTAAGTGGCAAGTCCATCAGTAGAATTCTAAAATTCAACAATACTAATGGTAACGTAGCTACAAAAAAAAAAATTGATTTCTGAAGTTAATAGACAGAATCGTTAGTCAATTGCTGAACTACATAAATTTCAGACTTTTGATTTCGGGAAAACAATAATATTTAGTGACAAAGGTAAGTGCATAATTTTTGGGTGATATAAACAATGTATGGTGCGGCGCAAGCCGAATAAATCACTAAATATTAAGAATATAAGGCCAACAGTAAAACATCGTGGTGGTTGTCTCATGGTGTGGGGCTGAACGTCGGCAATAGGAGTGGGAAATTTGGCGTTTATATAAAGCACAATCGATAAACATCTATAATTGTCCATTCTTAGAGAAAATCTACATGCCAGTGCTGAACAAATGGGTCCGTATATGAATGGATATTGCTTCCAACATTACAACGACCCAAAACATATAGCCCTGGACATTAAATTATGGCTCTTATATAATACCAAACATCTGCCAATAAAACCGCAAAGTCTCGACATGAGTCGTATAGAAAATCATTGGGCTTATTTCGAGCGAAAAATCCAAGGAAATAGTATTTTATCAAAAGTGTACTTACGGACTAGTATTGGCAGAAGAAACGTTTAAAAAAATACCTCGAAATTTCCGAAATTTAGTAGAATCTATGATAAGGTGTCTACAAGTGATCATTTCTAATAATGTATAACACACAAAACATTAAAACATAGTTTGCTGCTATAATAATGAAAAATCTGTATAAAAAATTCAGAAAGCAAAATACTTTTGTGACCTGTACCTGGATTCAGTAACTTTTATTACGATAATCGTATCGTTATAATAAATATAAAGAAAATTTATCGACTTTGCTATTCAGTAATATATTTTAACCATATTCGCTGTCGGTTGGAGAAAAAACAATAAGTTACAAACTCAAAGTTGTTGAGTTTTTCTTTATTATTATTTGTGCTTTTCGCTTATTTTCACATGTTCCATACAGAACTACCACATAATATTGAATTAAATGGTGAACAAGATAGAGCTGGAGACTATCGTAAAAAAGAAATTACAGAATCACATTATCGTTATCGCAAGCGAATAAATATGTCGATAAATATTACGATTTTCGGTTCGCAAAAAGTTACTGAATCCAGGTACTGATATATAAGCGATTTTTTCATTATTTTTTAAAAATTTCATAAAATATTCTTTTGCTTTTAAATTTTTATTAAAATAATTGCAGTTAAGGCTTCTCTTATTCAATATGTAAAAAAATAAACATGAATTTTTAAAAGGAGATATTTTTATGTATTTAAGAAATTTATTATTCGACATATTGTCAGAAGTTTATTTTAATTTGAAATTTATTTGCTGGTGGTTCAGCGTTGTCTATATATTTCATTGTTGCTGTAACAAATCATCAGTAGACTTCAACCACACATTTTGAATAGTCACAAACCTCGTATCTTATTATGCAGAGACTTTCAAGAACTATCTGAGAATTCACAAATAATAATATTTTTTGAAAATCACAAAAGAAAAATAAGAGTAGTAGGCTTAGAAACTAATACAAAAAACCCAGCAAATAATTTATATTCGATTTGAATCTATTTTATTTTTTTATGTAGCATTCTTTTCGTAAATTTATTGAGTTTTACATATGCAAAATATTTCTGTGAGTAACTGTACATTTTTATTTCAATTTATGACTGTCTGTACGAGAATGTGTGCATGTTTGTAAATATTTATCCAAATACAAATTCCATACTAAAGTTTATTACAATTTTGCCGCAAGCTTACACATAATCGACCTTTTTCAAATTACGGAATACAAATTATCAACATTGTCTTTCTTGTCTATTTGATATGAAGAAAATAGAAACGAAACAAGAAAAAAAAAGTTTTTGCAACTATAGAGAAAATAAAACTGGAATATGAAATATTCATAAACTTCTGCAGTTCATTAAATGATAAAATGTTTGCTATAATACTATTTCTTGGCAAAAATTCAAACGAAATCCTCAATGTAAGCAGAAAACAAGCAGCCAACATTTTCACTCGTAACAAAAAACAAAAACTACAGAAATGCAAAAAAAACGATTTACCGGAAAAATATAAACATCTATTGGCTTTGGCAAAGATTTTCTCTTTCTCATTATATTGTCTTCTTTACAACATAATGTACAAGTCAGCTGAGTCCGTTGTTATTTGCTTGATGACTTTAATAGTTTGTCGGCCGGGAAAAGAAAAAGTTGTACGAAAGGATTTCCTTTTCCGCTTATGATTGTTTAAGCAAACATTCATTAAAAATTATTAAAAACTAAAACTGTGAGCAAATAATTTACGCTTAAGTTGCATTAGAAGTATCCCTCGAAGGTGTTTTTAATGCTAAAATGAATTAATTAAAATAGTTTTTGCAATAAAGTTTTTTTAAAAGAACGACAAAATGTATAATTGAACTTAACAAATAATTTAAAACGTAAAGTTTGCAAGTTTTAATATTTGATGCGTTGACTGCAAAAAAAACGAACCAGTGTATTTGAATGATTTTATATAAATCTGCGGCAAAAAGGAAAACGTGCCTAAGTCGAGATAAGCACATTTTGAGTTAGTCGCACCTCCGTTATCTCTATATATTCAAAAGTAACTCTGACTAAAATTTCTATTAATTTCTAGTATTTTTCAGGAAGTTATAGCGCCAAAAATGCTTGCTTATCTCTTTTCGACTTATAATCTCATACAGAATAACAGCTTAATTAAGCTTTTACCTTTATATTATTTCAAATTTAATTTATTAGTTACAGTATGTAGAGCGATGTTTTTCCGAAACTACTTCACGTGAATACCGGATTTCCAAATTTTACTGTAAAAGAAATTAATATCTGAAAATCGACTTGAAAGCTTAAAACAGCAAAATGTGATTTGAGCAGTTTTTCCTTATTTGTACACTAGACTTGGGTCGAACTTTTTCACTAGTTCATTTTTGCGACAAACCTATGATCAAACCCTTGTAATTTAACACACCCTAGCTAAAAAAAAAATATGTATGGAACATATATGATATCACATATATGGTTTGGATCCGAAAAATGAGGGTATATGGGCATATATGATTATATCGGGTGTTTTTTTTAGAGGTATAGAACTTCGAATTGAAATAAAACACAAGGAAATCGTTTTAATGTCCATCAATTTGGCTTTATTGGAAGGATAATTTTATGCCATTAATGTTTAAATATGATTTCGGGCATGTGGCCGCCGCGGCTGGCTCGAATAAAGCCAATTCTACAGGTCCAATTTTCAACCACTTTTTCGAGCATATGGGGCCGTATGTTGGCAATAACGCCACGAATGTTGGCTTCCAAGTCCCCTAACGTTTCTGGTTTGTTGGCGTAGACGAGCGACTTCACATATCCCCAAAGAAAATAATCCAATGGTGTCAAATCACACGATCTTGGTGGCCAATTGACAGGTCCATTCCGCGAAATTATGCGCTCATCGAATGTTTCCTTCAATAAATCGATTGTGACGTGCGCTGTGTGGCATGTAGCGCCGTCTTGTTGGAACCACAACTCATCCACATTCATGCCATCCAATTCGGGAACAAAATAGTCGGTTAGTCGGCTCCAATTGCTGTGCACGGTGGCGAATCGATTCATTCGGGTCCTCTTCAACACTTTGCTCTACAGCGGCAATTGTTTCTTCGGTGCGCACTGTTCGACGTCTCTGCGGATGCGTATTATCACATAGAGTAAACGTAGTGCGAAAACGATCCATGGTTAACCGAATTAATTGCTCTGATGGACGATTATGTCGACCATAAAATGGACGGAGCTTGCGGTAAACTTCGCGAACTGATCCATTATTTTCGAAATAAATTTGCACGATTTGCAAGCGTTGTTCTTTTGTCAACCTGTTCCTGATGAAATGGCAAACCAAACTAAATATTAATCACTTGACAGCTGACAAAATGGCAGCCAGTTAAAAAAGTGATGCCAACTTAAAGTTCTATACCTCAATAAAAAACACCATTTATATATTCATACATTTTCATACATGTATGTGTAAATATTCCCTCTACATTATATTCATACTCTCTTGATTCACAAAAGCGCACTGCTGTGCAATAAATTAAATTACTAAAATTACTTTTTTTAGATTTTGAAAAGGGAGGTTGTATTTAATGAAACATTTGTTTGGACAAATAATGAAAAACGAACTAAAAGTCATTTCATTCATCATTTTAAGTCAAATGTTGAATCAATTATTTAAAAAACACAAAACTTATATTAGATTAAAAACTAATGCAATTAATTATAAAAGAAAATGTAATCCGTCTAATAATAGTTTTCAATATAATTTTTTGCAGTAATATGAACTTTGTTTCTTATCTAGAGAATTCTGTTATCTTCTATAAAATTAATGACTGGATTATTCTTTTGATTATTGATTGAGATATTAAATGGGGCCCACATTGTATAAAATCATACAAGAATGTTTTTTTTTTTTTTTTGAACAAAAGTTTTTTTTTAACGTACGCATATAAACTTTGCATACCGTATGTATTTTGTAATGGATTTCCAATTCACCAATGATAAAATCCAAATATTTTTGATTGCAAAAACGATCTTATGTGAGATATCATGTATGCATACATTCTTATATAGCTCCATATATTAAATCTTATTTCTATATATAAATCCACATATGAAGAGCTTTATAATGAAATTTCCATATACACATGAGCTCATATATTATAATACATTTCATATATTAGTCCATATATTACTTCATATATAATAGTTTTGCCATGTATAATCCAATACATTTCCATAAATGAATTCATACATATTCATATATAGTTATATACATTCATATATTAAAAATATATGGACCATATATAATTTTTTTAGTTGGGACTCTATTTTTTTGTTAAACTCATTTTTACATTTAACAGCACTGCGCCAAAAAGTCAAATTGCAAATAAATAAATAAATAATATGCAAACCCTATTTTTTACTTTTTTCATTTTAAAAATTCTATTTACTTGATTATAACAAACAAAAAATTCATGGAAATAGAAAAATGAAAATTTCTTTGCCAAATCTACAAAATACTTGATTGTGGTTTACATAAATTATTTATATAGTTAGTTTTACATACAAATTATTTGCTTATAGATTGTAGTTGCTTAAATGCAACTTTTTTCTTCAGACGGCATGATCGAGTTGAAAAATAGAAATACATACATAGTATATAATTATATAAAATTGGTGATGAAGAAAGCAAAGAAGAGACAGTCTTCTACTTTCTTTGTGCGAATGTTTAGCTTTGCATATTCTCTGAACACACAAGTTAAGTTCGAATTTAACTAGCAGAGACAGAAACCAGAATTTCTAACATACAATGTTTGACGCATAACGGAACACTGTTAATTACTTAAGCTATGTACAGAGGATTGTCAGATCTTACAATATTGTCAGATCTGGCAATGTGCTGACAATGTGCTGGCAATCGAAAATTGCCAGCACGATATTCCTTGTAAGTTCACACGGTTGTCAGAAAATCTTACAATTTATTGCCAGACGATTGTATGTGTGACAATAAATTCATCTGACAAAATCGTCCATCGAAAAATTGTCAGTTCACACGGTTGTCATATGCACAAATTGTCAGATCTGTTGTTATGCGTAGCCAAACTCAAAGCATTTGTTAGAAATTGTTAAATATCAATCGGTTGTGTTTGTGTTAAATGTAAAAAGTGAAAGTATAAATTATAATAGACCATAAAGAAGCAATTGCAATGATTTTGTCTGCATATATTTTATAATAATTTTTTTCTTTAAAATTATGCGTGTGCAGTGTTGCCCGTAGAAAGAATTCTCTTACAACGACGCCATTGTCAGATGCATAAACTTCGCACATCTGCCAATATTAAAATGTCTGACAAATATCTGGCAATAATTTTACAATGTGTTCACACGATTGTAAGATGTCTGACAATTTGTTGTCAGCTGCTAGTCTTGCAATGGACTGACAACCCAGCTAAAAAAATATGTATGGAGCATATCAATGGTTTACTAACGCAACCTCGTAACTTAAAAACTACTACTTTTCTGGAGAGACAAAAAATGATTTATAACAAGTATTTAATGAAAATTTACAAGTATTTAATTGAAAATTTAACAAAAGTCATCCAAGTAATTAGACTATAAAAAAAATATATTAAAAATGTTTAAATACTTGTTATAAATAATTTTTTGTCTAAAAGTCGTTTCATTCATCATTTTAAGTCAATAGACAATTATTTAAAAAACACAAAACTCATATTCGTACATAAAATTTAATTTAAGAAATCAGATTAAAAACTAATGCAATTAATTTTAAAAGAAAAAATAATCCGTCTAGCAACAGTTTTCAATGTAATTTTTTGCAGTAATATGAACTTTGTTTCTTATCTAGAGAATTCTGTTATCTTCTATAAAATTAATGACTGGATTATTCTTTTGATTATTGATTGATATATTAAATGGGGCCCACAATGTAGAAAATCATACAAGAATGTTTTTTTTTTTTTTGGAACAAAAGTTTTAACGTTGAGGGCACGCATGTAAAATTTGCATACCGTATATATTTTCTAATGGTTTCCAATTCACCAGTGATAAAATACCAAGCTTGTTTGATTTCAAAAACGATCTTATGTGAGATATCATGTACGCATACATTCTTATATGGTTCCATATATTAAAACTTATTTCTATATATGGATCCACATATGAAGAGCTTCATAATTAAATTTCCATATATGAGCTCATATATTAAAATACATTTGATATATTAGTCCATATATTAGTTCATATATAATAGTTTTGCCATGTATAATCCCATACATTTCCATACATGAATTCACACATATTCATATATAGTTATATGACCATATATAATATTTTTAGCTGGGAATACTTTTTCTGGCAACGACGTCTGATAAAAATTGTCAGTTCACACGGTTGTAAGAAATTTTGAGCACATTTTATTGGCAATATTGTAAGATCTGACAATCGTCTGTACATAGCTTTAGCAGTAGTTTTCTAAATGTATAAGGGCTAATAAATCAGTGCAAGTTAATCTCCACTTTTGGTTTAAAATGTGTTTAAACTAGCAAACCTATAAATCAATGCAGTATTTAAACCATCTGTAAACGCATAAAATTGGGAGTTTAAACTACCAATACAGGCCATATGGTTTTTTTTACTTACAGACCACATGTTTTGCATTGAAAGAGCTTTTAACTTTTTCCAAGCCTCCACTTTTTCTTCAGATCTTGTTCGACCGGTTTTCTTACACTCTAGTATTCTTTTATACTATTCTACTTCGCCAAGCATATACATAATTCCTTTCTTGGTATAATTTGGCGAAATATAACTGAAATTTTCTTAACTTTTTTGTCTTTTTGATTGTGCAAAGAATTGATAGCCTGCTGCAGAACAGCTATTTTTTGACATTTATTCTAGTGCTGCCACAATATTATTTTTTTAATTGCACCTAAAGTATGATTCACTGATCTACTCCTGTTTAGTTTAAACTGCAAATAAATTTGAGTTTATTTTAACTAAACTAGCGTTTAAACTTTGACTGATTTATTAGGTTTAAGAATTACAAATCCTTGGAACAGGCATGTGCCAAATGTGCTATTTTACAGCCAGTCTCACGATGTCCATAGATAACATTTGATCGATTACTTTCATTGAAAAAAAAACAAAATTTCTTCTTTTAGTTAATTTTAATTAATATTAATGGATTTTAATTTGTTTCTATATTTATAATTTTTGATCAGGCTAAAGTTCATATCGCTTTGTAAGCCAAATTAAATGAGATAATTATTAATGAACAAATAACACCAAAGTTAGTTGTAAATACTGTGAAAAACACGTAGTAGAACGGAACAACTAGCTGTTTTCGAAGTCCACTACACCTTCATCATCAGCGTTCTTTGTGTTTGGTCCACTGTCTGTGGTATCAGTTTATGTAGACTTTTCCTTTCTTTTATTGTTGCTTTCAATGCAAGTTACCTATTGATATTTTTCTGTAGAAATTGCACATTCCAATATTTGTCTCTGCTAATTTAATTCAAATTTATCTTCCCACACACCCATTACATTGGGAATTATTTGATTTTGGATTTATTTCACTGCAATTTTTTTCATTAAACCTCACAAAACTGATTCCTTGATTTTATTTAAATTGAAAAAGTACACTCACCTCATAGGCTTCTATATGTTTGTTAATCTGAACAAAGTAATTTGTTATTTACGAGTATTACGAGGTTTATATCGAGTATGGATTATTTGCTGGCTTTTGTATAAGTTTCTCAGCCTACTACGCTTATTTTTCTTTTATGATTTTCAAAAATATTAAGTCTGTACATAATATAAGAGGTTTTCGACTGTTCGAAATGTGTGGTTGAAGTCTACTGATGATTTGTTACAGCAACAATGAAATCCATATAGATAACGCTGAACCACCAGCAAATATATTTTAAATTAAAATTAAAAATTAGAGCTTCTATATTCCATACACTGAGCGAAGCAGGCGGAGGCTCTTTATAAGATAGAATTCAAACAAATCAAAAATTTCCTTAAGCAAATTTCTTTTAATTAAATTTTACTAAATTCTATATTTCCTGTCACTTTTCTGTGTTCAACTTACTCACACAATATTTTTTGGTTGACCCCAGCTTCTATTTTGTTTTATATTTTTTTTTTTCTAAGATTTTGAACTTTTACAGTATGTCTTAAAATATTCATGTAAACTCATACATGCTGGCACAAAAGACACGTATTTCATTGGAGTTTTTTTACATTTTCATACATAATGAACTATAAAGTGCAAAAGTTTAAATATACGAGCATCAAATATACTTTATACTATATAATACCAAGCACCATTTTGCTACATATTTTCCGCTGTTTTATTTATGCGACAAAAAAAAAGCAGGGCAACAACCAAATTACTACCAGCTTTAGTAAGAAAAAACTAGTTTAGTTTGTTATTTATAATGGCTTTATTTAAAAGTCATAAGTCTTTTAAGAAGTTAATGTGTTGTTTTTAGGCAAAGCAGAAAAAAATCATGCCCTGAAGAGAGAAAACACACAGTATTGTTAGTTAAATTTTTAATGTAGTGGTATAGCTAACATATGATTAACTTATTTGGACTGGATCTACACACAGAAATTTAAGTTTTAAAATATTTAAATTTATTGGAAAGAAGAGTGACGAAGCACATTATTTCTGTTTACATTTCTGTTCGTTGTCTATATTTAATTATAGTTATAGTGAAATTTTTCTAAAATTAGTCACACTTGGCTTATATTTGCAAAACTAAGCGTAACCACTAAATAATAGTGAAAGACCTTGTGGTTCAGACTAGAGCCCTGTGTAAACATTATTGAAATGTATATACTAAACGGTTGCATTTATATACTCGTTTGTATAGCCAAAACAAATATACCGTGGTATGTACCATATAACTGTAGCGTGAGCGACAGAACCAGTCTAAGAGTTATTGTGTGTGCGTGCTTTTCCAAATTAAAATACAATTGAAAACAAATAACAATTGCTTATTGTATTGCTGCTGAGCAACTGTTTGATCTGTTTTTGCTCAAAAAATACATATTGTAATACAAATATATGAAAAAACCACTATTGAAACAAATACATGATGTGCAGATGTATGTGCGGACGTTCGTTATGTTATTTTGTGGTGCAGCCAAAGTATAGAGAGAGAGAAAGAGAGAGAGACAATTTTGCTCTGAGAGTAATTACAAATGCATGTGTTTCATGTACATGCATCATTTACTTACATATGTATGTGCAATTTTGCTTTCATTCATTCATTCATCAGCCAATTATATTTTTTCTCAACACATCATAAGGCACTTATGGTAAAAGCAGTTTTATGTATCTTATTTGCCTTAGAAAAACAAAAAAATAAATGTGTTGTTTTCATTTGCTCATTGCCCAACCATACAATAATTGCTTAAAAAATCAACATTTACAACTAGTAACAGAAAACGATAAATAACATATTTGTTCATACCAGAACCAAAAAACACACAAAACTAGTGCAAACAGATGTATCTGTGCAATGCTATAGTAAAGGGTGTTTTTTTTAGAGGTATAGAACTTCGAATTGAGATAAAATACAAGAAAATCGTTTTAATGTCCATCAATTTGGCTTTATTGGAAGGATAATTTTATGCCATTAATGTTTAAATATGATTTCGGGCATGTGGCCGCCGCGGCTGGCTCGAATAAAGCCAATTCTACAGGTCCAATTTTCAACCACTTTTTCGAGCATATGGGGCCGTATGTTGGCAATAACGCCACGAATGTTGGCTTCCAAGTCCCCTAACGTTTCTGGTTTGTTGGCGTAGACGAGCGACTTCACATATCCCCAAAGAAAATAATCCAATGGTGTCAAATCACACGATCTTGGTGGCCAATTGACAGGTCCATTCCGCGAAATTATGCGCTCATCGAATGTTTCCTTCAATAAATCGATTGTGACGTGCGCTGTGTGGCATGTAGCGCCGTCTTGTTGGAACCACAACTCATCCACATTCATGCCATCCAATTCGGGAACAAAATAGTCGGTTATCATGGCTCTATACCGGTCTCCATTAACGGTAACTGACTCTCCAGCATTATTTCGGAAGAAGTATGGCCCAATGACTCCACCAGCCCATAGAGCACACCAAACAGTCAGTTTTTGTGGATGCAATGGCGTCTCAAGGGTCTCATGTGGATTCTCTTCACTCCAAATGCGGCAATTTTGCTTGTTGAGGTAGCCATTCAACCAAAAATGAGCCTCATCACTCAACAAAATTTTGCAATGAAAATCAGCATCGAGATCAATCTCATTTTCGGCCCATACAACAAAATCACGACGCATTGCATGGTCTCGCGGCTTTAATTCTTGCACAACCTGGATCTTGTAAGGTCGCAAGCCAAGATCTTTGCGCAAAATCTTCCATAAAGTTGATGGACAAAGCTCCAATTGCTGTGCACGGTGGCGAATCGATTCATTCGGGTCCTCTTCAACACTTTGCTCCACAGCGGCAATTGTTTCTTCGGTGCGCACTGTTTGACGTCTCTGCGGATGCGTATTATCACATAGAGTAAACGTAGTGCGAAAACGATCCATGGTTAACCGAATTAATTGCTCTGATGGACGATTATGTCGACCATAAAATGGACGGAGCTTGCGGTAAACTTCGCGAACTGAACCATTATTTTCGAAATAAATTTGCACGATTTGTAAGCGTTGTTCTTTTGTCAACCTGTTCATGATGAAATGGCAAACCAAACTAAATATTAATCACTTGACAGCTGATAAAATGGCCGCCAGTTAAAAAAGTGATGCCAATTTAAAGTTCTATACCTCAATAAAAAACACCCATTATATACGTCGTGGCATGTATTATACTAAAACAACAACAAATGCTATCGTATAACAAGTGAGGCACGATGTTTGTAGTGATGTCGATGTATAGTAGAGAATATACGATTTACATTAACAGCCTAACCCACGATGTCGATCGACATGTCACTCATTATAGTTCGTTTGAGCGACCCACTAACTATCGACTTGTCGGTCGTCGGGCTTTACGTTGTTAACGTAATGCATTTACTCATTGTCAAATTAGCACATCAAAAATTTCACAAATAAAACGCTACTTTACAAATAAAAAGCGCTGAAATGTGAAAAGTATTCCATAAAAAATGCAACTCTATGCTACTTAAAGTTTCTACAAATAAATAATAAAAATAACAACAATGATAAACATAAGACAATACAAAAAAATTAAAAAGTTATTTTCAAAATTTTGTGTGTGAAATAAATATATCAGTTGAAATGTGTAGATACTCCTAAAATAATGCAAGCGGATTGTAATGAAGAATGGAGGGGAGTAGCACCAATGGGACAAGCAATCTATTGAAGTGGAAAGAGTAATTTGCCTAATTGAGTGTTTAGAATTGGTTAGATAAATTGCACGTATACACATTCATACATACATACCCTGAAGGAAATGTCGATGGTGAAAATGTACTGAGTGGCTTTTGACTTTGTCACCAGTACTACCCTACAATTATTCCCCATACAATACTTTATGCTATAGACATTTAGCATGTGCTTGTCATTGAAAATCTACTAGTAACACCAAAACAATTGACTAGATAGTGAATTCATAGTTCTTATGGGAACATGGAGACATACCAACCAGAAATTTACTGGTACATTTCTATACCTTAATTTATGTATATTGACAAGTTGTTTCAAAATTCACCAGAAATACACCACATCTGTTTTCTCTCTTTATTTTATACTGACGAACAAAAGAGAAATTGTAGACAATGTAACTACTACTAGAGTTTTAGTGTTGACATAGAGACACTTGGCCCCAGTCTTACTGCAGGGTACATATGTATGTATGTATGTATGTAATCCAAAAGGAATTATGTGACAAAAATGCATGTTTGTGAGTTAAATAAATAAAATAAACGCAAAAAAATTAACATTTTTATTTTTGATTTTCATAAATGTAAATTTGTTTAAAAATTTGGTATTTATGTGTACTTTTTTGTTTTGTCGACAAGCACAAACCAAGTGACTGATTTTGACATTTGTTGTCGTTTGAATTTTCATAGTGGAAATGGTTACGTCATCGTTCGCATGCATTGTCGATCGACTTGTCGTGCTGAACAAGTTTAGTGGGTCCCAAATCAGCTGTTTGTCGTTAAAAATGATTGCAAACGACAACGTTCGATATCGTGGGTTTGGCTGTAAATTATAAAAAAGTATTTTAAAAAGATAAATGCTCTTGTTCTGTTTTAAAATTGTATCGTCTTGTCTATGGACGGAAAAAACCCCAGTTTTGATTCTTTAAGACAATTATTATTTATTGTCTTTGCTAAGAGGTTTGTGTATTTGCTTTACGCTGTTGCTCCAAATCATTATTTCCAAAACATATATTTTGATATATTTTACTAACTATCGTACGATACTTTAATTTAATTTATATGTTTTGAAAACATGGTAATACTATTTTTATTTTTCATTAACAAAGAAAACAACCATTTTTGAAAAACAAATAGTTTAGAGAATTCAAAAACAAGCACTCAAAAGTATTTTCAAGCAGAAATGTCCTTATTATTCTTATTGAAATAGGGCATAAATAAAATTAGAAAAATATATTGAAGTCAATGTATGTTTTTTTCTTTCAGATTTTTGGTTTTTTTATTTTATCAAAAGTCGTATTACACATGCAGGAGTATCTACAACAAAACGTCACGACAAGATTAATACGTTCCTTGCCTTCCCTATAATTATGAAAATCACAAAAAGTATTACATTCTCTTAAAAGTCTGGTAAGTGTAATCATAATTTTTTTTACTTCAAAATATATATGGGCATATTTATTAAAGTGTTGTAAGTCAGATGATTTTTTTAAGCGAAAATCTAAAAAAACTCAAATCTATTAATATTAATTAACATTTCTTTGTTATTGTATATTAAACAAAATTTTTATTAATCAAGTCTTAGACAAAAAAAAAAAAAAAAGAGGGTGGCGTTGGCTGAAGTAGTTAGCACGTTGGCTACAAAACCTAAGGTCCTGGGTTCGAGCCCGGCGTCCTAGTCATTAAAAAATAACAACGCCACGCATTTTTCTGTTCTTCTGATGTCATTGGTGTCATTTGTATCAGTTATTGTGGGAAAAGTTCAAGTGATGCAGGCATAAGGCACTGGGTCGGTAAAACTACACCGGCTTTAGCAGATCTAATCCTAATGTAACATCATAGTGCCCTCGTTCGTTGTGTAGCAGAATTATCGGCGAAGTAAAATAACCAATGGCTGCTAAACACAGCTTCAAAATTTAATACGCCTCATTTGACACCAGAAGGCGCTGCAACACTGCATTACTAAAAAAAAAGCGTCCAAAGGCAGAGTTGTAAAATAATGAAGATTTCCTTTAATAATTATGGACAACACATTGTATGTATATGGACTAGAGCATGTGTACAGCGCACTTGTCACATAACGTTGCTGTTTTAACTAACTGACCTAACTAGCATTTAAAAAGTTGAACAGGAGAGGAGCTTTTATGGTGGTTTTATACATTCATTCTTATGGATGCGTCAGAAATCTTTTTACTTATATAGGCACAAAAGTAATGCTTACAGTCATGAAAATTGTAAACAATGTGTATTATGACTTATAAAGTCTAGTAGAGGACTTAACTCGTTTTTCAAAAAAATGTCAGTTAGGTCGGTTAGTTAAATCAGCGACGATATGAGTACACAAAAAAAAAACCCAAACAGTTTTCGTATTGCATTCTTCATCTTAATGTTTCTAACACGAGTGCGACTACAAGTTCTCCAATTTAACCCCCCAGTACTAGTATGTGAATTGTGCTCACGGTGTAAAAATAGAGAAGCACACACGTTTTTTATAAGAAATGTTGTAATATTTCTATTTGATTTATTATTTAAAGGTTTAACAATGAAAAAACGTCTAGCGTAAAAAGTAAAAGAAGAAACGTGCTTAATCATATTAGAGAGCTTAAGTAGATAAATATTGCTCATGTAGTATATAATGTATAAAAAAAGTTTGATAACAATATATTAATGTTAAGTAAAGTAATATGATTTTTTTTTAAATATTTAATAATATACTATAACTATAAACGTTTAAATATTTTTTAAAATAATTACACTTGTGTTACAAAAATAACAGCCAAAATGCTTTTGTTCTTTTTTAAACAAATTCACATGAACGTTTTGATATCACATCATTCTCGGTACACAGAAAAAAAATACTTTAATAATTAAATTATTTTGTTCGCATAAATGAGAATTGCAAAAAAAATAAAAAGATAACACTGGGTGTAATTTTTTAAGTCAAACAATTAAAATATATACGGATATCACTACGTGATAAAATACCAAAAAAAAAAGGCCCGTGTCTTCCAGTTTTACCCCAAGTCATGTACTCTTTTTTATGGGCCACCAATCGGAATTTTGATTTATTCTGTGAGGAAAAGTTGTATCTCTTGTCATAAGGAACAAAAATTTTAAACATATAAAATCAAAAAAACTTCAACTTCAAGATCAAAATCGAAAAAAATTAAAAAAATCGATTTTTTTTACATGTTCAGTTCCATAGGTAGCAAACCGTTCAAAATTCAAGGAAACAATCAACTACAAAAATGTTTCTAAGATCTCAAAAAATAACTATCATGAACGAATGAACTGCCTAGGAATGATTCTTAACACGATTTAGGTAGCCGCAAAAGTGAAAAATGTCCAAACAAATAAATTAAAAAAATTTTCGGAGATGAATTTTTTTTTTTGATTTTATATGCTCACATTTTTTGTTTTTTGTGACAAGAGCTACAACCTTGCCTCACAAAGTAAATCAAAACTCCGAATAGTTTTCCAGATATGACCCTGAGAAAATGCAAAAATGACACCGAGGCCTAGAATCTTTGGGGCCCATAAAACAAGTAGATGAATTGGGGCAAAACTGGGAGACACATGTTGTTTTTTTTTTTTTTTTGGTCTTTTATCACGTATATGTGTCCGTATATAATTATATTTTTTTCGTGTTCCACTGTGTAATATACTATGGCTACTACTTATATTTTGGGACCTGGCAACATTAATGTCAGTAGCTAAAACCTGGCAACATCATAATAAAGTTTGACATTTTTTAGCACAAACGTACTCACAACGTTTTAATGTCTAAAGGCTCAGTTAGCCGACTGTAATTTAAAGTAACTGTAACGTAGAAAACAGCTGATCTATATTTTTATATGAAAAGTAGGTTACGTTACATTATATCTCTATAACCATTTTCATTACTTTTCACATAACAAAATCGATCAGCTGTTTCTTACTGTTGCAGTTACATTACATTACAGTCAGCTAACTGAGCCTTAAGACGCAATTTACACTATGCCTTTTCTGCTTGCCTGTGCAGGCAGACTTTTTTAGTTTATTGGTGAGAGGGGATGAGAAGCTTGCGGTGTAGAACAAAAGGCACGAAATGAAAATTCGAAGGGATTTATGACATTTCTCTTTGCTTCTTTAGTATTCTCAGCATTAAACGTGTTTATAAATGCTAAAAAGGCATGAATAAAAAAGGCTTAATGTAAATGTGTGTGACTTTTCGTAGGGAGTTCAAAAGAAAATTGTCAATACAAGGCAGGCTGAAAAGGCATAGTGGGAATAGCGACTAAGTGCTGTTTGTTTTTTTTACAGTGAGTTCAGAAAATCAATTTTACAAAAATAAAAATGGAAATTTCAAGAAACGGTTTCGTGTTGGATTATTTTTCACAACTTTCGTCGTGGATTATTTCAACTAGAATGTGTCAATGAACTCAGTTCTTAGTATAGCGATAAAACACCATAAAAAATCACATTATATCGCTGGTATAGTGAATTCAATTGTGGTCTGCGACAAATTCCGTGATGATCGTCCAAAATCAATTGTTGTGCTCCCAAAACATCGATGCAGTGCGTTAACTGCTAATGCAAGATCGTCATATGACATATTTTGAAATAGAGGCATTCTTGCACATTAGTTCAGCTTTAATACAATCGATTTTGCATGAACACTTGGCTGTAAAAAATATTTGTTCTCTTTGGATATCAAATAATTTATCAATAGTTCATAAAAAAAAGGCTCGCGTCAAGTGGCGTAAGGAAATGATTAAAAAATTTAATCGTGGTGCTTCAAAAGACGTGTATAAAATCTTAACACGAATCATGGATATCTGCTTGTGAGCCGATAATAAAACAGCAATCGACAGTGTGGTTATTCCAAGATGAGCTTAATCCATTAAAAGTTGTTCGCGGACGAAGCACAGCGAAGCCAATGGTCACCTGTTGCTTCGGCTGAATGGAATTTTTGTTTTTACTTAAAAATGTGATAAAAAAAAATTTTGGATTTGTATTATAATCTTCAATTGAATAAATCAAATAATTTATTGCAAATTAATTCAAAAGCAATTGGCCAAATAATTTAATAAAATAATTCAATGGCATGCTGACCAAAATAAATTAAAAATTATATGGTTAAAAAAAGTATATTTTTTAATATTTCCAAGAATTCTTAAGCATCCGCAAATGCTAATGAAGAGAAATGTTGTTAATTCTTAAATAACTATTTACATTACTTACTTTTTTAAATGTGGAAATTGTTCTAAAATTTTAGTTAAATAAAAACAGATACAAAGAAAAATGCTTCGCAGAAAAACTTAAGCTTAATGCTGTGGGTTTATGTGCATGTTCCTAGTTTCAGCTTTTAAGTAATTTAACAACAATAAATTTTCATATAAAATATTATATATCCGGCATTGTATGTCGCACTGAGAGCTCATTCCTGCTATTTTTTTTTTAATATATTTTTTCTAACATAGAGTTATAGCGTTTGTGCAATACTTAAACCCATAAGTTTACATACATTTCATACCTCATTAAGCCCAGAGAACAATCTTACAAGTAATTGTAAATATTTAAAAAGTTAAAGTTGATATAAAATAATAACAATTTGTTCATCAACAATATTTGGCATGACATAACGCAAAGTCGCTCCAAATTAAAGAAAATTCCCTCGAAAGAATAATACATCAAAGCAATAATAAATACCATGGATAAGGGTGAAATCTTTGCAAAACAAAAATTTATTTTTCAGCAGGAGATCTTTTAAATCAATACACTTAGTCCAAAATTTCTCCAGTTTTTGTATCCCTTCCAAAAAATAGGATTTTTTGAGGTCCTTAAAATAAGCATTTATTTAGTCGTTGGAGCTAAATCTCTTTCCACCAAGCCATTTTTTTAGGTTTGGAAATTGGAAGTAGTCATTACGGTCTAAATCCGGAGAATATGGCGGATGAGGTACCAATTCGCAGACCAATTTATAGAGTTTTGCCATTTAGACTGCACACGTGTGCTCTCGTACATTATCTTGATGAAAAATAATTTTTTTCTTGGCCATTTGGAGTAGTCTTCTTTTTAAATACTAATCTAATAAGTTGATCTAATATTCGCCATTTATTGATGTGAATTTTCCCGCGGGCATCACAGAAAATTGTTTCCATCATTTTATTGCACGACAAACTCACTTTGGACTTCGCCGGAGCAGGTTAAGACTGCTGCTTGGTCTCCGAAATACAGATAATGGAACCATTTTTCATCCACAGTTATAAAACGCTACAAAAGCTCATTCGGATTACGGTTAAACAATTCCAAACAATCTTTTGAAGTTGTCACACGTTTGCGTTTATGGTCAATTGAGAGCAAACGCGGCACCCATCTTGCAGACAACTTTCTTAAGCCCAGCTGATAATTTTAAATCGAAACCACACTGCCATATGAAATGCCTATGACATCAACAATCTCATGCACTTTTACTCTTCGATCGGTCAACACCATATCGTGAATTTTCGCAACATTTTCGGGTGTACTGACCTCAATTGGCCATCCAGAACGTTCAGCGACCACAACGAAAGTCAGTAAATAACTTTTTTACAATTAAAATTGATAATGCAGAGTCCACGTAGTATTTGTCGAGCTTTTCCTTGGTTTGATTGTTCGGTTTTTTTGCAAGAAACAAAAAAAAGGTTTAAAAACACAAACTAAATGACACAGCTTGTTCAAATTTAGACAAGGTCAACTGACAGTTGCCTCTTGCCAGGAGTAATGTTGCCATTTCAATCAAGAGGCGGAAAATTCTAAAAGACATAAGTAAATGATCCACCCCTCGTATAATAATATAATTCCTTTTTTAAATTTTTGTAAAACAATGAAAAATATTTTTTTTTAGCTTAAAGTCAATTTTATATATGTATTTACCCCCGTATTCCAAAAAATATTTTACTTTAGCTTTAAAGTTCATATTAGTTGTCAAGCGCTTTAAGGCTAACATAGCTTTGTTAAGAAATCATATGCAAAAGACAACTTTAAATATTTTGTGACTTAATATTAAATACTGGTAAGACCACCATGTTCAACAACCAATTCACAGTTTATGATGTACAAAATATTTAGAAAACAATTTCATTCGGGTATTCAAATAATTTTTTATTTTATTAAATAAATTTTTATTATCTTGAAGTTAAGCAACCTTATTTATAAAATATAAGCTTCTGACATAATAGGAAAACAGATAAACGTTTCTATGAAGCAAAAGTAAAAAAAAAATATGAAAAATTATCACAATTTGTTTCATTCGAGTGAAATAAGTATTTGAATATCCAGCTTTTTTCGATTCGTTTTGCTGGTATGTACATCACTAAAACATTTTTGTGTAATTGTATTTATTTATTTTAATATTTTTTTATGGATTTTGCTATGTATTTTGAATTAGTTGGATAATTTAGTGATATTTTCCATCACATGACAGAAATAGTAAATTTAAGATAAGAGCTGGCACTTCTAGCTTCATTTTAATTTTCAGTAACATGAATCAATATATGCTATATTAAGAAAAATATTTGAGATACAAAATACACATTTTGGAAATATCAACTTAAAGTAGCCTTAACAAACGTTGGTGCCTACTTTAGAATTTTGATATAATATTTTTTTTTTAATACAACTTTACGTAACATTGCTTTTCAAAGCTTTGTTAATTTTTTTGAATACGACCCTTACGAATAACTATACTAGTGTATCGTTATTTCGTTAACATTTGCTTAAGTTCTTCAGGCTTATTATTTTAAAAGAAAAGAAAAAAAGATAAAAACTAATTATTAAAAAAATAAATTTAAGAAACTTATGAAATTTAAGCTTTTTACTGCTATTCATCCACTGATAAATGGAATGAAAAAAGTCCAACTAACAACAAAAGACCACATAAATGTAAATATCAAATATAATATTTCGCAAAATTGATTTAATTCGACTACAGATATGTTAACTGGGATCTTTTAAACAATGATATCAACACCTGGTGTCATTTAAACAGAATTTTTGTGGTCAGCACCTGTGTGTTAATAACATTTTATGAGCTGCTCATTATATACCAATTATTACAAAATAAAAAGGACAAAGCAAATGCAAAAAAAAAATTATATTTCGTTTAAAACACAAGCACACAAACTCAAGCAAGTTAACTGCATAATTATTGCATTAAGTATATAAATATTAAAATGTATAAATTTTATAAGCTAAGCTCTTTTACCCGGAATAAAATTATTATTTTTTTTTTTTTTTTTTTTTTTTTTTGAAGTGCACAGCACATAAAATAGTGCCGTCCTACTGTGGAATAATTTTTGCAAAATTTAATTATTTTAACTTCTACTGCATTTAAATTGTCTCAAAATCTAGTGGACTTGATTCGGAAATTTTTATCTAAATCTATATTGTTTACTTTTAGCTTTTCTTTACTGTAATTTAAAAAAAAAGTCGACTTAGCTTATTCACACACGTTCAATAGAAAATTTTGTAGAGTGTAGTTAATTCAATCACCTTCTACATATAAATATGTTGCACAAGCTAGTAAAATATATATAAAAATATGATATTTTGAGTAGAAGTTCTACAAATGCACTGACAAAGTAGGTTTCGTGTTGCATGGAGAGTCTAGTAAAAGGCAGCCAGATCAAACTTAGGGGAAAATTTTGTAAATACAAAATAATCTTTTCGTTTTGAAATTTGTATGGAAAAAATATTTTTTGAAACGAATTTTCGTTATTTTTCATACAAATTTGAAACGAAATTTTTTACAAAATCTGCCTATTAATATGGCATTTACAACATTTACAAAATCTAGAAAAATTTGAGTTAAAATCTTTATAAAAATCTATACCAATTTCCACCAACTTTTTTTGATATTTATGAAGTTTTTTTTATCCAAACAAAACCCATTAACTAAAATATTTCCAAAACTAGCCAATTCCCACACCTTTTTAAGCAGACTTTAGCTAGTTCACTCACCTTTAATATAAATATGTTGTGCAGGGTAGTAAAAAATAAAATTAAAGTATTAGATTTCGTTTTGAGGGGGAATCTGAGACAAAACAACTAGATTTAGCTAAAAGTCTCGCAAGTACCATATTTTGATACAATGGAAATGTCCTATAAGAAAAGATATTCATACATTTTATTTAAAAAATTCTGTGCTCTTTTATTCGTGAGTAATCAATTTTTTTTATTCCTAGTGGTTGCGAAATTTTTTTCGTCTCTCTTAAATTGGTTTCGATCCTTTGTGGCAATTAGTTTTAGCTTAGGAACAGCTATTAACTCTTAAGCGATGTTGTTTAAGCACGATAAAAGTTAAAAAGGGGATAACTGTCAAACGAACTCTAATACTGCATTCAAATTTACGATCAGTACACTTTGGCAAATCATTACGAATAGACTTATACTTGAAAAAAGCTAACAAAGAATATAGTTTGTTTCAAAAATCATACATCACATCAAGGATTTTATTTATAACTTAGGCAAGCCAACTGCCAAACAGTGTCTTGATTTTATACCTCATACACTATAAATTATACAATAGTACTAGCCAGTCCAATAAATTGGCATACTGAAAACGCAAATGTGAAAGCAGATCCATACTTATCAATTCGTGGCAGAGACTAAGGCCGGGTTTCCATCTGTGTGCCATGTGCCACACAAGCGCAAAAAAAGCGTAACTACTAATTACTAATGAAAAACTTTTGGATTAAGACATATATTTATTAAGTTAAATAGTTTCATACAATTTTATAGAATCCAGCATGATTGCAAACTGTTTAAATCAATAAATACCTGTCTGAATCAAACAGTTTTTCATTAGTAATTAGTTGGTTACACTTTTTTGGGCAAATGACACACAAGAAATGCCCAGTGTTAACTCGGCATAAGGCTTTGTTCGTCTACTATGTGGATCACTTTCTTCAAACAATTTGGGTTACATCCGTTTTAGAATAAATTAAATTAATAAATTACTCTTAAGTTCAACAGACCGTCATTTGCATCGTCCTTTGGATGATTAGCCCAGAATAGAAACTGGAAACTAATTCCATAATTTACCACAAAGTCATGTTTAGCGATAAAGCTTATTTTTGGCGTAACTGAATTGCTAATAAACCAAGTTGTCGCACATGCAAGTCAGGCAATCCACACTGGGAAAAATTACCCGTTTGGTGCAACTTACAGGCTGGTGTCATCAATGGTCCTCACTTTTTCAAAAAGAAGCTGGAAATCACGCAATCGTCATTGGAGATCTTTACCGCACCACAATCAAAGATTTTTTGTTTGACATTGAGCTGGGTGAGATCTGAGTGAGATGTTATTTCAACAGAATGGCAAACACAAGCTTTGACTAATTAAAATCAAAATTTGGCGATTAGTTGATTTCGAAAAATTAACACGCATTAATTGGTTTCCAAGGTCATGCAATTCGATACCTCCCGATTATTTTCGCTTAAAGTCACTGACTGGTGCTAATGGCCAGCAAGTATTTGCTTTACCAAGAATAGCAGGGATCGACATATGCTTAAAATCATTTTCAAATGTTCATGTCATTTAATGTCTTGATCTTTTGAATAAAACAAATGTTTGTACTAAAATTAATGACCTAGCCCACGATGTCGACCAAAAATTTTCTATCGCTTACTAATATGTATTCATGCATCAGACGGTAAAATTTTTGGTAATCGTTCTTACATCCTAAAGTTCTATTGGGCTTAAAAAACAAACCATAGAATGATTATTGATATGTACATTAATAAATTTTTGCTCTGAAAAAAATCGGGGACCCTACGCGCTTATTCTTCCATGTAGTTTTGATTTCAATAGTTGAATACAATTTTTAACAAATTTCAATATCTCGTAATTATTTGTAAAATAAACGGCTTAGATTTCATCTTAATATCTGCAGATGTACGTACATCTAACTCACCTGCACCGGTGGGTTAATATTCTTTGTATTAAAACCAGAAAAAAAACATCACTGAAATCATTTCTTTTTCTCAACATTTTATATAAATCATTTTAAAATTCATTAAAGTGATATTATATATAAAATTTAATGGCGTTCATTATTTAATGAAAAAAAACAACACTCACATACGTATGTATATATGTAAATGTATATTTATACTTCTCATATATCAAAGATTTACAATGTTGCAAAATATCAGCATTAAACGTGTTTATAAATGCTAAAAAGGCATGAATAAAAAAGGCTTAATGTAAATGTGTGTGACTTTTCGTAGGGAGTTCAAAAGAAAATTGTCAATACAAGGCAGGCTGAAAAGGCATAGTGGGAATAGCGACTAAGTGCTGTTTGTTTTTTTTACAGTGAGTTCAGAAAATCAATTTTACAAAAATAAAAATGGAAATTTCAAGAAACGGTTTCGTGTTGGATTATTTTTCACAACTTTCGTCGTGGATTATTTCAACTAGAATGTGTCAATGAACTCAGTTCTTAGTATAGCGATAAAACACCATAAAAAATCACATTATATCGCTGGTATAGTGAATTCAATTGTGGTCTGCGACAAATTCCGTGATGATCGTCCAAAATCAATTGTTGTGCTCCCAAAACATCGATGCAGTGCGTTAACTGCTAATGCAAGATCGTCATATGACATATTTTGAAATAGAGGCATTCTTGCACATTAGTTCAGCTTTAATACAATCGATTTTGCATGAACACTTGGCTGTAAAAAATATTTGTTCTCTTTGGATATCAAATAATTTATCAATAGTTCATAAAAAAAAGGCTCGCGTCAAGTGGCGTAAGGAAATGATTAAAAAATTTAATCGTGGTGCTTCAAAAGACGTGTATAAAATCTTAACACGAATCATGGATATCTGCTTGTGAGCCGATAATAAAACAGCAATCGACAGTGTGGTTATTCCAAGATGAGCTTAATCCATTAAAAGTTGTTCGCGGACGAAGCACAGCGAAGCCAATGGTCACCTGTTGCTTCGGCTGAATGGAATTTTTGTTTTTACTTAAAAATGTGATAAAAAAAAATTTTGGATTTGTATTATAATCTTCAATTGAATAAATCAAATAATTTATTGCAAATTAATTCAAAAGCAATTGGCCAAATAATTTAATAAAATAATTCAATGGCATGCTGACCAAAATAAATTAAAAATTATATGGTTAAAAAAAGTATATTTTTTAATATTTCCAAGAATTCTTAAGCATCCGCAAATGCTAATGAAGAGAAATGTTGTTAATTCTTAAATAACTATTTACATTACTTACTTTTTTAAATGTGGAAATTGTTCTAAAATTTTAGTTAAATAAAAACAGATACAAAGAAAAATGCTTCGCAGAAAAACTTAAGCTTAATGCTGTGGGTTTATGTGCATGTTCCTAGTTTCAGCTTTTAAGTAATTTAACAACAATAAATTTTCATATAAAATATTATATATCCGGCATTGTATGTCGCACTGAGAGCTCATTCCTGCTATTTTTTTTTAATATATTTTTTCTAACATAGAGTTATAGCGTTTGTGCAATACTTAAACCCATAAGTTTACATACATTTCATACCTCATTAAGCCCAGAGAACAATCTTACAAGTAATTGTAAATATTTAAAAAGTTAAAGTTGATATAAAATAATAACAATTTGTTCATCAACAATATTTGGCATGACATAACGCAAAGTCGCTCCAAATTAAAGAAAATTCCCTCGAAAGAATAATACATCAAAGCAATAATAAATACCATGGATAAGGGTGAAATCTTTGCAAAACAAAAATTTATTTTTCAGCAGGAGATCTTTTAAATCAATACACTTAGTCCAAAATTTCTCCAGTTTTTGTATCCCTTCCAAAAAATAGGATTTTTTGAGGTCCTTAAAATAAGCATTTATTTAGTCGTTGGAGCTAAATCTCTTTCCACCAAGCCATTTTTTTAGGTTTGGAAATTGGAAGTAGTCATTACGGTCTAAATCCGGAGAATATGGCGGATGAGGTACCAATTCGCAGACCAATTTATAGAGTTTTGCCATTTAGACTGCACACGTGTGCTCTCGTACATTATCTTGATGAAAAATAATTTTTTTCTTGGCCATTTGGAGTAGTCTTCTTTTTAAATACTAATCTAATAAGTTGATCTAATATTCGCCATTTATTGATGTGAATTTTCCCGCGGGCATCACAGAAAATTGTTTCCATCATTTTATTGCACGACAAACTCACTTTGGACTTCGCCGGAGCAGGTTAAGACTGCTGCTTGGTCTCCGAAATACAGATAATGGAACCATTTTTCATCCACAGTTATAAAACGCTACAAAAGCTCATTCGGATTACGGTTAAACAATTCCAAACAATCTTTTGAAGTTGTCACACGTTTGCGTTTATGGTCAATTGAGAGCAAACGCGGCACCCATCTTGCAGACAACTTTCTTAAGCCCAGCTGATAATTTTAAATCGAAACCACACTGCCATATGAAATGCCTATGACATCAACAATCTCATGCACTTTTACTCTTCGATCGGTCAACACCATATCGTGAATTTTCGCAACATTTTCGGGTGTACTGACCTCAATTGGCCATCCAGAACGTTCAGCGACCACAACGAAAGTCAGTAAATAACTTTTTTACAATTAAAATTGATAATGCAGAGTCCACGTAGTATTTATCGAGCTTTTCCTTGGTTTGATTGTTCGGTTTTTTTGCAAGAAACAAAAAAAAGGTTTAAAAACACAAACTAAATGACACAGCTTGTTCAAATTTAGACAAGGTCAACTGACAGTTGCCTCTTGCCAGGAGTAATGTTGCCATTTCAATCAAGAGGCGGAAAATTCTAAAAGACATAAGTAAATGATCCACCCCTCGTATAATAATATAATTCCTTTTTTAAATTTTTGTAAAACAATGAAAAATATTTTTTTTTAGCTTAAAGTCAATTTTATATATGTATTTACCCCCGTATTCCAAAAAATATTTTACTTTAGCTTTAAAGTTCATATTAGTTGTCAAGCGCTTTAAGGCTAACATAGCTTTGTTAAGAAATCATATGCAAAAGACAACTTTAAATATTTTGTGACTTAATATTAAATACTGGTAAGACCACCATGTTCAACAACCAATTCACAGTTTATGATGTACAAAATATTTAGAAAACAATTTCATTCGGGTATTCAAATAATTTTTTATTTTATTAAATAAATTTTTATTATCTTGAAGTTAAGCAACCTTATTTATAAAATATAAGCTTCTGACATAATAGGAAAACAGATAAACGTTTCTATGAAGCAAAAGTAAAAAAAAAATATGAAAAATTATCACAATTTGTTTCATTCGAGTGAAATAAGTATTTGAATATCCAGCTTTTTTCGATTCGTTTTGCTGGTATGTACATCACTAAAACATTTTTGTGTAATTGTATTTATTTATTTTAATATTTTTTTATGGATTTTGCTATGTATTTTGAATTAGTTGGATAATTTAGTGATATTTTCCATCACATGACAGAAATAGTAAATTTAAGATAAGAGCTGGCACTTCTAGCTTCATTTTAATTTTCAGTAACATGAATCAATATATGCTATATTAAGAAAAATATTTGAGATACAAAATACACATTTTGGAAATATCAACTTAAAGTAGCCTTAACAAACGTTGGTGCCTACTTTAGAATTTTGATATAATATTTTTTTTTTAATACAACTTTACGTAACATTGCTTTTCAAAGCTTTGTTAATTTTTTTGAATACGACCCTTACGAATAACTATACTAGTGTATCGTTATTTCGTTAACATTTGCTTAAGTTCTTCAGGCTTATTATTTTAAAAGAAAAGAAAAAAAGATAAAAACTAATTATTAAAAAAATAAATTTAAGAAACTTATGAAATTTAAGCTTTTTACTGCTATTCATCCACTGATAAATGGAATGAAAAAAGTCCAACTAACAACAAAAGACCACATAAATGTAAATATCAAATATAATATTTCGCAAAATTGATTTAATTCGACTACAGATATGTTAACTGGGATCTTTTAAACAATGATATCAACACCTGGTGTCATTTAAACAGAATTTTTGTGGTCAGCACCTGTGTGTTAATAACATTTTATGAGCTGCTCATTATATACCAATTATTACAAAATAAAAAGGACAAAGCAAATGCAAAAAAAAAATTATATTTCGTTTAAAACACAAGCACACAAACTCAAGCAAGTTAACTGCATAATTATTGCATTAAGTATATAAATATTAAAATGTATAAATTTTATAAGCTAAGCTCTTTTACCCGGAATAAAATTATTATTTTTTTTTTTTTTTTTTTTTTTTTTTGAAGTGCACAGCACATAAAATAGTGCCGTCCTACTGTGGAATAATTTTTGCAAAATTTAATTATTTTAACTTCTACTGCATTTAAATTGTCTCAAAATCTAGTGGACTTGATTCGGAAATTTTTATCTAAATCTATATTGTTTACTTTTAGCTTTTCTTTACTGTAATTTAAAAAAAAAGTCGACTTAGCTTATTCACACACGTTCAATAGAAAATTTTGTAGAGTGTAGTTAATTCAATCACCTTCTACATATAAATATGTTGCACAAGCTAGTAAAATATATATAAAAATATGATATTTTGAGTAGAAGTTCTACAAATGCACTGACAAAGTAGGTTTCGTGTTGCATGGAGAGTCTAGTAAAAGGCAGCCAGATCAAACTTAGGGGAAAATTTTGTAAATACAAAATAATCTTTTCGTTTTGAAATTTGTATGGAAAAAATATTTTTTGAAACGAATTTTCGTTATTTTTCATACAAATTTGAAACGAAATTTTTTACAAAATCTGCCTATTAATATGGCATTTACAACATTTACAAAATCTAGAAAAATTTGAGTTAAAATCTTTATAAAAATCTATACCAATTTCCACCAACTTTTTTTGATATTTATGAAGTTTTTTTTATCCAAACAAAACCCATTAACTAAAATATTTCCAAAACTAGCCAATTCCCACACCTTTTTAAGCAGACTTTAGCTAGTTCACTCACCTTTAATATAAATATGTTGTGCAGGGTAGTAAAAAATAAAATTAAAGTATTAGATTTCGTTTTGAGGGGGAATCTGAGACAAAACAACTAGATTTAGCTAAAAGTCTCGCAAGTACCATATTTTGATACAATGGAAATGTCCTATAAGAAAAGATATTCATACATTTTATTTAAAAAATTCTGTGCTCTTTTATTCGTGAGTAATCAATTTTTTTTATTCCTAGTGGTTGCGAAATTTTTTTCGTCTCTCTTAAATTGGTTTCGATCCTTTGTGGCAATTAGTTTTAGCTTAGGAACAGCTATTAACTCTTAAGCGATGTTGTTTAAGCACGATAAAAGTTAAAAAGGGGATAACTGTCAAACGAACTCTAATACTGCATTCAAATTTACGATCAGTACACTTTGGCAAATCATTACGAATAGACTTATACTTGAAAAAAGCTAACAAAGAATATAGTTTGTTTCAAAAATCATACATCACATCAAGGATTTTATTTATAACTTAGGCAAGCCAACTGCCAAACAGTGTCTTGATTTTATACCTCATACACTATAAATTATACAATAGTACTAGCCAGTCCAATAAATTGGCATACTGAAAACGCAAATGTGAAAGCAGATCCATACTTATCAATTCGTGGCAGAGACTAAGGCCGGGTTTCCATCTGTGTGCCATGTGCCACACAAGCGCAAAAAAAGCGTAACTACTAATTACTAATGAAAAACTTTTGGATTAAGACATATATTTATTAAGTTAAATAGTTTCATACAATTTTATAGAATCCAGCATGATTGCAAACTGTTTAAATCAATAAATACCTGTCTGAATCAAACAGTTTTTCATTAGTAATTAGTTGGTTACACTTTTTTGGGCAAATGACACACAAGAAATGCCCAGTGTTAACTCGGCATAAGGCTTTGTTCGTCTACTATGTGGATCACTTTCTTCAAACAATTTGGGTTACATCCGTTTTAGAATAAATTAAATTAATAAATTACTCTTAAGTTCAACAGACCGTCATTTGCATCGTCCTTTGGATGATTAGCCCAGAATAGAAACTGGAAACTAATTCCATAATTTACCACAAAGTCATGTTTAGCGATAAAGCTTATTTTTGGCGTAACTGAATTGCTAATAAACCAAGTTGTCGCACATGCAAGTCAGGCAATCCACACTGGGAAAAATTACCCGTTTGGTGCAACTTACAGGCTGGTGTCATCAATGGTCCTCACTTTTTCAAAAAGAAGCTGGAAATCACGCAATCGTCATTGGAGATCTTTACCGCACCACAATCAAAGATTTTTTGTTTGACATTGAGCTGGGTGAGATCTGAGTGAGATGTTATTTCAACAGAATGGCAAACACAAGCTTTGACTAATTAAAATCAAAATTTGGCGATTAGTTGATTTCGAAAAATTAACACGCATTAATTGGTTTCCAAGGTCATGCAATTCGATACCTCCCGATTATTTTCGCTTAAAGTCACTGACTGGTGCTAATGGCCAGCAAGTATTTGCTTTACCAAGAATAGCAGGGATCGACATATGCTTAAAATCATTTTCAAATGTTCATGTCATTTAATGTCTTGATCTTTTGAATAAAACAAATGTTTGTACTAAAATTAATGACCTAGCCCACGATGTCGACCAAAAATTTTCTATCGCTTACTAATATGTATTCATGCATCAGACGGTAAAATTTTTGGTAATCGTTCTTACATCCTAAAGTTCTATTGGGCTTAAAAAACAAACCATAGAATGATTATTGATATGTACATTAATAAATTTTTGCTCTGAAAAAAATCGGGGACCCTACGCGCTTATTCTTCCATGTAGTTTTGATTTCAATAGTTGAATACAATTTTTAACAAATTTCAATATCTCGTAATTATTTGTAAAATAAACGGCTTAGATTTCATCTTAATATCTGCAGATGTACGTACATCTAACTCACCTGCACCGGTGGGTTAATATTCTTTGTATTAAAACCAGAAAAAAAACATCACTGAAATCATTTCTTTTTCTCAACATTTTATATAAATCATTTTAAAATTCATTAAAGTGATATTATATATAAAATTTAATGGCGTTCATTATTTAATGAAAAAAAACAACACTCACATACGTATGTATATATGTAAATGTATATTTATACTTCTCATATATCAAAGATTTACAATGTTGCAAAATAATGCAAATAATTATATCAATGTTTGTATCCGTTTATATTTTTTTTCGTTTTACACTTTTTAGCATTTAAAAAAAGTGACCATAAAAAAAGTTTATAATAATGACAGCAACAATTTATACCAACTGTTTGTGACATTTGAGGTGCAAATAGAATTTAATTTCATTGCACTTCAAAGTTATTTCACAACAAAAAATTAAAAAAAAAATTAAAGCACAATAATAAAGTAATATATTTAAATCTTCCAAGCAAAACAAAAAAATGAAGTATTTCAAAATTTTAAATATTAATGTTTAAAGCTTTTTTAAATCCAAATAAATTCGTTATTATTGAAGAGGTGAAAAATAACATCCCTAAAGATTATAAAAAGGTACACAGGTACGGGTTCATTACCGACTTATAAAGTATATTTATTTTTTAATCACTGAAATAAACGTCTTGAAATCAGAAATTATACTTTGTTTCGACTCATTCATTTTCACAAAAAAAAAAAAAAAAAAAAAAAAAATGTATTTCAATTCTCGCTGTATAACTATGATCTCCAAGGAGCTATAAAATAAGGCCCAAGAAAATAACGCCCAAATAAGAAATAAAATAAGGTTCAATAAAATAAAATCCAAAAAAAAGGCAACCATGCCCAAGGAAAGGTTTATTAAAAAACACCCAATATTAATGTAATAATGCCTAATAAAAAACCCAATAAAACCAATCTTAAGATAAAATAAAGTGCAAAATAAGTGAAATAAGTCCCAATTAAAAATTCCTCAATTTTAAAGGACCTTATCTAATTTTCTTATTTGGGCGTTATTTCTTTGCTAATATAAAAATCATACATCTTTCTCCACCACTTCGTCATCTTGATTTGTATCCATAATTTGCTGGGTTACCAAAAATTAATGAAAAACATTTGATTTTAAATATAAATTAATTTTTAGATTTCATACCGCAAAAATGCTGACAGTACTATAATGTATCATAAGAACGACATTATTATGAAACAATAGATTTATGGATTTTTGTTTCAATTATAAATATAGAGTATATACTAATATATTTTGCAGTTATACCAATGCACTTTTAAGCTCACAATCAAATTATTTTATATTATTGTTAAATGAAGTCTTACTTGAGCACTATTAATTTATTTAATAAAACGTGTTATTCCATTTACTAGATGGCCTTCCAACTAAATTTGCTGAATATTAAGACAACACATCACGAAAATGGTGAATATGCATAAGCAGTTACACAACATAATATTTTTTTTCACCACACACCACTCCCACCACTTTTTGTGATACTACCATATTCTCAAGCGTCTATGACTTGAGTACTTCTGGACATGTTTACAAGAACCTTTGAGAAGCGTAATATATTTTGAATTAAGTAATAAGAAATTATTTTTATTCAATTAATTTTATATAAAAAAATTAGAGCTCGCAATAATTGGTCTCTCTCGTGCTTGTTGTCAGAAAAAAACACTCGTCACGAAAAAACCGTCAACTTCGTTCTTCTTTGGCTTGCTCTTTGCTTAACCAACGACAGTTTTTGTTCGATCGCTCGACTCGAGACCGTTTATTTCATAATATCTCGGCAAACGGTCTTATGAGCATGGATGTGTGTTGCGAGTTTAGTTTGATTTACAGATATTTTTATTGTTATTTATTATTATCTTCTCCCTTCCTCTTTAATGCTTTGCCTGTGACGTAATATCTAAGGCAACAACATAAAGCAAATGCAACTACAAAAATAAAGACCTTTTTTGCAAACACTTTGCTTGTTTTGCTCACTTACTGACGCTCACTAGCTGAGCAACGAACGATCCTGTTCGTATCATGCGGTCAGTAAGAGGCCGATTCATGTGTTACGCTCAACCCATAGCCCAGCAGCGAGAACACGATTGAATTGACAAAGAGGCTTGCTGTTCAGACACTGAGTGATTCCGTCTCATTTTTTAGGTCTTTTGAGTAGAAGATCGCACAGAGAAATTTGGTTGAGCATTTTTTTTTTCGAGCTCTGAAAAAAATCAATTCGTGGGTTCGATTCACACCAAAGACTATGGTCTGTTTCACTACAATGGATGAAGAAGTGTGTTCTCTATGCTTGTCAAAACAAGTTACTAAATAATTTTTAATTGTATTTGTAATATTTAATAAATAAATAATCCTGGAGGAGACAAATCGAAAGTGAAACAAACAAAATTGGAAAGTCGTGGACCGAATTGAAACCAATAGCACAGGCTAGATCACAATGAAATAACTTTTTTGTGCTCTCTTATTTCACTTTGGAATCATAAGAATCAACATACATATCAAAATTTCCAAACTGAGGAATTGTGAATTTTAGAAATAACAACTTTTCAGCACAATCTGAGCAATTTATTAAATTTAACTCCGACTATAAAAATTGGTTATAAGTTTGTAGTTTGTGTCTGTCCGTTTCCACGTACAGACCAAACGACTGGACCAATTTTGATTTAGTTCATTTTGTTTGAAAGGTGACTTGATCGAAAACTTAGCTATGTTTTAACAAAAACGGTCCAGCCATTTAGAAGATATCACACGAAGGTTTTTGAAATTTTTAATTTTTGTTGTTTACTTTCTTAAGTCATTTTCAGATAATTTATATGTATGTAATGGTAATGTAACGAATTTCGAATTTAGATATTCGCCAATACGAATACGAATATTTAAAACGATATCACCGAATACGAATACTAATATTATATGTGAAATTTTTAGACATTATATTAAGGTCCTATTTACGGCTACAGGATTAAATATGAAACAATTTTCATGAAAAAAAATTTCATTTACCTGATCGCATACATTTAAATAAATAAAAACTGTCCAAAATTGTAATGGTTGTCTTTTAATAATATGTAGTTTTTAAAATTCTGTAAATTCATTAATAAGGAAAACTATAGCAGACTATTTGGCAGAAAAACGGATAGCAAATGGCGTCAGTCATCTAACATGGTTCAAACCAAGTTGGATAAGGAACAAGATTTTTAGTCAGTGTTGCTTTTGGTTTTATTTACACACCTCATCGTAACAGACTTGCTTGAAAAAATTTCTTACCTTAAAGCATTACTCTCTTTAGGTGAGGTAAAGTAAATTTTTATTGTTAATTGCACAAGAAGTTTATGTTGTCTGTTTTGAATTGTTTTATTTGAATTGAAGTAAACTTTTTTTTAGTTATTACAAGCTAATATACAAATATTTTTATGCCACTTTTTTTAAATTCATTTAGGATTTATGCATTAATTTTTTTATTTTTGGGAAAAAATATTCATATTCTCTTAGATTTGGCTAATACGAATACAAATGGCAAATACGAATATCTAAAAATCGACGAATATTCGGGAATTCGAATACGAATATTCGTGCATCACTAGTATGTACGACTAATCGAAAGATTTTTAATTATCGATTATTTTCCTTCAATTAACGATTCAATTGTGTCGTGAATTCTCCTTCGATTAATGGAATTAATCGATTGTTTCAAATAATAATCGATAGACATCCAGGAACAAAAAAGATGCCAACCGTATTCATTTAGCATTGGCGACTGACGACGAAAGGAGTAGCACTGCAACCCTAGTTATTAACGGCGTTAATTTAACCGTCGTTTTGGGGGGAAATAGAACATTCATTTCTACTGGCAGCATCAACTTTACTTTTAAAAAAATTCATTTTGATGATCCCTTAGCTTTATCAAAAGTCATGAGACAGCTAAGAAATGAAATTATAGGAATTTCTCATATAGGTGACAACATTGGGAGCGGCAATGAAACGTCTTCTTTAGTGATGCTGAATTTGATTTATGGGCGCACCATAAATCTTTAGCTCACAAGCGAAGAAGGAAGGACAATGAGTCAACACTTCCTCAAGATGAATTAAGCTTCTTTGTCAATGCTTCAGTACTAGCATTAAAACACAATGTAATAGACGCCTGGGAAGATATGAAATCGGTCTAACCTAAGCTATACTCTCTTGCACAAAAATATTGCTTTTTTATTGGTACATCTGTACCATTGGACCTGCTTTTTTCCAAAGCGGGTGCAAAAATAACGGAAAAACGGAACAGATTAACCACGAAACGGCTATCAAAGCTCCAATTTTTAAATTCTGTGCTAAACAAACAAATTCTTTTTTAGTAAATTGAATAAACAGAAAATTTTATAACTAATTAAATAATAATTTTTTTAATTATTTGTCGTTTCGATTAATTATATGATTCATTAATCGATTAAATTTATTTAAAATTTTATATAAATTTAATTTAATTTAATTTTTTATTTAAATTTATTTATTAAATAACTTTTACCCGCGGCTCCGCTCGCGTTGATCTGATATTTGGGAAACTATACTTGCAATTTTTTACTCATTAATAATGTTATAGCTTTCTTTTTGGTAAAAAAAAAAATTTAAATCGGTTTAGTCGTTTGGGCATTAAAGCGTATCAAACACACTCACTTTTTTAGTTATAATATTAGTAAGGATTAATTTAATCTAATTTGTTACTTTTTCTTTCAAATTAATATTAGCTGTATGCTCAAAAGTAGAAAAATTTACAAATGGACATTTTAAAAGTTTTCATGAAACCCCTTATTGTTTTTTTTTTCAATTCACGTTTTTTTATAGAAAACAAATTTAAATAAATAGATGAAATAAAAATTCATAATATATGAATAAATTTATGTTAACGATGTGAATACGAAATTAGTGACAATATGACACAAAAACAATAAATAAATAAACAAACAGATGTATTGCAAACTACTGATTATTGTTTTTATCAACTAGTTAATTTTTTCAATAGCAAATTATTTAACAAAAATTAAATTCATTATAAAATTTTTTAAACTTATTTTCTAGTGATTACAAGCTATAACAGTGTTAGTCCACAAAAATATGATTTCGAGAACAATATTTATGCATTTGAATATGCTAATTTATCGCAGGAGCTAAACTGAATAAATTATAATTTGCTTTTAAGGAGAGATATATGTACAGTGGAATCTCCCTTAACGGACACTTCCTATAGGCGGACAACCCCTTTAGATGGACACTCTTGACAGGTCCTGTTAGATCCATAAGCAAACCATTGCTTACACATTTTAATGGTTCCTTCGGTGTCCGCTCAAGGGAGATTCCACTGTATATATATACTTATTTTTATATTTAAGGTTCTTCTATATGTGTGCTTAAAATTTAGGTCCTTCCAAGCGGCTAAACCGGTTTTATTATTATTTTATGTGTGCACTTAAGTCGGTATATAAAGAAATAAGATGCCGAAATGCTACCTGTAGCTGGCACTATAATCACGCTTCGAAATGGCGCAGCTCAATGAACTGAATACAAAATTAAATGGTTTGCTATGAAAACGAAGCGGCAATAAATGCAAATTTTTTTCGATATTTTACTATCTAATAATCTGATAGTTGGAAAATAATTTATTTCTGTTCTATTCCATTTTTTTTCGTATTTAAAATTATTTCTTGGCGAACTGTGTGCAATAATGTTTTCACATCATCTTAATGCGTATACTTAATGTTAAAATATAAGATTGCGTATACGTATGAAAAAATCTCGTGCTTGGTTACACCGTGTTGTAGGGCACTGCTACACGTTCAATATATATTGTGATATTTGGATCGCGATCCATTTTAATGGATTGATGGATCACCAGCGTATGCTACATGTTCAATATTTATCGTGACAGTATTTACGTTATTTTTGGGCTGTGCGGATCGTTTATTATATATATATTTTTTTTTGCACTGCGTCTTTTATTTATTTATTTTATTCAAAAAATAACTACTTTAAATTATTCAACATTTGTAAAACAAATGAAGAATATTTCAGTGGGAATAAGGTGGCAATAAAGTTATCGTAAAGTAGATAATAAATAATTTACGATAAACTTATTGCCGCCGTAAAGCGCACCACTAATGGTCAAAATTCATGACAAAAGCATCGTGTACGTATGCGTGAATGTTTCGGCGTACACGTTCATGCATTGCATGGTAAATTTATATTATATTTTACATAAGCTAAGTGCAACACAATTGTCAAAATACATACAAAAACTTTTTGAGTTTATGATTTGACAGGTCGATGTACAACTTATTGCTTTGAGTAGCTTATCTTCTTATGTTTGTGTTGCATACATGCATGTGCAAAAATTAAAAAATTTATATTTTGCTTCAAGCATCATCGACGTGACTCACACAGGAAAAATTTCACTAATACCATTATAATGCATGTCATGCATTTTGGCCGTGTGTAATGTGCTTAAGAATTTACTATCCATGAATGTCGTTCTGTTCTATTCCATTGACATTTTTTATACGATTATTAAAAACAATTATTGACGATTGTTTATATCAGTTTGGTACGTATACTTAATGTTAAAAAATAAAATTGCGTATACGTTAAAACCAAAAGTCGCTTGCTGGAGAAAATTGTACATGGGATTAGTACACTCTAAAACATTAACCCAAATTTAGGATCATATTTTGTCTCAATTGTTGTTGAAATATTCTTATTGTCTAAATTTATATCGATTGTGTAGTTATTTGTATCAAAAAAACAATATTTGTCTCATTTTACACAAAAATATAAATCTGCTTTTAGATGTGTTTATTTTTAAACAAAGTGTGCTTAAAAAACAGCTACATATGCCTTAATAACGTCAAAATGTTGAAAACTAAACATAAGTGCGTAAAGCAGCAGAAATATGTTTAACAAGAAGAAAGAAGAAGCTCAAAAGTGCACATGTTCTAACAGAAGCACGCCATATTAATATAAAATTAATTAAAATTAAAATAAAGCTATTTCTAAATAATAGTTGTATGTGTTTTATATAAATAGTGATGAGTTAAAATTGTAAATAATGCACAAATTGAGTAAAAAAATTATTAAATTAAAGCTTTGAGTTAAGACAGTATTGTTAAACAAGTGCGATATGTATACATACTTATGGAAGAAACAAAATTACTCAAATTTTAGAAATTAATTTTTAATTTTTATTCAAATTCTAAAAATTATATGTAAAATTTAAAGCAAAACTTGAATTTTTTATGAATAAAGTTAATTAAACACATATATTAAATGCATTTTTATTAAAAAAAAAAAACATATTTTAAAATTAAACACAAGGGGGAAACTAAACACAAATTGCGTAAAATTGTTAAACATATTTTGTTCAAAATTAAACATATAGTGCTCAAAAATCAACAAAACGTTGAAAAAATATAGTTGTGTAATTTTAGGCCGAAAGTAGTCTGTAAAGTGTTGCCTACTATTATTGACGTAATTTTCAACAAAAGTGTTTTAGAGTATACGAGTGAGTACACCGTGTTGTACAGTGGTATCAAAGTATAACGAGTGATATAATACCAGTAGATTCGTTTGAAGAATATATTTGATGGAAAAGTAAGTGAAGTAGTTTTTCCATTTAGCGAACATTCGTTTTAATTAATGAATATCAAAATATTATCTACTGCGTAACTTATGTAACACACACTCCTTTTTGCCGAGCAAATGTACAATAAAATATTATTATATATATAATCATTTCTGACAAAATTTATTAAACAGGAATATACGAGTAAATAAAAACATTTAGCTACATAGTTTTATTCATCTGACGTATTTGTTTAATATTATTTGATAGTAACTTGTGTAAAGTATTTTTTTACTACAAACATGAAAATGGGGTAAAATTTAGAATTGTTTATGCTCACGGAAAGGGTCAGCGAGTGGCATATTTCTGTAAAAATATCGGTTACTTTAAGAAGATACCATTAGGCAAATATATATATGTACAAAAACACAGGCTTTACCTATCCAGTTTTTCAAATAAATTATTGTTGTATTACAATCTATATATAGAGAAATTAGTCCCTTTTTCTTGATACGGTATGACGCATGCACGGCTGGAGCGATATCCTGCATTTCTTTTTGGTTTTATTTGTTATTGCCTGGAGAAGACGAATATGAAAGAAAAAAATCAAGAAGGTTTCACATAATAGGGTAAAACTGGAAAAATTTATGCATTTTGGTATTTTTTTATGTTTTGCTAAGACTGGTATACAATCAGTTTAAAATCTACTCAGTTTTTTCCTGGATGCGAATGAATTCGCAAGAAAATTGTAGTAATTTTATAAATTTTTCCTTTACTGCAATTTTAAAAATTATAGTAAAAATATATTGACGGCTCCATTCTAATACATGCTAAGTCAAAAAAGATAGTTTTGAGATAAACACCTTCAAAGTTTATTGATGATGTCTCGGGAATATTATGAGATAGAAACTTGAGACTTTAAGTAATCATATAATAATTGCAATATATTTTTTTAAATTTTATTTGAACTTTAAAAATTTGTCGTAGATATCATAGTTAAACGTGACTTACAATCAAAATTGTATTTCCTAGTCCTCTAAGTAAGGTTTTTTTTTCTCACCTACAATGGTCATCTAAGTACATATAGCATGTTTAAGTTTGCTGAAAAATTTAAATTAATTTTTTTACTACTTAATTCTAAACTTAATCATGTTAAGTGTACTTAAAACATTTAGAAGGGGAGGTTTTAAAATTGATAAATTATGCTAAGCACAGTTTTGCTCATAACTTTTAATAGAATAGTCCAATTACTATCAAAATTTTATAGAATCTAAGTTAATAAACGATGAGTTTGGAAATGCTATTCCCAGCATAACATGTTATGGCAGCTTACCATATTATGGAATGGGACCGTCGATATTATGGTACTTCTTGCATATTTTGAATTTTTAATAGAGTAGACAGCGATTCTTTTTTTTAACAACTATTATGTTCATTTAATTGAAAAATTCAGTGTATAATTCTAATCCTCACAAAAAACATAAATGTGAAAAAAGGCCAACTAAAAGTAGTGAGATATGAATTTTGACCAAGTTCTTATTTAGCACAATACCTAAAAAGGAAATATGCTATGCATTATATAATAAAATCGTAAGGGTATCATATAATTTCTAGATAGACTGTTTAGCTAACAACCTTCTTGGCACCGACTGCAAATAGTTAAGTAGTTAGCACATATACACCCCAATTCTAAATAACAATTCCCTGGGAGTTCTTTCCCTATTCCCTGTTCCCCTATTCTAAATGAAATCTCACAGGGAAATGTTTCTCTTTTTCTCATTTCCCTTATTCTAAATTAACTTCGAATTGGGAAACTCTTCCCCGGGAATAAAAATATGTAATACGAATGTCAAATATAGGGAGAATGTAATAAAAAAAACTTGGGAGATTTTCCGCCAAAAAATTCAAAGGGAATTGAACAAAAAAATGTAAGTATTAAACATTTTAATTTTAAATATGATAAAAATATTAATTATTCTCAATTCAAGGTCGAAAAATACAAAAAGCAAATGGAAATTCTTATAAATACTATGTATGTGGAAGCAAAGAAGAGCTTAACAGAGTCTGGGTTAATTTGGAGGTGGAATTGAACGCATAAGGGCCACCATCCAAAATCATTACCGAATGGAAGAAGGTACATATAAATAACAAAATAAGTCTCTATAAAATAAAATTATGGTAAGAGTTCAAAAATAATTTTCAGGTTTGGTGTGACCAGAAAAAATATGTACGGCACAAAGCAGCTAAAAATTTAAAATCTTCCAGGGCCACCGGTGAAGGCCCAAATATGGAGCAAATTTATCCCCATTAGAGGAATCTATTTATATTTTGATTGGAATGAAGGTGTCTGTAGAAGGTGTAGCTAACATATTTGGATTAGGGCCGTCAACTAGCAAAAAGCCAAGTTCAGAGATTATACCACCCGCACTACAGGAATCGATGTTTGAAGAAGATGCTGTTTTGAAAAAAAAAGTGTGCCACAAAGTCGCCAAAAAAGAAATTTAAACCAGATCTTCAACAGTATCGCCACAAAGTTTGGGGCAACTCGAGTGAGTTGCTGGCATCCCGTAGATATCTTCTTTCAATTTTTTGCTGCTTTTGCTGTACTTCAGCGTATTCCATTTCAGCAACATTAATCATAAATGCAACACTAAACATTTTTTTTTTTTTGTTTTTTGGTGACTTTTTTATTTTTATAAGAATTTTGTCGTTGTTTATTGTAAAATTTAATTGCAAAATTTGTCACAAAACGTAGGGAACTCTATTTCCTGGGAATATTTAGAATTGGGGTGATAACACTTTTGTTGTTTTTAACTTTTTAGTGCATAGAGTCAGTTTAATTTTTTTTTTTAAGTTTTTATTGAAGTAATTTTTTTTTCTCCTTCAAGGAATTGATGCGCTAAAAAATTCTTTATATTAGCGTTTAGTTTTTCAAATTCTTTACAATTTGTTAGAAAATTCGTTTGGTTTGTCCATTATAAAAGGTATTAAACGTAAGAGACATTTATTTTGAACTTCCTTATTTGGAAAAAATCCTCAATTTACGATCGTTGATAAACGAATTTTTATGGCACTATGATGTATTAAAAAAATGTTTTTAATTTTTGTCTTATACTATCAGCACAAGTTATTTGAAATCAACATGATTTTTAAAGTTTTTGACAAAAATATTGACATTAATTAACGACAGTAAGTTCTAGGATAAATTTGAAGAATTAGACTACTTACTTTGCAGAGGAAACAAGTTTTTTTTCTTTACGAGATTGAACTTAATCTACTGCAGCCAAGTGAAAATACTTTGTAGTTAATCCGTATATTAACAACAAAGTATTTTCGCTTGGCTTGATCTTATTAAATAAACAATAACTTAATAAAACAATTACTCGTATTGACCGGAAGCCATAAATAGTCACAACATTTTGTAAATTTTCGCACATACACGAGCTTATAAATATTTAAACAAAAGAAAACTTCTTACACTTTCGAAATTTGTTTAAATGTAAAATATAAACAAAGCAAGTGAAAACAACAAGGTTTGATTAGAATTTTAATAATAATGAACAATATTATATATTTAACAAAGAAGATGAAAGTACTTTATTTCTTTTGATATAAGTATCTGTAGGAAGAATTTAATGTATCTTAAAGTAAATAAACAATGAAGTAAGGCAACAAAATAAACATCAACACAAATTTATTTTAACAACATCGAAAGTAAAATATTTAAATAAAATTACATTTTGTTTGCTAACCCAACAATAAGAGCAAAATAAACAATAAACAAACAAAAAACAAAATTACAAAAGATAAAATGAAGAGAAATTTGCATAAGCAATTTTCTAAAGAACACAAAATGATACAAGTCAAGGTAGCTTAATACTCAAATATAAAAGGCATTGAGATAAAATGTCCTTTACACAGAAAAAAAATAAGTTTCATTTTTGATAACAAAAATCCCGGTATTCAATCATTTTAATTTTCGAATTTCCTGTGATAAAGTAATCCGCTATAACAATAACAAAAATTGTAAACGAGTAGTATTATTTTTTTCAATAATACAAATATTTGAATTAATAAAATAACTTATTAATAATTTGTAATTTTTCAATAAAGAAATTTAATGAATCAAGCAAAAAGTTGTTGAGTGAAATTTTATTTTCAGTGATAATTGTTATTGTTATTGTGTTGTGTTGTTTGTGTGTATGTCACATTTTTCATTTCAACCCCTTTTTGTTTTTTTTTTTTTTTTTTTTTTTGCTTGGCTGCAATTAAAATTGAATGTGTTTCGGATGATGAGTTGAAACGGCAATCTCTTGACTAATAGACTAACGTACTTACCACTCAGCTAAAGAGCAAATCGTTATTGGTGACTCAAATAATGTATACACACAAAACATACTTACTTATGTTTCTTCTACATGTGCGCATTGCGCTGATATAATCTAAAAATAACTTTGTTGAGTAAAAAAAAAACAAGCCACGATGTTTTTCGGTTTCTTGCCGGAATTCACACGTATATAACTCGAACAAACAAAAAAAAAAAAAAACAACAACATCAGAACATGACCACATTGAGTCAATCGACAAGCAAGGAAAACACCAACACAAACAAATGAAATTAAATGATATTTTAAAATGCGCGGAATTGATAAGTACAATATTCAAGTTAATGACAAATATTATTAAAATTAAAAATCTTATTCATTAACATGGTTTTATTGAAATTAATTCTTGTCTATTTTTTCTGTGTATACATATATACATGATTTTTTTTTTTTTTTTTTTTTTTTTTTTTTGAAATATATATACATACAAGGGAAAATTGATTATTAAGTAAAATTAATTAAAATATAAATTACAATAGCTGCTGTTGGAAAAACTGCTTGTTACAGAATTTACTCATAATTTTTTTTTTTAAATTAAGCAAAAATATTAATTGCAAGTGTTTTACACGGGATTGTGACTTAAGATTTTCTCATACCTAAGTCTTATATCATTCAAAGCTTAAGGCACTTCAGCTTGGCTTCTTTAATCTCTTTTATTTACAATGTTCGATAGGCTAACTCCATTTCAAGAAACTTTTTACTTTTTTTGTAACGCACGAAGTATAGTTCACATTGTTTGTGTGAACAAAATCAAAAGTGAATATTATGCATATTTTTTAGTTCATGCTAGAAAGCTGCGTAAACAGTCTTGAAATGTAAAAACGTCATGATTTTTAAATGTATTCACGTCGCATGTATTATACTAAACCAATAATAAATGCTGCCGTACTATAAGCGAAGCACGATGGATGTATTGGTGTATGTGTATATCAGTTGTAACAAGCGATTTCGCAAGACTGCTTGTTTGTAACAAGCACTCAAAAGAAGTACTGTTGATTAGTGTATGCTTGTTATTTTTCATATTGTACGTTTGAGTGTGTGTGTAATATGTAGATGGTAAGCTATTATGTGATTAACCGCATACAACTAATGTTAATGCATGTGTGTGCCTTTGCATGTGCGCAGAAAAATAAAAGATCATACACACATACATGCATGACATTTGTACACGCGCTTATGCGTAGAAAGAAGCTAGTATCACAAATTCTTCCATCACGAAGTGTTTTCTTCTTTACTCTTATACCTACAATACTCAAACAAATTTCTTGCAAACAATGTTGTTAACGTTTGTTTTATAAGATTTAGCTGTAGTAAAACATTTGAAAAATCCCTCATGTCTTGAAAGTTCTTATAAGATGTCTTGTGCAGGAGACTAGTTCATATTAATGAGAATTGAATAAAAAACGATCGCATTCGGTCAAGAAAAAATTTGTTTCCTAGTAGCACAATGCAAAAGTGCAAAATGCCGTACAGTTTCCAATGAAAAATCTATCAGTTGGGCTATAGAGCCCTGCATAAGACCACTTAAAAGAACTTTCAAGGCATGAGGGCTTTTTTAAATGGTTTACTGTAGCAAATTCCTCAGAAACAAATACTGAACAACACTATTTGTAAGATATTTGTTTCAGTTCTTGTACAGGGTGGCCCAAATGAGACCTAGTGATGTTAAACTAGCCGTTGTTGGGAGTCTTGCGGTAGAAGCTGTTGCACAATTTGAACTTTGTATGGATACATCTTAAGATCCAACTTTAAAATTCTCTGTAATGTTGTTCTGGGTATACCCAATTGGCCGGAACGGCGACGAGTTGAGACATATGGATCATATGCAACACTCTGCTGTACAGCTTCCACGTTGTCTACAGTACGAATATTTCGTTGAGCACCTCTTCCTGGACGGTCGGCAACTGAACCCAATTTCTCAAAACGTCGAACTAAACTTGTAATCATGGAAGATGTAGACGCTGATCTTACGTTAAAAAAACGGCGATAATTTCGCTGCGTCAAAACAATTGATCGTTGAGAAGAATGAAAATCGCTAATTTTAATGCGTTGTTGTGGACTGTACATATTCATTTTAAATTTCCAAGAGTTCAGTTATAATCTGCAAAAAGAAAAAATAAATTATGTTAAAAAATAAAAAAGTTATTTGTGTTTCACATCAGCTGGTCTTATTTGGGCCACCCTGTAGGTATAGAAGTAGAGAAGCAAATACTTCGTGACGAAAGTATTTGTGATATTTGCTTCTTCCTACGCATGGAGGCATATACAAACGTCATGCAAACGTCCATATACATTGACATTAGTTGTGTGCGCTTACTTTAGAATACATTGCAAGTAAAAGCTGCCTCAAACGCAAACATAATAAAATACTATTGTTGCCATTTTGGGATTTTACTGCGAGATCCGGAATTTTGATTAGTTAAAAAACATTAAACTTTTCAAAACTCTGCTAAATGCTTTTCCGGCAGAATTTTAAAATATTTTAATTATTATGGTTCGTATTTCATTCGTTTCTATATTTATGATTTGTTCAGGCTAAAGTTCGTATTGCTTTGTAAGCTTAATTATATGTGATAATTATTTATGAACAAATAAAACCAAAGTTAATTGTAAATATTCTGACAAACTTATAGTAGAACGCAACAACCAGCAGTTTTCGAAGGCCACTACATCTCCATCGTCAGTGTCCTTTGGGTTTGGTCTGGTGTGATTGGTGTCATTTGATGTTGATTTCTGCTTTATATACTCATCTTTTCAGTGTAAATGGAATATGTGAATTGTTTTGATTCATAGTATTACAATTAGGTGAAAGCTTTTTTTTTTTGTAATGAAAGTTCAATTTTACCATCTCTAAATTTACATCATTCTTGCCATTGTGGTTTGTTCTTTACTAATTATGCACATGATAGTTAATTTGCTTATTTTTTTTATACGTAAGACAAACTTGTCATTACATTAGTATTTAAACGTTTTTTATTGCTGGCTTTAGAACACCCTTTAATTTTTATCTGTCATATATTTTCTGTTGTAGCTGCTAAAATTTTACATATTCTGTGAAAAGTTCAGACGGACATTGTCGCAAAAACGAGAGGGCTCCTTTTCAACTTTCGTATAGGGAACTCTAAAAATATATTTTTTGCCTCAAGAACCAGTATTTTATTCAAAAGCTCACCAAGTCCTTGACCAGACCTTAGCACATTTACTGCACATGATGCAACAACTTAACCTAAAATATAATAAATATACAAACAAAAGTCAGCAAATAGTCTATATCATATGCTCCACACACATGTTCATCCAACCATCACACGAATACGCTGCGTCCGTCTACTATCAACCACATGAACTGATTATACGTATGCCTTTATTTCTTTGCTGTAAACATGTGGTATATCTCCTGTACATAATGTGTTGCTCCCCACATTCCATTTACTACCCTGCAGCATAACTGTCATGCCATTTTACTATGTGCTTTCAGTTAATTTATAAGCTTCATCGCTCTTTTGATAGCTTTAAGAATTAATCACGTAAATTATTCTGTAAATTGTCATTTAAAATTGATGAGTTTTAACACCATGTATTTACACTCATGCCATAAACTTTTTGTTTTCTATATATTTTGAGTGAAAAGTGTGTCCTTCGTCTGTCTGTCTGTCTGTCTGTCTGTCTGTCTGTCTGTCTGTGTATATTATGGCAGAAAACTACAATGTAAACACCTTACGCCTTAAAGCAATTTCAAGTTGTATGGTTTTCCTTCATGCTTTCCTAATAAGAGCGGTAATATAATGACAAAATAATAAATTTTATAACAGAAATATTGTTTACTTCACGTCTTATACGGGGATAATAAGTTTCTGTTGCCTTATCTTAATTAGCTTGTTTCATTTGGAGTACTTCACTGGCCCTAGGGAAAGTTTTGTTTAGGTTTATGTTTATGTTTATGTTTTTCATTATGTATGTATGAGTGTATATATTGCTAGAAAATATTACACATACAAACTAATACCAAAATGAATACCACGCTCTAGATAATCTAGATAGAAAAAAGCTCATGATTTGAAAGCTATTTAGTTAATAACATTTGTGAACTATATATACATATATACCTATACATACATACATATGTATATTATTAAAGCAACTTCAGTAATTTTGAAGGCACCTTCAAAATATCTTACAAGGGAATTACTCTTAATAAAAGTTTTCAACTAAGCATATAAAATAAACGTAAAACTGACAACTAGTAAGAGAGTGCGAAGTGTTTTGGGGATGCTTGGCTTAAACTCTGAAACAAAAATAATAATAAACTTGGGAGTTTTCAACCAAACAAACCAATTTAATCCCAAAGCTTTACAATATAATTCTTTTCTTCATTAATTCTAGTTAAGCAATCATTTCTTTTCCAAATTTATACTTATAATCTATACCAACTCATGAAAATGCAGACAATAAAATTTTGGCAAAAACCTGCAAAAATAGCATTATGTAATATGTGAATGGGCCCTTATGCTAAAATTGAAAAGCTTAAAAGCTTCAACAAAATCTAAAATATATTCCAATCTACACAGAAAAAACTATTCATCAATTTATGTTTTCAATTAAGAATTGAATTGTTTTAATTCAATTTTTAATTGCATTAATTAATTTGTGTGGAAAAACTTAATTGATATTATCAAATTGTTTATTGGTGAAAATTTATTTAATTTTTCAATTCATATTACAAAAGTATACACATTAGTTTTTTGCGTGTATTTAATCGAATGATTGAATAAATCATTATTTAAAATTAATATTATTAAAGCAAAAATCAACAATTGTACAAAAAAAAAACAAAGAAACTTATCCAACTAGCGGATACCCGAGGTGTACCGGGTAAAAAACAATTAACCCTTTTGACCCCAGAGTTGCTTATAAGCAACTTTGATTTTTAGCATTTATAATTTATGTAACAACACATAAAATAAATTCATTATAGTTCTTAAAGCTAAATAAATTCAGTAAAGTGCGACTATGTATGACTCGCGCACATAGGGTTCCGTACGAACACTAGATATGTAATTTAATACAAACTTCATCCTATATAATATATAGTTTTGGCATTTTTTTCGTTTTTGGGGTGTTTTCGGTTTTTTTGTTTTGTCGTTTTTTGCGGTTTTGGCGATTTTTTTAAGTTTTGGCTATTTTTTAGTTTAGACACTTAATTTTCTTGTTTTGGCGATTTTTTGGCGTTTTTTCATTTCGGCGTTTTTTTTTATTTTTGGCGATTTTTTTTAATTTTTGCGATTTTTTGTTTATTTAAATTTTTTTTAGTTTTGGCGACATTTTCGCGTTTTGGCGATTTTTTTAAATTTTTTGCGTTTTTTTTTTCATTTTGGCGTTTTTTTTCATTTTGGCGATTTTTTCGAATTTGGCGATTTATTTTAGTGTTAGAATTTTTTTTTTTAATTTTGGCGATTTTTTTCGTTTTGGCGATTTTTTTTAATTTTTGGCGATTTTTTTTTTTGGTTTGGCGATTTTATAATTTTCGGTTTTTTTACTTTTACTGTTTTTGAAAATTTCAAGTGTTTGCCTCTCAAGATATAGCAAATTGTCAAAATTACATAGTCAAAATTGCATTAACTGATGGACCACCCTTTAATTTAAATTTTTAAATTTTAGTGTTAATTGTTGTAGTCTGTATAAAAATACACTAATTTTACAAATTTCAAGTTTCAATATACATATGTTCATACAATTGTATGTATATTACATGGGATTTTAACATTTTTCGTTGCTCGTTTTGGAACACCGTTTAATTTTTAATTCTCATGTATATGTTGTTGTAGCGGCCGAGGTTCTACATACTGTATCCAAATTTCAGGTCCGTAGCTCTTACTGTTCCTGAGAAAATACCGTGTGACGGACAGACGGACAGACGGACAGCGTAGCGGAAACAATAGGTTTCCTTTTCACCTTTGGTGTACGGAACCCTAAAAAACAACAAAAAAGTATTAGCAGTGTCGCGATCAACATAACTACAATGCATTATTCGGTTTGAATACAAAGGTGTTGAAATTTTAGTACAAAAAGTAAAAATACTTGCAGAATATAATTTAAAAACACAAGTATGCGGATTTAACAAGTGAAGGTGTAATAAAAAATTCATAAAAAGATAAATTAAAAAGTTAAGGTACGGTCACACTTGCCAAACATTTGCCCAAAAAAGCGTAACCAACAAACACTAATGAAAAAAGTTTTGATCCAGACACTTGTTTATCAAATTAAACAGTTTCGAACACAACTAATAGATAATGTCATAGAATCCAAAATTTTTGGATACTCTTTAACTTGACAAACTTATCTCTAAATTGAAAGATTTTTCATTAGCATTTAGTGGTTACGCTTTTTTGGGCAAATATTTGACAAGTGTGACCGTACCTTTATACAAGCTGTAACAGAAACATTTTTTTTTTTTTTTTTTGTTTATTGAAGTTTTAAGCAACTTTCGGCAATGGTGTGATTGATAGTAAAAACATTGACCTCGAAGACATGAACAAATCACACAAAATACTTTGCGTACTTTGTAAGCACCTTTGCTAATTTTGTCTAATTACCTGGTACCGTGAAATGTTATTTATTGTAAGCAGTAGCATAATCAGGTAGCACCTCCCGATCCTGCTGTAAAGTAATGCGCAAAATATTTTTTAAATCAATTTGTAAATGTCTTTTGTTATTAGCATTAACTACAATTACATAGAAAAAAATTTCGTATTGTTACGGTTTTACCCGAACGAAGATTTCTTAATAAATAGTTACAAGACTTAAATAAGCAAAACTTAGATTTCTCAAATATATCCAACTGGTTACCACTATGACCTCCCCGCTGTTGTATACGCACGTCTCTAAAACTGGCTGCGCTAGTAATCAAACAATGCCCCTCTTTCGCTGTAGTAAAGCATTTGAAAAATCTATCACGTCTTAAAAGTTCTTGTGAGTGGCTTTGTGCAGAGGTCTAATGTACATCAGAAAAATACGTGGTAGTGTTATTTAATGACTGTTGGAGACCGGGCTCGCACCCAAAACAACGTACTACTACTTTGGCCAACGCCACCCTCCACCACAATTAACTGCCACGCTAGCCAACAATAAAAGTATTAAAATGCAAAAAGAAAAATAAAATATTTATTTTCAAGGTCCCACGAACAATTTTCTAAGAAGGTAATCGGATTTAAGACTAAGCATTTTTGGTGAAAGCTCTTCTCCACTGGATTACCAACATAATGATTTTAACAAGATGTGAGACTAGAGTTATCAATTTTTGAGAATTATTTACTTAGTCACTTTATTTTTCCACTCGGAGGTCCAGTTGGGACCGTTGCGAAAAGTGCTTACTTTATTTATTTGAAAACATGTTCACGAAATCTATTCAAGTTAAAAGAAAAATTCTTCTAATCAATGAACTTCTTTTTTTTAAGTTTTATGTAGTGTGATTTATAAGTGAGTGATGAAATTTGGCAATCAGATTAGTAAGTTTTTATAAAGCAAGTTGTTCTGATGGTAATGTCTATTTTTTTTTTTTTTTTTGCTCTCGCTTACACATTCTTGTACTACATACATATTTTTCCAATGCTTGCATATCCTTGTTGTATTAGCCTGTGCTGGTGGTGTTGGCTCTTATATCTACACTTTGTACACTGAACTTTGTTAATAAAATATCATAAATTCACTTATTGTTGGTGGATTTTTTAAACAATACAAATTTTAAGCATTTTGTAGAATACTTACTGGGCACAAGATTTATTGTCGGACAGGTTTCTTTTAACTATAAAAGCTCAAAGCAAACATTTTCTAAAAAAAAAATAAACTAAAAGAAACAAATCTTGAAAAAAAATGTTTGTTAAAACTTTGCATTCATATTTGTGCAATGTATTTGATGAAAGAAAGTTTTTTAAATTTACCTTAAAAAATTTAAGAAATATTTGGCTGCGTTTGCTCAAAATACTTTTATGAGCATTATTGAACTTTGTTCTTGTTTAGAGAAGACGTAGAAAAATAAAGTTAAATAAAAGTCTTAATCATTCAGAAAGTGTGCAGAAAAAATAAAAGAATAAAAATATGATCGCTTAGAATATACATATTTGCCTTTAGCGTTATACTCGTATACATACATATATTTTTTATATTTCTTTAAACAGAATTTAATAAATAGGCTTTCGCTCCCTTTCTTACAGTTTGGTTTAAACAATAGCAATAAGGAATATTAAATGTTTAACAAAAAATTGTCAATTATTTTTTATGCGAAACTTATTATAAATTATGAAAAGACAAAAGCGACGAAAACGACTAAAAGTTTATTACAACATTCACCTCAGTTTGCAGCAAGATAAAAGCCAAAACGAAATATAAAAAAAAACTTTTTTGTTACAAAATAAGACAATAAAAGTTTATACGTGCAAAAGTAACATTTAATTTTATGCTTCTGATTTTTGCTTTTACCTTAAGGGGGCTATTTGTTGATGGTTTTTTTTTATATTATTTTTGTTGCAAGCATTTACCTTTTTTATACACTTTATGTTAATGAATTTTTAATTTAATATTTTCTACTCTTTGTAAACGAAAGGACAGAAGAAGTTTTTCTTTCATGGCACACAATATTTTAATATATAATAAAATCATTAATAAGTTATAATGCAAAAATGCTTTTCTCATTTGTTGGGTGGAAGGAAATAAACCAATAGAATTTTATAATTACAGTGAAAGCTCCCATAAGCGACGTTCACCGTCGAGGAAGTTTTTGTCCGCAAGGTGGAGATGTCCATTTATTGGAATGAAATAAAAAAATTATTTTTAAAATTTAATTTCATACTAAATATTTACTATTGCTATTTATTTTTATTAAACAAAAAGAGTTACAAACTAGAAAAAAAAATCTAATATATTCTTTTGTTATAATTTTGCTTCATTTTCTTTAATAATTTTCTCCCCATAATAGCATTCTAAATATTTCAAGGTCGCAAATGCTGTGTAGTCTTCTTCTGCAAACTTAACTAAACGTCTAACTTCTTCCAATGCTTCTTTATAAGAAGATATTTTGTTATGGTCTTCTTCTACGATACGTGTGTCATTATTTTCTGATGAGCTTATTTCCACTTCATCAACAGAAAGTTCTATAACATCAGACTCTGTTAGAAGGTTTCCATCAATAGTAGTAAACTCCATACATTCTACATTTTGTTTAACCAATCTCGAAAGAATAGATAAAGGGATATATCATCTTCTGCTTCTAATTCTGTATTATCAAAATCTTTCATAAATCCTGCTTTACCAAAACAGTTCTTAATGGTTTCGGGTGTTACTTTTTCCCACGATTGCTTAATAAAATATAAAGCATCGAGAACATTTATAGTTTTATTTAATGTTTTCGCAGAATCATTAAATTCAATGTTTGACAAAAAGTTTTTTATGATTGCAGTTCTATAGTGGACCTTGAAGTTTTGAATAACACCCTGATCTAGTGGTTGACAGACTGAAGTGGTGTTGGGTGGCAAAAAAAAACAGTTTTTATATTTTTTAAATTTATGTCTTTAGGGTGTGAAGCAGCATTGTCCAAAAACAACAATATCTTTCTGTTATCTTTTAACATTTTTCTGTCAAACTGCTCTAACCATTCAGCCATAAAATCTCGAGTCATCCAAGCCCTCTTGTTGTGTTTCCAAAATTCTGGTAAATCTTTGATGTTCAAATTTTTAAATGCCCGAGGACGAGCTGATTTTCCAATCACCAATGGTTTTTCTTTTTCTCCCACCATATTTACGCAAAATAAAATGGTTAGGCTCTCCTTAGACAACTTTCCACCGGAACACTTTTCTGATTTAAATGCCATAGTTTTATCTGGAAGAGCACTCTGTCACATCTAACTGATTTACACTTGAGGCTTCTCCAGATATGCGTTTGAAATTGATGGAATGCCTTTTACGCCACTTGTGGAGCTACCCATCAGAGGTCCGGATTTCTCAGCTATCTCTTTTGCTTTTGCTTTAATTATTGGTACAGATATAGGAATGCTTAGGCTTCTTGCATAAACAAACCATTCAAAACACTTTTTGTCAATAAAAGAACCTTTGGGGTTTAAAAACCTCTTTTTCAGGCTTGTATTTATTGTTGCAGATTTTCATTGTGATCGAATTAATTATCTACTCTTTGAAATTTTTCCAGCTTGAGTTTTTCCAATGTTGAACCTTTAGTAGAAAATAATTTAGTTTTTAGCCCTTTTGTATTATTATTTAAACTAAATCTTAATTACCTCTTTGCTAACTCACGCACTGATATTTTCTCTTTTCCTAAAACATTTATTAATTCCATTTTCTCCCTTAATGATAATAATTTTCTTTGATGAGGCATTTTAAAGTAAGTTGAATAAATTATTAATCTGTGTTTGTATGTGCACTGGTTTATCACATATAAAATATTTGAAGGGAAATCCCCACAATCACAAGTTTTAACATTTTACCTTTTGTGCAACTCTATTAATTATTTGCTCTGTTCAATGTGTATTAAAACGGTGGTATACACTGAACAGCTGGTTGTATTGGTCTTTAGTGTTATAATAATGTCAAATTTCTTTTTCTCTTTGTAGTAGTAAGGGTTTTTTGAGATTACCTTATAAATAAACATTGGCTCTGTTTTATTAAATAACTTGTACGAGTACGTATGGTTGTACGTATGTACTCGTATGTATGTAGCTGACACAACAGAAATAGCAAGCACACTGAAAATCACACATATATTCTAGGATTGTTAGACAATTTTGTCTTATTTTTTTCCAGTGTCCGCTTATTGGAAGTTTTTGCCCAAAAAAAGTTGTTCATTTATGTCCGCCACCGGCCATTGGAGCGTCCGTTTTAGGGAATGTATTTTGTTTAAGTTTATGAAATTGGTTCTAGAGATTTAAGAATTGTCCGTTTTAAAGAGATTTTCGCTTATGAGAGCTGTCCGAAAAGGGAGCTTTCACTGTATTAAAAAAACACATATTTTTCTTTATGTCTAGAATGTAGGAAATTATTAACATATCTGAGGCAAAAAGGAAAAAGTGCTTAAGTCGAGATAAGCTAATTTTGAGTTAATGGTACCTTCGTAATCCGCATATTCGAAAGTACCTCTGGTCAAAATCTCAATTAATTTGTGTGATTTTTCAGGAAGTTATAGCACTATGACTTGGAACTTATCTTTTTTAGACTTCCTATCTCATATGGAATAATAGATTAATTTAGGTTATACTTTGGTATATTTCAACTTAAATGTATTACTTACAGTGTTTAAAACAATCTTTGCTTAAAAAAATTAAGCTTGCCAGAGAAATTCCCAATTTAATCGTAAAATAAACTAATTTCTGAAAATGGACTTGAAAGCTTAAAAGTGCTCTCCTGCACAACAGTAAAATATGCCACAGATGTTGTTATTAATATTAAAAATGCTGCTGTAAATTTATTTGATATAAAATCCTTATTTTATTTTTAATTTATGCAATGTCTGAAGTTTTTAAATATGTTATAATTGTATAATGTGACTTTCAATATCGTACAAAGATTTTTACTATAAACATACGAAGTTTTTTTAATTAATTTAAAGTTTTTTTAAAGAGAAGTAACAACTAAACAATTAATGCCTGCTACTACTACTATTAGGTGTTACCTTCCTTAGGAAAGGGATAACTATAAAAGGAAGAGATAGAAGAGAGCTTCATTACTTGCACCTCAGCTTTTTGCAGCGCAGTAATTTATATTTTTTTCAGTAAAATAATTTTTAAAACAAGTCAATGTGTTAAAAAAAATTTTTTTACTAAATAAGTTAAATAATAATTTGGGATTATTAGTGCGTTAATAATTGTTTAACTTAAATAACATTTTCTTTTTCCGTTAAGTTATGTGTGAAAACTTTAAGCTCATTTTCTGGCATATTAAAGCTACTTTTAATTTTAACCAAAACAAAACACTACTCCCAGCACTGGAATAAGCTTTTACTTGATTTTTTTTTAAATGAATTATGCTTTTTATGCGCTTAAAAAGCATTAAAAACCTTGTAAAAAACATAAACCAAAACCCGCTAAGCCAAAACAAAACACAAAATGCATAATTGTGCTTTAGAATATGTGGGAAAAAATTCATTTATATTATATTTATGTATAGACATCCCTGCCAGCGTGGTATAGGTAAGCCAATATATGCACACACACACACACACACACACACACACACACACACACACCTCATAAATACAACTAGGGTGATCGAATCGGTTTTTCAACCGGTTTTAAAACCCGGTTTTTTTCAAAATACGGTTGTCGTTTTTTCAAAATGTTGATTTTTCGAATGTCGAATAGTCCGGTTTTTTTTAAATTTAAAAACCGGCTGAGTCGAATACTTTTTGATTTGTACATTTTGCATGTTTTGTTGATTTTCGTAAGTATTTTTTTACTGAAACATGAAATTAAGAGAAATTATTTTATGAGTTAAAAGCAGAGGCGAATTTAATTGGCCTTATGGTGTGCAATGGATGTCAAAATACAGTTGCAAAAAGTGTTTTTTTGTTTTTTTGCCATTTTGCTTCATATTTTATATAGAGGTAGATATCCACCTTGTCCATACATTCATATGTGACGCGCAAAATAGAAAGGGACCTAAGGGTAAGAACCGGTTTTGTTCAGGAGAGCCATTTTAAAAATTTAAATACGTGTATCTTTGGTGTACCATCACATCATAGAACGCGTATATCTCTGGGAGGGAACACTTTTGGGGCATGGGATCGGTCTCATTCGATGCTCAGATGTTGTCCACATCAAAAAAAAAAAAAAAAAGTAAAAATTGATTTTTTTTTACCCTTAGGTCCCTTTCTCTATGCGCTGTCACATATGTTTATACCATTAAGGAATAAACTCTACATACAACCATAATTTTTGGGGTTTGAGTAAACTTGGGAACAAATTCAAAAAATTAAATATGCCAATATTTAGGTTGTTAATACATATGTTTATAAAAATAATTATAATAACAACAACATTATAGACCATATTTGGATGCCATTTGTTGACGGCTTGGTACCGGAAATCACAGAATTTTCAAACAGGTTGACGACATCAAACATTTTGCACTTATTTTTTCATGTATTTTTAATATTTTTGCTACTGTAGGTGTTATAATTATTTTTTTAATTTTTTGTATAAAAATATTTATTAGCAACCTAAATATTGGTATATTTAATTTTTTTTTAATTTCTTCCCAAGTTTCCACAAACCCAAAAAAAGTTGGTTGTATGTAGAGTTTATTCCTCAACTGTATATTATATATAAATATTTATGTACTAACATAAGTATATGAAGTTAATTTTTATGTTTTACCTTTAATTTTTGTATTGTTTTATAGTATTTAATTGAGCTGTTAACCCTTTTTTTATAAAGCAATTTAAAATCAAAACTTTTGTATAATAATTTTCTTACTTAAAAAACCGGTTGGCCGGTTTTTCCTGAATTGTAAGAACCGACACCGGGTTTTTCATAATTTCAAATATTCGAACTATTCGAAAACCGGTTTTTGGAAAAAGCCGAATAATCGATCACCCTAAATACAACCCCAAAAATATATATGATTAAAAGATAAAACTGTGTATACGGGTTAAGCGTCGTTAAACCAAGTTTTAGGAAAAACAAAATCATAAAAAATGTGGAAAAATATTTATGGCAGCAGCAACAAGCATAAAAGAAAAATGTTAAGAAAAATATTTACACAAACAAAATTAAAAAAGTTGAGCAAATCTTTGTTAACTTTCGACTCATAATATTGGCAATATAAATTGTTAATAGCAGCAAACTAAAAGTATTAATACTGTTGACGTTTAAGGTATTGTTTTAAAACTGATTGTTAAGTTATAAAGAGTTTAACATTAAGCGCGCTTCAAATGTTTAAATTTTAGATATTATCAAAATTTTTTATTGATTGGAAAAGCTTTTCGATACTGTTTGTAAATGGAATATTTAGTCACAAGTAAGTCCCTTCAACTGCTGCAAGAGAACTTTGCCGACTCTTGCTACAATTTAGTTGGATGTAGAGATGGGCGCGTGTCGAATTTTTTCAACAAGACACGACACAAACACAAATACCTAGACGTTCAACACGTAAGGAATACGCACGCGAAAAATTTTATCAACACGACACAATCGTCCGTATTCTTCTGTTTTGAAATAAAATTTAGTTTCAGCAAATATTTCTTACTGTTCCAGTAAATTATTTGTTCCAATTTTATTTTGTGTAAAAAAACTGTATAGAGTAAAAATTCTTATTCATACAATCTATATAAAGTAAAATTTGTAACTAAATTTTTTAGATTTATTTTTATACCCTTTACCAAAAAATGGTATTTTTTGGTTTGTCATTCCGTTTGTTATTTCCAGAATATTAATAAGCGAGCCATAAAGTATATATATTCTGGATCCTTATGCATAGGGAAGACGAATAAGCGATGTCCGTCTGTCCGTCTGTCTGTACGTGAAATCGGTTTTCCGAAACTTCCAGAACAGCTAGAGACTTCGTTTTTGGACTGGTGTATCAGAAATGGTCGAAATAAGATTGATATTGAAAATCAGCAAAATCGAGCAGACGGTTTCAGAACTGGAACACTTAAACTTTATTTTGCCATACAAAATAACTACTGAAAACTAGTTTTTAATAATTTTTTATTAAATAAACTTATTTTGTACTTCAGTGTGAACAAAATTGGTATTTTTAATTAAAAAAATTTAAAAATAATAAAAAAAAATTAAAAAGACGTTTCCAGGATTGGAAAACTTTAACTTTTTTTCTTACACAAAAGTAACTTATTAAAACAAATTTTTTCTTTTTTTGTATAAATAAAATATATCTTATATTCACAAAAGAAGGGGATTGATGTTTGAAATCAGAAAAATCAAAAAGAATTATACCAGGGTTGGAAAACCTACAATTTTTTTGATATATAAAATTAACTACCGTAAACTAATTTCTTATTTATTTTTATTAAATAAACTTATTTTATACTTCACCACGCATAAAATTGGTATTTCAAATTAAAAAAAAATTAAAAAATTAAAAAGACGTTTCCAGGGCTGGAAGACTTTAATCTTTTTTTATACAAAAGTAACTTACTAAAACAAATTTTTCCGGTTTCTCTGTAAATTAAACATATCTTATATTCTTAAAATAAATTGGTGTAAGAAATCACAAAAATCGGAAAGGATGATTCCAGGATTGGAAAACTTACACCTTTTTTTGATATATAAAAGTAACTAAATCTAATTATTTTTTTTTCTTTTCCTTTGTAAATTATATATATTTTACGTTTTGTAAAGAAAATTTTGGTGTGGAAAATTATAAAAATAAAAACCACAGCTCCAGAGCTGGAAACTTTGATTTTTTTCTGAAAACGATGACTCTAAGTTTAGAAAATAATTTTTTTTTGTACATAAAATAATAATTTTTTCTTTTTGTTTATACTTTATGTATGTGCTTATGTATGCATCTCTATACTACATAAACGCACTTTGATAAAGGGTATATAAGATTCGGCATTGCCGAATCTAGCACTCTTACTTGTTATTTATACATAAATTTGTTATTTTTTAGTTAAATTTATTTTTATATACTGGAAAAAAGTTTGTCTAATTTTTTTAATTTTTTCTACATATTATTTCATAGATCTAAAAACATTTTATTTAATAAATAAAAAAAATTAGTTGATCATTTTATTTGATTCAGTTATTTTTTCTGAAATGTTTAAAGTAATTTTTTCTAAATTTTTTTGCAGTGTCAAATAAAACTTTTACTAACTTTTTTTAGGAAAAATAGGTTATAATTGTTATTCATTCAGTAAATTTATTTTCTCATAATACGAAAAATTTTAGTAAATGTGCTTGTAAATTATAAAAAAAAATTTGCTGAATAACTCAACAAATTCTGGAAAAATGTTTTTATGTTCCTATTAGTACATTTAGCTTAAAATATTTTGAGTTTCAGTTAACAAACAAGATCCTTTTAACCAAGTTAATTCAATTTATTGAACTCGCTTCCTTTACTTCCTTCTTTAAGTATTATGGCTTTCATACAATCACAAATAAGAGAAAAAAATTGTTAGATCAAGAGAAATACTACAAACACACACGCACTCATGTTTAGTTTCTTTTTTACTTGTTAGCCCTGCAGAAAGTGCGAATAGTGAAATTGTGGTGATTTACTAGTGGCGTTGTCAGTAGCACTACTGACCAGGTGTACCCCAGCCAGTGGTATCATCTATTGACATTTAACATTAGCTTGTCATCCACCACTAGACTATAGCACTACTGACTTAGTAGTTCTTTCGGGACCACATGGAGACATTGGCACCAAACATTCACTAGTAAATTTTAGGGGCTCTAGTCTACAATATCGATATATCCTCTGTCGTTGTCAATAGTAAACTTATAGTGATTTTCTAGTGACATTGTCAATAGTGCTACTGACTAGGTGTACCCCCCCCCCCCCCCCAGGGGAGTCTATTATAGACTGCGGGTGTGGCAACCCCGGGGCCCAAGCTGGGGTGATGTGGCTTTTTCCATTGACGTACCTTTGGTACATTACCCATAGAACTTATGTGTTACTACCCGATCTCTGAACACAAACAGAGCAAAGGATGTGCACATATTTATAACAAAAGGAAGACAGGTCCTGTTGATGTCAATTAGGTGCAGCGTCACCTAGAACTGCCCCTGAGTTCAAAAGACGATAGAGGTGAAGCTCTTGTGGTGGAACTTCGAGGTCTAACCAGAGGCTACTTCTGGTGCCACGGGTGCCACGGGTGCCGGTGGCCTGACAGCCGAGCTGCTTAGAGTTGATTGCATGTAGCGGTCGTCAGTTTCCTTTGCTAAAATGCCGAGTTCGTCCTACCTCACGGGGTTAAAACTATGATTTTGGTATGTGTGGAGTAGGCACTGGTTATTTGGCGACACAGGCATGGGTTCATCTCGGATGAGTGGTTGAGCTGTGCCGGCAATGGTTGAGGAATTCTCATGGGGACCTTGCTATGGGTGTATACACAACACCTTGGCGTGGAAGCCGGAGAATTATCGTGGTGGCTGTGGTTGCTGCCAAAATCGCTGGGAGAATAGTCTTGGCTTCCCAGTGTGTAATCAATACTAGTGGTTGGTTTGACGCGGTCAGCCAGACACTATTCTAGGTGCTGTTGCCATTCAACAGAAGCTGCTATGGGCACGGACATAGCAGCAGAGTTTAGATAGCTCAAATTACCTCAGCAAGGTAATTGAATATAGTACAGGGATAACTATATTCAAAGATTGCAACATATGTGCCTTATGGAGTGGGCCATAGGTTCATTCTAATAGGGTGCATGGGGGCGTTGGTCTGGCGTCTAACCCACACCCAGTGCTTTGGCACACGTGAGATTAGGCCGTAATGGCAGGTAATCACGTAAAGCAATCGCACATCTGACTAGGTGTACCCCAGCCAATGCAAATGCCTATTGACAAATAACATAGGGTTGTCATTCAAAATCTATCAGTAGACTTTAGCACTATTGAGAAGGTAGTTCTTTTACGACCATATGGAGATATTTGAACCGAAGATTCGCTCGTAGATTTTAGTGACTCTCGTCTACATATATTTATTTAATATTATTTCACAACATAATAAAAAAAGAAAAAAAACTATTGACGTGTTCATTGACAATATCACCAGAAATACCCTAGAACTGTCGTCTCTAACGTATCTCTACTCACGCATAAAAGGAAAGTTGTCGACATTCTAACTAGTGCAATTGTCGCTGGAGAAAGAGTATTGACATAGAGACATATGCTTCTAGGTTGACTAGAGGGAGCTAATAAATGCGTGTGTAATATGTGTGCATGTAATGGTAGCAACTTTAAACGCTTATAGCCTCCAAAATACTAAACCGATTTCATTAAAAAATAAATTCTGCAAAACCGGACAGAAAAACCTTTGAAACCATATACATTTTTTTTAAAATCAGTGCAGTAGTACCAGCGTAAAAGGGATTACAAAAAACATGTTTGCCTATTAATTATAAAGATGCTATTGAAGATCAGAAAATTTAATTGATTTTTTTTCAAGAGTCGCTTATAAAAATATGGCACCGAGTTGGAATATACTCGTATTTTACATCGAAAATCGTTTCGTGTTTTTCGTGTCAATTTTGCGCAACACGAAACGACGCGAACACGCACGAAATCAGATTTTTTGTCACGAACGCTTCATCTTGAGTCGTGCGTGTTCGTGTCACGAAAAAAAAACACAACACGCGCCCATCTCTAGTTGGATGTATGTTGTATCGTAACTACAACTATTTAGGAATCGTCAATTGTAATTAAGATTTATCAATTTTGATTCAGAAAGCATCAATTGTAATTCAGAAACTGTTAATTGTAATAATAATAGGTATGTTCATTTACTAAAAATTATTACAAATTTGTAACAATTGTTATTGGAAAGTGTTCATTAACTCAAAAAGTTTGCAAGGAGAGAGCGTCAAAAGAGAGAAAAAATTTGAGAGACTAAAAAAATTTTTACAAATTACTGTAAAATTTTTACTAAAAATAATTATTAAAAAAATATAAAGGGTTTTCATGAGAATGTTCAAAAGTCTCGCAAACTGTGCAATTGTGCATTTTCACAATATCGTAAATTAAATTTAAAAAATTGTAAGGAAATTTATTTACACAAACCTGATTACTTTGCCCAACAATTTCCACTCGTAAACTTAAGCTGTGCAATTGTGCATTTTTTAAACTACAACTTTTTGGTTTTTTTGCTTCCTTGAGGCATTTTAGATACACACATACAGTTTTTATTTTTATAGAAATATATAAATATGTATTTAATTTAAAAACTGCCTTAAATTTAATTTTTTATTTTTATTATATTAATTTTTTTGACATTTCATTCAAATTTACTTAACTGTTGGCGCAAAGGTTGAAAAGGGGCTTCATGAAACAAGTCTCGCAAATTTTCCCAATTGCACAAATGGGAATTTTAAGAGTTCTCATGAAAACTCTTATAATTATTAAAATAATTATTTAAAAAATATCTGAAAAAGGAAAACAGAAAAATTTACATGTACATATACGTATGAAAAAAGAAAGCATGTTTTCTTAATTTATTGATTTTCTTTCATTATGACACATAAATTTAATTTGAATGGCAAATAATTTTGCTTGTTTCTCATATATGAGCAGAGATGAAAAGTTGCATTTTTGTATTTGTTAATGGAATAAAATTAAAAAATTATGATAAATGCATGAAAATAGTAAAAATACATGAAACTGTGTAAATAATTTCATATTAAATGTCAGTTTCTAAAAAACAATGCAATTTAAAATATTATCAAACAAAATACATCAGAAAAAGTACAATTCTATCATGTTTTCCAAACATGGTTCTGATATGAATACAATTTTCCTTTTGATATTTAGGACAGTAATTTTGTTAATTTCTGCCTTACTCTCTTGTTGCTAGTTTCTGCTGGGAAAGTAAGTGAACAGACCTTATATCTTTTGAACGAATAATCAAAAAAAAGCTCCAAATTTTCCAAGGAGGATATTTCGAAAGGCACTAAAAATATTACAAAACGTGGGAAACCAAAGCAGTGCAGGTGTGTGTGTATATTAAATTTTGTTCTTCTCCTTATTACCCTTTTTCTTTTATTTTAAACACTTACTTGTATTATAGATACTAAAATATGTTGAACATAGCATTTGTTTCCTTATATTTCCACCTTAATTTACCTGTTTGCAAATTTAAAATTCTTATTCGGTCTTAGCCTCATTTTCAGATACGTTTTCACTTGTATGCAATGAATGAGTACATTTCGTTCAAGTTTGCTGAATTTTGCAAATTTAACATGTGTTTGTGCAAAATTATTCTTTATTATTTTTTTTTGTTCTTCTTTCAACAAGATATTTTACATTTGCATAATTTTCCAACTGTCTTGTAGATATTTTCAATTTAGTTACATTGCTAATTTTTTTGGTAAAACATGTTTTAACATTCTGTTTATAAAAATCAAAGTTTCTTTGAAATTGAAGTTAAATAAAAGATACGACTACAAATGCAACCTTTATTAAGGCGTATTTATATATTTCATATATGTAGATGTACTATGTGCATATTTAGAAGCATTACTTGAGTATTATTTCATCCTTTTAATTTAAAATCATAAAATTGCACATATCGCTCATTTACTCCAACAACGTCGCAAAAATTGGAATTATCAAATACATCTGTACGAGTATTGTATATTCTTTAAAAATTTAATAGAAATATCGAACCATAACCGCTAAAATAGCTTAAGCGACACATTTTTTGGACTTCCATTTTTTGACGAAAATCGACTATTTACAATCGCATTTAATCAATTTTGTTAAAAAATTGAAGTTCAAAAATTATGTCGCTTAAGCTATTTTGGCAGTTATGGCGCGATAAAGAAAAATAAAATTTTCTTTTTTTCCTTTAAGTTGTGTACAAATTGAAAACTTAAAGCTTGTTTTATGGCAAGCTGATTATATTTTCGTGTTATGATGTTGTTTTAGTAAATGAGCAATAATTCTATAATTTTTTTTTTAAACATTTAAAACAAAAATGTCTATGGAAAAGTTCATCTAAATCTAATTATATTGAGCCTTACGCCATATACGGATTCGATGTAATTTTTGCATTTTCTCAGGCTCATATCTTGCAAACAGTTTTGAAATCAAGGTACGAAAAAAAACTATAATCAAAAATGTTTAATATCGCAATATATAGCTTTCCTTAACGTCCAAATATCACAGCTGAAGCGTAACTCCAAGATGTTAGACAATTGAACAATTCTTATTTGGGAAAATGCAAAAAATTTAAAAACAAAATATTTTTTTTTATTTGGTTTGTATAATTATGTGCTCAAGAAAAATTTACTTGAGTTAAATCAACTCAAATCATGACTCGTATCATTAAAGAATGATGCGAAAGTGCTGTTCGAGTGTGTTCATGCAGATGTTTAGTATTTATTGGACGAGTATATACATTTTCCACATTCAAAAGCTTATTACTGGCTTTGACTATCTCTCTGTCCTCTATTTCCACTTACTTAAGCATACTTTTTTGTATTTGTTCAAAGCCCTTTCCTAATCAATTATGCTTAATATTTGCAGACAAAACGACAATTTATATCATGATATGCTTCATGTTTACATATTGTGCCGTAAATAAATGTATATATCGATGGCTTAATATAAGAAAGGCTTAACTCGAATTTTCGACATTTGAAAGGAGAAGAACGGTTTTTTTTTAATTAAAAAAATCTTTTATTTTTCAGTGTAACTTAATTCGTTGTTGAAGGAGGATGAAGTAATTATACGTTGTCTACCAGAATATGTTAATAACGCAAATTCGAGAAAATTTGTAACACGCCTTTTTTATATTAAGCCAACGATATGTATGTATATGCTTTATTAGCATTTCCATTGAAAGCACAAACAACAACTTGATACAACTTGACATACCATAATGTATCAGATTAGCATTGTAATCAAAAAATAAACATATAAATGTAGAGAATCATCAAAGGAATTCAATCATTTTGCATGGCAGAAGGTTATTTATACTAGTGTGTCTTGAAAATTTATCTTCCTTAAAGCGTCCTAAATCAATTCAATGTGAAACACTAATTGTGCACTTGAAGTACCAAAACGAAATGACATTTGTTTAGGATTAGTACATGTAAATATAAATTCAAAAAAAGAAAAGCACATATCGTCAGCTAAAACGCAAACGGCCCTATCAGGAGAAGCAAAATACTGTTTCAAAGCAAAAGTATAGTTTCAATCAGCATGGTTTTCAGCAGAATTATTAAAACGATGTGACAAATTGATTTCTGTCAAAATAAAATCAAATTTTGTGACATTTGAATAGCTATGTTAGTTAGGTCCTTTTGTACCTTAATTTTCTGAAACCAAAGACCCTATGTACACTTTAATGCAAAATAGTTTTCATCATTGACATGACGCTTTTTATTTATTCGCTTCTTATTTTCCTTTATTTCTTACAAAATCACTTTTGAGATGAATTTCTTAAATTTTTTTAATAAAATGTCTTATGGCGTTTTCTTTTCTAAAAGAAAAGTGTAACATACATATATGTTACACGTGATTTGGCAACATTTTTAAATGCTCACCTAATTTTTAAGAAGTGTTGCATATTTTACGTTTACAAAAGAACAACTTCCCAACAACTTTCTGCATAAAACAATGATGAACTGGAAAATGATTTGTTTTTTCATAGACAATAACAAAAACAGCTGTTGAAATAATGCTGCACTCATGCCCCTTTAATGAAAATTAGTGTTGAACATGTAACATATTTCTTCTCTTTAAGGGTAACATCATGAGAATAGAACGCGTTCCATTTTTAAAATAATAGACACTTTTTAGAAAAGAACACAAATAAATGTAAAAGGCAGTATAAATGCAGCATATTGCTCAGAAAAGAAAACGCCATTTAGCTGAAGCTTATTTTATTTTCCTTTAACAAACAATTTCTTCAACGGTAAAATCTGTCAGTTTTTTTGTTTTCATTTTTCAATGTTGTTCAAACAAACGATGACTTAAGTCTTTTTGTGTTTATCAAATAAAGGCTTTTGTAGATAGGGCCGTTTGTTTTTCGTCAATTAAATAGCTAGTTTTGGTCAGGTAAGTGTAAATTTTTTTGTGGTTGTGTATTGTGATGCAATGCATCAGAATCAACCAAAAAAGCGATTTTTAATTTTTTGTTAGTTAGGGCCGTTTACGTTTTAGCTGACGATATATATTTTTACAAAATTATATCTATTTATAAGGCACTGCTACACGTTCAATATATATATTGAACGCGATCCAGTATCGCGATATTTATTGAACGTGTAGCATGCAGTACTGATCGCGATCCATATCGCAGAATTATGGAATCCAAATCACGGATCGCGTGTTTTTTTTTTTTTGGTTTTCTCGTGATATTTTTTTAATAAACGATCCGCACAGCACAAAAGTAACGTAAATACTGACGCGATATATATTGAACATGTAGCATATGCTCGTGATCCATCAATCCAATAAAATGGATCGCGATCCAAATATCACAATATATATTGAACGTGTAGCAGCGCCCAAAGCTTGAAAGAAAGTTAGTATAAACACTAGTCCATATCAAAAAATCTAAGATGTTGATATGAGTGAGTCTGTCGAAGAATTGAACTCAGACTCTCTAAGACGCTTGTTTACATAAAAAGATATGTCGTAGTAAAATATAAATTTAATTACCTAATCGGAAGTCTCTATTCGAATAGTCACTAAATGCTTATGTGCTACTTTTTTTCAATAAAATTATAGATTTTTGACTGATTGAAAATCTCATCCTCTTACTTTGTTTGTTAGTTCAACATATGAGTCACATACATACTTTTTATATTAAACATACATTCATATGTACGAATAATCCGGTAGTTATTTTTATAAAAACAAATTTTAAACTTTCATGTTTTCTGGGAGATGCAAGAGCAGCAGGTTTGTACACATTTTCGCATGCAAGATAACAAGGCCAACTATTATGGGTCACGGTGTTCATTTAAAGTCTACATCATTTATAAGAAATATTGTACGAAAAGCATGAGAAAATGGACAAAAACGTAATGGAAAGGATATAAAAGTTTATTGTTTGATTTCCCAATAAGCACTCAAAAAATTAAAATTCAAGCACTTGAAATTGAACTGGAAATAAAGTTGAATCCAAGCATTTTTTCAAGTAATTTTCAAGTTTGAAAATATTTTTAAATAAAAAATCAAACAACATACATATATGCTCAAACCTTGTCAAATACGTAATTTATTTATTATTAAAACTGAAATTCTGGTGAATATATCAAAAACAAATAAATAAAAGTAAATTTGGAAAACAAAGGTGAGTAAAACATGAAAACAATAGCGAAGGCAGATGTGCAGAAAATAATTATTAGAAAACAAAGGAATTGAATTTTGCTTTCCATTTTAAAAGCCTTGTTTTTGCAGCTTGAAATACACTTGAATTCAATTGTAATACAAGGTTGAATTACAGTATAATTCAAGGCATGAATTAAACTGTACTGCAACTGAATTGTTCGCATTGAGTTCACTGGAGAATGCTATTGAATTAAAGTGTGAATCAAGCATAATTCAACCCTTGACAATTGATTGTGTGGCTTGAATAATACTTGTTTTGCACTTGATTTCAAGCCAAATTGCTTATTGGGTTAATAATGAAAACACAAGCTAACAAATTTTTGAAAAGTTTGCTGCCATTTGAAGAAATTTTCCCTCAAAAAGTAACAATCAACAAACTAAACTATTGACTGTTAGTTTTAAATTTTGAATTTTTGAATTAGCCGAAATTTATGTTAGCAGAAATTTATTTTAAGTGAGTTCTAATAGATTTCTTTCATATCAGGGTGAAGAATCTTGGTTTTTGGCAGCTCTCTTGGTCCCGTCATCAGTAAGTCCCATTGTGATACCAAATATTAAAACTTACTAGATATACCAAACGGACGACACAGTCGTCCGTATTCTAGAAACAAAATGTAAATAATTTTATTATGATTCAAAGAAAATGTATCTAAACTTCATAAAAAATTTATTAAAACACAGCCACACACATACTTACATACATATGCAACCATAATTAAATAATACATGAAATTAAAAAAACATAAACAAAATCCCTTCAACCAAGCTAATTCAATTTATTCAACTCTCTTCCTTAAAATATTATGGCTTTCATACAACAACAAATAAGAGAAAAACAATTGTTAGATCAAGAGAAATACTACACACACACACTCATGTTTTGTTTCTTTTTTTACTTGTAAGCTAATAAATGCGTGTGTAATATGTGCATGTAGTAGTAGCAACTTTAAACGCTTATAGCTCCCAAAATACTAAACCGATTTCAAGAAATAAATATGTTCTGCACATCTGTACAAAAAATCCTTTAAAACCATATAAATCTTTTTAAAATCGGTGCAGTGGTACCAGCGTAAAAGGGATTACAAAAAACATGTTCGCCTATTAATTATATAGATAATCTTCCCTAAACAACTAGCCTATCTTTCTTCTCCAGTCACTCTGTTTGTTGAACAAAACTACCCAGCAAAAACAGTCGGAACTAGTTCCAAAAGTTCTCTACTTTGATTTCAAAACAATCACTTTAGGTACTGAATTTAATTACCTAAGGCTGTTGTGTATATTAAAACTTTGTTTATGCAACCTTTTAAGCGCATAACCATTCAGTTGTTTGAATCACTTCCGTCCTATGACAACCATGTGCTAAATTCACTGATGTTTCACCAGAAATAGAACTACTTGGAGCGGACTCAGCAATACTGTAACTAATAATTTGTATGTTAATTTTTTGGTTTTTATAAACTCTGTGTAAATCAATATGACTGAGAGAGGTTGAATATCGTACCATAACAGCAAAAATAGCTTAAGCGACATAATTTTCAAACTTCAATTTTTGACCAAAATCGATCATTTGCGATCGTAAATAGTCGATTTTCGTCAAAAAAAAACAAAGTCCAAAAAATGTGTCGCTTAAGCTATTTTAGCGGTTATGGCTCGATATGTGAGTATACTTTGATCAAACATTTTACATTGTGCGTCGCCAAAAATTGGGCAGTGACAAAGGACATTTTCGGTGGTTTATTTCAACTTCTTCAAAACCCATATAAGGCAGCTGAAGCTTTTCGACGTGTGCTCCGAATGGCCAAACTAGTGACCGGTTGCTTATAGGAAGCCGCATTATTTTTTAATTTATTTCGGGTCGTATTTTTCCAGTCTTATTGCTTGTCGCCTCTTTCTCCCATCGTTTATTATAATTTGATGAAATATGTGTAAAACTATTTCACTCTCCCTTTTGAGGGAGATTCTATTTACACAGATGGTATCAGTTGTTGATTGAAATCTGGTGGGCTTAGAAAAGTCATCCAGCCTTTTGCAAATGGTAAATGTCTCTCTATGTCTTTTTTAAATATCATAGCTACACTCCCTCCTTGAGAGTGATTCTAGTAACCCAGATGCTCTTAGTTATTGATTGAAAGATGATGGGCTTGGAAAGTTTATCTATCCTATTGCAAACGGAAAATATCTTTCTATTTATTATTAAAATATCATGGCTAAATAATAGGGTCCTTTAATATACGGCGCCATAAGCTTAGCTGCAGTTCAATTCACTAAATTTAATTAATTTAACAATAATAAAATCATTACGAAACAATAACAGCAAAACTGCTAATTTTTCTTTGCAGTCACACTTTTTTTTTTAATAAAACGCAAGCAATGAATGCCTACTAAATACTATTACTAGGTGTTACTTTCTTTAGCAAAGAGATGGTGATAGAGAAGACATTTGGTAAAGGAAGAGATAGAGGAAAGCTTCATTTTTAATAACACTACTTGTATTTTTTTTTGCACGTTTCTAATAATGCAGTGCTGCAGCGCCTCTAGTGTCAATTAGGTGTATTAACTTTTTAAAGCTGTATTTAGTAGCCATTTTATTGATTATTTTACTTTTTCGATGATTCTGCTACACAATTCTGTTGTAGGAGGAAGCTTTCGTGTTACATTTGGATAAGTATCCGGTGTAGTTTAGTGACCAGTGCCTCTATGCCTTCATCACTGGATCTTTTTCTACAACAACTGATACAAAGGGACACTAATGCATATCAGAAAATTGAGTAGTATTTTTATTTAATGGCCTCCAAACACCGGGTATGAACCCAGGACCTTCGATGTTGTATTCAACGTGTTTATTATTCAGACAACGACACCCTAAACCATATGCGCTGTTGTTAAATAAATGAGAATACTTTTTGTGGTTTTGGTTATGTTCACTTAAACCAAACTTTTTACGAACAAATCGAAATATTTATCTATATATTTATTCGTTTGCAGTAATTTCTTTTCAATTAAAGAAACGCATGAACAAATGTTTGTGTACAAGCACAATTTCATTTAATTTTTTTCTATTCCTCTTAAAAAAATTTTAACAAATATGTTAACAAATAGTTAGTGAATAACATAATCAATAATGCAAAGGTTGTAATAGGTGTAAACTAAATTACTTTTCATGCAAGCGTTAAAAGTTAGTGAATTTCATTACTGGCCTAGAGTAGTGCACTGAAACATAATTAGCTTTTAGTACGTTAAGTTTCAATTGAGATATTTTTTAATTCTCGTTTTATTTTTCGTTTTCATTCTTGTACGAGTTTGCTGTATGAAAGTAATATAGAACCAACTCATATTTCATTTTAATATCGAGCCTTATTATCGATTTTATCGTAAGCGTCATGTTATCAAAAATATACTTTTTTATTCTTTTATTAATTTAGAATTATCAAAATGCCCAAATTGTTGATAACTCTTAAGATACGGGGTGTAAAATTTTATCGTAAGCAACAATTTACATACCATTACGTTAATATTTTTTTCTTTTTTTTTTTTTGGTATCCAGATTTTGGTATATTTCGATAGAAAAACATCTAATGTACAGAAAAATGCACAAATCTCAATTTCAAAAAAATGAGTTAGAGCCTTTTTATATTAAGGTAGCGATATGTTTAACAAATTTAAATATTATAAAAAACCTTCTTCTGAAAACTTTAATTTTTGTCACTTACGATTAAATCAAAAAATAAGGCTCGATGTGATAACGTAATATATAGGGTGTTTTTTTAAGAGGTATAGAACTTTGAATTTAAATAAAACACAAGAAAATCGTTTTAATATCCATCAATTTGGCTTTATTGGAAGGATAATTTTATGCCATTAATGTTTAAATATGATCTCGGGCATGTAGCTGCCGCGGCTGGCTCGAATAAAGCCAATTCTACAGGTCCAATTTTCAACCACTTTTTCGAGCATATGGGGCCGTATGTTGGCAATAACGCCACGAATGTTGGCTTCCAAGTCCCCTAACGTTTCTGGTTTGTTGGCGTAGACGAGCGACTTCACATATCCCCAAACAAAATAATCCAATGGTGTCAAATCACACGATCTTGGTGGCCAATTGACAGGTCCATTCCGCGAAATTATGCGCTCATCGAATGTTTCCTTCAATAAATCGATTGTGACGTGCGCTGTGTGGCATGTAGCGCCGTCTTGTTGGAACCACAACTCATCCACATTCATGCCATCCAATTCGGGAACAAAATAGTCGGTTAGTCGGCTCCAATTGCAGTGCACGGTGGCGAATCGATTCATTCGGGTCCTCTTCAACACTTTGCTCTACAGCGGCAATTGTTTCTTCGGTGCGCACTGTTCGACGTCTCTGCGGATGAGTATTATCACATAGAGTAAACGTAGTGCGAAAACGATCCATGGTTAACCGAATTAATTGCTCTGATGGACGATTATGTCGACCATAAAATGGACGGAGCTTGCGGTAAACTTCGCGAACTGAACCATTATTTTCGAAATAAATTTGCACGATTTGCAAGCGTTGTTCTTTTGTCAACCTGTTCATGATGAAATGGCAAACCAAACTAAATATTAATCACTTGACAGCTGACAAAATGGCCGCCAGTTAAAAAAGTGATGCCAACTTAAAGTTCTATACCTCAATAAAAAACACCCTGTACTACAGGGTGGGCCAAAAGAAACCAAGGGGTGTAAAAGTTTAATAACTTTTTTGTTTATTAACTTTTTTTTTATTTTTTCTTTCAGATTATATAATATACAAAATGGAAATTTTTTTACACTAAGTATGAAAAATGATGTCTCTTAAATGACCACCGTTTTCAGCTTCGCACTGATGGGCTCTTTTTAGAGCATTTTTCAAAACTTGTGGCTGTAGCGTTCGAATTTCTGCAACAATGTTTGCCTTGAGTTCAAGGATTGTCTCTGGCTTGTTCACATACACTCGCTCCTTCAAAAAACCCCAAAGAAAATAGTCGGGTGCTGTCAAATCTGGCGATCGCGCTGGCCAAATAATTTCCGAATTTCGAGAAATTATTCGCTCTCCAAAAATTTGACTTAAAAGTGCCATTGTGTCTCGGGCAGTATGGGCAGTGGCTCCGTCCTGCTGAAACCACATACCAGGTCTGTTTTCAAGAGCAGGACGTAAAAAATTTTCTATCATCTACATCACTTCCATCTTCATTCTCGAAGAAGTAGGGCCCAATGACATTTTCAGATGTGATCCCACATCATACTGTACACCTGATGGGGTGCAATTGGCGTTGATGAATGGCTCTTGGATTTTGAGAACCCCAGAACCTACAGTTCTGCTTATTAACAAAGCCATTCAAATGAAAATGAGCTTAAAATAATTGATCTCTGGTTTAAATAATGAAATTATATTGTTCTGGTTCTCTGTTCAGTTGTGAACCTCTCCATTATAAATTCCCCAAGTGTTGACTATATAATATGAAAGAAAAAATAAAAAAAAAATTAATAAACAAAAAAGTTATTAAACTTTTACACCCCTTGGTTTCTTTTGGCCCACCCTGTATGTGTATGTATATACATATGTTTGTAGTTAAAACTTCTACGACATACCTCGGAAATTGTTGATTTACATACCAACATGACATGACACTGCATGACTTAGGGAAAATAGTTTTACAAAATTACAAACAGAATTAACAAATAAACAAAAACTAGAACTAAAATGTAATTTTAATATTTGATTCAACTTGGAATTTGTTATTACTTAGTTTTGCAAATAAGTAACATAAAAACTAAGCAAAAAATTTTTTTAAAAACTTGTACAAGAAAAGTTTTTGAGGATTGAAGATAAGGAGTTCTTATGTTAATAATCATTTGTATTATATTATATATTGTATTTGCATTATATTGTATATATATTTTATTTGTATTAAAGAGCTAGAAAGATTACCCAAATATTTTGTATCACAAAATATTAATTTTAATTTTCTTAAGCATTTATCAAGGAGTAAACGAAGGAAAGTTTAATTTTGCTATAAAAAGATTATTACTGACGCTGTTAATAATTGATTATTTATATGATTTCTCAATAATATAAAAATTATGTGCCGTATTCATAAAAAATATTTGAGATTTATCAAGTGCTTATTTGACATATTTCTATTGAAAATTTGTCAAATAAACCTGTAATAAACCTAAAATATTTTTTATGAATATGGGAGTATATATTTAATCTATTACAACAAAAAACCTTGCGTGAGTGGCAGGATTTAGTATTTCTTTTTAAAAACTGAAAATTGTAACGATAATGTCATTCTGTAATTTCTTTCTTCGATAGTGTAAAAAATAAGCGAAAAGCATACGAATAAAAAAAAATTATTGCAGCTTGTGATCTTACTTTCTCACTTCAACCGACAGCGAATATGGTTATAATAGCAAAATCGATAAGTTTTCGTTATATCGTAATAAAATTTTCCAAATCCAAATACAGCTGCCTTTCAATTTCACCCAATCCATTTTAACAAGCAAGCATTTTAACATCACACATTTGTGAAAAGTTTTTATATCTTTGCTATTTATTGGGCGATACAGGAGTAAGGACGTGATTTTCGTAACAAAAATAATCGACACTATTACAGTTATAAACTTTTTTTTGTTTTTATTTCTTTGTACTTAAAAGCAGTGCACGAAAATAAACGAAACAAATTGTTTAATTTTGTTAAGTTTGGTTTTTTGAAGTGAGTGAAACAAATACAAAACAAAAGCAATGAGAACGATTGATCACTTTTTTATTTTTTTGCTCATGAGCACAAACCAGAGAACACATCCGATCGGCTGTAAGCCAGCTAACACCCACCACCGGCCACAAACAATACATTAATTTAATTTTACGCCTCTAGAAAAGAAAATAATGGAAAATAAATGGAAAAGTTTAAAAATATTTTCAGAGAATTTGACCTCACCATATAATATAATTTTATTGCATTGTTATTTCGCACATGAAATTTATTTTTTATAACTAAGCAGCAAAGCTCACTCAAAACAATTCTTATTTGCACAATTTGTGCTCACGAGCAATAACAAAACAAAACTTTATAAATGGCGAAAGTATTCTCATTGTTGTTATAATGGTTCTGTTTTATTCTCTGTCACGAGCAAAATATAAAGAACGCAAGCGTTTACTCCTATTTAGCTGCTTACTCGGATGTAAAATATATAAAATATTTACGGCTCTATGTATAATGAATAACTGGCATGAAGTAGCATAAGTGACAAAATTGAAATAGGTATTCGCGAGTTCCTTCATAATACTTGACATTAAACATCGGTACTTAATTCAGTTTTAACCCACTTTTAAGTCCCATCGTGATTTTTAATGCAAAATTTTATGGCAAAACTAGTTAAGGCCATGTTCAGTTATGGCACTTAAGCTAACTTCATGCCAGTTTTTGATTATAATGGGTGTTTTTTATTGAGGTATAGAACTTTAAGTTGGCATAACTTTTTTAACTGGCGGCCATTTTGTCAGCTGTCAAGTGATTAATATTTAGTTTGGTTTGCCATTTTATCATGAACAGGTTGACAAAAGAACAACGCTTGCAAATCGTGCAAATTTATTTCGAAAATAATGGTTCAGTTCGCGAAGTTTACCGCAAGCTCCGTCCATTTTATGGTCGACATAATCGTCCATCAGAGCAATTAATTCGGTTAACCATGGATCGTTTTCGCACTACGTTTACTCTATGTGATAATACGCATCCGCAGAGACGTCGAACAGTGCGCACCGAAGAAATAATTGCCGCTGTGGAGCAAAGTGTTGAAGAGGACCCGAATGAATCGATTCGCCACCGTGCACAGCAATTGGAGCTTTGTCCATCAACTTTATGGAAGATTTTGCGCAAAGATCTTGGCTTGTGACCTTACAAGATCCAGCTTGTGCAAGAATTAAAGCCGCGAGACCATGCAATGCGTCGTGATTTTGGTGTATGGGCCGAAAATGAGATTGATCTCGATGCTGATTTTCATCGCAAAATTTTGTTCAGTGATGAGGCTCATTTTTGGTTGAATGGCTACGTCAACAAGCAAAATTGCCGCATTTGGAGTGAAGAGAATCCACATGAGACCCTTGAGACGCCATTACATCCACAAAACTGACTGTTTGGTGTGCTCTATGGGCTGGTGGAGTCATTGGGCCATACTTCTTCCGAAATAATGCTGGAGAGTCAGTTACCGTTAATGGAGACCGGTATAGAGCCATGATAAC